>OX465089.1:62707692-63964751 GCA_949987675.1 Chymomyza fuscimana | reverse complement strand
CGGATTCGGCTATAAACTGTAGGTCCCTGTTCTCTTTGAACAGTTATTAATAGAGATCCCCATGTCCCGCCCAGGGGCGACTGACAAAAAAAAAAATTGTCAGTCAGGGAATTATTATATATTACCATACGGTACAGGGTATAAATATTAACAAAAAATTACAAACACTGTTTTCTCCGATATTAAGTAACTATAGCACATCAAAAATTTTGCGCAAGTTGATGGTGGTTTTAATTGGTTTTCGTAATAACATAATCATAAAAATGTGATACAGTCGAGGCGGTGCCCGACCCTGTGTACCCTTTTTCTCTAAAAAATCTATTCCTGCTTATTCCTTCTAAGAACTTTCCAATTGGAAAAATTTGTTTTTTGCTGTTTATACCTATATAAGTTTACTAAATTTCTACAGATTCTAATAATAACACTAGTTTACACGAAAAATGAACCTTCCTAAAAAAGTTTTTTTTGGGGTAATTTGGGGTCAAGAAACACGAAAATGGGAACCTTTCTTTTTTCTTACGCACCGTTTTCGAGATATTTTCGAAAAACATGTTTTTGGGCACTTTTTTTCAGTTATTCATCAATATCTCGTGAACAAAATTTTGTATTGACAAGAAAGATGATTAGATCGAAAGGTATTGATGTGCTCTTTCCAATGATATATTTTTATTTATTTTTATTTATTTACAAACAGCTATCTTATAATTAAAAATTATAAACTAGCTTAAGGACTAAAAGCGGTGGCTGCGATGGCCTTCTGCCCGTCCAATGATATATAATATGTACAGATTAAGTAAAAGTTACAGGCAACCAAAGTCGAAAAAAAGATTAATTTTTGACCATTTTTCAAAATTACACATTTTTGGTAAGCTTTTTATTAACGATCTGGCAAAAGGTGAGTGATATTGGTAACCAAGACGCATAGATTTGTTAAGTTTCATACCCTGATATATTTGGCCAGAAAAAATATCTTTTTTTTCTCATTTTTTAAAGACAGCATACTATTTTGAATAGAGTCTAAGGGCCCAGCCCCAGTAGCTAGTGCTCGTTAAATTAATATTAAGTTTAGTATTAAATACTAGATTTAATTTTAAAAAATAAAATAAATAAATACATTTATTGAATAACCAAATTCCAAAGGGCTTGTAAACCTCGAAATTTCATAGGGTGAAACTTCAACTGTGAAAAATATGCTACCAAGGCATAAAAAGTTGGCGTAGGTCAATTATAATAAAATAGTGTATTCGTTATATTTCCGATTTATTTCAAGAAAGTGTGTTATCAAAAATTAACGAAAAAGCGGATGACTATATTTTTAATAAAGATTATATTTGTTTTAAGCCAGAATCAACACATTCTGTAAAAGTGCATAATAAATTATTCCGCTGAAACAATAATATGGCAGTGACATACCTGGGCACTGAAACCATTTCAGATAAGATATCTTAGATGTGCAGTAAACAAACGCAAAGATATACAATATATTTGCTGGTTAATTCAAAAAGTACGCCCATATTAAATTAAAACGTTTAAAGAGCACTGCATGAATGCACGCATTGTTATTTATAATAAACTTATAAAATCAAAACGTGCAGACAAAATTTAACTAATAAAGCACTTATTTCGAATTAATTATACGAGCAGTGGATAATTTGCCATATTCTCAGTTTTTTATTTCTTTACGATTGCACTGTGGTGCGATAATAATGCTGAACCGTAAAACCAACGCACACTGGGCGAAGGCGCGAAATGTGGCAGTCTGCTAATCGGTATCAAGTATCAAGAGTTCTCTGGATCATGGGCTATAAAAGAAACACGTTAACGCAGTTTGCTTTTCAGTTGTGGAACTACTTTGTGCTTCGACGGTCATTATAAACAAAACGACTTTGGTGCGGAGTTATTATTAGACAAAACCCCGAGTACTGATTAATATTAATACGAAATTAATAAAGACCATAACTTTGTTTCAAATAAATGCAATGGGTTTTGATAATACCTCAGATAAGCCATCAAAGCGTAAGTGAATTGAAGAAATTACCTTTCAATATTTATACAAAGGGTATATTGTGTTTGTGCAAGCCGAAAATGTATGTAACGTACAGAAGGAGAAGTCGGAGACCCCCCAAAGTTACCTAAAGTATGATCAGAGTGACTAGAGAAGTCGATATACCCATGTCCGTCTGTCCGTCTGTCCGTATGAACGCCTAGATCTCAGAGATGGTAAGAGCTAGAGCAACCAAACTTTCAGATAAGATCCCTTATTAATCCATAGGAGACAAGTTTATTTTATTTTTTTGATATCGGGACTACATTATATAGCTCCCATAGGGGTGTTTCAGAGGACCTCGAAAAAAAGCAAAAGTTTTAGATGGATAATTCGTTTGTTTATGAAGATATCATAACCAAATTTGGCAATCGGTAGTTTTTTAGAAACCCCCAGCACTGTACCAAATTTTATCAAAATCGGTTGACTATATCATATAGGTCCCATAGGATCGATCGGTCGAAAATTTGTTTTTTGTACAAAATTCGTTGTGTTTCGTTTGTTTGTGAAGATATTGTAACCAAATTTGGCATTAAGAAGTTTTTTAGAGTTCCCAAACACTATACCAAATTTGATCTAAATCGGTTGACTATATCATATAGCTCCCATAGGACCAATCTGTCAAAAAATCGTGTTTTGTACAAAATTCGTTGTGTTTCGTTTATTTGTAAAGATATTGTAACCAAATTTGGCATTCATAAGTTTTTTGGAGATGTTCAACACTGTACCAAATTTGATCAAAATCGGTTGACTATATTATATAGCTCCCATAGGGCCAATCGGTCAAAAAAACGATTTTTGTACAAAATTTGTTGTGTTTCGTTTGTTTGTGAAGATATTGTAACCAAATTTGGCATTCAGAAGTTTTTTAGAGATTTTCAACACTGTACCAAATTTGATCAAAATCGGTTGACTATATCATATAGCTCCCATTGGAACGATCGGTCAAAAAAACATTTTTGGTTAAAAATTCGTCTGTTTTTGGTTGTTCATGAAGGTATCGTAATCTAATTTGGCAATCGAATGTCTTTTGGTGTTCTTAAGCAATTTACTGGATTTTATTGCAGGGGGTGGTACAGGGTATCCCAAAGTCGTCCGCGCCCGACTTTAACGTACGCCATCTTTTATTTTGGTTACGTTACGTTGATTAAAATTAATAAAAGTGAAAAAAATAAATCGTACGCATAGTTTTCTATACGAGTGTACAGCTTGTACAGCTTTTATCAGCAAATACTATACTAGGTTATTGATTTTAAATATGTACATTGATTGGAAGTAGGTATGTACATATTGATCAAGTAAAACAAGAAATTGCTAAAGACTATAGTTACTCAAATTGATTTGTGGAAATTTATTATATTTTTTGAAGAGTACAGCAGTGTTGTATTCAATTCTAAAAGAATTAAGATTAAAAGCGCTACAAAACTTTTGTTTTGAAGTAAAAACAAAAAAATGATAAGCAATTAAAAATTATCTACCATGTATACATATGTATGTATATTTAATGCTAAAAAGTTTGTTTTGATGGTTGTGATTAAGTTTTACAATTTCTGCACAATCTATAATAAACCGTATGTTACTGGATTGCATACGAATACATCAGCAGGCATGGTGTGTTCGTGTAGTTAATACGAGGGACACTGTTTATATTTTGCACCTTGGCAGGGACAAAGGTGTAGGTAGATGCAATCTGACACTTCTATTGAAAAGTTTGACATTTTTTTTAGCATAAACGTACTCACAATGTTTTGACCGGGGAGCGCATTATATTCCACTCTCGAGTGTGGTAGCTATTTGCAAGTTATGCGGTATCCAACGCGAAAGAATCTTCTTGGCGCCAAAATGTTCATGTAATATTAAGTGTTCGCAGGTGGAAGAAATGTCCAGGGATACCTCAATTTTTACGCCACTGTAAATAACACAAAAAGATCTCATCGGTCAAAACGTTGTGAGCACGTTAATGCTAAAAAATTTAAAAATTTTCAATAGAGGTGTCAGATTTGTATTTTGCATCCCCCAAGACATTGTCTTTAATAAAAACCGATCCTGAGAAAAACCATAAAGTCTTGGTAACAGCTAATAAGCTACTAAACATGCCGTATGCCAAACAGTACGAACATAACATTTTATCTCACGAAGAATTTCACGAATCGAGAAATCCGAGAAACTACAAAAATCCCGTTATATTTTATACACACCTCATAATTATCTTATCCAGACTATAAAATGGATAGTATAATTATGTTTATTCTCTAAAATATTCTACCAAAAGAAATTTATCATTTGGTTAACAAATCGTGCATTTGTTTGCTCGCACTACTTATCTCTGTAGTTCTTGACTGAGATGTCAAGTTCTTGACTATCTGTGTTCATTCCTGGAACGTTAAATCTTTTATTAACTACGCCACTGCCTATTTAAACTTTTCCATTGAGACAGCCTTTTGTTTGCCGTATGTGCTTGTCTTAATGATAATGAAACATTATTATTATAAATCACAACAAAATAAAAACCTATAGACGAGATTCCATTAATAACTATGTAATTATATGTACTTTATCAGCCAGTTAAATCACAATAAGTTGTTACCTAGAAATAATCATGCAAAACCAATTCCATAGCTGCATATTTATAAAATACAATAATTTATAGATCACTTAAACAGTTGCCTATTTAAATTGAGACTGTTCAAACATGGTTATTACCATAATAAGCAGTGAAACAACTCCACTTTTGATACGTGTTGTGCCGTTGCATTTTCGGAGCTTTAATAATTCTTGTAAAGCTATAAGGAAATTTTGGAGCTCTCTTGTGTTAAGTTTTTTTTTATTTTGTTTTCAATAGCAAATAATTTTGGAGTACGGCATGTACAGGCAATACTGTTATTTTTTGGCATGCTATTTGGATACTTTTTACGCGTAAATATATCCGCAGCCATAGTGCCCATGACTCAGCCGATAACTGGAGCACCACACTACGATTGGAATTCAGAGAAAAAGGCGCTGATTTTAAGCAGTTTTTTCTGGGGCTACGTGGTGTCACAAGTGCCTGCAGGTAAGTCAAATAAATGCATTGGCAAAATGTTACCATTATTTTCGATTAGTTTCCTTCTAAAATATTTGTCCATTTTTGGACAAACGCGCGCGCTAACAAGATTAAACAAACAGATTATGAACATTTGCTTTGTTTGTTACAGGAGTTTGCCAACTACAAATATACATATACCGCACTTGTATTTGTTATTGTTGCAGGTTTGTTAGCTAAACGTTATGGTGCTAAGATTGTTCTTGGCTTGGCTACCGCTGCTGGTGGCATTGTGTCATTTTTTCATCCACTTGCAGCCGCCAATAGTGGCTTGATGGGTATTTGCGTGCTACGCGTTTTAACGGGTCTGCTGCAGGGAACTGTTTATCCATGTGTGCACACAATACTGGCCAAATGGGCACCCAGTACAGAGCGTGGATTTCTTTCGACTACTGTGTATTCCGGGGCACAACTGGGTACGGCTGTCATCTTGGCCACCAGCGGTTCTATATTTGATTCCAGTTTGGCCTGGCCGGGTCTTTTTTATATTTCTGGAGGCTTAAGCTTGGCTTGGGCTATACTTTTTTTGTGGGTAGGTGCAAATGAACCAGCTGAGGTGCGCAGCATAACAAAAGCTGAACTTGATTATATAGAAGCCTTGACAGGAAGCGGCAAAAATAGTCAGGTAAAATATATTCCATTTACACATTATACTATATGTATATGTATTTATACTGGTACCCTTTGTTTTTTTCTTTTCTTTTTAGTCTATGCCCGTACCTTGGGGGTCTATCTTCACATCCTTACCATTTTATGGCCTCCTGGCTGCGCATTGCGGTTTTACTTGGGGCTTCTACACACTGCTCACTGAAATGCCGACTTATATGAGCCATGTACTGCAACTGAATGTCAAGTCCAATGCTTTACTTTCTGCGCTGCCCTATTTTGCAATGTGGCTTCTATGTCTGGTTGTTAGTCCAATATCAGATTTGCTGACCAATCGCGGAACCATAACAATGACCACTTCACGCAAGCTCTTTAATTCTATTGGCCAATGGGTGCCTATGTGCTGTTTGATTGCACTGGGCTATATGACGGCGGATGAGAAGGCTCTGGCCGTAACATTGCTTACGGTGGCAGTGGGCTTTAATGCGGGCTGCTCATGTGGCTATCTAGTTAATCACATGGATTTGTCGCCGAATTTTGCGGGTCCTATGATGGGTATAACAAATGGTTTGGCCGGCTTGATGTCTATATTGGCGCCGCTAATTGTGGGTGCTGTTGTCAGCGATGAGGATGATCCAGCCCAATGGCGCATAGTTTTTTATATAACAGCTGGCATTTACTTGTTCTGCAACACATGTTTTGTGATCTTTGGTAAGGCCACGGTACAACCTTGGAATGAGCCAATGTTAATGTGCAGCACCATGACTTTGCCCAGTAATTCGGAAACTATAGCTGAAAGCGCAGCGCCCAGGACTGATAAATAGAATTACAATTAAATTATTTTACTTCATAATCTCTGAGTTGTTCCTAAGAGTTAAAATAATTTATATTTTTTAAGTACAATGCATGCAGCAAGTATATACATACATATTTATATTAGTTAAACTCCAATTAATTAGGTATGCTAAGTAAAATATCATACTTGAATCATTAAGCATTATGATGTGACCTGCTTCAGTCATTGTGTCCTTCGTTGATAAGGCTGCACGTGTCGTTGATGTGTCTAGTTAGTTTGGCCTTATGTAAATAAATAGTTGACAATAATGATTTATTTAAATTTAAGTTAAGTTATACTGACGTTGGTCTGGCCACATGGCACGCACACAATTATTAAATAAAACCTTTATATGTTCTTAGTGACTGACTGCTTGCTTATTCATTTATAAGACTTCAAATATTTACAAAAATGTTATCTCCTGTGTAAAACTTTCACGTGAATCAGCATAATATGTGTGTGAGAATTAACAGTGTTTACAAACTGTAAACTACTCTTGAAAACATTCGTATTCGCTTATCTCAAAATGAGAAAACGATTGTTTATATTTACATGAGATCAATGTTTTTTTGGACACGTTACTTAACTTTCTGCTGCAACAAACGCTGATCATTTAATCTGTGGTTTATTCGACGAGGCACTGCTTGGGTACGCATCACTGTCCAAATGGACAGGGTCCAACTAATTATGATTGTAGCATACAATATGGGAGGATATGCTTTTGAATTGCCAACAGGTATTTTGGCACGAAGCGGCGATTTTAGTTTATAGTCAACTTGTATTTGCTTCCAGTTACAAATCTCCGTACTGGGCGCATCCTTGGCACTGTGCTCCTCAAAATCACGGCTCAGTTCATTGAAACAGAACAGCTTATCTGGTGTGGCGAGTAGCTCGCTGTCAACTAGCTCATTATCAGAGATTGGGCAGTTAAGATAAACAGCGGGCGTTCCTATGACCACTAACGCATGAGACCTATAAAATGTGGGCCAAGTGTAAATAAGTGAGCTCTTTGGCATTTATGGTTTACAAACTTTTTATCACTCGGAGCATGATAACGAAAATGTATTGGTAAAACCAGAGTGTCTGTTATCTTGGGTGCTCCACGTAACAACAGAGTAAGCCCTTCGGCCTTCTCTGTGGGCAATTCAATATCTATGAATTTTGGGTATATGGCGCTTAGCTGTGAAAGACACAAATTATTAAGCTTATGGTATTTTATAGTGTATTTCTATATGCCGCCACCTTTTTCAATCGTTGTAGATCACTCAATTCATCAGTGTCTATGTAGACAGCGGCAGGAAGTGATTGCATCAACATATATTCGCAATCTTTGCCTGCAAGGGGATAATCGAACTGTACGGTATATGTAAGCTCGCTTTAAGGAAAATATATATTATAGTCATATATAGATATCGTGCATAAATAAAGCATAATTACCGATGCATGCCGGCTGGGCCCATTTCAATGCTAATAATGGGTTGCTGAATCTGATCAGAGCTGCCGCATATTGCCAACAGCATTAATACCTTATAAACTAGCACATATCGTAAAACTAATTTAAAACTCATCGTTTAATAACTAATTTGGTACACAAAACGTGCGTTCAGTTGATTGTAAACAAGAACATCATTTATGAAACTGCCAACTTGTTGAAACAACAAGATGCCACATTTATTAGACTGCTAACCTACACGAAAAATTTTAAATGCAGAGTGCGCTTAATTCAAGTTAATTAATAAAAGAGTCAGCACCAGCTACAAATATTATGAATTCTTAAGCTCTCTATATAATTGAGAGCCTTGGCGAGCTAATTTATCAGCCATTTCGTTGCCCTTGATGCCTTTGTGTGCTTCGACATAGTTCTGCAAAATAGTTCTTCAGAAAAGTATTATAATTGTGTTAAGCTAGAATACGCACCCATTTGACATTGATATTGTCGCTTTGTAGTAACGCATCAAGTTCTTGAAAATCAACAACATTTTTCACTGGCTGATTGTTTTTTAATCGCCAGTTGCGCTGCTTCCAGCCTTTGACCCATAATGTAATAGAGTTTATTAAGAACTGAGAATCTGTGCAGATGCAAAGCTTTGTAATGCCCAAGTCCAAAGCTAGTTTGATGGCATAAATAGAAGCCTGTATTTCACCTACGTTGTTTGTAACGCGTCCAAGTACCGGCTTTGCTGCATTTCTGTGAATACGAAGCGCTAATTTGAATGCCCAACCTTCCATTTAGATTCAACCTACAATTTGTGATTCTCGCCAAAGTAAACGCCAAATCCGGCCGCAGCATTAGCTTGTCCATTGCGCAAGCAGGAGCCATCCGTATAAACAATAACATAACCTTCGGCATCTATTAAAAAATCAAATTCGCCAACTCTTTTTATGCCTGTTGCTTTCAGTTCGGTGGATTCATGGCGTGGAATTTTACTTTGTACGTCAATGTCACCAGCCTTACGTTTTTTAGCAGCAGGCAAGCCTTCTACTTCATTTAAGGCAGTAACCTACAGTTAGAAAACTTTGCTTGTAGCCATTGCTAGTATTTGGTACATTAGCTTGTAACTTACCAAGTCATCTTCCGTCATGTTCTTTTCGACTTCATCATTTAAGTCATCTGGCCAAAAGCCCCCGGTTTCGTTTTTTCTGAACTCTTGCTTCCAAGTTATCGGTGGTGGTTCCTTGTGTCCCAGTGGCACAGCGACGTCCTGTGGTTTGTATTTACTGCTGGAACTGGAACTTGTAGGTGCAACAAATTGCTCAGCCTCAAATCGTGTGTTGAATTTTTTGAACACGGCGCCTTTGAATCCCTTTACCTGTTCTTCACATTGAGCCCATGTTTCATATACGCCTACTTTTCGTCCTTTTGAAACAGCATAATAATAGGCCATTGTGCGCAAATTAAATTGCCGCAACAATTGCGGACGCAAAAAGTGCATTGTGCTGTACAGATGTTTAACAGCTGATTTAAATATGAAGCACTGCCTTGCCAGATAACTAAAAAAAGGTATTAAAATAAAAAAATTTTTAAGTTGCCATATCAAACTAACGTAATAGTGTTAATTTTTTTTTTAGCAAGGTGTTTTGTTGCATCTAAATTAATTCAGCTTTTAGCAGTTTATGTAACATAATGAACTATCAGCCGCCTCTACCACCGCCGCAGGACTTTGCGGCAAAACCTCCGCCGCCACCACCATTGACTCCTGCAAAGGTAAAAGAAGAAAACCTGTCGCCACCAGGTGTTCAAGATCCAGAGCCCTTGACTTGTATTTATAAGCCGCCAGATACTTCAGCGCCTGTTATTTATAATTATACTCAGCACAATGTTCCGTTTAATTATGCAGTGCATGACCCAACAAATTACTACAACTATACTGGACATGTCTCACAATATGCGACAGCTTCGGTTCCTGACTCTACGGTTCAGCATCCAAATATTTCTATGGTTAATTATTCATGCACCGCAGAAACTTCATATGCAGCGCCCGAGTACTCTGCAGAGTCAACACCTGGCTATGAACAGTATAATGAAGGCACTTACCAATACGAAAACTACAAATACCAAGATACTTTTTCGTATTCAAATACTTACGCTACAAATTATCGACCTCCAAGCCAACGTTACACGTCATTCAACCATGGTTACAGAAACTATTCGGGCTACAATTATGGCAGTCGTTATGAGCCTAGACCAAACTACTACCAAGCACGGCCATCACGATCAGGCCAGTATAATTATTATTCATCCAAAAATAGTAATCCGCATACACCCAGCTATACGCCGCCGCCTCCTGGACGAAACTATCGTGATCGTAGCGAGGCCATAGAAAAACCAAATCCCAAGCCCGAGACTGAGCGTGATCGTCTGTTACGACAATGGTGCTCAAATTATTGCGAAAAACCTGAAGACTACATCAAGAAAATGACAGCTCTAAGTGAAGCCGAGACACCGCTTGAGTTTTGGGTGCGTTCTTCGCCGGCTGAACTGTACTATGAGCGCACAAAGAACGAAAACGAAGTTAAGTGTAAAACGCGCCTATATAAACTATGCGAACTTTTTGATGAGGAACTGCTACAAAGAGCTGCGCGCGTACGAAGCGGCTTTCCTCCATACGTTCCGCCTCCACGCAAAGCACGTCGTCGCGTCTGCAAACACAAGTCAGAGGCCTGTTCCTCATCCTCTGACGATGATTCAGATGAAGATGCATTTAAAATAGAACAAGACTGTTGCATGGAAGAACTGTCACGTAAGCTGAAGCATCCTCAGCGTATTCACACTGACTTGTGGCACAATGACGCTGGGGATATGAACGATGGTCCACTTTGTCGGTGCTCTGCAAAGTCCAGGCGCATTGGCATACGTCATGGGATCTATCCCGGCGAGACTGGTTACAAGTTATGCGATATGGATACCAATAATGCTGGCAGACTATTTCATTATCGCATTACTATTTCGCCGCCTACAAACTTCTTGACCAAGACTCCAACAATTATTAAGCATGACGAACACGAGTTTCTCTTTGAGGGTTTCTCTTTACTCTCGCATGTGCAACTTAGCGATTTGCCTGTATGTAAGGTAATTCGCTTTAATATTGAATATACAATCGAGTATGTTGAAGAGAGGATGCCAGAAAATTTCACTATACGCGAACTTGATTTGTTTTGTAAGTAAAAATAACCTAGGTCTTTGTGTAGATTTTATTAATTTTTTAACATTGCAGTTAAGTATCTCTTCCATGAACTATTGGAGTTGGTGGACTTTGTGCTGCTGCCCAATGGCACCACAAACACTCAGGAATCTTGCCCAGCTTTTCACTTCTTGCCACGCTTTGTGCGTGAACTGCCAGATAACGGCAAAGAAGTTTTAGCCATGTGCGAAGTGCTTAAGTATTTACTTGATAATGCCGCGCCACTTGTAGATCGTCAACAACTCCTGCATCTCAATCAAATTAGCCAGTGTGAATGGCAGGATTATGTGGACTTTATAAAGGGCATGTTGGTCACTAAGCCCGGATATAAGCCCTGTTCGCTGCGTGTGGATCAACTAGATCGCAACAACTCTGATTTACCCGAGTGTGTGGATGAGGAGACAGGTATTTCTCATCCAGCCATTGTGCACTTTGGCATACGTCCACCTCAACTAAGCTACGCTGGTAATCCCGAGTATCAAAAGGCCTGGCGTGAATATGTCAAGTTCCGACACTTAATGGCCAATATGTCAAAGCCGTCCTTTAAGGATAAACGCAAGCTGGAGGACAAGGAGCTACGATTGCAGGAAATGCGCACACAAGGCCGCATGAGACGCAATATTACAGTTGCCATTAGCTCCGAGGGTTTTTATCGTACAGGCATTATGTGTGATATTGTGCAGCATGCCATGCTCATTCCAGTGCTAACCGGGCATTTGCGTTTCCACAAATCGTTAGATCTTCTAGAAGATAGCATCGGCTACAAGTTTAAGAATCGCTATCTTTTGCAATTGGCACTCACGCATCCCTCTTATAAGGAAAATTATGGTACCAACCCGGATCACGCTCGTAACTCGCTTACTAACTGTGGCATAAGGCAGCCCGAGTACGGAGATCGCAAGATTCATTATATGAACACGCGTAAGCGTGGTATTAATACGCTTGTCAGCATCATGTCACGATTTGGCAAGGATCATGAGACTATGTCAAACATTACACATAATGAAAGACTGGAATTTTTAGGAGATGCCGTTGTAGAATTTCTTAGCTCGATACATTTGTTCTTTATGTTTCCGGAGCTGGAGGAAGGAGGCTTGGCCACCTATCGTGCTGCCATTGTGCAGAACCAACACTTGGCTTTGCTGGCAAAGAAGTTGCAACTAGAAGAGTTCATGTTGTACGCCCATGGCTCTGATTTGTGTCATGAATTAGAGCTACGTCATGCAATGGCCAATTGTTTTGAAGCTTTGATGGGTGCTCTGCTGCTTGACGGTGGCATTAAGGTAGCAGACGAAGTGTTTACCGATGCTTTATTTAGACAAGATGAAAAATTACTTAATATATGGAAGAACTTGCCAGAACATCCGTTGCAGGAACAAGAGCCTTTGGGCGATAGAAATTGCATTGATTCATATCGAGTACTTAAAGAACTGACCAAGTTTGAAGATTCTGTTGGCATTAAATTCAAGCACATACGTTTGCTAGCACGCGCTTTTACAGATCGTTCAATTGGCTATACTCATTTGACACTTGGTTCAAATCAAAGGCTTGAATTTCTGGGCGATACTGTGCTACAGCTAATTTGTTCGGAATATTTATATCGGCATTTTCCTGAGCATCACGAGGGGCATTTATCACTGCTTCGCTCTTCGCTGGTTAACAATCGCACTCAGGCTGTTGTATGCGATGATCTAGGTATGCCCAAGTACGCGGTTTATGCCAATCCCAAGGCAGACTTAAAAACCAAAGATCGTGCCGATCTTTTGGAGGCTTTTTTGGGCTCCCTTTATGTGGATAAGGGCCTGCTATATTGCGAGCAGTTTTGCCATGTTTGTTTGTTTCCTCGCCTACAATTATTCATTATGAATCAGGATTGGAACGATCCCAAATCCAAGCTGCAACAGTGTTGCCTTACGCTACGCACTATGGACGGTGGCGAACCGGACATACCCTACTATAAGGTTATTGAAGCTAGTGGTCCCACCAATACTCGTGTATACAAGGTGGCCGTGTATTTCCGCTCAAAACGATTAGCAACGGCTAGCGGCTCATCCATACAGCAAGCAGAAATGAATGCAGCTAAACAAGCACTGGAAAACTCTCGAGATTTGTTTCCGCAATTGGATTATCAAAAGCGTGTTATTGCCAAAAGCATTAAGAGGCAAACGGGCGGTGACATCGATGCAGAAGTAGGCAAACAGGAGGAAAAGTCTAAAAAACCAAAGTATGCGGCACCGTTTGATGATGAATCACATTTGCCTAAACAATATCGCATGCATGAAGATATATCGAGTGATGAACTACCAGAGGATGACGAAATCGACAATACCAGAGACAATAGTCCAGTTGGTAAGAAATAAGATTCAATATAGCTTTATCTCTTTACTTTAGTAAACTCTTAACTTCCAGCGCGCAAGTCCAGTCGTAGGAGCAGCAGTGATAGCTATAGCTCAGAAGCATCATTCAAGCATAGGGACCGTCTTCGCAAAGACTCATCGTCATCCAGTCCATCATCGTCGTCATCGAGTTCATCAACGGGTCCCAAAGACTACAACAGTTGAAAGTATATGTAATTTGCAATTAATGCTTATCCTGAAATTTGACTGATTTACACTAGTTTACAGCAAAATGTATCCTCAACATGTTTTACTCGTTTCCGTAGTAAAATGGCACGCTAAAACCGAAAATGAAGTCCAAAAATTGTTTAAAAAACATTTTTCAAAAATAAAAAAAGTGTAGGTACTTAAAAGCAAATATCTCTGGTTCTACTAAACTGATTATGATTATTTTTTTACCAAACTATAGATAATTGAATTACCCATCCATTACTTTGGAACCTATTATTGTCAAATTTAAAGTTTGGTCGTTATTTATCCTTTCATATGAAATTTTTCGTAATTTTCGGCAAATTTGTGAGAAAAATTCTATTTTGATCGTAAATTTACAAAAATTTCTTCATACAGTTTTATTTATCTCTCAAAAAGTTCGATCGATTACGAAGAAAATGACTGGTTGTTCATCAAAATCGGAGAAAAATTATGGAAACAACGGGAATTTTTGCAAAAAGTACAAAAAGTCAATTTTTCTCAAAATCTAAAGTCGTAGATGGATAAATCGTTTTTTTAAGAAGATATCGTATCCAAATTTGGTGTTTGGCAGTTTTTTTTTGAGCTCCCCACCACTGAACCAAATTTGATCAAAATCGGTTGAATATATCATATAGCTCCCGTAGGACAGATTGGTCAAAAAAAAGGTTTTTCCAACGAAATTCGTTGTTTCTCGTGTTTTTAAAGATATGACCAAAATTGTTGTTCCGAAGTTTTTTATAGCTCCCAAGACCTGTATCAAATTTAATCAAAATCGGCTGTATATAGCATATAGCACCCATAGGGCTAAACGAATTATTCATCTAAAACTTTTGGTTTTTTAAAACAAATGGACATTTTTCACTTTTTACAAAAATGCCTGTTATTTACACATTTTTGGTTCGATTTTGATAAACAACCACTCATTTTTTTCGTTATCGATTGAGCTTTCCGAGCCATAAACAAAATAGAATTTTTTTCAAAACTTTGCTATATATTTCATATGAATGCATAAATAGCGTCGTCCAAGCCACATACAAAAATATGTTTCAAGTATAATCGATGGGTAATTCAATTAGTTCAGTTTAGTAAAAACAGAGATATTTGCTTGTAAGTACACTTTTTTTAATTTCGAAAAATGTTTTTTTCCAAATATCTCGAAATCCGTTGCGAGAAAAAATTTTTAGACTTCATTTTCGGTTCATTTTACTACGGTAATGACTAAAACATGTTGAGGCTACCCAAATTTTTTAAAATTTGTAAACTAGTGTTATTTGAATTTTTGTTATTACGTTCAATTTTATTGAACATAAGCTGCACTTCCAAAAAGTATTTTGTCCAAAATTTGTCACTCCATATTGCGTAAAGAAAATAAAATATAAAATATTTAAATATCATGATACAAATGCAAAATCGACAAAAATAAGAAAATGCTTTGTCGCTTGGGCGTTTCAATAACTAGAAGTTTTTATGTCAAGCACATTACTTAAATATCGACAGTCTGCGACTTAATGAACGAGATGATCCGTTCAAAAAACTAGTTATTTGGGCCATATCAGGTAAGCTTTCAATATCACCACGTGCCGCTACAGAAGGAGCAGTGTTGAGAATGCGTTGTGCCACACGTTGTATATCAGCAGCCGAAACTTTTTCTGTAATAATAAAATTTATTGTATTTGATTACTTAAAAAGTCATTAGAGTTTCTACCAATTTCCTTAATAAACTGCTCAGGTCTTTTACGGTGTCCTGTAACCAGCACCTGCCGACCCACGTCTTCGAATACAACAGGTCGGGATTCCAAATTCATAAGCAACATTGATTGCAACTGTATTTTCGAGCGCATCAACTCCTCTTGACCAGGTTCGCTAGCCATATTTAACAATTCTCTTGACAGCACTTCAACCATGTCCCGTACGTGTTGTGGTGGAGCACTACCATGTATACAAAAGAGTCCCGAATCCGTATAGGCATGATTGTAAGCCGTTGCACTGTACATCCAATGGTAACGATTCAAAACTTTAGTATATAAACGCGAGTACATGCCCTTGCCTGGCCCACCAGCTGAAAATGAGCCAC
This sequence comes from Chymomyza fuscimana, assembly GCA_949987675.1. Classification (NCBI taxonomy): domain Eukaryota; kingdom Metazoa; phylum Arthropoda; class Insecta; order Diptera; family Drosophilidae; genus Chymomyza; species Chymomyza fuscimana. Next base: position 63,948,840 of record OX465089.1, on the reverse strand, counting down.
CGCCGCCCATCATTATGTTGAGCACGCACAAAGGCACAAAGTCTTCATCCTGGTGGGAACATCCTTCAAAGCCTAAAACAACATGGGCTAGCTCGGGCAGGCCAGCAGCGGCGTAAATGGGTATATCACACTGCTCCTACAAAAGAAAATATATAATTTTAAGAAAAGTATAAGGATAGAAATTATGTATCCTAAGGGAAAATAAGCCTGTCGTGATCTACTCAAAATCACTACATTAAGACTACCATAAAATATTCTCGGAAGAGCTGTGAATTCTTACTTTAACAATGCCACCCGAATATTGCGCCACAGAGGTATCTACTTGTTTCGGTCCAGCTTCTGATAAGGGTTCATTCTCCCAAATTGCCTGATCTTCAACAAAGTATTTCTTAACGTGTTGCACCAATTCCTCATGATCCACCTGTAAATAGTTCATTAAATGGTTATAAGTATTTAAGGAAAATATATAGCAGCAACTTACGCCAACACCAGCTATAACCATGCGATCTGGCGTATGATGAAACTTTAAATAATTGAGCAACACATTTCTATCAATTTGTTCAAGATTCTGAGACGGACATAGTTTGGGTAAGCCCAAAGTGTTATCTCTGAAAGCCGCTGCATGTATCATATCCATGAGTATTGGTTCCTGCTCAGGTCGCATGCCCAGAGTCTCCAACTCGAAATTAACGGCGCGTCTTGCTAAGTTTACTTCCTCTTCGCTTAGCTTAGGGCGCAGTGTTACATCAGCCAAGAGTCGCGTAACTGAGTCAATAGCACGACTGTCTATGCTGGCTGCGTATATAAGAGTATCACGAGAACTCTGGCAATCGCAAATTCCTCCGTTCTTTTCCAATTCCTTTAATATGGCATCTTTGTTGGGAAAGTTTATGGTGGACTATAGAAAAGCAAGACGAATAAAATGATTTTGCTTTAATGTTATTTGGCAACAGACTTACATTAAATGCGAGCTTTTCCAGAAAGTGCGACACGCCACTGGGATAGGCAACTTCATATCGTGGCCCAGAGTCAAGCACCAAACCCACAGTGCAAAACTGACCATAGCGCGGCTCAGAAGCAATGCGCAGACCATTTTTAAGTGTGGTAACTTTAGTGATTGCACTCTCTGCCATAGGCTGTGCATAGACAGCTTCAGGCAAATTCGGCAGTTGTTGTGTCAGTGGAGGTAAGTGTGTTACAACATCTTTGGATGGCGTGTTAACGTTATGTGGACCTCTATTGTTACGCACGCGGCCGGTGATTTGACCGATACCTGTGCCACTAATAACTTCCTCGCCACCAACTGTTGTGATCTTTGTTGCGAACCAACGTGGGCGTGATAATCTGCAAAAATAATTGTGAAATACGCTTTACCGGTTTTTACATGTCAAGTGCATACACATGATTCTTACGTGTGCCAAGAGTGTTTCAGTAAAGTTATACTTCGTCCATTCATGATGCAGATAATATGAATGAGCCTTAAGCGTTGAAAACGATATTTACAATTTAAAATGTTAAATTTACCGAAACAAATTTATATATTTGTTTTAAAAACACATTTTTGTTGTTTTTAGAGGAAAGTTAACCGAGAAAGAAAAATTTTGCCTTTGACGTCTGCTTCTTTCTAATTTTAATGTCAATCACAGCGAAATGAACATTGCTGTGTAGGACAAGCAGCATATCGTTATCGGGAGACAGAATTGTTAGCATAATTATCGGTTAAATAATTTCAACACAGCATATTAGGATTTTTACCAGAAAATTTTATTTCGTTCTAAAAGTCACAACAGTCATTAATTGATACATTTTTTAAATTCTTAGAATGTGGAAACTAGTCATAATTAAATCGCCGCTTGCCATCAAAACGGTATCCGTAAGCCGCAGCATTTTTGGTATCAACCAGAGCGGGGTTTCGATGTTTAAAGAAACTACCATGTGCATGAGCGGGACGGGAAGCGCTATTAGGTACACCGTCCACTTCTCTAGGATAAAATGCTTCGAACATGCCAGCAGGGGGTAGGCAACATTCTGCTATTTTTGTATCATTCGGATCATAGGCATTAATGCTTATCTCTTTTAATTGTGTTAACAGAAATACCAACAATAGTTTCACAATCGAATTCATTACAAAAATTAATATTTAATTCTTTTAAAATACAATCGCTTTTACTTCATTCGATGAAACAAAAAAAAAAAAATATAACAAAACTAGTTTTGCCGCAGATTTCGTACGCCACGAAGTATGGCTTGAAGTTAACTGAAGTTGGCTATATTGTCTTGGTCAGTAATGGCTTTTTATGCTGTGTATTCGCTTGTACAAGTGCGTGCGAATTACAGGTTTTATATACGTACATATATAGTACACATAAGATTTTGAACTTTTAGCTTGCGTTAAAATTTACGTTGCCAGCATAAAAGCAAGGCAAACAAAAGATAAAAGCGGCATAATAGTGAATATAGCTAGTTCGTTATACAAAATAACTGCTGTGTCTATTCCAAGTTTTAGCGCTTTTTCGTTAGGCAACACTTGGGAATTTGTAAAACTCTGTCAGCACTAGTTTTTAACAAGGAGTATCAAACTTTTTGATACTCTTTGAGTTTTTAAGTACAAAGGGAATGCAATAGAAAGAGCGGAAATCTGGACACTTTCTGCTCACGATGCAAATGCTGAGGAAAACATTTTCATGGAAACCGCTGTCTTCTCAGCTTTGAACATTTGGAATCGTAATTGAAATTCGTTGATAAAAATGTGTTTATATTGTGCGTATTTTTGAGAAGTAGTAACGTTTTCTTTTCTAAATGTGAATGTGAGACACATTATTCTGCAAAAGAAGCTGTTTCCATAATTTTAATTTGCGCTCAAAGCCCTGCATTTCATCATAAAAATTGTGAATAAACTGTCCTTTGCCTTGAAGTTCCACATTAAGATCATTGGGATACTGAGTCATGTCGATAAGAAACCCAAAATCGCACCTCCATTCTTTATTACCAAAATGAGGAAAGGCATATCCCTTCATATCCAAGAACAATTGTATTTCGCTTTTTAAGTTAGATACTCTTTTCAAGATTGCACCTCTACTAAGCCAACGTACTTCGGTATTAAAAACCACGTCGCCATATTCAGTTTCAAATTCTTTCAGGAATTATTTAAATTGATTTAACGCGCGCGACTTTTTAAAATTGATTAGTTTAATTATTGGTTCTGTGACATGTGGCAAACTCAATCCTTTCGCACACAAATTTTCCTGGTGAATTATGCAATGGTTAACGAATATTTCCCTTCCTGTGACCTTCTTAATGTCTTGAAATAGCCTTCCCGATACTCCAACCTCCATGCTTGACATTGCTCGTGCTCCATCTGTCGATATAATATAATGTATAATCATTTCTAATAAAATTGAAAAATTTTCCAACACACACTTTAGTTCATCGTACAGGTCTTTGCCGGTTGTAGTCCCTTGCATTGGAATCGTTGAACACAATTCTTCGGTAATATTAAATTTGGTGTCAATACCACGTAAAAATATAGCCAGTTGTGCTGTATCGCTAATATCGTAACTCTCATCAAGTGCCAAAGAACAGTATTCGAATTTTGCAATGCGTTCACGAAGCGTTGTTGCTATGTTCTCGGACAAATCTTCAATTCTCCTTGCAATGGTGAATCTTGATAAACTAATGTTTGAAATAATATTTATTGTATCAGGAAATGCTATTTCTGCAACAGCAGCCAGACATTCTTTTATCATCTCTCCATCCGCAAAGGGTTTCATTTTTTTCTGCCAGTATTTGACTGACAACAAAACTAGCCTTTACTGCCGTGCTTGATAAAATAGCTTGAATTAAAAAAAGAAAATAAAAATGAACTAAATCGGACCAATACAGCAAAAGTTATAGTCAAAAATGTACAAATTTCACCACCCTTGCCTATAAACTGCGTCAATATTTGACTCTAACTAATTATGGTTGCAAGTGAACTACAATCACAATTTTTGGTGAGCTGATTCATGTGGCTCTAATGAACAAGTTTCATCAAAATCGGTAAAAATTTAGGGAACTTATAGGTATAAATATCGAATTTCACCAAAAAAAAATTATTTCCAATTGGAAAGTTCTTAGATGGAATATGCAGGAACAATTTTTTTGAGACAAAAGGTACAGGGTATTCCACTGAGACACAGTATCTGAGCATATTAAGCATACAGCTTTATTTTTGACAAAAGTGAAAAAATAATCTTTCCGCTTTTCTTGGAAATGCCTGTGCTCATCCGCAACCTTCCGTTTTTTTGTTTGCTGTTCCGACATGCTATTTATTATTGATTAAAAATTTGTAGGAAAACTTAATTTTGAATAAAAAAAACCATAGTATTACCTTTTTGACAATAATACTGCACTCCCGCCTTTCAAGAAACACAAGAATTGCTAAAATTGCTAGTTAACAGCTTACCAGTCTGACTGATTGTGTGACAAAAGCAAACACAAACAAGCACAGACGCGACGCGTTCGTATTGCATGTTTGAACAAGTCGCCGACAAGTGAGTATCTCGTCACATAAAATTGTTTCGGTTTAGTATGTACTACCATTTTATTATAGTTAATTTTATAACAATATATTGATGGGAGAAAGTCGATAAAATAAATTCTTAGAAATGCTTGGCGGGCCGCATAAACATGTTTACATCCCTGTCTTAGACGATGTTCTCATGATGTACAGATTGGTGAATGAGTCCAGAAAGGTCGGCTTGATGATTAACGCAAATAAAACACAATCACTATCGAAAAGTCAACAACTTCACTTACCTGGGGAGCGTTATATCGGAGGATGGCGCTGCAGCAGTCGACATACAAAACAGAATTAACAAAGCGCGGGGTGCGTTTGCGCAACTCAATAAGATTTGGAACTCTTCCACAATCTCCATTCATACGAAACTGCGCATCTTTAATTCCAACATAAAATCTGTTCTTTTGTATGCCTGCGAAACATGGCTACTAACGGACTTACTTACAAACAAACTAAAAGTCTTCGTTAATAAATGCCTGAGGCGTATAATGCCTATCTGGTGGCCCATAACAATTACCAACACTGAACTGCCCATCCAGACAGAAATAAGAAGAAGGAAGTGAAGCTGCATTGCTCACACCCTCCGAAAAGATACCGGCCAAATTTGCAGACAAGCTCTCGAATGGAACCCTCAAGGTAGCAGAAAGATAGGACGGCCGAGGAGTACACGGAAGAGAACGCTAGAAAAAGAAAGGCAGACGAGCGGGAAAACTTTACGAGAAATAAAATTCATCACAAAGGATCGTGATAAATGGAAACGATTTGTGGAGACCCTATGTCCCACAAGGGACTACAGGAATTAAGACAGAGAGATACGAAATGATTTCCTCTTAGGCGAATTCCGCGGTTTACACCGACACTATAAAATATCTTTTTCCGTTTTCTCGTAGGAGAATTTCGCGGTTTACACCCACACTATAAACGAAAAATTTTGACAAACATAAACAAGATATTTTTTTTTTTTAATTTACAATCTATTTGTTGATAATAAGTAAATGATTTGACATAAATAATTTACATAACAGAATAAACAGAGATTCAACAAAATCGGCCAATATAAAATATTGGTAAATGATTGATCACCCAGAAGAAGGATATCTGGGCTAAACACATGAGTTTCTATATATTCCCTACTTATTCTTTCTATTTGATGAGGGAAAAATAATCGGTCTCAAAAAGCGAATCTGTATTATGCTGTGTTACTTGTCTATCTGTCTGTCTGTCTACAGGTTTCTTACCATCTTCCTACGATCTTCACGGTATTTCTCTGTAATGGTGAAATCTAAATATTCTCTGAGCAATCTTTGCATAGTATTCCTTACTTGCCTGTGTCGCCTAACGTCTTCAACCCATCTGTTCTGTGATCTACACAATATATAACGCTCCTGCTTTGTAGTCCTTAACTCTAACTTTTCTCTGAGCTGTCTTCTAAACATAGAGTTTCTTCTCTACAATCGTAAACTCTATCTTCTCTGTGCTGCGTGAAAACTTCGTCTAGTCGCCAAACTTCTGCATCCCGCCACGAAGTAATGGTTCGAGTGGCGGAGTCAATAATGGCAATTTCACTTTGCCATTACTTCAACACGCCACAATGCCCTTGAGCCAATGCCCACAAAAGGATGCGAGCTATAATCAAATGTGCAATCGTAACAAAGTATTTCATATACATAGCACGTCGAAAATTACCTCGTTGTTGGTCTATGTCAACAGAGACGTTTTACGGGCTGCCTCTCTTTTCGAAGTTGGGCCATACCAACGTGGCGCTCTTCTCGTTCGTTTTCTCGTTCTTCTTCAGTGGATTGATTCGCAATGTTCCGAAGCCTAATTGATTACGGCTTTGTTGAGAAAGATTCGATCTTCTTCGTAGTGGCAATTTTAGTAATAACACTCGCACTAAATAGACAAATCGACGGTTATCCTTTACATTGTTTTTCTTAAAAAAAATCACAGACAACATAAAAAATATTTACACATCCTATTTTGACAGTGTTGTTGTTAGCTTTCTATATTTTCGTTTACATTTCGATTCCTCTATTTTCTGTGTGATCAGATATCTTTCTTGTTTACTTCTTTTAATGTGAATTTTACCGATATTTGAATAGTTATTCTGCTATTCGGGGCAAAGACGAATCGCAACAATCTGTCCAGCCGTTCTTGAGTCATAAATGGTGTAACTAACACAACTGTGGTTTATATGTATACGTAAATTTTTTGTGATTTATGATCAGTGTCGTTACAAAAAAAAAAGCGTTTCAAAGATAGCATGCACCGAATAGATGAACAAAGAGCGAATAGTCGGCAGCATTTAGATCGTAGAAGATGTATTCGGCTTCGGAATGAAGAACAGGAGCGCGATGCAATGCGTAGATGACAGATGAGGCAGGTTGAAGAAGTTAGGCGAGAAGAACAAGATGTAAACACTACACACAGAACGCAACGCAGAGAAGATTTAGAGTTTAGAAGTGCAGAGCAGGAGGGGTATACATAACGTAGATCGCAGAGGAGACAGGTTACAGAAGCACGCATGGGGCGCAGCCCCCTATTTATTTACAAAATGTGCTGATTGTTACCTGGCAGATTGCAAATAAAAATACATTATTAAAAGATGGCGTACGTTAAAGTCGGGAGAGGAAGACTTTGGGATACCCTGTAACGCCACATTGCAATCAAATCCGGTATTTTTCTTCAGAACTCTAAAAGATATTTATTTGCCAAATTTGGTTACGATATCTTCATAAGCACACGGAACTAAACGAATTTTGTAGGGGAGCTATATGATATAGTCAACCGATTTTGTTCAAATTTGGTAAGTTGCATGAGAACTCTACCATCTCTGAGATCTAGGCCTTCAGGCAGATAGACAGACAGACGGACACGGTGACTTCTCTAGTCACCGTGATCATACTTTAGGTAACTTTGGGGTCGGTCTACGTCTGTATGTTACATACAAACTTAATATACCCTTGTTACCATAGGGTAGAGGGTATAAAAAAATATTAGTTGACTAAATACGATAGCTGTTTATTCTTAGGTTTCTAAAGTTGTCGACCGAATGTATTGGGAAATAATTCATTACAAGAGGGCTTGTAGACAATTGACAAGGGTTTCTTCTTTTAGAGAAATATACGGCATTTGTCTAAGTTGAGATGTTTTTTTTCTTTGCCAATTTAAAATAGTATTTCTCAAGATCACTTAAGGAGTATTGTAAGCATTTTCAATCTGCCATAGACTTAGGGCAAATGATGAATGGCAGACAGTCAAGTTTCAAAATGTCCGCATAAGGAAACACTACATAAGAATATGTAGGTACGGCAATTTTTAAACAAGAACACAATAAATAATGTATGGAGAAAAGACTATTTTATATTAAAGAGTGATTATAAAATTGAAAATATTTTAGTTTTTACCATAAGAAAATTGTTACAGCAATCAAAGAGTCTAGTTAGATAAGGTACTGGAAACTGCCCTCAGCGATTTTCGAAAATTTGGGATATCCCATTTCTGATATTTTTTTATATGAAGTTTTGTCATTCCGTGCGAAATATTTCGTGCTGCGTATAGGCCTTAAGTTGGCGACAGGGCTATTACAAAAAAATTAAATATTTTTGTATCAATTGTTATTCTTTTCAATAACCATTTTTTTACGAGTTGAATGTGTAAAAATAAAAAAAAAAAACTTTTAAATTGGTTTTGTATTTTTTTTAATTTTTATTTATTATTTAATCGTTTTCTTTTTGGCTCTTGTAATTCGACTTTTTATATTATTCTTTTTATGTACTTACAAATATGTATAGTATATTTAACTATAAAATACAATCACAAAATGTATGTAATTTGTTGCTTATTTCTGTACATAGTATAAAATAAATAAACAGGGATATTTTATGTGTATCTAACAAGTAACTAAAGCAGGTTCTATATAACTACAATTATAAATGTATAAATATTAGTTTTTTTAAGTAAGCGGCGGCTGCTCTGGTCTTTATATCCACAAAAGAAATTCAGAATTTATCATATGCTTTTTTTTTTTTATTATATAACTGTTACATTTAGGCACTAATCTTTAAGAAAATTATACATACTTACAAAAACTCATATTTTGTTTTTACATAGTTTCAAGTGTGGTGTGTTTTATTAGGCTAGACTAGTCTTTAGTGTGAAGTTTAGGATTAGCAAAAACCGAACTTGCTTTGTTCTAGGGGCTCCTGAGCTGCGTACCAATACAAAACTTTACACCTAATTTGATAAAAAAATTCAAACATGTGTTTGTGTGTAGTAATATTATTGCTGCTGTTTCAGTGCCTCACTCCTCCGTAAATGGATGATCCGAAGTATCGCTGCTATTTCGTCGACGACTCTCAAGTATCTTGGTCGCCTGCTCCAAAGTCTCTTTGTAGAACATGCTTGCGCTTGCACTTTCACTTGGCAGCGAATATTTTGAATCGTCCAAGTGCCAAGTAAGACCCAACACAATATTAAAAGCGGATGCATCGTAGCCATGACAGCCCGAGTATCTGTATAGGGGCTTTTTATTAAATTTGCATCCATTGGATTGGGCACCTATAAGCATACAAAAAATATAGTTTTATTAAATAAGATCATGAAACAACAGCAGATAAAAAATATGAGTCTGTACAAGAACTCCTCCTGCACACTAGTCACTAATTCAAAATAGCCGCCTGGCTCTAAATTAATGCTTTTAATATTTAGTTAGCTTTATGGTCATTAGTCATTAGTGATAGGTATTAAGAGTATGTAGATGACACTCGTTCAACAGGGGATATACCAAACAATTTCGAATGGGAAATTAAGTTAATGCATTAAATATGGGCCAAAAGCTGTAGCTCCAATCACATTAACCGTGTATTACTATTATCAACTTTCTATCAAATTAAAACCATATTCTGCATAGTCATTAATGCCTAAAATCCATCAAATAGTCAATTTTGACTTAAAGTTTCAATAGCTTAAATTGAGCGTTTCGAAGACAAGAACTCAACATTTTCAATGGATTCAATTTTAAAATTTTTCAAAATTTTGTAAACAATGATAATGCGAGCTCATCAAATCTTGGTGCATGTAATCACAGTGACAGAAGTATCACATATTTCGTGGATGAAGAAGTGATCTTTGCATTTAGATGCTGCACGACTTGACATCAGCGTAAGTTTTATGTGTTTTTAATGAATCGTAACTCTATGGAATGACTGGTGTCTTATAGATGGAAAATAACCCGATTGATACTCAACAAAATAGTCAACCTATCAATATTAACTTTGAACTAATAAGGACAGAATCTTTGGAGTCCACGAGAACAAGCTCATTAACTTCTTTATTTTCGAGCAGTGAACAATTATCAACAATAGGTTCCAGTAACAGGAAACGATTAAATGCTAAAAGAAGCAGCCCTTCCATTTCTCACTTTATAGATCGACTGACACAAAAAGAAGAAGATGAAATTAACGAGTCCTTGGCACAGTTTTTCTTTGGGTGTAATATTCCCCTGAGCGTAGTAGATTCTGTCTATTTTCAAAATTTCGTGAAAAAATTGAGACCTGCTTGTGGACTCTATTTTTCTGGAAGAAAATTGTTATCAACAAAATTGTTGGATAATGCATACGAAAAACTTTTAACTTCTGCAAAAGCTTCAATGAGTTCCGATTCAGTTTTGTTGAATGACGGATGGAAAAATTTAGCAAGCAACACCAAAACAGTCGTTTCAATGTTACAGAACGCGAATGGAGAATAAGCACTTTTAGAAGCATGGGATCTATGGGCTGAGATCGTATCGGAGTCTGTTGATTTGGCAGAAAAAATGTATTCTACCCATGTCTACGCAGCAGTTTCAGATAATGCAAGCGCGATGAAAAAAATGGGAAATATAACGAAACATTTTTTTAGTTTTGACATTTTAAATAGAGAATTGAATCTGAAAGTCACATCTGTTCTAAAGGAATTCAAACAAAAGGACTTGGAAAAAAAAATTATTGAGAAAGGTGGAAATAGAATTAAATTAGCATGTGAAACTCGATGGTGTTCACATCGCAACGCGTACAATTGTTTAATAGAGAGTGAGCAGCTTATGAAGCAAATAGCAGCCGATTCAAAAGTGGAATCAAATATCGTTGTAAAAATATAAATTGAAATTTATAGATGACGTTAAGAGCAGCATACTTTTATTGGACCCAATTTGTAATCTAATTAACAAATGTCAGTCCATAAAATGTTCAGTAGCAGAAGCAGTCGACTTGTGGCTGGATCTTCAATTGGCTGATAAATTTTCTATGCATCTTAAAGCAAGACAAGCGCTGGCTTTAAAAAAATATGCTTTATCAGCGTATTATTTACATCCCCTGCTTAATAATATGAAACTATCCAGTGAGCATAACAACATTGTTTTGGATTTTTTGTTCAACAATCTGGATGGAACTGGTAGTATAAAATTATAACTTAGACAAAAAAGTGTACAAAACAAGACAATGGTATGCAGCTCATGTTTTTTTTTTTTTTCATTTAATAAAATTTTAAGTTTAATTCATATGACTTTAATTCTTAAAGTAAATTGTCGACATGAAGCATTGTCGACACGTCGACAATTGTGTAGTCTACACTGTGTAGTCTACGCGGCACATCACTGCTTGTAACCATAATTACGTAGAGTCAAATATTGACGCAGTTTATAGGCAAGGGGAGGTGAAATTTGTTCATTTTAGACTATAACTTTTGTTGTATTTGTCCGATTTTGTTCTTTTTTGACACACAGATGCATTTAACCACAACGCTCTGTTAAATTTTAGATGAAAATATTAAACGGTGTAGCTAAAAACCGCGAAACTCTGCTACGGGGGAACGGGGAAGACATTGACATGATTCAACAAACTTCACCTTCTGAGGAAATATGCGCATCAGCTGGTAAAGTTTCGTATTTCTAGCTCTTATAGTCTCCGAAATCTAGGTGTTCATACGGACGGACAGACGGACATGGCTCAATCGCTACCAGAGGTTATAAGCATTTTGGTATAAAGGACTTGGGGTCTGACACGCTACCTTCTGTGCGTTACATACATTGCACAAATCTAGTATACCCTTTGTACCTATAGGTACAGGGTATAACCAGGCAACAGAATTGTGATCAGCGACTCAGAATAAACTATAAGATAATAGTTTTTAATCTTTTTCAAGATTATAATTTGTGAGAATAATAAATTTAATCTTGTATCAATTCGAAATTTTGGATTAGATATTTTAAGCCTTAAAAAAATTTAAAACTATTTATAGTTTCCGGCTATTGTTATGTATTTCTTTTCAATTACACTTTTTTTTAACGTAAAAACTAGTCAAATGATCAGCGGTGGACACGCCTTGGCTCTTTTTGCTCCGAGTGCTCTTTCCGTTATGTCTTGAAAGTGGCCCTAGCCAGACGCACACGAGAATTTACAAAAAAAAAAAAAAAAACACAATGTGCGAGTTTTATGGCCCTACTCGAGGATGCTTGAGCGACCGTACCGGGGCTTTTTATTAGTCCTCACTGACTAAAATTTCGCACAAGTACACTGAGCACAGAAATATAGTTACTTTGGCAACTGTAAGACCGAGTAATTTTTTTGGTAAATTAAAATTGACATTTTAAAACTCGAGGTACAAAAATTCAGACAAGAATTGACACAATTGAAATTTATAAACGCCAAAAGCGTTTTTTTCTACATAAAGACTGTCAAAAATCGTGCCATTTATGGAAGATGCCATTAGTATGTAATTGTTTGCATATTATAAATATTATACATATATTTAATATTATCTTGACTCTTTTTAAACAAAATTTCTTCAAAAAAAATTTGGCTGCGAATGTAACTCTGGTTTTTAGGGTAATTTTTTATAAATCGTAATATTTTAATAAATTTGAACCAAGTTTCTATACTTAGACCATGTTGCTTTTGACATTTTTTTTTCTTTATTATATATTTGCATAAAGATAAATAAGAAAGATGGCGATGACAAGTGAGCTAGTTTTGTCGTTTATTTGTGAAACCGAGAAAGTAATCTTACCAATTGGATCAATACATTCTTGAGTTAGTGCACATTTCAGCCATGGCAACATGATCTTCTCAGACACAAAGAGACTATCCGAAAAGAAGACCACATCGAGATCAACCATGCGTAGAAAAATGAAGTCATCGGCATCCGATTCAAAGTAGTCAAACATCTTTGGGTGAGTGCGTGATGAGACCGCCATCGGCGTATTCCAGCCTAGTACACCAGCAAATAAAACGCGATTTTGTAGCTCCTGTAGCTCTCGATAGCTACCGCGTATGCGCATATAGTTCTCGGCAAAGAGTATGGACTTGGCGCGCATTAACGCATCCTTTATCACAATTGGGCGATATGCATGGGTGCGCTGATCGCCCACAAACGAAGGGAATTCGGAAAGATCGTAGGTTATGACCGCGCACCGACTATTGTTGCAATACGAATTGAGCGCACGCAGCTGCTCCTCCGAGATGCCCAAATCATAGATGAGCAAATATTCGTTGGGCAGCTTTGCGGCAATATTCTGCGATAGCAGTATGGCCGAAGGCGCCTGACCTTCCAGTACATAGGTGACTATTGTAAAGTTGGCTTTTGTGCCATTGTAGGGCGTGGTAATACGTTTGTGTGCATTCTTTTGCTGGCCAGATGCTACCGCAGGTTGCACATTGTCTGTCTGTGTATGCAACTGACGCAACTCATTGAGCTCCAGTTCGGCCTTGTCCGCCAAAGCGGGCGTTTCTGTGAGTTGTTGGATAGCCTTTTGTGGCTGGGGAAACTTTGATGCAGGCTCCAGTTGATACCTGTGATATTGTGCATCCTTGGTGCTAAAGCCGAGCAGCGCCAAATATTTCGGCTCCAATTCCAGTTTTTTGCGTTCCAAGCCAACTCGCAAGTTTTCCTATACAAAGAAATAAAGGAAAATTCCATCTATTAACAGGCTTTTTTTTTTTGTTACCATATAATTAACATCATAAATTGACATCAAAATGTTATTACTGTGGCCAACAGAGCCGCAGTTACTTTAACATGTTGCCCCCTAAACATACTCCACGCACGCGTCCAGCACGTACTTACCCACTAAGCCCAAAACACAACAACAATATCAAACAAATGAGCTCACACGGATACTATATGCATGACATTACCTTTCATTTAAATTTCCAATTGCCTGTACCGGCTTGGGCAGCCCCAACATGTCATTTTCTTGCTTTTAGCACCTAACTTCATATGTATACTCGTATATGTACAGCAAACCAATTCGACTTGACTTTGCCGAATTATATCATTAAAAGCTGCCACCAAAAAACCCCATATCATATTTATGAGAAATAAAAGCAATAAGAAAAGTTTGCCCAACCGAACTAAATTTTAAATACCCTTGCAACCCTTAAAACGCAAAAAAAAAAAAACCTATCGAAGCTTTATTACATTTTCGAAAGATAATCCGTTCACATTTTATAAAGTGTTTTAACAATAACAGAAGATCGACAATTGTTTTTGATTATCTTGATCACATGAGACTACATTTGGTGGCTTTATCACTATTTCGCATTTTCAATGCTCTGTTTGAAAATCGTTTAATTTTAGAAATCGTACCCGCAAGCAAATTTTTACAAAATTCGAAAATTGTTTTTAACAAAGTCTTAAGTCTTAGGGCATCAATTTATTAAGATTCGGTTATGATACGAGGTTTACTATTTTTTTTAAAGACTTATTTTATCATTAAAAAGTTCACCCATCGGGCTAGAGACGCGGATTAGTTCATATCAATTCCCTCGCTCTATTTTCTTTTCTAAATAAATTATACTTTTTTTATAATATAAGGTCAACTGAACTTAGTTGTACCCCTCAAATAAAATAAATAATAAAATGAGACTGAAATTAAGCAACAATCAACAGTATGGGTCATCTAAAACGAAACAAATCCTACAAAAGTTGGTCGCGGACAAAGCACTTGGAAGCAAATGGTCGCCTGTTTCTTTGGAATAACCGGTCATGTACGTCGGCCAATTCTGAATAGAATACACCGTAATACGCCGTACAGTCCTGATTTAGCGTGCAATGGTTTCTTCCTATTCCCGCCCAACAATAAAAAACTGCGTGGTCAACTTTTTTACCCCCAAAAAAGCCTATTTTTTGACGCTACCTCAAGCAGAATGGAATAAGTAGTATTTCGAAAATGGACACACCACGTTTCGTCACCAGTATCAATATTGTAAAGGATGTCCTTGCAATGTAGGATTTTGAGCAATTTTTGGTAGTCAGTCAACTTGTGTCCCAACTTCCGATGGTCCGTCAAAATGCGATGGATCGAATCTTTGGACATTCAATGGAAAGGGAATTGGGAATGTCCGTTTTGTGGCCTCCATTCCGGTCTGGAAAGAATGTATCTTTGAACGCCTATAGCCACATATAGGCGGTGCCACCAAAAAACGTCCCTATTGACAAATTTTATAGAATTGTCTTAATAGTACATATTGCACAAACCTAGTATAAGCTATGGGTACAGGGTATAATAAGTTTACTCAAATATCAAATAATTTAACTAACCGGGACGTCTACCTACTCGTTGTAAATATCAACAAAATTGAAGAGATGTGGTCCAATATTTTTGGAAGTTTATAGAAGACGCGATCTGAAACTGAATCTTTATTGCCAATATTTATTTGAATGGTATGACAACCATCAGCTAAATGCTTATAATGTCACTTAAAGGTTATAAATAGCGAAAACATCATAGCATAACCTTAAATTAAGAATTATAAACTTTTTGATAAGGCTCACATACTCTTGTGTAGGGCATAAAAATCTATATAATCAATACTGCGGTCCACTTCGGCTTGACAGGCAAAAAGCTTTCATAAATTTGTAACCGCTGAAAGGCATTTTCAATATATACAAAATAATAGCTATGACTGAAACCTCTAAAAACTTTATGTTTTCCTATGTAAAAATAGTAGCTGCGTAAGACGTTTATATCATAAAATTTAAAATACTTTAAAAGCAAAGTGACAATCAAATCTAATAACTTATATAGCAGTCACAACCCTAGGGCATATTTATAATATGTAGCAATAATATGGTTTATACACATTATATTATAATTCGCTTGAGATCTCCGAATATTTGTGCTCTATGGCACTGAGGTAGTTTCTCTTTTTTTTATAAAATGAAACACAAAAAATGGAAACCGCTGAATATACAGTAAGACCAGAAATTATTCGGACACCTTTATATTTTAAGTTTAATGCTTTGTAATTTAGCTAACAATTGTTATTGCCAGCAACTGGAAACTCTAGCCATGTCTCTGGATTTGTATCTCATTGTTATGTGATTGAAGGTGGAAAAAATGGGTAGTAGCAGTTGCAGCTTAGGAGCATAGGAAGATTGATCCCAAGGAGACCTAGCGAAATATTTAAAATTCAATAGCCTATATTTTACTAAACTATTGTTCGAATTAATTTGACTTAATTCAAGGCGTACAATGAAAAAGTTATTTTTTCATTATGATAACAATGCGAATTAAAACTCAAATTTTAAGGCATCCGAATAATTTCTACACTCACTGTGCGCGCCCGTGTCACCTGCCCCTAAGGATTTTTCACCTGTGCCACATACATTGTGTCAAGTTGTTTTTTGTTGTGGTTTTAAGCGTGCCAAAATGAAATGAACCTGCGTCAAAATGCCGCTGACAAAGCACGCAAAGCTATGCATATGGAAACAGGCGCAAATCGCATGACAGCTTGGCACTATTTCCACCCTTGTTGGTCCACCTTAATTTTGTGTGTAACTCCGCCATAGTGTTGGCACATGGCACCTGTGTGTCAAGGACTATGATTGAGGAATACCAGACTCATGTGGCGACAACTACCAGCCCAGTCAAGCCCAACGTAATGCTTTGACAAGGGCCTTTGGTTAATTGATTGCGTTTTTGTTCATTTTGTTAAACTTTTTCATTCGGAAAAAAGAAAAATCAATCAATGCAATTTTCATTGTGCATTTTTTATACCTTAGAAATTTATATGAATTTTTCCATCATATTTGTAACGTATAGATTAGGCGCTTAAAGATCATATTTCTAGCATCAATGGCAGACTTAATATTTCCGTCCTCTGTAATAGAATCAAAAAGATCGATATATACCATACCAATCATATTAATTAATCTGTCTGACGAAGAAGACGCCAAAAAGAAAGTATAGAATAAATGAGTTTTTTTGCTTTCAGCATAATCATATTTTAGACCAATATATCTAATCCAGCGCTCCCTCAATTATTTGATGATCTCTTAGTGCCAGGGGGGTAATTTTTAAAAGCATGGAGGTTAGGAACCGATTTGAACGCAATGCATACAATTTTGCTCTGGTGACTGAAATCTAGCTACCAACAAAATTTCCCGGCTCGGCAGTCACAGGCATCCCTTGGTTTCTGAAGTGTTATAGAGCTGGGCAGCCCATAGCCCAAACGGCCACTTTTACTTCGTGCATTTAAGTACAGCAGTGATGGGCAGTCTCTCATTTTACATAACTCGCGAGGCTATTGCACCAAAATCTGCCGCAGCGCAGTCGGCTCATGTACGGTACAATCTCTCTCTCGTTTTTGCTTGATTGCGGTTCTTTCTATCTCGTGCGCTTTTGCTTACTGCGCTGCTTACTCACACAAAGATATGTTTGTTTATATGAGTTTTGTCCACCATTGATTTACACAGACACGAGGCCGAAGGAAGCCGAAGTCGTCAATTTGAGGACAGCAGGGAACAAAATTATTACTCAGTTCAACTTTGAACGTTGTGTGCACTGAGAGAAATAAATGATTAAATGCGTCGCTATGACCAGTTGCCACAATGATATACATATACTTAAATATTGGCAATCAATGCATTTTTTTAATTACAAAACGAATGGAATATAAACAATGACCAATTAAACATTCTTAAACATAACATTCTGTTCCGTGGATTCTACTAGCTATATCGTGTTGATGATATGACTTCTTTTCGCCAGCCTTACTTTGTTTTTCTCCTCATTGGCTCTCGATAATCCATTTACTTCCGCCAAAAGTAGAGACCTGCAAGAGTGTGCTACTATCGGCGCTTTGAAGTTTGGCCGTCATATATTTTATTTTTCAATTGATTTTGTAGGTAAGTGGATACGTGCTATACGATAAATATACAGTGGGTATTGTTTGCATTTGAGCTATTATACATTTTCTTATCTTCTGGGGAATTGATTTGTTTTGGAAATGCAAAATATTATTATATATTATATAATTTGAGTGTTCATAAAAAAGTGAATATGAATATTTATTTGTTTGCATGACGATTACATTACGATTTTCAACGCAAGGTGGTATAATAAATGAAATGATTTTTTTTGTGTTTTGAATTTAAATTAAAAATGTCAAATTTGGTGTTTAGTAGTTGAAAAGAAATAATGCGAGAAGTTAAACCGAGTAAATTAATTTAATTTCATTGTACTTTTTATTTCACTTATATAGACTTAAGTCTCAGCCCTGTAAATAATTAGTATTATGCTAGCTCTTGGCAATGTTGTTACATTGTCATTCGCGAGAGCGGGTAAGGAAGCGCTGAATAAAGCCTGCCCCTGGAGAACAAACAGAGGGAAAAAGAAACTACCTTGGTGGTTAGTAGGGCTTAATCAGTTCCGACTACAGCGCAGGAGGCAATTCAATAAAGCGAAATCCACACAGGTAGATAGCGATTGGACCTGCTTCTATGAAAATCTACAGATGTACAAGAAAGAGATGCGGAAATTAGAAGGATCTCGTGGAAGACCTTTTTTTCGAACTCTACTCAGACTACTGGATACCTTCAGAAGCCTGATATGAACTGGACAGCACCTAGTGAGAAGTCTTTAAACTTACTGCTAGATACACAGTTCCCGGGTTTGACCAGTGAGCCCACGGTCGATGCGGGAATAGTCAATAACATTAAAGAGCCAGACAATGGCATTTTAGAAATAATTACTGAACCCAATGTAGAGTGGGTAGTGAAGACGTTCAAACCATACAAATCATCAGGATCTGATGGAATTTTTTCCAGGTCAAGTTCAATTTTCGATAGGTTATATTGCATTGAGGTACATTCCCACCTTATGGAAGGAAGTTAAAGCTGTTTTTATACCCGAAGCGGGTAGGATATCTCATGTTAATCCCAAAGACTTCAGACCTTACAGAAATTTAAAAATCATTGGAGAACAAGGAATTCACCTTGGTAGCGTTCCTAGATATTGAAGGTGCTTTTAATAATATCCAACCTGCGTTGGCAGACCTGGGCAACTCCGAATTTTTGGTGGATTGCATCGAACACAAGCTGGTAAGCAGATTCGTGAATTCAACGTTGGGAGATTCGAAGGTGGGCAGATCGGTCACACGGGGTACCCCTCAGGGAGGGGTCCTTTCTCCTCTATTGTGGGTTCTAGCGATGAACAAACTCTTCCGGAATCTAGAAGAGAGCAGACATAAAGTTGTTGCCTATGCGGATGATGTTGCCATCATCGTAAGAGGGAAATTTCCTAATATTCTCTTTGAAATCATGCAACGGAAACTGAATGAAGTTGATCGGTGGTCTTAAGTCATGTGGGCTAGGTGTTAACGCCAGCAAAACAAAACTTATCATGTTCACAAAGAAGCACAAGCTACCGGATGTTATACCTCCGAATTTAATTGGTATCACATTAAAGGGGCCCTTAGAACGACCACCACAGCAGCCTTAAACGTTATGCTGCATCTATTGCCGATAGACCTGTATAGTAAGCAGTTGGCAGTGAAATCGGCCTTAAGGCTAAGAGAATCTTCGAATCTAGCCATTAGTTCTAGAGGACACTCGACTATTCTGAGTCAACTTCCGCATATTCCCAGAACCACTGATTTTTGTAACTCAATGGAGTTGCTTTTAGACAACTTATTACCATCTTTACGGATGGATCTAAACTCAATGATCAAGAGGGAGGGGCTCTCTATTCGGAAGCGTTGGGCATGTACAATGTAATAATTACAACAATGTTATAGATAGAGCTTACGGCTATGGCTATATGCCGTCAGCCGGCTATTTCTATACAAATTTTTATTTTTTTTTTTTCAAATTCAGTATGAGCACAAACTTATTAAAATAGAGCATTCGGAGTTCTTTAAAAATTGGACATTCTCCCATAAAATGAATCACGTCCTCTTTTACTCTAAGGTTGCATATAGTGCATAGTGTTGTCTGCTGGCTTTCATATGGCACATAACATAGGCGTATTAATTCTCCGCGAGTTTTGAAGATTGTGCGTATGCACTCAGCACTGCATTTTTCGTTAAAATAATTATTGGCCCCAAGGTCATAATTTAATTAGCTGTAAGCATCTCTTGTGACACTATTTCTTGTTTTTTCAACAAAACCTCCGCGCTCTTGAATATATAACTTTTTAATTATATTTTTCTGCCATGTTCTCCAGCTTTCTGCGTCGTTGAAATTTATGGGCTCGTTTAATTCAACAGCCAGTTCAGACTATTTTTCGAAATACAATATCTTCTCAGTAGATATGTACTGCATTAATTCTTTTTGAATCCTATCGCCTCTCATACTCATTACTCGATTAACGTAGTCAAAATGCAGTTGCAGCGTTTGTATATAGAGAGTCGGCAACCCAGTTTCGATATGTATTATATACATAGTTCGGCGTATTCATTGGAACTCGACGCTTAATATAATATCTTTGTAGTTTCTCTACTTCTTCAAATCTATCGGCTCCCCACACTTGTGCTGCATAGCTTAAAACCGATTTGACTGCTGCTTCAAAAACTTTATGTTTCACCGATAGAGATACTTTTTGGTTTTCCATAACTTTTTTTCATGTACAATTTAAAGCCAATTTGGCCTCCTTAAGTTTTTCCCTTAAGTGGTCATAAAAACTCGTATTGTATTTCATGTGTACTCAAAGATATTTGTATGTCTTAACAACTTCCAGTTGTTCTCCATTTAAAACCCATTTTTCTTCGTTCTTTAACCTTCTTGCATGTTTTTTAAAAATCATGACTTTAGATTTGTTTATGATTATGGTGAGGCCCCACTTTTCGCAATATTCTGTTAATTTGTTTATCATTTCTTGCAGCGTTTTCGGAGAGTCTGCTAACAAGACTATTTCATCTGCATATAACAGTACTTTAATACTCATAATGGAAAGTATTCTTTTCATTTAGAAGCGCGTTTTAACCGAAAGGGAAATTCAGATCCAAAACAGTGATACAATGTTACGAGCTTCTACTAGATGTTACAAAATTCTTTACTATTAATCTGCTTTGGGTACCTGGGCACCGAGATATCGTGGGCAATTGCAGGGCACAACGGTTCCACTTCATCCATACAAGGCTATGGTACCTATGGCACTAGCTACTTGCAAATTATTAATAGATAGAAATATCATTAATGATTCGAACCATAGATGGGAACAAACTGGAACCTGTCTAATTAGTAAGAAAACTTGTCTGCAATGGAGTTTAAATAGAACCAAGCAGCTTTTAAAACGGACTAGACATAAGAGCAACGATAGGGGTTCTTACTGGATATTGTCTTATTGGTAGGTAATAGATTGGGATTGCCTTATTTTGAGTCCTGCAGAAGTTGTCAGGAGGTAGAAGTGGAAAAAACAGTGGAGCATCTCCAGTGTGGATTCATGGCACTATGCAGGAGAAGACTGAACACACTGGGATCCGAACCTTTTGCACGCCTAGGTGTGTTGAAAGACAACCACTTCTACCTACCTATTACTATAAAGAATAGCAAATAGAAAAATAAAACTATTTTAATAAGACACCAGTAAAATGTGATCAATGTTTTTGACGATTTGTTATTTCCTTCGCGCGGATGTGCTAAATGCTAAGTATTAGGTTGTATCGGTTGACCCCTGGGGGAGTCATACATAGACTAAATAGTCCTTAGTGGATGCTAAATCTTAATATCTATCTTTGTTTTTCCATTGAGGTAGAGGAATCGCTTCTTTTTTTTATAGTGGCTTCCCTAGCCATTACAATTTCAAGCCCTTTAGCTCTTACCAATTGGGCTAGTCCCCATACAAATAAAACTAATTACCCCCGATTCCCGGTCTTTGAGGGCGAATAGACCCAGACATTTAAAAGCAATCAAAAATGAATCCAAAAAAATAGCACCACGGCCAAGATGTAAGTATGGCAGGGTAACCTTAATTGCATCTGTTAATGCACTTAAGAGGTGGGATTTCAATGATCTTATGTGTAATGTGACCTTAAAAATCTTTGGGATAACTTGGCAAACATATAAAATGACCAAGTTACATGTCCATTAGAAAATCTCAATGATAAGTTGGCACGGAAAAGCCCAGATGACTGATCCCATCCCAATATGTCGATGTTGGGTTATATAAGCCTCACCGAGCTGGGGCTTCTGTCCCAAGGTCAAAAAAGGAGTTCAATTGAATTAGAATAAAGTTCTCTATGGATACGACTTGCCCAAAATGGTAACTAACGTAAATACTAATCCAAAAGCTAAGGAGACTTTTAAAATTTAGCGGGCAAATGTTCACAGTTTAGTTAGGTAAGAAGCTTTTGGTATTGTCGGTGATTTTCTGCTGTCGAAAAAATGTATTACAGAATTTGCATGGATTTTTGTGTAAAAAATGGGAAATGTTGACAGTGCCATACGTCGGCCTTTTAAATATTAGATACAGAAGCGCAAAAAGGTATTTACAAGTTAAGTCAATGCTAGTCAATATTGAGCCTAGGCCGACTTTGATCAGGGATACAGAACTTGTTTGGATTTACTTGGTGCATAGTAGGCACTGAACTCAATGTGTCATCCATTAAATAAAACTAAAATCAAATAAACCATAAAAAATCAAACACAGACACGTATAGATCTGAATTTTTACTGCTAAATAAAATAAATATACAAGACTTAACCAAGATGGCACATTTTTCTCAGAGTGAAGTAAAACGATATCGACAAATTTTTAAAGTTTATGATCGGGATAATTCGGGCACGATTGACGTCACGGAGCTGTTGCTGGCAATGCGTGATCTTGGTCATGATCTTACTGAGGCAGAGCTTTACGACTTAGTAGAAGACGTGGACAACGATGGAGATGGTGAAATAAATTTCGAGGAGTTTTTATGTCTTATGAACACCCGCATTAAGTATATAAAAAGTGAGCAGAATTTGAAGGATGTTTTCGAGATTTTGGATTATAAAGGCCAAGGTTACTTTGGTGAGATCGAACTTAAGCATGTAATTTCGAGCTTGGGGTCATGCTACGAAAAAATTAATTGTAAAAAATTAATGAAATTCATCGATAAAGACAAAGATGGTCAAATTTCTTTTAAAGACTTTCTGGAAGCTCTTAAATAATCGCCTGTGTTGAACTGATTCCTCGATTGTAAAAATGCTTTATTTATTTGAATTGTTTTGAAAAATAAAAAAGGGATAACAAAAAAAATGTTTCTATGTTTAGTTTGATATGATTTCGAGGTTTGCACATTCAATATTTAGGAAAAAAAATACCATTTTATGAATTCGATAAATGTATTTGATAGATTATGGTTTAAAACAAAAAAATGTTTCTTATTTTCTAGAATACCCAATGTGCAAGAGAAGAGTGTATGTATTGTTTCTTATATTAATCCATTCCAATTTCCTATAATTGAAAAACAATTGATCTATCCTACATCCTCTTCTACCAGAGAAAATGATCGATATGATTTGGACTACACTGACGATATATGCTTCACCACCCACACGTTGGCAGGTGTCACAGCTAAACTACGCCTGAAAATACATTTTGCAAAGACAAAATTGATGCGTCTTCAAGTCAGTTGGAAATCCTAAAGGACGGTGGCGCAGGATCCGATGTGGCAGCCCGTATAGGCTAGGCACGGACTGCATTCCACAAACTTAGTCGAGTCTGGCGATCCCGCACGCTATTACTGCAAACAAAATTAAGAATCTTCAACACCAGCGTAAAACCTGTCCTTTTATATAGCTATGAGGCATGGCTGGTCTCTGTCCATATATGTCGGTTCCTGCAAGTGTTTACAAACAAGTGTCTAAGGATTATATGCCACATCTTTTGGCCGAGAATAATTGCAAACGACCAGCTACTAGTCCTTACTCACTGCGCCCCCATCAAAGCAGAAATCAAAAGGCGCAAGTGGAACAGTTAACATCCTGCGCAGAGATGATGACAATCTGGCAAAGATGGCCATTCAACGGAATCCGCCTGTCAGCAGATAAGAGGCTTAACTCTGACCTAACTATTTTTGAGTAACTCTCCGAAGACTTTCTTTTAATCCCGGCAATTCCTTTGATTCACAATCTAAGATCATATCCAGGGGTCGCTGTCCCTCACCTGGAGCAATAGCTACTCCTCCTCTTTTGCCTGGACGTCCCTTTCAAACCCATAGCATTTAGTTTTCTAATTAAGTTCATTTTCTGGTTCTGCAACGAAGGGAACGGATTCCTCAATAACGTGGCATGACTGGCAAGAGATACAATTAATAAGAAATAAGAGCATTTCAAGAACTCTTATTTCTTATTAATTGTATCTCTTGCCTTCTCAACTAAATTATGTGTTGGGTCAGCCCTAGCCTGTATTCCTTACTTGTTCTTCTGCCTAACCTGTCTGCTTTGCGATCTACGCATTGTCCTGCTATGCTGTCCTTAACTGAAAGTTTTCTCCGAGCTCTGTTCTATGCAAAGTGTTCCTTACTTGCTCCTCTCGCCTAATATCTTCAACGTGTCTGCACTCTCCTGCTGACAGACAAGAATATATGTATATGAGGTCTACCACGACTCCTTCTGCCCGTTACATACATTTTCACGTGGGTGGTTTCGTCATATTGTCATATTTAAATCTTCTCTGATAGGTAAGCACCTAACGTATTGGAATCCGAACCACCATCTAAATAAAGAAAAAAGATAAAAGAGCTAGTTAAGTAAAACTAGTTCGTAATGCTAATTAGAATAATAGGCTGAGCTTTTTGAATCCAAAATATGTCTTGTTACACTACATTTTAAAATATTTCGTACGTCGACAATAACACATCTGTTTATTTTTTTCATTAAAAATTATTATTACACTTCATCCCCTTAATAAAATGACTGACTTGACTGAAGAGCAAATCAAAGAATATCGTGAAGTTTTCGAAATATATGATCGCAAAAAAAAGGGTAGCATTTCCACCAAGGAAATGTGCACTGTAATGCGTCAGCTTGGAGAAAATCTCACTGAGGCAGAACTCTATAGTGCAATCGAAGAAGTTGATGCTGATGGTAATGGTCAAATTGAATTTTGGGAGTTTCTACAAATGATGCGCAAACGCGCTTGCGATTTGAACAAGGAGTCGGAACTTCGGGAGGTATTCAAATTATTTGATCGTGATGAAGATGGTTTTATTTCGCCGAATGAATTTCGTAACGTTATGTGCAACTTGGGTGAGAAGTGCGACGAAGAAGCCGTAAATGAAATCATGAGAGAAATAGATACAAATAAAGATGGAAAAATCAGTTTTGAGGAGTTTGCTGCCGGAATGAAACTAAAAGATTAACAAACTCATCCTTAAGACATTTTATTTGAGTTGTATATAAACTAAATTCTAAATGTTACATAAAGCAACAAAAAACCATACTGCAACAAAAAGAATTTTTGCTATAAGATTTTTGTACCCTGTGGTGTGGAGTTTTTGAGAGGACCTCGAAAAAAACCAAAAGTTTCAGATGGATAATTAGATAACGTAACCAAATATGGCATTCGGAAGTTTATTAGAGATCCCCAGAACTGTACCAAATTTTATCAAAATCGGTTGACTATATTATATAGCTCCCATAGGACCTATCTGTTATAAAACCGTGTTTGGTGCGAACTTTGATTTGGTCCGTTTGTTAACGAAGATATCGTAACCAAATTCAAACGTGTTTGCTGCAAAATTCGTTTTGTTTCGTGTGTTTATGAAGATAAGGGTTCTAAAGTAATGTACTGGATTTAATGACAATGTGGTGGTACAGGGTATCCCAAAGTCGTCCGCTCCCGACTTTAACGTACGCCATCCAATTAGAAGTCTGAACTGATTCCAAATGCAGCGCCTAAAAGTCGGCAATGCATTCTTTTATTTGAGAGTGTGCGTGCCTAAGCGATTTAATCGTGTCACGAACCCGTTTACATGACATTTGTGGGCGCAAGTCTTAATGATAATTTAAATATTTATTTTAAATTGACAAGTGCTGTTATTTATTGGGAAGCCTGCACAACTGATGCAATATTTAATTACATAAAAGTGCATAGAGAATTTCTTTTAAAATATTTAAGATATAAGAACATTCTTATTGTATATAACTATAAGAATAAAAAAAAGCACAAAACGAGGTCAAGCTACTTTCATGTGCATTGCAAAGTCATTGGCGTCGTCACAAGCCTTTGGCTGAATATTTAGCCTTCCAGTTGCTACTTTGACATGCTTGTTTTTTTTTTTTCTTTTTTAATAAGGCAACCCGACCAGACAAGCCCCCACACAAAGGCCCAGGCCGCTAGAAACACAAACACACACACGCACACACACACACACACCTCTATAAAAATGCACAATAAACTCTCGTAAATGTGTGTTCGAGGGTAGAATGAAAAAAATCGGCCTAGTAAAGAAAGAACCTATTTTCCATTTGGCCTGTTACAGCCGCGACACACCTCGACTGTACGATCATAATATTTTTCGCACTAAGCTTTAACTTTTCACAATGAAAGGCTTGATGGTAAATAGTGAAAACTGTCGGGGGGACCGACTTTGATGTCGTATCCCAACATAAATATGTCTGTTTATCGATCCATTTCAGAGTTTTGCAAATAGATAGATAGTTTTTACTGGGACTTCTAAATTAAAAGATTGGTTGCTATTGCTTTTTCCACCTCTAAGATATAGGCGCTTATACAGACGGACAGACAGGCGGAAATGCCTATATGAACACCTCTAGTCACCCTGATCATACTTAAGGTAGCTTTGAGGGTCTCCGACGTCTCCTTCTCGAAGTTACATACATTTTAGTATTTTATTTTACTTATTTATTTATTATTATTATATTACATATACATAAAAGAGTAACCTCAAATATAGTTTGTAATAGCGTAAGTTCACAATGCGTCTACAGATTTTATCCGAACCTCTTTTAAATTAAAGGTCTTTTTATACCCTGTACCGTATGGTACAAAGGGTATATTAAGTTTGTGCAAGCCGAAAATTTATGTAACATACAGAAGGAAACGTCGGAGACCCCCAAAGTTACCTAAAGTATGATCAGGGTGACTAGAGAAGTCGATATACCCATGTCCGTCTGTCTGTCTGTCCGTCCGTATGAACGCCTATATCTCAGAGATGGTAAGAGCTAGAGCAACCAAACTTTCAGATTAGCTCCCTTATTATTTCAAAGGAGACAAGTTTATTTTATTTTTTTGATATCGGCGTTACATTATATAGCTCCCATAGGGGTGTTTCAGAGGACCTCGAAAAAAACCAAAAGTTTTAGATGGATAATTCGTTTGTTTATAAAGATATCGTAACCAAATTCGGCATGTGGAAAAGTTTTTTAGAGTACCCAAGCACTGTACAAAATTTGATCAAAATCGGTTGACTAATCGGTCAAAAAAACGTTTTTTGAACAAAAGTCGTTGTGTTTCGTTTGTTTGAGAAGATATCGTAACCAAATTTGGCATTCAGAAGTTGTTTAGAGTACCCAAGCACTGTACCATATTTAATCAAAATCGGTTGTCTATATCATATAGCTCCCATAGGACCAATCGGTCAAAAAAAAATTGTTTGTACAAAATTCGTTGTGTTTCGTTTGTTTGAGAAGATATTGTAACCAAATGTGGCACTCTGAAGTTTTTTAGAGTACCCAAGCACTGTACCAAATTTGATCAAAATCGGTTGACTATATCATATAGCTCCAATAGGAACGATCGGTCAAAAAAACATTTTTGGTTCAAAATTCGTCAGTTTCTGGTTGTTTATGAAGGTATTGTAACCTAATTTGGCAATCAAATGTATTTTGGTGTTCCTAAGCAATATACCGGATTTTATTGCAGGCTAGTGGTACAAAGTCGTCCGCGCCCGACTTTAACATACGCCATTTTTATTCTTTAGGTTTTTGAGAAAAAAAAAATCGAATTTTGCACAAAAAGACGTTTCTTTAGGGGAAAAAAATAAAAAAATACACAAAAACGCACTTTGACATTTCATTATTCATTTGTTATTAATCACAACGAGGTGCGTGCAAAATTTGAATTTTATTGTTTTGTGATTGTGAAAAGTTGGTAAAATACTAAAAGAACACTTTGGTCTTAATTGTATGTGATGCAGTGAACAAAGTCAAGAAGACGTAAGGGGGCCCATTTTGACCGTCAGACGATTAATCGAAATAAATATATGTTTTTTAAATTTTATTCAGGTGTGTGTTCAATTATTTAGACCGATTTACTATCTTCCACATGCAAATTTTTTTGACAAATTTCATTTTTTTTTTTGAAGAGAAAAATTGTATTAATCAATGTGGTATTATTTTCAAATCAGAATATTATTTTTTTTATAATGCCGAGAAGACGCGGTAATATTGGCCGTACGACACGCACATGTCAAAATTTTGACAATTTTTGCGGAGAATAAATTTCATTTCTCTCTAATCTATCTATCTTTCTTTGATCTTATTCTGACCGACACAATTGTAACCGAACCCGCGTCAAAATGCGTGCCCAGCAACGCGGGCACGGGTACGCAGAAAGAACAGACGAGCAAACCCAACAAGATAACGAAAAAAAATTTAAACAGAACTGTATCAAAGGAGCCAGAGTACTGTAAAGTCGGGCAGGACCGACTGTAGCATGACAATAGTTTAAAGATTACGGAAACATTATGGTCTGCGAAGCACGCAGGGGGCGAAGCCCTCTAATTTATTTATATAATTATAAAGTAGAAGTTAATTCTAAGTCATAAAAGGTTTGTAGCCAGAGCAACGTAAACCTTCAGGCTGACATTTTAATATACTCTGTATACCTTACAGGTACAGATTGTAGAAACATTTTACGTTTCAATATATTTTCCTTTTCAAGCAGTATGCTTCATTTTGGGTTTCTCCAATTTATGTTTGCCAAAAAGTATGAATTGTTCAAATATTAAAAGTTTGCATTGCCTCCTAGTTCATTTGTGCCGGTGATATCTCTTGGTGTCAAATAACTTTTGTACATGTGACATTTTTTGGTTTAAATCAACAACGAAACTATCCAATAGTTCCAGTAAATTTTCCTAAGACAAAGTCCATCAGGTGTTAGATCTAAGCCGCATCCATAGTTTCAAAAAGTGGTAAAAATTATCTTTATTGTGCGCTCACAACAGCCCCAAACTATTTTTTTTTTGTTTGGTTTAGTTACATTTTCTAATCTACAACTATCGTTGATTGTCAATGACCATTTTATGGATTTCGTCAAAAATTTCTGTTATTTTTCGCTCTTATCTAAAACATAATAAATGTTTGTTTTGGTCTGCGGCGATACAGTAATCAGTGCTTGACTTAACCAGTACAGTCTTAATACCCTGTACCATTTTTATACCCACCCCCTAGGGGTGTTTTAGACGACCTCGAAAAAAAACCAAAAGTTTTATATGGATAATTCGTTTGTTTATGAAGATTATTGGGCATCCGGAAGTTTTTTAGAGTTCCTAAGCACTGTACCAAATTTGATCAAAATCGGATGACTATATCATATAGTCCCCATAGGACCAATCGGCCAAAAACCCAATTTTTGTACAAAATTCGGTATGTTTTGTTTGTTTATTAAGATATCGTAACCAAATTTGGCATTCGGAAGTTTTTTATAGGTCCCAAGCACTGTACCAAATTTGATCAAAATCGGTTGTCAATATCATATAGCTCCCATAGGACCAATCGGCCAAAAAGTATTTTTTGTAAAATATTCGTTGTAATTCGTTTGTTTATAAAGGTATCATAACCAAAGTTGGCATTCAGCAGTTTTTAAGAGTACCCAAGCAAAAATTTAATATAAATCGGTAAACTGTATCATATAGCCCCAATTGGACGGTCAAAAAAACGTTTTTCGTACAAAATTCGTTGTATTTCATTTGTTTATTTATGAAGATATCGTAATCAAACCTCACATTCGAAAGTTTTTTATAGTTCTCAAGCACTGTACCAAATTTGATCAAAATCGGTTTATGAAAATATCGTAACCAAAGATAAATAAATATCTTTTTGAAATGTGGTGCTACAGGGTATCCCAAAGTCGTCCGCGCCCGACTTTAACGTACGCCATATTTTTTATGAGTATGTAAGCATTTGACAGAAATCATTTAATAGCAAAGTTTTAGCCTGCCCTCGTATATGGAACTATGGAAGCTCATGGCGACAGTTATTAAACTCTGGGTTGCTGGGTGCCAAGGGTCACAAAACAACAAAGCTGATAACATTAAATGAGCCCAGTCAATGGGCTGTCTATGTCTTGGCTCCCGACGAAACTGTTCTATAAATGCAGCATATGTATATGAAATTTTTATACCCTGTACCGAATGGTACAAAGGGTATATTAAGTTTGTGCAAGCCGAAAATATATGTAATATATAGAAGGAGTCGTCGGAGACCCCCCAGACTTTCCTAAAGTTTGATCAGGGTGACTAGAGAAGTCGATATACCGATGTCCGTCTGTCCGTCCGTATGAACGTCTAGATCTCAGAGATGGATGGTAAGAGCTAAAACCAAACTTGCAGATTAGATCTCTTATTATTCCATAGGAGACAAGTTAAATTTTTTTTTTTTTTTTTGTTATCGGGGTTACATTATATAGCTCCCATAGGGATGTTTCAGAGGACCTAGAAAAAAACCAAAGTTTTAGATGGATAATTCGTTTGTTTATGAAGACATCGTAACCAAATTTGGCATTCAGAAGTTTTTTAGAGATCCCCAGAACTATACTAAATTTGATCAAAGTCGGTCGACTATATCATACGAGCTACCATAGGATCGATCGGTCAAAAAACCGTGTTTGGTACAAACTTCGATCTGTTTCGTTTGTTTATAAAGATATCGTAACCAAATAAGGCACTTGGAAGTTTTTTAAAGTTCCCCAGCAAGGTACCAAATTTTATCAAAATCGGTTGACTTTATCATATAGCCCCCAAAATAGGACCAATTGGCCAGAAAAACGTTGTTGGTGCAAAATTAGATTTTCTTTGTTTGTTTATAAAATATAGTAACCAAATTTGACAAAGAAATATCTTTTGGAGTTCCTAAGTAATAAATCAGATTTGATTGCAATGTGGTGGTACAGGGTATCCCAAAGTCGTCCACTCCCGACTTTAACGTACGCCATCTTTTTTCAGCATATATGATTCACAAGGCCTTTTGACAGCAGGCTGTTCGTTCAATAACACAGGCCAACATGGTTTAGTTGTTGGAAAGCTAAGGGTCATTTCCGAAGTAATTTGATGCGTAGAATTGGCCCATCTTGTCACGATTTTGAGATATTTGAGGTTATGTACCCGTAAAACGGAGTTTTTTCCTACTTTTGAGGTTATGTACAGGGTGCAAAAAATGTTTGTGGTTTGTCGACGTCGAGGGATATTGATGGCATTTTTACCAAAGATTTTAATAAAGATTTTGTACAAATGAAAATCACGAATCAAAGCATTAGATTTATCAAAACATAAAGATACAGATAAATCAGAAATTGAATAACCTTTCCAATTAAGCAACAGTTTCTTTGAATAAAATAAGTTTTATTGGTGAATTTAATCAAATATCAATCAATTTTGTCAAAGATTTTAAAACCATTATGAACCATGTCTGTGGCACCAAGATTTGGAATTGTAAACAAATTGACAAGAAATGGTTTTCTGTGGCACCCCAGTATATCTATTTATTACATGGATCACATATTTATATTGAATGACATATTTAAAACTGGCACACAAGATTTGATGTTGGCCAGTTTAAAATACCAGGAATACATAATAGACTACATATAGATTAAAGTCAGAAAAGATATTCGCATTAATTGCTTATTAAATTGAATTAAACTGTTTGGCAAGATCGTTTGCGTTGTAGAAAATTTAAATTACTTGGAGCGATGACCGACACAGGAATACTCTTTACGTTTTTTCGGCAAAAAAAAAACGTAAATACGTGGTCCAAGTTTTGTATAGATAAGATGAGTGGGCGTTATTAAGCAAAAGGGATGGCTTGGAAGGAAAGTTGTTGCGACATATACGATTTTTTATTAGGTACACAAGTCAATTTTAGAATATGTTGCAAAGGGCACTGATGATCTGCCAAGCTTCATTCTTACGGTCACCTTAAACTTGTGGTTAAAGGGTATAACAATGTATAGAGCTTTGTGTAAATAAATTGAATGGATGAGTCCACGAATATTTCCATATGAATTCAAAACACAATAAACTTATATAAAAAAAAAAAAAAAAAAAAAAAAAACTTTTGAGCTTAAAATATTTAAGCAACTTATATACATATACAACGATTTCAGTAGTACCTACTTAAGTAAGTGCTTATAAATAGAAAGTTATTATAAATTTGGTCAAGCCCGCATAATATTTGATATGAATAATGAATCGATAACTACTGTGCAATTGAAAAAATAAATAAAAAAAACACATATGGATAAATTCTCAACAATTAATAAGTTAATAGCAAATTCATTTTACTTTAAATATAGAAATGTAGTATTTAAGTCAGCTATTACCAGCTTATATACATATACAACGATTTGAGTAGTACTTAAGTAAGTGCTTATAAATAGAAAGTTATTATAAATTTGGTCAAGCCCGCATAATATTTGATATGAATAATAATGAACCGATAACTACTGTGCAATTGAAAAAATAAATAAAACAAAAACATATGGATAAATTCTCAACAATTAATAAGTTAATAGCAAATTCATTTTACTTTAAATATAGATATGTAGTATTTAAGTCAGCTATTACCAAAAATACCGCCTCTGTATATACTATAAGCACTTGGGTATAAGTATCTCAGTTGCCACTGACATGCAACAAGCAACCAAAAATTTTTTTTTATTTATACTATCTTCAGTATCACTTGACAGGTTCTCAAATCAAGCCTCCCCTAGGAGTGCTTAAAACCCTTGACGACGCCTCGGGCAGGGCGCAACTGTCTCGCAGCCACTTTATAAATACATATTTGCATGCAGATACTGAAAATAAAAAAATTCATATGTGGGATTCCGGGTAGTGCCAACTACTAATAAAAACTACACGTGCATGTGTTTGTGCATTTCTGATACTTATCAACAATTGTCGTCACACAATTAGCAAACTATCCATGGACTGGAAATCAGGCTAGAAGGATGAGCTAGTTCTTGTCAATTGCTTTTAAATATTTATAAGATACAGCACCGCAAAAAAAGAGGGCAATGGAATAGTAAAAATTGTATTGTCTAACTGTATTGCAAGTTATTGCACGATATAAACCAGTTTTGACTGGAGGTTAATGAAATACTAAACATGTGGAATACAATACAATTCAAAACAATAAGCTCGTTCATGTTTTTGCTTTGATTGTGAGAACAAGTTTTATTTATTTGTACACATATATATTTTTGCAAAATGACAGCAACAAATCAAGTCAGTCATATGAGTACGCAACGACGTCTAATATATAATGTACAATATAACGCCATACTAACATTGCTTTTCAATTTTTTTTTATTTGCAGACTATTAAACTTTTTCGTGTGTCGCTTCAACTATAAAAGTTCGAGTCAAGTTGAATGACTCGCTATTTTGGTATGATATTTCATAATTTATTTAATGTATCAACAGAGCCGTCAAGTCCTGCTGATAAGAATTGAGTTCTGTTAATCTATGTATAAACAGACAAAGTTTTCGTAAGCTTTACTGATAAATAGTCGCGCTAGTTTGTTTATTTCCTATTTATATGTTTATAAGATAGGTAAATTTTCTGTTCTACTTGTAATTATAAATATAAAACAAGTCGGCCGATACTCTGTACAAGGCCTTTCCTTAATTTTCAGAATCTTTATCAGATCGCCCTGCATTTTCGCTTTAAAAACTAATAGATTTTTAATAGATAAGCTGTAAGAATTTTTGTTAGATCCTTCCAGATTTTAGTACTTATGTCTTAAGGCTAGTACGCAGCAGTGTAAAAACGCCTGAAAGAAAAAAGTGCTACTTATTTTGTGCGCAAAAAAAATTGTATGGGTAGAGATTGTGACCAAACAGTGCTGCCCATATCTGGACAATTGACATGTAGATGGCGCTACTAACAATAGATGGCGCCATAAAGTAAATATAAAAATCGGCTGTTTGTTCGAATTGGTTACAAGTGTAGAAAATAATAAAAAGTACAAATATATTACTTCAAATTAATTATTATTATTGCCAATATTGCCTAATTATTTGCGAAACTCAAGAAAAAACGGAGTATGTGGTTAAACTCATATTTAATACGCAGATCTAAGTGTGGAAAATTTTGTAGAGACGTACGAATTTTGAAGTGAATTAATATTGCAATTCAATTCACATTTTGCGGAAAATTGTCAGTTCAAAGTCATGGTACAGATCCTCGGATGTTTTCACGACATTGTTTGCGTTGTTGGAGCCCCACATGATCCCTAAACGTTAATTTTCTGCTCTTTAGTAAAACTTGTTGACATTGTTTCTGCAATCAATATAAGTTGCTACACATTAATGTTTGGTTTTCAGCGCGCAAAAAAAAAGGGCTGAGCTTTTTGTCGGCGCCACATTCATGTCAATTTCACAAAAAAAGGGGCAGCGTACCAATGAATAAAATTCTTGGCGCTAAAAATTTTGACAGTGTTTTTTTATATGAAGTTTTGTTTTCTTTCAGGCAGTTTTACATTGCTAGAAAAATCAAACTTTCAGATTAGATGACTTATTATGTCAGGCGAGACACAAGTTTATTTTATTTTTTTGATATCGGGGTTATATGATACAGCTAGCATGGTCGCAAGTATTTCAGAGGACCTCGAAAAAAAAAACCAAAAGTTTTAGAAATTCCTTTGTTTATGAAGATATCGTAACAAAATTAGACATCCAGAAGTTTTTTATAGTTCCCAAGCATTGTACCAAATTTAATAAAAATCGGTTGACTATATCATATAGCTCTCATAGGACCGATCGGTCAAAAAAAGAGTTTTGTGCATAATTCGTTTTGTTTCTAGTGTTTATGAAGATATCCAAACCAAATTTGGCATTCGGAAGTTTTTAAGAGTTCTTAAGCGCTGTACCAAATTTGATCAAAATAAGTTGACTTCATCATATTGCAACTATAGGACCGATTAGTCAAAAAAATGTGTTTGGTACAAAATTCGACCGTTTTTTGTTTGTTTATAAAAATATCGTAGCCAAATTGGGCAAATAAATATCTTTTGGAGTTCTTAAGCAATATATCGGATTTGATTGCAATGTGGTACAGGGTATTCCGAATACAAATATTTCAGTTTTTTTTCATTCAACGTAGTTTCCTTTCAGGTCAATTCCATTTTTTTTACCAAAGTTTAGTAGTCTCTTTACCCTTTCATAATAAGAACCGTGAAACTTCTCAAAATAAGCATAACCTCCAACTCCACCTCTTCATTGTTGCCAAATCCTCTACCACCGAGCCCTTTATTTAAATTTGGAAAAAGAAAATAAGAAGAGGGGCTAAGTTTGGCGAATTGCGTGCGTGAGGAAGTAATTCAAAATTTAGTTCGTGGATTTTGGTCATTGCTATAGGGGATGTATGAACGGGGGCATTGTCATGATGAAACAACAGTTTCCCTTTCGCCAAATGCGTCTTTTTCTCTTGATTTCTTCACCTTAACACAGTAATAAGTTTGCATAATATTTGTCATTGATAGTTTTACGACGATGTTTTTGTTGATTTATTGTCAGCAAACGCGGCACCCATAGTGCGCACACTCTTTTTATCTTCAGTATGTCCAATATCTGTCAATAATCGATGTACAGCACTCTTTGAAGTGCATGTACAATCAGATAGAACTTTTAGTCGACGTTCGTTCAATACCATTTTACCATTTCTAGCGTGGTCACCTCTGTAGGTCGACCACTGATATTGCCACCCAATATTATACCTTTGTAAAGGAAGGAGCAAAATCCCCTATACTAGAGTGCAGCTCAGCTTTAATGTTGCTTGCACTAAGGCCTTTCAATACATAACGATTGCCAATTTTTTTCCATGTTGGCCTGAGAGCTGAGAGCGTTCTCTAGTAATAGGGACCGAAAACAAACTACCCAAAGTAATAACACCAAACTTTAAACTTAGCCTATCAGTAGTATTATTAGTAGTACTATTAATATTTACAATAACAATACTTATTTTTCGAACATTTATTGACAATGGTATACTATGGACGGCACCCAAAATTTATAAGACAAAACAAAAGGGTTTAGTTACTGGGTTTGAGAGTCTAAAACAAACGATGCTCTTAAAACATTTTTTCCACAAATCGGCCTGATGGGGGCCAAAAAAATGTTTTCATAACTGTCAAATGCGACAAAAACATTCATTGTTGTTTCAGCCCACGGAGAAACGCTTTTTGAACCTTACGACAATTCTGATTAGTATGCATTCTGTAAAGGAACAGCTGTTACTACGAAACTACACTCGTCATACCTCTGGGCAATACACCCAATTCTGTTTTTACACAGTTTTGAAATAACTCGGTCTAGATGAAATTAAAAATAGCTAATTGATTGAAATTTTAAGCAAAAATATTTTTACTAACCTAATTTTTTAGTAACTTAGTTAGGGAATTTCCGTTTCTAATTAATTTTCATAGCTGCTTAACGATTTACTTCATGTCTTTTTTTACACGATTTTTCTGGAACGTATCTACAGAGTAAAAACAGAAGTAGGTGCATTTAGTTTATCTACCAGCAAGAACGCAACTTAGTTCACATGGTGGCTCATAGGATTGCGCCGTTCGGAGATTGATGGACTAAGAATGTAAACTACCAAAAATTTTATTCTAATCTGCTTTTTTACAAGAATATATTTATTTAGGGCATATTTTGCTTGGAGAATGTGCCGAAGTTTTGGATTCCTTGATTTTTCTTCGCTGCCGATCGAATTATCGACAAAGGCTTAATGATTTTGCGACTGTATCTAAAAGGTATATTTCCAATACGAAAAAGTTGTTCCTATTCACAAAAATCTTATACAGCAAAATTCAAAACATTGAAATTCTCTAAACTTCACCTGCGTGCACAAAAGACTCATTTCGTGTCTGTAGCTCTTACGTTTTTTGAGATCTATCATTACCTACGCCAGGTAACGATAAGCTCTTTGGTGTGAACAACTTATGGTCAGCCACGCCTTTCTTGACCTTATACATACATTGCACAAATCTAGTATACCCTGTTCATCATGGACAAAGGGTATAATGCAAACAACAAACAAATCCCAATATAAAATTCAATATTTAGTTTTTAGAGCAGAAAATCAAAGTGCCTCCTCCATTTGTTGCCGGTCTGTGGTTCTTTAAATATTTACGTGGCGGAGCATAATTAAGGCAAACAGTAAAAAATGTTGAATTCTAAAACCAACAATAATGCAAACAATCAGAAAATGAAATAATGAATAAACGATGAAGCCAATGTGTGCAAAGACGGCTAGCAAAATGTTGCAGATGTTGTTAGTTTTATACACGCCATTAAAAATAGAGTATTGTTTTTATTTTCTAGGAAAAACTAAAAGAACAAGAAAAGGTTGACCTCGACGATGGAACAGTAACTTTCCGCTATGCGTAGGCTTTAGCTCACACTTGAACTATACAAATAAAGATGATATGATACTTGTTAATATTTTGCGAAACAGCCAGACAGCCTGGCGTTTGTTGGACGTACCTCAATTTGCTAAAAGCGTAAAACGAGCCTAAAACTAGTTCAAAGAAACAAACACACGCAGAATGTTGCTATTGTTGGTTTGGTAGCAGGTCACAGTCCCAAAATTATTTTTTATTTGGGCGCAAATTGGTGTTCACGCGCACTTGTTTAAGGACGTTACTATAAATATGAAAAAAAAAAACAAACAAATTGACAACCAGGTTCAGGCATTGTTCCATTCTCATAGAAATGTTCTTATTTATTTTCCATAATATGGATTGCCGCTACGACAATTGATCTTAGTTATGAAATATTTTTGTACTCAGATTAAGTATACGCAATGTTATTTCATTAGACGCTTGTTGCCCAGGTATCGTTGTGCAACCTCTAACACAAATCAAAAGAGATAAAACTTCGTTTTGACAAATCTATGAAGTAAATAACTAGATTGTATGTACTAATATGTTTGAATAGAATATGTTCTTAAATTTTGAAGCGATTTTTTTTATCTGCCTGCTATTTTCACGTTCGTCGAAATTGGATACTATTA
The DNA here is from genome assembly GCA_949987675.1 of Chymomyza fuscimana. Lineage (NCBI taxonomy): Eukaryota > Metazoa > Arthropoda > Insecta > Diptera > Drosophilidae > Chymomyza > Chymomyza fuscimana. The sequence continues at coordinate 63,910,779 of OX465089.1, read as the reverse complement.
GTTTTTCCAATTATTAGTTCATTAGATTAAATCTTTAATTAAGTTAAGTTAGTAAATAATCTTCTACATGAGCTCGACAACCACTTAAAATAATCTTTGCGATATTGTTGTTAGTTATTTAATCGACTGTTAAATGAATTTTAGCCAACAAATTCGATTAGAAAAATATATTATATATTATATATACATATAAAAAAAAAATAAATAAAATGAATAAAATAAAACCAATTACAATTTAAAAAGATGGCGTACGTTAAAGTCGGGCGCGTACGACTTTGGGATACCCTGTACCACCACATTGCAATCAAATCCAATATATTGCTTACGTAATCCAAAAGATATTTCTTTGCCAAATTTGGTTGCTATATTCTTTTGACCCATCGATCCTATGGGGGCTATATGATATAGTCAACCGATTTTGTTCAAATTTGGTACAGTGCTGGGAAACTCTAAAAAACTTCAAAGTCCAAATTTGGTTTCGATATCTTCATAAACAAACAAATTATCCATCTAAAACTTTTGGTTTTTTCCGAGGTCGTCTGAAACACCTATGGGAACTATATTATGTAACCCCGATATCAAAAAAATAAAATAAGCTTTCCTCCTATGGAATAATAAGGGATCTAATCTGAAAGTTTGGTTCCTCTAGCTCTTACCATCTCTGAGATCTAGGCGTTCATACGGACGGACAGACAGACAGACAGACGGAGATGGACACATCGACTTCTGTAGTCACCCTGATCATACTTTAGGTAACTTTGGGGGATCTCCGACGTCTCCTTCTGTACGTTACATACATTTTCGGCTTGCACAACCTTAATATACCCATTGTACCATACGGTACAGGGTATAAAAATATGATTTTTTTTTTTTTAGTTTGTTCCTTAAATATGTCAATCACCACTTTTTTTAAAACATGTGTTCTTTGTATGAAAAATAATTTTTTTTTTGTCAAAAGATGGCAAAAATGAAAATACATTTTTATAATATTACTTCTTGTTTTTATGATGAAAAAACTGATTTATTTTGTAGGTATTTACCTATATACCTATATTTACAAAATTTTTATTTTTTTTGCATTATGCACCGAACTGTATCATTAGTTTTAAAAAATCGCTGGGGGCAGATACCTTTATTTCTATTTGAGATTTCAAAGTGAAGACACGTATATTTATGTGAAAATAAAAAATTATTTCCGCTGAACGAAAGAGAAAAATAGCTGCCGCAATAATAATTTTAGCGGACGCTGAACATCGACGCCAGAGCGAAAAAAATCTTAGACGATTCTGGGTGGACGAAATGTTTTTGAATCGCGACGAAAGCTGTGTTTTCAACGAAATATATTCGAAACTGAAGTCGATAAATTCTGCTGGCCCTACGAAAATCAAAACCACAATGATGACAAATGTCAAAAATGCTTCAACGCACACATTCAATTCGCTGAACTGGACGCACGCACACTTCAAGCAACGCACGCAAACTCGAAATTGACCAGCGAAAGTTGAGCAACGCGTTGATGAGTTTATGTGCAGCACATTAATGTTCAACGCGTTGCTGAACGCTGTTCAACGATCAACTTGAGCTCGTCCACTAGCCGTACACTAGTTGATCAACGCGTTGATTGGATGAGATTGAATGTCTCGTACATGAGATGAGTTGAGTCGAATGCGTGCGTTGAAAGCATTGTGCACGACCGGCATGAGAAACAAGCAACAACAAAAAAAAAACTAAGCTGAGCTTAAAATGAAAACAAAAATTGAGCAGCAACAACAAATTGCACTGTTTAGAATTTAAGCAAAATGTTTTAGCAATTAGATTAAACACTGTTGCAGTTATTATAAGAAAATAAAAAAGTAACCGGAGCGCGGTAAAAACACGACCAACAGAACAAAAGAGCGAAAGTTTTTGTTGGCACCAATTGCAATTGCAAATCTATTTGTAATGGCGGTTTGGACCATGAAACTGTTCCTATGACCTAAGAGACTACATTTGTGCAATAAAATAAAAGAATAAATAAAATAAATTTAAAAATAATAGAATAAGTAAAACCATAAATAAAATTAAATAGATAAAATAGTTAAAATAAATAATATTTCCAACTCTGCGAATTGAAATCTGTTTATTATCCTAATTTAGGAGCACGCTTAAACTTACAGTGATTCATAAGGCCCCCACTCAGTCAGAGATAAGAATTATAATTAACTACTTACCTTTTGTAGTGCTACATTTATATATCATATCTGTTGCATGTTACCAATCCGTGATTTTAACAACCCGATTTCTAGCATTATGAGTCACTGAAAATCATTTATGATTAAAACTATTGCTCAAAAGTTCCCATTGTTGTAAACCTTTAATGGCTAGGCATGGTGATAACTTAGCTATGATAACAAATCGTTCTTGGCGCTGCCTATCAATCGTATTCGTAGCACACAATCTAGATTTGAAAAAGAAATAGACCTGTGAAGCCATGACTCACCTGAAACTCTTTAAGCTGTTGATGCGTTTGTACCACAATATTCTTAAAAGACTCGTTTGGCTCACCGGCTGGTCCAAAAATAATAAATATGATCGTAGCGATTATCACACCGATTAATATTAATATTAAGTGTTTCGTTCGCATGGCCGCTATTATGGATTTCGTTTTGGCTTTATTGCCAATTTTTCGTGCAAAAATGCGATTTAAAGTCAGTGAGGTCTCCAGAATTGTAGAATTGTTGAAAATACGTTTGTTAAATATGAAACTCTTTAAGTCTTTTATTATGTGTTCACGGGAAAATTAATTTCAGTTTTAGCTGTAGGCTTGAATTATGTGCATCCCAAATAAAATTTAATTAAATATTGTATATATTTTATTATCTTCATATTGCACGTAAATCTTGTCCTTTATAATTAACACGGCGATCCATTTGTTGATCTTTCTAATTAAAGAAACAAAAAAATAGAAGAGAAATGATTTTCATTTAAAATATGAATGCATAATCTTTTTATTGAATTTTGTAAATTTAGCATACATTTAGTTGTGATACGCTTCTAGAGGGGTCAACAAACCAGACCGCTACATAAGCTATCTTTATTAAAGGATACTAGATTATTTGCCAAAAGATAGCCAGTATTGCAGAGTTTACACTAAAAAGCCAAAGCTTGCCAAGACAACAGAAACATTCTTTCCTAGAAATTATTTTATTCTTTTATTCTTTGGTATATGGGCATTTCCAGGATTGCAGTACGCGACATTCATTGAAGTGGAAAAAAGTAAAGAAAAAACTCTTTTTATACCCTCTACCGTATGGTACAAAGGGTATATTAAGTTTGTGCAAGCCGAAAATGTATGTAACATACAGAAGGAGACGTCGGAGACCCCCCAAAGTTACTTAAAGTGTATGATCAGGGTGACTAGAGAAGTCGATATACCCATGTCCGTCTGTCTGTCTGTCCGTCCGTATTAACGCCTATATCTCAGAGATGGTAAGAGCTAGAGCAACCAAACTTTCAGATTAGATCCCTTATTATTCCAAAGGAGACAAGTTTATTTTATTTTTTTGATATCGGCGTTACATTATATAGCTCCCATAGGGGTGTTTCAGAGGACCTCGAAAAAAACCAAAAGTTTTAGATGGATAATTCGTTTGTTTATAAAGATATCGTAACCAAATTCGGCATGTGGAAAAGTTTTTTAGAGTACCCAAGCACTGTACAAAATTTGATCAAAATCGGTTGACTAATCGGTCAAAAAAACGTTTTTTGAACAAAAGTCGTTGTGTTTCGTTTGTTTGAGAAGATATCGTAACCAAATTTGGCATTCAGAAGTTGTTTAGAGTACCCAAGCACTGTACCATATTTAATCAAAATCGGTTGTCTATATCATATAGCTCCCATAGGACCAATCGGTCAAAAAAAAATTGTTTGTACAAAATTCGTTGTGTTTCGTTTGTTTGAGAAGATATTGTAACCAAATGTGGCACTCTGAAGTTTTTTAGAGTACCCAAGCACTGTACCAAATTTGATCAAAATCGGTTGACTATATCATATAGCTCCAATAGGAACGATCGGTCAAAAAAACATTTTTGGTTCAAAATTCGTCAGTTTCTGGTTGTTTATGAAGGTATTGTAACCTAATTTGGCAATCAAATGTATTTTGGTGTTCTTAAGCAATATACCGGATTTTATTGCAGGCTAGTGGTACAAAGTCGCCCGCGCCCGACTTTAACGTACGCCATTTTTATTCTTTAGGTTTTTGAGAAAAAAAAATTCGAATTTTGCACAAAAAGACGTTTCTTTAGGGGGAAAAAATAAAAAAATACACAAAAACGCACTTTGACATTTCATTATTCATTTGTTATTAATCCCATAGGACCAATCGGTCAAAAAAAAAACGTTTTTTGTACAAAATTCGTTGTATTTCGTTTGTTTATGAAGATATCATAACCAAATTTGGTGTTTGTCCGTTTTTTAGGGTTACCCAGCGTTGTACAAAATTTGATCAAAATCGGTTGACTATATCATATAGCTCCCATAGGACTAATCGGTCAAAAAAAACTTTTTTCTACAAAATTCGCTGTGTTTTGTTTATTTGTGAAGATATTGTAACCAAATTTGGCATTTGGAAGTTTTTTAGAGATCTTTAACACTGTATCAAATTTGATCAAAATCGACTGACTATATCATATAGCTCCCATAGGACTAATCGGTCAAAAAAACGCTTTTTGTACAAAATTTGTTGTGTTTGGTTTGTTTGTGAAGATATTGTAACCAAATTTGACATTCAAATGTTTTTTAGAGATCTTTAACACTGTATCAAATTTGATCAAAATCGACTGACTATATCATATAGCTCCCATAGGACTAATCGGTCAAAAAAACGCTTTTTGTACAAAATTTGTTGTGTTTTGTTTGTTTGTGAAGATATTGTAACCAAATTTGGCAATCCGAAGTTTTTTAGAGATGTTCAACACTGTACCAAATTTTATCAAAATCGGTTGATTATAACATATAGCTCCCATAGGACTAATCGGTCAAAAAAACGCTTTTTGTACAAAATTTTTTGTGTTTCCTTTGTTTGTGAAGATATTGTAACCAAATTTGGCATTCAGAAGTTTTTTTTAGAGATTTTCAACACTGTACTAAATTTTATCAAAATCGGTTGACTATATCATATAGCTCCCATAGGACTAATCGGTCAAAAAAACGCTTTTTGTACAAAATTTGTTGTGTTTGGTTTGTTTGTGAAGATATTGTAACCAAATTTGACATTCAAATGTTTTTTAGAGATCTTTAACACTGTATCAAATTTGATCAAAATCGACTGACTATATCATATAGCTCCCATAGGACTAATCGGTCAAAAAAACGCTTTTTGTACAAAATTTGTTGTGTTTGGTTTGTTTGTGAAGATATTGTAACCAAATTTGACATTCAAATGTTTTTTAGAGATCTTTAACACTGTATCAAATTTGATCAAAATCGACTGACTATATCATATAGCTCCCATAGGACTAATCGGTCAAAAAAACGTTTTTTGCACAAAATTCGTTGTGTTTCGTTTGTTTGTGAAGATATCGTAACCAAATTTGGCATTCAGAAGTTTTTTAGAGATCTTCAACACTGTAGCAAATTTTATCAAAATCGGTTGACTATATCATATAGCTCCCATAGGGCCGATCGGTCGAAAAAAAGTTGTTGATTAAAAATTCGTCTGTTTTTGGTTGTTTATGAAGGTATCATAATCTAATTTGGCAATCAAATGTCTTTTGGTGTTCTTAAGCAATTTACTGGATTTTATTGCAAGCAGTGGTACAGGGTATCCCAAAGTCGTCCGCGCCCGACTTTTCTTTGTAGCTGTATATGTAGTGTAAAAGGTAGGATTTGTTAATTTATCGTTTCCAATATATTGGCAATAAACCTGCGATTTAGTACGCGACAAAAATAGAAGTCGTTTTGCGACTGCATCCACAAAAATGTAAAAATCTTCGAAATAATACAAAATATTTAAAAGCAATTAATTTTTAACTAATGTGAAATATTGTAGCTTTCTTTTACACTTTATTTTGTTAATATGTATATACTAGTTTTTTTTTTTATAAGCTTATGTCTGATTAAGTACGTGACCATTCAGTACGCGACATATTTTTCCATCTCTTTAGTTTTATGAATTTCTTCAAATAATTTTTAAAAATTCTTGTATTTACATTAATAATAAGAAAATATAAATGATTATGTGTACAAAAAGTGATAATTCAAGAGAAGTGTGAAACGAAAAAAGTAAATGAGAAACCTTAACAAATTAGACTGAAAATCACTCAAAAAGTAGTAAAAACAAGAAAAACCTAAATATCTTCAGTTTTTTTTTATCTATGCAAATAAATAAGAAAAGCTGTAAAATCAATGTCTTATCAAATTTAACCCATTTTTGACTTACAATGTTAAAAAAAAAATCCCTCTTTTCTTAACATTGTATTTTTTGACCCTGGTTGACATTTCTGTGGAAATGCCCATATACCATTTTCACGTTTAAGCTACAATAAATTTTTTTTTTTTTTTCGATTCGTAGGCCATTGTGCTAGTACACTAGATTCTTAAGTATACCATGTAAATTAATAAATAAATGCTTTTTAGATACTTTTCACTTAGTAACTTGATACTCATAGTTTTGAAAAGTTAAATTAAATGCACAATTGCAATAAATGCGTTAAAAATATGATAAATATAATTATCTTATGCTCTCGGCTCCGCGGATCATAAGATGCGCGTTCGGTTGGTTCTCCGTCCTTAAATTGTCATACATCTCAAAGACCACAAGCGATAGACACAAAAAGTTACCAACGAAGTTCATTGCATAGTCGTGGTTATTAGCATCAGTATTCCAAATACGATAAAATCCCTTCAATAGACTTATAACAAATGTTATGCGCTATTTTAACCTGGTATTGTAAATTCAATTTTTATTTTCAATTTTTAAAATAAAAATTGCTCAATAACTTTTATTTTCAATTTATATAATAATAGCTAAAATAACTCTTTCTTTCAAATAAAAAGATGGCGTACGTTAAAGTCGGGCGCGGACGACTTTGGGATACCCTGTACCACTGCTTGCAATAAAGTCCGGTAAATTGCTTACGAACACCAAAAGACATTTGATTGCCAAATTAGATTATGATACCTTCATAAACAACCAAAAACAGACGAATTTTTAATCAAAAACTTTTTTTCGACCGATCGGCCCTATGGGAGCTATGAGATATAGTCAACCGATTTTGATAAAATTTGGTACAGTGTTGAAGATCTCCAAAAAACTTCTGAATGCCAAATTTGGTTACAATATCTTCACAAACAAACAAAACACAACGAATTTTGTGCAAAAAACGTTTTTTTGACCGATTGGCCCTATGGGAGCTATATAATATAGTCAACTGATTTTGATATAGTGCTTGGGAACTCTAAAAAACTTCTTAATGCCAAATGTGGTTACGGTATGTTCACAAATAAACGAAACACAACGAATTTTGTGCAAAAAACGTTTTTTTGACCGATTGGCCCTATGGGAGCTATATGATATAGTCAACCGATTTTGATAAAATTTAGTACAGTGTTGAAAATCTCTAAAAAAAACTTCTGAATGCCAAATTTGGTTACAATATCTTCACAAACAAACGAAACACAAAAAATTTTGTACAAAAAGCGTTTTTTTGACCGATTAGTCCTATGGGAGCTATATGTTATAATCAACCGATTTTGATCAAATTTGGTACAGTGCTTGGGAACTCTTAAAAACTTATAAATGCCAAATTTGGTTATAATATCTTCACAAACAAACGAAACGCAACGAATTTTGTACAAAAAACGATTTTTTGACCGATTGGTCCTATAGGAGCTATATGATATAGTCAACCGATTTTGATCAAATTTGGTACAGTGCTTGGGAACTCTAAAAAACTCCTTAACGCCAAATTTGGTTACAATATCTTCACAAACAAACGAAACACAACGAATTTTGTACATAAAACAAATTTTCGACCGATTGGTCCTATGGGAGCTATATGATATAGTCAACCGATTTTGATAAAATTTGGTACAGTGCTGGGGGTTTCTAAAAAACCGATTGCCAAATTTGGTTATGATATCTTCATAAGCAAACGAATTATCCATCTAAAACTTTTGCTTTTTTTTCGAGGTCCTCTGAAACACCCCTATGGGAGCTATATAATGTAGTCCCGATATCAAAAAAATAAAATAAACTTGTCTCCTATGGATAAATAACGGATCTTATCTGAAAGTTTGGTTGCTCTAGCTCTTACCATCTCTGAGATCTAGGCGTTCATACGGACAGACGGTCAGACGGACAGACGGACATGGGTATATCGACTTCTCTAGTCACTCTGATCATACTTTAGGTAACTTTGGGGGGTCTCCGACTTCTCCTTCTGTACGTTACATACATTTTCGGCTTGCACAAACACAATATACCCTTTGTACCATACGGTACAGGGTATAAAAATGAAAATTATGAAATAATATTTAAATGTAAATTTTTATTTAAAAATTACAAAATAACTCTTATTTAAATATTATATTATTTCATAATTTTTATTTTTATAGTCCAAAAATAAGAGTTACGCTTGATTTTTTTGATAAAAATTAAAAATAAAAGTTTATTCTTAATCCGGATGATCCTTTCAAAAATATGATACGCTGTGGCTTGCACTTTCATATAAAGCACTTTTTTCGCTTTGATTTTTTTCAACCCCATAACTCTTTTTTGCGATCCCTGAATTTTGTACTTATCCTTATAAAAGCATAATACGCAAAATGACATCGACCTTTTGTTGATTAAACCCCATACTTCTCCCAGTTTACTTTACTGTGTTTATTACCATACTCCTCAACGTATGGACCTATTCAAAAACAATTTTGGATCGAGTGTCGATCCAAACAAGCCGGAATTGGTTAAAATTTATGAAGGTTAAATAAAGTTTGCCATTGGAAAATACATGTTAGCAGTTTAGACTTGATAAAAATAACGACATCAAAATGTCTGGCTACTAAAAGACATGATTTCGACTGTATTAATCTTTTTACCGCGTTTTAGGCACGAAGTCATATGCTTCGGATTTTGAATTTTAAACATGACAGTTTTAATCCATCTTTTTGGATAAAAAAATCAGCATAGTATCAAGCTATTAGTGCATTAAGTCCGCTGAGAGAAACTTTGTGCGTATTTTGTTGTGATCCGTTTTTTTTATATTGTCCCCATAAAGAATTTGCGGTTTACTCCCACTTTTTTCAAGTAACAATAAGTCGACTAATCTGATTTTTTTGTTGACCTGATCATTTTGATATAAAGGATAGATATAACATTTGAGTAAACTGAATCATTGATTAATTCGAAAAAGCCAGTAAATCAAAGGTTTTTAATAATCTTAAGCTTAAATTAGTCTACAAATGTATGCTTTTTCAGGAATTCCCTGAATTTTGCTAATTTTATTGTTTAATTAACAATTTAAAAATTCTATTGAATCAGTCTTATAATTATTTCAGAAACTACTCTATCCTTCCCCACACAATGGACCAGTTTTTAAGTGTATTTTATTGGGCATTGTTAAAATTTGATGGAATAAATAAAATTATTTGATTTTATTCCCTAGGCTCTGTTAAGCTAAATATTTATGTCGATAAATGATTCGTTAGTTTCATTGTGGTTTTTGCATAAATATTTATGCCGAAAATCTATTACTTGGCTATTTATCTTTCAAATTTCATTTTCGGAAAGCCTATTTGAATTGAACATAAACAATTTCTGGCGTATGATGTGTATTTTAATCTTTATACAAGTATTTCAATATTTTATTTATACTCTTTTTGCGTTTTTACTTGCATTGAAATAATGGCGCTTTGCCAATGCTACCGCAAATTTACAAGGTGAACTAGTTTATGAGCAATAACAAAAACAATAGAGATAGATGTTTGACAAGAATGCAAATGTTTCTCTTTTTTTTATACCCTATCCATCAAGTTAAGGTATTATTTGTGCAATGTATGTAACAGCGAAAAGGTGCATGGCATAAGTGGTTTATATTAATGTGTATCAAAATGATTGGGTATCAATTGTCAACCAAAAAATATGCAAATAAAACAGAAACTTGGCTTCCTAAAGCAATTGGGCTAATTATGGTTGTCATCTTTCATTATTACTCAGTGCACATGTTCACGACTTTCATACAAGAATAAATTTTTATATTTTCCCAAACAAGAAGTATGTAGAGATAGCTCTGCTTTTTAGCTACCAATTGAAAAAAAAAAAAAATCAGTATCTAGCGGGGGCAAGTATTTGGAAAAAACTTGGATGTGTTTTTTAAATGTTATATCAAAATATATTCGTCTATACATTCGTCTATAAACATTTATAAAGTACAACTCTACAATATATGCTATATAGTATATCCGATAATGCAGATAGATTCCGGGGTAAAAAATCTTTTCTTCAAAGTTTTAGGACTTGTTATTTAATTGTGAATAAACTACTGAATATTTATGAACAATTTTTTAAGTTATCCACCAGGATCCAGGGAATAATTTCTCTTGTATGTGTTTATATAAGGCGCATAGTAAACATACTGTGTTTATGTACACACATCAAAACGAAACTACTGCAAAAAAAAACCACATCAATTTTTGATGTGCTTTTAAATGAGCATGTATGAAAAAGAGTTTATTTCAAACTAGTGTCTTAGTAGTTCCGGTGTACCATTGCAGGTCTCTATATACCTTCAATTAAGCCTAATAAGCAATGCCCCATCCAATTTCGCACTAACAAATGAAAAAAAAAAATCCAATTAGAAATTGTATACTGTATGTGGAAACTGTTACTTTTTTTTTTTGCTTAGAAGCGTATACAGGGTATGCTACAGTCGGTATCAAATTTTTTTAAATTTACATTTTAAGTGGCGCTCAATAAAAGGCGCCGACTAGTTGATGATTTAGTTTGATATGCCGCACGTTTTAGCCGCCTTAGCAGTTGTTGTTGTCGTTTTTGTTGGGGGTACTGTGGGTGTAGCTGGCAAAACATAGCCGGCGCAGCCTCCATTAAACGGGCAACGGCATTAAGAACGTTGGACACAGGGCGAACACGGTAGTACACTTACTCATACATACTATGTACATTTAAGTATATACATATATATGTACAAGATAGATAAGCCAGTTGTCGCTTTGGCTTTACATAATTTTTTTGTCTTGATCACTTTTACTTGTTTAGTATTTTTTCTTAAACCGATCACGTAGGCCACTCCAAAAAAGCCGATACTTGAAACTGCAACAGAGACTTTAAAATTGTTTCTGTTATCACCTTTTGCTTATTTATTTTTGTACTTGCTCATGTATTTATATGCGTATTTATGTGCAAGTATGTGTTACTATTGTGTATTGCATAGCTAACAAAATATATTAAAGGAGCACTTAATACCGCATTTATGTGAATGATTTTTCAATTGAAATGCGCTTATGTTGTTGTGGTTTTCGCGATTTAGAACAAATTGGCAGCGGCACTAGTTTTTTTGTGATTTTATATGCAAAATAGTTCGGTTAAAACAAGACCGACGCGGCGAACAGCTGTAAATGTAATGACATGGATGCAACTCATTGCTAAGGCGATATTTCCTTTTATACATCGATATTTTTGAATACTCGATGTGTCGTTGTACTGCGGCATTGGTTCTTTGCAGTCGTCATCGACGAGAAAAATGTTTAATACGTGGTTTTTAAACTATTATTATTATGTTATTTTGCGACCGCTCAACTACAAGATCGTAAGTAATTTTTACCTAGTCATAAAATTGACTAAAACTTGTTTCGGCCGACAAAAGTTGAGTTTTTTTTTTAATTAGTAAAAAGAAACGATATTTAAAGGGCGCATCGCTAATTGCTAAAAATGTATGCTGGCAACACTACAAATGGCGCCATCTGTCAGTAATAGTTACAAGCTATACCACAATCCAGCTGCGTTGCAGAAATATGTTCTAGCTGCAGGGCGCAAAGTTGTTTTAATCCTATATTAATTAAATAAAGTAGTTCAAATTGTGTCTTAAAAAAAAGCGTCAAACTTATTAGAGTTAATATGAATATTTGCAACAAATTGCGCAACAGAGAACATGGATTTTGTAAGTATTACGCATTACGCGGGAGAATCTTAACAAACCGCGCTGCATTTTGGCGCTCGAAATGCAAAGTAATAGCTCCTTTCGCGCGAAATTCGAGCGCCAAAATTTTAAACATAACAAATCATCTATAATTTACATAGATAATGTAAACCATTTGGTATTTCAAAAGTTGAGTAACATGTAAACTCAAGTACACATACATAGAAATTGCTGCAACAGCAAAAATAGTGAAACAAGCGCACGTAAACAAAGCCCATTGTAAATTCGCACTAATTATGGTAATTTTTTTTATTTACTAGCCAACGAGCACAGCTATGACTTTGCGCTGCATCGTATGTGTGTGGCCAAGGATGATAGCTGGCGTGGTATTGCGCCAGCCAACTACAGTACTGATTTCAATCCGGAGCCGCCTATATTCTCTGCCAAGTTTGCCAACTGCGATGGTTATAGACACATACTGGCCATTGCCAACGAGGATGGCAAAATTGCACTGCAAGACACAACAAAGCGCAATACGGAGCTGCAGGAGCAGTCCTTGAGTGCGCCACAGTGTCATTACAATGCCGTTTTCGATTTGGAATGGGCGCCTGGGCAAATGCGGTTTGTTTCTGCTTCTGGAGATCACACGGCACGTCTATGGGAAGTGGCGGGTTCCGGCATACGCGGACTTAACTCCTACATGGGCCACACGCGTTCTGTTAAGTCTGCTGCATTTAAACGTACTGATCCTGCTATTTTTGCCACTGGCGGTCGGGACGGTGCCATACTCATTTGGGATATACGCGCCAATCTTAATATAGACATGACTTCACGTGTAGACAACTGCATTTATAGTGGTCATACAGGTGGTCCAGGGACGCCCATGTCGCAGCGTAAGCAACGGACACGCACGCCTAAAATGCCTCCGAATGCCACTTCCAGCAGCATTACCGGTTTGGCTTTTCAGGACAATGACACGCTTATCTCGTGCGGTGCTGGAGACGGTGTCATCAAGGTCTGGGATCTGCGCCGTAATTACTCGGCTTATAAAAAGGAACCGCTCCCTAGGCACAGTCTGCCCTATGCTGGGCACTCCACCTTCAAAGGCTTTACCAACTTGATTGTGGATGCAGCAGGTGCGCGGCTATATGCAAATTGCATGGACAACAACATCTACTGTTACAACCTTGTATCCTACTCACCCAAGCCGCTGGCGTGCTATAAAGGTCTACTTAACTGTACGTTTTATATTAAATCCTGCCTAAGTCCAGATGGAAAATACTTGTTAAGCGGCAGTAGTGATGAACGTGCCTACATCTGGAACTTGGATTACGCGGATGAACCCTTGGTGGCTTTATCAGGCCATACGGTGGAAGTTACCTGTGTGGCTTGGGGCGCCACGCATGATCGTCCGATTGTTACGTGCAGCGATGATGCGCGCCATAAAATCTGGCGCATTGGTCCCGATTGCCTGACGGATGCTGAGCGCACGGAAAACTATCGTGGCCAGGCTAGTTTTGTGCGTCAGTTTGATAAGAAGCCTGCTAGCTCCACACACAAGTACAATTTAAGAGATCTGGAGTCCACGCCCAGATCATTGAAACGTCTAATGGAGCAGAATGAACGCACGCCGGGTACTGTGGAGAAAGTCTCAATGAAACGCTCCTTTTTGGATATGCTTGGTAATGCAAACAACGCTGGCAATGAGACTGATCAGGAACTGAAAAGACCTAAGATGCTGGAATCAAGAGGTATGTTGGCACTCGCTGGAATTTTACATTTTATTTATTTACTTACTAATTATTGTCAGGTCGACGGCTCTTTGGTCCATCAACGAGCCTGAGCGAGTCTACATGTAGACACATAACACTACCCAGCATTGGCGAGGATGATGCCTCGCCTAGCAAAACGCCAGATCATACTGTATGCAATCAAGAGAACTCGCAGCAAACCAATTCGCCCCAGAATTCTGCCGTAAACAAACTGCCAAACCATAATACACCATCGCCACTAAGTGAGAACCTTAATCACATGTACTTTTCCCCGCCAACAACATCGTCAGCTGCAGCAGCAGCATTGGCGGCAAACACCGGCGGCATGGCAGCCTTATCACCCAGCTGCAGCACGACCAGTCAAACCAAAGCCCTCGCGTCTGCGATTTACTCGCCCACCTCAAATCTGCCCAACTATGTGGTCGATGGCGAGGCACCTCACTTGGGTATAATGTCACCAAAGCGCAAGGCCAAGGAGAAAGTGGATTGGCTGACCAAGATACGCAAGCAAAAACTCATGTCCAGCAGCCGCGCACCTGTTTCGCTTAGTGAGAAAATAAATGAGGAGCAATCAAACTCCACTAATGGCAACAGCGTCGATGTATTGGCCTCACCGCGGCTGCAAAGTTTACGCCATTCCGAGAGCAGTCCGCGCTTGCAGGCCACGCCGCGACGACGCATCTCACACATTGATTGCGGCCCAGTACAAACACACTCCACCCATCCTCGCACCCCCACTTCTAGTAGGCGAAACAGTGAAACCACATTGCTCCGTTTCTTTAGCGTACAGCGCAGCAGTAGCGTGTCTGCAGAACAAGGAGATGTGGACAATAACCAGGATTTACAGCCACTGCCACCGAGTCCTGGTCAAAGCGTGCGCCCTTTAACAGGGCGCACGCCCACAACCGTTGGCAGTGATTAACAGCTAGCTTAGTTTTAATTTTTGAATGCTTCTGTAAGTTAGTATTAGTGTATATCTGTAGTTTAACCAGGACACTTGTAAGTATTTTATATAGTTTTAGTTAATTAAGCCACTGCTATACAGTCCGGTTGAGTTGGTAACCAATTTTGAATGCTGTACAGTACCAAGCAAAAGACTAAATATAAACCATTGTCATTTTTTTATACACGCTGTTTATATTAAACATTGAAAGCACTTAAGTTATTGCACTTTTTTGACATTTTGTCGCCTGACAGCTGCATTCATTCGAAGCGTCTGCCAAATTTGTCGCGCTAGGCCAGCAAGCAGCAGCAGATGGGACAAATGCAAGGCTACGCTGGATAAGTGAGTACTGGGATAGCAGTTCCAGCAGTACTCGAGAATGCCTAGGATAAGATAACGCACGCCTAAAGAGTAAGGCGTGGACCATACCAAATATGGTAGTGAATGAAAGTACCACACATAGAACTGATAGTGTAAAGATCGCGCGCAGGCCAGACCTATGAAGTTGCACAGAAAAAAGGGCAGCAAAGCCAGCTGCGTGCATTGGTCAAAGTGCACCCCGACAGGTTCCGGCGTAACTTCGGTACTGGGTTTGGCGGGTGCCTTTTGCCCACTCGACTTTTGCAGCGTCTTTTCAAACGATTTCAAAAAAGACTGCTGATCGCTGCTGAGCTGCTCCTCCTGCAATTGTTGTGCATCCTTAATCGGTATTTGTTTCTTGATATTGCTTTTGGCAAGCTGCTGCTCCCGGTTTTTCCGCACCAATTGTGGTTGCAGCTGCTTCTGTAGCTCACGCAGACGCACGTAGCTTTTGAAAAAAGTCCAAGTAGGCTTTGCAAAGCACAATAACAACAATAAATGCATGCACAGAAGGCACACATGGAACGTGCGATCTTCGAAGTAGGCTCTTGGTAGAAATCGATAATTAACAGTCCACTTATGCTCGAATATGCGGCCCAGATCAAAGCTGCCGCTCAGATACTCTAGTGGGTGCGTGACCAGAAAAGGTGCGCCCAAGAGTATTTGTACAAAAGCACAAATGCTTAGCTGGACTAGGGTCTTTACATAGCCCAAATTTGCTATATAGAATAATAGAAGCGCAGGCGCAAACAGCAGCACATTCATTTTAACGCCCACACCCAGGCTAAAGAAAATGCTACCCAAAGTCCAGCGGCGATCCATAAACAGATTTAAGGCTGCGTAGAGAAATAATATGGCCACAGGATCGTTGAACAACCGCAACACATAAATGGAGTGTATGCGATACGAGGTAAAGGCGCTCAAAACCAGCACATAAGGCGGCACTTTGCGGCTTTTGGCATATAAACGCAACACCAAACACAGTTGCAACAAATAAATGCCCGCAAATATATACTGAGCCAGACGCACATTGTTGCCATGACTGGTTATATAGTAAAAAGCTGTAAAGATGTACACAAATCCGGCGGGGTAAACCAAGGGGCCCGTATCACCTGCAAGAGACCAAACAAAAAGTATTTAAATTTAAATGCAAACAGCTGTTTTACAACAACCAGTTCATTGTGAATTAAAAAACACATGGCGTGCTTACGCAAGACTGTGACTGTCAAATGTCAAAGTGAAAAAACGAGAGAGAAATACATTATCACAGAGCAGCATGGAGGTTATTACGGCATTTTGTTAGCTGCATTTTAGACAAATATTTTAAGGAAAAATGATTTCGTGTAAAAATTTCTTAGTGGTCTGTCGGATACCACTCACTAGTGGTCGACAATATCATGTAAACTTACGCGCAGTATTGGGCTGCAGTGTTTCACTAACAAATCGAGCGCCTGCCGCAAACTGGAAATGGCAACAAAATACCCGAGGTGTCCAAGTCAAGGCAACAATAAGTACAACATCAAATCAGTGGCAACAAATACGCAGCTTACACAATTCCAGTCGCCTTAATGCCAAAGACTATTACAATATACTCGGCGTAGCCAAAAATGCCAATGGCAAGGACATAAAAAAGGCTTACTATCAGCTAGCTAAGAAATACCACCCGGACACTAATAAAGATGATCCGGATGCGGGCAAAAAATTCCAAGAAGTCTCCGAGGCCTATGAAGTGCTTAGTGATGATCAGAAACGACGGGAGTATGACACTTATGGACAAACAACAGAGAATATAAATCGGCAGGGTGGTGCGGGCTTTGGCGGCGCTGGTAATCCGTTTGGAGCCGATGAATTTGCACAAAACTGGCAATTTCGCTCCACCATAGATCCGGAGGAGCTCTTTCGTAAAATCTTTGGGGAAGCCAACTTTCGCACAAACAGTTTCGATGATTTTGCGGACTCTAAATTTGGCTTCGGACAGGCGCAAGAGCTGGTCATGGATTTAACTTTTGCACAGGCAGCTCGCGGTGTCAACAAGGATGTTAATGTGAATGTTGTAGATAATTGTCCGAAATGCAGTGGCTCCAAGTGTGAGCCAGGCACTAAACCCGGTCGCTGTCAATACTGCAATGGTACAGGCTTTGAAACAATCTCCACAGGCCCCTTTGTCATGCGGTCCACCTGTCGTTACTGTCAAGGCACTCGTCAATACATCAAGTATCCCTGCACTGAGTGCGAAGGCAAGGGAAAAACCGTACAGCGTCGCAAGGTAACGGTGCCAGTCCCGGCAGGCATTGAGAATGGCCAGACTGTGCGAATGCAAGTTGGAAATAAGGAGCTCTTTGTGACATTTAGAGTGGAACGCAGCGACTATTTTCGACGCGACGGTGCCGATGTGCACACAGATGTGGTTATTTCCCTGTCACAGGCTGTATTGGGGGGCACAACGCGTGTCCAAGGTGTCTATGAGGATCAGTGGATCAACATTGAACCGGGTACTTCATCACATCACAAGCTTACGATGCGCGGCAAAGGCTTGAAGCGTGTAAACGCGCATGGGCATGGTGATCATTATGTACACATAAAGATTGAAGTTCCCAAAAAACTAAGTAAGGAGCAACGTGCGCTTCTTGAGGCCTATGCTGAGCTGGAGGCAGATACACCAGGACAAATACATGGCATGGCGCACAGAAAAGATGGCAGTAAGAAAGCAACGTAATAATAATAACTAAGCAAAAATATATATAGCATGTGTTTTTAAAAAATATATGCACCTAGCTCTGACTGCCACTGATATTCAATGTTTATTATGATATTTTTTTGTTTTTTCCATACGCTTGACCACACGTTGCAGCACAGGTGCGAGTGAAGCAGCTGGATGTGGAGCAAAGGACAACTCCGGACAGGAACACGGAGCAGAAGGAAATAAAACAACAAGAAATGCCGAAACAGCGAAAAATCAAGAAGAACAGTCAAAACCAGACGAATCAACAGCAACGCAGCAAAGCGGAGGCTTCCTAAACAAAATCAAATCCATGTTTAATTAAGTTTTGCTTGGAATTGTTAAGTTTTTGGTTAAAAATAAGTTTTGTTAATTTGTGTGCAGCCTAAGCATATTTGTAAATGAAACAAAACTGAAAAAATTAAACTAAATTGACACTCAAATTACGGTCAAACCGTCTGTCTATATGTGCGTATGTACCTATTTATGCACATTCATATCTATTTATGCTAAATGTCTCGCACAGCGACAGCTGGCATCCAAAAATAAACCACAAAAAGCGTGCACTTACCACGTAGCAGAGCATAGTTGGTCGTGCCATTTAGAAAACCCTCACATTCCTGCATATATGCAATCCAGTCAATCTCCGTATAGGGAACTTTTTGTATGACCGCTACATTGATAACAGCCTCGACCAACACAATAAGTAAACCTACTATGGGCAAGGCGGCCGGCTCGAATACAAGATATTTTACAAAGTTCACATTAAAATATTTATCGAACAAAGTTTGTAAAAAACTAGTTGGTTTTTTTCGGCGAACGGTTGAACGAATATTAGTTTTTGGTGGTGCCATTTATTCACCGTAGTTATTTTATTACTTGTTTCAAAATACCACAAAATGGAAAATGAAATTGTTGTTGCTTTGAAAACTAGGGCTGCATACGCATATTGAACAGCTGTTGTTGATTTTTAGCGATGACATTCTATTCAATTGGCGCGAATTCGATAAATGTTTGAATACTAAGATAATTCGACAGATTGACTTTAAGGTGGTTTTAAATACATATCGCTTACACTCAAGAAGAGTGTCATAACTAAAAAAAAAAACGTTTTTTGAGTTAATGATGCAGATTTATCCGTTATACGAAACTGTACATTTGATACAAATTTCATGTTGATATCATAAATACTGTCCGCGTGAGAAGAGAATATGCCGGTTTTTCATTCCATTTATTTGAATTATTTTTATCAACTAGAGCGTCATACCTCAGTTGTGCGTCATATTTCGTGTTGTGATCTTATTCATGAAAAGGTAAATTTATGTTTAGTAGAAAAATTGTTCATGTAAAGAGTCATATTGCGAGTTATGCCACTTTTCTAGAAATATTTTGTTTGGCATAACTTCGCATTAGAACCAAATGTGACGTTCTTTATGATAAAAATATTAATTTTAATTGTATTATTTGTTTTTATCACGTTATTGATTGTAAAAGACCCGCTGGTATGAAGTCAGAGTTTTGTATTAAGTGCTAATGTGTCGTTACTGATGATAATACATATCATATATGGAAACTCAAAATAGTAAGCTGTAGCTCAAAATATGACGGTATTGTTGATATCAAATTTTTAATGTGTGGAAATAATACTTCAGCACATAGATAATATTGGGATTGTTTTTAGGTCGTTTACAAATGCCAGACTCACATTCGCCGTCTAATTCATCAGGGTCATTATCCCTTTCGGAAGACTGTGACGATTTCACCACGATGTCACTATGTATTATCCAGAATGGTCAAAAAGTAATTTTGATGACAGCAACTAACCAATATCAAAAGATTTGGTTATTTCACCGCAACCTATGTTCAATGACTTGCAACACGACACGTCAACTTCTGGTACGTCAGCTTTCAATGAGACAAGTGCATCTTTAACTTTCCTAAGTCCAACAACTAAAGGTAGTATTTATAGAGAATGAAAATCAATTCAAGGAAGTTACTTTTATTAAAAAAAAAATTATTACATTTTTGACTCTAACTTCTGTTGTATCTGTCCGATTTTGATGTTTTATTTGTCTCATTTTTGACACACAGATGCATGAAATCACGCCGCATCGCTATGTTAAGTTTGAGAGAAAAATATTAAACGGTGTGGCTAAAAACCGCGAGAATCTACTGCGGGGGAACGGGGGAAGATATTCACATGATTCAACAAACTTCATCTTCTGAGGAAATATGGTGGTCAAGTTTGGTGTCTCCAGCTCTTATAGTCTCCGAAATCTAGGTATTCATACACACGGACGGACGGACAGACGGACAGAAGGACATGGGTCAATCGCTAACCGAGGTTATGATAAGCATTTTGGTATACAGGACTTGGGGTCTGCCACGCCTCCTTCCGTCCGTTACATACATTGCACAAATCTAGTATACCTAGTGTGACCATGTGTCCCGTTTTTACGGGACATGTCCCGTTTTCGGAAGCGTTGTCCCGTGTCTCGAAGAGAAGCTCCGGGACACCGGGACAACCTGAAAATGTCCCGTTTTCGAGCCAAATGTCCCGGAATCTTATGCGTTGAATTTTTTATTTTATATCAAAATAAAAATTCAGCATAAAACTCCCTCCTTCTGAATATGCATATACAGTGCTTTGCAAAACTATAGGACTGCATTTTAAGCGTTTCGTGTATGGATGGCTTAATTATATTTTATTTTAATTTTGTATCACTTTTTGATCGTTTTATGATAAAAAGCCGCAAGGTATGACTTTTAGTTTAGAGAATATTTTAACAGGACAACGCCTCAATTCAAGTAGATAAACATGCGATAAAATTCTTGAGGGCAACTCTTAAGGTCAGAAAGCCTGTAAATTTTCATTTACTTTATTTTTTTATTTATTTTTCAATTTTTTTTAAAGAAATCCCAAATATAATTATGTTATCGGTTTATATGTTTTTCATAAATTTTGACCATTCTTAGCCCCATGTTGTTATTGGCTATAATACGGTGGTCTCTCTTCTCTAAACTAAAAGTCATACCTTGCGGCTTTTTATCATAATACGATCAAAAAGTGATTCAAAATAAAATATATTCATGCCATCCTTTCACTTGATTTCCTTATAAAAGACTACTGTCCTGTAGTTATGAAACGCTTAAAATTGCAGGAAAAAAGAAAGGTCAAAAGACAGTTGTTGTGGCAAAAAAGCTTTGCTGGATCACCTGCACAAAAAATGATATTTACAATAGAACATAAAAGTTGAAGGTGTCGTATAGTTTTGAAAAGCACTGTATGTATAAATATATTTATATATAGTACATAGCATTACAGCTCAATAGTTGCATGAAAAGAATGATCAGGGTGACTAGAGAAGTCGATATACCCATGTCCGTCTGTATGTACGCCTAGACCTCCGAGATGGTAAGAGCTAGAGAAACTTAACTTTCAGATAAGATCCCTTATTATCCTGGGGGGGACAAGTTTATTTTATTTTTTGATGTCGGGGCTATTGCTCTCATAGCGGTGTTTCAGAGGACCTCGAAAAAAACCAAAAGTTTTAGATGGATAATTCAATTGTTTATGAAGATATCGTAACCAAATTTGGCACTTAATAGTTTTTTAGAGTTCCCAAGCACTGTACCAAATTTTATCAAAATCGATTGACTATATCATATAGCTCCCATAGGACCAATCGGTCAAAAAAACCTTTTTTCTACAAAATTCGCTGTGTTTTGTTTGTTTGTGAAGATATTGTAACCAAATTTGGCATTTGGAAGTTTTTTAGAGATCTTCAACACTGTACCAAATTTGATCAAAATCGGTTGACTATATCATATAGCTCCCATAGGACCAATCGGTCAAAAAAAAACGTTTTTTGAACAAAATTCGTTGTGTTTCGTTTGTTTGTGATGATATTGTAACCAAATTTGGTTTTTGACAGTTTTTTAGAGTACCCAAGCACTGTACCGAATTTGATCAAAATCGGTTGACTATATCATATAGCTCCCATAGGAACGACCGGTAAAAAAAAATTTTTTGTTAAAAATTCGTCTGTTTTTGGTTGTTTATGAAGGTATCGTAATCTAATTTGGCAATCAAGTGTCTTTTGGCGTTCTTAAGCAATTTACCGGATTTTATTGCAAGCAGTGGTACAGGGTATCCCAAAGTCGTCCGCGCCCGACTTTAACGTACGCCATCTTTTTTTTACTATTTATGTTTAATAAGGCTGCCTTTGGGTTTTCTACGAGTTTGCAAGCAATGCGTTAACATTTTTTTTTACCAATCTATTAATATGCTGGAGTTTTTATGACCTCATATGTATGTGCAACCGTATTTTGAAAAATGTCCTTTTTCACAAAAAAAGCCATAAAAAAAAACCCGCCATGGGAGGATAAAACAAAAATCGGTTTTTGAATGCTGAAACATTGCCCTAACATAACATAAAGTCTTATCTCTGGAGAAAAAAATGTGATACAGCCAAGGGCTTGCCCGACAGTGGAATACCCTTTACCTTTTTTCTGGAACAAATTTGATTTCTGCATATTCCTTCTAAGAACTTTCCAAATGGATTAAATTTCGATAAAATCGATAATTTGGATGTGGGGTTGTTTATAAGGGCATAATCTTACCAAAATTGGTAATTGTAGGTTGTTTTTTATCCAAATAACTTGTAGTCAAAGATTGATGCAGTTTAGAGGCAAAGGGGGGTGAAATTAGTACATTTTTGAATATGACTTTTGTTGTATTTGTCCGATTTTGTTCATTTTTGACACACAGATGCATGAAACCATGACGCATGTCTCTGTTAAGTTTTAAATAAAAATATTAAACGGTGTAGCTAAAAAGCGCTAAAATTCTACTGCGGGGGAACGGGGGAAGATATAGAAATGATTTAACAAACCTCATCTGCTCAGGAAATATGCGCACCAGCTGGTAAAGTTTTGTGTCTCTAGTTCTTATTGTCTCCGGTTGACATGGTTCAATCGCTACGCGAGGTTATGATAAGCATTTTGGTATAAAGGACTTGGGGTCTGCCACGCTTCTTTCTGTCCGTTACATATATTGCAGAAATCGTGTATACCCTATAGGTACAGGGTATAAAAAGTATTAAATTTGTCGACTAGTGTTATATGCTGTTACAGGAAAAAAGAAGAATTTCGAAAATTTTAGCATAAAACATCAACGTTCAACGTTTTATAGAATTAATTGAGAAATGATTTTTATTTGAATATCGCTGATGTGATTTTAGCTTATTTGGATGATTTTTTTTTGGAGAGAAACATTTGTGTGATTAGAGAGTTATTACATTATTACATCCTCAATCAAAATTGTGTTTGACAGTACCTACACATTTATCGAAAGATCGACCACGTCTGCCGGACTCAGTATTAAAACAAAAAGAATGAAAATCTATATGTTGTAGAAGATACTATCATTTATATGAACAGATAGTGTATTAAATATTTTGGTACAATAAAGTAAGTTTTTCTCTTTGATAATTTTTTAAGGCAAGTCATTATCTAATTGGCCCCGATTGAAAAACAAATTGGTGATTTATAAAACCAGCCATCAAATTTCAGATAATTACCAATATTCAGCTGTTTTCCCGTTTTCGACTCGTTTTGAAAAGTCATAACGAGTGCATTCCACAATTGGTGTTCCGGATTTAGACTGAGTTCCAATCGATTTCGAATCGTTTTCATTCAGGCCAGAAACAGCTGTGTTGTTAAGTTTGTTTATGTGGTGCAAAATTTAAATGGCAGCGACATCATACAGCACATGCTGGAATAATAAGGTGATGTCGTGCGAACGCTCACTCTCTCGTTTAGAGCCCTTATCGTCAGTGCAAAACTTGCTGTGAACGAGTATGGTTGGTCGCGGACGAAATTTTTAGCAGTCTGTGTTTTGTTTTCTAAACACGAAACTTTTAATATAAAACCAAAAGCAAAAAATTATGGGCAATAGTTAACTTGTTAAAATTAGGCTATATGTACTATTATTATATTAAATATAAAACATATCTGAATGGTTCTTTGTTATTTATTTACAAACATCAAAGAAATATATATCTATCTCATTCACATTCACGAAGAAACGCTAAGAGAGCTTTCCCACAAAAAAGCTTTTGACCTCTCACTCGCACTCACACAATACATACAATAAGGGATAGCTTTTACGGAAGATACCACCTTATATTATTCCACCATGATACAGCAGCCGTCTTTTAAAAATGGAAATGTAGTAAAAAATTAAGCTGCTTGTAGTTCGCATTTTAATTTTATAAGCATAACACACAAATTTTCAAACTTTATAAATTGTTTATTTTATTTTATTTAACAAACTATTTTGAGCACCAGCTTCAGAGTCGCCTTCAGTTACTTCTCTGCTATATCCTCATTTTTCCTGTAATGTTTTTTTTCCCATAAGCATTTCACAAATGCTTAGGCCATGCGGTTAATCATACCAATCTGATGCAAGCAGATGCCTTCCAAGTTATCGCTTGAACAGCCGCAGCAGTCTTACTAACAGCCGTATTCCTTTTTTGCCCCTTCAAAAATTTATTATTAAAGATAGCGAACGTTAAAGTCGGGCGCGGACGACTTTGGGATACCCTGTACCACTGCTTGCAATCAAATCTGGTAAATTGCTTAAGAACACCAAAAGACAATTGATTGCCAAATTAGATTATGATACCTTCATAAACAACCAAAAACAGACGAATTTTTAATCAAAAACATTTTTTCGACCGATCGGCCCTATGGGAGCTATATGATATAGTCAACCGATTTTGATAAAATTTGGTACAGTGTTGAAGATCTCTAAAAAACTTCTGAATGCCAAATGTGGTTACGGTATGTTCACAAATAAACGAAACACAACGAATTTTGTACAAAACACGATTTTTTGACCAATTGGTCCTATGGGAGCTATATGATATAGTCAACCGATTTTGATCAAATTTGGTACAGTGCTTGGGAACTCTAAACAACTTCTTAATGCCAAATTTGGTTACAATATCTTCACAAACAAACGAAACACAACGAATTTTGTGCAAAAAACAATTTTCGACCGATCGATCCTATGGGACCTATATGATATAGTCAACCGATTTTGATAAAATTTGGTACAGTGCTGGGGGTTTCTAAAAAACTTCCGATTGCCAAATTTGGTTATGATATCTTCATAAGCAAACGAATTATCCATCGGATTTTTTTGCTTTTTTTCGAGGTCCTCTGAAATACCCCTATGGGAGCTATATAATGTAGTTCCGATATCAAAAAAATAAAATAAACTTGTCTCCTATGGATTACTAAGGGATCATATATGAAAGTTTGGTTACTCTAGCTCTTACCATCTCTGAGATCTAGGCGTTCATACGGACAGACGGTCAGACGGACAGACGGACATGGGTATATCGACTTCTCTAGTCACTCTGATCATACTTTAGGTAACTTTGGGGGGTCTCCGACTTCTCCTTCTGTACGTTACATACATTTTCGGCTTGCACAAACACAATATACCCTTTGTACCATACGGTACAGGGTATAAAAATAACTACAAAAAAAGCGGGTCATTGTTGTTTGCTTAAATGTGCGCCAAATTGCCAGCTGACCAACTCGTCACCTATCGATAAGTTGTCATTGTAGAATTGCCACAAATTTTCGAACACTTAACTAAATAATTTATTTTTTCTTTTTGCCAACATCTTTCTGAAAGAGAAATATTTTTTCCTTAAGGCCTATACGCAGCACGAAATTTTTGGCACGGAATCGCAAAACTTCATTTAAAAAAAAAAGATGGCGTACGTTAAAGTCGGGCTCGGACGACTTTGGGATACCCTGTACCACTGCTTGCAATAAAATCCGGTAAATTGCTTAAGAACACCAAAAGACATTTGATTGCCAAATTAGATTATGATACCTTCATAAACAACCAAAAACAGACGAATTTTTAATCAAAAACTTTTTTTCGACCGATCGGCCCTATGGGAGCTATATGATATAGTCAACCGATTTTGATAAAATTTGGGACAGTGTTGAAGATCTCTAAAAAACTTCTGAATGCCAAATTTGGTTACAATATCTTCACAAACAAACAAAACACAACCAATTTTGTACAAAAAGCGTTTTTTTCGACCGATCGATCCTATGGGAGCTATATGATATAGTCAACCGATTTTGATAAAATTTGGTACAGTGCTGGGGGTTTCTAAAAAACTTCCGATTGCCAATTTTGGTTATGATATCTTCATAAGCAAACGAATTATCCATCGAAAACTTTTGCTTTTTTTCGAGGTCCTCTGAAACACCCCTATGGGAGCTATATAATGTAGTCCCGATATCAAAAAAATAAAATAAACTTGTCTCCTATGGATTAATAAGGGATCTTATCTGAAAGTTTGGTTGCTCTAGCTCTTACCATCTCTGAGATCTAGGCGTTCATACGGACAGACGGTCAGACGGACATGGGTATATCAACTTCTCTAGTCACTCTGGTCATACTTTAGGTAACTTTGGGGTGTCTCCGACTTCTCCTTCTGTACGTTACATACATTTTCGGCTTGCACAAACACAATATACCCTTTGTACCATACGGTACAGGGTATAAAAAAAGTCCCAAATGGGATATCCCAAATGGGATATTTTTTTTATATGAAGTTTTGCGATTCCGTGCGAAATATTTCGTGCTGCGTAGACCCCTTTATTTACAAATTTTGTGCAATTTATTTTATATACATATTTTAAGCCATCAATTTATAAAATTATCTTCGAATTTATTTGTGCAACACGACAACACATAACTTTTCGAAGACAAATCGAGTCTAAATCCGGAACACCTTACTTTTCATTCCACTCGCTTTGGTTTTGCATGTACTATGTACACACAATTTTAATAGACAAATTTTTCAATAAATTTATTTATTTATTATTTATTATTTATTATTATTATAATATTTAATGAAAATTAACCTCGATTTGTTCAACTGGGCACATCTAAATTTTCTTAAAACATTAAAAAATAACACAAAATTAATTTTAGTGACTTTAATGCGTTTATTTAACAAAACAAAGCAAAATACTTTACATTTCGACAGCTGCGAGCCAAACTTTTCAAAACGATTAGACTCTTGTCGGAATCGAAATCCGGAACACCATTCATTTCGATTCCGACTCTTTTACTCGGAATCGAAATCGGGAACACGGCTGATTATTTATTTATTTTTTTTGTTTAGATACAATTTGTTTAACTTTTGATGCGCTACAGATATGATAAAGACAGTCATTTGTTATTGATTTTATTTAGTAGGTATTTATATCTTTGACACATTTTATAACTGATATGCGGTGACATTTTGTTGGTCAATGACATTTCAAACTTGAAACTGCATTGAAGATAACGATAAATTCTTTAATAATAGGTTCCCTCAAGTTGCCTTTTAAATTAAATTAAATAAAATTAAATCTCAAGCATTTGTTGAGTTTAAGCTAAACTGTAATTTGAAACTATTGCATTCAATGTTAAAGTTTAGATACAAATATAATACAAAACAATTTTGCCTCGGGCTTAGAAATATTCTGAGTATATATGTATGTATGTACATATGTAGTTTCTTGGTTTTGCATGCTTGGCATATGATAAATTCAACTAATATTTACTTATGCCTATTTGTTCTTGTTTAATTGATATTTTAATATTATGTTTGGTTTACTGAAATAATAAGAATAAGAATATTAAAATTAAGCTTTTAATAAGTTTATTTTTTTTAACAACTAAAATTTGTAAATTGCAAAGTTTGCCTCAAAACTATCTCAACTTGATTTCCTGAGTATTTCAGACAGTATTCAAATAAATTTTAAAGAAGTGTTGTAAAGAAGTTGTAAGTAAAAACAACACGAATAAAAATGTGGGCAAAAATTGGTAGCATGGGTTGAATTGTATTTGGCAAAGACTAAAATTTAAATTAGGTGGCTCCACTTCTTGGCAACCCGCGGGAGACGCTTGCAGTCGGTATATACAGACTCACTATTTATACGCTCTACCGTATGGTACAAAGGGTATATTAAGTTTGTGCAAGCCGAAAATGTATGTAACATACAGAAGGAAACGTCGGAGACCCCCCAAAGTTACCTAAAGTATGATCAGGGTGACTAGAGAAGTCGATATACCCATGTCCGTCTGTCTGTCTGTCTGTCTGTCCGTCCGTATGAACGCCTAGATCACAGAGCTCTGACCATCAAACTTTCAGTTTAGATCCCTTATTATTCCATAGGAGACAAGTTTATTTTATTTTTTTGATATCGGAGTTACATTATATAGCTCGCATAGAGGGGTTCCAGAGGACCTAGAGAAAAACCAAAAGTTTTAGATGGACATGAAGATATCAAAATCCAACTTGGTGGTTGGTAGTTTTTTTGAGTACCCAATTTTACTGTACCAAATTTTATCAAAATCGGTTGACTATATCATATAGCCCCCATAGGACCGATCGGTCAAAAAAACGTGCAAAATTCGTTGTGTTTCTTGTGTTTACGTAGATATCGTAATCAAATTTGGTGTTTGGTAGTTTTTTTAGAGTTCTCCAGCAATGTATGTACTAAATTTGATCAAAATCGGTTGACTATATCATATAGTCGGCCGTCAGCCAATAGGTTTCACAAGGGGATCAACGTGTAACTACTTTGTGTAGTACGCGCCGTAATTGTGATACACTACTGGTAGTGCGACTGTACTCTCCCCGTGAGGGCGGCTGTAAGCAGGTCCAGGCACGGTCATGTCTCTGCCTTGGATGCTGACGAATTGTAGTCGGGCGAAGAGAAGAACACTCTTTCAAAAAATTACCCCAATCTAAGGTGGAACATCATACGCCAAGAGATGCATGGCCGAGGGGGTGCTCGGTCGCTAGTATGCGGACTCTGGATACCTGTCAACCTCCAGTTTTAATCTTTGACCTCCCACGGCATCTCGGGCAATCCCGTGGGCGACATCCCCGCCCCGGGTATTAACTTTATTTTTTTATGGAGACTCTAAATACTTCTGATGAGTTTGATGACACTCTAAAAGCATCACCCCAAGAGGAAGTCTGCACGGCGACCTCTCTGTGTACCGTTGTGGCTGATGTGCCGCAGCCAGCGACCCCCCTTAGTAGTGCTGTTGGGCATACGGTAGGGACTCGGGTTCAACCACTTGAATCTGTTCAAGAACAGCCGGTACACCTTCAACCGAAAGGTCCACTGCTTCTTCATCGGCAGCTCGAGGTGTCGGCCTTGAGCTCCGAGGAAGAACTCCTGGTCTCTGACGGAGATGGCACTGTGAGTGTAGTCTCGCAGAAGTCGTCTGGTGCCAGTATCGGTGCCACACTCCAGACCCTCAATCTGGAGTCTGATGCTCCCTTTGAAAAACTCAGTTCTCGAGAGAAGAGACCTTTAAAGCTGCTCTTGGCAAAGGTCTCTCAAGAACTGACGCTCTTGCTACCGCCAGATCGGCACCCCCTGCGACACTGGTCAAGAGGATCCGATCTGACGATAAGTCGCCACATACGGCGACAAAGAAACCCAAGCAAGCTCATGTCGAGTCCAACAAGATGCCCTACAGCAGCGTAGTCAAAGGCATCAAGCTGGGTTTCATTTCAAACGCTGCAGCTCTTACTTCCGAACAAATGGCTCGGATCACAGAGGCTATTCTCGATGCTACAGTCGAACTCGCTGGTGATGCGACACCTCAGTTCAAAGGATGTGTCCTTCGCTACGCAGATGACCTGGCTATCATAGTGACGGGTAAATTTGAGAACACCATCATAGAGATGATGGAAAATGCTCTACAGATAACCCTGAACTGGTGTCTAAGCGAAGGGCTTAACATCAATCCCCTGAAAGCTGTGATTGTTCCCTTCACGAAGAGATACAACATTAGGCTTCGGAACCTCGTTATAAATAACACTGAGGTGGAGTTTTCAGAACATGTCAAATATCTAGGTGTGGTCCTAGACAAACGACTCAACTGGAACTCCCACTTAGAACAAGTGCTCTCCAAAGATACTCGAGCCATGTGGGCTTGTAGGAAATTCTTTGGCAACACTTGGGGCTTCACCCCAAATTATATAGATTGGATATACCGTATGATGGTACGGCCTATCGTCACATATGCAGCCCTTGTGTGGTGGCCCAAGACGCAGCAAAATGTGGCCATTAAGAAGTGCAGCAAGCTTCAAAGATTAGTGTGCCTATCTCTCTCGTGAGCTATGCGTACCTGTCCTACAGCTGTCATGGAGTCAGTCCTTGGACTTACACCACTGCACATTTTCATCCAAAAGTCAGCCATGCAGAGTCTACTACGTATCCAGATCACATCTGGACTCTTAGCAAGCGACACTGGTCATGCCGCACTTATATACTCCCTTCCTGACGTATCCATCTGCTCTAGATCAGATCTTATGATCACGGAATTATTTCATTACAAGAAATTTAGATCTCTTCTCCCAAGTCGGGAGACTTGGGCTGATGGCAGCCCCTGTGGAAACCTCCGGTGGCAACAATGGTTCACGGATGGGTCCAAAACTGAGCAGGGTGTAGGTGTTGGAGTCGTTGGGCCCAACACCAGAATCTCTAGTGCAATGGGCATCTGGCCCAGCATCTTTCAAGCAGAGATTCATGCCATAGAGATCTGCGCCCATAGTATCCTTAGTAAGGAAACTAGGGGAGCAAACATCTGTATCTACTCAGATAGCCAAGCTGCTATTAGGGCACTATCATCATGGAGCATCTCCTCCAGGATGGTTAAAGATTGCCATAATTACCTCCAAATCCTGTCCTCCCGGAACAAAGTCGTGCTATGTTGGGTACCTGGACACTCAGGTGTGGATGGTAACACGATCGCTGACGATCTAGCACGACAGGGTGCCTCCACCCTGACCACTGCTCCTGCGCCCTTCTGTGGTATTGGTTGGTCCACAATCAAAACTATGGTAAACAAATGGGCTGCAGGAGAACATAGGAGATACTGGTTCTCCTTACCGGGGCTGCGTCAAGCAAAAGCGCTTATCAAACCCCTGGATAAGATCAAGACAAAAGGTCTTGGCAGAGCCAACTTAAAACTTCTGGTAGCTTATCTATCTGGCCACCACACTGTTAGATACCATCTACAGAAAATTGGCCTATCGGACTCTTCAGAGTGCAGACTCTGTCTCGAGGACGATGAAACCACCAGACATATTCTCTGGGACTGCCCAGCGCTGGTATGGGACAGAGCCTGTCACTTGGGAAAGGAACGGATTAGTCCCTTCCATCTTAGATCAATACCAACAAAAGACCTATTGGAAAAAAAAAAAAAAAAATATCATATAGCCCCTATAGGACCGATCAGTCAAAAACCGTTTCTGGTACAAAATTCGGCTTTTTTTGTTTGTTTATAAAAATATCGTAACCAAGTTTGGCAAATAAATATCTTTAGGAGTTGTTAAGCAATATATCGGATTTGATTGCAATGTGGCGGTACAGGGGTGTCCTAAAGTCGTCCGCGCCCGACTTTAACGAATGCCATCTTTATTTATTTATCTATTCAAAGCAAAGCTCAGTTGACCTTAGATAATAGAAAAAAACTTTTGGAAAGATAGAACAGTGACAAAATTTATATATATTATATATATAAAAACACACTCACATTTTTTTCTTGCGTATGTATTGAAGTTTTCTCTGCCGCAGTGACGTATTGCGACGCTAACGTTGGTAACCAACAAACACGAAGTTGATAGTGCGTGGCTTCGGCTCTTGTTGCTCTACTTTACTGCCACTGCAGTAGAGAAAACTTCGTGTCTGTTCCCAGCAGTTCGCTGTTTGTAGCGACTTACTGGTAAATTACTAGCGACAAAGGGGCATCTTCGTATATCGCCTAATTTCTTTTTTACACACGATGTCATAGGACGGGTGCAATTGTCGCCTCCTCGATGGCATGTCGCCTGTAATATACCATAGACAAGTCTTGAGTAGTTTACTACAGACATATATACGGTAATTTACCACAGACAAGTCTTAAGTAATTTACTACAGACATGTCTGAAATAATTTACCACAGACAATTCGGAAGGTATTACGGATTATTATTAGTAAATACAAAAAATCTAATTAATATTTGTATGGGCATAATTTTTCACTTAACGTAATTTACATTTCAGTAATAATAATATTAATACAATTGTGCATATTTAAAAAATATTTAAATAACAAATACGTCCCTTTTAATATTAAAAATAAAAACAATTTTTTCGTCTATTATTATGCGTAATTATATTGCTGCTGAAATAACAGTTTAATTTTATTAAAATGGGTATATGTATATGGATTATTTAGACATGCACTTCTTTTCTTTTTTAATATATATTTTTTTTGATTACAAACAATTAACTGCTGATAAAAATAAAATTTGACACAAATAATAATTAATAAAAATCGCAAAACACGTACGCTCTTGTTTAACATAAAAGTGCAACTAAAGGGCACGCTAAGACCAAAGCAATTTCTGACAGATATACAGTAGTCAAAGTAAAGATACAGAAAGATGTATACCAAAGAGAATATGTGTAGATAAAAAATGTAAAAACAAAATATTGTTTGCCTAACTAGGCAAGGCAACAAATACATCAAATTTTTTGGCTAATTTTACTGGCGACATGTCGCCAATTGCCGGCCGGCGAACTGCAGGGTACGAAAAGCACGCACACATGCATGCGTTTTGTGTATAATACATGACGTGTGTCGACATCGCTAATCCCTATCCGTGCCGACCACTGGTTTACATTAAACATAAAAAATTAAACTAAATTAACCACTCTCAATATAAGAAATTCTAAATTTTGTTGGCGTTTGCGAGTGACTTATTTGTTCGATTGCTGGAAAACTATTAATCGTAGAAAAGTGATGGAGGACTCATTTTGGAGATAATTTCATTTACTTTAACAAAATATATGGGTAAAATTTCCGAAAAAACCTACCAGTTTTGAGATATTTGCAAATTATTCGAAAGACACCAAACACGATTTCCAACTTTTAACTTTAAACAGGCATTGTGCTTGAACTAACAAACCTACAATCTTGATTTAAGTCTTGTTTGATAGATATTTTTATTGGCAACAATTAATAATAAAAATCATGACTCTAAGTTTAATAGAAAAAAAGATATCATGCAAAAACCGTACCAACATAGATTGCCACGCCCCCTACCTACAAATACGAAAACTTAAAAAGACTTAGAACAAGGTCTCTAACGATCCCTGACAGTTTCATCCGTTAAGTATTTTTTTCCAGCAGACGTCTTTTTTGAGCCTTCGTTTACTGTACTAACAATCAAGTACAAACGGAATTCAGACCGCAATCATGTGGACACATTGCAAATAATAGTCCTTTACTTATGCCAATTATATAAGGGTCAGTAAAACCAAATCTACTTGTGGCTAATTTGCTTTACAGATTAACGGCCCACTGCCATAGTCAACCAAGATGCTCTTGCTGGTCATTTCCAAATTGGTAGACCCTTCCTCTGCTGTTACTCTAGCTTAGTGTCATCAATTGCATTCAAGCAGCAAAAGGCAGGCAGAGAGCATATATCACAAACACAAACACGTTGGCGTACCAACAGCAAACTCCTGAAAACCCAACGAATGGTCCCCTGTCCCAGTGTCATTATGTCTACCTGTGTCTGGTGTCTGCGGATGGCAACGATGCGTAATGGGCGGCGGTTTAACGCATCGCTGACATGAATTGGCTATCGGCAAACTATGTACTTAAAAAGGTGTCCTGTCTGTGTGTGCCCCATGTGCTTCATGTGTAATTGTGTGTGCGTGTGGGTGACTTGTATTACCGGGTGGGTGGCTTTAATGCCACATGCATGCCTGTTTAAAAAAAATGGCCTAAGCTAAATTAAAGCCGTCACAATTCGTACACTCTCCTTTTACTCTGATAATTAATCAGCTTAGCAATAAAGAGATGACTTTTTCGAAAAACGTACAACATTTCTCAACATTAGATTTGGTTTGTCAAGTTTCTATCTTTTTTCTATCAATGCGGGTATTGATGCAATATAAATAATTTCATTCCATTCCCTGGATTGTGATGCTGAAACTAGGGCAGTTTGACGACTAAAATGCATTTTAATTTTCATGTCCTTTTGGATCAATTATTTTACCTTTTTCATCGCTTCCAAATTGTAGGGATTTGTAACGTCCTCAAAATAGGCGATTGTCTCAGTGGTAGCCAATTTATTCTACGCAAATCTCTGACAACTAGAAAGAAGAAAAGTAGCTGGGGGAAAAATATTGAGAATGTGTGACCAGTTCGGATGCCAATTTATGGATTTTTTGCAATAATGACTGCACATGTGTCATGATGGAAGATTATTTTTTTAGGCCAGAAAATAAGCGGGTTTTCGGGGACCGGAAACTACATAAATTCAAATATTTTCGTATTGTTTTCCCTCTTATTGCCGTTAGATTTCCAGCCACTTGTGATCTAAGCTTGTAGCCAAATAAACATAAACTGATTTTGCGTTTTCTGCCACACAGTAACAAAGCCACGGCATACTAATGCTCTAGCAAGATATACTTATTTAAGGTAGCATACTCCCGCCGAAGGCTCTCAACGAAAGTTAAAATTTTTTAGTTTCGTTGCGACTGCGCGTGAGGAGGCTGTTTTCACGCATGTCTCTCGCTTTTTTTTGCTCTCAGTAAAATTGGTGACGACGCCGGCAGCATTACTCTACCTTAAGGCCTATACGCAGCATGAAATATTTCGCACGGAATCGCAAAACTGGATGGAATATCCCAAATGGGATTTTTTTTTATATGGTTTTGTCATTCCGTGCTAAATTTTTTTGCATTCTGCGTAGACCCCTTTAAGTATAAGTATACCTTGATGCTGGCGCGCTTTAGTTTTGTGAGAGTAAAAAAGCAATCATGCTCCCTAAGCAAGAGCCGAATCATGGTGGAATAATAAGGTGATGTCGTGCGAACGCTCACTCTCTCGTTTAGAGCCCTTATCGTCAGTGCAAAACTTGCTATGAACGAGTGAGGTTGGTTGCGTACGAAATTTTTAGCAGTGTGTGTTTTGTTTTTTAAACACGAAACTTGCAATACAAAAGCAAAACATTATGGGCAATTGTAAACTTTTTAAAATTAAACTATGTAAAATTATTTATTATATTTATTAACTATAAAACATATCTGAATTGTTCTTTGTTATTTATTTACAAACATCTACAAAATTTATATCTATCTCTTTCACATTCACGACGCAATGGTAAGAGAGCTTTCCTAACAGAAAAGCTTTTGACCTCTCATTCGCACTCACACGCTACATACAATAAGGGATAGCTTTTACGGACGATACCACCTTATATTATTCCACCATGAGCCGAAGTCATGCACAAGCAACTTCGTGTCTGTTGTCCTGCGACGTCAGCGTCAAAATACGTCACAGGGGCAGAAAATGTTCAATACAAACGCAAAAAAAAAAAGCATATGTATATTTTGCCGACCACTGATCTAAAGCAGGGATGTGCAAGAAGAGAGCGGCCAAAATTGTAAATGTATTGGTATACTGCGCAACTGAAAAGTGAAAATAGCTTTACGCGCCACTACAGCTATTCTGTCAGTGCACGCTAGCATTTTTTCGTTTTGGCTTTTTACTTCGGCATGTGCTCGGCTCGTGTCTGTGTGAATACTCATTTTCATTCGGGCCCCACGGGCTATGGGTGCACATCACTGATCTAAAGCAGTGATGGGCAGTCTCTCAATTTACATAACTCGCGAGGCTATTGCACCAAAATCTGCCGCAGCGCAGTCGGCTCATGTACGGTCCAAGTGTCTGAAATCTCTCGCTCGTTTTTACTTAATTGCGGTTCTTGCGCTTTCTCGTGCGCTTTTGCTTACTGCGCTGTTACTCACACAAAGAAATGTTTGTTGGTATGAGTTTTGCCCATCACTGATCTAAAGGGAGACTATATAAAATCCTCACCTCATATAAAAAAACCAACGCTGGATTGCATAGAAACTTTAACATTTAGTGTTAGAAGAGCGTAGATTTCGAATCTTATAGGAACGGACTGGTCTAAATAAATAAGGGCTAAGATATCCCAGTTGTACTGTTGAACTGGTGCAGCATTAAAGATTTCGCCTTACACCAGGGACCAGAACTAACGAAATGTCTAACGACCGCCCTTGTAATTGCTTAACGATTTTTACATGGGCATGTCCTATGGACGGACCTAAAGGTACGACGTTGCATAAGCTATCTTTAGCAACTTAGCTGGTACCAGGACGTTAGTTGATTCGTTAGCACGACGTTGCATAACCTGTCGTTAGGAACTTAGCTGGTACCAGGTCGTTAGCTGTTTCGTGTTTCGTCACGCGGTGACGTGGTGGCATAACCAATAGTTAGGATTATAGCATGTATTAGGTCATTAGCTGTTTCATTAGGTTAGAGTAGCTTGCGTTTTGGCTAGTACAAAAAAAAATGAAAATAACAATTCGTTTGAAAAGCAGTTTATTTTTTTTATTCGAGTTTTTTATGATGCGTTTCTATTTCAATTGCATCGCTTTGCGCAGTTTTTCTTCTGCCGATTGATTCTGAAAAAAAAGCAATTTGATTTTTATAAACGTCATAATAATAAAAAAACATATTTAAAAAAATGTTGGTATCCTTACCATGATATGTGACATAAAAATGGGGTCTCCTTTCCCATAGCCCCATCAATATTAAATTGCATTGTTACTTCGTCAGCTATAATATTTAAAATTTAATAATTAAAATTTTCCCGTAATGTATAACTGTAATTAAATTACATTATTTTAAATACACACAAACTTCAAATTTGTTTGTTTTCATTGCTTACAAACGAGAAATCTCGTTTCGTCTCTCCTCCTTTAATTTTTTCCCCATAATAGAGATACTTCCCCGCATAACCGTTGCTTAGCGAATTGTCTAACGACCTTTGTTGCATCACTTCTCCACTAAAAAGTGACCCTTTGCCACCATCAGAACAACTGGGATTATTAGTGGTCGGCAAAAAATACATATGGGTTTTTTTTTTGCATTTGTATTGAAATATTCTCTGCCGCAGCGACGCGTCACCACGTTGTCATTGCTAAGCAACACCCGTGGTCATATAGTAAAATTAATAAGGTAGAGTAAAGTGGCCGCGGTCGCTCATTCGAGAGGCATAAATTTCAGTCTTGTTGCGACTTTAAACATTGCATGCTGAAGCTGAACAAGAATCTTATAGATATTTAATAATATTTTACGAATGCTTTAACTTTAAAGGAAAATTCATGCATGTGCTACAAACTTCTTCTTAAATTTAAAATGCTCTATGCTTTGAAAGAGTATACAGAGTTAAAAAAAGGTTTTCATGTGAGCACCCACAGGCAGGATCATCACGGATATGTTGTTGCACAGTCATTTGCGATGCCTTTCAGTTGTAGTTTTCAGCACAATTAATTGGCAACCTGCGGATGCTTTACAGATTTTTGTTGTATGCTATCTCTTCTTCTCGCGTTTTCATATGTATCTTTTTTTGCGTGCTATCTCTTTCTTTCGAATTAATTGTGCTCTTTGCGACATGTTAAAAATGTTGACAAATGGCATTCGAATCAGAATACTGTTCAGTTAAAATGACTGCAATTATTTCAAGAGGCAGGAGCACGAGTTGAATGGAGCGTATTATTCTTGCAATTGGCTGGAAATGCGGGCTGTGTGGTATAAATGGAATGACATTTACTTCAATAAGCAAATAATACAATTTCGAAATCTTTTCAATTTTTTTTTTTACGCTGCAAGCCACATTTGAAGCACATTTTTTTGAGCTTTTTGGTGATGTGAGCTCGGAATTCAAAATTATGTTTTCCCATAACTTGATCGAAGTAATATTGTTATTTAATATGTTGCTAGGCTAAGCTTAGCTTTTAACCGTCACACAATGGGCCCACGTAGCCAGATTTTGGCCAAAAGTCCCCCAGAAGAAAGTCAAAATTTGGAAAAAATTAAAATTTAATATGATTTTACGCATATTAGGGTATATTGTGAAAAAAAATGATTAAATTATAATTTGGCAATCAAAGTTGACATTTTGTATTTTATGAGCTTTCGAGATTATTTACAGAAAAAAAAAACCTGCATTTACGATGATACATGTAGCTACGAAATCTTCATTCACTTTATTATTTATAAATATTACTTCAGAAAAAAAAATAAAATTAACCTTAAAAACTTTTTAGTTTTAAATATATTCGAGTAGTTATAAAGATTTTGTTGGTTTTTTTTACCATTTGGCTACTTTGCTTTAAGGGTACCTCCGACTTAAAACCAAATCTTCATAACTCCTCGAATATATTTAAAACCAAAAAGTTTTTAAGGTCAATTTTATTTTTTTTCTGATGTAATATTTATAAATAATAAAGCGTCTCAGCCTGAAGGCCTACGTTGCTCTGGCTACAAACCTTTTTATAAATTAGGATTAACTTCTATTTTATAATTATATAAATAAATAAATAAATAAATAATAAAGTGTCTTTTGGGGTATAAGTTAAGGTGGATTGGGCTGTGTGTCTGTATTTGATGCGTATAAAACTATCAGAAAAGTTTGAGTCTTACGAGTAGTCAGACCAGACCTTACTGAAAGCATTGCCATAACATTTGGGTCACAGGTATTACCTGTCGCGGTTTCGATTGCGTGGATGTAATTGTTGTTGTGCACACATGTTATTACATGAACCTTATTCCATAGCATTTTTTGTGGATGAGTTGGGGCTAATGTCTTTGGTAAAATTTACAAAAGCTTTTTTTTGACTTGTTAGCTTCAAATTTGAGCTTTGCGTTCGCCTTTTTAAATTTTAGCATGTTCTCTGTGTTTAAATTTTTTCTGAGAGTGTTTAGGCATTTTATTTTTTCCCTCTTTAGGTACTCCAGTTCCCTGCTCCACCAGTAAGTTATTTATTATACCCTGTACCTATAGGTACAAAGGGTATACTAGATTTGTGCAATGTATGTAACGGACAGAAGGAGGCGTGGCAGACCCCAAGTCCTTTATACCAAAATGCTTATCATAACCTCGGGTAGCGATTGAGCCATGTCCGTCCGTCCGTCTGTCCGTCTGTCCGTCCGTATGAACGCCTAGATCTCGGAGACTATAAGAGCTAGAGACACGAAACTTTACCTGCTGGTGCGCATATTTCCTAAGCAGATGAAGTTTGTTGAATCATGTCAATATCTTTCCCCGTTCCCCCGCTGTAGATTTTCGCGGTTTTTAGCCACACCGTTTAATATTTTCATTTGAAATTTAACAGAGCGATGCGTTGTGGATACATGCATCTATGTGTAAAAAATGAACAAAATCGGACAAATACAACAGAAGTTATAGTCAAAAATGTGCAAATTTCACCTCCCCTTGCCAATAAACTGCGTCAATATTTGACTCTACGCAATTATGGCTACAAGTGACCTAGAGTCACAATTTTTGGTAAGCTCATTCATGTGGCTCTAATGAACAAATCCACATCCAAATTTTATCGATGCGGTCCCCCCACCCCCCGCAATCGATTTACCGTGTTTTCACCCACACCCCTCAACATATCAACTTGAAACTTAACCAATATAATTAAAATAGCTTCTTTGACGTAACTTTCGATTTTCATCAAAATCGGTACAAGTTTACGGAACTTATAGGTATAAATATCGTTTTGCACCAAAAAAAAAAAAAATTCCAATTGGAAAGTTCTTAGATGGAATATGCAGGAACAATTTTTTTGACACAAAAGGTACAGGGTATTCCACTGTCGGGCACCGCCTCGACTGTACCACATTTTTTTTTTATGTGATGTTGGGTTTGTAGTAGGTATAGAGTTGTGCGCAGAAAATTGAATAATTTGAAGGAGTTTAGCAGCTGATTGGTTTGTGTTGTCTGTAATGTTAATTTTATCTGATCGTTTTTCAAAATTGTTGTGAAATTTTTCCCAATTAGCTGCGTGAATTTTGTATCTATGTGTTTTGGGGCCTATGTTACTCGGAATTTTCGGGAAGAGATCGATACATATTGTAAAGTGGTCGCTTCCATATAAATTGTCGGTAATAGACCAAGAAGCGTTTAAGTAAAGTGGTGAGGAGCAGAGTGAGATGTCAACGTTTGTGAAAGTGTTGTGGGTTGTGTAATGCCTGGAGTCTCCATTGTTTAAAACAAGCCGACCGCTGTTTTGTATAAAACTTGCAATTATATTGTCCAGTTGGTTATTTGAAGAGGATCCCCAAAACGAATGCACCTACCAATAGTATTGGCTCATTAAAGTTGCTAATGAGATCGTAGAGATCTTGTTCGACAATCGTGTCAGCAGGCGAGATGTATACATTTAGTATTATAAAGGGAGTTTCAGATTGAATTTCAGCAGCTATGGCTAGAATATTTGATTGAAAATTTAAGATTTTATGTTCAACAGATTTGGATAAAAAGAAAGCGACTCCTCTACTGGCTTTTGTATATACATAGTGTATTTATGTCATTTTTTTTGGTACAGTGTATATTGTTTAGGCGTGTGATAAGATACATCATTGTTGACTAGATGTGTCTCTTGGAGTGCTAATATCTTTGTGTTATATTTTCTAATTAACATAGAGAGACTATGATATTTATCTCTATATCCCTTTATGTTCCATTGAATTGTTTTTAGTGTCATAATTATACAAGGAGCTGAAAAGCGAATTGGCTCAATGCAACCCCATACCAATACGAACTTCTACCCACCCGCGCAACTGAGGCCTCCTATGCCTTCATCTTCAGCAGAGCACGAAAATAAACTAAACGTAAAGTGCTTTTTCATTTAGTTTCCTTCTTTGCCGAAAAGAAAACACAAACGTATGAAAACAAAAATAAAGTACATTTCATTTGTTTATGTATTGCTTGTGCACACGAAAACGAAACCCATGCCGAAAGGTACTCGGTAAGCGAACTAAACAAGAGAACTTAAACTGGGAACAATTCGTGAACGAATAATTGTCGTTTGGTTCATTTTTTATGTATGTTACTATTTCATATGCATACTACCAAAGAATATAGAACTACATAGAATGCGCATCTCGCCCAAATTCATTTTAGCGCTTGTTGGAACGGGCGGGCGACAGCAAACGAAACGAAATGTTGGTTCTATTTTTAGAACACACACCGTTTGTTGGTACGGGCGGGCGGCACCAAACGATGCCAAATGCTACTTCTATTTTTAGAACTCGCAGACTCCGTTATTTTGCAAAGTTGTTGTCCTTCCAAAATATACAACGGACTAATTTTGACACATGTTTTGTGTTGGTGTTGATGGGTCAGTGGTATGTGTGCCTGCGTTATTTTGCAATTATTGTGAGTTCAATTACAAATTTAGGAATTGTTAAAATTTTTTTATTTTTAAAATTTTTTGATCGGTTTTGCGTTTTAAATTTTTGGTTTTATAGTCTTTATTATGGTTTTTGTTTAATAACGTAGAAATAATTTTTATTTTACGTTGGCTGGTGCTGCCCTTTTCTACCGCCCATTTACCGTGCTTCCGCAATAAAACCAAAATTAAAAATTCGAATATTTTATTTTTGTGATCCCTGCAGTCGCCAAAGAACCATTCGGGTGTTGCATTGTGGCAAAGACGAATGATATGTTGATTTATTTGTAACTTCTCTGGTTCTGTCTTAAAGCAACTGTGAAAAAAAATAATGTGTTTTTTGCAAGCTTCCATTAAACAATCGGAAGGTGGAAAAAGACTTCCGAAGTCAGATTTAGAGCAATAATTTTTATGGAACATAAATATTTCACTTGGGGCTGTAATTACTTCATCCTGTTTCCTTAGTTCCCTTTCGCATTTTTCGCAGTTTACCCCACGAAATACCTAATTGAAACTAATTCCAAGTTAATATTTTTCGAATTATTAAATTCATCCTCTAAAAAATAGTCCGAATTTTCAACTATACTAAAATCGAAAGATTGTGAATCAATCTTATTCCCCTCTTCACTTGAAAGACTATTTGGCTCATCTTGCAAAAATAGCGCATTCATTTGCACTGATGAATCTTCTGTAACTTCACAATTACTATTGCAACTTGAATGAACCATTTTCCAAGTCATTCTTCTTGCAAGAGAGTTGTTAAGCTCAGCTACGGAAGGATTCGTGCTATTACCGCCTTTCTGTCTTATAACGGCAAAAGTATTTTCCAATTTATCTTGGTTGAACCGCTTTGTCAAGAGGAAAAATTTATTACAATTATTTAAAAGGACTTCATTAGCGAGCATAAACACCGATACAAGAGTTAATTTTATGCCATCCAAAAAAAAAACGTGATTTTGATTTTTGCTGTTTACAAATTTAACTTTTTCTATATACTGTATAAATTCAGAAATACACTTGTAGGATTGATTATTAAGTTGCAAAGCAGATCGATAGAAATTAACAGAATGCTGGGCTCCACTGCTCATGCAATCAAAAATTTGTTCTATTTTAAGTATAAATTCAGCAGTTGATAGGGCGATTTCTTTCGAATTATTTTTGAACCCAACTGTGTCGCAAATTGTTTTAATGGCAGCCTGAACTGTTTTACTTAAAATCTGAGTTGCAAATTTGACACGCATTTTCTCAAATGAGTTTGGGAATATATGCTGTTTTGTTAATTTTGGACACATTTTAGTTCTTGCATTATTCTCTTTTTCCCATAATTCTAATTGACTTAACCAATCAAAACCAAAGATATTTAAAAAATTTATTACCTGCACTTGAACTTTTATATGTAGGCCCCTTTTTAAATTTGCTGTTTTTTTTTCATTTTTTTTTTGGTCGGTTTTTCCTATATTTGTACAGGTATAAATATAATAAAAAAAGAAGGCTGACGAAATTGTAATTTATGGTGGGGGGATTCCCAAAAAGTAAACGAATTTTGACTACATGCGAATCTACATATGTACCTATCTCTCTATCATTGACTGAAAAAAATATGCACACATATGAATGACTGAATCAATGTTTGTGTGTGCATGTCGCAAAATCCAAAGCCAACGGCCATACAGGATCACAAACAACAGAACAAGCTGGTTGAAGTATAAAAAATACGTTTGCTCACACATCGAACAAACTGCAACACTGACTAAAAAGGACGACATTAACCGCTCATCAGACGAATTTACGTCTGTGCTAAATAGCAGCCGCAAATGGCTCGACACCAAATGTAAAATTTGTTATCTCGAACCACAGTAGTACAAAAAGATGGCGTACGTTAAAGTCGGGCGCGGACGACTTTGGGATACCCTGTACCACTGCTTGCAATAAAATCCGGTAAATTGCTTACGAACACCAAAAGACATTTGATTGCCAAATTAGATTATGATACCTTCATAAACAACCAAAAACAGACGAATTTTTAATCAAAAACTTTTTTTCGACCGATTGGCCCTATGGGAGCTATATGATATAGTCAACCGATTTTGATAAAATTTGGGACAGTGTTGAAAATCTCTAAAAAAAAATCTTAATGCCAAATTTGGTTACAATATCTTCACAAACAAACGAAACACAACAAATTTTGTACAAAAAGCGTTTTTTTGACCGATTTGCACTATGGGAGCTATATGATATAGTCACCCGATTTTGATAAAATTTGGTACAGTGGTGAACATCTCCAAAAAACTTCTGAATGCCAAATTTGGTTACAATATCTTTACAAATAAACGAAACACAACGAATTTTGTACAAAACACGATTTTTTGACCGATTGGTCCTATGGGAGCTATATGATATAGTCACCCGATTTTGATAAAATTTGGTACAGTGTTGAACATCTCCAAAAAACTTCTGAATGCCAAATTTGGTTACAATATCTTTACAAATAAACGAAACACAATGAATTTTGTACAAAACACGATTTTTTGACCGATCGATCCTATGGGACCTATATGATATAGTCAACCGATTTTGATAAAATTTGGTACAGTGCTAGGGGTTTCTAAAAAACTTCCGATTACCAAATTTGGTTATGATATCTTCATAAACAAACGAATTATCCATCTAAAACTTTTGCTTTTTTTCGAGGTCTTCTGAAACACCCCTATGGGAGCTATATAATGTAGTCCCGATATCAAAAAAATAAAATAAACTTGTCTCCTATGGATTAATAAGGGATCTTATCTGAAAGTTTGGTTGCT
The DNA here is from genome assembly GCA_949987675.1 of Chymomyza fuscimana. NCBI lineage: Eukaryota > Metazoa > Arthropoda > Insecta > Diptera > Drosophilidae > Chymomyza > Chymomyza fuscimana. Next base: position 63,866,663 of record OX465089.1, on the reverse strand, counting down.
CTAGCTCTTACCATCTCTGAGATCTAGGCGTTCACACGGACAGACGGACAGACGGACATGGGTATATCGACTTCTCTAGTCACTTTGATCATACTTTAGGTAACTTTGGGGGTTCTCCGACTTCTCCTTCTGTACGTTACATACTTTTCGGCTTGCACAAACACAATATACCCTATGTACCATACGGTACAGGGTATTACGAGAAATCGAACAGCTGCTCCAGCGACGGCTGCGACGGGAGTGGCAGTCTAATAGATCACCAATTGCAAAGCACAGACTGAAAGTAGCTACACGCATGCTCACCAAGGCACTCAAGCTAGGGGAAGCAAATGCCCAACGCCAGTATATCGAGCAAATCTCTCCCACCAGCACAAAGTATCCTCTGTGGAGAGCCCACCGAAATCTATCCGCTCCAATCGAAACAACCATGCCATTAAGAAGTCCGACTGGCAGAGTAGGTGCATTTGCTGCTTATTTACAAAAAGTGTTCCACCCAAGCCCTGCCACCAACTCATTTGTGCTCCCATCTTCGTCACGATACAGTCTAGTAGAGCCATTAAAACCAATCGAATTCAGGCCGAGCGAAATCGCCAAAGTCATCAAACAGCAACTAAAACCCGGAAAATCTCGTGGGTTTGATTTGATAACTGCGAAAATGATCATCGAGCTTCCTGGGTGAGCGGTCTTACACATACATATGTATGTCGTCTTTTTAATGTAATAACAAGACTTGGGTATTGCCCAGACAAATGGAAGAAGTCGACCATAGTAATGATTCCTAAGCCGGGAAAAGATAAAACGCAGCCATCATCATACAGACCAATTAGTCTTCTAACTTGTCTTTCAAAACTCTTTGAAAAAGTCCTGCTGCTGCGCATCAGCCCACATCTCAAAGTGCGCAACATAGTACCATCTCACCAATTTGGTTTTCAAGAAAAGCATGGAACGATCGAACAGGTTAATCGCACCACATCAGAAATTCGCACTGCATTCGAACTACGGGAATATTGCACGGCAATATTTCTTGACGTCGCACAGTGGCACGGAAGCCGAAAAAGCGTTGCAAAAATCATATTTTCTAAACCAGCTGAGATATTTTTATGAAATAAATTGTAGTTGAAAGAAAAATCTTTAGGCTTTAAAATAAGTTCCATACATCGTGATACGACATCTGAGAGCTGCGCAATATGTTGTGGAAGTTGGATTTTGTTGCCCGCGCAACATTTCCCATTGAATAATACGTACATATTTTTTTCATACTTTCTAACCAATTGAGATATTTTAATGAATTAAATTGTATTTGAAAGAAAAATGTTCAGGCTTCATACATGGTGATACGATAACTAAGAGCTGCGCAATATGTTGTGGAAGTTGGATTTTGTTGCCTGCGCATTTGCCATTGAAAAATATGTACATATTTTTTTCTTTTATAACAAAATTTTGATGATATATTTTTTTTTTGTTCATAATTTTATATTTCAGTCAATAAATTTAATGTAACAATGCTTTTTTATTACAATATATTATATAATTTGTCTTATCAGTAGTTTTTTGTAAAATAATCATCCACATTTACATTTGAAGAACATTTCTTTTGAATAACTACTTGTTAATTCTGTATTAGATCTCACTTATCTAAGGGATGCAACAAGTGGATCTGAAGAGGCTGCCAACATATGTATTAAAAAGATCCTCGTTTTCCCTTGATCGTGGTATTTAACATGTATTCATAGCTCTGAATTTTTTATAATCCTTGTATCTCGATTCCTAGGCTTCTTCTGAAATCTCCCCACTGGGTAGGCAATGATATTCAATTATAGTTTGACCATGTGTCAAAATTTTCTGAAGAGTGGGAGTCAATTTTTCTCCTATATATTTTTTCATTAACAGCTCTGCAGTCTTGATATTTCAGAAGGATTCAGGAAAATATATACAAATTTCAAGCCAATATCCACCAAACTTGTAACAGGTAAAAATTAAGTTACATTAAATGTTTTTTAGTTGGTTCCAAATATTTCATTATAAAGGGAAAGATTGCATACCTACTATATAACCGTATGATTTCAGATAAACTACCTGAACATACCAAAAAAATTAGCATTTGCTTTAATAATAATTAGTCTTACTTTTTCCAAATGTCACAGGTAAGCTTTATTTTGTTGTCAAGCAAAAATATAAGCAAACAACTCTTAATTTAGTAATTGCATCTGCTTCTTCTTCTTATACATGCAGCATCATTTTTTTTGAGTGAGGTTTCTGAACTTTTATTGACTTTACAGCCAGCTATGGCTACAAATGGCTATAATCTTTATAGAGTAGGTAAATAAATTGATAATAAAAGCATTAATGTTAAAACAAAAAAGGAATGTCTGGGAATTTGGTTTTTCTTTTCATCCAAAGTTGAAAAAGTGATCCAAATTTAGTAGTTCAGGTAAACGGAAGTATTGAAAAAACCAAGTAAAGATATGAAGTCTTTTTTTTTTCTTTTATGTTTAAATTTAATGTACCTTTTTATAGAAACTAAGAAAATAGGGATTGGTTGCGTAGTTTTTCCACAAAACAATCTTAAACACGAGCTTTTATTCCAAAAATTGAGATTTTTTCAAAGTTGAAAATATACTCCACTTTGAGCGGCTGTAGCAACTAAACTATTCATCCGAATTGAATGAAATATTTATTTTCTTGATCCCTGGGAAATTCTAGATCAGATGCATGTATTACATTTAAAAAATGGTTTCATCTCAAAATCGATTTTTGCAACGCTTTTGCGGCTGCCGTGCCACTGTGCGTCGCACAAGCATTTGACCGCGTCTGGCTGGACGGTCTTATGTACAAAATACGCCCAAACTGCTTAAGTCGTATCTCTACAAAAGAGTCTAGCAGTGAGATGTAACTCCATCACGTCCCAGGATCACGTGATCGAAGCTGGAGTGCCCCAAGGCAGTGTTCTCGGGCCAGTGCTCTACCTCCTGTACACGGCAGACATCCCCACAGACTACCAGCTAACAACTTCTACGTTCGCTGATGATACGGCGATTCTCAGTCGCTCCAGATGCCCAGCAAAGGCAACAGCTCAACTGGCTCCCCATCTAATGGCCGTGGAAAGATGGCTAGCAGATTGGCGCATACAAGTAAACGAACAAAAATGCAAGCAAGTTACGTTTACGCTCAACAAAAAAAGGTGCCCCCCCTTGGTCTTGAGCAATGCACGCATTCCACAAGCGGACGAAGTAACATACCTGGGCATTCACCTAGACAGGCGACTCACTTGGCGAAAGATCTCTAACCCAAGTTTGCAGCCACAGCCGACTGCAGCGCAACGACTTTCCAGTCCAGCGACTTTTTTCTTAGGGCCTTTTTAGATAAATACAATTAACAATAAATTGTAAAGTAAATTAGAATAAGATTTGATAAATTATTGTTAGTCCCTTAAGAAATAAGTGGAGATGCAATAAATACATAAAGAATTGAAAAAAAGAAATAAAAATAATTGTAATAGAAAGAAAAAAAAAAATTGTTTTTGTTTTCTTTGGTTATTTTTTTCTTTTGACTTTGTCTCTCTCATTTGTTTTCCGACTCAGCGATGATGCGATGCCGGTCTTACAATGCATAGTGTCATTGTAAGCGATCGCGATCAATGAGCGGGAGAGCAAATAGAAGTTAATTTTGTTGTTGTTGTGGTTAAAGCTCTATTTTCAGCCATGCAGGGTCTACTACGTATCCAGATCACATCTGGACTCTTAGCAAGTGACACTGGTCATGCCGCACTTATAAATTCCCTTCCTGACGTATCGATCTGCTCTAGATCAGATCTTATGATCACGGAATTATTTCACAACAAGAAATTTAGATCTCTTCTCCCAAGTCGGGTGACTTGGGCTGAAGGCAGCCCCTGTGGAAACCTCCGGTGGCAACAAGACTGAACAGGGTGTTGGTGCTGGAGTCGTTGGACCCAACACCAGAAGCTCTACTGCAATGGGTATCTGGCCCAGCGTCTTACAAGCTGAGATTCATGCCATAGAGATCTGCGCCCACAGTATCATTCTCAAGGGAACTAGGGGAGCAAACATATGTATCTATTCAGATAGCCAAACTGCTATCAGGGCACTATCATAATGGAGCATCTCCTCCAGGATGTTTAAAGAATGCTATAATTACCTCCAACTCCTGTCCGCCCGGAACAGAGTCGAGCTATGTTGGGTACCTGGACACTCATTAGTGGATGGAAACACGATCGCTGACGATCTAGCACGACAGGGTGCCTCCACCCTGACTACATCTCCTGCGCCTTTCTGTGGTATTGGTTGGTCCACAATTAAGACCATGGTAAATAAATGGGCTGCAGGAGAACATAGGAAATACTGGTTCTCCTTACCGGGGCTGAGACAAGCAAAAGCGCTTGTCAAACCTCTGGATATGATCAAGACAAAAGGTCTTGGCAGAGCGCACTTAACCCTAGACCCGTGTTCTGGGTCAGATCGACCCCACACATTTTTTACATGTAAATTGCACATATTAACAAAAAAAAAATACAGAATTGCTGGTATGGTTGTGTAGCTTGAACCTTTAGCTTCCAAATAAACCACATTTCATAGTACATATCTCGCATATGCGCGATACATGTGACTCAAACGAACATGTACTCTGTGCGTGTTCTCGTGTCAGATCGACCCAACTATTTTCTACGTACATTTTATATGGAAAACGGTTTTGTAACGTATTTTTTTCTCATGTTTGCGGTAGTGTATTTATAAGAGGCGAATATATAGGCGAATAGCTGTTGTATGTTTGTGTATGCTATGTGCGGCGGTGGGCACAAAAAAATAACGGCCCCCCAAAAACGTCTACTTCAAAAGCCCTGTTACGGCCGCAAATGCATCCTCGAGAAGGGCCATAAAACTCGCTATTTTCTACGTTTGTTTGTTGTCAACGGCTCATGCAACCGAAGAATTGAACGAAGAAACCGGTAAGCCAGTGATAATTCACGACTATAATGCCTATAAGGGTGGCGTCGACACGTTTGACAAAATGCTTAGGTGTTTTACTTGCAAGCGAAAATGGAGTCGATGGCCCATAGCCATATTTTATAATATGATCGATGTTGCTGGTCTTGCGGCTTACCATCTCTATGAAATGAGCCACGCTGCATGGAGATTGAACAAGCATGAGAGACGACAAGTGCTTTTGAAAGAGCTAGCCATGGACTTAGCAAAAAATCATTTGAGTCGTCGCGTCGAGACTCCACGATGGAAATCATCTATAAAATTGGCCATGAGTTTGATTGGAATCAAACCAAAAAACAATGCAATGGATAATTCGATGCCAGAAATCCGGGTTAACAATAAGCGACGCAGATGTAAAATGTGTAAGGGTAGTCAAAAGCAAGACAACAAAACGACTGGCGTGTGTGATCATTGTTTGAAACCTACCTGTCCACGACACTACGTTCGTTCGTGTGAAATATGTTACCTGAAAAACTGCAAAGATCCACCAACAGTTTGTGACAGTGAAGAAGAAGACGAAGATGGCAATGTTGATGAAGAGCAACCAGGACCATCAACACGGAATACTCAAACCGCACCAAACATATCAAACAACAGTTCAGCAAAACATCGCCGTATGTCGGTTATAAATATTTGAATTGTTAAAAAAAAAAAAATCAATGAAGCCATATGTAACCAACGCATGGTTATCAATATTTATACTTAAAATTTTATATTTAGCCCTAAAAAATATATATATAGTTACTATTTGCCGAAATATTTGCTTTTGTTTATTTAATTTGACGAAAAAATAGCGACTTACATGTAAAATGCCATATGGGTCGATCTGACCCGAGAACACGGAAATATGTTGAAATTTGAGTGGTCTAAGGTTAAAACTCCTGGTAGCATACCTATCTGGGCACCACACTGTAAGATACCATCTACAGAAAATGGGCCTATCGGATTCTTCAGAGCGTAGACTCTGTCTCGAGGACGATGAAACCACCAGACATATTCTCTGTAACTGTCCAGCGCTGGTGTGGGAATGGAACGGATTAGTCCCTTCCATCTTAGGTCAATACCAACAAAAGACCTACTGATATTCATCCGGAAAGCGGAAAGTCTTTTGCAGTGATTTATGGGTACGGTACAAAAGATCTTCTGGTCGCAGTGCCCCATCTCTTTGTAAAAAACCCATGCAAGAAAAAAAAAAACAAAAAAAAAAACCTCCATTTCATCTCTGATACTATCGTTTGTATCGGAGAGAATTGAGTCGTTTTGGTGGAGTGTCTTGCATAATTGTTTTTCGTACTCGGTGAGTTCTAACGTTAGGTCTGTGTCCATTTCTGTGTCGTTTGTTGTTGTTATCGTTCCGTTGTTCGTTTTGATATGTGCAGTTTTGGAGGTGGATGGTTGCGGATTTGATGTGTTTTTTTCTTGTGTTGTTTTTTTGTAATTATTCTTTGTGGAGGTCAGTGAACTTTGTGGAGTAATCTTCGTATTGAGTTTTTCCCTATTCATGTTAGTTATCGGTTTTGCATTGCTATTTTTTGTGGAGGTAGTTTGCTGTGTGGTTGTGAATTCTGAGTACGTTTTGTTTTGTTTAGGGATTGCTTGAGATTTTTGTTGGTGGAATTTTGTCTTCGCTTCGAACATCTCTCTGGCTTCATTATATTTTGGGCAGTCTTTACTATTGGCAGCATGTTCGCCACCACAGTTTACGCATTCCGTGTATTTTCAGGGGGTTGGGTCGTGGGGGGGAAGTCCGCAAGAGACGCAAGTTGTTTTGCCTTTGCAGTATTTAGCTGTATGGCCAATAAGCTGATAGTTTTTACATCTCATTGGGTTCGGAATGAATTCTCTAACACTTACTGAGTGCCACGAAATTTGAATTTTTGCCGGGAGAGTGTATAAATCAAAGGTTAGCTGGACAACTCCAATAGAAGAAACTTAACCATCAGTCTGATGTGAGTATTTATATATGTCGACTACACCTTGCGCTTTAAGCTCTCGGAGAATTTCCTTATTTGAGACATGGTTAAGGTACGGAGCGTAAGCTGTGTCTATGCAATTATTGAGAGTTTGGTGGTTTAGCTTTGATTTGGCAGATGCCATGGAGCTCTTTTGCAGCTATGAATTTTCCGGCTATTGTAATTTCAAAAAAGAGCAGTAGGTTGCCATCTCGCATTTCGTTAACTTTAATAATTTTGTTGCTTATTATTTTTAATGCTCGTTCTACTGCGTAGCATGAAAACGAGGAGAGTGGTTTTTCAGAGTTTGTGGCTGAGATTGTTATGAACGTTGGGTTTGGTGAATTTACCATTGGAAGTTCCGGGAAGGCTTCCGAAAGTGGCAGAGGTGTTTTCCTTTTGCTATTGGGGCTGTCGCTAAGCATAGCGAAGCGATTTACCCCTGAAAAATTAAAGTGCGCTTGAGCGTTTGAAAGCTTTGAACTAAACTTGACTGCACTTGACTGTAAAAACACAACCGATCGACGCGAGGTTTAGTCGGCGACTGAAAATAAAAGTATAATAGCAAATTTCCCCTAAAACCTACTATTGTGTTTAGCATATGTTGTATGTGCCCAATTTATCTAAACATGAGATCGAGAATGTGCAGTCTTTTAAGTCTTCTTAATGTTAGCTGGTAGACTTAAGGCTAGATTATTTTCGCGGTTGTGAAGTCTGTCAATGTACTGTAGCCTAATTTGCCAAATAAATATATTTTAGAGCTCTGAAGCAATATACCGGATTTGATTGCTATGTGGTGGTACAGGGTATTCCAAAGTCGTCCGCACCCGATTTAAACGTACGCCGTCTTTTTATTTGCAAATAATAGTCAAGGCCCTCAAAATATGCTATGATCTATGATCTATTCTTTCGTGTGCACAAATCTATTGTCTATTATCTGTCTAATAGCTCTGAATAATATTCGCATCCGAGATGTACCCGTCTAGCTGAGATGTCTTCAGTCTTAGGCACACTACGTGCCCTCATTCTCAAATCGATCAATACTCGTTTTATCCCATCGCGAACTTAAGTTCGAATTTAGTGAAGCACGTTGTAGCCAGATTCCCCATTTTATTTATTAGACCTTTCCTTGGCTTCTGAAATATTTTCTTATGTGATATTTTTTTTTATTTCGGGTGCAATTTACAAAATTGTCTGTTACAGTCAAGGTGTTAGGTAAACAAAAAAGTTTTCGAACAGCATGTTGATTACCATTATGTATATATGTTCCTTTAACTCCTATTTGGAGCATAGGGCGACCGAATTACCATTAGTGTTTTTTAAAAGGTTTGAAAGGTTTTGAGCAAAAATTACATCTACAAAAAATTGAATTGAGTCGCCCACTTTTTCAAAATAGGTTTTTTTTTTCCAAATATTGAAAAATCGACTTAGACATCGCATTTTTTTTTGATGAAATGTCTAAGTCGATTTTTGAATATTTTGAAAAAGTGGGCGACTCGAAATTCATTTTAGACCCATAGTTTCTTGGGCAAAGTTGCTTAGAATGACCCAAAGAATCAAAATCGCTGTGAGCCTTTGTACCGAAAAAAATGTACCCACCCTAATGAACACATAGTTATTTTTTTTTCCACATGTATTTTTCATTTCTCATCGCTTTTCGAAGAAGTGGCTCTTGTTCCGGTCGATTCAAAAATTTCGTCAGAAGCTCTGCCTTCACCAGTTCGACTCTCATTCGATTCCTCAAATCGGTCCAAACTTTTTCCACGTAGGCATGGCTGATGGGGATGGATAAAACTTTTCCAACAATTAAGACCAATTGGACAAATCCGTCAGAACTTTCGAAAATTTTTACCCATTTTATATCGACAGGGAGGTCAATTTGTTTGATTTTGGTGATAATCTTCGCCAAAGAAAGTATTTCGTCGTAAAGAGCGTCTTCGTCAACATCAAGATCAACCGCTTCAGTCGCTCGGAGAAATAGTTTTCGGTCTACTATTTCGTCTTCAAGGTTCAACACTGAAAAGTGTTGAAATGGAGATTTTTCAAAATCATACCATTTTCCCAAATATGTAAGAGCTCGATGGTAAACTAATAATGCCTCTCTCTCAAATTTCGATCGTTGATGCTGTGTCAAATGAGGTAGACTTTTGTTGACTTTAGATCCAAAGTACTTGTCATCCATTCTGGTTTGCAACCCATCTCTCAATTCAAATTCGAATTTGCTTAGTTCACATGGCGGCCCGGCAAAATTTTCATTGACCCGGCGGCCCGACGACCACTTCCTAGGCCCGGCATTGCCAACAATTGTTCGAATTTTGTTTTGAAATTAATAACTTTATTAATTTTTTTAATCTTCAACTCGTAAAATGCATTTTAAATAATTCGTATTTGAGGGACCGTGAGTTTATTGTATGGTCAATTCATCTATTTAACATTCCAATTTTCTTTAGGGGAACAGAGGTTTAGTAATCCCAATTAATAAAACGTAGTTTTTTAAAGTAAAAAACTTTTTCAAAACCGAAAATAGCTACATACTATACAAACTGATTTTTAAACAGATGGTGTTTATTATGACCTCTAGTCATAGTTTAATGATGTCATTTATTTTTCCCTTTAGTTTTAATGCATTTTATCGCCCCTGTTATTCATTCTATGTTTGGATAAAGTTATGCAAAGATCATTAAATGGCAGACGCGGAATTCAGTGGACACCTTTTGCACATCTAGAGGATCTGATTACGCGGATGACGTTTGCTTAGTCAGACACAAGTTAGACGATCTGGAATCGAACCTGAATCAGCTCTGTATTAACAGCAAGGTAGCGGGCGTGGAAATCAATGTCAGCAAAACAAAACTCATGAGCATGTAACATTCAACACCCAGTGATCCGTCTGGGGGTGGAAAGCATTGAACATGTCCAATACTTTACTTACCTCGGAAGTGTTATCACTAGTAAAAGTGGAGCTGACCAAGACGTTACCGTCAGAATTAATAAGGCCAAATCCCTCTTTGGCATTCTCAGCAAGATCTGGAAATCCAGCCACGTATCGATTAAAACCAAAAAAACTTCTAATTTTTGAGTCCAATGTTAAATGGATACTTTTTTACGGATGCGTGATGTGGAAAAGCTCGAGAAGCATCGACTCGAGAATACAAACCTTTATAAATAAATGGAGAATACTTAAGATTAGATGACCAGAGCTAATGAGTAATGAAGCTCTCTGGAACCGGTCCAATCAACAAGTGGCGCTGGCTAAAATTAAGCGCCGTAAATGGCGTTGGACCGGGCACACGCTTCGAAAGACTGCGAGCTATATTGCGAAACAAGCACTTCGCTTGAACCGTCAGGGGTCTCGACGTTTGGGGGCTCCAGCCCAAAGCTGGCGCAAAACGATTGACGCTGAGCTTATTGACGCAAACTACTCCTGGAATGAAATTTGTCGTGATGCGCCCAATAGAGTTAGATTTAGATCTGCTGTAGAGGCCCTTTGCTCCACAAGGAGAAGAGGACTACAGAAAGTAAGTAAGCCACTAAAATTAACAGAGTTAGATACATATAAAAATCTTTTCAGCTGACACTGAAACATTTTTTAAATTTATGAATTAAAATTGTAAATGTATTGTCGTTGCGTAGTGTGTTGAAAGTAAGCTCAAAAGCCTTGGACCAAAACTTAAAAAAAAAAAAGAAATTTTTAAATAAATTCACGGAAAACTACTTATAAGTATATGGTAGTCATGAATTTCATTGATTTTTAAATTAAATTCTACTAGGAGCGAACGGGGGAAGATATTGATGAAATTCAACAAACTTTATCTTCTGAGGAAATAAGCGCATCAAGTTGTAAAGTTTGGTATCTCTAGCTCTTATAGTCTCCGAAATCTAGATGTTCATTCAGACGGATGGACAGACGGATATGGCTCAATTGCTACCCGAGGTTATGATAAGCATTTTAATTTTTTTTTTTTTTTTTTTTTTTTGTTTTTTGTAATTTAATATAACTTAAAACGCTCAAGAAATACAGTATCAATTATTTCAATAATATAAAAACATCCTTTTTCGAATAGAAAAACATTTTGGTATAAAGGTCTTGGGGTTTGCCACGCCTCCTTTTGTCCGTTACAAACATTGCACAAATCCAGTATACCCTTTGTACCTATAGGTACAGGGTATAATAATTGTCAGTAAATATCTAACTTGAAGTTGGCATAAATATAATCTAAGAATATCAAAGAATATTTAAAAAATTATTTCAGTATAAAATTCGTGCTTTTTGGCAATTCGTTTTAATTCCTCTTGCAACAAAACATTCGTTTTCAAACCACATGAAAAATTTGTTTTGGTGAAATGGGGAGCACCAAACATTCGGTTTCAAAACGAGTCCGAATAAAATGTTCGAAGTCGTTTTCCGGAGCTCGGCCAAATGCAACAGTTTTTTGCAATTTACTTTGAAGCCCTTCTGTGTAGCTCATGATCGCCACATAGGTATTTAACTTTTTATACCCTGTACCTATACGTACAAAGGGTATACTATATTTGTGCAATGTATGTATCGGACAGAAGGAGGCGGGGCAGACCCCAAGTCCTTTATACCAAAATGCTTATCATAACCTCGGGTAGCGATTGAGCCATGTCCATCAGTCCGTCCGTCTGTCCGTCTGTATGAACGCCTAGATTTCGGAGACTATGAGAGCTAGAGATACGAACTTTACCAGCTAGTGCGCATATTTCCTCAGAAGATGAAGTTTGTTGAATCATGTCAATATCTTCCCTACGTTCCCCCGCAGTAGAGTTTCGCGGTTTTTAGCCACTCCGTTCAATATTTTCATCTGAAATTTAACAGAGCGATGCGTTGTAGCTACGTGCATCTGTGTGTAAAAAATAAACAAAATCGAACAAATACAGCAAAAGTTATAGTCAAAAATGTACAAATTTTTGCCACCCTTGCCTATAAACTGCATCAATATTTGACTCTACGTAATTATGGTTACAAGTGACATGGAATCATTCATGTGGCTCTAATGAACAAATCCACATCCAAATTTTATCGATGCGGTCCCCTCACCCCCCGCAATCGATTAACCGTGTATTCTCCCACACCCCTCAACATAACAACTTGAAACTTACCCTATATTCATTAAATAGCTTTTTTGAAGTAACATTCGCGTTTCATCAAAATCGGTAAAAATTTAGGGAACTTATGGGTATAAATATTATTTTGGACCAAAAAAAAATTGTTTCAATTGACAAGTTCTTAGAAGAAATATGCAGGAACAAAATTTTTTTTCGAGAAAATAGGTACAGGGTATTGCACTGTCGGGCACCGCCTCGACTGTACCACATTTTTTCATTACTCATACATATGTGGATTCAATTTTTGTTTAATCGGATGGGAACCTCGCGTTACCTAGAAGATCCCTTAAAAAAATTTATTTCTTAAGCTTTCTGTAAACAAACTATAATAGACTCCAAGCTCGATAGACTCATGTAAATTAAATGCATATATACAAATTCTTATAAGTTTTTGGGGATACCACCCAAGAAAATTTTAAACATCTCAAGTCAATATTGTAGGCACAATGGCATGAAATGAACAGTTCAATTCGTTTGTATAAGCTTCATTTGTGCCATTTGTTCTCCAAATGAGCCAATAAATCTTGTTTTAAGATTGGTCAAAATGCGAAATTAAGATTTTGGTCACAATTTTACATTTTTCCTGCTTTAAATGGATCATTGAAGCTAACAGTAGTAGTAGTTATCATTATATGGAGGCTACATGTGCATACTATAGAGTACATACATACATAGTATTTAGAACTAAATCGGTCATTGCTTATCAGAGAGCTGTCGACGCCATTGCTGCCTATGTATGTGTTCATGTATGTGTATGGGTGTATATACATATGTAAAGAGAGGCAGCTTAACTGATAGCTCGAAACTAAGTCAGCTAATCATTGAATGCGAAAATCGTTTATAAATCAATAATAATCTATGAAGTCCACGTATATGTATACCTACATTATAGTTGTAAGTATGTAAGTTTGTAATCTTATGTCTGCTCATTGTATGTACATAAATATGTGCTGTTTTATATCAGTTAAATAGCTGATAAGCAAATGAACAAAAAAAACTGCTGAGCACTTAAATAAGTAAGTCACACTAGCAGCATATAGTATATACACAGTGAATTATTATGAACAACTTAATGTAGTAAGTATCAACCCCATCGAAATACAAATACATCTGGAGACTTTTTTTTTTAAATTGACAAATTCGTACTTCTTTTTAAACCTGTTGAAAGATTAAAACCATCTTTATTTTAACAAGACAACGATCAGAAACATTTATTGTATCTCTTGAAAACAAATTCTCAATCATCATAAAAGGATTCACCAAAGGAGTGGGGAGGAAAGGAAATATATACTAGAATGTAGACACATAAGAGCGTATACGTGTATAATTAGCACGACAAAAAAACCGGCCTTTCTTTCTTTTGAGATTGGAATCGGGTGAAATACTTGGGAGTTACAGCCAAAAAAAATCACATTCGAGTCCTTTTGCATAGAAACTCCACTAAAATCTATTGCTTGTGAAGAGACTATAGCCTTCAAAATCGGTATGTAGACTGTACCACAAAACCTTTCCTCGTAGGATGTAGAATCTTTATGTAAACAAAAAGATAATTGGTTTTACCAAGACCTTTTAAATTCAATAGGTTATACTAAAGGGGGAATATGCAAACTCTAACGGTTATGAGTTTCAGTTTGACGTATAAAAGCCGAATTCTTACGGAGTACCTTACTTCAAACACACCAAGGGACTGGGTCATCGTCCATGCCTAAGCCCATGAAGCAATTTGGTTAGGATTATTATTATTATTTATTCCTTGACATGCAGCAAATATCATAATTTAGTAGAAAAGAAAAAAAAAATTTAATACATAATGTATGTCACTCCTGGTCGGAGCATAGTGCGGAAACAAAAGACCTCCAACGATTTCTATCTAAAGCTAGCCGCCTGATCTCAATCCAGCTGGCTCTGGAGCGGCTTTCGGGGAGAACCGTCCTCATCCATGTGCGCCGAGGTCTGCCAGGTTGGCGGCTGCCGGCCTTGCCGGTTCCATTGGAAGGCCATTTTCGCTATGTTGTCGTCAATTTGCGTAGGGTGTGAGTCTCTTGATAATGGTGTTTATTGGCTCATTAGTTAGGATAGGCTTGATTTATTTTTTGTTTTAAAATTAATAATATTGTTTACTCATTTATTTTTATTTGCAGTCTAAATTGTGACTACAAGCCAATTCTACAAATATAGCAAAAATTATAGAATTAATTAGTAAAAGTTACATTTTAATTAATTCAGAAAGTTAAGTTAAGTTGCCACTAAGCAGCGCAATGACGAATCTTTTTGACTCACTGTACATATGTATGTATGTACACACGACGTACACTTGTGTGAGTGTTTGCGCAAAATGCAAATCTTTTAACTTTAAATTTAATTGAAATGAATTTAAAAGAACTCTTTAAGTAGGCTGTTATTTTTTTTTATTTAATTGAGTTAATTAGTGAACTTAGTTATGTCTTCGCTGGTTACATAATAAAATAGTAAAGAAAAAAATGTCTACTCTTTGTTTCTTTTTTTGTTAAGCTTAAAATTTGTACGCTAATTTGGCTGGCGAGCCGGAAAAACGTAAACAATGTGCTCCAAAGTAAAATTGTTGCCCCTATGTTTTGTTTGTTTAACATGGCTGCCTCTTTTACTTTGTTGTTGTTGCAATCGTTGCCGCCTCTTGTTGAAGCTGTTGTTGCTTTGCCACTTTGCATTAACGCTTTATATATGGACACACACACACTCACAGGCGGTGTATACCCAACGGACCAAAGAGCAAACCCCAAGCAAGCGTTTACAAAAACAGAACTAAGAAATGAATTTAAGAGTCAAATATTTTTTGAGCGTTTAAAAGCAAAAAATCAATTAACTCTTCATTTTTGCAAAAAGGATCCAAAACGATCATTAATTGAGCAAAACACAAGGGTTAGTAATAAAACGAATTGATTGAATTTTAACCTGTTTTTCATATCGTTGGTGTCGTATCCTGTCCTTCTGTTTTCGCTTACCCATGTTAGCAATAATGTGCGAAATGACAGTTAAAACGCGAGGCGTGGTTTGATAAATAAATTTTAAACGTAAATTGAAATTTTGTTAAACAGGTAACTGTATTTTAAAATATAAAATACGTTTTAAAAAAAGCGTATCGCAGATCAGTTTTTTCTGCAATTTCGCATACAAAAAATGCACAGTAATAATAACAGCATCACAGTTTTTTGTAGGAATAAACAGGTGCTGCTTACGATTTAAAAAAGCTAGTGATGCAGATCGAGTCATAGGTAAGAAAACATTTCGGATTTTACCAAAATTTTTTAGATAAATAATAAATTTAGACTAGAAAATAAGTGACGCCCAGCTGAATGTAAAATTTGGAATGGAAAAATAAATGTTCTACTGACGAGGGAGCAACCGCTTTTCCGGCCATTTGGACTGGTTGCTGCAATTTTTTATAGATTTTGTATTTATTAAATTGCAATTCTACATTTTGTTAATAACTAAGTTAAAGGTATTGTGACCTGTGATTGTGTTTCGTCCCAAAATTCGATGATAATTGTAGTGCTAGTAAGAGGTAATATGTTTACTAATAAACTGATCTTTCGTTGAGCTGAAATTTTGAGGTCCATCGATCCTTTTTTAAAAATGAGTTCAATATTTTCCGTTGTGAAAATGTCCAAAATGAGCTGCAGCTATTCGCACATTGTTTTTCAAAAATTTGTTTAGCAAATATGTCAGTGTCCAGGAGAGTGCTATTTTGAGAATATTATTGATGAAAGCAAATATGGAAGTAGTAAATGCGTTAACATAGCCGAACGAAGTAAAAAATTTAACCGGAAAATTGGCGCTGAGACGCAGAGAGAACCATCGAACTTTGAAAAAATTAACAAGGACTGGTTAAATAGTGAGCTTATATTGGTGTATCTAAGCGCAAATGCCGAAATTGATTTTGAAGAGTGTCAAAAAAAAAAACAAATAAAACAAAAGTTTCTGACATCGCTAAATAAAAGTTTGCACAATTCTGGCAAGCAAAGTGCATCTAAGATGGTATCTTTATTAAACTCACATGAAAGTTTGCCCAAAAAATTAAAATCAACCCGATAGTAACTAGCCCATTAAATACTCAGCAGAAGAAGCCTTAGCCTTATATATTGATGGCGGTTAAACGAAAAAGGCGGTTACACAAATTCGTGTAAAATAACCATGGAAGACTTGGCATATATGGTATACTTTGTATTTCATCGGACCCATTCCCTCTTTCAAAAAGGATGAGCTAATAAATGAAGACGTTGTCGGTCTTATTCTAAATAAAGATGTGGAAGAATAGAGCTAAAACTGCGGAAATTAATAAAATGGTTAACTAAAAAAAACATTGTTTTTATATTAGTTTTTATGTGTATAATCTGTCTATAAAAAAAATTTATTCTTCCAGAAAAAGAAACATTTTTTTTCAAAATTTATAAATAAATTTCTACTAGATTGACTGTTTCTCTAACAAGTACATACGCGGGCAAAATGGATTTCAGGTGTCTATTTTGAAATTATATATAGTAGTTGTCCGATTCATACCATATACATGTGTGTATATGTATATACCTTAAACATTTAAAAAAAAAAAATTTTATGAAAATTGGCGAGAAATGTCTTAGATTCGAGCGAAACCGGTCAGATATCATGTAAAGCTGTTTTATATGTACAGAAATTTAAAAAACAATAAAATTATTTAAGATAAAAAAAAAATTTGTTTAATTAATTTTGATTTGTGGCATATTTATCTACAACATACAATTTTTTTAGGAGTAATTAATTAATCGCCGCTAAATCAGCCATTTCGCCCACTGTGCGTTGCTGGCGCTTATGCCAGCGTTTATCGTTTCCAATATTTCAAACATTTGGTCTGCTGGGATACGATGACTGCGACGACTATGGACTATGACAATGACAAAGGCAGCGAAACACAACGTAGACGACCAAACAAACTGTTGATAATTGAGTAGACGCAGCGACAACGGCAAACAGCGCGTCTACAACAACAACAACGAAGAGCAGCAATAACAAACAATAACAACAAAAACAACAGCACATAGCGGCATAGGCTTCATTTTATGCGTTTTCCTTTGCCTTTGCCATATCGCTTTATCTGCCCATGTGAGTGAGTGCAAGTGGGAGTGGGTGAGATGATGGTGTGTTTGAAGTGGGTGAGCGCGGCAGCGACGGGTGCCGCTGAGGGCCGGCCATTTAAGAGTTCAATCATATGAGCAGCGTCGTCGTACGAGCTGCGCCTTCGCTTTTTATTTTTTTTTACACTGCCGACGACAACAACGAGTGTTGTTGTTACTATTGTTGCTGTGGCATATGCATATGTTGAAAAAAAAAACAAGAAATATAATAAAAAAAAAAAAAATACAGAATTTGTGTGTTGGGGCTACACTGGTCCGAGTAATGCTCTGCATTTAATTGTTAAGTACAAAGTTTTCATCAGTGCAGTATGTATTAGCAGAGTGATTATCCCCGTGCCCAGAGCTTTCTAAAGGGCCCGTAGATTTGAAAGAACATTAAACTTATAAATTTCTTGAAAAAAAGGAAGTGAATCCCTATACTAATCCTAGTGGTCCCTACGTTTCTCTCAACGGCCCTGGTAACTGGTATATTATAAGACAACATTATTTATGCAAACTTGAAAGTAGAAGCTTCACCAAAAGCCACTTATTTGTTTCAGTTTGTACACTCCTAAGAATGTGCACAAAGCTTAATTTTCTTTTCGAAGAGTTTTCCCACTGGTAACACATAAAACAAATGTGTCCAAGTCCTGAGACACGCCGGCGATATTAATATTATCGACCGCACCAAGCGTGATATAACTGGTACCTTTGGAGCTATTGAAAAAGAATAAACGGTAAACGAGGGCAAGACCAAGTTTATTGTGAGCTCCAATAAAGATTCGCAGAGAGCTATAACTTCAAGTCTGTCAAGAAATTTGTTAATGTTGGCGCTACTTCAGCCTAGAAATCGAACGAAGAATAACTCTTGCCAACGTGAATGAAAATTTTGACCTTTGAATTTTTCTACAGTTTAAGATTAGGTGATAATATTAATTTTTAAGCGGTAAAAAAGGACTCTTTTTTTACCGTTTACCAGATTTAAATTATATTATTATCGACGATCGATATCGTGTTATCGTATCACGATTTCTTAAACTTACTTCAATAAAAAAATATGGCACATGTTAAAGTCGGGCGCGGACGAATTTTAGATACCCTGTACCACTACAATGCAAAAAAAGATATTTATTTGTCAAATTTGGTTACGATATTTTCATAAACAAGCGAAAAACAGAAGAATTTTGCACAAAAAACTTTTGTTCGACCGATCCGTCCTATGGCGGCTATATGATACTGTTAACCGATTTTGATCAAATTTGGTTCAGTGCTTGGGAACTATAAAAAACTTCTGAATATGTACCAAATTTGGTTACGATATCTTCATAAACAAACGAAACAGCGAATTTTGTTCAAAAAACGTTTTTTTGCCCGATCGGTCTTATGGGAGCTATATGATATAGGACCGATCGGTCAAAAAAACGTTTTTGGTGCGAAATTCGTTATGTTTCGTGTGTTTATGAAGATATCGTAATCAAATTTGGTTGATCGGTTGATTGTATCATATAGTCGATAGGAACGATCGGTCAAAAACCCGTTTTGGTGCAAAATTCGTCTATTTTTTGTTTGTTTATAAAATTATCGTATCCTAATTTGTCAAATAAATATCTTTTGGAGTTCTTAAGCAATAAATAGAATTTTTTTTTTATTGTAAACGTTCCATTTTTGAAAAGTGCCGAAATGGAAGGTTAACAAATAAGAGTAGGAAGATATGAAATTGCAAAAATATGAAGATATCAGATACATACATATATGCTGATGCAATTAAAAGCTCAAATAAGTTTCAAACAAACTCAGCTGTTGTAGCGTGCACGTCAGCTGGAATAGCCAAAGCAAATAATTTGTATATGCTTATTGGATACCGCTAGCTCTTGTTTGTCGTAGCTTCTCATACACACTTACTCACGAGCACAAATATGTAATCTGTCTCGCTCGTGCGTTATAAGCTCATTGTGAGTTGTTCAAGTTTGTGTGTGTGCATATTGGCGTTCGTTTTTCGCTTAGCTTTCGTGTGGCATGTTGTTGTTGCTGTTGCGTTGCCAGCTGTTGTTGCTGTGCTGGTGCCCGCCCGACTGTTGCTCTTCTTCGTGTCGTTGTTGTTGCTTCTCTTTGTTGTTGTTGTTGTTGTCATTGTACACACTGTTGCTGTTGTTTACGAACTAACCAGCAAAAGCAGCGCAGTCGGCGAGCCAACCAGCTGGTTGTCGCTGCCAGTTTCGTTTTAATAGCTGCTGCTTTCAGTTAGTTTGATTTTGTGAGTGGCCGCGTGCGGGTACGGTTTGGGTTGTCGTATGTCGCGTCAAAGCTTAGCTTTGGTTTAGTTGTTATTTTATTTAAACAAATTGTAGCTGTGACAAATTAAAAAACAAAAACATAAAGAAAAAAACAGATGAACTAGCTTCAACAAGATAGCAACGAATAAAACTTCAATTTGTTTTCGTTCAAATTTTTCGTTCTTTTCAGTTTGCTTTGGTAAATTGCTTAACTTTGCTCTACTAATACTTATTTCCCCTCCATCCTCGACTGTGTGGTCTGCCTAAGAATACGAAATAATAAAATATAAAGCAAACAACAACAACTACAAAATAACACAAATACCGTATTGCTCCTTTTTTGTTTTTGTCAAAAAAATAAATAAAAGAAAAGCACAATAAATTAGAAAACAAAGAGCATGCGGCGTTAAAAATAACAGCACAGATAACGAAATAAAAAAAAAGTTGAAATAATTTGTTATTGCATGGAAAATTACTATGGAAAGTTTTATTTTTGTTCAACGCGCGCATATCAAATACAAAATTCAAATCAAAGAATAATAATAAAATATAAAATAAAACAAGCCAAAATTCAAGATACTCGAGCAGTATTTAATGACCGGCGTTTGTTGTTGTTGTTTATTTATTTGAGTTTTTTTGACAAAACTCGTCATATAATTTATAGCAATTTCGGAATTTCGGTTTTATTCCGTACACATGCTGAGCAACAAGAAAAATGCGCGCCAAAATTAGATACTTAATACATTGAATTTTTTAGTTTGTTTACCAATTGAAAGCCGCATAAAAATTAATATTACAAAACATAAATCTAAGATATAGTAATTTCTTCACAAATATTTTGAAAAGCAACAACGTCTTTAATGTAATTATTTTATATATCTTTTACAGTGTTTTAATTTTATATTTGTTTTACGTTTTCGAATTTGCTAAATTCTGTTATACAAAAAAGCTTTAACCTTCATCCAACTATTGAAACTTTTTTAAACAATTTGAGTTCGGAATTGTTAAAAGTGATCGTTTTAATTACTATATACTGTTTATATAAATAAATTCGTAAGTGAAATTTTAGCGTCGGTCGCTTTATCAGCCACTTGCGTTTATAGCTCGGCGTCACAATACCCAACGACCTTAAAGGGCCGCGCTTTTTATTCGTCATTGTTGTTATGTCGATTTCCACCGTCAACAACGTCTATAAACTGACATTAATGGAGCACAGCCACAATCGTCTACTCCAAATCTGACACCGATACCGATACCGGCTCGACTCATATATACCTTATAAAATCCATGCCCTGTTTGTCTCTAAACCCGCTATGGTAAGTTTTCTGAATGTTTTTATTGTTGTTGGTATTGGCGTTTTATTGTTTTTTTTTTTTATTGTTGTTTCTAAAACCAGTTCCCAAAAATGGGTATTGTAATTTAAATCTTTTTTATGAGGCTGATAATGCATAAAGTCCATTTAAATTGTAAACTTACTACATACTATACTTGCAATAAAGACACGGTAAAAATAAATGCATTCTAAAAATAAATTCGTATATTTTGGTATGGTTTGGTGCTATGTTTACACTATTTTTATACCAGCAAATTGTCTAAACAAATAATAATATTTTTTCTACTTTATTTCAAGCAATGTGTTTGAAATAAGTGTTTGAAAAATTTTATGCCAGATGTTAGGCACTCTTCTCCATCATCAAATGGTAAACACTTGTGTAATAAATGACAATATAAGATTTCTATTTCACTAGCTCATTATTTATAAAAAAAAAAAAACAAAATTGTTCACTAAATTCCAAATTTATGTAAGAAATCTCTTAAATCAATTTGAAAATTTTCGTTTTTGTGTCACAATAAATAACGGCGCGACTTATATTTTTCGATGCAATTACCTTTTTTCACATAGTTTTTCGTAAAAAATTGAATAATTGGTTGAATGAAGTTAACAAGTTTCGAAACAAGAAGCTTCATACAGATTCGTTCCAGATAAAACCGTGTAAAAGAAGACGTAAAGTAAATCCTTAAGCTGCAATGAAAATAAATTAGAATGAATAACAAAATTTCTAAAGATTAGCTTTTTTTAATCGTGCTAAATCGAATAAAATTGTACAAAACATTTTTTTTTTCTATACCGTGCGTGTTATATTAAAACCGTGAAAAAAAAACCGGGTGAAAACAGAATTGGGTGTACTTGAAATCTTAACTTTTTTCTTATTCACACAATGTGAACTCTACCCTCGGCACATAAGTATTGGTTCGATTAGATTCACAGGTATACACACGTACTATGTATATGTGTACGTATGTTTCTATGCCAGAACTAATACCTTTTTAAGCCACATCAATTAGCAGCCTTTCAGCCGTCCAGAGCAAAATTCAATTACGCTGTACAACTATGCTGTACCCAATACATCAATTTGGACGCAGACTGTGGCCAATTCTGCAACTGCTTTTAAATGCAGACTCACGTACTCACAAAATCCTATCAACCCGACGGGGTGTCCCATTAAATGCATCCCTACGATTGCGTACAGTTGCAGTTCTGTGAAAAACTTGCCAATGTTGTTGTTGTGTTTGGGGAAAAACAGTAAGCAGCTTTCCAATAAGCCCAAGACAAATGAATGGCCGGAATTTTAAAATCATCGAGTTTTGCGAATTTTTGTTGTAAGCTCGACGGTCAACCATGAAACTATGAATGTTCATAGATAATGTTTGTAGTTTTAGTGTTCTTTTTATTTTTGTTTTTTTTCTTTTTTATGTCCTAAATGTTTAAACCGTAAGCGAGGGTAGATGCTGGATTGCATGCTTTCAATATGCTTGACGAGCAAAAAGTGCGGGAGCATTGTAGAAAAATCCACGTATACTAGATGCATTCGTACACCTACGTAAGGTCACACACAAACATATATCAATTTGTCTGCATCTGTCAGCTGTAGTATTATATAGGACAGCTGGACATACATATATCCATAGTGGGTAGTACTCTTGTACTTTAGTGTGCCTATATATATTCTTGCTTCCAAACAAAAAGTAGCCATACTGGCCACATCTCATACTCGAAATTTTATAGACCACAAATGAACCAATATGTTGGGCATGTTGTAGTCTGTGTCGTACGTTTTGCATATTGCAGTTTATAATTAACCGCTGGATATAAAATTTTGTGGTTGTCTTTTGGACATATTAATATAGCAACTACTACGACATCACTCACAGACAAATAAATACCAAGTACATGCTTGTATAGGGTGTTTTTTTAAGAGTTTAGATAGGTACGCATTATGACAGCTGTTAGGTAAAACAGCTTAAGATATTTTTTACCATTCAATCATGAATGGAATTGCATTACCCACAAGGTTTCCAAATATAACCAAATTGACATCAGTTCCCTTTACGCTGTATACGGATAGGGCACAAGCCGCCCACGTCCGATCTACCTTGTTACGATTTATGGGCAATTTGCACGTGAAGAAATCTTATATGCCAGGAGTGTTATAATTAATAATTCTCTTTTGTCGGGACCATTTAATAAAATTTGGTACCACCTTAAAAAACAATCTGTATATTCATATGCATTTAATTAATTTTCAATCAAACCACCGATGTGTGGTTATCAAATAATTAAGACAGAAATACATATAATATGTAGCTATTGAAAAGCACACAATGTGTTTCAATTAATGGGCACGCGATTTTCGCCCTTGAGGTGTGACATATTTAAATAATGAGTTAATATGAACCAAGTCTATATTTCTATTCTGATTTAGAGCCTCAAATATTTTCTATTATTGAAATTTTTAACTATACACTATTAATGACTTTAATACATTATTTAAGAAATAGCTAAAATGATTTTTTCAAGTTTTATTTAGGCTCAGACGTAAGAAAACGATTGATTTGAAAATATGTTTATGTATATCGTCTTACGCTGATGGTCAGATATGTACATATGTATGTGTCAATGGAAACCTACAGGAATTTTTTGGCGGCCATTTAGATTTAAAATGAAACTAACCTTATAAAACATACAAAATAAAACCGTAGTTGAGTGAAAACAAGTTCAATAATTTCTTTAAACTAGAATATCTTAACTTTCAAACTCAGAACACACCTTCAAAATATTTACGCAATTTATTATTTTTTTCGTGTACTACTATTTTTATTTCCCATTTCTTAGATTTATTTTTTTGTTACGTTGCGAACATTTTGGACGCATGACAAGTGGCTAAAATACTTTGAGGAAATTGGCACTTGACCTACCACACGGAAATCTGAATTAATCAACATTTTTGGATGTTTGCTTTTTGGTGTTGTTTCTTGTTATTTGCCAGTGCTTTCAATATACATGCTACGTACACATGTACGTATATCTACCAACACATGCAGAGACCTAAATACATACATGTGCACTTCTACGCAAGCATTTTTGCAGAAAGAATTTATAAGAATTATTTTTATTGTTTAGAATCTTGTCGAGTAATTTTTCTTTTCACAATTGAGTATTATTGTGTTGTTTGGCCCTTCATTTTACATTCATTGAAATGGAAACAAATAAGTCAGATATGTCTTAGTATTTTTTTTTCATGTGGGGTTAGTCATTGGGAATACAAATGAATATTACAATTTTTCTAGGGTATTGTTTTTTTCTTAATGTTTTTTTGTATTGTATTTTATGGATTCTCTTTTAATTATAGCAAAGAAATTACCTTATTTTTAAGAAAATCATATTTATATCGACGCTAAATAAACTATAGCTCTGTAACAAAAAAAAAGTTCCCTTTAAAACATTAAAAAACTTTTTGTTGCTTGTTCAAATTTTTATATTAATAAAGTGTCCCAATTTTTTGTGGCGTAGAAAGAATTTTAAATCGAAAAAATATCGTTTTGCGTTGAGAGTCTTTTATTTGTGACGAATTTAGAAAATACACAAAAACTCTACTGCTCAAAAAAATACTTAGTAGTGCTTTGTGTAAAAAGATTTATAGGTATAAGTTCCGTAAATATTTACCAACCGTTTGAAAGTTAAATCGAAATGGGGTTTTAAAATATTTGTTGTTAATTCAGTCTCGGATTTTGGAAATTGATCCTAAGGGTCGCAGTGTATATTACAATATTAAGTCCACATATTGACGAGTTTGGATTAGGGGAGTTGGATGGTTTTACATCGATAAGAAGACAAAGTGGGTTGTTTATTAGGCCTACATGTGTCCTCTCAATTTCTTGATAATACTGTAAAGCATGTACCTCGTAAATATTAAAAAGAAAAGGAAAAATGTTGGGAAAATATCGACTCTTCTGTTTTGTTTTTGTGATCATTGGAATCGTGGTATTCATGTTGTTAAGATCAACATTTTTGGTATAAAAAACTTAGGGTCCGTCTGCACGCATGAATTGCACGAGTCTAGTACACTTTTGAACTAATGGTTACTAAGATTACTACGGATGGACAGACATGGCTAAAGAAGTATTCTCTCATGAGCGCTATTCATAACTTAATACAACAATTTATCCAAAAATTACGAAGTAGTCAGAACTAGAATAAATAAATGTTCCTTTCAGCTTTCAGATATTCTTTTATATACTATGTCAAACAAATATTACTTTTACTTGCAGTACGGTGGTAACCATTAAGTTACAACCGTTTATTATTAGTTCGTTTATCAGCATGGCGTATACTTAATACACTGCCCTAAAATCAAAAGAAGAACTTAAGAGGTGCTGCTAACGGCAATGCCAATTATGATATAAAAGGTTGCCAAGGAAACACACTACTTTTTTTTACGGCTATCAATTAGTGCTCACTCAGGCACACACATACACACACACACACACTTAGTAAGAGAGCGGGTAAGAAAGAGCGCAAATACACAACTGTTGCTTGTTGTTGATTTGCTCATTGCTCGTTGCTGTTGCTAAGCGCACAATGGGCAACAACAATGTCTGCTTAAAGCTTTTATATATTTGTGTGTGTGTATTTGTGTATCTGTGTGCAAGTGCGTGTATCTGTGTGCGAGAAAGAGTCGCTGAGGGTGTAGTGTGCGCTACATGCACTAAAAAATCACTTCAACTGCTCCAAGGGTTGCCTATTGAAGTATATTTTACTGAATGTTGCAATCAATTTAAGCGGATTTTAAGTGGGGTAATTTGTTGTTAATTTGCAGTATGAGTCCTTCGATACACAATATACTCCAAAAAGGCAGTGATGCATGAGGCACGAGGCAGACAAGTAAACAATAAAATAGAATTCCAATAATGACAAACAACTTCATGTATTATATAAATTTTAATATTGTGGGGGTATTGTTGAGCTTTTGTATTAAAGCTAAAGAATTGTTGATCAATATAAAACTCAGTAAACATAACGCCCAAACGTATTAGAGATGGGCGCAAATACGAAAAAAAACTTGAAATAAAGCTAAGGTCCGCAGAAATCTATTCAGTTTAACTTGGGGTCGTGGCCCGCGAAATTGAAGAAAATATAAAAAGTTTGACATAAGTAGTCCCAATCTTATGTTATTTAGCAAAAAAAAAAAATTTTAAAGATTTTAATTATTAAAAAAACATTTTTGTAAAAAAGTACAATAAACTTGGAAGTTATTTTTGTTGAACCAATTCCTTTATTTCCTATTTTTAAACATTGTACACTTGAACAATTTCGTCCTCATCAAAGTTATCTCTCTTGATTGTCTACACATGTGCCACCTATTCTTCTAGTTCTCCATGCAGTTGTGAATGTCAATCGATTATTCACAAAGATCAAAAGATGGATTTTCTTGAGGTATTGGTCAAAAGTTGTCGTTCTCATGCATTTGGCATATGTATAGTTTGTCATCAATTTTTTGCCGAACATTTTTAAACAAATAAATTTTTAAACATCCTTTATTACTTATATGTTATATATTATATTATTATATTCTCTTTCGGCTATAAAATTTTATACAAATGCCTTGCGGTGAACACAAAATAAAAACCCGACCCGTTCTCAGCACTAGTAATTAAGCATTGAGTTAAATTAAAGTCTTTTACAAAATAAGATTACGCAAAATATAAAGTTTTGGGTGCCAACGATTAGACATGGCTATAACCTTTGTAAGAGTACAAACAGAAACTCAAGTATGTTAACTTGTTAACTTGTTTTATTCTGCCCCAATACATTATGTTAGTTGACCTGCTTATTATATAATATATATTCTTGCTTTTGTTTTTCATACATACAATATAAATAACAGTTCACTTGAATGCACAACAAAAGGCAGTTAACGAACCGTTTACACATATATACATAACATGCAGTATAAACAATTACAACAACAAGGAACAATTTTGATTTAGAAACTTTTGCTGTTTGACTTTGCATAGATGAAGAGTTTTCCTTTTGCCATTAAAACAAATTTCTAGGAAACTTCCAGTTGTGTCTGAAGCAGACTCTGCACTGCAGACTGCTTTGAAAGCTGCTTATAGTAAGACGAGGTAGAGCTCTTAAAAAAGACCTACGTTTATAGAAATATAGGCGGAAACTACCAAGTAGATTAAGTATACGACATGTTGTAAATTATAAGTATGTACAGCAAGTTAATTGATTTGAAATGCTATTCATTTAGCATGGTAGCGGTTTAGTATGGTATAGTATATAGTTTATACAATGCAACAACAACAACAACAACTACAAGACTTCAATGCTAGCAACAGATACAGCAACAACAATAACAATTACTACTTAAATATCAGTCACTACTATGGGCGCAAAACGAGGTGACTGAACTTTAGCTGCAACAAACGTCTCTCAATGCGGCCAGACAGACTGTCAGACTGTCAGCCGTTTAGATAGATATTGCGTTTATGCGTCGCCGATTATCACGAATATGAGCTCGAAAGCGGATTCATTCTATGTTGCGTACGCATTTACAATTTTATTGAAAATGCTAAATAAAAGCCTTGCGAAAAGTTGAGCCGGAAAAATTATGAAGTTAGATGTTTTATTATAGTTAAAACATGCAATTTGGAAATACTATAATCATATACGACTGAATTCATGTTCCCATTGCTTTGCGCCGCATACTTTGAAATACGGCTTAGACTGACGCATCTTAAATGCAAAAACCTCTCTAGACAACCAGGACACCAAAAAATTTTGTTGTCGGAATCGATTAAAATACGGACATACATATTTATGATCCAACAAATAGAAGGTCATGTATTCGTCCGTGTTATTTTAAATAGAGAGCAAAGGTTCAATTTTTGAATGGTAACTCACGCACTTTTTTGCGGAATGTGAAATTCATTGTATCATGGAATATATTGGTGTTCAAGAACTCCTTTTAACGAGTTCAGTGTTGCTTACATATTTGCTCTGGCCAAACAGCTTGTCTTCAGTATCTTAAAATATCGCAATTAGGCATGGCAAAAACTGGCAAAAGCAAAGCATCTAGCTAGTTACTAACAATTTTGCCTCTTTATGCAATATATAATTTTTTTTTTTTTTTGCTTGTTTTTCTTTGTTGTGTTTTCCTCTACTACTATCTTCGAAAACTTTTGGACTGCACTTTGTTTTTGTTTTTTTTTCCCCATTTTGCACTTAGCTGTAGGTGTTTGTATTGAAGTAGTTGTTGTTGTTATTATTATTTTTGCACTTGAAAGTTGTTGCATTTTCACGTGAAAATTTACTTTTGTTTTGGCAGCTTGTGGCACGATTTGAGCTTTTTGCCTGCCACTTGCAGGGCACACTGCTTGGTTGTAACCAGCTTTCCAGGCCTTGCAGCAAAGACAAAAGTTTTCCTTTAATAGTCGTACAATGTGTTTGTAGCCTTATATATTGTGTGGTTTAGTACGATGTACATAAAAAGTACATATAAACCCGCACTTAGTTGTAACTTTGGTTTTGTAATTGTTTGGTTGGTTGCTTGTGGTTTTGACATTGGTTTTTGTTTTAAGCTTTCGCAATTCGCCAGCATATGAACAGTTATAGAAACTTATAGTTAGTTAAATTAACTGCCTGTCTTTACAGCACTTCCAAGGGTCGGGTCTGACAACTGCCATGATAACTAGTTGAGAGCTGTTATCATATTGCGGTATAAAGTTTTCTATTCGTTTTGCCTTATAGAATTTATTAATTAGATAAATATCAAAAAATTAAATTTGCTGTTCAAATATTGATGACTAATAAGAATTGTACATATCAAATTTATTTAGCAATAAACTAAAATAGGTGATAAAAACTGAATGACTTTCCATAAGTATAAAGCAAAAAGTTAAATAATAAGCCTGGGGTTTGTATGTATAGACTTGTATTGTGTATATACAATACAACAACAAAAACTGTTAATCTAATCAAGAAACTGTTGCTTATAAATTTGCTAATTTTATTCTTGATGGTCGACAACAACGCGGCCCGTTTCGTCTGGCAAGCCCAACAAAAATAATAATAATAATAATAATAATAATAGGAACTTATGAAAGTTTCAATTTTTGCAACTTTTTTTCATCTTTATAAAGCTCATCACCACAAAGGCTTTCTCGTCTCTTACACTGAGTTTATCATTAAACAACCTTAAAACACCTTACAAAACGTAAAAAATTATTGATTTGAGTTACATACACACTTTCATATTACTATTATTATATATTGCCTTATTAAAAGGATATGTTTTCAGTTCCTTCAGAGCACTATCTGTTTCAGGATAAACAATGAAAACTTCGTAACCTCAAGGAATAATACAACTCAATATTTTCCAAAAAGGTAATACAAAAATCCATATAATTTTTCTTAAACTCAACGCATCATGCCAAATGTAGCTAACTTATAGTCCGCTCCCTTAGTTTCGCTTTCATAAAAGTTTTGTGCAGTCCAAAGGCTAGCAACCTCTTATCCGTCTATGCTCGTGGATAGATATTAGATACAAAAAATGTTTGCTTAATCCTCATATTTGGAAAAAATTTGAATTTTGTACATCATCTAATGTCCACAGTTTTGTTCTTTCAAAAATTATAAACTGTACGTAAAGTTTAATTATGGTTGC
Organism: Chymomyza fuscimana; assembly: GCA_949987675.1. Classification (NCBI taxonomy): domain Eukaryota; kingdom Metazoa; phylum Arthropoda; class Insecta; order Diptera; family Drosophilidae; genus Chymomyza; species Chymomyza fuscimana. Next base: position 63,837,166 of record OX465089.1, on the reverse strand, counting down.
CTGTTTTAAGCTTTATCTAATTGGGTTTTTCAATCTTGTAAAATCGTTGTACCTTAGTTTTTATACATTTTAAATAATTAATTGATTTTGTAAAGACCGAAAAACAACATAAATGCATTAAGTAGCTTATCATCAATGCGTAGACATCGTTAATTCCTCAGTGTTTTAAGACAGGGCAATACTTAAGGTTTATTTACGGCGAAAAGTTTGTTTTGTGGCAATTTACATAATGAAGGCAGCATGTTATTTTGTTTTTAATTTCTTTATTATACTTTTCCTCTTTTATTTTTTGCCTTTTTAAATTATTTAGCTTATCAATGCGTACATAGTATAAAATGACGTCAAAAGGTTTATTAGTCTGATAGGCCTCTATAGGAATAAATGAAATATATATAGTACAAATTCTATATAATAAAATAGCATGATTTTTAAAAGCGAAGGTCAACATATTTTGATAATTTGTATGTATATATGTATTATAGCTCAGTTGCAATAATATTAATATGTACTTATATATTTTGAATTTTTTTCTTTACAGTTCTAAGCTTTTGGGAATTGTGTGCAAACATTGACGGATAAATAATTGTAAGTTCTTAATTTATTCATTCAAAACAAGGCAGTATGCCTAAACATAATATTGATAAACTTTATTGCTACAAAATATAAAATTTCTTCTTATCTGCACAAAAAGTAGATTTTAAATCTTTTAAGCTGTCACTTTTTTTAATCATAATGATGAGGATGTCTCGACTGTAATATTTTTTTGTCCAAATAATACATGTTGCCGTCAAATGTACACAAAATTTTTCGATTTTTAAATACAATCTCGTATTTTTTTTTTTTAATTTTAAATTTTTTTTTTTTTTTTTGTTTATTTTAAGAGTTTTAAAAAAAGGTCGAAAAATAATATTTGAACAAAATATGTGTTTAAAGATGGCGTACGTTAAAGTCGGGCGCGGACGACTTTGGGATACCCTGTAAATTGCTTAAGAACACCAAAAGACATTTGATTGCCAAATTAGATTACGATACCTTCACAAACAACCAAAAACAGAAGAATTTTTAATCAAAAACTTTTTTTCGACCGACCGGCCCTATGAGAGCTATATGATATAGTCAACCGATTTTGATCAAATTTGGTTCAGTGCTGGGTAACCCTAAAAAACTTTCAAATGCCGAATTTGGTTACGATATCTTCATAAACAAACGAAGCACAACAAATTTTGTACAAAAAACGGTTTTTTGATCGATCGGACCTACGGGAGCTATATGACATAGTCAACCGATTTTGATCAAATTTGCTACAGTGTTAGGGATCTCTAAAAAACTTCCAAATGCCGAATTTGGTTACGATATCTTCATAAACAAACGAAGCACAACAAATTTTGTACAAAAAACTGTTTTTTGATCGATCGGCCCTACGGGAGCTATATGATATAGTCGACCGACTTGGATCAAATTTAATACAGTGCTTGGGAACTATAAAAAACTCGCGAATGCCAAATTTGGTTACGATATCTTCATAAACAAACAAAATACTTCGAATGTTATTTAAAAAAAAAGTGTTTCGCCGATTTGGGAGCTATATATGTTGAAGATCTCTAAAAAACTCGCGAATGCAAAATTTGGTTACGACATCTTTATAAACAACCGAATTATCCATCTAAAACTTTTGGTTTTTTTCGAGGTCCTCTGAAACACCCCTATGGGAGCTATATAATGTAACCCCGATATCGAAAAAATAAAATAAACTTGTCTACTATGGAATAATAAGGGATCTAATCTGAAAGTTTGGACGGACAGACAGACAGACAGACAGACGGACATGGGTATATCGACTTCTCTAGTCACCCTGATCATACTTTAGGTAACTTTGGGGGGTCTCCGACGTTTCCTTCTGTATGTTACATACATTTTCGTCTTTCACAAACTTAATGTACCCTTTGTACCATACGGTACAGGGTATAAAAATTGAATAGTATTATAACATTATTAAACTATTATTAATGTTGGAATATAAATAGATTAATTTTTTAAAGATTGGTTCAGCACCCCTAACTAATAAACGAACTGTTTTCTCAAATATAATTGCGTAACCAATGGGAAAGTTATATAAAATATCTTGGTATTTATATTGACAATAAATTGAAATTTAATGTGCATATTGCAAAAACTTTAGATAAAGTAAATAAGACAATAGAAATTTTGTATCCTCTTATAAATCGAAAGTCGAAGCTGCAAGTAAACAACAAACTAACTTTATTTAAATCTATATTTGTACCAATTATTTTATATGGCTCGGAGGTTTGGGGTGATTGTGCAGCGTGTCACCGACTTAAATTACGAAGAATCCAGAATAAGATCCTAAAAATGATATTTGATGTTCCACTCTATTACTCCATAAAAAAGCAGATATTTGCATGATTGATGACAAAATTTATCAGGCTATAACTAAATTTAATTTAAAAACATTAACATCCCACACTATTAGTGATGATCCAGATCTTTATGGTCCTTAGCCTTTTTCTAGTCTTAGTATGTAATTTAGTTGTAAGTCTTTAATTATTATTTTTTTTTTTTTTTTTTTTTTTTTCTTGATATTGTAAGGTTTTTTCCCCTTTTTCCTTATTATCTAATATTATATAACAAATATTTTGACTTAATGCTTAAAATGTAAATATTATAGTTGTAAAGCTGTAAAGGCTAAACTCTATGTTTAGTAATTAGTTATTAAATGAACATTTATAATATTAGGGCTAATAAATAAATAAATAAATATTTGCGTAAAAAGTAAATAAGTATTATGGTGAAGTATAAAAATTCGAATAACGAATAAATATACCTTAACCAGTCAGAAACTTATTATTAATATTTTATTAGTTACACGCTAATATTTTTCTTGTGCATACAACATTTTTAAATTTAAATGTTAAAATTGTAATTATTCAAACTTCACATACTAATTTAATTATTTTTTACATACTCGAGTTTTAAGTATTGTATCTGTCAATTAAAAACCAAACAATATGGCTTATTAATTAATACATAAATTTGCAGTCAAATAAAATGAAAATCAAATACATTAACGAAAGCTCTTTATTTAAATCGAGTAGTTTGCATATATGTACTCGGTATGTCTGTACAAAACATTTATACATACATATATTTACTTAATAATATCATATTTTAAGCCTTTCTCGGTATGCCCTACATTTTTTAATACTTAATAACAAAATGCCACAAATTTTGAATATTTAATGCAATTAGATTAGCCTTAACATATTCCGAACAGGTGAAAATCTATTTGGATTATTTTTTCAATATTATTGACAACTTTTTGGCTGACAAATACTGAAATATTTAATGCTCAAGTTCGATTTTAAGTGGCAACTTGAAAAAATTTGTTCAAATTTAAACAGTTTGCACTCAAACTGATATATGAAATGTGTCAAAATACAAATTGCTTAAGCTAAATATGTGAAGAAACAAAAGCACAAATAATACTTTCTTAAATATGTATACAGATGTATATTTACATACATACAGTGGGTAACAGCTTAAATGATACAGTTTACTTTTTCAACTTTAGACCAATAATATTTAAGACTGGTAACTGTGCAGGTGAGATCAACAAGTGCCGACAATTCCAAATGCGCGTACTCTGCACAATACCCGTCTTATGGTTAGGGTCATTGTCCTGATAGAAGGCAAATGTGTCCCTACTGTCCTATTACTCGGAGCTTTGGAGCAAATATGGCTTTAGGATACTAAGATAATGAACTTAATCCATTTTTCCATCAATTAATTCAATGTGGCCTACTCCCCCAGCTGAGCTACAAGCCCAAACCGTAACAGAGCCACCTCCTTTTGCCACAAATTAGACCTTTCAACCGATCCAAACAGGTTATATTTGGACTCATCTGAAAAAATAACCTTAATTCATAATTCTGAACCTTTAGATTCATGCTACCGGGCAAATGCCTAATGGGGTTGTTGGTGTTTCCTATTGATGAATGGCTTGTTTCGGGCTACTCAGCCCTGAAAGTCTTGATCATGCAAAACGTGGCTTCAGAACTTGCTCAATTATTTTTGTACCTCCACGGACAATTTTGGAGCTGATAACAAAGGATTATTTTGCATTTTCTGCGGATTAAACGTTTCTCCTCAGCAATAAAAATGCTATTTGGTGCGGTTCGTCTTTTATCTTCTATACGGCTCTCCTAAATAAATCTATCAACGTATAATAAGCAAAAGTGTTGCAAATTGAATATTTGCAATTTTTTTCTTTTTTAAAATGGGAAATAGCCACCTCTTTCTGCTCAAACGTAGAGACCTTTCCTATTTTTGAATATGTGTACATCTATAAATAGCTCTCGCTTTCAAATAAAATAAAATTTTAGCAAAACTGAAGCAGAATGCATGTAAAAGACGTAAATGAAAAAAATAACAGTTAGAATGTGATGCTTACGAGCAAAGTAAATCATCAAAGCTGCTGTATCAACTAAGCTGCAACGTTAAAAATCAAAAAAATACACAAAATCGCCATCTGGTGGCGCCCAAATAAAAAAAATTGTAAAATGTATAAAGATGACCCCAAAAACCCCCAAATACACATTTGTCTAGAAAAAGTAGCGTTTTTTGGCCTTTTCAATGCAATGCATAAGTCGATTTTTGAATATTTCGAAAAAAAAACCTATCGCTACCCGCAAACTACCGCTTGCCCTAATTATACCCGTGTTTTAAAATTTTTTAGAATACTCCAAAAAAACGTAAAAAAGTATCTAATAGTGCAGCTTGTACTATTACCAAATGGATGTAAAGATCAAAATTTTTCTGAGTCTGCCGTGTCCTGTAAGTGCCGTCAATATCAATAATATTCCCAATTGGGATATTTTCTTGAACCTATCCAAGATGTAGGAACTAGGAACTAAGGAGATGCTTGGCTTGCCATTGGCCAGGCTTGCCGAGCCAGTCTGAGTCACGTCTGGATCTTTCCGCTTCTCTTAACCGTGTTTTGCTAGTGTGTCTTCCAATACCATAGAAGGCTTCAGGATCTATTAATGGTTTCGCAGTACCATTTCTGCCTCATTCCCAAGAATTGTTTCCTGAACCGATTTTGAATTGATCTTTTAATTTTAATCCAACTTCACTTTTCAGATTATTATTCTATGTTTTATAATACATATTAGCTTCAAACTCGACCTTTAGGTTCATTATGCATTAAAGTTTCTCATCATGCTGTAGACCGTATTATTACTATTTATATTTTTAGTCGCAACAAAAGCTCATGGTATCCAAACGTATATGTATTCTATATAAAGCGTATATTGAAATGTGACCCAAGCTTTTAGTCAAAGCTACGGCAGTTCAGTGCACTACCTGACACACACACTAGATACATTTGTATCTACATATATATTTTAATGTGCTTGCAGATGGTTCTATTTAATACCTATGCACTGAATGACTTCTTCATTTAATTTAAATGGTAAAAGTCTAAGACGAAAACATTCTAAGTATTTGAGCATGGTCCCAACCAATTGCCAACAATCTAAATGCCTATGCCAAAGCAGCTGATAGCTGATTGTCAGGCACATGCTACCCCACACACACATGAGCGTATCTGTGAGATGCACGCAATGCTTAACACACATGCATCAAATAGTTTAGCATTTCGAATTGAATTGATTAACATTGCACATCTGTCCCAAAACCCAAACTATACATACATCTGTACGTATACATACACATATTAACAAGTATTCAATGTATCTGATATTTTGAATGCAGATTTTAAATGGCAAACAGCTGCGGGCTAACCAAATCACTTTGCAATTTTGTAAATTTAATTCTAAATAAAATTCGTGATTCATTTTGTACTAAAATAAAAATTGCCTTCAATTGAATCAACAAAAAACGCATTGTGGTATGTATTAACAAATTTGCAAATTTGATGAATTTTTTCCACTACTATCTAATTAAGTCAACTAAATTCCTACACATAATATTGGAAGCATTTCAATATGAATAACATAATTTTAAGTTAATTTAGCATATTTTAAATACTTGATAAAAATGTTACAGTTGCTTTTGGAATTTGAAAAACTCAATATTGGCATCGTTTTATTATTAAAATATTTTGCGCATTAGTTAAGTTTGAGTCCAAATAAAAATGCAATAAAGCTTCCATGATTTTCTATGTTGGTATGTAGTAAGTTTAGATGAAATAATAAGTAGTATGAAATTTTAAAGTATAAAGAGATATACTTACTCTTCATTTTATCGCACCGCTGTACCTCTAGCATTTTACTCTATGATATATATTTTCACTGGAAAAAAGTTTTTTTTTTGGATTCAGTCATTTACTCTTTTACTACAATTTCCAAATTTCAAAATTAAAATGTATAATTCCTGTTCGAATTGCTAAAAATATGTTTATTATTTAATAAACCTAGTTTTCAAAAATTTTAGTGTTGGCTAAAACAAAAATATTCTTGCATGCTACTGCGAGTGTCTTAATTTTATAATTGATGTTGAGTATTAAAAATTCTTAAAATAGTTGTTTATGAAAAAAGCTTATTCATAAATACTCGATTTTATCTATACACTGCAAAAAAAATATTTATTTTTAGCTATTTTTAGCAATAAATAAGCATATAAATATATAGAACATTTTTTTTTATGTGTTTATTAAAAAAAAGTCAATGAACTCGGCACAAAAACAAACAAATAAAAAAAAAATGAAACACAAACACACAGCTAGTCAAAAATCTGGCAAAAGCAACTAGCGGCAAACATGAAATGCACAAAAAAAACGTGGTACAGTCGATGCGGTAACCGACAGTGGCATACCTTGCAATTGTTTCCAAAAAGATATTAATCTCTGCATTCTATCTATTCTTGTAAGCAGTTCAACAAGCAGATTCCTATTAGAATTTTTGTTTTCTTTTGCTGACAAGTGATTGATATTTTTATCAAAATCTTTCATAAATTTTAATCGATTTGCTTGTATACTACTACTATTACTTGATTATATACTAAATTCTGCTGGCGAAAAAAAATTCGTCTGAAATAGGAACAAACTAAAACTTACGGCATTTGAGATCTAGGTATATACAAACGTATATTGCTTAATTTATAACCTGCTATTCTCCTTCTGCCCGTTAAATACAAGCAACAAATATATAATACCCTATGTGTCCCATGGATACAGTGTATGAACATTATGGCATTAAACAACTACGGAAAATCGTAGAAAAAATAAAAAAAAATATGCATGAACGCACATAGTCACAACAGAAATACATACACGCGACCTACACTTGAAAAAATAAACAACAGCACTCGGCAAACAATGTGCAAGCAGAGGGGCAGTGGCGGTACGGTTGAAGGAGGTCTGCCTAGATCTGAACAAAATACTCCAACACATTGCGAACTGAGTGAATTCGTGCAATTGTCTAGGCTATCATATCAACGTCAAACCGAAACGGGTATACCATTCGTCATCACATGGAACTACAGTAGCCACAACAATAACAATAGCAACAACAACAACAACAACAACATGTATACCATAAAAGAATAATAAAATTAGCAACAATAACTTTTTGCGGCCTGGGGCCGTTTTGGCAACATAAAAAAACAAACTAATATTACGTATACGTAATATAATAGAAATTTTCGTGCATGAATGTGAGACACACACACTCATCTACTCGTTACTGTGTTAGACAGCTTGACACCGCGTACAGTGGCATATATTGTGCACTGGCACGCAGTGTACCCCATACCGTCTGTATACCCCCATTCCGTACCCACTTTAGCACACTTAAAGGCCCCTTGCACCCCCAAAACACCTGTCGTGGTTTTCATGGTAGCATGCATGCCTCAGCGCGCTTTCTTCCGTATCTCTTGTCGTGCTCTGTGATTTCTTTGCCCTGTATGTTTAGTATCAAGGGTATTATAGATTTGTTCAGTGTACGTAACAGGCCAAAAGATTCGTCGCAGATAATAAGTGGTATATGCCCAAATGCTTAGCGTCCTTTTTTTTATGATTTTCTAGATCTTCGAGAAAACACAAGCTACTTAAATAATAAACAGGTAATGTTTGTCAGTTCATGTCGATATCTTGCTGCTAGTCCTTGTAGAAAATTTAAAACCCTGCCAATTATTAAGATGAGATGAAAATTGTAAAAGATTATCCTCAATTTGACTGCCATCGTCACCCATTTTTCTTGTATTCCCCAAAACAAACTTTAATTATTATTGCAGGGTATCCCATTGTCAAGCACTGCTCCAACAAAGTCGCAATTTTTTCTTGGCAACAGTTAAGCTCTGAACAGCAATTGTACTAGGGGGGTCTATTTTGGTTTCTGCTGACATTTAAATTTATAGAAAAAATCAATTTAATTCAAATTGAATTTTTATTTGTTGTTTGTTTTTTGATCAAACCAATACACACAGCTATTCCGGCTCGTACTCTATTTGGTATATCAGGCGTTTGACTAGCTCAGAACATGCCCTCAAACGATGTTTGGGTATTTGAACGGGCTCGTCATAAGAAAATGGCTTATTGGAGGCCAAAAGTCTTTGAACATCAGGAGTTGTTATCAGACTAAACGCCAAAACGTGCATATTGCAATGGCGGGCTGTGATAACCTCATGGACGGTGGACATGCCCACCGCATCTACGCCTATATGGCGTAGAAATTTCTGCTCCGCATCGGTTTCAACGGCTGGACCACCCAAGCAAGCATACACGCCCACATGTAAAAATTTTTCTATGCCCAGCGTTTGGCCTATATTAACTGCCTTCTTCAGCAAGTCCTTGTCATAGGTATTCTCCAAGCTTATAAGACGTTTACCAAATCGAGGATCGTTGGGTCCTTGCAGCGGTGATACACCCATTAAACTGGGAAAATTGATGTGATCGTGTAAGAGCATTATATCCCCTATACCGTACTTTACATTCACGGCTCCGGCTGCATTTGTTACATACAGATACTGCACGCCGCACAGTTTCATGACACGCACGGGCAGACAACACGCAGCCTGTGTGCATCCATCGTAGCTATGGAAACGTTGTTGCAGCGCCATGACAGTGCCGCCATTAATTGTGCCTATATACCAGTAGCTTAGTTCTATATCGATGCTTACGGGAAAATTTGGTATGTCCTGGTATTTAATTATTATGGGGTTTTCTATAAGCTCCGCTAGATGGCTCAAGCCGCTGCCACATATGATTCCATATTTCGGACGTACTTCAGTTCTTTTTATAATGAAATCGGCCATTCTTTTAATTACCTCATAGGTATATAATATACTTTCCGGTGTGGGTAACACAACTTTTGGAACTTCTTCTACAATTTCTTTTACAACCCTTCGCTTCTTGGCACAGCACTCTGGAGTACACATTTTGAAACAAAAAAGCCGAAAAGAAAATATCGAATTGGCCAAAATAGCAAAAGCTTGATTTTGGAAACTATATTAATTGAATATAAATTTTAGTGACTTAAAATGGAAGGGTATATAGAAATCGATAGGCCAGCTTATGTATAAACGAGAAGAGAAGACGTTGTTTATCGGTACTTCAAAACTAAATGCAGTTGTTCATTCATAAAATTTTGATTTCCTCTCAAGAAAGGTAGTGCGCAATTTTTTTAAACAAATCTGAATTTTTTTTTTTTTTTTGAACTGGTGCACATGTACTAGACACATAAATAAAAAGATAAAAAGTAAATACTTTACATTCAATTAAAAAAATTGTATTGTTACGATTTGTAATCAATCTTAAAATATCTTTGCTTCATTTGCATTGACTTCGTCAATGCGGTTATGGTACAAAAACAACATTTGAATTACAATTAACAAACGAACGTGACTTTGTTGGCGCATAAGATAATACCTAAAATAATAGCAACATTTTCAAAGCAATCCTAACCAGACCAAAACAACGTCAACAAAGGTTTTCAATTTCAGTTTTTATGTTTTAGCATTATAGGTTTTGGTTTATACACTTTATTCATACGGTTAAGGGTATTGAGACTTCTACAATAAACGAGTATGTAATGGGCCCAAAGAGACATGTGATACTACAAGTTTTTGATTTTTCAACAGCTAAGTCCACACCTGACCAATGCCGTAATCACGCTTATAATTACCCCGTTCCCCGACCACTTAATTCAAAATGGTCCTTTCTATCCCATTACTAAAAAATTTTCAATAGTAAACTGTATAAAAATAACTTATGCAGAAATGAGAATCAGACGAACTCAAGCTGAGTAAAGGGTATCTCAAAGTCCTTCATGCCCGAGTGTAAAGCATTTTTAAAAGTGATGTATACACGAGTTTTAGAAGGTTTAGAAGTAAACGCCCTAGCAGCCTACATATGTACTAGCAGGATTAAATTTATAATTATATTTGACTAACGAATGCTCGCACAATATTAAATTTAGTACTTAAAGTTGTTCCCCATCAAAAACAACAAAACATGATAGAAAATGAGAAGAAAAAATGAAAAAAAAATAAATGACAAAATTGTTGCTAACGTTGCTTCCTAGCTAGGCCGATTACTTTTCATTCTGCCCTCGTATTTTTAACGAGCCATTTTAAAAAAAATACAACTTATTATTTTTGACTCTTTTGCAGCTGTTCGTTGTATTTATTTTTTATTTTGACCCATTAACTTGGCATTAAAAGTTTACAAATACGTACAATTCCCTGCAATTGTCATTGCCTTTAAATTGTACTGTTTCTGTAAACAAACACACCCAGTCAACATTTTGTTTTATTTATTATTTTAATTTAAAAAAAAATTGAAATTCTGTGTTTGAATAATGCAGAGCAGTAAACCATACAAAATATTTAAGCTCGCTTTGAGCGTATTTTTTTTAAGAGGCTTGTGTAAAACGTTAAATTAAATACATATGTGTTTGGGAGTGTGTGTATCTATGTGTGTGTATCTTTATAGACAAATGAACTCTAGGCTTGTGACATTGAACCGCTTTGAAAAGTTACATTGGTTGCTTTTGGCGTTGGCTCTTTAAAAAATCACGTATACGCATGAGCTGCCTGCATAGACACAGTACGAGTATATATGTTCATTTGTATAATATATATATTTATTTTGTACATATTAAGTGGTAAACATATATTTGTGTTTACATATGTGTGAATAATTTTGTGTAAATATTTGAAAGAAGGGCAACATGTCGAACACTGACAGATATACAACAAACAAATGTTACCAGCTGTATTAGCTTAAAAGTTGAAGACAAATAAACAATTATATCTGTATCTGACAGCCACAAAAGAGAAATTTTCAACAAAATTTAACTTGCTTGACTAATTTTAGTAGTTTCAAAAAATTTAATTGATTACTTTTCAAAATGTTGGCAAGAGTTTTTTAGAACTTAAACATTACCAAAGTTTGAAGAACTTTGAGAAAGAATTAATTTTTAAGAACGTTATATTAACTCCTTTTTTTCCTCAGTGTCTTTTAACTCAGAATTGAGCACGAGATTTCAAGCAATTTATTTGATGAACAAGTGGAGAGCATACCTTAATAGATACATACAATAAAATTGGTAACGCAATGAAGGGAAAATAAATCAATAATAAATAGAAAACAAAGGATAAAAGTTATTTTAAGATTCTATATCTTTTGATTTGGTAACAATAGCTTGACATTTTTTTTTTCAAATTTATACAATAATTTCACACCCACAAAAATAAACAGCGGAAGTAATTACGATGTTATATTAAAAGTACGTTTTGGAATGTTCAATGCAAACAAATTTTTTATCCGTATACAGATTCTTGACCCAATAAACTACTCTTAATCTGAAAATTTGAGATTGTGAATTCTTAATTGGTTTAATAAAACTTGTATATGTTAATGTAATTTAACAATTTCATTGCGATCCAAATGATTTGAATTGATGTATATGGGTCTTTCACCAAAAGCTATTTCTTGTGCCGTGCTCTAGAATATTTTATTCGGATTCGTATTGAAAGCACATGTTTGGTGCTCTAAATTTTACCAAAACGGATTTTTTAAGTGGTTTGAAACCAACAACTTTGTTGCAAGAGAAATTAAATCGAGTTCGCAAAATAGGTTCAGGTTCTTCATTCATATTCTTAAATTATTTTTATGCCAATTTTAAGTTACATATTTATTGATAATTATTTTTTTTCTGATTCAACCCAAGAATTACCATTGGTTCAGTCACGTCACCTTGTTTTAGTAGACCATTAATATAAGAGATAAATAATAATACGCGAACTCGAAACTAATTTTTGCGATACGTTCACAAATCTACACATAAAATATGGTTATGTCTTGCATAGAAAAAATATCCCTTTTAATAACAATAATATGAGCAGATAACGACAGCAAAAAATGCGGATTTAGGAGCACGCAAAAACGAAATTCAAATTCATTCGTTTTTTTTTTTCGTTTTCCGGAGCACGAACGATAATTATTTCTTTGGCATACTTTTATTACAAATTAGACCGATCATGCTTGTTGATATTCGAGTTCACAATAAACTGTATCCTATAATACATTCACTCTAGGCCAAAATTTTGAAATTATGAAACCATGTAATTTGATTTTTCGAATTATCAGGTTTTTTTTTACTTAGAACGGAAGGATAACATTACAAAAAAAAATTCGCAAGCAATCTACTCGAGAACGGAGCTTGTGAAATTACAAATGTATTACAAGCCTTTTTTATATATACCGATTTTATTACTTTTCTTATTATTATACAATCTTATTTAGATAAAATATTCAAGTGAAGATTTCATATTATAAAAAGAACGCTTATGCATAGATATTTGGCGAAATTAGGGACACTTTCAATATCGTAATCGTTATTCTTTGGTGATATTTATCGCCAGTAGCGAGTTTTTTAAAGCGTAGCATTCTTCGACTGAAGCAGATGTACCTGTTGGACAAAATACTACTGGTTGGCCTATTGACGTAAAATAAAAATTTGAAGAAAAGTCGATTTTAATTTTTTTTCGTACAAAAATTAAAATGGTCAAATAAGATGATTGTTAGCTACTATCAATGCACGATTTTGTCCATTACTTTCTTGAGCGTTGCTCTTGGTATAGTACTAGATACTTCACGTTCGATATTAGTCTTGAGCTAAGAAAGGGACTATCGATACACAATTTAGACTTGAAATATGCGCACAAATATAAGTCTAAAGTAGTTAAATCGGGTGTGCGGTGTTTCAAAATCATCATGTTTGGACATCAAACAACCTGGAATTGATTGTGTCAGCCGAAGATTGGCACAGCGCATCACCTAAGCCAAACAGACAAAAGCTCCATATGAGCTTATTACGCACAATTGGCATCAAAAAAGACGGTAATCATGACTCGATAACGCTATTCTTAACTGGCTTTGATCACACGTTCTCGAGGAAGTCCGGTCCAATCACAGACTTTGCAGATACACCATACCAGACGGTCATTTCTGGTTATAGAGAGGTTGTTCGTGGATTACCAGAGACTAATAACTTTTCATATAAACACTTTACGGTGTACCTATGTATATTCATATCTACTAAAAGTTTTTAGGGCACTGCTTTTCACAAAATGTTTGAGAAAGTTTATACCCAAATTTTTTCAGCAGTTATAAATTTGATCAAATCAATAAGTAAAAAATCTTTTAACAAGCAAATTAGATGTTCACTCCGCTTATGCACCATTGGTCCATTTTTTTTAAACGAAGACACCGGAACGATCAGTGGATGAATTTTTCATATTACAATTTTTAATAATATTTGTATTATTAATAAAATTTTCATGATAAATAAAATTTGTATATTAAATATATTTCATTTTATATCAATACACTGGCTTCTTTGATCCAGTTCTGTTTTTTATATACTAATGACTTAATTATCATAAACGGTAGCCGAGGTGACAGTAATCTTTCCTCTAATGATGTTAAGCTTTTTAAAAATTTTGGTAAATCAGTTATATCTGAGCCATTTTAAATGGAATTTTTGGGCTTCATACCTGCCTCAATTGTACGGCTGCAAATCTTACAAAATGTTAATATGCAGTTAATAAAAGGCAACAGATAGACACATGAGTTTCTATATATTCCCTACTTATTCTTTCTATGAATTTCTTTATATAGGGATTAGCGACGACGCGTCGACACACGTCATGTGTTATACATAGGCCTGCCATCGCTATTTAAAAAAAAAAGGGAATTTCAAGTCACAGAAGGTGGGAAAAGCGGGAATTTCAAAATTCAATAGCTGGAAAAAACGGGAATTTTAAAATAATGATTTTTTGATAAAGTAAGTATGTATTTTATTTATTCAATAACGAAAAAAATTTTAAGTTTTAAGTCCTTAACTCTACAAACTTAGGTAGCCTAGTGTTAGATTGTAGAAGAGTTGCCAATACAGCATACGTAGGCCTCCCATTGCTATTTTTTAAAAAATCGGGAATTTCAAGTCACAAAAGGGGGGAAAAGCGGGAGTTTCAAAATTCAAAAGCGGAAAAAAATGGGAATTTTTAAACAATGATTTTTTGATAACATAAGTATGTATTTTATTTATTCAAAGTAAATAACGAAAAAAATTATCACAAAATAACTATTCTTGTGGTATAAAATCAGTCAAAGGTAACACATTTTTTTCTGATGATAAAATCTTTGTGTTTATTGCTCTCAATATGTCAGGTGGTTTTTTCATTGCATCATAAAATTCCTTGCATGTTTGATTTGTATTGAATTCAATTACGATCATCGATTTGATTCTATCCAATGTAAGCTCTGTACGGTCGCTCATCCACATGTTCTTAATGAGTGAAAATGATCGCTCAGATGGTGTGTTGGTACCTTTGACAAAATAAAGCCCAAGTCACGCAGAATCTTTTTGAGTTTCGAACTCGGAGAGAATTTTCCACTCTGTCTATTTTAGTTCTCTTTCAGATTAGATCCATTATGGAGTAAACCATAGGAGACAAGTTTATTTTATTTTTTCGATATCGAGGTTACATTATACATAGGGGTGTTTCAGAGGACCTCAAAAAAAACCAAAAGTTTTAGATGCATAATTCGGTTGTTTATAAAGTAATCGTAACCAAATTTTGCATTCTTAAGTTTTTTAGAGATCTTCAACACTGTACCGAATTTGATCAAAATCGGTTGACTATATCATATAGCTCCCGTAGGGCCGATCGATCAAAAAAACGTTTTTTGAACAAAATTCGTTGTGTTTTGTTTGTTTGTGAAGATATTGCAACCAAATTTGGCAATCAATTGTCTTTTAGAGTGCTTAAGCAATATATCGGACTTAATTGCAATTAGTGGTACAGGGTATCCTAAAGTCGTCCGCGCCCGACTTTAACGTACGCCATTTTTATACCCTGTACCTATAGGTACAAAGGGTATACTAGATTTGTGCAATGTATGTAACGGACAGAAGGAGGCGTGGCAGACCCCAAGTCCTTTATACCAAAATGCTTATCATAACCTCGGGTAGCGATTGAGCCATGTCCGTCCGTCCGTCCGTCCGTCCGTCCGTCCGTCCGTCTGTCCGTCCGTATGAACGCCTAGATCTCGGAGACTATAAGAGCTAGAGACACGGAACTTTAGCACCTGGTGCGCATATTTCCTAAGCAGATGAAGTTTGTTGAATCATGTCAATATCTTTCCCCGTTCCCCCGCTGTAGATTTTCACGGTTTTTAGCCACACCGTTTAATATTTTCATTTGAAATTTAACAGAGCGATGCGTTGTGGATACATGCATCTATGTGTAAAAAATGAACAAAATCGGACAAATACAGAAAAAGTTATAGTCAAAAATGTACAAATTTCACTGCCCCTTGCCCATAAAGTGCATCAATATTTGACTCCTCGTAATTATGGTTACAAGTGACCTAGAATCACAATTTTTGGTAAGCTGATTCATGTGGCTCTAATGAACAAATCCACATCCAAATTTTATCGATGCGGTCCCCCACCCCCCGCAATCGATTTACCGTGTTTTCTCCCACACCCCTCAACATACCAACTTGAAACTTACCCCGTATACTTAAAATAGCTTCTTTGACGTAACTTTCGATTTTCATCAAAATCGGTACAAATTTACGGAACTTATAGGTATAAATATCGTTTTGCACCAAAAAAAAAATAAACTCCAATTGGAAAGTTCTTAGATGGAATATGCAGGAAAAATTTTTTTGACACAAAAGGTACAGGGTATTCCACTGTCGGGCACCGCCTCGACTGTACCACATTTTTTTTTTTTGGCCTGTGTACTCTCGGGAGGTCAGACGGACATGCGACCATAAAATGATAAATCTTAAAAATACATAGTATATAAATACTTGTAGCTTAATGATTTTAGGCCAATTGAAATGCATTAAATTTGTTTCAATTTTAATAAAAGTATTTGAATGGGATTTAAGTTGAAATGAAAGCTTCATTGGCATTTCTTTAGAAGCTTGTTTTCATTTTATAATGAAACTATAAAGAAAAAAATTACACAAAATTATAATTTCCTTATAAAGTCATCTTTAATCGTGTTTAAATTTGCCTCAATATATAGGGTGGGACATCTGTTGGTTTGGTTGTTAAACCTATAATTCGGAACATACCCGTCAAAAGTAGATGCTTTTCAGTTCAAAACTACTCAATTTTAGTCATGGAGTCAAATGACGCAACAATTGAAACCCATTTGGGCGATATTATTTTTCATGCATAAATGAGTAGTTTCAAACTTGCTTTTGGTATATACATTTTCTCAATTTTGTTGGAAAATATACGAATAAAATGCAGTTAACAAACATATAACATATATATAGATCTTAATTATCGATATTAATTAATTTTTGTGTTTAAATCAGCGGTGGGAAAAACAACTAATGCAACTTTTTATGCCTGTTTGCGTAAACGACAAAAAGCGCTCGCAATGACCGAAGTACAATGTGACCAATTTGGCTTTTATTGGCATAACTAAAATTTATTATATTTCGTTTTGGATGCACGCATTGAGACTGAAAATTTCATCTTTTAATTTTGTACATTGCCTAGCAATAAACAAACAAAATTCTTCTACTATTTCATACGTAAATTGTAAATTGCGAACCATATTTGCTTGTACTTGAGAAGTAGGAATCTTCTTTAAATTTTTGCACCACACCGATCAATTAAAATTTTGTAATTTTTTTTCTCTGAAGGGGCAAATTTAATTGGTTCCAAAATTTTATTGTCATTTCCTTGCGTTCTATTGTAAAGCTCTCTCACACATACGTGTTGAGCTTTTCCGATAGAAAGAATTCATGTTGTACGTGTAGAAGCTCTTGGGCTTTGGAAATCATAATTAAAATATATTTAGAAATAAATAGGGCGTTATGTTTTCAAAATTCATAACCAGACTATTTATGATAAATATTTTAGTATTTATAACAATAATTTTTACATCATTTTAATAAGTTTTTGTACAAAATCTTGATTCGTTGCAGTAAAAACACATTGAGCCATTTTTGGATAAAACCCGCAAAGGACACAAAACAAAAAACAAATTAAAAATCGCGTACTTTGTAGTACTGTAACTGGAAGCTGTTTCTCGACAAGCAAATATATACCTATATATTCTTTTTATGAGCTAATAACTACGCGCGACAACATTTGCGAAAAAGTAAGAAAGTTAAGCACTATAAAATATATAGAAACTTTGAACGCAAAACACCAATGAAAACCAACAAAAACTACGCCAACAAGCCATTGCGAATAAATACTACAAACGTTGCAAAGCGACAGCAACAACAACAGCAACAACAAAAACTAACTTGCAACAAAATCAGGCATCACAGTCACACGTACAAACGCCTAAATCACAATCCGAGACGCGTACCATCGACGTGCATCAAACTCAAGTTGCATGCTACACGAACTTTTATCTCTGCCAAAAGTTGTCGCCCGTATATAAGTAGTAGCAACAACAACAGCAACAACAACAACTATTACTACAGCAACAATCACGAATTACACGTACAACACTGTAAGTAATTGTGCATTAAGGCGAACTAAGCTAACAAAACGAGAAGGAAGACATCAAAACAAAAGGACAAAAAAGAAACAAAGCCAAACAGACAAGTTCAAGCCAACATTTGACATTTGCGGAGGGCTTTACGTTTTGCATTTGCGAAGAAAGAGCTTTAGATTTGCTCTTTAAAAAGTGCAGGGAAAGCCACTATATATTACTACTACTACTACCACTACTACTGTAACCAGGTACTCCTGGTACTACTACTCACCCACCGAGTTAAGAGCGGGCGAGCGGACGAACGAACTCGTGGAGCCGCGAACGAGCTAACTGGTTAACTTTTGTTTCTTACTTGGATTTTGTTGCTATTATTTTTGTTGCAAGTGCCTGTTGCACAAAAGCCACAGTTGTAGCCGCCGCAGCGCCTTAATTGCTCTGACAACCGCAACAGTCGCAACAATAACAACAACGACCACATCAAGTGTCGACGTTATAAAGCCAAAAACAAAAGAAATTTAAACAAAAAAATATATAAATAAAACTTTATTCGTTGTGTATAAAAAAAACAATAAGCAGCAACAAAGTTGTGCCTCTCGAGTGAAAAGCAAGAGAGCCACCGAGAGAGAGAGAGAGAGTGAGCGAGAGAGACATAGACCCTGAATTGCAACGTGCGCTGATTCCAACAAGAAACCAAGTAAAAATCTGGTTTCTGACCCGGGGAAGACAGGCCTATAAGACTTCGTCAGTTGCTGCTGTTGCTGCTCCACTTTGTAGTTGCAGCCATTCAGTTAACCAGCTCCAGCTAAGAGTTTTGTTTTGGCTTTTCGTTGTTTGGTTGTTGCTGAGCTTAAGCTTGTGATAAAGGCCAAAAAAAATATAAACAATATAGAGATACATATATACATATATCTAGTGCCAGAAACTGGTATTTTTCTTTTTCTTTATTATCAACGAGCACATCGGACAAGCTTCACAACACACACAAACAAACAAGCACACACAACTTTTCTGCAACAGAAACCAATGTACTCCGCTGTTAATTATTACGCGGATATGGGACAAATCTCTCAAGATGTAAGTAGAAAGCACTTATACCATCAAGTTCTACATATGTAGATGTTACGATATTAGTTCTAAATAAAATTTATATAAAATTCATTTTGGATGAAAACAATTTGTGCATTTCACCAGATGTGAAATTTGAGAACAACAAGTGACACCCTAATTTGCTCAACTTGGTCAAGCATAAACCGTTCTGCGGTTTCTGTTTCCTATTTATCTACTCGCTGGGTGTGCATCCAATGCACGATCTAACCCAACAAGATCTAAGAAAATATATTGCTAACAGATTTTCTGTTTCTAAAAACTATTTTCAAACTGGGTTGCACATTTTGCCGCATCGTTTGGGTGCAAAACGTACAGCTCGATAAACAGACTTGTTGTACGACGTGCCGTATAGTGTATGCCTTGGGTAAAAATGGTTGATCTGTTTGTCACAATTATATTCGAATTCGATTTGTCAGATTCAACCCTTCAAAGTTTTGTCTTTTCATAAATTAGGCCGTATTCCATAGAAGTGTAATAAACAGCTTCCTGTAGTGGCATTTATTTATATAAAATTTTACATCGGATACAACAAATAGCATACATTAGTCCAAGGAAATAGATTACAATTCAGATGAGAGAGAATTAAAATACTATCTAATAATTAAAGAATTCTATTCTTACCGTACTAACAGACCTCCCAACAATGAGATAAATCCACTGTTGCTTGCGTTCTATGTCAATATCACACATTATAATTTATATTTTCATTACGCAATTCAAAAGCCATCAAACTACTGTGAAAAGTGCCACAAACGGGAAATTAATTAAGTGCAATTTGTTGTTGAGTGCTTTTAGGCGCATTTTCACACATACCATCACAAACCCAATATAGTACATAGACATTTATTATGGTGTAGGTACCATGAGTGTGTGTGTGTCTGCATTAAAACGCCTACAGCTGAGTGAAAAAAAATGCAATTAGCTCGTTTGTGCTTCCTTGTTGTTTTTCCAATCAAAGCTTTCATGACTTTAAGTTACAAATTGTGCTTGTGAATAATTTAATTAATACTCTGAAAAAATTTACTATTTAAAACTTTTGATTTAAAATATGTCACGGGCGGCCTGAGCTTTATGTCGATTTCTTGCGCCGTTCCCTAGTAGAAGAATTTCGCGTTTGACACCCACACTGTCACAGTGTTCACCCAGTACAAATTTAATACAATACTACGCTATGCAATGGCCATCTGTGTATGAAAGTTTTAAAATCCGATCTGAACTTCGGGAGTCACACATAAAAATGATCAAATTCTAAACACTTGCCATTGTTTCTAAAATTCTTGGTGAAGAAGTCACTAAAATCGGAGACCACAAGAGCTAGTGACCTCAAAATTTACCAGCAGTCGCTCATAATCTCTCTTCAGATTAGGTTTGCTGAAATAAGTCGATATCTTTCCCCGTCCTCCGCTAGGCAAATTTCGAAAAACCGACAAATACACCAAAAGTTATATACAAAAAAAAGGCTAATTTCAACCTTCTTTTCCGATACACTGAATCAAAATTTGCCTATATTGTAATACCACCCAATTGTATGTAGCATCATGTAGATCAAATGAATATAAATCCCTTTTTTTGTGGTGCAGAACGATATCTTTACCTATAGGTTCCGTAAATTTTAACCGATTTTGATGAAAAATTTACGTGAAAGAAGTTATTTAAACTATATTGGGGTAAGTTTCAAGTTCATATGTTGAGGGGTGTGGGAGAAAACACGGTAAATCGATCAGCTTACCACAATTGGTGTTTCTCGGTAACTTTTTACCATAATTACGTATATTCAAATATTTACGCATTTTATCGGCTAGGGGGGTGAAATTACTACATTTTTGACTATAAGTTTTGTTGTATTTGTCCGATTTTGTTAATTTTTACACACAATGGCATGTAACCACGACGCATCACTCTGTTAGATAAAAATATTAAACGGTGTAACTAATAAACTAATAACAGTAAAACTCTGCTACGGGGGGACGAGGGAAGATATCGACATAATTCAACAAACATCATCTTCTGAGGAAATTGCACATCAGGTGGTTAAGTTTGGTGTCTCTAGCTCTTATAGTCTCCTAAATCCGGACGAACATGGCTCAGTCGCTACCCTAGGTTATGATAAGCATTTTGGTGCAAAGTACTTGGGGTCTACCACGCCTCCTTCTGTCCGTTGCATACATTGCACAAATCTGGTATACCTTTTGTATCTAATAGGTACAGGGTATACAAATATTTTTTCTAATTGAAAGTTTCTTGTATAATGCAGAGAAATATATGCATTTATATAATATGCAGGAAAAATTTGTTTTCTGGAAAAAAGTTACAGTTCCCATTGCCGGGCACCGCCTAGACTGTATTACATTTTTACACACTGTACCTATAGGCACAAAGGGCATACTAGATTTGTGCAATGTATGTAACGAACTTAAGGAGGAAAGTTGGAAAGTTGGAAAGTTCTTAGAAGGAGATGTCTAAACACCTTCAAACAACTCAAGTCGACATTGCAGTTAAAAAGGTTTTTTGTAAATTCGAGTATTCTGTATATATCGAAGCACACAGGGTGCGCAGCCCCTTGTGTTGTATATTTTTGTGTTAAATAAGTTTCCTTAATTATCAGAGCTCCATAAATATAAAAAAAAAACTGTTGGAAACCGGCAGTAAAATTAGGACCCGAAAATTATTTTGACTCCGTCTGAGTCCTGTCACTAATCATAATAGCATCTAGTTTTCTATTATTTTTTACGAATGTAATTCAAATCAATATGTATAAATCTTCTTTAATACATTTCAACTTGGGCAGTTCTTTTGTTCTTAAAATTTAAATACTACATACGCAATATTCTATTATATTATGTACTACTACATTTATGGTAAATAATTTAATACCAACCCAAAATTCCACAATACTTGTTAAAATAAACTGTGCGCATTGTGAAGTTGAAGCGCGCTCCAACACGTTCAAAATTTTACCTTTGTGTGAAATAATTTACTCCTTGTTTTCTTTTCTTTTTACCTGCTTTATAACAACTATCATACACCTCTACATAAACATTATACGGACATACAATACAATGATAAGCTGTCGGAGCTCGATCCGTACAAAAGCTGGAATATAATTTTTGCACAAGAGAAATGTGAAAATATTTATTATTGTACTGGCGCAAAAGTTGCCATGGAAATGTTTATTTTATGATTTCATGAAAGCTGAATTTTTCCTTTTGTTTTTTTTTTTTTTTTTTTTTCCTTGCGTATACGTAACGAGAAATATGAAAAACATTTTATAAACCTTGCACATGAAGAAGTTAATTTGATTTGGAATGCACTTTGCAGCTTGGTTTGCTTATTAAATTAAATTTAATTTGTACGTGGAATTTACGGAGCAGGACTAACTTTTGTTTTTCTAGTGTAAAATAAAATAACTAAAAACATTTGATTAACTTTTAGCTTTTGACAAAAAATCAAATGCGAAAATCAACTTTTGTACGCTAACTTTAAATACTCGAGCAAATTGAATTAAGCTAATTAAAATAAATTCAATTAAAACGTAATTTGTTTCTTTTCAACAATTTTTTTGTTTACCAGATACGTATAGCAGCAGTATTTATTATAATTTTGATAAACATATGAAATACAAAATAAATGTTTATACAAGTACAAGCACACAAGGGACGTACATACTATGACATGCATATACAAATGTATTGTACATAAAATAGAAAAAAAAATAACTGTAAAAAAAAACAAGATAGCAAATATAAAACTAAAAGCAGTTTGATAGGTCTACTTTTCACTTAATTTTTTTTTTCTTCTTTTCTTCTTTTTTTTACATTTTGTATATATATTTTATGCGCTTATATTTTACTTATAAATAGTTTTAAACTGGGTCACCTAATCAGTCGTATGATAATGACCAAGCTATTGCGTTTGAAATAAAACACAGAAGCAAAGTTCTAAGCAGACGGCATGGCGGTTCTTTAATACTCTATCATTTGTAGGCGACAGTTAGAGTATATATCGCGTCTATAAAAAACTTTACAAAACCCCAAAAACTTTTGCTCTGAATAGTTAAAGATCTGAAAAGATTATAGCGTAATGTGTCCTTTGTAAATCGTGGATGGAGGGTCTCTTCCAATTTTAGTAAAAACATTTGATTTTTGCTATGCTTCTATTGAAACAAAATTTTACTATAATTTTGGTTCTAACGATTTCTTTCCCGGCTAATATGTACAAACACTTCTCTTGAAATTCGGATAAGTCGAAGAAGTGCTCGAAGGGGTGATGCCCTAGACCGATTTGCAGGAGGCGTGGACAGAAACTTCACGTTATAAGGTGTATGTTATTAAACTGTGATACAATTTTTTCAATGTCATTACTTTTGATTTTACGAAGATCTAGAACGGAAAGTATCGGCTCTTTTTTTGCCCGTTAAATGTTTTCAATAGAAAAATCATCGAAATGTTTTATTTTTATCTCAAAATTGTCTGGTTATCCTCTTTTTGTTAATATATTTATAGGCGTAAAGAGGATCACTATTTAAATTGTTGTTAAGAAACGATCATGAAGCCCCTTGTTACTTTAAAACTTATAAAATGTCAAAATTCACTTTCAATGACAATTAAAAGTTACTATTACGAAGTACAAAGTGGGATCATTGGAGGTGCCATCACTAAAATAAGCCTAGCTTCCTCAATTATGGGTGTATCGAATTTTTAATTATTCCAACTTTTAAGAAAAGCCTACTTATCGTTATCTCGATAAATAATCGGAACTTTACAAAAAAAAATTTCGCAAATTAATATGGGCTATTACCGTCTATGTAAAAATGTTCAGAATCGAAGAGATGATTTCAAAAATTATTTTTTACAGTCGATTAAAGAGAAAACCAATATAAAAAAAATACATTAGCGTCATTATCCTTTAAAGTTTTCTCATACATATTATTATTTTTACTCCCCATAAGTGTTCCATTAGACGAAACTAGAGTTTTGTTGTATGGGTCAGGAGTAGAACAAGAAACGCGGTAATATATTAACATTATTTGGTAAAATAAGGTAAGGTGTTTCGTACTCTTGTAACCTGCAAGATCTTGGTGTATATTTCAACGACTGGACGAAAGGATGGCCATTCAGATTTCGACTCTCAAAATATTTTGGCACTTTTTCTACCCAGTTTACCCATCTCTGTTGCCTATCAACATAAGTATCTTACTTTCAAACATCCGTTTTAGTGAATTCATGCAGATCTCTAAGCGATACCGCAGTCGATACTATTTGATTTGTTATAAACAACCAATGTTCTGCCACAAAAGAAAAAGAAATTCGAATTACTCTTGATCCCTTGTGTATGGCGGTAAACTAAGTCCCTAAAACTCTACACTGCTCCTACTATTTGGTAGATCTAATATGTACTTCATTTCGCCAAAACTTTTCAAGTTTTTCACTAAGAACTGACATATTTAAAAGATACTTTAAAAAGTAGCTATCAATTTGTATAGGGACTTGCAGGCTCGAACGAAAATCTGCTAGATTCGACCAAGTAATTTTCAAATTAAGTATCTTATCAATTTCAATTTCAAATGCCAGACTCTCTGTGCAAGGGTTATGGACTTGGTTGCACTACTCATCTGTTTTCACTGCGATACAGACTGACTGAACGTGTGAATGATTGACTAAGTGAATGTGATTGTAATTGATATTAAGAGCCCGTCGACAGTCACAAAAGCTCTGAGTAAGAAGCTAATAATCAAATGCACAAAGAAATTCTGGGTTTCAACGAAAAAAATACATACAGTGCGCGAAAAAAGGTTAAAGCCACATGCTTTTTTCAATAAATCTCGAAAAGTTGCAAATATTTTTGGACGTCTTTTTACATATTTATTTAACAACTATTTTAACGTATATATAAAAAAAAAATTTCAAAATATACATATGTATTTTCAAATATTTATAGGTTTTTTGACACTTTTTGGTGCGAAATAAGGTTAAAGCCACTCGATTATTTTTGCACTAAAATCCCATTTTTTGAAACATCTTTTCAATATTTCGTGTGTTTACCTTTATCGTCATACAACGCAAGTAGTCGACGTGGTAGACTGTCATACAGTGCTTTTGTTTGGAAGTGAGAGATGTTTTCCCAAGCCGCCCTGATGGCCACCTTAAGTTCGTCCTTTTTGTTGTATTGTCGGCATATTGTACCCAAACATTTTCGATAATGTTCATACCTGGTGATTTCGAAGGCCAATTGTTGAAAATATGGATTCTATTTTTACGAAAAAAGGCTGTTGTCGATCTGGCCGCATGAATCAGTGCATTGTCTTGATGAAATTTCCAGTCCATACCAGCGCCCTCAAAGCGATGTGCAGGAAAATAGGGTCGCATCATTTGCTGATATTCCTCCGCATTCAATTTTGTGGAAATTAATGATAATAGCGTCTTATTGAGGTACCCAATGGCATCCCAAACCATAACCGATCCATCGGCAGATTGGCGCGAAAACAATGTTTTTGGTTCGGTACGCAAATCGTGCCAATAGTAAGAAAATCCTTCTGTGCCATTCAAATTAAACTTTTTTACGTCCGACAAAATAATTTTTTGCCATTGCTTTGTCCAACGCAGGTGGTCCAAGGCGAATTTCTGACGAGCTATATTGTCTTTTGACACCATTATCTTGGGGTTATTTTTTTTGTATTTCAAGTGTTTAGATCCGCTTAAAATTTGTTGAGCACGGCGAACACCAACGGGTACATCATTTTCACTTCTTAATTGGATAGCAAACTTAAAACTGTTGGCAGTACTTTGGATTAAACGACGCTTTTGGCCAATTATGATCATCGATGGTCGGCCAGTTATGCAATTTTTGGCATAATTTTGGAGATTTCCTACAAAATTTCTAACCACATCTTTGCTGCGACGAATTTCCTTTGCTATTAGACGATTTGACATTTTATTACAATCTTTTACTGTGGAAATTATGGCTTTTTCGGCCTCTATAAATAATTTAAGGGGACCCATGGTAAATTGATCGAATTTCGTATGACAACTGCGTTATAGATATTATGAAATGGCACTTACAGACTCGAGAAGGTGCATAACGGTGAAACAGACTAAAACAAAACACAAAAATTTAAACCTCATTGGTTTTCGCGTAGAAAACGTCAGTGGCTTTAACCTTATTTCGCACCAAAAAATCTTAAAAAATCAAAAAAACGTAAAAACAAAATGTTTAATAATGAATATTTTGAAATTTTTTTTTTATATATACGTTAAAATAGTTACTAAATAAGTATGTAAAAAGACGTCCAAAAATATTTGCAACTTTTCGAGTTTTATTGAAAAAAGCAAGTGGCTTTAACCTTTTTTCGCGTACTGTATATGTATGTAGTATGCATTATGTATGTATTCGCTTCGACGATATGAATCCGTGTTATTAGCTTTCAATGTGAATTGATCAATTTAAGAACTATTTATTTAAATAAAACAAACATAAATAGAATCAATACTTACTTTACATATATTGCATTAGGTGGGGTCCCAAGATGCTGTTAATGTCTTGACGTTTTCGTTGATGTCATTCAAGTGTCGTTTGAGTGGCATTAGCTCGTAATCATCATTATTATTACAAGTTCCTTAGGTCTTAAAATTCAGCTCTTAATAATTTTTGAAATTTGTTGTCATTATATTTGGATTTTGCGGTGGCTCTCAATGCTTATGGCAACTACTTGCACATCTTGTAGGCAGACTTTTCGGTTTCGAAATGTAAAAAAACTCATATAAACGTCATGACTTTGGGGACCAGCCACATAAATAGAACACAATAAAACGCAACAGGCCAAAAATTTATTTACGCAATGAAATAAAATTGTATAAAAATACAAAGATACATTCGAGGGCAGGTCGAAAAGTAATAGCAATCAGCAAAGACCTAAAAAAAAAAATTATTTTATTTCTCAAAGCAATTTTTTTTTTAATTTTTTCTAGTTTGGAAAAAGATATTACAAGATAATAAACAGGTTGCAAAATGTAGAAAATATGGTGGTTGCATTGGTAGATAGCTTCCTCATAGCCAAATATCGTTGTAAAATTTTTACACTTGTTCGCAGAAAGTGCCTTCCTTCATTCGATTATCGTATACAGAATTGGTGTAACATTTGTTTTTTGCTTTAAATACAGAAATCAAATAATAGCACGATATTAAATTTAACTCAAATTATGAATCGAAAGTCGAATATTTAGTTAGACGTCTTCTTTTGTACACTTTTCAGTTTTTAACAAATTTTCTTCTCATTGCCGGCCATTCCAATAATAGTATTTTTCTAGACGAAAAAGAAGGTCTGTCTCTTGTGAACTGTATGGATTGGGGCATTATCTTGTTGAAAAATCCAATTATCCCTATAATGCTCATCGGCAAAAAGGTCCTCGTACATAGACGCCCGCATTTTTCCTGGTAGGAATAAGGCACTTTAGAGACTTACCCGCATTCCCTAAACCTGAACAAATCATAAGTTATATTTCACCATGATTTCGCTTGTAGGATGTCTGATATTGCCTGATATCTCGTCAATATTCCTGGCAGTGGTTGGGGCCATCCAAATTACTTTGTCCAAAAAAGGTGCGGTTAGATGGCGCTTAACTTAGGAATATACTCCTTGGAAGAATGTTTCTTCACATTTAATATTTGGTTTATCCGTCTTCTGGATACTGTTAGGCCCAAATGAGCTTGTACTTCCGAGCTGGACATATTTTTTTTTGGCTGCAACAGGAAATATTTGACTCTTACAGCGGTTTTCGATGTATGTAGGTCTGCCAATTTGCATTGCAGTGTTAAAAAAGAAGTGATCAAGGAGGAATGTCGCATAAGTATTTCAAAAATATGTTACAACAGAAAGCTTTGTCATACCAACAATAGGATTACGAATGCAACTACGGAAGGAACCAAGCAAAATATTTATGCATATATACTTATTTCCGTGACGTAGATCTCACATCCAGCTTGCTCAAGAATAGGAATCATGGCATATTTTAAGCGCGCGATTTTAATGCGTAAAAATCAAAGAAAAAATTACAAACTCCTAAAATTAAGGAAGTTATGCTAATTCGCAATAGTACACTGTAGCTTGTATATTAAAAATTTTTGGAATTTTCAAAAAAATTGTAGATCGTAAGCATTCTCAACAAAATCGGAACACTACATTTTCTTTTATAATTGACCTTTCAGAGATATAGCGTTAAGGTTGCAACGCTCGTAGATCTATTATATTATGTTTGTTTTTTTCGGCTGAAGCGTTTTAAAAAACTACAAACCTATTCGGAAAAAGTAAAAAATTAGCATCACTAATCACTACAAAAGATTATTTTTCAGGCTGACCTCTTGCTTACTTGCATACACACTAGAGTGAACCGAAATGTGGCCTAAGAAATAATCAAATAAACAGATGTGCTCTATTTTGGCACACATCCAAAAAGCCATTTGCCTTTGTTTACACCGAATGACTAACCAGATGACTGACTGACTATATGACCGAGTAAGCAAGTCACTTTTCGATATGCAGCTGCCAAGCACGAAATATACTCAAATAGCTAGAAATCATCGAATTTTGTTTGCACTTTAGTTTGGTGCATTCTATTATTGTACGTGTGTGTATAAGGTTAGTAGTTGTGATGCTTCGAAAAAAGATTTTCTTTTCCACCTATTTATTAATATAAAAAAAATATTATTGAAATTATGGCAACATTTTAGACTTTTTCATTGCCAGCGCTGGCTACGGCTTATTTGTTGCTACATTCTAGATACGGAAATGGCAAATTGTATTTATAAAAAAAGACATTTTATTTAAAGAATTTTTTTTCAAATTTGTCAAAAGCCAGGCAATAAAAATCGTTTCGTGAAACCAAATAAATGACGAGCGCGTGTGCCAAATTTTATTACAAAAGAGCAACAATATCTGCTATGAGTCTTATAAATACATATGTATATATGTACAACTTAATAGCACTTTGTGGGTGCGATCTGCTCTTGATAGTATATAGAAATATATTAAAAAATAAAAACAAGAAAATAAAGAAAGAAATAAACAAAGTTCATAAATGTCAGGCCTAGGCCTGTAATTTAGCAATTAAAAAAAATACATATAACTAATTGCAAATAAAATATTTGTTTATTTGTTTTGCAAAAAATTCTTGCCAGTTCAATAACCTTGCGTTTTTGTTTATTTTTTTGTCATGTACTCTTTGTATAAGAGGTATATTATATTATTGCAAATAAAATAATCCAGATTACGAATACTATGGTACTAAAACTAAGCAGTGATTGCAAACTAGTTAGAACTAGAATAAATATATATTTTTGGGTCTTAAACTAGATTGAATCTGTTAGCTTAAATCAGACCCTGAAGTGAAGCATTCAATTTGCCAAGAAATCAACATATAAAGGTTATAATTTAAAAGCACTACAAGGTTACTTACTTCGCTTTCTTCACTCTGCCCACATCATGACCTTCTTAGAATAATAAATGGTATTCATTTCTTTTAAGATTCATTTTGTTTTCCATTTGTAAATTTTGATGGAACCGCAGATCTCAGAGTGTGCCATACATTTCATCCAAATTTTAACTAATACCTAAGCAAATAACCTTTTTGAACCCTGTACGCCGAAAATGTATGTAACAAACAGAAGTAGACATCGGAGCCCCCAAAGTTACCTACAGTATGATTGGGGTGACTGAAATATCAGATTAGAAGCCTCATCAGATAGATGTAAGCATTACATACTTTTGTGAAAAGTTTTATTTTTAAATGTTTTCGAACACTGATTCCCACCAATTCCGAAATATTACATACATAAGTACATACATACATATATGCATATTTAAAAGTCTCTTAGGCAAATCAAATATTATTTCCTTAAACACTCTGCAGTTTGTCTGGCTTCGGTCTTATCAATTAATCTTATCAGTATTAGACTATATACATGCACACACACACACACACACACACACACACACACACCATGGCAGGCAGCAATTATATGCTTCATAATGTAAAGTATATAATGCCAAACAAAAATGTTCAAAGAAAAACTTTGCAAACCTTTTTTCTTTGTCTTCTTTTCTTTACTCTTTAATTGTTATTGTGTTTTTATACACTGCATCTAAAGTGTCAAGGGCATTATAGATTTGTGAAAAATATGTTAAAGACGGAGTCATGGCTGACATCTAGAACACCTCGATGTCGGAGGACCACAAGAGCCAAAATGCGCAAATTTTAACCAAAAGAGCCTTTTAATACCTCTTTATGTTAATTTGATGGTTTTCAGCCAGCTCTTATTTTTTGGCCTATATCTTGGCAGAGTTTTTTGTAGTAAAATATTGAATTGACAAACTTATAACCAAAAAAAAAAAATCAACCGCAGACACTTCTCAAGTATTATGCTCCAGGCTTGCCATAAATGCTTTAAACAACTCGATCTCAAATTCCATACGAGGTAGGGGCATAAAATTTATTCGGATGCAGGTGAACATTTTTTTTTGGGTGCAGTAATTGCAGGGTATCCCACTGTCGACCAACGTCGTCACGACTGATTCTCGTTTTTATTATCATTGTTTTGTTTTTGTTAACTCTGCACTATTAAAAGTATGAGTATGGTTGTTGTCCGTTGTATGTTATCAGCAGGCAAAGTGTCGCACTGTGCTCCTCCAGAGAAGAGAACGACTGAACATCCAAAGAGCACGCAAGCGTACAGAAATACATAACGCATACATACAAACAGCCACTATACGGACGAGCTGAACATTACAAACAAACAAACTGACACATGGACACAAGAGAAAACATATTGAGGTTGGTCAATATTGCCACTTGTACTATACACTTCTTGTTCATATACAAATTTGCATGTATATATGTATGTACATACCACATACATACGTACACCATATACATAAGTATTAAATTGTTGTTGCCGTCAAGTAATGCACAGAAATTAAAAAGCGAGTAAAAACAGAAAAACAATAATGGTAAAGAGCTTGAGGGATTTCATAGTAAGCACGGAAAGTGAAAAGAGCAAAAAATAATTCCAATTCGAAAAAAATAAAACTTCAAAAACAATACAGAATCAAATTGCTATCAAATACACATTTTCGGTACTTAAATTTGTGACCAACGTAAAAACCATAAGAGCATTATAATAAAAAAAAAATAATACATAAAGCTGTTTGAAAAATGGCACAATGATATGGCAAAAACTTAAAAAGAAAGCACATGCACCCAAACATGTATGTATATATACATACATAAGTATGTATAGCGTGTACCATATAATAAAAAGTATATCAAAGGGTTATGTTTGTACTTAAGTAGCTTTGTCTAGACGCAAATGAGAAATGACATTCGAAAAAACACTTATTTTGATGTTTTATTTTTAGAATAAAGTAATAAAAAGACAAAAAAGTGGTAGCATTCGAGATATCATGACTATAAAATACCCTTTAGATTCAACTTTTTTGAAAAATAAGAAATTATTTGTATAATTAATTTTACATGATTGCAAATTTCGCAAATTTTAATAAACAGACTGCAAATGTGTTATTTTTAGTAAAGTTTTTCTGTAAACCTGGAAATTTTTCATAAAACTCCCGACGTTTTCAACCGATTACAATAAAATTTTAGCTATAAGCAACAACATGTAGTAATAACAAGTATGTTGGTGACTTTCTACTATAAAACAAGACTTAGACATTGAACTGAAACTAGTGGATGATCTGTATTATAATGAAATACTTAGAAAAACTATTAATTAGTTATTTATGATGATTTTTGGAGACTGGAGGATGTGCATAGAGAGCTATTTTTTTTTGTCTACGAGTCCCGCTAGGTCTGTAACTCCGCAAGAAAAGTTTAAAGAGTCGTTAATAAATACAAAAGCAAGAGCAAGATATCACAATAGTCTAAACTGCTTTTTGGTACTGAAATGAACGGCGCAGGAAAGGATTAAAGTAATGCTTTAATCTGCACCGCAAACCTTTTCAAAAATCCAGGAAACTACTCAATTAACAAGGGCAGGGGTACAATGCCTAAAATTAGCGGATGATCTTAATGGCCCATCCGACAGTTGCATACTATTTACATGATGACTTTCAACAAGACTAGGTCGGAATCAATCCTTATTGTTACTAAACTGCATGGTGTGTAGAAAAGGGAGGTGGACCGGATCGTTGTATACAATCCCTGAGGCATGCTTGAATGATTCTGATGGTATCTAACAAGAATTACATAACATAAGGTATAATTTTAACACTTGTTAATAACGAATCGGTTGCGGAAAAGTCCTCATAATATAGTCTGGGATTAGCGGTATGTGCTAGTGTCCTACATGCTTTTAATCTGGTCACATATGTGCACAGGAATATATTAAATTATATGATCTGCCTGGCTCAACAGGATATTTCAGACTGTTAATGCTTCAAACCACGTAGCAGAAGCGCCAAAATCATAATTTAGGGCGCAAAATATTGCCGAACTCGGTCCTAAATCTAATTGAGAATATCTTGGAGATATCATCTATAAATATCTTTGAGATGTTTCTGCTAGACGGGTTTCTATATAATTTTGGTATATGCCCATACTAATGCGATATAATAAAAATTTTTTACTTTAGCATCTAAAAATTAAGTTGTAGCAATTTGGTATTTTTTTATAATCTATGTTAATGTATTTGGTTAAATTATCAACTATCTTAATTTCTTATTTTTACAACCAGCTATAAAAGAAATAACCTCTTTGAATTCTGTATATAAAAGCAATTTTATGGGCGTTTCATAAAATGTTTATCGAGCTAAAACGAAATTAAATGAAAATAGATTACGAAAATTAACATAATGAACATTAAAGCAACCAAACAAAGAAAAATTAAAAGAACAAGCCATATAATTAAGTAATTTCTCAAGCCGATTATTGTGTAATGCATAGGATTTTCTCCTCTATATGAACATGGATCTAAAAATAAATTTTGGCAAACGTTAAAGTCGGGCACGCCGGCTTAGGGATACCCTGTAGCATCACAACAAACAAATTGTGCTTAGCTAATCCAAAAAAGTGTCTTCTAGGTAAAGGTAAAATGGTAACTTTTGGCTAATTTAACGAAGCTTGTACTATCTACGGATGGTAATTGGTAAAAACCTATTTGGTGGTCTGGAAGTAAAAGAACTTTCATTTACCTATAACTTGTGAAGTTTTCACCCGATTTTATTTGCGGTATACTATTATTATAGTATATGTAGTGTGTAACTGTGTACAATTTGACCCGGTAGCTGTTATAGTGATTGGTTCTATAAGGTTGCGCATGTAATCCACCGATTTTGATAAAAATTTAATAGTGCTTGGAAACTCTACAATTTCCTGTGACGAAGTTCGATTGCTCCAGCTCTTACCGTCTTTGAGATATATACATACGTTCAAATGGAAAAGTTGAAGATTTTTGCTTCAAAAAAATGTACAGTGTTAAGTCTCGACTCTCTAATCAACTTTTCCTTAACACAACCCTTTTCAACTTATAACTGTTGAGTTGTTGAGAGTGTTGCAAAATACGCAGTTTGCAGCATTATCAACACGGCCACAATCCGAATTTTTTAGCCATTTTGTGATTTAAAACGCACCGAGTTCCCTTATACTCGATAGTAAACGTGAATTTTAATCGAATTTAATAGTATTGACGCAATTAGAAGAGATGTCTTGATCATTTTATGTACTAAATTAAGTGAATTAAATATTATTACTTGTACGTCAACACCTAAACAAAGTAGGGTGTCAACGCTCCAAATTTAAAATTTACAAAATTCGGAAAGAAGAAGTACAAACTCGGCAGACAATTCAACTTATAAACTAACCGAAAGGGATTCACGCTTTAGTCTGTTAAGTTATTGCGCAACTTTCTAACTCCTCAACTCAATAGCAAGCTTGAATACCTTAAATATTTTTTAGGTTTATACGGAATCCACATTTAGTATTTGTGTAATAAAAAATTTAGTTTATTGTGAGCGAAATATTATATATAAAGAAATATATACATGTACTTATATAGGTTCTTAGATTAAATTCATGACAATTTCAAGTGAAATATTTATCGATAATTATTCTGTGTTTTTTTTTCTAATTCAACCCAAAAAAAATAGTAAGCTCAACACAAAACGATTTTTTGGCGTACGTTACCGTAAAAAAATGTTCATGTCTCGCATAAAACAAATTTGCCTTGTAATAAAAAGAGCTAAATTGTGGGAAATTTCAATAAATATTGTTGCTAAAGCTTATATTGTTGTGTAAATTTATTTAAAAGACAGATTTATAAAGTACCAGCAATACTATTATACTATATTTTTATCAAACGAATATGTGGTACAGCTACTAGCTAGATGTGGGATACTATCGATAGTGCTACCACTCAATAGTTTAGACTTCGATAGTTGAAACTATCGATACTATACTATCGAATAAAGTGAAATATGGCTCATAAAAAAGGCCACATTCTTATTTAAAGTACCATAGAGCAAGTGGGCGAAAATTCTAATACTTACAAAAAGGGTATTTCAAAATTTTTAACAGGCATATTTTTTTAATGACATTGTAAAAAGAGATCATTTTAAAATTACATCTAAAAAAAAACAAAAACTGCCCATTCCACAATTAACAATTATAAAAATATTATCTTTCAAGTAGCTTGTTTTTGTGCCAGAAGACCAACATGTCGACATTTCTAGGTTTCAGTCGGATCCTTATGTTCAAAACTACATGACCACTTCTACTGAACATCCATCCTCTCACTTTCAGTAAAAGTGGCAGGAGTGCATAAACACTTGCTGACTAAGTTTTGTAGTCAAACACAATCGGATCCCTGAAAGTAGAATAATTGATACTAAACTTCTAAAAGCTCAATGGATTTGCATTTTGGCTTAAATTTTGACTGGCCAAATAATGGGGAATGTCAAATATTGCTGCTACCTAATTTTTAGATATTTTTTTATCTGTTTTTTGCAACACGAATTTTATGAAATTCAAAATTTCGGAAGCCAAAGTCGTCTACTATCCGCAAATGCTGGACGTCTGTGGCAATCATTAAGGCTAATGCGGCATCGATTTTTTGTTTTTTATGCGAAGAATTTTGTGACTCTAAAAGAGTCGGATTTTCCAAAAGGTTCGACGTGTTACAACTGGTTTTGTTTTTTTTTGTCATGTTGGCAATTTTTCCGTTGATTTGTCGAAAAAGTTACCGCGTCAAATTTTATTGAAAAATCCCGATTATTCATCGAGTTATCGATAACTGCAAATTGGATTTTTCATTTTTAGACTTTTATTTGACAACTATCCTATTGAATTAACAAAAAAATATTTTTATTTTTTTTAAGATTTTTTTTTTAATTTTTTAACATTTTTTTTTTTAATTTTAAAATTTGCATCACTTAATTGCACCGATATTTATATATGCATATATATTTTAAACAAGTGTGCACAGACAAATCGTGTTAAGATTATACAATAATAGTAATTAAAAGCGACGCGCCTAGACTTGATAAACTATTTTTTATCGGCTAATATTTTTATAATTTTATAATTCTTGATTACCATTTGCAGTGAGCCACTTAGAGTACTCTATTGTAAAGTGGTTGAATGCTTTAAGATTATTTGTACGATAAATTGAAATTTTGAAAAGTTTTAATTTTGTTAGAAAACTCGCACTCTGTTTATAATAAGTGTAGGATCTTTGCTTCGATTATATAAGAGCCAGGAGATGTATGCTTGTGACACATAATGCAAGACTTGTTATTACAATTTTTTTTATTTTTCCATAATCAAGTAATAGTAAGACATTTTCGGTTGTTTTAATGTACAAGCATATATACTTATTATAAGTATATTCGGCCGCGCTGCCGAAAAGACTCCGAACATTTCATTCGGTTTCGTTTCGAATTGCTCCCAATTTCACCAAAATGAATTTTTTATTCGGTTTGAAACCGCAAGAAGAACTAAAGCGAATCGGCAAAATAGGTTTAAAAAAGTACTAATGTGCACATAGCATACACGAAAACATGACGATAAGTGCGACAGGGTTCCCGCGTTACACAAAGAAAATTTCCCTTGTAACAAAAATAGCTAAGTCGTGTATAATTTCAATAAATATTGTTGCTAAAGTAATATTTTTGTGTAATTTTATTTAAAAGACAGAAATGAAAATAAAGTGTAAACAACATATAGTAATAGAAAGGCAACCATGTCAGCTGTTTGGATCAAACAAAAATAATTTCGCATTAGAATTTATCGGAATAATAAGGGAATGCGCTAGAGTTAAAACCCAAAAGATTTTATTACAAAGCTATTTACTAACAAAAGATACCAGAATTTTCTGGAATATGTATATTGCTCGTATTTAGTTACTTGTTGATTGTCTGTCAGCATATAATAACTAAGCTCTGCCAATTATGCTCAAAAAGGTTTCTCTATGTGTATGTCTACGTTTATGATAAGTAAGACCCAAAAATCAAAATTGGGCAACAAATTATGCTCAGTCACAAGTTACAAGACTGAGCAGACGGAGTTGCGACGGCGCCACTTCCTACAATGATGACGTAGACATGGCCAAAGACATAGATGTAAATGTATAGATATTATTGTTATATAGACAAACGTAGAGTCTTTAAACATGTTGACCTCCACTTTAATTTTGGTTTTCTATATTTTTTTTATTTCTTTTTTTTTTTTTGTTTTTATTGTTATAGTTTTAGGGCTTTGTATGGCTGCAGTTGTAATTTTAAGCACGCAAACAAATTTGATTTCAATATATCTAAGATTTTGTACACGTAGCAGCATAAAATGCGAAAGGTAGCCAGCCCTTTAGCACATTTGAAATACTGATATAAAAAAAAATATACAATTATGTTTTTTTTATGAGTTTTGTACAATAAACATGATTTGTGTAATGCATTTAAATTAGCATTAGCTATTACATGGTTTTTTTTTTGTGGTACCAAGAGTTTCCTTATGTACTTGAACACTTTATTTTGTTTTATTATTAATGATGATATTGATGATGAACTGACAGTGCGGCGAGTAAACAATTATTTAGTTTCTTTTTTCTATACATAATTTAAATTGAAGCCTTTTAAAAGTGCACCCACATGCAATATTAGTTTTATTTTTCAACATTGTCAGTTATAGCATGCCAAGCAAAATAAAAAAACAAGCTAAACCTGAGCATATCACGTATACGTAGCGTAGTGCTGGTAAACAAGTTTTATATAGTATATTATTATAGCAGTAGAAGGCAAAAAATAAATAAATAAACAGTTTGTAGCTTGCTTGGTTAGTTACCTGCTTGATTGCCAATCTACAGGTACATTAAACTTGGCCTAAGCACCTTCATAGTATGCGAGTATCTATATACAAAACAAATGCACACACACGCACACACACACACACAGATAGATACTAGTATATGCTGCTGCACATGCAATAAACTTTATTGCAATGGCCGTGCATTGTACACAAAAGTCGAACTTGTTTTTATTTTACTTTTTTTTTTGTTTTATTACTCAACAGGTTTACTATATGCATTAGTCTATATAATTTAATAGTTGTAGGTGTGGGTGTGCTAATTGTCTATATGCCCATATAAAACAAGTACATACTCGTACACGCAAATATGCGAGGGTGGCGTGATAAGTAATCGACAGCCAACAAATATTTACATGCGATACGATAAACGCTTGAAAGGCTACTGTTTGTTTTGAAAACAATGTGAAGAACTTTTCCACATATATTTTTTTCGATTTCTTGTAACTATTTTAATAGCGGGAATAAATATATAATATTATGAATTTAAAAATAAAAGTATGTATTGTTTTACTGATTTTTCCTTATTGGCAAAGGTTCTACTTGGAAATTAAAAGCAATTAATTTCTACAAATTTGTCATAGTTAATATTTTCGGCATGTAATTAAATTGTTATAAGGTATATGACTGTTACATTTTGAACAATCGCAATTCATATCAAATTGTTAAAAGCTCTAGGTAAGCAATTTTCTACCGATTGTTGTAAGCTTATAAAGGAAAACTTGGACTGTTGACAACTCTGTTTATACAAATTGGCAAACCTTGTAATTTCTGACGATTGTATTCTATCACAATGTGTCGATGTTTTTTAAATGAGCATTTAGATATGAGCTAAAATTTCTAAAATCTTTTTCGTGTAGAGGTCATTTGTATTTTTGAGTAAACGCTTTCATCGTAAGTGCAATCCACAGCAATATTAAGACTCCACATTTTGTGACTTTTAATGGTAAACAATATTGAACCTTGCTTAGAGACTTATTTTATAAAGTATTAAGGTAAAGTTTTTAAGGTATTAACCGAAATACAAAAAAATTTTGGCTGGAGAAAAGCTGGCAAATGAGTTGAAAAAAAAAATATGATTTTATAAAAATAATATTTTTGGTAAGATTTTGTTAAGATATGTTAGTAAACCAATGTTATATATTACTTCTTAGCCCACCCCCTGTGAATACAATGTACATATAGCTATTTGTTTACATTAAAGCCAGTCATAAATAATTACTCTATTGGGGTAGGAGCTGTACAGATTTTGTTACTGATAATATATTTAATATACTCATACAATGTTTTTTTTTGTTTGGTTACAAGTGACTTGTTTTCAGCTACTTAAATGTCAAGTTAAAGGTTAAAAATTATTTGCATTACTCATGCGACGTGTTGCCTTTAATTGATTATTGTGGTTGCTGTTGTTGTTGTTGTTGTTGCTCCACTAACATCAGAAATTTGCATTTTAAACTACGTTAGAACCATTTTTCATCTTCAAAATTAAGCGTGAATTTTGTTTATTTATCTGTCGGGCAGATGGCTAATAGCTCAGCTTGTTAAATTAGTTAGTTAAGCTGGCGCCAGTTAGAGAACTGTCAATTAATATGCTCCACCAAAAACAACAACAAAACCTTTTATTGTTGTTATTATTTAATTTTTTTTGCTTTAACTGGTAGCCCCGTAATCTGTTAAGTATTTAACACTATGTAAACAACAACGATGACAACGAACCGAGTGAAAACAAAGTCTCATTTATCTTTAATTTTGTTTTGCTTTGCTTGTTTAATAAAAAAATATATTTTATTGTATAAGTATGTATACAAAATTAATATATATGTAGAGATTATTAAGAGCTATTGTTGACAGTTCCGTGGCGGTTTATGTTTTTGTTTTTCGTGAGAAAGGAATGAATCTCTAATAAATCTACATCATATGCACATAAAAATGTTAAAGTTAGAAAAAAACAATAGATTTTTTCTTTTTAAAACAAAAAAGCAATAGTATAGTTTGTATATATGCATTTATATATTTTTTTAACTCCAATTTGTACATTGTTTTACATATTAATTAAATGATTGTAAAGTTGCCTTTTTAAAAAAACAAACTAATCGGTCATAATTAAAATTCAGAAATCAATGCAAAACAGAGCTGGAACTTATGTCTGGGTTTATTATAGGTTTATTATTATTTATGTCGCTTTGTAACTCAGAATTTGCTTACTGAAATAAGCTATAATTAAATTGTGTGGGCGTTTTTATAATATCAAACGATTGCGACTAGAGAGTCTCTATTTTATAGCACTTCTTTCCTAAAATGGTATAACAAAGTTTTCAGTAGGCGTCTGGCATACAATAAAATATCAAATTTTATAGGCATATTTTAATTTTGTATTATTGATGTTTGGGGTTTTTTTTTATTATTATTCATGAGTAAACTTGTTGATTTAATTAGTAATCCAGAACTTTTGTAAGTTTTCTTAAGCTGCTTTGAATTTGCTTCACATAGGTAGGGGTGTGTCAGAAAAATCCTAAACAGTTTGATTTAAACTTTCTTTTGTATTTCTTTGAAAATTCCGACATGGTGCTGGATCAAAATTCGTTTAAATGAATAGACTCTTACACAGAAAATTAAATTGATTAATTTTACCGAGTATTAACGAATAAAAGTTGTCTTTATAAGCAGTGCATAGCTTATTATCACTGTAATTCAGTTTACAACGAACTACATTGTTAAAAGATATATTTTTCATATTATTTTTATAAGGGCCTACTAAGTTCGCTTAACCAACAAGTTAGAATTACTAGGAAAATTTTGTATACGCTACGTTGCAAAATTTCTAATGCCTTTTGCAATAAGCATTTACCTGATTACGAATACTTATTGCACACAATTAAAAACCAACAAACAAATATCCAACAGCAATCAGACAAGTCATTGAACGTTTAATAACATTGCCCTAGTTTAGTTGAATATAAAAAGAAAAATAAATAATAATAATAAAAAAAATACATAGATACAGCAACATCAAAATAAAATAAAAAAGCTTTGATTAATTTTTTCAGCTAGACAAACGCACATACTCAAGCATTAAATACTTAAGCCTAAAGCAACAATGGGTTGACACAGACATCTGTAGATACAAATATACGTACATAGTACTTATAGATACAAACCGATAAACATTGAAACACTGTTAGAAATGCTACACATTTTTAGACTAATGATAAAATTTTTAAGAGTTGCACACACTTACAAAGCATAAACAATTGGCCGTGAAACTAATTAATTTAAAGGTACATAAACTTTTATTTATGCGTAAATAAGCGTATGCGTAATTTCCACTAGATACATTTGTAAATGCTTTACTTTACAGATGTTTTTCTTTTTACAAAACTACTGTTCTGAAACTTTACTTACTTTTTTCTTTTATAGTATATACAGATATGAAATCTTTAAATGAAAAACTTGAGCATTTCTGATGTTTTTGAAATCAAGATTTACTCATAGAAAGTGTCAAAAAAAAAAAAATAAAAAAATGTAATTTGAATATAAAAATGATATTTGTTTGTTGGTCAAAGGAAACTAATATTTTTTGTGATCCTCGAACAATAGACCACTCAATGCTGGGTACTGTAAGTCTAGTTTTAGGTATCTATAGATAGTTAGAAGTGTCCTCTTTTACTAAAAAGTACTCCAACGATTTAATGATGTAGTTATGACTAGACTACTACTAATTTTTTAATTAATTGTTACACTTTTTTTAACCTACACATTTTCTAAAAAATAAAACTGTTATTCTGTTATTGTTATGGTACATTATGCGTACGGATTCATTACTTATTTCTTGTTCAAATAAAAAAAAAAAAAAATATTTTTTTACTATCTTAAATATTTCAATCATCATTTTTTTAAACGCGATCTTTTATCCCATCTTTATATGGTATAAATATGAATCAAATCGTTTCGGTGCAACAATGTTAACAAAAAAATCAAGCTAACATTTTATATTTAAAAAACAAAAAAAAATATATAATAATACGGAAGCCATCGGTAGCCTAGTAGTAGCGTACTCGCTTTGTAACCCGATGGTCGGTGGTTCGATTCCCCGCAGAGACACTGGTGCATTTGCCTACCACTGGCAACGCTAGCTCAAAGACGCTATTTGCCCAAGAAAATCTGTATTAATTTAAGACACTTCCGTTCGGATTCGGCTATAAACTGTAGGTCCCTGTTCTCTTCGAACAGTTATTAATAGAGATCCCCAATGCTCCGCCAAGGAATAGTCAGTCAGGGAAATTATTATTAAGGATAGGAAAGACTGGACGAGAAATTAAAATCAGGTTCCTTAAAAAAAGTTTAATTTAGTATTATATAAATAATTCAGATTTAGTAAAAAAATTTTAAATTTAAAAAAAAAGTAAATAAGCACATTGTCCCATCTCAAATTGTGATTTACAAACTTTTCAATTATCATTGTTATTTGGTCCAGCAGCTTACATTTAATTGTGCAACATAAATTATTCTCTTTGTTTTGTAACTTGCCCTGCGCGGCAAGAGAACTCCCTTTATTAGAACTCTCTCTTAAGCTAAGTAAGCGTTCGCGCAAGCGCATTGCATGCGTCGGCTGCGCTGCCGACCTCTCCAATTTGGCGCTTTACATATCGGCGGCTAATCCGTCTAATAGTTTGCAAATGCAGATCAGTTCTCACTCGTCGCTAATCATACCTCAACGCATCTACGCACCTTTATACCTAAACGCCTCTATATAACCCATTATATCGCTTAATAAACTTTATATACAATAAATACCATACAAATTAGTTAAGCCCGATGTTTCGATATAAATGCTAGCAAAAAATATTGTTAGCTCAACAATTGCTTATTACACAAAGAACTTACTCGTATATATTTGAATCTATTTAATATATATGTATAGTGTAGTTCAGAGGCTAGACGTGCTGTACCATCATAAAAGAAGTAATAAATAAATGAACCGATTACGATTAAACTAGGCATATATATTACTTCAAAAAAGTTTTGACTGCCGAATTTAGTTACTTTATAAACAAACGAATTATGTCTTAAAGAAAAACGTTTTCTCGACCGTTCAATTTGGTTAATTCGTTTATTTATAAACTTAAAACTTTTAAATTTTCAGGCCACTACTCTACCATCTCAGCCACCAACTTTTTCCTTTCGAGTACTACATATATTGGGACTATCTCCAATATTTTGGTCGGAATTTTAACATAAATCGAAAGTTAAATCTGGTCTGTTTTTGATATGGCTAAACATATAATGAGTCCAAACGTTAAGTTTGGTTATCCTAGCTGTTATAGTCTCCAAGATCCAGGCATTAATACAGATAGACGGACATGTATAGCTTAATTTTTCTCTCTATGTTACATACAATTGCACAAACTAAAAGTACAGGGTATAAAAACCTATCAATAAAAATGTAAAATAACATTTACGCGTAATATGCATACATACTTTATCAGTTGAGCAATAAAATTCACATCTGTTTAACTAAGTGAATAAATGATTCTCCAATTATTTTTCTATACATATATAGTAATAATTATAATATATAACACAATAAACATATTGTCATACAATAATAATACATTTTATTATGCACAAAATTCCACTACTTGTATTTGAAAAAAAATTTAAATTTAAATATAAAAACGACCATAGATTATGAAAACGAAAACAATCGCAAAGTTTCATTTATACATAATTGTGCGATAGAGTTTTTTGTTCTCGATTTTTATAGATTAATGCTGAGAATTTGTTTTAATCAAATTAGTTCATGCCTTGTGCTTTCAAATCATTTACACTTGGTTTGCTGATGTGCAACGCGGCGTATGCGCAATATCAATGCTAGGCTTATAAGATCACTGGAGCCTTAGCTATTGTTATATAGACGTCAAGGTGATTTGTTTGCATAAAATGTTGAAGAATATCAATGTAGAATAGCTTTAAACTTGCTTTGATGCAAACAAAGCCTAGAAATTATTCACTGTTCAAAAGAATTTCTTATTGTCATATTAATTAATCCAAAAATGGGAAAGGTAATATTTCGAAAGGTATTATGTTTTTAAAAATGTACAGCAACATATCACAATTGGAAAAAATAAATGCACCAAAATCGCTATATAGACTTAAAAGCAGTACCACAGCTCAGTTCCCTGCAACATGTAGAAAGTTCAAATGTTACTGTAGGCGTCAAATTGATTTACATTAATATGAAAGAACTATTAAGCTTGGCCTACACTGGATAGCTTAATTATATTAATAAAGCCTCTATAAAACATGCCACTTTATATTTATTTATTTTTTTAATTTTCAGTGCCCCATAACAGACTATGATATGGATGATCTCGATGATTTAGATCAAGTTACTCAGGTGATTGGCTACCATCCACGTTTCCGTGATCATTTTTTACGTACGCAAAATTTTATCATGAAAGGCGATGGACCATTGCCCTCCGATTACAGATACTATTTGGCCATAATAGTAAGTAATAAACTTTTCATATAGCTTAAAAACAATTTCAAAAACAATATCTCAGATATGCCATATCTCAAAAACTAACTATATCAAATTTGATTAAATGAATTAGTAGCCAAATTTAACATTTATTGGCTTTTAGTAGCTGTAATAATTACAGAGTTTACCTTACTCTTATTTTAATATTTTTTATTTGTTTATTTACTGTATTTTGACGTGAAAAATGTTTAATTTTGCTCTATTGTTATAATTATTGTTGTTGTTGTTTGTATCTACTTGTGCATAAAGCGTGCTACTCAATAGCTCTGAAATTAACGCAAGAGCCGCCTCTTACAAACAATTGCATTTAATTGTTTTTATATTCAGCCAGTTGCAAATATATATATACATACATATATTATATGTATTCATTATATGTACAATGTATATATTGTACATGTACATACTATGTACTATATTATTTTTATTACAGCTCGTATGCATTAATTAAGTTATTGTATTGCTATGGTTTTTATAAAGATTGTTGGTGTTGTTGTTGCGGTTGTTGTACATTTTGAAGTTTGATAAATTGGATGCGCGTTATTAATTTCAACGATCTCTACGGACGCTTAATTTTCATTAAACGCAGCAAACTAAACAACTAACAAGCCCACATGCATAGATAGCACTTGCATATCTATACTACTATGTACTTCTTGTATGTACCTATAGTATGTACCACACATATGTATATTCATACATAGAATGAGCTATTTATAATTAACATACAGCAAAACAAACACATGCACTGAAAGAAAAAAAGTGATACATTTGAAAAGGTGCCTGATGACAGTGGAATACCCAGCATTCTTTTTTGCCAAAGAACATTTATTACTGCGTACTTTAATATTGCAAATTGAGTATTCAAGTCCAAAATGCTTGCA
Source organism: Chymomyza fuscimana (assembly GCA_949987675.1). Taxonomy (NCBI): domain Eukaryota; kingdom Metazoa; phylum Arthropoda; class Insecta; order Diptera; family Drosophilidae; genus Chymomyza; species Chymomyza fuscimana. Next base: position 63,792,248 of record OX465089.1, on the reverse strand, counting down.
CTGCTTGCTTTCTGAGCATGGCTATGATGACTTTCAGAATTCTTAGCCTTTAAAATGTACGGAGTTTAAAGGTAAAAAGTCTTGAAAGGTTTTAATGATGCTTGCCCAAGTTTGACAATATTATTTTATTTGCCTAAAAAAAAACATCCTAAGATTCTTGTAGTTGCTTTGTTTGTTGATCAGAATTCTTTTTTTTTTTTTTAATTTTTATATTTGTGGAAGCGTAAAACAATAGTTTGTGTTGAAAAGTATTACATTTAGTTGTTGATATTGGCTGCTATTTCCAAAATTTATTTACATTTTACAAAACTAAAAACTCGAAGCATACCTTATATACCCAAAAATTAATAACGCCGTCCTTCGAATTTCACAAAACGAATAAATTTTATTTATTTTCGTTTTTGCGTTGTTTCCATTTTATATTTTTTGCTGTCAATAACTTCCCATATTTGCCTTACTCTTTTCGATAAATTGTCATATTTCTCTTGCTCTGAACAGCTGAACGTCTTTTATTGAAAATTCGTTTTTATTTTACAATAGGGACATCGTATGGGCCATAAAAAGGAAATATTTTTGAGCAAAATATCAACCCTGTCGCACCTATCAGTTATCGATTCATGCTACTTTTTGGTTTAAATTAGAAAAACAATAATTCAAAATAATTATCAATCAATTGCTTGCTTGAAATTTAAATTGGCATAAATACATGAAAAAATAATAATCAATAAATGTCTTACTTGAAATTGGCTTAAATAGTATCTAAGAATATCAAAGAATATTTTAAAAAATTATTTCAGTTCAAAAAGCGTACTTTTAAACCTATTTTGATAATTCGTTTTGATTTCTTTTGCAACAAAGCAGTCAGATTGGGAGCAACAAACATGTGAAGTCAATACAAATCCGAAAATTGTATGTATTTGCTTTTTGGCGGAGCAAGCCTGAATATATATAGATTCAACAAAATTCGAGTAAAATCGCTATATAATTTTTATTTTTTGGAAAAATTTCCTATAGTCTCTGCAACAGTTTTTTAATCGTTCACAAAAGCAATAAAATAATTGATTCCAATACATATTGTAAAGAGGAATTAAATTATACGTGGAAGTTAAATTGAATTATTCGTGTATATGTGATTCTGAATTCACAAAGAGTTATTTTTTTCAATAGTTCTTTTTCAAGTGTACTTACTGTTTTAACTAAAAGGAAAAGAAAGGGACCTACAGTTTATAGCCGAATCCGAACGGAAGTGTCTTAAATCAATACAGATTTTCTTGGGCAAATAGCGTCTTTGAGCTAGCGATGCCATTGGTAGACAAATGCACCAGTGCCTCTGCGGGGAATCAAACCAACGACCATCAGGTTGCAAAGCGAGTACGCTACCACTACGCTACCGATGGACTATCATCGAATAACATTTAATTATTAATATCTTTTACTAAGCTCATTAAAAAATTAAAGCTAAAGTCAGCATAAGTTTTTATGAAAATTTCGACCTTATGGCAAACGTTTGGCAATCCAGCCCAGTTGTAAATGCATTTTGTTTTTTAACATTTTGTTTATAGCTTATGTGTCACTGGAGGCGAATTAAGAGTTTGAACTCTGCTTGTTACAGTCAGTCCTGAACATATTTGTTCCAAAGCAAATCATCAATGGCATCGCTATCGAGTCTAACTTGTTGCTGTGCAAATGCTGCAATCCAATTACTTCCAGGGTTTTGGAGACTTTGTTTCAAATAAAGCATACATACATACATACATGCATACATAGCACAAACTACTAGTGCAAATAACCTTTTGTTCTCGACAGCACTAATACATAGTTCTTGCAACAACCTTGTTACTGAAGTCACTTTTGTATATGATTGGGTGTGTACCAATCATGTTGCAAGGCTGGGCAACTAAAACCTTATGGTGACATTTATTGCAAAGTTATCAATACATGCACATGCATAATACATAGAAATCACATAGTGCATACATACTATAGTATATGGTATTTAGGTGTCTGCTTGCTACATGATAAAGTTGGAAATATGTTGATGACATTTCATGCTCATCTTAACTAAGTGGCTTACAAAATCTGGGCAGCTGATTTATTTGCCTTAAAGTTAAAGTAGGGGTCCTGTGTGTTTTTCAGTTCAGTTGGGCTGGAAAGGTCTGTGTCCAAGATTCATTGGCAATCTAATATACATACCTACGTATAAGACTAACAATCTTTTTTTAAAAAGATTCATATGATGAACCTCTAAGGTACAAAGGATATTTTAAAGAGAGAAGGTACACAGACATAAGAGACACTTCAAAGCCACCTAAAGTCTGTCATGAAAAAAAGATTTTAGGATATAATTCGTTTGTTAATGAAGATATTTTTTATACCCTGATTTTATCATCGATTTAACTCGAAAAAGCCTTGAAGGGTCTAGAAGCCTGTTTGTTTATTATCGGGTAAAAGATAAACATAGTTTTGTTAAAAAGTGACTCGTGTCCTAAGATTTATTATTTTTTAGATGAAGATCATTTTATTTTTTAATTTCCACAACCAAAATCCTACCGTTTTCTTCTAGTAAATACATTGCACAATGATCCCAAAACGGGTATTTTCGGCATAAAATCGAAAAATAATGCTATGTTGGGGTGCCACAGGAAACTATTTCTTGTCAATTTCTTTGCTATGCCAATTCTTGGTGCCACCGACATGATTCGCAACGGTTTTAAAATCTTTGACAAAATTCCTTGAGATTTGATTAAATTGACCAATAAAACCTATTTTATTCAAAGAAACTGTTACTTATATGGAAAGGTTATTCAATTTCTGATTTATCTGTATCTTTATGTTTTGATAAATCTAATGTTTAAATTCATGATTTTCATTTTTACAAAATCTTTATTAAAATCTTTGGTAAATATGCCATTCTGTGTTTGTGGTACTAAATAATAATAATTCGGAGTACTTATTTTGGCAACTTACGGAGAAAACAGCCACAACAGCATATGGAAATTAAAAAAAATTAATTAAATTATTTTAATAAATGAAGTAATATTTGACCTCATTTGTTTAGCGCAGTGCACAGCACACATAATTGTTGCAACTTTTGCTGGACTGTATGACAGCCTGGAAGCGATCTTGAGGTTCTTCGACACCTTCGCTCGACTTTTTCGTTGATCGAGTGTTTTTCGTAAGGCCTCCAATGGCTAATAATCCCGCAATAGGCACTTCAAAAATTATTTTCAATATACGTCCAAATTTGCAAATGTAAACAAACGAATTTAACTATTCACAACGCTGAGGACAGCTGTTGACCCGTAGGGTTGTCATACAAACTCTTGTATTGGGCGAGAGAAATATTCAAACTTTATTCAAATTTATTTTGTACAAATGGAAAGAAATATGCTGAAAATAGTCGCCAAATGTAATAAAGAATAAACTTTCTTGGATCACCGTTAAAAAACATGTATTTAAATAAGTGTCCAAATGTTCTAAAATAATTTTTGGAAAGTAGCAACTCTTTGCTGCCATTCTTGCAAAATCGTAAACATTCGGAATTAATTGTCTGAAAAATGAAATCTTTGAGATTTCTGTGGCACCTACTGATTTTTCTAAAGATTTGTTTTCAAACCGTTGACAAAATCTTTAAAGATTTCCGTGGCAACCTCGATAGAGTTCAAATTCGGTACATTTAATTTTAATGACACAAATAAAAACTTGGAAAAATACTTCCGTTCCTTAACTAAACTACTAAGCGAATAAAGATATTTGAATACATTTTTTTTAGTGAATCAAAAAAACTAATTTCTTTAATTTTTTCAAAAATAAGAATGATTGCATTGTTCACTTTGCGAAAAAAAAATCGGCAACTTCTATAATTAAGGAAATTATGCAAATATTAGTGATGGAACCTCCTCCTCCGCCGTAGTACCTTGAAATATTGACAAATAAGCTTAATTCCTCGACATGGAAAGATAATAAATTTCAAACTTGTTAAGAATGTTTTATTTATTTTCTTAAAAATAAATGTCATTATTCAGCTGACTTCACGAGCGCGCTAAATTTTCAGGGTTGCCACAAAACTCAAAAAAAAAGGGCATCTATTTGTAAAATATGCATTAATTTTCCAAAAATATTTTCATAAATTTTTTGATTGTCAACAATGCACCAAGTGTAAAATAAAAGAATATTATTTTTATTACTTGTTTAATCCTACAACAACTTTTTTATTTTTATTTATTCTCATAAAATAAGATAATATAAATTGCGAGATCTAATATGCGATAAAATAAAGAGTTTAGGCTTTAGGCCTTTTCAGCTTAGATAGTATAAACATTTGAACAAATATGACTAAAATAATGTCAGAGAGCACAAAATTAATAATAAGCCCATAATTAGTAACTAACTTTAAACCTAATTACCAACTTAATAGCTAACTTCATTCTAAGAAGTTTGTGCCAATCAATTTAAATCCGAATATGTGAAGTAAAAACATCGGTTTCTAAAACTATTAGTCAGTTCTACATCTGTAGTGTAGGTCAGAATTGGAATGATGCCGCAAAAGATTTATCCAATACCCAAATTTCATTTACAACATCAAAACTTACAAAACAAACTAATAAAAAAGTTGGCTTATTAATTAATTACATACCATTTTGTCAAAGTTACTCACCAAATCTTTGTTTGATAATTATAAAATCTATATAAAAGCATCTAATGCTTGCATATAATTTTGTAAATTATAAATAGTAAATATTTATGTTACGCAGGTTCTAAAAAGTGTTATTACAAATGCACTTTATACTTTGTCAATGTTGCTCTTGGTTTTTAAGCCGATTTTGAGCGAAACTATTTTGAGGGTATAGCATTTAATGTATCTTTTATGCAATGGACATTAAACGAACAATTTTGCTTGAAAAGAATTTAATTTTGGCAGTTGAAGCTGAAAATTTTAATATTGTCGTTAAACTTAAATTTGTACAACACATTCAGGCCCTACTTGTTGGATTTATGCATATTAAGTATACGCCCGGGTTGCATTCAAAATATGCAAAATCCTAGAGTTATATTAAGAAGCATAAAAACGAAATCTGAAGTAAAGAAAAACAAAAGTTCTGTAAATTGAACAGAAAGAAAATGTAATTAAAATTGATTTATGGTGCAGTCAATTAAATTTTTCTTTATTTTGCGTGTTAATTTGGTTCAACGCCAGCATACAAAATACAATATACATACTCTACATGTTGTACATACCTACATGAACAAGATGAATGCACGGCCCAAATGTGCGTATATTAATACATAGTATACATGCATATGCATGCACCAGAGGCGGCTCCAGGCACAAATTCTGGCGGGGGGGATTCAAATTTCATTCACAGTGTGATTTCTGGCCGAGTACGGACCCCCAGGACGCTCATCTTGGGTCCGCCCTTTCGCACAAACAGACAAAGTTGCCTCAACCCCAAACCCACCAGTAGCTAACGAACAATGCGATTGTATTCCGAGCCAAATTGTTGTTGCCATTGTTTTGGTATTTGTTGTAGTTGTTGTTGTTCTCGCTGTTGTTTGGCAAAATGAAAAACAATATTTTGCAATTTCATTGTTGTTGTTGAAAAGCTGATTTCTGTCCAACAACGAAGAATAATTTTACAAATTTTTGGGAAATCCAAATGTCCAGCAAGCTGTCTCATACAGTACGAGAGTTACCTTTTATATTTTGGCAATACAAAAAAAAATAAACGAAATTGGAAATAATTGGTTTAGAATAATTACATTTGTAATAACAAGCGGTCATAAATGTAGCGGCAGAAATAAAAATAAGCTCTTAGCTGGTTCGAGCTAAATGAAATGAACTAGATCATCAGAATAAAGTTTCCCTCAGAAAGGACATAGGGCCATAGTGGGGTGAATTCGGATGAATTTTTTCGAAGATTTTTTAAGTGATAAAAAATTTTTTTTTTCCAAATTGAAAGTTGTTGTGTTGAGGGTATTGAATAAGCTGCATTGTGTCAAAATTTCAGATCGATACGAATATTTTTTGTCAGGTAGACTGATCTCCGAACAAAAAATGCCAAATTCGTGATTTTCGAATTTTTTGGGGTGAATCCGGAGTGTCCCAAAATGGTATAGACCGCCATAAAATTTCATCGCAAACATTTTATTTCTCTAGTTTTGATAAAAAAAAAGGTTGAATAATAAATTATTCTTTTTCTAATGTTCTGTTACTCCTAGTGGAGCATAGGGCCATCGAATAATACATTGCAATGAATAAATGTGGATTAAAAATAATCGTTGCCTAGTGAATGGTTTTTTAAAAAAAGAGGAATATCGTCTGAAAAAGCACTCCTTTTGTCGATTTTCACTGCCTTCAGCATTTCCAACCAATCATCAGAACTTGAAACTGGTTTACGGGGGTTTGTTTCGCTTCTTTTGTAAGTTCTCGGCATTTTGACACAAAAACAGTTGAAATTATATTAAAAATAATTATTTGGCTCTTTTCGACACTTCCGGATTCACCCCAAAACGAGCTTCCGGATTCACCCCAAATCGACTTTTTCGAAACAGAATAGCGTCATTCTGGTTTCTTGCAAAAATTGAAACGAACCCTTTAGCATTTTTTAAGTATAGCGTCTCAATAATATTATGGATATATTTACATTTGATTTTACATGAGAAAATGTTGAAATTTTGTAAATTTTCAAGGTAGCAATTTTTTTAGAAAAATTATACTGAACAGAAAAACACGTGTACTCCAGTCGGAGTATTATCAAAAGCCACTGTGGATTTACCCAAATTCCAAATTCTCCCCACTTTCCTCTGCTAGGTCACAAATATGACATGACTACCTTAGCCTCGTACTCTTATAGCTTTTACAAATATATCGGTGAAAATAAGTGTAACGCACAATTTTTCCCATGACCTTCTCCGATTTTGATGATTTTTACAGATTTGGTAGAGCTACTAGCCAATAGTAACCACGTCAAATTTTATTGCAAAGTTACGATTATTTATCGAGTTATCGATAACTGAAAATTGGGTTTTTCGTTTTTATACTATTCTTTGACAAGCCATATCTTCTAAACAAATAAAGATATTGACGCGATTTTTTTTTTCCATAAAGAAAGATCTTTTCATTCCGAGGAGTTATGCCTATTTGTCATCGAGGTACTGTTTACTATGGCGAGCATGCGAGGTGCCATCACTAAAATAAGCATAACTTCTAAAATTCTAAGAGTTACCTCCTTTTTATTTTTTTGTTTTTCGCAGTGAACTTACACGCATAAAATGACATCAACACTAAAAATGATAAAAAATTATTAAAAACAAATCTTAAAAATAAATAAATTTTTTTTTTTAATTCAATATTTTGTCTATCATATTTTATCTATATTCGAACTCCAAAAGATATTTCTTTGCCAAATTTGGTTACGATATTTTTATAAACAAACACAAAAAAAAATCGATTTTTTCTGCAAACACGTTTTTTTGACCGATTGGTCCTATGGGGGCTAAATGATACATTCAACCGATTTTGATCAAATTTGGTACAGTGCTGGGCAACCCTAAAAAACTGGCAAACACCAAATTTGGTTACGATATCTTCATAAAAAACGAAACACAACTAATTTTGTTCAAAAAAAAAAATTTTTTTGCCGATTGGTCCTATGGGAGGAGCTATATGATATAGTGAACTGATTTTGATAAAATTTAAATACAGCACAGTCCTTCAAAATTTTCTTTTAACCTGTTAAAATTGAGCTATAGGATCAAAAACGCAGATTCGAATAATTTAATGATATATGAGCTGAAAAATCTTTGTGTGTTTCTTTAAAAATAAAAAATTAAGTCAACAATATAAAGATACTCGTTTGACTCATGCCAACAAAAATTGGGGCACGATTTGCATTGTTACGCTTCGTTTCGGCTCCCAAGGCACAATGGCTTCGTGCCGTCCATGTGGTAATAAGAATCGGTTTCACACTCCCATCCAAACTGTAAATGGTATTGCGCTACTTTGGGCTGAGTTTGGAGCATCCAAATCTTAATACTCAACATAACTTAAAGCAATCAACATTTGTCGGTTCTTTTGCCTTCAAAGCACTTTGCTTATCTGAAAATTTTGAATTAGTATTGTATACAAGCCGTTAAAATGCAGCGCACTAGCCTAGTCGTCTTAATTGCACAATTGTAGGGGGGCCAATAGTCACACACACACACCTACCTACATATGTATATATAGTCTTAGAAATGTAAAATTATTTAAGATTTACGATGGCATGTCAGGGCATGGCATGATTATGGTACAAGCCTCATTAATGACAGAGCGTCAACAGCAATAGCCAACAACAATAAAACAATGTGCACAACCATGACAAACAATAATAAAAAGAAATACAGTAGGAAAACAATATTTACTATTACGAGTATCTCCGTTTAAATACACTATAAAAATTTAAAAAATAAAAATGTTTTTCCACTAGTATTTAAAGTACTGATATAGCAATTTACGTTCAATAGGTAACTTATGTATATTTACACAACAAAATTTTTTGAAAAAAAAAAGAAATTAGAGGTGAGAGGTCTAAAAATATCGTCAAATATTTTCATACTACAAATTTGTATCTAATAAATTTCTGTATAAAGAATTTTCTTATACCCAACCAACTGTGTTGAAAAAATAGTTTCAAAAGTGCACGTAATTTAAACTGAAATAATTTTTTAAATATTCTTTTCAACTTTCAATTTATTCATAATTATTTTTAATTATTATTTTTTTTTAATGAATCCAAAAATTCTAGTCGTTAAAACGAGTTTTTGGCATACGTTCACATATACACACATGGTTCATGTCTTGCATAAAAAATAATAATAAAATAAAATAAATAAAAAAAAAATATTCACAAAAGCTTAATCACGCATTCAAAAAAATGTTCCTTCTCTATGTCGCAAAGCTCACCACGTAGTCAATGCACATCCAACTCAGAAAGTGTATTTAAAAAAATAAGCAAAGTCAAAACAATGAACTGCGCTTTGAATATTTGACGTTTTGGGTCACACACACACATACCACACACACACATATGCATGAAATATAAAAGAATTCAAATCATAAAATGGTTTTTTATTTTAGCACATTTTCAGGTGTTGATATTTTTTGTTAGGGGGTAACCCATATTAATATAATCTGCGCGCCATGAGACCATTTTAATATCTTACACATAAGAGTGATATAGAGAGGACGGGGTAGAGAGATATACATAGATCTAGGTATGTAGGAACATATTTGAGTGTGCTCACATTTGACGAGGGTCAAAGCTGTCTGTGCTCTGGGTTCAGTACATTAATTTATTTTTATTGAGTTATATTCAGCTATTCTGCCATATTTTTCTAGGGCATACAATGTAGCTACGCTTTATATAAGGTCAAGGTTAAAAAACAAATTACGTCACTGTTGGAACAATGCCATACTTTTTTTTAACTTAAGTATTTACAGATTCATTGATCATGGTTAAAAAAAAAAATTATTTTAAAATGTATTTCGTAATTTCAAATATATGAATTTATTATTGATTTCGTGGAATTCAGAAAAGATTTTAGTTTTGGTGAAAGATTTATTGAACGCTACCGAAATCATTTAATATAAATAACACTGCCTTCGTTCCACATAACTTTTGTTCTTGATGGCCTCAAACCAAGGGCAGTCTGAGAATTTTAGAGAAATTAGCTTTGAGTCAAAAACAGCCTAAGCCACCGTTAGATAAAAATCAAATATTTTAGGATTACAAGCAAAATTGGTAAAAATTTTAAAAATTAGGTACCTTTATAAGATCTATTAAAGTACAAGTTTTTACAGTAAGCACATTTGGTACCAACAACCTATATGTACCTATTGTAGAACTGATTCATTATCGACTGTCAGACGAGCTCCGGAAAACGAAAGACGAAAACGAACAAATTTTATTCGTTTTCGTAAATCTTGATTTGGAGAAATTGGGATCACCAAATAAATATGTGGTTTCAAATAGAAACCGAATAAAGTATTCAAAATAAAATATTCGGATTCGTTGTCCGGAGCACGGACGTATGTTTCTTTTTCATCCGGATTTGCTAATTCGATGCCTCTATTTATTTTATCCTCGATGAACCTTGTATAATCTTCTTCGCATAAATATACAATTGATGTCCTTAAGCCAAGAGTATTGTTTTTAGAATTAATTTTTAAAAATGGAACTTATCAACGTTTCGATCTGTAATAATATATTGAGTAAATTAGATACACAAAAATTATTTCACTATAAAAACATTTTCAGTTTCTTGTTTCCTTTTCACATTACAGGCTGCCGCACGTCATCAATGTCCCTATTTGGTGAAACGCTATGAAAAGGAGTTCATTAATCAGGGTGGAAGCAGCGAGTGGCTGAATGGTCTGGACTATATACCCGCCAAATTACGTGCCATATATGATATAAATAAAATATTAGCACATCGTCCATGGCTGTTACGCAAAGAACATATCGAGGTATGCACTTACAAGCCATTACATTTTTAATGAGCAACAGTTACCAGCATCAGTCTTCTGTCTATCTTACTATACTACAAGACCATATCGTACTCTATGTATTTGCAGTGTTTAACAAAGGGCAAAAATAGCTGGTCATTGTCGGAGGTAGTTCATGCCATGGTCTTACTATCCCACTTTCATTCGCTATCTTCGTTTGTGTTCTCCTGCGGCCTGACACAAAAGCTGGATGGTTTGTCTAGTCCCAAATTGAGAAATGCACCAACAGCAGCCATTGATATGGGGGCTGTCAATGCCACCGCCAACGTTCCTGTTGCTGCTTCTGCTGCTGCTGCTGCTACTGCTGCTGCTACTGCTGCTGCTACACGCCAAACTACAACAAGTCCCATACACCAGCAACAGAATCAGCAGCAACAGCAGCAACTGGAGCTGCAACAGCAACAAAAAACTATTCTGGGCGAGATCACACTAAATAGTAGCAACACAAAGCTGGATTACAATAACCAAACCAGCTGCATGCAACTTGGGGCAGCAGCAGTAGACAGCACTGGATTGACAGTAGATAATGGTATTGATGCTGCCACTATTGTATTTGCTGCCAACACTGCACACCCCGCAACTGCTAAGGATGCCATCAGCAGCGCCAACAACTCCAATGGCTTCGGCAAACATTATCTAGGTAACTAATTTCACGCATTTTGTGTTCTCATTAGCAAACTACTCTCTATCTCTCTATTGTTTATCTTTGTGTGTTTCCTTGGGTATTATGTTTCCTCTTCTGACTCCCAACAGCTACAGCACAACAACAACCTCAGCAGCATGGCATTTGCGTTGAGGCGCTAATGGAACGCATGAAGGTGCTCTCCCAGAAACAGGACGAATGCAGCGAAGCCGAGCTAAGCAATCGCTTCAAGAATGTGGAAATGCAAACGGCAGAGCTTGCAGCCGTATCACCGGAAACCACCGTTGCCGTTCCTCCAAATATATCACATTATGTGGATGATGCAAATTTCACATATCAAGATTTTGCACGACGCGGTGCTGAGAATATACCGAATACTTTTCGTATACAGGACTATTCCTGGGATGACCATGGTTTTTCTCTAGTTGATGGGTAAGCTTATAAAGCATATGATGCAGTAGAATTAATAAAATATTGGGTTGCAGCAAAAAAGAAACACAATAATTTTTGTAAATTCACAAAAAATCAAACCGGGTTGCAAATCGCACGAACTCATTATCAGTTTAAAAAGATGGCGTATGTTAAAGTCGGGCGCGGACGACTTTGGGATATTTATCATTACACCCTGGGACAAATAGCCAAATTTTTAGATAAAATTTTAATTTTCTTAAGGGTATATACAATAACCAAATAATAACCAAATAGCCTGTTTATTTTACTGAAAAAAAAAACCAAATTAAACCTGAACTTCGAAATAGAATAATGTTGCTTCGAAAAATGGTGGATCATATTTAAGAGAATGTGGAAAATAAAGATGATGATATTTGTAATCAAATTAATATATGCAATCGCTTTTATTGAGAATCGTTTTTGTACTGTCCTCAGAAATATAAAACTTAACCAGAATACGGAGTTTAAACTAATTTGTCCAATATGGAATTATATTTAAACATTCTTTAAAGTGTGTATACGTTTTTTAAATTTGTTGTCCAATTTTACCACGCTTTGTGCATTTGTTGAATTTTGAGAAAGTTTGTAAAGTCAGAACTGCTTGTGACAACCAAACCCTATAAACAAACTTTTATTTAATTTAATATTTAACGCTATGCTAACTTTACTATGATAATTAAAATAAATATTGTTAGAATATAAAAATACATTTTCTTTTTTCGAGTAGGCAATAAAAAATGTATAAGCCTTTTCAAAATAATACGTACTTGGAATATTGCCTAAGGGTGGTAAATATGGGCGTAGCCAGCTCGAATAAAAGTTTTTTTTTTGCTATTATTATCCTATCCACTAAGTCTCAGCTCTTTACAAGCATTTCTACATTTTTTTCCCCCAAAAATTTGTTATTTTGTACCAGTGCACTCTGGGCCCAGATTGTCCTATTTTGGCCAAAAATCTGTCATTTCCATAATAATTTTTTTAGAGTGATGAAATTTTACACACGTGTTCGTAAAGGATTGAACTATTTTTCTGAAAAGTTTGAGTTTCCTCAGATTTTTTTAAGATATAGATAATCTAGACCAAAATTCGGAAAAAAAAACAAAAAAATATCTTAATTTAATTAAAAAAAAAACTCTTAATTGGAATTGGACCATATTTCACACAGAGGTAGATATAAGCCCCACATAGATTGAAAAAAAAGCCTATACCCAAAATATTGAATGGCTTTGAAGTTATAGCCCCAAACAGTTTCAGCTTTCCAAGCCAATTACACACAGACGACACCACCAATCAATCTTGTTGTTAAAAGTTATAATTTTTTTGGCATGCTCTTTTAGTTTCAGAAAAAAAATTTCAAAAATTCATATATAAATTTTTACGTTTTTTCGTCAAAGTTGATAATTTTTAAATATTTTGATTTGCATCTTTGTAAGTATGCTATAAAATTTTCAAATTGTACATTTTTCTAACATTTAAGTACAACTTTTAAAATTAAAAAAAATAAAGCATACTTTTAGGCAGCTAAGAAATTCAAAAAATAGTAAAATTTCCTGGGGGTCAATTTTTAAAATTCAACTTTTAGATACAAAATTCAATTTCCGAAAATCGTGAAGAATTACATTTTCTTGTAAAATATATAAAGAAATTTATAAAATTTTTTCGATCAAATATCGAGTGGTAGTCGGAGGTACCCTTAAAGCAAATTAGCCAAATAATAAAAAAAACCATCAAATTCTTTATAACTACTCGAATATATTTAAAACCAAAAAGTTTTTTAGCTCAATTTTATTTTTCTTCTGAAGTAATACTTATAAATAACAAAGTGAATGAAGATATCGTAGCTATGTACATGTATCATGGTAAATGCAGGTTTTTATACCCTGTACCGTATGGTACAAAGTTTGTGCAAGCTGAAAATGTATGTTACAGACTGAAGGAGACGTCGGAGACCCTCCAAAGTTACCTAAAGTATGATCCGGGTGACTAGAGAAGTCGATATACACATGTCCGTCTGTCCGTCTGTCTGTATGAACGCCTAGATCTCAGAGATGGTAAGAGCTAGAGCAACAAAATTTCCAGATTAGATGCGTTATTATCTCATCGGGGTTCTATTATATAGCTCCCATAGGGGTGTTTCAGAACACCTCGAAGAAAAACATAAAGTTTTAGATAGATAATTCGTTTGTTTATGAAGATATCGTTACCAAATTTGGCACTCGGAAGTTTTTTAGAGTACCCAAAATTTGGCCAAAATCTGGCTACGCGGGCCCATTGTGCAGTGGCTTAACCCTAACCAGAATATGTACAAATTATCCAAATCGAATAAATCTAAATTTACGTCACGTACTTTTTTTCATATTTCATAGCATCTAAGAAATGTTTATTTACTGATAAGTTGCCCAATTGAATTAAGTTTTGGAAAAAAAAAACTGAGCACATTTTTATGTATTTATACCCAGTATCCATTGAGTCACAAAAATTGCATTACATTTACCATGTTTTCATTTACTTATTACTATCCTCGTGATAATTGCAGCTTGTATAATGACGTGGGCACATTTTTGGATGAGAAATTTCGGGCTGCATATAATCTAACTTATTTTACCATGGGCGGTATTAAAAATGTCGATACATCAAAGTTTCGACGCGCTATATGGAATTATATACAATGCATCTATGGCATACGACATGATGACTATGATTATGGAGAAGTGAATCAGGTAAGAACCTGGCTTAAGCTCAATTTAAAAAAAAAAATACGTCTGTATAAATTTATTTACAGCTGTTGGTGCGACCCTTGAAAATGTTTATAAAGACAGCCTGTTGTTTTCCGGAACGTATTACAACTAAGGACTACGATAGTGTGCTCGTTGAGCTGCAGGATAGTGAAAAAGTAATTATATGGTTAAAACTATATGGTATATATATTTTAATTTATATTGATTCTTTGCAGGTTCATGTTAATCTAATGATAATGGAAGCCCGAAATCAGGCCGAATTACTCTATGCTTTGCGCGAGATAATGCGCTATATGACTTGATCTCATTACAAAAATAAAATCTATAATACATACAATACAAACATATACATACAAACATATTATATATATATATAAACATACATATTAGCAGTCGACATAAAAATGTACTGACAAAATTTAATGAAATATTTTAAAATTACAAGTACGTACAAGACGGTTTTACAGAACAAATATAAATATTTAAATGCTGAATTTGCAATAAAAACAAATACATAGTTATAAAACATATAAACAGGCATGCATACAGATCTATATATGTAAATTTAATGAAATTAATCGAAAAGCAAAGCGTTATACAGTAGTAATTATCACTGAATGGTTTAGATTTTATAGGTGTGTCCAATTGTAATGTTTAAAATTCAATATTGAATTGATTGTAATTGTTAAAATTATAAATATGTGCAACTGTAAACAGATTTTAAGCTGAAAAAAAATATGTAGAAAAATTCAATTACAATAGTCAATGTCTATGTTCTTTATTATATACAAATACACTAAATACACTGAAATATTTATTTGTGCAATTATTAAATATCCAAAAACAACAAGTCAAACCCCAAAAACACAGCGTCAGAATGAAACACTCATATTAATGTATATTTATTTTCTGTTTCTTTTACGTGGAAGCAATAATCAATGTAAATATTGTATTATGTTTTGTTTAATTATTTTAGTAAAATAAAATCATTTCTTATTTTAAATTATAATGCTAATTTTTAGATAGTGGGATTCTTTTCCGATTTCTCTCTGCCGACTTCACAAGTTGTATTAGCAAACTAATGCTGAAAAATTGTCTTTTTAAAACTTTAAAACTTTGAAAATATAAACTAGAGTTAGAATTCGATAGGGGTGGCAATCGGTATCATCTGTAAATTTATCGATCTTGTGTGTTGATAATATCGAACCATTTATTCGGATTATTTTTGAAAACGAATGTTTGATACTCCCAATTCCACCAAAACGAATTTTTCATGTGGTTTAAAAACGAATGTTTTGTTGCAGGAGGAATTAAAACGAATAGCTTAAAAAAGGTTTAAAAAAGCACTTATTTTATACAGAAATAATTTTTTAAATATTCTTTGATGTTATTAGGATTATATTTATGCCAACTTTAAGGCAGATATTCATTGACAATTATTTTTAATTATTTTTTATTCTGACTCAACCCAAAAATTAGCTTGTGTTGTGCAAAAAGATTTTTTTTTTTTGTGTAAGTGGCCGATAACTGCGACAGGGCTCTTGCGTTACACAAAGAAAATTTCCTTTGTAACAAAAATAGCTAAATCGTTTTTAATTTCAATGAATATTGTTGCCAAAGTAATATTTTTCTGTAATTTTATTTAAAAGTCAGAATAACAAAGTACTAGCAATATTTTAATAAAAATAAAATGTGAACATATAGTAATAGAAAGGTGCAGAGCTGCGGCAACCATGTCAGCTGTTTTGCATCAAACAAAAATAATTTCGCGCCAACACAACAGTTAGCAACAGTTTATCGAAAATAAAAAGGGATGTTATCGACAAAAAAATTCGTTTTCCGGAGCACGCAAAAACGAATCCGAATGAAATCGTTCGTTTTGCTTTTTTGGTAGCCCCCCACAATTTAGTTATTATACTATACATACTTATATACTATACTATACAATGGGGTCTGTTTTTCTCAGAAACCTAAGAGCTAGGAATACCATATTTAAGTTTAATGAAATGTGTCAACATCATCTAAAAAATTCGATTGACTTAAATTAGAAAGATTAGATCAAAGTGTTGCACCAAAGGATATATGTTCTAAATATGTTTCCGCAAACTAGGACTAATAGGGGATAGTAAATTCGGCGGTTAACTGAGCATTTGCTTTTGAAAGAAATCTGATATTTTTTTTAAATATTTTCATTAAAAAAAAAAACATTTATGGGAATTAAAATCAAACTAAGTTTGAAAATGCGGAGCTTTTTCTTATAAAGAAATAAAAAATTAGTATTTTTATAAAATTTATAATATCCGAACTGTAATGTGAGAGCTTTTTTGTGTTTTTTTTTGGAACACTATTCAAATTATTAAAGTACAATTGTAGGCATGGTTTGTATAATTTTATAGTACATTAAAATTATTTTTATATTATTTACGAGCAACATTTTTAATTTTGAATTGTCACTGCAAAACACAACAATAAAGAAACATATGGTTCATTACTTGATGTAAGTACCTAGCTGCATTTATGGCATATTCTTGCATTAAAAATAAATTGATATTCGAATACCATTAAGTCTTATAATATAAACAAGTATTATGCAAGAAAAATATTGTATAATAAGGTTCAACAGTTGACCCGCCGTATTTAGACAAAGTTGGTCTAAAAAGTGTATTTATATTTGCATTTAAGATCTAACTAAATGCAAAAGGGTATTTGTTTTAAGTAAATATTATTAGCGCTAAGGTAAACAGTAAAGTTTCAAAAATAAAGCTTAGCTATCAAAAGTCTTCAAAATATTTCAAATGAGTGCTTATGCAGACAAATAAAAGCGAAAATTTTTAGCACTAACTTTAAGCACTTTTTTTTAAAAACTATAACTTTTCTAAAATTTTTATACTCAAAGAGTACTATATTTAGGCAAGAAATGTTGAAAACGTCTTTCTACCCACCTCTAATTGAATATAAAATAATAATATTTCGTATTTACTGTCGGAAGCTTTATGCTTCTGATAAAAAAAAAAAAAAAACCACTTGTACGAGTACTACGAGTAATCGCATTAGCATTATTTGAGAAATTTAATTTTTTAATTTATGGTCTTATTGATATTTTTCAGATTACATATTTGACAGCCTTTATCTAATTAAGCTAAAAAAAATTAATTAGAGCTTCTCAGATTGTACATTTGTCGTTCAAAAATGAAAGTCAAGTGTCAATTACAGGAGGGACCAAACGCTTATTATGTGCACTGAAAAAAAAAATATGTATGTATATACAACTCTTATAAACGTTTTATTTTTCTTTGTAACTATTTTTTGTTTGCAAACAATGCTTTTGCAGCACTCCTCAAGGAGCGGAGGAGGTTTGTCGACTTGTTCTAAATAATCCCCTAGATTGAAAATTTGCAAACCTTTAAATCATACTTGCTTCGCTTCTCTAGAAATATAAATATGTATCTATATTTATGTTCTGCAAACATATACATATACATATACATATATTATATTTTGATTCAGAACACATATATATATAATAATATATAATCATACGCTGCATCGTGAAGAATAGAAGAGCAGATAGGAAGGCACACGAGTAGATACAGTGACAGCCTCAGGTGTCCACAGCAGTGAACTTGCCAGGAATCTACTGCCAGCTAGGCCTTTTAGGCGGCTCAAAAAACAAGGTTTCGCTAAAACGATTCAGTCATGATGATTCTCCACCGCATAATTAATCCTCGTGCTTAGCGCACGAAGTTTGGCTTTATTTTCTAATATTATTTCTGTTATTGTTATGGTACATTATGCGTACGGATTCACTACTTATTTCTTGTTCGAAAAAAAGAAAATGATAATAATAGCCATTGTCAAAGTTCCTATTCCAGTTGCTACTCCATAGTATTGTAAAGTCGGGCACGACCGACTGTTGCATGGCAATGGGATGAACATTATGGAAATAAAGAATTGTGCAGGCTATATAATAGTTTGGATGATCTGAATTAAATAAAGAAGACCAGGGGTTGGAGTGCGAAGCACGTTATATGTGTTCCTAGTTATATGTGTTCTGTATCAAAATATAACTCGAAAAAGAATAAAAATCTTAATTGTTATACATAGATAAAAACTTAACAAAACCAAAAAAAGTCAAGCGATGCCGCATATTTTTCAAAAATCTATTGATCTCCTGGGGGTCAATCTTCTCGAGCTGTATCGTAATAGATGTTTTTGACGATTCCTTGGGTGTTACTTGGTGCTACCTTTAATTTTTTTTCAATCAAATGCCGAGGAGATTGGAGTCCGGAGAGTGGAGTAGAGATTTCAGTTGCTTGCAATCAAATATTAACCATTCCTGAGCAGTAATTGCGTTAGATCCTTAAAAAAAACTGCATTGCCATCGATTTTAACTACTCAAGATGAGCGAAATCTGATGAAAGCTGTGTTTAAAACTTTAAAAATTTGCATGTCTGTAGTAGACCAAAATGTGCAGAAGCATTGAAATACAACTTTTTTTGAATTGGCATGGGCCTGGTCACCTCTAGTCTATTACATGGTTCTTATGTCAACGTTACACAAAAATAATAATAACAAAAACACTGATTTATCGATAACATTGTAATTGGTTAATATTCATCATGATCCCCCAAAGTTTTTTTTTATTTTTTTTGTAATATTAAAATATAAAAATATAAAAATAGTATTTATGAATAAGATTTGGGCTTCGTTGCAGCATTAAACTAGTGATTGCTTGAAAATGTATTTGAAATAAAACGTAGAATAGTGTTTAATTTATATATGTAAATAATGCAAAAGATCATGTTTTGAATCAGGTTTCCTTAAAACGAATCAATGTGAGAGAATATAAGTCATGCATTCATAAATATAACATATGTAATATTATGTATAATGATAGTTAGTTATAATACATATTTACGCAAAAGCGAGTTAGAAAAAATTGTAAATATGCTAACAAGCTATAAAGCATTCAAATTGTGATTAAATCAAATATACTATATGCAACATATAGGAATATCAGTCGCATACTGTATAACATATATGTATGTATATAAAAGTGTATGTATATTTGGTATTATATATAGAAAAGTAACATAAATTTTTTGAATTATTTTGCATAAATGGAACGGATTTTAAAACTGAAAGGTGAAAGCTATGTTTTAAAAGGCTCAATACAGGCTGTCTTAGTTAGATAAATGTATAAGAATGTCTAGAATACTGATAAGGATAGCTTAAGAGTCATAAAGCTATTTACATAGGACTTTTTAGTGTGAATCTCTAGATAAAAAACAAAAATCCACAATTGTATGTGTATTCAAATTGAAAATCAAACGAATTTATTAGTAGCCATAAGTGACACGCAATTTAATTGCAATGACAGATCAAGTCGGCTACCTATGTATTACTCAACTGTGTCTACTATATATTATATATATGTATATAGCTTATATGCCTATAAGCAATAGAGTTAATTCAAATTAGACAAAAACTAATTTTAAATTATACAGTAAGTAAATGTCCATTTAAGAGCTTAACCTTAATAGAAAAGTACTTATATACATACATATATACATACTAATTTGTATATTGTCTCATTGTTTATATAGAGTATGTATAGCCCGAATCAAGAACGCACAGCAAGTAACAGTTCCGATAAGGAAAAAATTATATTATATGCACCCGAATTTCACCGAAAGTCACAATCTTTATTTTTTATAAAAATCTGAGGTCATTAGAAAAAACGTTAAGCAAACCAATGCCAACAAATTTCATTGGGTAAACGAGTGCTTGACACAGTTGCTTAGAGCACTGTTCTGATGAATACAGTGCTGCATAATTTATCAAAAATATCCTCGACAAATGAGACATTAAAACTATATTAAAAAGATGATGACGTACGTTAAAGTCGGGCGCGAACGACTTTTTGATACCCTGTACCACCAGAACTCTAAAAGATATTTATTTGCCAAATTTTGTTACGATATCTTCATATGTGTACACACGAAACAAAACGAATTTTGCGCCAAAAACATTTTTTTGACCGATCGGTCCTATGGGTGCTATATGATATAGTCAACCGATTTTGATCAAATTTGATATAGTGCTGGGGATCTTTAAAAAACTACCAAATACAACGTTATACGTTATCTTCATATACAAACGAAATACAACGAAGTTTGCATCAAACGAGGTTTTTGGACCGATCAGTCAACCAATTTTGATAAAATTTGGTACAGTGCTGGGGAACTCTAAAAAACTTCCGAACGCCAAATATTGTTAAGATATCTTCATAAACAAACGAATTATCATTCTAAAACTTTGGGAATTATACAATATATCCCCGATATCAACAAAATAAAATAAACTTGTCTCCCCTGACATAATAGCGCATCTAATCTGAAAATTTGGTTGCTCTAGCTCTTACCATCTCTGAAATCTAGGCGTTCATACATACAGACGGACAGACGGACATGGGTATATCGACTTCTCTAGTCACCCTGATCATGCTATAGGTAGCTTTGGGGGGTCTCCGACGTCTCCTTCTGTATGTTACATACATTTTCGGCTTGCACAAACTTAATATAACCTTTGTACCATACGGTACAGGGTATAAAAAAAAGAAAATTTAAGAAATTAAATAAAATTGCTCCTATGGAGTAATAATACCAAATTTGAGACCTAGGCATTTATACGGACGGACAGACCGACAGACGGACATGGGGTACATTTTCCCCCCGGGTCCGGATTTTCTATCTACGGCCCCTGGGTACAGGGTATACAAAATCATGCGTGGTTAATAATACCTAAAGGAAAAGGATTAAAGGAGATTTTGGTGTATAGAGTGTATAGGATGCATACG
The DNA here is from genome assembly GCA_949987675.1 of Chymomyza fuscimana. Taxonomy (NCBI): domain Eukaryota; kingdom Metazoa; phylum Arthropoda; class Insecta; order Diptera; family Drosophilidae; genus Chymomyza; species Chymomyza fuscimana. The sequence goes on along the minus strand of OX465089.1, from coordinate 63,771,012 downwards.
TATGATAAGAATAGACTGTATAGAATGTTGTTGTTTGGGGTCTTCAAAAAACCACGCTTGGTTCAAAACGGCCCCTAATGTTTAATTTTTATTTGAACTTCCTTTTTCCACTTGGTTATTGTAAATCCAAGTCTCTGGCCACTTTTTGATGTGAGTCTGTGCATATCGTTAAAAAGTTCATTTCATATTTCATTTAAATTTTTCTTGTAATTTAAGGCCAACTGTACTTTGTTGTACCCCTTTAAAATATATAAATACAATAGTGGACAAAAGTATTTTGACAACACTGTGCGAAATGTATTACCGCTTATATATAAAAACTGAGAGAAGTAACGAAATCCATTTCACTTTTGAGTGAGAGAATCTATTATTAGCTTTAAGTGAGCAAAAAATTGCACTGATAACGATTTGCATTTTTTTTATACTTTATTTTAAATGTGAGATGATGCCTTTTTGGGTAAATCAATTGCAATTTCTTTGATTTCCATGCGGTACAAACAATGTGTAGTTGTTTTTATTTATTTTTAAAAATAATATCCAATTTTCTTGCCCTTTGTTTTTTTTATAATCGGCTAAATACCTCAATTAGGTCAACTTGTTCGAAATGAAAAAGTCACAATATATGATGCCGGTTTTCCGGCGGAATACCATATCAGATTTTGCAAAATGCCTATACAAACAATTTACTAACAAATTATGAGGCAAAACAAAACTTATTCTATAAATAATACAGCCAGTTCGGGCAGAACACGCAAAAGGACGCTATACAGCACGGCATTAAACTACGAAAATTTTAGAAAGATGCCTTAATTACACCAAAAGCTTTATCAATTGAATTCAATAAACAGCATAAAACATTAATTAGTTTTACTACCTTTGTAGCTCGTACAATCCTTTAATTTTATCAAAAAATATGCCTCAAAGGTTAACATTTGCTAAATAATATAAAAACAAGGCACGATCATTTTGGGAACACAATTTATGTACATGTAAAGCTCCTTTGAATATCCTAGATCGAAAAAATAAAGTTTATTGAAGGTAATTAAAAAATGTTTGGGATAAAACCTATGCCTGTATGGGTACGTGTAACTCATGGTACCATTTGATAGCACAATGAATAAAGACAAATATTTACACATCCTAAATGACCGGGCTTCCACTTCCGGTTGCAGAGTCATTGGACAATCCTTTATTATGGTACAGGATAATGCTTCATGCCACAATGCCCATTTGATCAAATTTTTTGAGCGAATTCAACACATTTAATTGGCCACCTCAAAGCTTGGATCTTAACTGAATAGAAAAGTTTAATTTACATCAGCCGATTAAAAAAAAAAACGATGCCTAAATTGATCAAGATCGCGAGAAGAGACAATTGTTGAAGAAAAACTGAGTTGGAAGGATATTTTACAGGAAACATAGAAAGAATTGGTAAAATCGATTCCTGAACTTTTGCAAAAGGTGTCCGACGTCGAAGTAGGGCTTACTTTTTATGATTAATTTTATTAAATCTAAAGTAGCAGCTTTTTCTCTTCTTCTCTCAAACTATTCTGTATTGTCAAAATACTTTTGTCCACTAACATTTATGAAAAATCGTTCTACAATTTTTCTAAATTTTCTAAATTATAATATTAACTATAATAAAGTTATGCGTTTTGAGGAGCTTAATTTATCATTATTCTCAAAAACATTTATTAAAAGCTAGATAATTAATAAATCATAAGAATTTTCCAAATCAATTTTTTTTTACATATGTCAAAATACTTTTGGCCACTATTGTAAATATATGTACAACTTTTGCTGCATTTAACTCACAAATCCCACAGGAGTTTACTTACCAATAGATGGCAATTAAAAAAAAATACGTATAAAGGTTTAAAGCTAAAAAATTAAAAATATGGGCCTGAGATTCATTTATGCAAGGGAGGGCCAAAACAAACCAAATGATTCTGAATGACTGGAACATTTAAGTTTTGTTCTTGGGGTAAAATACTGAATTGTAGATTTACTGTCAGAGCAGCAAAAATGTAACAAAACTAATTTTAAAAAAATATATGTACACATATATTGCATGCCTACTGCTTCTTTTTAATCGCTTTCAGTCTTTAGTGCAAAAAAAAATCTGTATTCTTAATATTAAACTTAGACATAGTTCTTAAAAGAAAGTTTTAAAAAAAATTGATCAGCTGGTAAAGACGTTACAAACAAAGTAATGGTGCCCACATAAAAGGAAGAGCACCTGCTGGTAAAAAATTAAATACGTAGGCAATTTTAACATTAAAACATATTTAAAATACAAATAAAAGTGTGCTTGGCATACATGAATATACATTTGCTAGCTAAGCAATTAATATACATTATTCTATAGAATTTATCAACTTCAAAATGTATTTGTTATAAAACAGCATAGAAGTTAAGAAATATCAGAACTCTTTCAAATCTTTAAACTCTTGATGTTTGATGTCTATTAAAGAAAACTGCAAAACTACAAAAAACTTGTTTCTTTTGGCCCCAACACAATATCAATAATACGTGAGACTTTAATTGATATGTGTATATATACATTTTATTTAGTTATATTTTATATTGTTACAATTTCATTTAAGTTTCGTTTACTTTATTGACTACACAATTGTTAATAGTAGTTAAGAAAAAATTGTTTTTAATTGTTTAAACTAAATACATATTGAGTTGGGTAAATTTGTTTCGTTTGTTTATAATAAAAAAATACATAGTTGACTTTTGATATGGCGACAAGGATGTTATAAGAAACCTCTACAAATTGCATAGATTTTAAATAAGAAATATAACATATGTTGCAATCATTTAAAGTGTAAAGTGTTCATGCACATTGGTCCAAAGCATTTCATTATTGAAACTCCTTTAATTACTATATTTAATAAAGCATTACAAATGATTGTTTTTGCGATGTCTTCTAATAATGAAAGCTTTTTTCAAAAAAGTTATTGCAATAAAATTTCAATGCTATTCATACATAATAGTTTTTATAAGGGATTATACAGAATACAACACAATTTCTCAAACGCCAACGCTGAGAAGTGCGATTCATTATTGCCACATTATGCCACAATATACAATTCGTTTTTGACCTTAAGTTGTATAAATAATTTGTATAAAATGCTTTAAGGCATCAACGAATATATTATTTAAAGCAAAATTTAAGTAGTTTACAGTCAATTGAAACATATTCGTATAGATATTGCAATGATCAACATTTAGGCACAAAGTATATTGCTTTTAATTATATAAAAAGTTATTGCATAGTTAAGTGAAAATAGGTAGAACCCGTTTTGATAACATGTGTGTGTTAAGAAATAATACGTAACATAAACCTGTCCTTCGCTTCCTTATAATACACCGCAAATTGAAGGAATCATTGTTTAAATATTTTCCAGCACAAGGATTAATCTTATCTTTTAATTAAATTGTCTTTTTTAAGTCGAAGCCACACGTTTGGGGGAGTTGGTCAATACAGTTTCATTGGCCTTTTCATGTTCGTCTTGGAAGAAGATTTTGGTAATGACCACATCTCCTGTGCTCAACGTTTGCGACTCGGCATCGACTAGCTTAACCACACGTTTGTCAATGCCAACTCCTTGCCGCATAATGGGCGTAACGCTGCGTTCGCCTTGGCAATTACAGTTCTTCATGCTGCGGAAAATATACAAATATAATTATTAATTTTGTAAACGTGGTATTACATATGTACATATAACACATCGGCTGAAAAGTCCGTAGGATGACATATAGATGACGCCACACACGCTTTGCTTTACCCACATTATTTTTGGAAAATACCAAAATTTTTAGGTAGACCCGTGGAAATTTGAAAATTTGATAAGAAAAACACCGATGAAGCTTGATATGTTTTATTCGGACTCTGCTTCATTGAGACAAATGGTGGAGAAGTGGTTTGCTGACATTAAAGGTCACCACACAGACACCAATAATGAACCACGCACTGAGCGCGCAAAATTGGGTTGCACGGGAAAACATCAACAATGTCCACAAAATCGTTTTAATGAACCTAAAAGTAAAAAATCTGTTTTCAAAGTGTGTGCACCGTTTGCAGCAAAATTGCACGAATTATACTTCGATCTGGCTCGAATAACAAAGTGATAACAGAAAAGTCGCCTACCAAAAACGTATTTGAATGTTAGCGATATCATTTTCAAGATTATATTGCTCTCGAAGAAACTATGTTGATGAATAAAATTAAATTTTAATTTTTTACGTTAAAGTCGGGCGCGGACGACTTTGGGATACCATGTACCACTAGCCTGCAATAAAATCCGGTATATTGCTTAATTACACCAAAATACATTTGATTGCCAAATTTGGTTTCAATATCTTCACAAACAAACAAAACACAACGAATTTTGTTCAAAAAACGTTTTTTGACCGATTGGTCCTATGGGAGCTATATGATATAGTCAACCGATTTTGATCAAATTTGGTACAGTGTTGGAGATCTCTAAAAAACTTCCAAATGCCGAATTTGGTTACGATATCTTCATAAACAAATGAAGCACAACAAATTTTGTACAAAAAACGGTTTTTTGATCGATCGGCCCTACGGGAGCTATATGATATAGTCAACCGATTTTGATCAAATTCGGTACAGTGTTGAAGATCTCTAAAAAAAAAACTTAAGAATGCAAAATTTGGCTACGATATCTTTATAAACAACCGAATTATCCATCTAAAACTTTTTGTTTTTTTCGAGGTCCTCTGAAACACCCCTATGGGAGCTATATAATGTAACCCCGATATCGAAAAAATAAAATAAACTTGTCTCCTATGGAATAATAAGGGATCTTATCTGAAAGTTTGGTTGCTCTAGCACTTACCATCTCTGAGATCTAGGCGTTCATACGGACAGACAGACAGACGGACAGACGGACATGGGTATATCGACTTCTCTAGTCACCCTGATCATACTTTAGGTAACTTTGGGGGGTCTCCGACGTTTCCTTCTGTATGTTACATACATTTTCGGCTTGCACAAACTTAATATACCCTTTGTACCATACGGTACAGGGTATAAAAAATGTTTTTATCCTACGAACTTTTCAGTCTATGTGTTGTATACCTCTACTTACTTTCTGGACTTTTCGCGTATGATTTGAAGGTTCTCTGTGGTTGCAATGCTGGAACCCAATTGTTCTTGCATTGAACAGGAAGTAATTATCTGCGGGCGAAATATTTTAATATGAGTATTTGTAAGTTTTATTGTACTAAGGCAAGGGATCAAACCAAAACCTAGCCACTATTTCAAATTTAAAAATAGTGAAACTGACAGGATTTGATAATTAACAGTTTTTGCATACTGAATTTATTTTAAAGACTGATGTGATGATCTGCTAAACGATTGCTACCAGCTCCAAGTCCGAAGTGATATATTACTTTAAAGACAAACTGAATTATAAATAATTTATACTGAAGGATTATACTACATATAAGCCGAAATAAATATTTCAGAAATTAAAAATTAGACGATTGTAAGTGACAAATTTAAAAGCGAAATGTTTATTACAATACAGTTTTTGTATCGCTTGAAAATTTTGGTTTGAGTCCCCTCTTCGAAGAGAATGCTCACTTGATCGCATGGCAGCGAAGATGCAGTCGATAGTATTGCCTCGATTTTATCAATACGCGCTAGACGATCCATCGATTTATTCGACAGTATTTCCTCTAACATTTGCATAGATTCGGTCAAACTTGGTGGCTCTGAGCTAAAACGTGGCGAAAATGTGCCCGATAGCGAATTATCCGATGGCACAGAATCCAAACTGGGGAAATTATCATTTTCGTTGGGTTCCTGATCGTCCTCCGAGTCGCTTTGATCTCTGCAAATACATTCATTGGTAATAATTATTTACTGAAAACTAGTCTGTGTATAACCTACTTGTTTGGATTGCCAGCGGATTCCATTTTTTCCAGTTTTTTAGCAACCTTGTAGTAGCCTTTCAGCCGCTCCTTTTCATCCTCCGTTAGATCCATAAATCTGTTATAATAATAATAAGATTATTTAAACAAGTGCAACCAAATTGAAAACATACCGCAAGAGCCGTATTTCGCGATTGGAAAGAACAATGCTTTTGCTAGACTGTGTCAATTTCTGCTTGAGATCGGACACTTCTGTGCTTAGTTTACGTTGCTTCTTGCGAATCTTTACCTCACTTGGCTTGATCTGCATAAGTATTTGTTCCGTACACAGCTCGGAGAATAATTGCCTATTTTCCGGTTTTATTTGGCGCGCCAGGCTGCCAAACAACTGTTCATTGATCAGCACCAACACATCTCCGGCGGCATAGAGCATCATTTCTCGGGTCAGCGGTCTTTTGGCCCAGAATTTTTGATCGCGCCTATAAATTTGCTTCAGCTGATCCTTAATGGGATTACAGGGTGCATCATATTGCTCGCACAGCGAGTTGAGCGATATATATTTGGCTTTGTAGACCTGCTTGCCATTCTCCTGATACTGCAGTATGGCATGAGCTGCTTGAGTATCAAAAACATTGCGCAAGAGTATGCCAAATTGTAGATACAAGTTGGCCGCATCGTTGCGACAATCATGTATGACCTTGATAACATGCTCATGTTCCAACAATGTTTTCAAACCGCCATCGTTAATCAGCTCAGGACAGGAACGTACATCAAACAGAAACGCCTCACCCCGCGTAGTGCCGATTTCAATAAGCGTTATTTCGCCTTTCAGTCCCAGATTAATGCCCTCACAGTCCAGTGATATGACAATGCTCTCATTATTTTGCGCAATCTTTAACATAGCCTCGGTTACAAACAACGACTGCTTAACATTGGCAATCACGCTTGTATTTTGCAGCACCTTGATCTTCCAGGTGTCACCCACAAAATAGCTGTGACTAGGCGAATGGTTTGCATTGTTTGTGGTAGCATTCGAGGCTGCATTTGTGGAATGAACAGGACTCGAGTTGTTCGAGTTCTGCGCGTTATAAGCCAACGCTGCAGCTGCATTTGTTTGGTTGGCCATCGTTTGTTTGTCTTTTTCCAAGTTCTCAGCAAGCGTGCGTATAACCAAGCTATTAATGCGCTGTTTCAGTGTCTGGTTGGCACTGTTCAGACGCTCGGAGGGATTGTGTGTCGTTGTGGGTGGCACTGCTTGTTGCTGATGTTGCTGCTGCACTTGTGGCGGTAATTGTGCATTATTCGTGTTGATGGGACCATATGAGAGATTGGGACTGGGGAAATTGTTCTCACATAAATTTTCTAGCTTCAACTCAGACATTGGCACATAGCTGTCAAAACCAGAATTGGGCTCTGATTTGTTTTGTGATAGCGAATCGCCTGCTCCGCCATTGCTGCCCGTGCCGGTCATATTCGATACGGGAGCATTTAATTTGAAATTTGGAGATGCAATGTTGTTGTTATTGTTGTTATTGCTACTGCTGTTGTTGTTGTTGTTGTGCGCAAGCCCATTGCTGTGCAGAGCTGGGGATTGCAAACGATGCTGCACTGAGCTGGCGCCTGATTCAGCTTTTCGCTGCTGCTGCTGCTGCTGTAGATTATTGTTGTTGTTTAGCGTATTGTATTGCTCACGGGATCTGGCCTGGGCTTGTTGGATATAAGAATCGCTTAGCTTGGGCTTTTGCAGCAAGCTGACTAGATTGGCCTGAATATGAAAGCAGTCGGAGAAAAGCTTAAGAAAGCTGCTCAAATCGCCCGGAGTTTTGAACATGCGCAACCACTGATCCTGGGGAAAGTTTGTGGTCAGCAAATGAAACAATTGCTCCACTAGCATGGGTCCCTTAAGCTCAATACATTGGGCAAAAAAGTCTAGCATTTGTTGAGTTCCACGCGTATCAATGTTGGTTTGGGGCAAGTGTAGACGATCTCTGGCCGGCAGATCAGTCATATTCTCGCAGCCCACAAGCATGACATAGTCATCTACCACCTTAAACGTGTCCGTGTGCTTTATAAGAAAATCCGTAAACTCCTTAATATGTTGTCCTGCAAGATAAACCAAAAAAGATAGAGAGAGTTAATTTAGCAGCTAGTAAATTGATTATAATGCAGCAAAGCACTTACCAGAAATGTGCCGCACTTGAGGCGATGCCTGGGAGCGATGTCCGAGCAAGCTACGCACTGGCACCTCCGCCGCTGCGCCATATTGCAGCATTTTATTCTTGAAATAGTCTTTAGCCTCTTGTATATAGTCGCGTTTGCCACCGCAGCTTCCATCATCCGCAGCGCTGTGCTGATAGGCATTCACCTGCACATAATCACCATCGACAAGAAAGATTGACGGATATTGTGCTAGAAATTTCTTCAGACCTGTCAAGGGAAGCATAGAGCATTAGACATTTTCGGCATGTCAATTATAATTAGTAAGCCATTAGTGTTTTGTACTTGGCATTGAGGCTAATGCAGTATAAGTGTTGCACTCCCATAAGTTAATTAATTAATGCTCGAAATGGAAAGTTTTAAGATAGGTTTCGAAAAAATATGTTAATCCGCTTAACAATCTTTGCATTTTTTAACTTGCTTCATTTTCTTTCAGTGTGCTTTTGACAATAGTTGTTAGTTTATGTATTTATCTTTCTTTTACACAATTGTAACTGAATTGTACTGCATGTTAAAAACTTTGACAAACTTTACTAGTATAGCAACAATACTATGTATAGTTTTATTTATGAAGTTACCATTTATTATTTCATTATTTCATTGTGGGAATCCAAACAGGCGTACAGCATATGCAAAATGCTGATAGTAAAAACTTTAATAATTTAATAATTGAGCGCTGTTGTTCTTTTGTTATGATTTTCCCTAGCACAACTTTTCACTATACGCTCAATTATTAAATTATTAAAGTTTTTACTATCAGCATTTTGCATATGCTGTACGCCTGTTTGGATTCCCACAATGAAATAATGAAATAATAAATGGTAACTTCATAAATAAAACTATACATAGTATTGTTGCTATACTAGTAAAGTTTGTCAAAGTTTTTAACATGCAGTACAATTCAGTTACAATTGTGTAAAAGAAAGATAAATACATAAACTAACAACTATTGTCAAAAGCACACTGAAAGAAAATGAAGCAAGTTAAAAAATGCAAAGATTGTTAAGCGGATTAACATATTTTTTCGAAACCTATCTTAAAACTTTCCATTTCGAGCATTCTCTTTCTTTATTAAAAAAGAGCTGATTCATTTATTTCTAGAACCTTTTAAGAGATAAGTGAGTTATTATTGCCATAAAAGCTTATTCTTTACGGCAGCCCTAAGACATATTAATCTCTTACTGACAACAGGGTCCGAATCAAATTGAGATGTCAATTTTAAGAGCATTTTGACTTTTTTTTTATTAAAGCCATATATGGAATAAGTGATTTAAGCTAAAACACAATTATTTTTGCTTAAAGTCATATCTAATTCGAAATTTGAGCACGGTTGGAATTCGATTAGGCGATTAAGACCACTTAGATCAAGACAAAAACATGCACAATCTTTTGTAAATATGATTTGATTTTTATAAGTCATTGAATCGCCATGAATTTTTGTGAATGCTAGATTAATCTCAATATATTTATTAAAGAATAAAAAAAAAACAACTTCACAAAAAAAAAAAACTAAAAACCGACTACTGAAAAATTACGCTGTAAAAAGTATAAAACAATAAAATATTCTCATCAAAAATTTGTATAAACTATTATATATTCATCGTTTATTAAACAGACACCTAACTCGTATTTATACGCTTTAATACATATTCATAGTGATTTTCATGTTCACTTTCAATTTTGTGGCATATCAGAGAACTAATCTTTTTTATCTTTTTTTAACCACACTGGAACGTTTGCTTCAACTTTTTATGGCCAATAAAACCTATAAAGGCCTTTCGTTGGATATGCAAAGCTTCCTCATTAAAAAAACTTTGGAACAGATGAACTTACATGTCTTACATATATGTATATAGTTGAAAAATTAGTTTAATCCTAAGTTCTAAGAAATGTTGGTTTTTTAAGAAGAAATTGGTTTTGATTTTCCAAACTAATATTATTCGAATTCAAGTTTCAACATTTATAGATAATAAAATATGTATTAGTTAAAACTTAAACTAAAAGCCAATAAATAAGTTTTTTTAACCAAAAAAGATGTGTACGCTCGCATGTATTAATAATCGGTGAGTTACAGAGCAGGTCTCTGTGGTACACAGGAACTTCTAAAACACTAGTTTGAAACAAACCGTGTTTCATACATGCTCATTTTAAAGCACATCAAAAAAAGATGGCGTACGTTAAAGTCGGGCGCGGACGACTTTGGGATACCCTGTACCACTGCTTGCAATAAAATCCGGTAAATTGCTTACGAACACCAAAAAACATTTGATTGCCAAATTAGATTATGATACCTTCATAAACAACCAAAAACAGACGAATTTTTAATCAAAAACTTTTTTTCGACCGATCGGGCCGAAGGGAGCTATATGATATAGTCAACCGATTTTGATAAAATTTGGTACAGTGTTGAAGATCTCTAAAAAAAACTTCTGAATGCCAAATTTGGTTACAATATCTTCACAAACAAACGAAACACAACAAATTTTGTACAAAAAGCGATTTTTTGACCGATTGGCTCTATGGGAGCTATATAATATAGTCAACCGATTTTGATCAAATTTGGTACAGTGTTGAACATCTCCAAAAAACTTCTGAATGCCAAATTTGGTTACAATATCTTTACAAATAAACGAAACACAACGAATTTTGTACAAAACACGATTTTTTGACCGATTGGTCCTATGGGAGCTATATGATATAGTCAACCGATTTTGATCAAATTTGGTACAGTGCTTGGGAACTCTAAAAAACTTCTTAATGTCAAATTTGGTTACAATATCTTCACAAACAAACGAAACACAACGAATTTTGTACAAAAAACAAATTTTCGACCGATCGATCCTATGGGACCTATATGATATAGTCAACCGATTTTGATCAAATTTGGTACAGTGCTGGGGGTTTCTAAAAAACTTCCGATTACCAAATTTGGTTATGATATCTTCATAAACAAACGAATTATCCATCTAAAACTTTTGCTTTTTTTCGAGGTCCTCTGAAACACCCCTATGGGAGCTATATAATGTAGTCCCGATATCAAAAAAATAAAATAAACTTGTCTCCTATGGATTAATAAGGGATCTTATCTGAAAGTTTGCTTGCACAAACACAATATACCCTTTGTACCATACGGTACAGGGTATAATGATGTGCTTTATTTTTGCAGTAGTTTAGTTTTGTTCCTTTCGATGTGTGTATATAAACACAGTATCATTTGAGCACACACCTCAGAAATTACTTAGTACGTTTTTGTATGTATTGTTTTTTTGCAGTGGCATTTTCATGCTGCATCATTGTAACACAAACAACCAAAAATATATGTGAATACATTTACTGTGTTTTATTATTGTGCTACACTGTACTTTTTGCTTGTTGCTTTGTTGTTGTTTCTTGTTGTTTAGCATCACGTGAAGCGTAATATAAGAGACATTATTCTCTGATCCTGTTGGATTTTTGAATTACATATATATGTATGATCTCTCTACTTTGACATGTTTTTGTTGTACATGCCTTTTCTAAATGCGAGCCTCTAGCCACCATACGGTACTTATGCTGGCCGTTTTAATATTTTCTGTGCAAAAAAATGTATACATACATATACATATACATTTACTAAATACCTACCGCCGTACAGCACTCATTATTATGGTGCCTCTAACGCATACGCAGAGCAAACATAAAAATAAAAACTAATAGCCAAAATTGCCAAAAAAAAATAAGAAACAGAATTTAATAACTTTCCTGAATCAAAACAAAAGCAAATAAATAAAAAACAGCAAGCCCACTTCGATCCTATCAAAATTTTACACACATACTACTATAAGTAAGTATCAGCGATGTGCACTTAGTACATCAACAACAAATTACAAAAGCACAAACTGCAAGCCGCCTCACCGTAGTAGTGTTTTTGTGATGCATCATTTCCCCACAAATTATTTTTTTGAGTGTGCAATGCTATACTATTATTTTTAGTAATCTTATGCACACTACTATCATTTTTTTTGGAATTGCTCCACAAAAATATCCACTTTTAAGACTAGTAACTAGTAGTGCCACTACTTGCAGTTCTCTGGTGAGTAACTTAGACTAACTCCAAAAATGTCTCCTTACAGCTTAATGTAGGGAAACGGGGCGAACTCGCAGGGACCGCCAAAAGCTTTTGTAACCTACACTAGACTTCATAATTTTGAACATATATTCACAAAATAGTCGCTCGTCTCCCTAGCTTTATGATTAGTTTTTACAAATAAAAAATCCAATTACGCGAACTAGAACTATTTGGTTTCAGCAGCTACATTGTCAAAAGGGTCTTATAATTATGTAAGTGTTCAGAAAAAATAAATTACAAGGGCTATCATAGGAAGTTCTTGAATTATCCAACGTTAGCTTTCATATCTATCCCATACCCATCAATTACTCTTCCAGTAGCACACTAACTTAAACATGGTCATATTAGCTTACCCCATTTGATTACAGTGTAACTTAATCAAATGAAAAGTGAATGCACTTCATAAGCTCTTTTTATTTGTTAAATCAGGTCAGACATTTTGCTGACTGACTGACGCTGACAAGACCCAACTACTTACTCCAATTCACAAATTGTATGTAATGTTATGTTGCCTATTGTTCATCATATACATGTGCATACATACATATATACTCGTACATAGACTATACTGACGGATGTACATAGATAGTATGGATGAAGTATGTAATATGAAGTGACAGACCCGTCAGAGTCAGAGAGGGTTGAAAAATGTTGCCGAAGTTGCGTGTTAACGTTGCACGCCAGATAGGAGACAACAGACAGTCTACAATAGACCGACTGTCAGATATCCGACAACCGGGAACAGACATTGTCAAGACTGATTTAATAACATTTTCATAATGCAGTATTTACATACAATAATTCATACATACATAAAGCATGTATATGGCTAAAATTAATTCAATTGTTATGGCCACAGCTCAAAAATGTAATTGTATGTAAATCCACTTTGATTAATGAAATTATGAAATATCAAATAAAATACGTTTAAAAATGATATTAACATCTCTTTTCGGTGTAAAAATAATAAAAATGATTGCCCTGTTACGATTTAAATGATTAAATAAAAATACTGTCAAACAAATGAGCCACAAAATTGCGTAACAACAACCTCCCCAAAAAGTAGACGAAGAAAAATTATTCTCCATCTATAAGAGTAACATGCATATAAATCAATTTCAAGTTTACATACTTTGTGCAATTGAAAAAAGTCTAGCAGGTCGTATTTGTATCTATGAATCTACTACAAGGGAAGTGATTGGACCAACGCTGAACTTTATCAAATTTGTAGGCCACATGATATTAATATTTATTGCATTTTCTTCTATACACTCAAGTTCATATGAAATTTATATATGTATCTCTCATGCCAAGCAATATGTTATTATATGTGTAAGTGCTTACATATTTTATTATTTTGAGTTTGTTTTTATACTCTACGCGTTTAGCAATAAAAGGTATCATGGAACTGAACAAGTTGGTTTTGGAGGCTCCCTTTGTGTCCGTTTTTCACAAAACAAAATTCCTTGTTTTTGCTAATTTAGGTACCGTTAAGTTAAATCCAGGATTCAATTTTTACTTTCCATAGAAAATAGTTATATGTGCATAGAGAGTTATTTGCTCTACAAGTTCCACTAGGTCTAAAACGATAATGAATGCAAAAGCAATCATTTAAAATTAAATAAGGGAAATTATTTTTTGAGCAAGATATCACAATAGCCCAAAATGCTTGAGGATACTGAAAAGTATGACGAAGAGCAGGAAAGGATTGAAGGGATGCTTTAATCTGGTTTAAAAGTGGTCAAAGTTGTTGTTATTGCCATTAGACACAGAAAACTACTCAATTAACATGGGCAGGGGTACAATTCCTAAAATTGGTGGATGATCTAAATAGGCCATCCGGTAGTTGGATACTTATTACATGATGACTTTCAAAAACACTAGGTCGGAATCAATCCTTATTGTTACTCAACTGCATGTAGTGTAAAAAAAAAAGAGGTGGACCGAATTGTAATATACGGTCCCATAGACCGGAAACCAAAGTATTTAAAAAAGGGACCAAAGAACACTGAATTTGATGGAAAACGTATAATTTGGATTATTCTAATGGTATCTAAGAAGAATTACAAAACATAAGGTCTTATGTTAAGAACGAATCGGTTTCGGAAAACCCCTCATAATAAAGTCTACGATTAGTGGCATGTACAAGGGACGGACCTACATGCTTGTTATCTGATCACATATATGCAAACAAATATATTAAATTATATGTGCTTCGATTCGGTACCATATCCGAAAGATCTACCTGCCGCAACAGAATATTTCAGCCTGAAAAGGCTTTAAACCACGGAGAAGAAGCTCCAAAAACGAACTTTTGGGTACAAAATATTGCTTTTATGGAGAGGCCAACGACGAACTCGGGCCTAAATCTGATTAAGAATATCTTAGAGAGTAGTTTTCTAAGCAAAATGGAGTTATGCACAAATAATTATCTTGTATCTAGAAAAACTGCATCCTTTTTTTTTTTAGTATGTTAACAAAAAATTAAATTTGTATTTTTTTAAAGCTCATAACCAGCGGTGGGCACGCCTTGGCTCTTTTTGCTCCGAGTGCTCTTTCCGTTATGTCTTGAAAGTGGCCCCAGCAGGACGCACAAGAGAATTTACAAAAAAAAAACACACAATGTGCGAGTTTTATGGCCCTACTCGAGGATGCTAGGCGACCGTAACGGGGCTTTTTATTAGTCCTCGCTGATTAAAATTTCGCACAAGAACACTGAGAACAGAAATATAGTTACTTTGGCAACTGTAAGACCGAGTAATTTTTTTGGTAATTTAAAATTGTCATATAAACTCATATGACTACGCTGCGTCTTTGAATGTGTTGCAAAATTTTGTTCAGTGTATCGCACAAGCAGGTCGCCGGCCACGCGAATAGTTAACAATAACAAATTACACACAATGTGGGCCATAGCTCGACTCGCAGCGACTTTATGGCCCTACTCGAGAATTGCTTGTGGGACCGTAACAGGACTTTTTTCTTGATGTTGTTGTAGGGCTCTTTCCGTTATTTTTCGTGCCCACCGCTGCTCATAACAAACACTAAAACAAAAAAATATAACATTAATAAATTAAGGAATCTTTTAAAAAATAAATCTAATTGAAGCAATGCACATATAATTTTTTTTTGGGGGATATAAATAAATATTTATTTCCAAACATTTTTATTAGTAAAATCGATTATTATTAATTATATAATAATATTAGGTTTTCTTTATGATTCAAAAAAACTTTGAAAGAAATACAGTTAAAAGTCTTGACTATGACAGTGGAAATTAAAGAAAACTTTAAGTGATTATTTGGAACGCTGCCCGAAGTCTAAAAACGAGTTTACCTGCCAATACGTGATTGGTGCCGTTTTTCCATAATATTTTTATTACTATCAATCGAATTGTCACGTTTTTTAGATTGCTCGAAAACTGTTTATTGTGGGAAAGTAATGAATGACTGATTTTGTAGATTATTTCAAATACTTTTGGAGAGTATTTAAACCTACAAAGTTACTCATTTATGTGAGAAAAATAATATAGGGATCCATACCAATAATTTTGGGCTATAAAAAGTTGATTATCATGGCTTTGTAGCGATCGGAGTTGCCGGTAACCGCCTGACCGGCTTCATTTTTAAAGAAATGCGGCCCAACGACGCGTCGCTGCCTGCACATAATCCGCACCAAACATTGATTTCTAGTGGATGAAGTGGATTCTGTGTTTTGTCACAGAACGACATTTTCTTAGTACGCCTGTACCACTTTTACGCGTTGTTAAACGATCCATAACTAAACTGTCGACGCGCATCCACTTTGGACGGGTATGTTCCAAATTATGCGTGTTTAACAACTAAACCAACAGATGGCCCACCCTGTAGAATGAAAAACTTTAAACTTCACTTTTGGGGGTCCGGACCCAAAAACCTCCCGTGTATCCGCCACTACTACAGACATTTGCGGATTTTTCGAACACCAAAAACTAAATTCACTTTTTGAATTTCAAACCGTCATTGTGCTTGAACTAATTGACCTATGACCTTGATTCATAAATTAGTTGATACATAAACATGACTACGACTGATATCATATAGATTCATTCATATTAATAAATTCAACATTATAGCTTTAAATACTAAAATTTTGTTAACTTGTATACCCTGTACACATAACTTCAAGGATATTACACGTTTCTTTCGTCTCTGGTATCGATTAAACTTTATCCATCCGTTCCGATAAGCAGCTGGATCAAAAGATGCACATAATCTGTACGCAGATAAACGAATAGAGATTATATCTGGCTCCGTTCCACTACAAAACCCTGCATTATTCCAATAAACTACAATAATTGCAACAAATAAATATGCACAGGATAGCTCAATCATGTTTGCTAAAAATTCACTCCCAATCAAACGAGCCCTCGACAGTTTTAATTTTGTTCGAAGTCTGTCGTGTTCGATCATTTCATTTAATACAGGACAAAAACATTGAAGAGAACACAAATTCCGTTTAATTAAAGCAGTTAAAGTCAAATTGTAGTCCATTTTACCTTGTGTGCAAAAATCTCAAACATGCTCGATCAGTTTAAACGTTTGACTTATTTCGAATATGCATGCCAGTACCTACATCCAACTAGTACTTGATTGACTATGATCGTATGCATACCGCAACAGGCTTGATTGTCTGCAGCCTGTTCACAACCAATAAGTCAAGTTGACTCAAAAAACTGTTTTATAAAAAAAAAAAAAACAAGTAAATGTTCTCGTGTACACAAAAACAAAATACCCTTTGCAACTCTCTGCTCCCTACCCTCACCAACCAGACCATACTAAATTTTTTTTGGATCAAAAATATATGCAGGTTATATAACTGAAGTGTACTGATTCAAATTTCTGTTTTTTGTCAAAGATCTTAACATTCGCTTTGTAAAAGAAGTCAGCAAATTTAGCAATTACGAATCTAGCCTCAAATTTGACAGACAATAGTCTTAGTTATTATTATTATTAAGTCTTCTTCAAAGATTTCTTGTCCTTGATCTCTGTAGCAGATTTCAATTCAAAATTTTCTTTTTCTGACTACTTATATTTATTTATTTTAAAGGGTACAACAAAGCAAAGTTGACCTTAAATTATAGGAAAAAGAATTAAATTAAACATTGAAAAATAGAACGAGGAAAACAAATATATATGAACTAATTCGCGTCACTAACCCAACGGGTGAACTTTTTAACGATATGCAACCAATCACATCAAAAACTGGCCAGAGACTAGGTTTACAATAAATAAATGGAAAAATGAAATTCAAGTAAAAATTAAACATTATATTAGAAAAAAAAAAAAGCCCAAACAGCACCATAGACCAAACAGGTTCCTCATAATACAGGATTGGTCAAGGATGCTCGAAGAGGCAAGTCAAAATGACTTAAGATAGAAGACGTGATAGAAGAAGCTATTATAATTAGCGCATAAGACACGGAAAGGATTATACATAGAAAAATTGAATCTACAAAGTTGCAAGGCTAAGGCTCTGTGAAGTTGGCACCCCCATGTTCGAATTTTTTGTCGAAATAAACCTTGTTCGTTTGTCCAAGGTTAGCCCATGTTTGCCCAGGCATTTTTTTCGTTTGCCCACTTTTTGAAAAAAAATTATACCTAAATCAAAAAATCTGCGTGAAGTTGGCACCCCCATGTTCGAATTTTTTGTCGAAATAAACCTTGTTCGTTTGTCCAAGGTTAGCCCATGTTTGCCCAGGCATTTTTTTCGTTTGCCCACTTTTTGAAAAAAAGTTATGCCTAAATCAAAAAAATTCTGCGTGAAGTTGGCACCCCCATGTTCGAATTTTTTGTCGAAATAAACCTTGTTCGTTTGTCCAAGGTTAGCCCATGTTTGCCCAGGCATTTTTTTCGTATGCCCACTTTTTGAAAAAAAGTTATGCCTAAATCAAAAAATCTGCGTGAAGTTGGCACCCCCATGTTCGAATTTTTTATGTTAATACGATCGTGGTTACAGAAGTGAATTATAAATTATGCAGGCGCTAGGCAGCTGCGTTAACAGAAAGCTCAGCGGAGCTTTCGTTGCATTAGAAATAGTGAACATAACATATGTTCAGGTGCTATTGTGAACTATGTTTATAGTTACAATATGAAAAAAAAATTTAGGCAGGACAAACAAGAGCCGTAATAGCATTAACAATTAATAATACGCGTTTTTAGTTTTGCTCCGGACATTGGTGTTGCCTTATTTTATTTGTTGATGGTTTTAAAATATCAATAATTTTATTGTTTGTGCTCGTCTCGCGTTTGTGTTGCAAATTTTACATTGGTAAGAAGCAGCTAAGCCGCTCAATCCGTTATTTTTGACGCTGCCAACATATGTTACAGCTAAGCAGCGGTGGACTCTGATCAGAAAGGCGCATAAAAAGATCGTTGAGACATTTACCAAAAGAAAAACACACAGTGTGCGAGTTATATTGCCCTTCTCGAAAATTGCTTTCGCGATTGTAACAGCAGTGGGCACGTGTTGACTTCGTTCTGCCTACACTGAGATATAACAACCTTCACAAACGGCCAACAAACAGCATCATTTTCAACAAATAATAATTTAAATTAACAATAGATCGCTGCAGCTTTATGTGAAAATACGAATAAAAAAAGTAAGTTATATCACTTTTGATGAGCGTAAGATAGATATATAAATTTGTTTGTCCTATTTAGCAACCGCTTTCTCAAAATGCCGCCAGCAGCTCAATGTGACCCGGAAGTTTTATTTAATGCCCTTAAACTTTTTCAAATTTTCGACGAAAATGGAATATTGAAAACAAGATCCAATAACATATGGAAAGATGTAAGCAAAGTTTTGCCGGGAACGTTGTCGCCCGATACTCTAAATTTCTATGTCCGGAAAAACCGTTGGAATTTATTAGTTGATCTAAAGAAGCATTTTGGGATTTCGGTTGCAGACTCAACTATCGATAATAGTATTTTAAATGACAGTAATACGAGCGCAGAATATCAGCCATCCGTACCAAAAGTAGTTTTTCCAAAAAAATGTCCGGAACTTGCTTATGGTTTAACATTATCAGACGAAGAATGGAAGAAAATTTTTCCTACATCTCGTATTTACAAAGAAAAAGGAAAGGTCGATAAGTGTTACAAAAAACTTGCCGATGGATGGACAGACGTTATTGCAAAAGCTTGTTTTTTAAGAAGCAAAGTACCCTGTGCTTACACTTTCAAACAAAGTAATGTTTTCGAATCTTCTGAATCAGAAGTTTTCTTGAAATTCCACTGTATTTGCAAGGAATGTGGCTCTAGCATCAATGGACACTGTTTGAACGAACCTGTTCCTGGAAATGGGCTTGTCTTACAAATCCACACATTCGATACGAACGGCTTACCTCACAGTAAAAAACGAGCAATCAGAGGAGTGCTCCGAGAAGAAATCGGTGCAGAGCTTCTAAATCAAAAAGCACGCACATGGCGATTAAACGCGGTTGAAGATTTATCTTTTGGGGATTCAGAACCTCCGTACCTCCCACGTCTGGAAACTTTGCGAAAAATAAAAGAGCAAAAAATCAATTCACATTTAAATGTCAAGGCGAATGTTGACCCTATACAATCGCTGGTTGAATTGAAGCACAAAGATAAGTACGCGGGGTACATAAAAGAAATTGGAATTGATCGATTTTTTTGCTTTTATTGGTCACCTATACAAATGGCATTATTCAAGGATTTTTTAAAAAAATGATTTGGCACCAATCGCAAATTTAATAGGAGAAAAGTACCCAATATATCTCTACCAAATGATTATTAAAGGTGAAAATGGTATCCAACCAGTTTTTCAGATGTTATCTTCAAAACATGACGCCAATTTCATTTAATTTTGGTTGAAAGAAATTTTGAGAGATGGAGGTCCGGGTCCTTCAGGAATTGATTGCGATTATTCGCTGGCACTTCTGAATGCTACGTGTTTGGCATTTAATGAAAGAAATTTAAAATCATACATTCTAAACTGCTTTTATTCGCTAAACCACGTGATTCTGCAAAACCCTCTAAAATGCTTTATTCGGGTCGACATTGCGCACTTGATAAAAATAGTGTTTAAAAAAAAAGCTTTTGAAGGAAAATTATCCAAAGTGAAGGATTTTTTTGTGAGGTGCGTTGGTCTCATGTCAACCTGCGAAAAGATACACGACTTCGAACAGTTACTGCATTCAGTTTTTTGTTGTTGCCTTGAGCGAACACTCAAGCAAAGACAGTGGCCAGAAAGGTGATATTTGCTATCAGAAACATTCATTATTACTTGACGCATTGAAGACTTTTACAATATATGAAGAAAATGAAGATTATGACGAACGTACATACAATTATTTAGAAGATGAAATCCAGAACGAAGAATTGGTCATCTACATAGAAAATATTCTTGAGAAAGCTAAAGAAAACGGAAATGGAGAACAAACATCAGAGAGTTTTCAAAAGGAAGACCAATGTGTCGAAAACTTGAATGCTTTTTATTGTCCCGAAATCGTTTCCCATTTAGTGAAACTAGGAACACATTTTCCTTTGTGGACGAACGTTATGAGACAGTATTTCTCTAAAGCTCGAAAAGCATCTTCATCGGCTAGATGCGAGGCCTATTTCAAAGATTTGAAATACTCGGATTTGGGACCAAATTATACGCCGCTTCGAGTTGACAAGTTCGTTGTTAACCATGTGAGATCTATCGAAAGTATTTCGAAATTGGAAGCTGCTAAGAAAAAACGTATGAGGGACGAAGCCGATTTAAAGTTGCAGTCTGAAAAAAACAAAAGAACCAAACGAAAAAGTCAAATAGCTTTAGATGAAGATTTTTTGGCGAAGGAAATTGTGACTCATAGAGGAAAATATTTGCGAGATTGTCCAGATATTGAATTGATTTATAATAAACCTCATTTAAAATGCAAAGATGATATTTTACGTAATGGCTCCAAATGTGAGTTAGTAAAAATGTCGCATGATCGCGTTCAGCTGTACAATACATGTTCGTTCGATTCTTGTTTGGAAATATTTACTAACGCATATTTCAATTATTCGAACTTCAAGCAGTTTATTGATTCGAATGATCAACTGCCACTCTTTTCCTTCGTGAGGCAGTATGCGAACGGAGACATCAATCCTGCTCTGTACCGAAAACGCGCTGAGATACTTCGTGGATTTTTTCAAATTAGTAAAAATATCATGGACTGTTTCGAATCGACGTGTACGTTCGTTGTTGAAAAAATTACTCTTCAGTTTCCCTAGTGCTGTCAAACGGGACACATGCCCTAAATGCAGTCCCAACCAGCAGATTGACTTGACAGTCATAGAATTATGCCCTCTATGTAAATTAAATTTTTCAAAATTCGAAGAGAATAAGCAATTTATTCTCGTAGACATAACTGTTGTATTAGAAATAAGCAATTTGCAAACCATATTGATAACAGACATTCCGAAAAAAATTTTCCTAAGAGAAAAACAATATATTTTATCAGGATTTATAAGCCGTGAACCACAGCATTTTGTGGCTTTTTGCCGTCAAAGTTCAGGGACTTGGTGGCAATACAACGACATGTGCTGCAGAAGATCATTTGTAAAGGCAAAACAACTCAAAACTATGCGGAAAGATGTTGAAACGCTTATCTACATAAAAGTTTAATAAAACAATTATATGCAATTTTAAGTTAGTTTTAGTTACTTTTATTTTTAATTGAAGGAATTGTTTTTTAGTTTTAATTTTTTTTATTTGCTTATAATTTTGTGTTTATTAATAGTAATAAAACTCATAAATAAAATATTAAAAAAATAATACTTCTTTTTTTAAATAAGTTTAAGTTTTTAAGTTTGTTAAGGATGGACAAACGATAAAAAAGATATTGGACAAATGAGGACTAACCTTGGACAAACAAATAGTTAACTCTAATGACTGATTTCGGGAAATCTCTATTTTTGGTAACAAATCTAGTAAATTTTTGGATTTAAGCATAATTTTTTCCAAAAAGTGGGCAAACGAAAAAAATGCCTGGACAAACATGGGCTAACCTTGGACAAACGAACAAGGTTTATTTCGACAAAAAATTCGAACATGGGGGTGCCAACTTCACGCAGATTTTTTGATTTGGGCATAACTTTTTTTCAAAAAGTGGGCATACGAAAAAAATGCCTGGGCAAACATGGGCTAACCTTGGACAAACGAACAAGGTTTATTTCGACAAAAAATTCGAACATGGGGGTGCCAACTTCACGCTGAATTTTTTTGATTTAGGCATAACTTTTTTTCAAAAAGTGGGCAAACGAAAAAAATGCCTGGGCAAACATGGGCTAACCTTGGACAAACGAACAAGGTTTATTTCGACAAAAAATTCGAACATGGGGGTGCCAACTTCACGCAGATTTTTTGATTTAGGTATAACTTTTTTTCAAAAAGTGGGCAAACGAAAAAAATGCCTGGGCAAACATGGGCTAACCTTGGACAAACGAACAAGGTTTATTTCGACAAAAAATTCGAACATGGGGGTGCCAACTTCACAGAGCCCAAGGCTAAGGGGCGAAAATTACGAGTTACTCTAGAAGGTAGACAAGCACACTGAAGTCTGTCAGAATATGGAGCCAGACGGATAAGTGGATACCAATTTAAGCCTTAAAGTGCGAAGAGGAGGAATTGCTTTTGAACTTACTCAATCCTGTCCTGATAAAGGCGGTGTTGAGGGATGAATAAGATAAATAGTGGAGGATGACTGCCTTGGGGTACCCCTGACGTGACATTAACCTAAACAACCTAAACCCTAAACGCGACGGTTTAGCTCGAAGAAGGCTATGGTTTACTGATTCAACTGCCAGTCAGTATAAATAAAATCAGTATGCATTTTGTTAATAAAACCCTTGTTAATAAGAGAATAAAGTTCTAAAAGGTTAATACAGGTGGATCGACGTTTTACAAACTCGTGTTGGGAGGCAGATGTTAAAGAACGACAGTGGTGTTGCAATTGCCTCCGTAGTTCTCAATATTAGACTTGGAACCTTTTCTATGAATAAGGATAATGAAGGATTCACTCCAAATGGCCGGAAGAATGGAGACTTGCTGTTCCGGTTATTGCTTAATTAATTCTATATAATTTACTGATCGTTTTTAGGAGAGATTGTAAATAAAAAATTTCTGACTACTGTACTAGCCAATTTTATGTTTGTTAGTTTTAATAGTTTGTAGAGTATTTAATTTTCGTTGTTACTTTTTGTATTTGTTTGTTTGTGCTACTTTTCTTTGGGAAACAATTTTGGGAGCTAAGTTGGTACTAGTATACTCTCCCTCTTGCCATGCACTAGGCAGTACTTGAGCAGGTGTCGGCATTTTATATTCGACCCACTTGTATCCACTTGGACAAACAGACAGACAGACACAGATACACACATGCATACAGATACAAACATTTAGCCACAAAAAGCAAATGGCATGAGCCAAAAAATTTTGTGGCAATATTCAAATGCACTGAGGACATTTGCAATAAATTTATATATGTTACATTTATGCTTAGTTATTGAAATGCTTTTTACAGTTGGCAATAACAACGAAACAGGTTGCTTATACATATAATGTTGTAAATTCAAATGTTGTACATAAATGTGTATGTATGTATCGAATGGGTTTTTGTAGCAGTTCTAGACTCTTAAGTGAACCAGGTAAAAGGGTTATAGGCAATAAATTTAAGATTTTATGTTCGCATAAGGAAAGTGAAATGAAAGACTTTTAAAACTGGCATATGTGTATGT
Source organism: Chymomyza fuscimana (assembly GCA_949987675.1). Classification (NCBI taxonomy): domain Eukaryota; kingdom Metazoa; phylum Arthropoda; class Insecta; order Diptera; family Drosophilidae; genus Chymomyza; species Chymomyza fuscimana. Next base: position 63,747,012 of record OX465089.1, on the reverse strand, counting down.
AAAGTGTGTGAGTGGATATATTTATATTAATTATGTAGACAGGCTATATGCATATTTCATAATCGAAACACTTCCCGTTCTGGAAATTTTGTGCTGACTATACCATTTTTAGGGCATTTAACTTTATTATAGATTCATTAATTTCATGTGCTTAACACCAACTGGTACAAAATGTTATGCTCTTTATGATTTATTAATAATGAGCTTTAACTTTAAACAATTAACATCACATGACAGCTACAAAAACTGGCGGCAAAACTGAAAAATCAATGTTCAACAAAGAAAATCACTTTTAACCCCAACTCCGAAATTGAAATATATATATATAGCATAAACCTTGGCGTAACGCACATTGAGCCAGGACACGCAAAATGTGTGCACACGCAATTTGCAGTGTTTGGGGGCACAAGTTCCAACAACTTTGTGCTAAAAGGATTGTTGGAGTAAATACGGAACCGGCAAGAAAGGCATTGACATAAAATCGTTAAATTTATGGATCAGTTTGTGTATTTCTCTAATATGCCAAGAAAATGCAAGGATTAGTGAAAGCATTTGAAACTTGGTCATGCTAAAAGAAACAAAGCACCCGGCGGATTCTTTCACCATTCCAGCAACCCTTCAATCAATCAATCAAGCAGGCAATCAAGCGAACTATGTTCTGTGTGTGAATTGATGAATTGTAAGCTGCGTTTAAAAACAAATCAAACAAGCTGCTCAATTACATTATATATAAACAAATCTATGCAAAGATACCTATGCCTATAAATATGTATCACTATATGGTACATTACACATTCTTTTATATTGTTGTTATTGACTTTTGAAAGTTGATTGCGCAAAATGATTTGCTTATGAGGCCTTCCATGCACCCTATAAGGCTTTGATTACGTGTGTTTGAGTATTAACAACAATACGTTTATACTTTAAGCTTTTTCGTAATTTGGAAAAACATATGTGCAATGAAAGCTTTAGTTTTGTCAGTAATGTAATATTGATATTTAAGATGTTGTAAAATACAGAAAATTTGTTAATTTAGTCTTATTGTTATGGCATTGTTTTGAGACCAATCTAAAAACCCATTTTCATATATTAAATTGTCCTGCTTACCCGTAGGTTAATGAACATTCTACATCTTTATACCCTGTTCGTATATGTAAAGGGTTAACTATATTTGTGCAATGTATGTAACGGACAGAAGGAGGCTTGGCAGCAGGTGCGCATATTTCCTCAGAAGATGAAGTTTGTAGAATCACCAATTTTGGCAATTATTATTCATGTGGCCCTAATGAACAAACCCACATCCAAATGTTTTCTCCCACACCCCTCAACATATCTTCTTTAAACTTACCACGTATACTTTAAATAACTTCTTTGACGTAACTTTCGATTTTCAGTCGAAAAGGCAGTAATTTTAGTCTTAAAATACTTTAATGGATGAATATTGTTGCCCTTTAAAAACAAAAAGTTATTGAAAATTTACCGATACAGCTCAAAACCACATCAATCGCATCCTCAGCGTATAAATTTACTTCATACTATTACATTTACAAACGTTTTTTCGGATGGTTAATAGTTGGAATGCGAAATTTAGGAAGAAAATCGTTCACAAGTGTCGGTCGATAGGCCGGCCTTTTATTGCGCAACAAAAGCTAGCTTCCTTCTTCGCTATATTCCTGCCGAATAAGAAGCACCAAAAATAATGGACAAAAGTCATTGTGGTTGATGCCCTCGGAATCGTAAAGAAACAGAATTGTTCTCACTTCTGACATCTCAAAACCCGATTGTTTTCGATTTTTATGGGATCGATTGTTTTAAAATCGTATTTAAAACAAGATGTTATGTTACTGTATTTAAACTGAATTTACTGAATTTTTTTGAACGTCAGTAAACTGCGCACAAACGTTCCTGTACTCCCCTGTCCATCGCCATTTCCCTTAATCTCACTGAACATTCTTATATCCCAGAAACATTATGCTATCATTATTTTAAAATATTAAAAAGAAAAAATCAGGCCATATCACATACTATTGCGACTTGGGAGTCATTTTCTTGTAAAGGAGCGCATAAACGTATATTTCAACACACAAACATTAAAAAACCAAACGGGCTTGCAAAAAAAAAAAAAAAATAAGTGCCAAACGTTTTAGAGAGACAATAACACTAAAATAACACAAAATGAAATTTCAAAAAAAATCAATTTGGCTGCCAAATTAAAGACGAACACCATTTTTTTTTTGTTTGTTTGACAAATGACTACAACTTTAACTATTTACTTAAGCTATTAACAACTTTGGCTCATAACTTTAAAAAAGCGTTTCGTTCTACTTTAAAGCAAACAAATTGAGAATATTTTCTACCTAGCCCATAACTAAAAAAAATTACTTTCAACATTAATTTTGTAAATGTTTTTTGTGGATGTGCCAATTCTAAGCAAACTCTGGAGAATACTTCCACATGCTCGTAAAGAGTGGCAAGTTTTTCGAACTAAGCACACACATAGTACCCACATACATTATTGAAGCAACAAATGTTGCAAGAGAGGACAAAAGTACGGCGGGTTTCATGCCAATTTTTATTGAAATTCAATTGAACATTTTTGTCACGTAATCGACACTATTCTATTACAATTTTAATGCCACTCTCTCTCTCTCTGCCTATCTACCTCTCTGCAGTGAAAGAAGCATAACATGGAAACAAATTTCATTCACATCATCTTGGATACAAGTATGAACCCTCCCAAATGCATACACATACAAAAACAAGTTGATTTTTGTGTGGGTATTATGAATATTATCAAGGGTATAAGCAAGTTTGGGCCTTAATGGTTTATAACTTGCAAATAAACACGCTGACAAAAATTGGTTAAGAATAAAATATGTTTATAGGATTTGAGTTTGCTCTCATGAGGGGAGGATTAAAGTTTTGGTATAGTAAAGATAATGGCTTACACAGCATTTGCAGTTGTTTGTACGAATGGTCGGTCATTGGTGGTAAGGGTTAAATCGTATCTTGTATATGTTGCCATGGGTGGGATTCTTGAGGTTTGACCCATATCTAATTGATTATTGTAAAAAGAAGCCTCTTTCCGCGCAATTCAAGATTTTTGCTCTTTACGAACAATTTTTAAAACATTTTGCAAAAATAATATTTATTGTAGCAAAAGTTCTATTTATTAGTCTTTTAACTCTTCCTCATCTACCGGGACCTAGCAAACAAGAAGATGAAGAAAAAAATTTGCTCGATATTGGTATATGAAATCAATCAAGCTTATGCGGGAAATAAAACTTCATTCGATTAATATCCATCAGATAATTGAAATCGGAATAAATATCGCGGATAATCGTAATAGAGTATTTTAAAAGCTAAAGTCCCAATTGCCTTAGTGGCAAAAGCATACACCTGAGTTGGTACAGGGTTGGCCTTGAATGTTAATCAAGGTTCGATTACTAGTCAAGGCAGGATTTTTTTTTTTTAAGTATTCAGATATAAAATTAGCTTCTAGTGTGGTAGACTTTAACTTTCGCCACTTTTTTCTAATTAATTAAATTGACCTATTTTACAACTTACGACATCTAAAAATTACAAAACATAATTTTCAATTTATGTTTATACAACATATTTGTAAGCTTAAATGATTTTCCTTGATTTAGTAGATTATGTTTTATGTGGGTGTATGACTGACAGTCACGCACATGTTTCTTAGACATATGTATTTTAAATTGCCCACACACTTAATGCGATAATTATTTGTTAAATCTTGTTGGCTGTAATTAAAGCAAGCACAATGTGTAAAGAAATTTAATAAAATATAGTATATGATAGTGAAATAGATTAGCTGCATAGCTTGTTTTCCATTGAAACATTTGAAATTAAGTAATTAAATCTTTAAATGAGCATAAAAAATTTGTATTTTTGCATTACTTAGCATTGAAAACTCCTATTTCCATACTTAAATTAATAGTTGTCATGTTCGAAGATAATGTGGCAGCAGCTGTTAATCTATTGTTAACACATGTAAACAAAAACATTGAAAGATATTTCCTGTCATTCAATGGTTTATTCTAATTATATGCTAATGGATCCATCCGTTACATAACCAAATACATTGGAAATTTGAGGGAAAGTGCAATGTACCGTTTCAAGTGGAAATTATTTATAAAGTGTTGCTATTTTTAAATAATACAATATTTGAAATATATTCTGACATAAGGTTGTTTATGTGGTTTTTCTGTTCATAGGTGCTTTACAAAAGTTTTTGAATGACCAAAAAAATAGATTTTCTTTTGAGATGTCTTAACAAATGTAGGCGGGGCGGAGACGACGTTTTAGTGTAAATGTAATATAATACAAATGTAAGCACATAGTAGTATATATGTACTATACAAGTCAATATATGCACTATCGATTGCAGTTAAGCACCTGCAATAAGAGCGCACAATAAAAATTCATGGCTTCTCAATCGGAATTTTTGGAACAAGTTTTTTCTTTTTTGGTGCCTTTAATTTCCGAAACCATACCATCAAACCAAAAACCAGTTTAAGAGGAGAATGTTAGATTTGGTCAATTTAAATGCGATTTTTCGTATGGGTTCATTACTTTAAAATCAGATTGATGTTTTTGAATGGTATGTAAAACTGGTAAGTTTACGTCAAAGTTAATTTGAAAATGTAAACATACACCTTCGCCGCTATGCTAACTATTTGCGATATCAATATAAGAATTAAGAACGAGCTAATCGTTCCATTAGTTTCTTAGTCAATCTGGTTAAAAAAAAACACTAAGCTGGCCGAAGTACTTGCCCTGCGTACTTTGCACGCCAATCCCCGTTAAGCTTTCTATATTTATTTCGAGATAACCGACCATAAAATCCCCTATTTCTCGTATCTGCCCGGCTCTAGAATATCCTGTGCTATACAGTTCACGCAGTTTTTAAAGACTCTCGTAGGCAAAGGAGTTTCCAGTTGATTTCAACGGATGTGCAATAAAAAAAAGATTACTGGTTTGTTTTAACATGATACTTAAAAAGATTTCGAAGTAAACGGTAAAAAACTGTTGTGGGGGCATATTTTTGTCTTCACATAACGTTTTACAAATAGCTTGATTTAAGTGCAGTTTGTACGGGACGATTTAACCATCTTTATCTGCGTACTGGTTCATTCTGATCAATAATATATATATATATACTTTATGGGGTCTGCCAAGTCTAATCAATAATTTGAAAACTCCGAAAGCAATTCTGTTATTAAAAATGTATGGAATGCATGGACTTTAAAAAATATTCATAATTTAAAAATTTTTTTGGGTTGTGTTCCTTTTTGTTGTTAAAAAAAACACAATAGGAACTAGAAAAAAACTACTATATTATAATAATTAAAAAATATATTTGGTTCGCAAGTTAATTTCAAAGTTCTCATCCCTAAAATTATCACGGACTCGATTGACTCAGTTGCTCTTTAGTATCAATCTGTACCAGATAATTCAAGGGCAAGATTAATCGTAACTGATTATTGTCACTAGATAAATTTTTTGTTAAAACTTGCAGAAAAAAAACTTACATTTTCTTTATCATTTGGTATATAAAGAGTATGAAATATTGCATGAAATCGGCGTGAAATTGGTTTGATTAAGTTTTTTTTTTCAGCTCAGACTCTGCAATAACTGAAATAAATGCATTCATTTAATAAGCCTCTCTGGAAATTTTCGCATGAAAACTAGTCTTGCATGCCTCTTTCGATTCGAATGGAACTCTTCGGCATTTTTAAGCTGCTACGTGACGCGAAAGAATGTCACAATAAATATTTATTTTACGCCGTCTACTCCAACTGGGTTTGTTTTTCCGTTTATGTATGTGTAAAACACAGCTTCAGTGTCTGACTAGCCCGGCCACATCCTGCGACAGTGGCAATGACATCATGGGCAAGCACTTGGCTTCTAAAGAAAATCTAAACAAATCGAACGCTCTTGTATGTGTAACTATATGTACATAATTTTTATAGGTACGAATGTATATAATATGTATGTTGTTTTGTAAAACAAACAATGACCTGCAGCAGGTGCAGAAATATTCCAAGTATTAGTTTTCACCAAACAAGTTTTGTATTACAAGAAAAAGATTGAATTTTTCGCGGCATTGAAGACGTCTGTAAAGTCAGCAAACTGTGCGTGTACTGCAAGTGTATGCGGAACTGTGTGAATCGTGGGATCGATGTGTTTAATCAAAGAGAGGGATTAACATCGAAAAGGTGTCAGTATCAGGCATAACTATCAATAATAATTAGTTCGATTAACAATAGTGTTTAATATACACGCAATGGTACAAAAATAAAAGTCTTGAATGGATTGGAGAAAAATATGAATCTGTCGGGGCAAAGAGCACAATTTTACAAAGAAAAATATGGCCTAAACTGAAGTACCCTGCACCTGTAAACAAAAGCTATAACTTTGAAAGTGTAGAAAATATAGTTCTTTCAAACCATTTCGGTGTAAAAGAGGACGTTGCAGAGGAAGGATGAAAAAAGAAACTTGATCTGCCTGCTCATATAAAATGTTAAAATCTCAAGTTTGGTTATCCTAGTTCTTATAATCTGTGAGATCTAGACAGACGTATCTCCGGAGTCTCCTCTATGTTAATTAAATTTGCATACCCCTTATTTAAAGTACTTAGAGGGTATAAAAATATTAATTGCGCCAAATTTTGCATTGAAGGTTTACGTCGATAGTTGGAGTTGCTTTGAAATATCTATGCATATTGTACCAAATTACGAGGCTCTTGTTTCTCTATTATTGAAAATCTAAATGTTACACTTGCATTTTTGAAGGTATTCATTCTATCTATTTTTAGATTACATTTTCACTGACTCGCTAAGGATACGAGTATAGGTTGATAGATAACAAGTGGCGATAGTAGATGGGTGTAAGTCCAATAATTCTATTGCGGAGAACGGCAGAAGATATCAACATATGTCGACAAACTAGTTTAGACACCTAAACTTACCCGACTGACTGCCGCCTGCAATTTGACGCATTTCCTTGGTAAACTCCTTGTTGCCAAATTGGCAGGAAAGATCGTGCACGGTACGCGGTTCGCCCTTATCCAATAAACGTTCCAAAAAGAAGAGCAGTGTCATATTGCGTGCCATTTCATATTCCATGGATTCCATTTCGAGATACAGTAAGTGGTCTCTTTTTAATTATAAATGAATGGGAATACGTCACGTTGTATTGTCTATCTTGATATGAATGTAGTAGTAGTGGTCGTTGTTGTCGTTATCTGCAAGGCAAAAGAAAGTCAAAGTTAGTTTAAGCTTTATACAAAACGTTTAAGAGCTTATGCAATTTATAAAATGAAAAAAGAAATAACGTAAATAGCTAAACCAAAAGCGAAAAGAAAAACCGCAGACATATTATATACAACTAAGACGCACATAACAAATTAGTCGGTTTATTTTATTTATTTTATGCATTTGCACTTTTCCACTTGAGCTCCTAAGACGCTGCTAGTTTTTATTGTTGCTGCTGCAACCTAATGCTAGGTTCACACTGCGTCACGGTTCGGCAAAATTGACTTTGCAGCGGCGTAGTGCAGTGCAAGACAAGAAAAATATTGTTTTGTGTGTGACGAGAATTGTGTATACAGCTGCGTCAGCACAATACAGTGGATTTCATAACTATAGGACAGTCGCAAATTTTTTTTCAAGTGCAAATATAACGGTTAATAAGCACGATCTAGCAAAGCTTCCTTTTACAAAAACAACTACCTATTATTGGAGCTTTTAATTTAACGTAAGGTTATTGCACTGTTGCTTAACACGTTGTTTCGCTGTGGCTTATGCATGGATATGCCACTATTGGTGCTATTTTAAGCGTTTCTTTTTATTTTTTTTTTATTTTTTCCGAATATAATTATGTTATCGGTTTATATGTTATTTCATAAATTTTGACTATTCTAAGGCCCATGTCGTTTTTGGCTATAATACGGTCTTTCTCCTCTAAACTAAAAGTCATACCTTGCGGCGTTTTATCATAAAATAATCAAAAAGTGAATCAAAATTAAAATAAAATATATTTATGCTATCCTTACACTTGATTTTCTTATAAAAGACTACTGTCCTATAGTTATGAAACGCTTAAAATAGCACCAATAGTGGCATATCCATGCATAAGCCATAGCGAAACAACGTGTTAAGCAACAGTGCAATAACCTTACGTTAAATTAAAAGCTCCAATAATAGGTAGTTGTTTTTGTTAAAGGAAGCTTTGCTAGATCGTGCTTATTAACAGTTATATTTGCACTTGAAAAAAAATTTGCGACTGTACTATAGTTATGAAAAGCACTGTAGTTCAAAGGGGAAGTTTTTATCCACCCACGACTTTAGGACGACCGTAAGTACTATTTGGATAATTTAACAATATATTCAAGATAAAAGTCATGAATTATCATGATGATCAAGCTTTTACTTTAAAAGTTATTTAAGGTAGTTTGTTTTATTTCTAAAATTTAAAAAATCAGTCAATAAAATAAAATACAATAAAATATTTTTCATATCTGTTCAGTCATCACAAACACTACCGAAATTTTGGCACAGCTTTGAATACACATTGTCACAATGTAGTCCAGTGTAAACTTTGCATTAGTTCTATACCACATTTGTTTTATGTTTTTGCCTTTGCAATGCTGTTCTTTTATGCACAAGTGTATAACCAACCCCCTCTCTGTCCCCCTCGAGCTTACCAGCTTCTACTCTTGCGTCGTAAACTAAGTTTGCACGTCGACTTGCTGCCTAAATAATTGAAAAAAGCACGTAGTTGCAATGTCTGCAACAATACACAAAATGGAATATATATGTGAGTGTGTGTGTATGTGTATGTGCAAGTGCGTATGCGTATTATCCTTGCGGCATGTCCTTGCGGCACCCACAAAAGTTAAAAAGCAACTGAAAGCGGCAATGCACAGCTTAGGACATAAACACAGGCGAATTGAGGCAGCGGCCGCATAAACAGCTGTTATTAAGGGGTGAACATGCTAAGGCTAAGAAAGTAAAGAAAATGAGCAAACGCTTTGCGCAGGTGCGTTAAGAAGAGTTTTAGCAAGTGACGTCACATGATGCCTGCTTTGCTTTTAGAATATAAACTTTTTGTTAAACTTTAATAAATGCAACACAAAAATAAGGTGTTTTTTTTTTATTATTTTCCAGTTCTATTCGATTTACTTCTTGTTTTACATGTTTAGAATAAAAATGCCTTCTGGGCATCTGGAGATCCCAAATGATGAAAATGATGAAAAGATGATTTTTGTAAATTAATTAATTACAACTGTCGTTTACTGAACCACCAGGTTTGTTTAAATATTTTTATTTTCGACTTTAAATAATTGCATAATGGCGGAGTTTGCCATGGTGCCGTAAATCACTTCCGTGCGATAACGGGTGAGATGATCACAATTATAGTCTGAAAGATGGATACAATTTTTAAATTTTTAACAATTTTTTTTTATGACCTACGCTAAAAGCTTAATAAAAAAAGAAAAAGTATATATATCTATAAATATATTCAACAAACTTCAGTGATGAAGTTTATCACACATATTTTTTGAAGACAGTCTCAAAAATTGCACGAATTAAAGAAATCCGATTTCGAGAGAGATAAAAATTGCGAGGCGCCTCCTCGCACTAACATTTGTGCAGGCAAATTTGAAATGCGGCAAATTCGCTAAGCTATTTATAAGAATTGCTTAGTTTGTTTGTCATTTGAAAACAGCTGGCAGCGGCAAGAACAGGTGATTGACAGAGGAATTTTAAAAACGGAAATGTTGTGTAGTTTATGGAAATTAAAAACTTTTATCAAAACCAAACCATATGCTTAATATGTGTGAGTATGTGTCTGATAAGCGACAACGTTGACGATACACAGCTAATAAGAAAAGTGAGGCCAAACAAAACACACAATAGCAACAACGCACATTCCAAAGCATTCGATTTGTTTGTATTCATATGTATGTGTGTCACCAACAGCCAACAGCCAGTTTACCTTCGAAGTGCTTTCCAGGTGTGCTTATGTATGTGTATGTGTTAGCTTGTTGGTATTGGCAACCAAACCAGAAACCTCCGACTTTAGATAAAAGTATTTGTAGACCACTGTTAGTTGGCTCGATTTGTTTTTGTTTAATAAAAAAAGAGACAACATTGAAACAAGTGCAAACTACTACATACTACTGAGCGCAAAATTCAATGGGAAAGAAATTTTGCAATAACAGCGCAGTGGCGCAGAGAAAACGCGCAAAAATACACTAAACGCAAAATATGCAAAGCAAAAGCAATGTCATAGATGAAATGACTTATTAATAAAAGCAAAGCAGAAAAGGTGGAGTGACGAAAGAGAAGGTGTAAGCAAAAGTCATACGAATTACACACCTGCTTTTTGCTTTTTTTTTTATAGTCGTTGTGTTCTATTTACTTAAGTGCACTTTTAATTCTTATTTATAAATCACTTTTTTTATTATTATTTTATCTTTTCAGCATGCAGGCACACTTGGATCTTCACAGAAAACTATGCAAACACGATACAGATCCTCGCGTTGGGGATTTACTTGTATTTTTATTTTTATCTTTTTTTGCACTATTTATTCACACACTCTGTTGCGCATACAGACAGCATTTAATTAAATTATGTATTAATTAACATTTAACATTTTTTCGGCGTAATTATTCGCTCTCAATACATTCTCAAAACCACGACGAAAGCAAAGCACAACTTGTTGTTGTATTAACTGCATGAGCATGTGTACGTGTGTGTTTTTATTGGTATAAAGCACTTTGCGAGTAACTAAAAACCGTGTTTGAATACTTTTGGTTTAAATTTTTAATAATAATAGCTGTTATGCGCAATTATTAATTGAACTGTAGTAGTTTAAAGCAAAATAAAAGCTAAAACACACACGATTGTGTGTAAAGTAAGGCACAATTGGTTTACGGCGACGAACTATGATGACAGCGCGAACCAGTGTGACCGTGAATTGTTAAAGCAAAATTAACCAACATACATTTCAGCTAATACAGAAAAATACTACTAATATGTATAAAAGTATAAGTTTGGCCACCGCATTTATAATTTTTACTAACGCCATAAAGGGTAATTTTGTTTATATGAAGTTTTGACATTTCGTGCGGAATTTTTGCATGCTGCGTTTGGGCCTTTAGATCAAAAAAATTTTGTCAAAAATAATTGTTGTTTTAAGCTAATTTACATTAATAAATCGTACCACATAATATGCAATCTGAAATAAGTATTAGGAAAAGTCGCAAAGCATAGGTAGACAATAAAGAATTCATAACTTTACTGTGAACAAGAGCAATATAAAGAAATTTAATGTTTAAATCGTTAAATTTGTTCGGCCTTTTTTAAGATTATAAAAGATTTTGTAGAACTGACGAGGATTCTTTTTTATTGTCATTTAACATTCATACAAAAAACACGATTTTAAATAAAAATAATAAAATCTTTCATCAGTATTAAATTCATGTGGGATTAATAATAAAAAAACTTCGGTCATACTCTAGCAATATATCGATGTATCCAATTCATACCGTTGCCATATAGCTTATGTTTTGGTAGTGTTGTAAAAAACTTGAACAGTTGTCGTCATATGTTAAAGAAGAAGCACATATTGGGAAAATTTTGTGAAAATAAGTGAATTGTTTAAGTAAACTAAATATGAGTTTCATGCAGCCAAGTCCAGTTAAATATGCCTGCTCTTGTGGCATATTAAATCCCATTAACAAATTGTTTTTTTGCCGCCACTGTCCAAAGCTAAGGTGTGGTTTCTGCGTATGTCACGAAGTTGAATCACACTTTTGTTCCAACTGCATGGAAAATATACCATCAACAGAAGCACGTCACAAAAAGAATTGCTGCGCCAATTGCTTTGATTGTCCTTGCTGTCAACATACACTTTCCCCTCGTGCCGCCACCGTGGCCGTTGTGAGAAAAACGGATGAGCCTAAGGGAAGCGAAAGTGGCGAGGGCACGCCTCCTTCAGGCAGCGCCAAACCCACTGCTACACCCACAACCAAGAAAATGTACTATTTGTCGTGTTTGTCCTGCCGCTGGACTACTCGTGATGTGGGCATTCCAGACCAAGGTGTGGCTACGGGCACATGGCCAGATAATGAATGTTTGTATCAGGCGCGTTTTAACACAATCATGGAATACTATCAGTCTGTGGTACTTCAAGAAAAGCAAGAGCGACAAGAGTTCTTGCGACGTAAAACGCCAAAACCACATAAATTTCCCAGTCTCACTGATCGTACGGGTCTGACAGTATCGCTTATACGACGTCAAATAGGTTGGACTGATAAAAATTTGCCGAAAACCAAGACGATAAACATAACGCCTGCCGAGGCTAGCGGAGACATGGAAACTCTACCGGCTGATGTCTTTACGCAACCCATAAATCTGCGTAACATAACGACAATAGCCCAAAGGCATAGTCAGCCGGCTGTGCAGCCCAATGGTATTAATGAGTTGTATCCACAACGGCGCTCGCTTTGGATTAAACGTTCTTTACGCTGTCGTCAATGCGAGCACAATCTCATCAAGCCGGAGTACCATCCTACTTCAATTAAGTATCGCATACAGCTGTTTGCTAGCTATCATGTGCCCGATGTTGTCATGGTGCGCTGCGAGCAACCCTTACGGGCTGGCCAAAGCAATGCAATATTGCTTAAGCTCAGCAATCCAACGATGTACGACATGACCATAAAGATATTGGATACTTTGCCGCCAGAGGACAGCATTAAACTTACCGCTGATGCACTACAACATGCTTGTAAAATCAAAGAGGAAGCCGTTACCTCGTCTCCACTTCTAAAGACTGCTGCTCTATCGCGACAAACGTCGACTAGGGAGGTGAAACGTGAGGTACTTGATTTGGCTAATGCGACGATTGTACCTCTGGAATCGGCTTTCGTTCTCAATCAGCGCGATGATTCTAAGGAGTTTGATGAAGACGTGCAGGCGCAAACTGAAGAGCCGGCTTTTATTGTATGGCGTAAGGGCAACAAGGTGCTCCTTCGATTGCAATTCACGCCAGAAGCTGAGCTGCAAGCGCATGAGGAAGTTCAACTTGGCTTCTATCTACAGTACACTTATGTAAATACCGTGTCGAACACGCCCGATAAAAAAGAACCAACCACAAATGAGCTAAGCTCTAGGATATATATCAATGCAGGCACTATTGAAAAGGGCAACTAAAAACTAACTTAAAATTGACACAGGTGATTATAATTAGCGATGGGCAGCCCCGTAAACTCCTTTATTTAAGACTCAATTTATTCTTAATGCTGTATTTTATGAGAAGTCGAGTATTGTCATGCATCCAAACCTACAATAGTTTATATAGTATATAAACACGACATTTAAATTGTATTTACCTTAAAAAACTGAAGAGATTATTTGGTTGGCTATCAGAGATAAAGATTTCATCACATATTTTTCCCCCGAGTTGGTAATTACTTATATAATTACATTACACAATATTTACCACGGATAATTACATAGCTAAGTTATTCCCGCTCTAGTATCGTGGCCTTCCGGTTAAGGATTTTCCGTAGGGATTTCCCTTTTGTGCGGTGCCAATCCCTTTACTAACATTAACGCGCTTTAAGAATGCTTAAAAATATGCAATAATGTATGTCATTTATTATTTATAAACATATTTGTAACTTATTTGTGGAAGCCATGAAATATTAAAGCTTGGTTCTAATCTAATTTGAGTGTTACTAAGCGCGTCCATTTCTCAGATTCAGCCCACAGTAACTTGGCCACCTTTTCATCGGTTGCAACTTTACCCACCTTTTTTGGCTTGCAATCGCTGAAATAATCACCACTATGTTTGGCAATGCTCGGATCGAGAGCAGCATAGATGGTTGTCTGCGCTCCACTCTTAACAGTCTTTACAAAGGGCCAAAGTAGAGGTTTGAGGAACATTCTGAAAGGAACAAAATTAGTACCAGTGCAAATATAAGGTAAAATAAATCTAAAAATTTAGCATAACTCCTAGCTGGTATTTAAATTTTTTGTTTAGAAAAACTTCGTGTTATGACTTATCCTGTGGTAAAATTAGTCTGAAGCTAAAATCTTTGATACTAAATTTCACAATAGACGATCAGCCTTAACAGAAGCCTCTAATTATATATTATATTATTGTACGAACCTTGCAATAACATTATTAAGTATTTTAACATTCCGGAAAATTTCTGTATTCACCACACCAGGATGTAGCGCATTGACAGTTACATGTGTGCCATCCAAACGCTTTGCTAGTTCCCTTGTAAACAGCACGTTGGCTAATTTGCTCTGACTGTAGGCATCAAATTCACGATAAGACTTTTCGAAATTTATGTCATCAAAGTTGATTTTTCCATTATTGTGCGCAAGGCTGGACACATTTACTATGCGACTCGGTTGGGAGCTCTAAAAAATGTATTGGAGATATTGCAGCAACTGTGGTGTATGTAACTGGATTCTGATTTTTTACCTTGAGTACATCCAGCAACAAATGTGTAAGCAAGAAATGTCCTAAATGATTGACGCCCAGATGTAATTCGAACCCATCTTTTGTTTGAGAACGCTCACCGCTCAAAACTCCAGCATTATTGATAAGTATGTGCAGCTTTTGCTGCTCGCGTTTAAAGCTAAGAAGGTGCAATTCACGTTATCGCTAGATTATGGAACTACTTACTGCTCAGATTATACACACCCAGCCACAAATTTATGTATGGACTCAAATGAAGATAAGTCACATTCACGGCCGTAGATGTTTTGGTTATTGGTTTGCTTAACGATTTCCTGACGTGCTTCCTCACATTTTTTCATATCACGACAGGCCATATAAACTGTAGCACCACGTCGTGCCAGCTCCCGCACAGTTTCCTTGCCAATTCCGGTATTGCAGCCGGTTACTATAACTACTTTACCCTTTTCATTGGTTTCTTTGGTAAATTGACCGCCTTGCATATACTCCCTGCAACATAAAGGCGAATAATGCAAAGTCATGGTTATACGACACTTTTACAACATAAATAATTTGAAATAGCTTGCCTAATTATATAAATCAGAATAGCGGCAATGGGGCTTCCAAGTAACAAGTAACTACATATACAATCAAAGTTAAACATTTTAAATATTAGATCTGATGTTCTTGAAGCTCCTAAAATTGGTGTTCTTATGACCAAAAACTTGAGCAGGCATAACGTTTTAAAACCTTTTTGGTAGCGCTATCTACATGGAGGTAATCTTATCAAGTCTCTTTTCATAAAGAGAATAAGCGTAAGGCATGGCTGGTAAGAGTAAATATCAGAGCAAATAAGTATTAATAAATACAAGTTACCCCTGTGCTTAAAAATAGTACTAAAATTTACAGAGTGACATCATTAAACAATGGGTCTCAAATAAGCGTGAATACAAAGTTCAGTTTCTCTCTGGTCACCATTTCACCTCTCAACCTTTGTTTATTTCAAAAAGATCCACTTATGAACCCAATTAAATTAAAATATGATTTATATAGAGTACAAAAAAGAACCTATAATAAAATAATTGTAGACATTTTTTATAATTAACTTATAAGAATTGAAGGAACAGTTGGCCGTTAAGAAAAGTATTTCAACGAGCGATGACAAGAGTTCGCGGCACTGCTCGGGTTGCAGCAACACACTTAGAACAACTAACAGACCCCGAAACGTTGGCGGAATTTTTATTGCCCGGAGGCAAGATGTGCCCCTACCCACAACCAAAGTGGTCGAAGATGTTAAGTTTATTTAAAGTGGTTCAAAACAGCTTTTATCAAGCAGGAAGGAGAAAGTTCAAATCATTATATGTCGAACATAATACTCTAAATGGCTCAAAGCATAGTTGGTAGTGCATATTTTAAGAGATATATAGGTTCCCCATATTCCAAATAGGAACAAAGAGCTCAAGAGATAGGGGGACAAAATTTCTTGCAACTTTAAACATTAGTTGCCGGAGTAAAAAAGGGAAATCAATGTAACCTGTTATTAGTTTATGCAAAAAAATTTCCAATGATTGAAGATCAATTAGGAGAAGTCTACTGGAATACGAAGTCAAACGGATATTAGGGTCCCAGTTTAAACTGCGTGCAAAAAGGTTAATTTGTTTCTGAGTTCTGATTCAATATAGGGGCACACAACACAGGAGCAGTAGTCAAGTATTGGGCGGACGTGGGCAGAATAAAGAACCTTGGTCGTAAAGGGATCGCTAAATTCTTTCGACCAGCGTTTAACGTAGCCTAAAACACACCTGGCTTTATTCACAAGTGTAGAGGCATGAGAGTTGAAGCAAATTTTGGGGTCAAATGTAACACCCGTTACATCGGTCCGTCAACACAATTTATCAAGCGGAACCAATCTGTGGAGGTTAAAAGTTCGTTAAACCTAGCAAAGTAAGCGACGGACAATGGGAGAAGAGGAAAAAAGTGGTTGAGGTGCGCTAATAAGAGGTTCGATATCCAAAGAAGGGTGATACAAATCCTCAAGAACTGATAAAGGAAAAGATTTGGAGACTGACACAATAGCGAGATCATTGGCAAAAACTTAATCAAGGATCTGATTTGAGCTGTTTCGGATGGCATTTGTTTGCAGTAATGTCAAATCGAGCAATCTATCCAGAAATTCGTTATAGGAGGAGGAAATAACAGAGTTAGTAGAAGGTGACGGAACCCAAGAATGGTTGGAAGAATAAAATCACCTAAAACTAAGAGATTGTGTAAAAGCGAATGAACAATAATTAATTGCAGCCAAATGGTGCAAATAAATTGAAATAGCAAATGAAGGAGGAATGTTCGAACATGTTATAAAACATGAAGAGTTATGCAAACTTAATTAAACATTGCAAAGTTTTTCACCAACCGCACCTCCACCACGGCGGATAATCCTGTAGACAGGGCCGTAGAGATCCGGGCCCGTGGGAAAAATGTACCGGCCGCTCTATTACACCTTTATCTTGAATCACGACAGTAATTACACCGGGCCCCTGAGAAAACTCCGGGACCGGGAGGAATCCCCGGGGCGTGGCAGAATTATAATCATTGTTTCTTATCTGCTATACTTTTGAATGGAACGGCACATATATAATATGATAAACAATTCTTGCTGCCTTTATTTTGTTTTATAAAGTCTTTGATATTATCAAGATATATAAGCAGCTCTCAACCTAGTCCACTTTAATAGTCTCCGGACGCGTCCATTTTTCGCTTACTGCCCAAAGCCATCTGGCCATTTGGTCATCAGTTCCGGCAGGAGCCACAGGCTTCAGTTTGCAATCACTAAAATATTGTCCAGATACCTGATCCAATTCAGAATCCAGCGCGGCATACAAACTGGTTTGTGCACCATTCTTGGCAGTCTTTACAAAAGGCCAAAATAGCGGACGGAAGAACAAGCTGTAAATATGTAAGGTAGCAGTTTTAAATATGAAATAAATTTAAGAACAGGGCTTATTCACTTAGCAAAGAAACTACTGAAGAAGGCCATGTGTCTAAACAGTTCAGTATCCACGACGCCGGGATGCAAAGCATTTACGGTTACGTTGGTGCCCTCCAAACGCTTGGCCAGTTCTCGTGTAAACAGCACGTTGGCCAATTTACTTTGATTGTAGGCTCTGCCCTCGTCATACGATTTTTCACTGTTTAAATCTGCAACATTAATTTCACCACGTGTATGTGCCAGGCTGGAAACGTTTACAATGCGGCTGGGTTCTGAGGACTATTGGAAAAAAAAAAAAACAATACAAAAAACTTATATGCGAGGAAAAGTCAAATGAAGTGTGGTAGCTTTGGCTTTTGCTCATGAAGGTAACAAAAATGCGTAACATTTTAACAAATATGACTCATATTCAGGTAAACGCTTATAAAACTTTTCCAAGTTAAAACAATCTTATTAACTAATTGCCATTTGTATTCACCTTGAGAACATCCAGTAGCAGGTTAGTAAGCAAAAAGTGACCCATATGATTAACGCCCAACTGCAGCTCAAACCCATCTTTTGTTACCGACCGCGGACAACGCATGACGCCAGCATTGTTAATGAGTATGTTTAGCTTGGTCTGCTCACGCTTAAAGCTACAATAAAAGATATTAATAGAAATACATAAATTTAATATTACAAATTCAACTTACCAAGCTGCAAAGTTACGCACGGAATCCAGCGATGCCAAGTCGCATTCACGGCAGTAAATATATTTGTTCTTTGTTTCCAGCACAATTTCCTCGCGTGCCTATGAGAAAGTAGATTAATTACAATTTTGCTTGTGTATACAGTTAGGTCAAATTACTTACCTCCTCACACTTCTTCATATCACGGCAGGCCATATAAATTGTGGCACCGCGCCGGGCGAGCTCCCTGACAGTTTCCTTTCCAATGCCGGTATTACAGCCGGTCACTATAACTACTTTGCCCGTTTCATTGGTCTCCTTCGTAAATGTTCCTCCCTGCATTTGGTCTCTAAAGTACGATGGTAATTATAATTTTGTTAATTCTCAATAGAAACATTTAGGTTGATAGCAGTTTGCACTGACTTCAACCAGCAGGCGGCGCCCGCTGTGGTGCCGGCTACACTAATCCAAAATATGGGCCGGCTTTTCAGAAAAGCAAAAAGACTCATACTGCTTAATATTTTTTGTATGATAACCAGATATGAAACAGTAAATAAATAAACTCATAAATTCAACAATTTGAAACTTGTTACTTTAAAATACAAGAAAACACGAACAGCTGTATGCGAGGGCTGGGCACTCCCTTTTTATTTCGGCTACTCACTTTATTATAAAAACAAAAATCCCTATTAATGCAGGCCACATTACATAGGGACAGCAAAGAAAATCAACAAAAATACACATTTTGCCGTAACGCGAGTATATTAATAATCTAAAATTTTGCAAAATGCAAACGAAAAGGTCGACGCATTTAACTCAATAAAAAAGTGCGCAGTGACAGTTGTCAACTGATAAGCCAGGGCTGCCAACACACTACAGATAATATTGAAACCCAATTGCCAATTTACTAATCACTGTGTATTGATTTAAAAAAAAATATTAAATGCTATATGCTGATGAAATACTTATTAGTTACAATATATTGTAATTTATTAATCATTGCGCATTTATTTAAAAAAATTATAAAATGGTACTGCATTAAATACTAATTATACTGTTATACAATATATACTGTTTTCGATTTGTATTACTACTTAAGCAGTTGGAGCATTGACAAAAGCGCCTGCAAAAAGAATGTTCTTTTTGTTCCAGATGACGTACAGGAAGGGACGATCCGCTTGGAATTGCAACGGAAGCAACATCATGCGTGTCATCATAATCATGCTGGTAGCTGCAGCAGCCTCGGTACCTTCTTCATTTACTTCTATGGTTGCCTTGTGCAAAACTTTGGAAACGTAAATTCCCTCTGGGGATTCCAACAGATTATTGAATTCTGCATCATCGTTAAACATTTTTGTAATACCAAGCTGAAAGGTATAATATAATGTAAACAAATTACTATGAGATCATACATGGTTGAAAGCGACACGATCGATAAGATAGTCAGGGTGTGTCATCAAACTAAGGTTATGCAATAATTGATGAAAAATTTCCTGTGGCCAGGCATGATCTGTGTCCAAAAGCACGTTGCTACATGCTAATATTTATCTGACAGCTACTGATAAGCTACCAAAATAACTGCCAGCTCAAACGCTCAAACTTTCTAGATAAGCCTTCAATAAACATTCAATTGATTAAAAAAATGTACTTGCTGATACACGGCCGTAAAACCAATGGTATTTATGCGATTTTATAATGTAAGCAAGAACCAGTACTCACCGCCTTTAGTTTATCATCCAATTCCAAGGCATAGTCAACTTTAAATTTGGGAAACTTAACAGCCACCTCCTCGACAACCAGCTTTTCCGCCAGGTCTACCAAGTTTACATCCTTTAGTTTTTGGGCCAACGGCTTTAAACCATCGATTTCCGAAGGCAAAAGCACAAACATGGACAAGTCGGAATCTTGATAAGGCATATCAAGGGCGGTGCAACCCAAGTCGTCAAAGTAACCATATCCAAATTTAGCCTTCTGATGCATGTAGTTAACTTTCACTGTTTGGCCCTCGGCAACAAAAAAGTCATCCTCCTCTGTACGATCCGCATCGAACTTGTGCGCCCAGTTGCCCTTAAAATGCAGTGCATTAAGCAAGACCACACGAGTATTGTCATCGAAAGCATCCGCAGAGACTATATCTGTAATTTTTCCTTCAGTTTTTAAGCTAACCCAGTTGTTAATAGCCTGAGCTGCCGCATCGGATAATGCAAAGTTAATGGGTTCAGCCTCGGAGTTGTAGTTTTCCTTAATAGTGGCGGCATAGTCTGCTTTTAGTACCTTGCCTTCCTGCACGTACAGCTTGTTGGCAATCTTCAATAGTTTGCTGTTTTTGTATTTATCCAACACAAACTTGAATGTTTGTGCCACTTCCGGGTTAAAGTTGGAAACGTAGTGCAAAGCCTTGGCAATTTCATCAGCAGTATCGCCCTGTGCTCCAGCAAAAGCCAATGCAATACAGGATTGTATGGAGAACGGTGAGAAGACAATGTTTTGCTGTACACCACTTAAGGCGAGCAGTTGAAATAGTTCGCTGGTGAAACGAGCACCGCCACGAGCAAATTCCAAATTGAAATCGAACATAATGTAGCTGTTTGTTTGTGGGTGTATAAGCTATGGATGGTATTTAACAATAAAAATAATGTTTACTTTCGTTTGTTATTTCAGCAGCGCGACCGTCCAACACTTACCGCTGTGTACACTGGAATGCTTTAAATTTCATTTTGGGGCCATAACAAAACTACAGCGGCGCAGTCGACGTCCGCGTACTTTTTGGCGTTCTCTGCCGGTGAGTCATTGTCAATGACGCTGACGCTACCGGCTGCAAATGTATGTTGATTGGATTGTTTTGGCAAATTCCAAAATCAAAAATAGATTTTTAATCATTCCTAGCGAGATTGTCTAATAGATTTGGTCTGTTAATTCCATGGAAAAGCCCAATTCGACTCTGTTTGTCCAATAATGCAACAAATGCATTTAGGCAGTTTGTTTTGTTTACATATTTCCATAGCCGCTACACTCAATCTGGGTCTGGCAAGGCGTTGTATGTCAACTTTAGTGTTGCAAATCGTTTGGTTAAGATTATGCAGCCCTGTTAGAATATCAGTACTTAACAACACTAATGCGCGCAATACACCCCGCTTCCCGCTTAACCCATATGCCATTATTATTTTTCGAGTTTCATCCGCAGCCACAGCGCAAAGTATGGCCGCTTGTTAATAAATTATAAATAAACCAGACAGATCATAACTAATACAATTTAATTTAATGATAAATTCAAGTTAGGTCCTCTAGTAACATGTTCATCAATTTAATTTAAGTGTTAATGTAGTTTTAAAGTGTTCTCCAAGTGGCAAAAGTGAAAACTTGCCCGCTCTGTCAGCACACGCATATTAAAAATCCGTCGTTGTTGTCGTTGCCGCCAGTTTAACATATATTTAGTGCTATATATATAAAAGTATATCGATTTAAATTGCAATAAGTTCAGCAGCAAATGCAAGCAGAGTACAAAAATAAGGTAAGTACATAAGAGGGGCTGCAGCAATGCAAATTGTTATGCCATATGGACAGCGGCGTGGACCAAAAGGGGCTCTAAATGAGAACAGAAGTTCATTGCACGTCAGTAAGAACCTGATCAAAAAAACAAAACAAAAAATACCCTCTAAGGGTAATACAAAATGCAGCTGCATTTTATCGAATTTCACAAAAACTAGAAAAGTGCAACAACTTTTGATATATAATAGCTAGGTAGGTAGGTAAGCTATTCAAAACAGCAACATTAACATGCGTTGCACATTTCTTGGCCGCCTGCCCTGTTGGTGGCTTGGTCTGCCATTTGCCGAAGCGTCGGACCCAACAACCACCGTAGCATCAAAAAGCCTGTCACAATTTGATTTAGGCACGTCTGAAGAACTGCTCGAAGTGCCACTGCATTTACATGCAATGGCCATGCCATACAGATACATGTTGTTTTGCTCAGTTCTTGTTGAAAGTACGCACAATTGCGAGACAATAAAACACCTTTAGCCCCCTTTGTGTCGTCAATAAAAATATTACTTTGTGCGCTCACTGCATCTTGCCTTAACACTTTTTGCAGCTGGACTTGGGTTGAAAAGGTTGCACATACCACAAACACACACACTGAGAGAGACTACCAAGTATCGCACAAACGTTTGGAGCCGGCGAAAAGATGCAACATCATGTACATGCAGCCAGACAAGCGCCAGTACGTGCACATCATATTAGTCATATGCCTTTGCATCCAAGCATGGCGCCGGTCTTGCAACAAGATCCACAGCACATCACAGGCATTGCAACAACGGCTGTGACAATTGGCGGAACCCCCCAACAACAGACACAGCCGCAGCAGCCAACGCGAGAACATCATCATGCACGGTGAGTCTCTATCATCTCCAGGCGCCTACGTCATGTGGGACCCCCGAAAACTTTTATGCCGACAAAAATTCTGAACATAATAAAATATTTAAACCTGAAGACGATAACTAAGTATATATGTATTTATATTGCTATATTGCTAAAACATTTTGCTTAAATTCTAAACAGTGCAATTTGTTGTTGCTGCTCAATTTTTGTTTGCATTTTAAGCTCAGCCTAGCCGCTCAGCTTAGTTTTTGTTGTTGTTGCTTGTTCCTCAGTGCGAGCTTTTATTTCGTGCGGCGCTTTGCGTATTCTTCTTTGTGCTGCGCTCACCAACGCTTTCTTGTTGTTGCGTGCATCTCTTCTTTGCTTTGAGCATACGTATTTGTTGTTGCTGAATAACTGCTGTGTTTATAAGCTTTGGGTCGCTTATACACCGTCAGACTCATATACACTGTCTGTCTGCTGCATCTTTTGTAAATAATCATCGCCATGAGTGACCTAAAGATTTGTTGTTATCCATCTTGTCAATGGAGCGGTATACAAACCGAAGCCTGTGTTGCATGCTGGATGTGCGACAATATGGCTCATTTAAAATGTGCCGGTCTGACCGGCCGTGTCTTTGACTTTATACGTGAGGGCAAAGGCCTAAACTGGACCTGCCCAACTTGTCGTTCCGCTGAAGTTGAGATGAAAGCCTTTATGCGCCAGACGAAACTGGGATTTGATGACCTTTATAAGGATTTTCGTTCTCTACAAGATAAGTTTTCTTCAATTTCAAGTATGTTTGGCAATTTGCAGCTTATGAGAGTTTCACCTAAGCGCAAAAAGGCAAACCTACCAGCCATTGAACCAACTTTAATAAATTCTAACCCTACAGGGCTGGACTCGCCTATAACTCCCCGTCCGTCGCAGCTTATTTCGTTTGCTACACCTATACTAGTTCCTTCAGCCGCTGCTAGTGACACGGCTAGTGCTGTTGCTGTTGACACTGGCGCTAGTTTGACTGTAGCTTCTACAGCTCCTACCGTTTCTGTCGAGTCTGCCACTACGGACTGCGCCACTAACAGCGTGACTGATGCGCCGTCCTCTGTCATCATTTTGAGTGGAGTCCCTATACCTGCCGCCCCGCCAACTGCTGACCCCTCGGACTCATTGGTAGGAGTGGCTCCTAAAAAGACAATCTTCGTCTCCAGGCTAATGCCATCGGCTACTGAAAATTGCATTAATCAATTCGTTTGCGAGAAGCTTAATATTTCTCCAAATGAAATTGAAGTATTTAAGTTCAATTTTAAGTATAAGCGCGATATCTCTTCGTTTAAGATTAGTGTCCCTGATTCTCTCTTTTCTGCTATACTTAATCCTTCATTCTGGCCTACTCATACTTTAGTGCATGAGTTTATTAGAAAACCTAAAAAGACTTTAGCATCTAATGTAGCTTCCTCTACAAGTGTAGTTAACACAGCTTCAAAAAACTAAATTCTGTTCTTACCATTCAATATCAGAATGTTCGTGGTCTCCTCTCTAAACTTAGTAGACTTTTCACCAATAGCGTAAATTTCGATTCTGATATTATTGCTTTCTCTGAAACCTGGCTTAATGCGTCTGTCTATGATTTTGAGATTTTTGTTAGCTCCTATGTAACCTACAGGCTTGACCGGTCTCCCGGTCGTGGTGGTGGTGTACTCATTGCTGTAAATGTAGCCTTAGAATCTCATTTACTATCTCTAAATTTTCCAATAGGCATTGAGTTCATTGCGGTAAAAGTGTTTTTTAATAATTCCTATATCTATTTTACTTGTTCCTATATACCTCCTTGCTCCGACTTGAGTGTATATCAGAATCATCTCACTGCCATTCGTATGGTGGCTGATTCTGTTGGTACTCGGGATCAAATTGTTGTCTTAGGCGACTTTAATCTGCCTACATTATATTGGCTTAGTTCAGTCAATTCTAGTTTTCTTTTTCCATCTGGTAATCATGAGTTTGTTACAGGACTGATTGATATCTCTCTCAGCCAAATAAATTTTATACATAATTGCTCAAATAGAATGCTTGACCTCGTTTTTGTCAATGATAATTCTGATTTTGAAATTTCTAGGGTCTGTCCGCTCTCCGTACCCGAGGATCCGTACCATCCGACATTACAAATCTCTTTAAAATTTAATGGTCTCTACCGAAATCAGCCACATGCTCACGCTCTTCGGTATCGCTGCTTTCGCAAGTCTAATTTTGTCGGTCTTAATAAATTTTTGTCCGAAGTTAACTGGTTGCCTTTGTTGACTACTAATGACCTTGACTTATCCATTTCCAATTTCTATCGGGTTTTATACGCTGCTTTTGATCTCTTTGTCCCTTATTCTGTCCCGGCTCCTTCTTTAAAGCCGCCTTGGTTTACTACTAGTCTGTCCTCTTTAAAAAATCGCAAGTCTTCTTCTTACAAAAAATTTAAGAAATCTGGATCTCCTGTCGACTTTTATAAGTTTTCTATTTTACGCAGCAAGTTCGTCCTTCTTAACAGAATTTGCTACAATAATTATCTTTCCCGCTGTCGGCTTAACTTCTGTAGCGATCCTAAAAAATTTTTTTCTTTTGTTAATTCTAAACGTAAATCTTCCTTATTTCCTTCATCGCTATATTTCAAAAATGAAAGCTCTACTAACAATTCTGAAATCGCCGACCTGTTTGCGAAATTTTTTCAAACTACCTATTCTGTCAACCCTAATTGCATTGACCTTAACTATCCCTATAACCTACCACATTCAAATCTTATTGCTTATCCTGAAATCTTTGAAACCGACGTTTTACAATCCCTACTGTCCATTAAATCATCCTTCTCCCCTGGCCCAGATGCCATTCCTAGTTGCGTCTTAAAGCATTGTGCTCACTCTCTTTCTACACCATTATCTGTTCTTTTCCGCACTTCATTAAAATATTCTTATCTTCCGGCCATCTGGAATGAATCCTTTATTATCCCTATTCACAAAAAAGGTTCCAAGTCCAACATTGAGAACTACCGCGGTATTGCCAAGCTTTCATCAATTCCAAAAGTTTTTGAAAGGATTGTAACTTCACAATTGCAACACTACTGTCGTTCTTTAATGTCGGATTCCCAACATGGGTTTGTAAAACGTCGGTCCACTTCTACTAACCTTTTAGAACTTTCGTCTCTTATTAATCTTGGTTTTACGGAAAAAAAACAAACTGATGTCATTTATACTGACTTTAGTAAAGCATTTGATTCGGTAAATCATAGTCTTCTACTTGTTAAACTGTCTCGTCTGGGGTTTCCGTCTTGTCTTTTAAATTGGATATCGTCCTATTTATCCAACCGAGTCCAGAAGGTAGTTTTTAAAGGCTGCGAATCTACAGAAATTATGGTCACGTCAGGGGTACCTCAAGGTAGCCATCTAGGCCCTCTTCTTTTTAACTTATTTTTAAATGATCTCCCTCAGGTAATCTCATCTTCTCACATTCTTATGTATGCGGATGATGTTAAACTCTGTATGTCCTACTCCGATAATAATAAGTACTTACTTCTTCAGCATGATTTTGATAACATGCAATCTTGGTGCAATATCAACCAACTCTTTCTCAACAAGACAAAATGTAACGTTATGACATTTTATCGTTCTGCTCCTTATTTGGCTACTTACTCTTTAGAATCTTCTACCTTAGAACGCATCAAGAGTGTGTCTGACCTTGGTGTTTTGTTTGATCATAACCTTAAATTTAATAACCATATTTGCAACATCGTGAATAAGGCTAGAGGTGTTCTTGCTTTTATTAAGCGTTGGTCCAAAGAGTTTAACGACCCTTACACAACCAAACTTCTTTATATTTCTCTCGTCCGTCCAATTTTGGAATATTGTTCCTGCGTTTGGAGCCCTCAATACCACCTTTATCAGGACATGATTGAGTCCGTACAAAAGCAATTTCTCCTTTTTGCACTTCGTGGCTTAAACTGGGACCCAAATATCCGACTGCCGCCATATTCTGATAGACTTCGCCTTATAAAATTGCCTTCCTTAAATCATCGCAGAACATGCCACGGCGTGTTATTCTTGCATAAACTGTTACTCGGTCTTATCGATTCCAATGTACTCCTTAGCAAAGTTACTTTGGTCATACCATCCAGAGTAACTCGTAATTTTCGACCCTTAGCCTTACAATTTTGTAGATCTAATTATGCTTTGCACGACCCTTTCCGTGTCTTATGCTCTAACTATAATAACTTTTACAATTTCCTCTCTTTCGAACGGTCTATTCAATCTATCACTTCTTCTATCTTAAGTCACCTTGACTTGCCACTTCGAGCATCCTTGACCAATCCTATATTATGAGTCACCCACTTGGTCAATGGTGATCCATTGGCTCTTTTTGCGATATAATGTTTAATTTTTATCTTGCTTCCTTTTTTCAACTTTAATATTGTAAATCCAAGTTTCTGGCCAGTTCTTGATGTGAGTTGGTGCATATCATTAAAAAGTTCACCCATCGGGCTAGAGACGCGGATTAGTTCATATCAATTCCCTCGCTCTATTTTCTTTTCTAAATAATTTATATGTACTTTTTTATAATATAATGTCAACTGTACGTAGTTGTACCCCTCAAATAAATAAATAAATAAATAAATAAATAAATAAAATTTTTCATACAATCAGTCGAGCTAGAAAAAACTCTGGTAGATTTTTTATTTGAGAAAGACGTTAGAATATTGTTAAAAAAAAAAATGTGAACTGCAAAGAGTGTCATATTCTTATCTTGTTATCAGTCTTGATACATAGTTGTCCGAAATCTGTTGTTGGCAAGTTTCAATTTTGAGAACAAATTTTTTCCACTGCATTTTGTTACCATCATAGTACCACTGCCGTAGCTGATCCCTTAGTAAATCTAGCTCTGACCATCCATCTCTACTTACGTATACAAACTATACTCATATCAACTAATATATTATTAAAGTTACTATTAAGATTAGTTGATGGTAGCAGCTACCCTGAAGTCAGCGACATGTCTAGCTTTATGCGATGCGGCAATTATGTTAATTCCTGTCACTGACAATCGGTGTGAGACTCATCATCCCATTTTCTCAACTCATAAATTATAATTTCAGTGGCTCTTTGTTCTTTCGTGCTCAGCGTGACTTCCGCTCAATAACGGGTTTCATGCGACAGCAAGAGCGACTACGCTGCTACTGCAATTATCCTTGACGTTGGGCAGCGGCAGCAACAGTTCCTAGGATCCCTTGATCGTTTTTAGGGCCAGTTCTTACTAGCGTGCTTTTTTTTTTTGTTTTTTTTGTTTTGTGAATTACGTACTCCTGACGATCATATGTTTCATTCTGAACTACACGCTCCAAGCGAGCTTTTTCTTCATCCTCGTTAGTCAGTCAGTTCAGTTTCAGATTCAGTTGCGCTTGGCCATGCGTTCGCGTCGCTTATGTCTGACGCGGAAAACTAACTCGTCTTTAACAAGAATCGTTATATGAAAATTGCAGTAGAATATGTTAAGTTGGCACACAAAGTGAAAGGTGATCTTATGTAGAGAATAGCCATAAATGGATGAAGTAAATGTTCAAAAGAAATTGCTTTAGTGAAATGAACGTGGTCTGTGGCAATTTGGCTAACTCAGAAAAATATCTTACGTGAAACAATTAATTAAAATATGTTAATTAATATTTAAGAGGTTAAGATTGAGAAGAAAAAAACTAAAGCGGTGATAAAGTCAAATAAAACAGTATTTTTTATTGATTATTCTATTGCTTGTAAGAGCCTTCGAATTTTGGTTATGCTCAATTAAAATGGAAGAGTTACATTATTAAAGATGTATAGGTTAATTGTGTTGTCAATTAAAGACTTAAAGACACAAAGCTGTGAATCTAACATCTAAAACAATTTCAAAACTTCAACCGCAAACCTATAAAAGTGATGAAATTGAAAAACACCTTTAAAATTTTGTAGAATCAAAAAGTTAATTTTTCTTAAACTCCTTTCAATCAATACAAACTTTTGCAATTTTTATTTGATACAATACATAATACATACTTGAAAAACAAGAAAAACATCAGAGAATTAAAAGTACCAATGTATCAAAAAATTACCAAATATTATATGAAGACTTATGTGAGTCCAAAAATCTAAAAAGTGCTGACCCCAGCCGTAGTCACTTTGCTGTTAATACGAGCACACCCATTAATTATCTTGGCAAAACTCCGCACTTCACTTTCCTTACAGTTCTTTGGAAAATACCTTGCATTTGAAACTCACTCCAAAATTTCGAAAAGTAAAAGATCAAAACTTTTTATGCAATTTTAAAAAGAGTAGAGAAATTAATTCTGCAAATATTTCTTATTAATAAAACAAATTTGAATTTATGTAGACATTTCGATTTGGGAATTGTGAAATTAATTTTATTTTTCGGTTATATTAAAAAATAAACTTATATCATATTTATTGTGATTAGCTTCCGAATTTTTGTGACACAAAATTACCAAGTTCGCTTGTGCATCAAAACTGCCATTGTCAATGTTCAAATGTTAAAAGTTTCTACTGATTTGGCGATAAAATGTATCCTTATCAGATAACTTTGTATCTGATTTATGAAATGCATATTTTTATTGGTCAACATGCCGCTGGCGTTGATTGCTCATTCCAATAGTCATATCTCTGACCATCTGAGCATACTCGTACATATGTAGACGATTGTATGTGTGCTTTTTTTTTGGGTTTGCGAGTTGGCATAGTGTCGCGGTAGGTGTGTGTCTCAATTGAAACTGACAGTTGGCGAAAAATGACACGATGCGTAAAAGAATGCGGCTTTTGTACTTTGCTAGGATTTCCTCTATTGTTCATGGTTACCGCGTTTGTGTCTGAATACTTAACAACAACAAGCACATCAACAGCAATAACAACAAAAACAACAACCACAAAAGGGATCGACCTTAGTAAAAGGGTGATCTTGCTACGCTAGATTTTTGTTGTATTTGGCTTTTTGTCCAGGTACTTAAATATACTTTGTATAAGATGCGCCCAATTTCTAATATACATACATATGTACATATTATTGTGTGTATTTGCATGTGGTTTGTATTTTTTGGTCACTGCTCCATAATCCTTTTCATGCTCGAACAACTCGCATTGTGTTTCATTTACTCCCAAAATATGAGTACATCAAAAAGAAAAACACTTTGACCGCAAAAGTTATTCTAGTGTATAAACTGCAATTGATAATTATCAGCCCAATCTTATTAACTACATTGTGACTTATTTTAACGCAGCCTTAACCATCATCATCACCCACCACCAGGGAACGTTGGAGCTACCTACCATCAGCACAGCACAAACCAAATGCAAAAGATACGACAACAGCATCAGCATCTTAATTCGAATAGCGGACACGCCCATAGCCATACCAAGTGTAATCCGCAGCAGCAACAACAGCAGCAGCCGCCAAACTCTCAGACATACAATCATATAGCCGCGAATGCTGCGCCCCCACCACCGCCGCCACTGGGCTATAATCAGTTGCCGCCGCCGCATCATATGGCACATATGGGCGGCTATGCGGCACAGCCGCAGCCAGTGTTGGGCGGAAAGCCACCGCATTATTATGTAAACAATCATAAGCCTTCAAAGTACAACAACAACACCAGCAGCAATAACTGCCACTACAATAATGCAAACAGCATCAGTGGCGGCACTAACAACAATAGCAGCAGCTACACGCATGTGCCGAAAGCTATCCTACAGAATACATATCGCCAAAATGCCAAGATCAATGGACAAAGCGGCCCTGCAGCAACAGCAGAAGTCGCAGTTACGGTGGAGCAGCCTGTAGGCAACAGCAATAATATTGTCATTAATACAGAAGCCAGTGTTGTCGAGCAGCTTGCGGAATTGCCTGGGGTTGGCGAAGCAGCTGCTGGCAATGGTCAAACAATTAGTCAAACCGATGATGATAATAGCAGTACGGAGCATATAGATGCGGTAGGCGATTTGCCCAATGAGGACAGCAGCGCAGCGCGCAACTCAAAGGACAAAACGCCTATGTGTCTGGTCAATGAATTGGCCAGATACAACAAGGTTAGTCAATAAATTAATCAATGCTCTGTAAAACACCCAACTAAAGTTCTCTGTATTTCCAAAGATTACGCATCAATACCGCTTGACAGAGGAACGTGGTCCAGCTCACTGCAAGACCTTTACAGTCACATTAAAATTAGGTGAGGAGGAATATTCTGCAGATGGCTTTAAAATCAAGAAGGCACAACATTTAGCCGCCTCGAAGGCTATAGAGCAGACCAAATATAAGCACCCACCACCTAAAATACGACGCAGTGATGAGAACAGTAATGCACGTACGCACATAACGCCGACAGTGGAACTGAATGCGCTGGCCATGAAGCTAGGACAGCGCACTTATTATCTGCTAGACCCGTCACAAATACCGCCTAGTGATGCCATGTTAGCGCCTGATTATGGTGCGCCCTTGTTGCCCACACCACAAAATGGACTGCAACCACCACCACCACCCTTGCCACCGCAACATGTACCGTATGCTATGCGTCGACAGGGAAACTATGTAATGCCAGCACCGCCTATCCATCCACATGTGGCGCTCCAGTCACAGCGTGCCATTTATGGACATCAACGTGGATATGCGCCTAAATATGCGCCACGGTATGCATTGCCGCCGCAAATAGGCGGACATATGATGCACGGTCCTTATGCCCCACTGCCTACTACGCCAAGCAAAATTACGCTGTTTGTGGGTAAGCAGAAGTTTGTGGGCATAGGACGCACGCTGCAGCAGGCCAAACATGATGCCGCGGCGCGTGCGTTGCAAGTACTTAAGACGCAGGGGAACTGCACAGCGGACGAGGCGCTGGATGACTCCATGGATGAGGGCGATAAGAAGTCACCAATTTCACAAGTACATGAGATCGGCATTAAACGTAATATGACTGTACATTTTAAGGTGCTGCGCGAGGAGGGACCAGCACACATGAAAAACTTCATTACAGCCTGCATTGTGGGCAGCATAGTGACTGAGGGCGAGGGCAATGGCAAGAAGATATCCAAGAAGCGTGCGGCCGAAAAGATGCTAGCGGAGCTGCAAAAACTGCCTCCATTAACGCCAACAAAACAAATGCCTTTAAAGCGCATTAAAGTAAAGACGCCAGGAAAGACCACCGCTACGGCAGCTGCCACGCCTGCAGCAAATGCTAGTGCAACGTCTGTTACGTCCAGTGGCAAAGGCGAACGGCGTAAACGAACTAGTGCTCCGGTTAAGGAGAAGTCTGCCGAGTTAGACGATGCAGAGAATCCCATAACCAAGCTGATACAATTGCAACAGAATCGAAAAGAGAAGGAACCCATATTTGAATTGATAGCCAAGAATGGTAATGATACTTCAAGGCGACGCGAGTTTGTTATGGAAGTGTCAGCGAATGGCAGCACTGCTCGAGGCACGGGCAATAGTAAGAAATTGGCGAAAAGGAATGCTGCACAAGGTAAGATTTAAAGGGAGTCTAAAGAAAGAAGAATTATATATTATATGTAGTGGAAAAGAGTTTATACCACTTATTCTTTTCTGATTCCTAATATTATTATTATTATTATTATTAGAGATAGAGAAGTTTACAAAACTAAACTAATTTAGGTGTTATAGCACTGGCTGCGGGGCCTTGGCTATGTTGGTGTACATAGAATTTGAGGTAGTATATTTATATTTGTTAGTTATTAATAATTGAGTTATGAATTATTTTATTTACAGGGGTTTTTAGATTTGTTGTATATTTTGGATGTTTTTAAGAAGAGTAAGATTTTTTTTTACGTTATCTTGGTTAGGGTTTCTAAGGAGGTTTAAGGGGTTAGTATTGTTGAATATTGACTGTTTGATGTGAGGTTTGGACATGAATTTAGTAGGTGGGATATGTAATGTTGTTATCATGGCAAGAAGATGGTTGATTTCGGTTAAGGTAATGTTGCTGGGTAACGTTAGTGTGGCCTAGCCGAAGTCGGGTTATTTTGGTTTGATCGTGTCTGTTAAATTTTTGGTGGTGATCCCTGATATATAAATATCTATTTAAAGCCCTATTGGAAATGTTGGAAACTGAGCAAGGCAGCTCACCAGAAACTATACAAGAGACGAATAGCAACAGCAGCACTTGCACAAACACAGCAGCAGCAGCAGTTACAACCACAACAGCAGCAGCAATAATAATGGAACCAACTGCAACTGGCCTCGATGTGCCGATGGTTTCAACACCCGCCGGACCCGTGCCTGGCATTCTAATACTACGCCAAAATAAAAAACGTTAGACAAATACAAGTGTTTTATTAAAGATTTTATAATAATAATGAGTTTCTTGTAGAAGCAGCGAAAAAGAAGGAGGCTGCAGCTGTAGTCAAAGCTAATGTGGAGACAAAGGAAGAAATTTCAAAGCCAGTAATTACCGCAGCGGAGCAAACCAAGGATTGTGTAAGCAATGAGCCGAATGAACTTGAAGCCACCGGCGAGAGCGCATTAAATACGTCTACAGGAAGCAATACAAGCGGTGTGAGCAGCAATAGCAGCAATGCAACAACCAGTAACAGCGGCAGCGGTGGAACTGGAGTAGCTGGTGGAGTTCATATGAAGGAGCAGTTGTTGTATTTAAGCAAGTTGTTGGACTTCGAGGTAGGTTTTTACATAAAATCTAAATGATGATGGGAAATTTAGCCATTTTTTCTTAAAAATGGGAGCATGATGTAAAGTTGTCAGTGTTTAAAGTTGCAAGTGTGTTGAGACCTATCAACTTAGAAACAAATCAGAGCTTCCAAATTCGGTATATGGAATAATGTGTCTTTTTTCCAAAACAGCAATCGACTTCAATTTTCAACTATATTTGCTATATTAAATTAAGCGCAATTAAATGTTTTTTTTTTTAAAGAATCCCACGACTGAGTTAAATAAATTTTATGAAACTTATAATAATAACTGATCTTTTGCAGGTGAATTTCTCCGACTACCCCAAAGGCAGTCATAATGAGTTCCTCACCATTGTAACGCTTTCCACAAATCCACCACAAATTTGCCATGGTGTTGGCAAAAGTTCCGAAGAATCTCAAAATGATGCAGCGCGCAATGCATTAAAAATTCTTAGCGAATTGGGCTTAAACAATGCAAAGAAATAAAATGGCAATTCTCCTATTGCAAATTCGTAAACACCCGTCCAAAACTATACAACTTCAGCTCCAAAAATACGCAAAAATAAAGTGAACCTGTGTGCAAAATTATAAAAAATTGAAGTATACAAATGAACAGTACTGTTTTGAAATAGCAAATTATTAGTTAATACCTATTTATTTATTTAAGTGGAAGCGATCACACTGTGCAACTACTTGTCTTGTGAATAAAACAAAGCATACTGTGCGCCTTCCTTTTACTTATTATTTATTTGTTGTTGAAATTTATAAACGAAGCGATTAACAAAACAATGAAAATTGCAAAGATAAACAATAACTGCATAGCCTTATAATAAGAATAATAAAAAAAAAATTAAAACAGCTTGCAAAATCGACAAGTATCGATGGAACCATAAAGCCCAATGTTATTGGGTTAAGCTCGAAAAGTATTAACTACTTGAATTGAATTGATGAACAAAAAAATAATTATAATTCCCACGCGGCAGGCAATAACTTTGAAAAATAAATAGAAAATTTGTGTCCAAATTTTTAATTTATTTTTTTCAAGCCAAACTAGAACTCGTCTAATGCCAACTAACTGCTGCCTGTGGTCACATGTTTGATGGAACTCGTCTAATAATGAATCTTTACTTTATACTAAATAATTAATAATAAGCATTACACCAAAATTTAAAAAAAAAGTTTGTAAAAATCAATTAACAAATTTCAAGTCAAAATTTTTGTTTATAATAATGGTTACATTTTTATAAATCAAATGTAATTTCCTTGAAATTTGTTAGCCCACCGTGTTCGATTTATAGCAATGCCAGATGAATTAACGTATGCCATAGGTGTGTTGCTATAAATTGTGCACATTATTTGACCGAATTGCTTAGCAACTAAAAAATAAAATACAATTTGCATAATCGTTCTAATATACATATGTCATAAATGTTTAAAAAAATTCATTTTGTAAATGTTCAGTTTTTATTTATTTTATTATCAAAACAATTTTGCCACTAAAAACTGAACATATTTATGTATACTGTGTTGTTTAAATGCATTACTACTTGTTCTAATTTGTTTTAACTTTACACACTTTTCTTTTGTACTTACTATTACTACTGCGCATAGACGGCAGCAAAATTTGTTAACAATAGTTTTTAATTTTGTTTCCAGTGTTTCTCGACCATTAAACAGCACTTTATTAAGCGTTAAGTTGCATTATGTAAAATGTATTTTGTCAGAGCAAAAAAAAAAAAAAAAACCAATATTGGCAGCAACAATGTGCATGATTTAACTTGAACTTGATAATAAAATACTTTTATAGTTATAAGCTTCCCTAAAATAAAATTCAACAACTTAAAACTCACACACCCAGTATTAAAAAAAAACCTAATGATCACTTAATAATTTCTATATGCAAATTGTGCACATTGTTTGCATGCAGCTAAAACAAAACTTAAAGTTATTTTGTTAGAGGATTTTGCAAATAAAAGTAAGGCAAAAAGTTTTAAAATTTGGAACTTTGCAAAATCTTCTCAAAATTGAAAGGGAAAATGTAAAGCTATTTTATATACAGCCAATGCATAATGGTTGTGTTAAATTTATTGCAACTACAGCAACATATTATTTACTATATTTAAGTACACTGTAACAATTGTTAGTCTTAAAAAAAAAAAACAAACCCAAAAAATCAAATGAAGGTATCATGTCCAATGTTGGAAGTCTTGTCTATATACAAACTTAAATGCATGTTATTTCATACAGTAAAACACTATGACTATGTAAAATGTAATATTTGAAATAAAAATTGAAATAAAGTTGAAAAGGCATTTTCGGTTCGAATTAATTCAAAAATGCAAGAATGTGAATCAGTTCCCGACTAGGGATACCCTGTACCCTGTAAAAAATCCCTATTTATTCTTTACATTTGGTTTGTGTTGAAATACGAAAGATCGTTCATTGGTAGTTTGATTTTTGTCTTGCAAGGAGCATTATTTCTTTACTGTAAACAAGACTGTTCTTGATCTACTTCATCTACTTCATCCGACTAGCAAATAGAAGTATTCAAATTCTAAGATTTTCAAAACCACAAAGTATGCAATGGTCTTCCACGTCTCTATCAGCAAACCGCTCTGATTCCCGTATGCTGTCATTGAAGTGAGCAATTGTGAATGTTTGGACACCAGACCCGAATCAAAGTAGAAGACACGCTTGCAAATTGCATATTAAAATAAAAAAAACTAGTTCGCATGCCTTTGCAACCCTCTTTTAAAACATGACATTTTTTTTTAAGTATGCATTTACAACTTTCTATTAAAATAACAAAACATAAAATATTGTTAATTTTGAAAAACAATGCTTATAATTTATGGGTGTAATAATCAAAAGCCCTGCCCCTTGGAATGCGGCAAACCACACAGGCATCAAAGAGATACACAAAAATTCCCAATGATTATATAATTCAAATAAAATCATTATAAAAATTAGTGAACATTATTTTCTAAATTTACAACAGACCCAATGGAGACACAGTCGAGAGATAAACAGAGAAAGATGGCGTGTGACATCAAATATCAATGCTTGTTAGTTTGGCAACATTTTGGCCAAAACTGTAAGCCGTTAAAAACGGCCAATAAGCTTATAATGTGTAGACAGATGATGACTAATTGGTTAATATTTATGCAAAATATACAAATGCTACAAATCTACAGCAAAATGTTACAAGTTTATTACGCACGCGAAATCTTTTATTTACATAAATGATAATGTTGCACATAGCCTACGGCGACTATAAATAAATCATTTTGGTTCTGCTAGCAAGAAAAAATAAAAGTTTCGTAGATTGCAACGTAATTAAGATCTGGATGCGTCTGCAGTTTCACTTTCTCCGCGGGAATTTTGTTATTGTTTCTGTTTTTTAACTTGCTATTAAATTACATACATATGTATGTATGTAACATACATACATACATACGATACATGTAAAATGCATAATAAATACATAAAATTAAATAAATGCTGTGCTTGCACATTGCTCCATGTTATGGAGTTGGCGGCACTCTAAAAAAAACACCCGGCAAAATCAAAGCGTTTCCGTGCGCTATCCATTTGCATATGCATTTCTTTGTGGTCCTAACGTAACCCCTCCGGAACCGGGCCCCTAAAGCGTTACTACCGAGCCACACTGAGTTCCCCTTTGGATGTCGGTTGATTAATTTATAGCGTTGATAATAATCCGGCAAGCGACAAAAACACATACACACACACACACACACACACACACACACACATGCAAGCAAACAAACTATGCTGTTATGTTATGAAATTTAGTTTATAGTTTTGGCGTTGCCAAAAGAAATCAAAGATCCATGGGTCGTCTGCTTTTGTATGTGTGCGTGAGTGTGTAAGTGTGTGTACATTAATATCATCTGTTTGGGGGGCAAAAGAAACAACAACAAAGAAAATACAATTTGAGATGAAATTAACATGTGTTTTTTAGCGCAATCTCTTCGTGTCATTTGTGTGTGTGTGTGTGTGTGTGTGTGTGTGTGTGTGTGTTAGTGTCTGAGTGTGATGTAATAGGCGTTTGATTGCAATTTTGTGGTTTCTGTATGTGAGTTGAGGGATTTTTGCCAGTGGTTAGGAAAAGCTGTGACTTAATTTTGCTTTTGCCAAATAAAATATACATATGTACTATTTTTTGTTTAGTACAACACAATTTATTTTTTATACCCTGTACTTTGTGTACTATATTAACGTAGTGCAAACATTTCTTTTATGTAACACCTAATAGGAAATGAGTAAGGTCCCCCGCAACGTTTATACAAAAATGATCAGGACAACAAAAGAAATCGATTTAGATCAGCGGTGGGCAAAACTACTAATGCAATTTTTGTGCCTGTGTGCGTAAACAAAAAAGAGCTTTCGCAAAAACCGAGGTAAAATGGACAAATAATATTTTGTTTTTGTCATAGTTGTCATTAAATTCGACAATATCATCGAGTTTTATTCTTTTGAGTCTTGCCATGCGGCTTTGCTTTGCGTTCCATTGTAAAACTAGCTCACACGTACGAGACGAGCTTTTACGGTAAAAGGCTCTTTTCTCGTACGTGTGAAAGCTCTTTGGCACGCGTGCCGTC
Source organism: Chymomyza fuscimana (assembly GCA_949987675.1). NCBI lineage: Eukaryota > Metazoa > Arthropoda > Insecta > Diptera > Drosophilidae > Chymomyza > Chymomyza fuscimana. The sequence continues at coordinate 63,709,165 of OX465089.1, read as the reverse complement.
TAAGTGCCCACCGCTGATTTAGATGTTAGTATTGCCAGTTTATCGAGCAGCATAACATTTTCCCCAACGTCCCCTTTACCACACATTAAAATTTTATTTTTTTTAACCAACACAATTAAAGCCCGACACATCCGTCATTTTTTGGAAACCCCAGTTTGGATGCCAATTAATTTATTAAAATCAGTTGGATATTTCTGGAATTATAGGCAAAAATTAAGAAACCCCACCAAAAACAACCTTAATGTAAAGAAGCTACAGTCGCTAATATCAATATGTAGACTCAAGTGAAATAGAATGTAATATTATATTATTTTACATTAGGGGATGACATCCCCACAGTCCCCCAACTGTTTTTCACTATTTACAATTTTATTTTATCTAAGCCTTATCCTACAGAAAGTTAAAACTTCCAAGGAACGTTTTTTTAAATACGGTTGTGAACATCACAAATTCACACTAAAAACAATCTGTAGGTAAACTTGTTTGTAAAGAAGCCACAGTCACCGAAATCGGTGTGTGACAACAATTCGTATGCTGGACATGCGACCAATTATTTAATGTGAGTACATACTATTATGAACATTCCATTTTATTCTTCTTCTAGGGAGCCGATCTCCGAAACGCTTCTCATTTAAATCTATTTTTTGTAGTGGTTTTCCCTTCATATTAAAAATGTAAAGACTATCGTGGCAGAATCATCGAAAACTATTAAAAGTGTTTCTTTAATCACTATTCAGAGCTCATATGCAGTGATTTCAGAAATTGGCAATAAGCTAGATTTGCAAAAAATAAGTTGCTAAAATAAGCTAAAAATCAAAATAAATATGCTAAAAAAAGGCTAAACTTAAGAGGGCCTATTTCTGAAAGAAATAGCGATATTTGTACAAAAAGTCACAAAAATCTTGTGTTTCTACATCCGATGGTAAGAGCTAGAGCAACCAAAATTTCAGATTAGATCCCTAATTGTTGCATAGGAGACAAGTTTATTTTATTTTTTTGATATCGGGGTTACATTATATAGCCCCCATAGAGGTGTTTCAGAGGACATCAAAAAAACCAAATGTTTTAGATGGATTATTCGTTACTTTATGAAGATATCGTAACCAAATTTGGCATTCGGAAATTTTTTACAGAAATTTTATCAAAATCAAAAAAACCGTGTTTGCTGCAAACTTCGTTCTGTTTCGTTTGTTTATGAAGATATCGCAACCAAATCTGTCGTTTGGTATTCCTTTAGAGTTCCAGACCATTGTATTGAATTTTTCATTGATCATATGTTAGGTAACTTTGGGGGCTCTACGACGTTTCCTTCTGTATGTTACATACATTTTCGGCTTGTACAAACTTAAATATAGCCTTTGTACCAAAAGGTACAGTAAAAAGGATCATTTTTGCATCATTTTTTTTTTTTTTTGATGCTTATTCAAATAATTATTTAATTCACTACTGGTTAAACCAGCCTATTGCTTTAAGCCTAGCGGGTAGCATTTCACTTATTGGTACTTAAAATTCGCAACTTATTAAAGCTGTACATGCGTACAGCTCGTTTCGTTGTGTTGCAATAATTTTATTCCAAAGATTATAAATAAACAAAGTTACATATTTTAAAATAGTATAAAAATAGAATAGTTACCGGCTAACCATTGAATTATTTATAATCTTAATAGGCTTTTTACACTGGGGCACATCTAACATCTTATGTCGAAGATGTTACGTATGAATCTGCCGATCCGAAAATTTCTACATCATTCCAACATCGAAATGTTCCTATCTTATTGTGTCCCGATGAAAATATATTCGATCATTTTTCTGTGCAACTCTAAATTTTAGTCATTCGCTGCGAAAATGTAAACACTGTGAATGAAAAAGACTGGCAACTTTTAAACGTTAAAACAAAATGGAACAGAAATCGAGCACTTTTATTTTTAATTAAATGTAATCAAAATTAATCATTAATTTAAATTGCATCGTAGGTGCGTTAAAAATTGTGGCTGACGATTGCGTGGAGGAGTTCGCAGAAACCACTCCGAAGCGGCAAAAACATGAAAACCAAGCCGAGCTTGTCCAAGTGACCGCGCTGATATGCAGCGGAAGCAGTTGGACCTACTGCAGCAAATGACCGACAGCCAAGAAGCTTTTCAGGCAAAAGTGCTAGCAATTTTAGAAAAAAAAAAAATAATTCTTTTATCCTGTGCGTAACTCAAAGCTAAAAAAAGGCTGTAATGAAATATAGACTGGATAAATAAATAAAATTAAAAATAAATTAATTTGTGTATCAATTACAAATATTTTATTATTCATTGAGAATTGCACTCCGCCAATTTGTATTCTTTTTGTTCAACAGTTTAAACCTATCCAACAGTATTGAAAAAACATTTCGCTCCATCCGAAACATCCCTTAAAAAAATCGACTGTACTTGCAGATACGTCCTTTTCCCAAAACATGCCATAACGCTTCTAAATGATAAGTTTGTAAATTAAAGTTAAAAATTTAACCACAGAACTTACAACCATCCAAGACGTTCGCGGGCTCGGCACTTGCATATTCGATGCAATGTCCAACAGCTCGTCGTCGTCGTTACTTAATAACATAAAAACATTTCTTATTAACTGTTGCAGCTGTTGAGCGACAAATAAAATAACATCAAGCTTTTGTTTTAAATCCATATTTTTTCATTTTCTTCACAATTTTCTGATTTTACGTCTCAGCCTGTCAATATGACAGCAAGATGTTAGATGGTAGATGTTAGATGTTAGATGTTGTCAGTGCGAACACCTTTTTCACATCTTCAAAAAATCCCATGCGTTCCGCTCAGATGTGCTCAGTGTAAAAAGCCTATTACGGTTTTTGCATGATATTCTCGTTTTTATCACTTCTTCATTTTACCAATCATTAAATTCCTTATTAAATGTAATCGAAAATCGCCGTAACGAAATAAAGAAATTGTCTTAATAATACTGGGGTCATGACCCATGACCCAAGCCTGCACGTAATTATAGCGATTGAATTTATCACTATTATCAAAAAGTTTAATTTTGCTTCAAGTCAAACTAGGGAGCTTTTATTGAAAGGGCATCTATGGATAAAATATGGGAATTAAGAATTGCATCGATTTTTTTCAGTACATATTTTTAAAATCGAAACGTACTTAGCGGTTATAATCCCATACATAAGGGGCGTTCGCAATTTGTAATGAGCAGAGAAAAAGCTGCAAAAACTATGTATTATAAAATGTTGGGAATTTCAAAAAATACTTTAATGCTATTAACAATTTATTTTTTGGCCCAATTCTGTGGACAATAACTAGTATAACCGCCCTACCTATTTAAATATATCCATGAAAAACTCGGAAAAAACAAAAGGCTTAAATAAAATTGTTCAAAAAAGAAAAGTTAAATGGACACTTTTGTCTTTAAAAAAGACAAAACAACAAAACTAGTAATTAGAAATAGAAAGTAGTGTGATATTTTCGAAAAAAGAGAAAAATAAATTACAACGAATTTTTTATTTTTAATATTAATTACCTCAAGATCTTACTCTAATGAGAAACCCACAAATACCTCTTCAATAAAGTCACTGACAGGCATGCTTAGTAAGTACCCTTAGGTAGTATTAAATTGTATGCAAATATCTATCTATCTACAATATTTATATCTTACTACTAAGTACATATATGTCACGTAGCTCTAGGCCAACTCCAGATCGTGTGCATCGTGAAAACTCATCAAGCTCTATTAAAACATATTTAAACAACTTTGAGAGCACCGGCGCTCGAAGCTCACGCAAGTAGCCAAAAATCAACCTGTAATTATAGTGAGTTAGTTCCATTCATTCATTGGCTACTGCCATCAAAATTTCTAAAACCAAATTCCCACAAAATAACACCGAACCCGATTGAGAGCCACAAATTAAAAGACACTTAAAACTGATGGGGCGTTTGCTTCTGAATGCGTGTCAAACAACACATAACTCAAAAGCTTTCAAAAGTATTTAAATCTGACGTGTATATAAATCAAAATCAAAATCAGCCAAGACGCACACATTGTAATATACTCTCGTATGTATATCATAATAATCAAGATGGTTGATAAAAAAAAGAGTTTCACTTTCTTTTGGGGCCGACACCCAAACTGGCTGCTCCATAAGAAAATATTCGGGCATTATAGACGAAGACTATGAATTGGGACAAAAACAAAAATAAACAAGAAATAGCAACAAAGATACACTTAATAATATTAGGAAGGTGTTTTCATATAGTATAAATAATACAATAACCGTGAGCTAATGTTACAAGCAAAACTGTCTTCAAAATTATTAAAGCCTGCTTTTGTTTAGTACATATTTAATTAAATATGAGCAATATGACCTATTTAGCATATGAATGTGATATTTTTTATTTAAATAAATTAATAATATAACATATGTACCTACATATAATGTGAAAAACATTACATAAGCATGTTGCCTAAAGACTTGGCAGACTTTAATGTGCTTGTTTTTTTCCTTGTTATTAATACGTAATTAATAAAATAATCAAAGTAGATTCTCATTAATTAAAAAAATATTTTAAAAAATCATTACTACTTTGGTAATTCAATTTAAAGGGTCTAGCTGGATAAGGTACTGGAAACTGCCCCCAGCGATTTTTTAAAACTAATGATGTAATTCGATGTATAAGGCAAAAAAAAAATTTTTCGCAAAATTTCCGATTTTAAACTTGACGCGCTGCGGCTCAAATTAAAAAAAAAATGTTTCGTTTTTATTTAATTGTGAGTAAACTTCTGAAAATTTTAGAACCATTTTTTTTTAATGTAAGTTAGCAATGGGCTATTTAAAAAAATATTTATGTTTTTTTTAACCAACACATTTTCTTAAAAAAAAAAAAAATTCAGTTTTTCATTTTTAAGTATGTTAAATTTGTCAATCACCATTTTTTTTTTTAGGAAGTGTTTTTATAAGTTCTTTATGTGGTATGAATGAATATGAATCAAATCGATTTAGTGGAACAATAAATAAGAAATAAACAAATAAAAACGAAATTTTTTTTTGTTTTTTTAAAAAAAATGTACGAAAAAAAATTTTTTTTTTTGAAAGATGTAAAAAATTATAATAAATTTTTGTAATATTTTATAGAGTACATACATACAAGGTGGCGCAAAAGAAGTCATCTGATGTTGTTTGGCTCTTATTTTTTTTCTAAATGAAATTCCAAAATTGACCAAAAATGACCAAAATTCGTTGCAGGGACCGCCGGCTGAGGCCCAATTGCGTGGCACGTCGTCTGGTCGATGTTTCGGGGCTCACTTCGACGTCCTCGGCTACAGCGGCGATATTTTCGGCAGAACGGGCGCTCCGGGGCCGGCCACTCTTGGCAACGTCTCGTGTGGTCCCATACTCTTCAAGATTAGTGGCTAAACGGCGCAGTGTTTGCGCAGTTGGTGTCGGACGGCCGGGAAATCGGCGACGGAATTCGCGCTGCGCCAACACCACAGACGAATTGTTACGCAAAAAAAATAGACACAATTATTCTGCGTTCTTGGGGAGTGTATCGCTCCATGGCTTATTCACTTGTATTCTGTATCTGTCTAGTCCACAAATGTCAAAACAGATTTGATATTGGCGGCCATTTACAAAAATGAGAGCATCTTCCAATAGGGTGATTTCTTTTGCGCCACCTTGTACTTCTTGTTTTTATGATGAAAAAAACTGATTTATTTTGTATGTATTTTTTAATAATTTGCATTAAATGGTGCAATTTCAATAAAAATTTATGGGTTTACATTTAACATAAAACATTAAACCAAATTAACTCTCAATATAAAAAATTCGACAGATATTTAAAAAAAAAATAAGAAAATTTCAATTTTTTTTAAATATCCCTATTGTTAACTTAAATTAAAAAAAAATTGGTTCAAAAATTTTCAGTAGATCTTAAAATGTCAAAATGAACATTCATGTAAAGTTTGACCTTTTTATCTTTCAATTCCGAGGAATTATGCGTATTTGTCATTTTTCGAGGTACTGTTGTTTAGTGAGGTGACATCACTAAAATAAGCATAACTTCTACAATTCTAAGAGTTACAATTTTGTATTTTTTTGTTTTTCGCAGTGAACTTACACGCATAAAATGACATTAACACTTTTTTTTTAAAAGTGGGAGATCAAAAAACTAAAAATGATAAAAAATTAAAAAAAAAAAAAACCTTAAAAATAAATAAAATTTTTTTTTTTAATTTAATATTTTATTTATCATGGAAAAAGAGTCGCGTCAATATTTTTATTTGTTTAGCAGTTTTGCATTCACTACGGGAGAAATGCAAAAAGTCGCGTAATTATCAAACTGCCTTCGTTTATTGCGTTTATATCGAAAATGTATGGCCCTATTATATACATATAATAATGTTTGGTGTTAATTGATAGATTTATGTATAGCAGTTACTTTGAAGTAGTAGGTAGATAATATAGCGCTTTGAAATTATTAAAATACAAATCTAAAACTGCTTATGCTAGAAAAAAGTCCAACTCTCAAGATAGTTAATCCTAGCTCCCATAATCTTCAAGAACTAGGCGTTCTATGGACAATTTCTTTATTTCTTCTGACCATATAAAAGATGTTCTCTATGTTACATCGAGTTGCACAATTCAAAAAAATTTTTAATGTAGACTCATGTGGACCTCATGAAATAAACTGAATAAATAATTAACATACTTTTGGAACGTATCATTAAATGTGTTCCATCCCATAGAGAGATCTCTCGTTAGGCAAAGCTAACACTTTGGCACTCACTCATTCTTGCAGATGCAGAGGCTATCTCGATGAGCCGCTTGGAGGGCGTACTACATTAGTCCAAGAGAAGAGGTTCCACATCATGGCTCCGAACTCGCGCCTCAGAATTTGCCATATAATTTCGTTCCGCCCTACGGTCGTATCCGTTATTGAATACGTTTATGTTAAGTCTTGAAAATTTAAGTAAATCACATGACCAGCAGCCTAAATGTAAATCCATTGAATAATGCTTAGTTGGGGGGCCTGAAAGCCCATAATTAATGCTGCCCATTTATGAACAAAAAGCCATTAATAATATTAATATTTTTTTTATTTAATTTTTTTTACCACGTGCAGGAAGCAAATCTGTTCGCACTTTGATGCTGTCGCCCACATTGAAATCTCACATTGAATTGCGCCTTCAAATAGTATGTAGTAGTTAGCCGCAGGTAATTTGGCCAAGTGAAGCTAGTGGTATGTGTCCATATTGGAGCACAAATCGATGGATATATTGAAAACCAGTCGTTAACAATTGGATTACTTAATATTATGCTACGAGTATGTTTAACACAAAAGAAAACACTTAAAGCGTTTAAAGAATCCAAAAAAACAATTGGCCAACTGCAGAGCTTTGAGTTAAAATATTTTATTATTATTATTATTATTACTATTTTTTTTTTTTTGCACTTGACAGGCCCCGAATGCTAAATAATTGAATAATTGAAATTGCAAAAATGTATTGTTTGGCAAACCTTATTATCATCTATGTAGGAAACAACAAGTGCCTGGTATTTGCTTGCATAATGCCTATTTTTATACATACATAATTATGTGTATATATAGAAACTAGAATGAAATATTAAATTCTATATGGTTTGCATATAGTCAATTGAATGTCTAAATATGATTAGTCAAAATTGATCGATGTGCAAAAATAAAATGGTAAATTTTTAATTTTTGACATATATTTATTTAGTTTCTTTTCTACGTGCTATTGAATGTTTGCGGTCATTGTGTGATTTCAACGGATTTGTCAAAAATAACTAATTTGCCAATGATAGAAAACATTCGAAGTGTCATGTTTATAGATAAGACGTACAAAAGGCTTAAGCCACAGATACATACATATTAGGAAAAACAAACGATTTCAGCAATGCAAACATGGTTAATGATCATCATTATGTATGTATGTATGTATACACATATGTATTTTGTCATAACTAATATAAATGTATTTTATAGAGTTGAGCGCTATGCATGATCATACAAAACGAGAACATATTAATTAGAAGCCTTGGTATAATATTTCCAAGTAGGTATTATAATCGCGACAAATTTTTCATTAAATTTGTGCTTGGCCAAGTTCATGACAGATGAAAGTTCCTTAAAATCTTTAGTTCTTTTACGGGGAAATTTTAAATTTGGAGATTTGTATTGCGAATACCAACTCGAAGCTTTTAAAGTAAATTCTAACAAATATGCAATACTCAGTCAGAAAGAGGGCTACCCTTATAGACTTTTTCCGAGCCCAAAGTCAAAAAAACCTGAAACCACGAGGAGCCCCATTATCCAGGTGATTTGAAAGTTATCTCAGAGCCCTAACGTGCTAGAATTTTTGTACCTCGGAATAAGATTCACCCCATTGTGCTTTTATGGGGTGCAGAAAAATTAGACAATTTTCAGGTTCGGAGATTGGTCAATTCTAATTCGCGGGGGCTTATCAATTCCAAAAGGGGGACTTATCTTAACTTTAAAAACCCCATACTAGCTGTTTTGGTAAGAAGCTCAGAGCCCTAAAGTGCTAGAGGTTTTGGGATCTCGAAATCAGAAATAACGGCACCAAAAACATAAAAAAAACATCGTTTTAAACTGTAAATAGGTGTATTGGCTGCTTGTTTTTTTTTTAAATTTTCCGAACTCATCGGCTAAAAATCCATAAGAAGAGCCCTGTCACTTGTAAAGTTCACACCACCTTATTTGCATACCTGTGTTAAAATCTACAGAAAGCTTAAAAGGAAATTATTGGGACACATTTAAATTTCAAGTTTAGCGAAAATTTGTCATAAGCAGCGAAAATTTGTCACAACATCAAGAAAAAAAGTCAATTCTCGAGTAGGGCCACAAAACTCGCACATTGTGCGTATTTTGTTTTTGTAAGTTGCTGCAAGTCGAGCGATGGCCCACACAGTGCGTATTTATTTTTTTTGGTAAATTGGGCGCGTCGCCAACGATCTGCTTGTGCGTGTACACTGAACGAAATTTTGCAACACATTCATATGAGTTTATAAGACAATTTTAATTTACCAAAAAAATTACTCGCTCTTACAGTTGCCAAAGTAACTATATTTCTGTGCTCAGTGTACTTGTGCGAAATTTTTAGTCAGCGAGTACTAATAAAAATCCCCGTTACGGTCGCACAAGCATCCTCGAGTAGGGCCATAAAACGCGCACACTGCGTGCATTTTGTTTTTGTAAATTCTCGGCATTTTGCGTGTGCGTCTGCGTTTGCATAATGAAAACTAGTAGTAGTGCCACAGAAAACCATTTCTTTTCAATTTCTTGACAATTCCAAATCTTGGTGCCACAGACATGATTCGTAACGGTTTTAAAGTCTTTGACAAAATTGTTTGAGATTTGATTTAATTCACCAATAAAACCTATTTTATTCAAAGAAACTGTTTTTATTTTTACAAAATCTTTACTAAAATCTTTTGTAAAAATGCCATTTTGTGTCAACCTGCAAAATCGTTTCAAGCTAAGGAGTCGAATTATGAAGTGCGACGAATTAAGTGCACAGTAAAATAAATAAGTGCTGCGCACAATTTTCTGCTATTGTGGCAACGTTCGGTATGTCAGTGATATTTGTGAATGTCAACAATTTGACAGTTAGTTCAAAATTAAAAAAATAATTGCCTAACATTAATTTAGTTTGAGAAGAAAAAGGCGAAGCGTTTTGGAAGAAATTATTAAAATCAAAATAAAATCCAAAATTAAATGTAAATGTAAACAAATGAATTTTGCCATTCACAATGCTACTGACAGCTTGGCAACTGATGCCTCGTACGGTTGTCATTCAAGTTCATGTGTACGGCGGGATAAATATTCAAATTGATTTATCAGAAAATGAAAGGGAAACCTTTCAAAATATGTCCCATGTTATTGACTAATCTCAAACTTAAAATTCATCTATTTAAATAAGTGTCTAAGTGTACTAAAATAATTTTTAAATAGTTGCAACTCTTTTCTGCCATTCTAGCAAAAGCGTAAACATTCGGAATTAATTGTCTGAAAAATGAAATCTTTGAGATTTCTGTGGCACCTACGGTTTTTTCGAAAGATTTGTTTTCAAACCGTTGACAAAATCTTTAAAGAAATATTTTTAATAAAAACACTAGAATTTATTTTTTCAAGCAAACATTATTTGTACGCTTGTTTAATAATAAGATATTTTGATAGAAAAAATCTTTAGGATCAATCTATCTTTCTCCAGGAATTTGAGAGTTTCTTTGAAGCTTAAAGGGGTCTTGTCATAGTTTTGCGAGTTCTTAAGGATATGCAGTAGTTCTAAAATTTAAGACGATTTTTATTTGGCATGTTACCTAATTCTTAATTAGTTAGTTGAGTCCGCATAGCTTTCTCCTAGAAGAGACCTTTAAGTCACAAACTTACAATAGCTTTGAAACTAAGAGGTTTTCTGAATTTTACCAACATATACAAAAATGATCAGAAATAAAAAAAAAAGACGGCGTACGTTAAAGTCGGGCGCGGACGACTTTGGGATACCCTGTACCACTGCTTGCAATAAAATCCAGTAAATTGCTTAAGAACACCAAAATACATTCGATTGCCAAATTAGATTACGATACCTTCATAAACAACCAAAACTGACGAATTTTTAACCAAAAATGTTTTTTTGACCGATCGTTCCTATGGGAGGTATATGGTATAGTCAACTCTCAAAAACTTCTGAATGCCAAATTTGATTACAATATGTATATATAATATAAGGGATCTTATCTGAAAGTTTGGTTGCTCTAGCTCTTACCATCTCTGAGATCTAGGCGTTCATACGGACAGACGGACAGACGGACATGGGTATATCGACTTCTCTAGTCACTCTGATCATACTTTAGGTAACTTTGGGGGGTCTCCGACTTCTCCTTCTTTACGTTACATACATTTTCGGCTTGCACAAACACAATATACCCTTTGTACCATACGGTACAGGGTATAATTAAGCCATGCCATCTGTCATACAGCTGTATTACCTATGGTATCAGCGTGGAATGTTGTCTTCTTTCGGGAGAAAGAGGGCCCGAGTTTCTACCGGCGTACTATGGTCGTCCGTGAAAAAAAAATAGTTGAGGCCAGTGTAGACGAGACGCCGCGGCGCGCCGGCAACATCGACAACAACGTTGCTAGGACCACTTTGCGTCGAATTTAGCATGCGGATCTGCATTTACACGCTTAAAAGATTTAAATGATGCAACAATTGAAGCCCACGGACCATTATCAGCGTGGCTACTCGTTTAATGGATGGGAGTTGGCTGGCTGGCTGTTGATGACTTTTGGTCAGAACAAAAAATCATCGAAAATAATGATGTTCGATGTGTTGTTGGAGATTATATAAATAAAATGCAATTAAGAAACATACCAACAGAAGGCTCACCCTATACTTTACGCCTAATCTTGAATAAAAGCTGCGAAAGTTAAAGAGAGTACTGGATATGTAATAGTTTTTGTAATATATTTTACGTTTTGTCACGCGTTCAACTCTGACTAAAATTAAAATGCTCTTAAACTGAATGTTATTTTTGGCAAGTTTATCATTAATATTTTGCAGAAATGTTATCAATTAATATATGATATACTATATAATCTATAAAATCGTTTCGATAAGATGTTCAAGAAAATGGTTAGCTTAATTATGTGGTGTTTAATCTGTTGGAAGCTCCAAATTGACATTTGGTGGTACCCAGTCTCCGAAAAGCGCCTCGCCCATTTGTACAAAAGCTTTAAAGAGTTGCTCGAAATTGATCTGCGGCGCATCCAAAACTGCTGGTATGGGCAGGGCCTTCAATTGGCCACACATCAGAAGCAGCAATAGCGTTGCGTTGAGCAAAAAAGTGCAACAAAACTTGGACATGTCTGAGAATAGTTGGAGTCGCAATGCATCTGCCTTTTATATGGTAGTGGTGGCCAACTAGTTGTTGACCCAATTTAAACAGTTGCAACGTCTAATTATCTACTTTATCGATTCTATTGTAATGCTGTTTGTTTGTCTATTGCAAATACATTTATTTAGCATAACTAGTTGGAGTTAGCATAGCTCGCTAAATATTTTATTTGTCGATTGGAGCTTCGTTTTTTTTTTTTTTTTTTTTTTTTTTTGCAAAAGCGGATCAGGGGCAAATGCTTATAATACAATTTTATATGCTTGTCGTCGTTGTGGTTCCTCGAAAAACAAATTTATAGAACTGTTGAAAAGTCAATAACGTGCACTTAATAAGCTCCAGCGTGCAATTTGTTAGATGTATGGGTTATGGATTTTGATGAGAGTTGTGAGGAAGGGCGACATCGAACCACGTGACTGATTAGACAATAATAGATCATTAATCATGTGCAGATTTTGTTAGAATGTGATGGTAGACACGTGATTAAAGCAAGGCTAATACTATAGTTAGTACAAAGTTTGCTGTTTAATTATAAGATTTAAGATTTGGGTCAGCCCAAAGATAAAATAGTTGGAGTGTTATTTAATACGGAAATTAACAGCTAGTTAAAGGCTTTTGGCAAGATACTTGTATACAATTTTTATTTTTGTTTTTGTTTATTTGACTGTAAACATTGAAAAACTAAACGCGCTTGATAAATTTAAATAAATAATAAATTAAAATAAATAATAAACCAAATGCAAGCAATAAGGCACGGTTTAAACTCGATTTGCTGCATTTTTTAAAACAAAAACAAAAAAAAAAACACGACAGGGGCAATGAAAATGAAAGTGCAGTTAAATGCATTTCCCAAAGGGCTCTGAAGCTGCATAATTGGCTTGAATTTTGGTCAATTTTTTTCTGTCTTTTCTTTGTTTTTGTCAAGCGGTTTGATTAAAATGCATATGTATTAAAGTTGTTGTTGTTGTTGTTGTATCCGCAGGTGGGTTTTATTACACCAAATTGCCCAAATATGCTGCGGCAGTGGAGTCTTCGCAGTATTACGGCCCCAAAGACCCACAATAATAACCGGAGCAGCAACTGACAACCGCAGCAGCAGCAGCAGCATCAACAACAACCACAACATCACCAACAACAACATCGTCATCACGATCATGATCATGATCACCATAATACGCAATCGATTGCTTTTGTTTTTGTTGTAGTATCTTCTGCTTTTATACATATTATGGCATTTTATTTTTTTCGGGCATTCGTATCTTGTCTCAGTTTATTGTATTGGATGTTGCTGCTTGGGCTGCTGAGGCTGCTGCCGCTTCTGATGCTCTTTGTAGCCAAATATTTCGATTATCTTTGACTTTTGAGTTCAGTTCAAGTTCGCGTCTCAAGCGGTTAAGTTTTGACTTGGCGCGTTGTCGGTTTCTTAAATTTTGAAAAAAGTGCGAATCGCTGTTGCAAGGATACTGTCAAAACAGGATAATGGTTTTGTGTTGCTTTCGTAAAAGTGTAAAAGTTGTATGCCACAAGTGTTGCTGACATTCGGTGTTAATTAATAAATACATTAATTAATATAAAAATAAAAAATCATCTAGTGCTTGAAAAGTATCTAATACCAAATAAATAAATCTACTCCAAATTAAAGGTAAATTTCGCATAAAAAGTGTGAATATATAAAAAGCACAAATAAAATAAGGACTTAGTAAATTACAAGTTGACTTTTTACTTACGAAAAAAAACCAAAATTCAAGAAAGAGTTGAAATATTATCATTTATATCCCTAAAAAACATAAAGTTTCGAGTTAAACCAAGTCTTGTTTCTTTTAGAAATTTTTGAAACAAAATTAGTATAAAGCATATACCATTTCCGATTGTTTGTGTGTTGATAAATCTGTATCCGGTAACTGAGTTTTCTCCAGCACGGCTTTGACAAATCGCGTTGAAAAAAAATTGTTGACTTTCTGAAACTCATATAACTTGCGAACAGTCAGCCCTAGGCAAGCACACTGGGATATGTTGGGACTGTTCCCGGAATTTCTCAAGGAGGTCCCGATGCTAGTTAAAAAAAAGCTCAAAGAAGTAAAAATATTATAATAGTGCTCCTTCCTTTGCATTGTTAAACAATGCTAAGATTAACAACAATACTGCAAATCTAAAGCTAGGACATGCATTTTCTAGCCTTCCTCAGATTTTCTGTATGCCCATCGGAATCTACCAAAATTAAAATTTAAGCAATTTAAATATTGCTTACATTAATTAAATTGTATAAAAATAATTTTTGTTTTCATGGCACCAATTTAGTAGAATACATATTTATTGCTTATATGATAAAAAATTGATAAACTTTGGAGATAAATATTAATTTTCCAAAATCGTCGCGGGCATTTTTCTGTATTTTATCCAGTTAGTCCCTTTGTGTGCTTCAAAACTTGTATTTAATAATATAAAATGGGAAATCAACTTAAACGTGTGTATTGTTTCATCCTTAACTGGAATGAATTTATCCACACATTATTTAACGCGTAGAAGAAAGCTTTTCAGACAATATCTTTTTATAGAAAAATGGTCGGAATCAATTCCCGAGTCTGCCTATCCGTTTATACGAATGTCCGTCTCGTGCTGGCCATTTTTAATTTTCGTTTTATTTAAGGACTTAGCATTTATAGAAACCCTCGGATTGTATTTATCCATCATATAAAACATGATTTGAAATATAAAATAAAACCTTATATGAATTTTCATGGTCATATATTTTTTATTCACTTTAGAAGTAGGATAAAAGTTTTAGGAAAATGGTCATGAGCTACCAAGCAAAAAACTTGTTTTTCTTTTTGCGAAATTTAATTAGATAGAGATACGTTATGAGACCAAAATCATTAACGACAGTTTATTGTCTCCTGGCTCGTTAATTTAATATTGTATGAATGAATGCCTACGAGTAGGGCCTGTTACGGATGTATAAAATGCATTTAAAGTCTAAACAGGATTTAAACTTTTCGAACTCCATTTTTACTTGTATGTTCTACAAATGTGAAGAAAAAACGCCAAATCATGCTACAATCGAATGCTTAAACCTTAAAAGTACTTAAGTCCAACAATCCGTCAGGTGCTGATTCAGTGGGAATGTATTTTAGTTTCTTAGTCGTTAATTGGTTCAGGAAAGTAGAGCCCAACTAAACCATCTAGGACAATGGACTAACGTTACCCTTATATGGCTTCCAGGACATAAAAACGTAGCTGATAGGCTGGCAAGAGATGGTGCTGCGAAACCATTAATAGGGCCTGAACCCTTTTGTGGCATTGGCAAACTCACCACTAAACAGCTACTACCAGAAAAGGAGATGTCCAGACGACACTCGCACTGGATAAGAAAATCTCCCACTTGGGAAAGAATTCCCTTAGGATACTTACTGGGTTACTTACGGGACACTGCAGGCTCAGAAAACACCTGAGCATGACGGGCATCATAGACTCTAACACCTGTAGTTTCTTGGGGGGGGTTGGGGAGGAATCCTTCCAACACATACTTACGGATTGTGATGCTCTTGCCAGAAGAAGGTCATACCTCCTCGGCGATCATAAAATCTTTATGCACGATGTCACTAGACTAGAGCCATCTTAGGTAATTAAAATTATCTCTGTAATTGGACTAGCTAAGGAGCTCTAAAGCTAGTAGGGAGCATAATAGATCCCAAGGGTCACAGTGCAGTTTTCCCCTTACAATTATTATTATTATATACTCAGTCAGAAATCGCATTGTAATAGATATATTACACCTCCAACGAAATTGTTTGAGCAGCCGCCTCTAAACGTTGCGTATACGTAATGTTAACATTTTGGCAGTTTAAAGGCTACGAAATCACAAAAGATCTTAAATTTACTTATGTTATATTATTTAAACAATTCTAGTAAATGGTAGATCCAGCAAATAACTGTTACCAAAGGATATCCACAACAAGTATACGTAGGAAGTAGGAACAAATATAGAATGATTCTCTTAATGTATATACATTTATTACCTTCCATGAATTCAAGTTCTCAAATGATAACTCAATTTTCATTGCCAACGATGACACTTGACACCTACCAGCATTAATTCCCAAATGCCACAAAGCGGACCTAGAATAAATCTTACCACCTCCAGCGCACGAGAACTATCCAAGTAAATTTTCAAGTGGCGCATTCTCTGCGGGTATTACGCACATTATTTACGTCATATGCCCAAAAAAGTGAACACTTGGTAAATGTTACAAATCAAATACTTAAGCACCGTCATGAACATCTCAGCATAGGTGTGAGAAAAGCCAGCCAGTCCTCCAATCCAAAAAAAAGAAGAAAAAACAACACATTTCTAAAAACCCAACAAAAATAATTAGACTTTGACGTAGCTCATTAAACTATTTCGAGCAGATCCGACTTGCTGATGGGAACAGGTCAGCACTTGCTCGATGACACTTAAGTGGGCTGTCTTTTAGTCAGTTCAATCATTTCGGCTGAGTCAAGTGAAGCATGCAAATTCGAAATAGAGTTCATATAATTAGAAGAACAGAATGGATATTGCAAATATAGCACTAGTATGGAAACCAGTTCTAAAATTAACTAATTGTCTGTGGGTTAGCACAGTTGATTTATGACTAAGTTTATAGCACCAAAAACAAAGCAGCCAAAATCGGAATATTGTATTTAAATTATAAATAACTTTATCAATATCAATATAAGAATTTTTGTTAGTTTGTCTTGTACTTGGTTCATGTGCAGGCGCCAGGGGCAAAAACATAATTACTCAAAAAAAAAAAAACTGATTGGCTTGAAATCAAATTATAATTACAATATGAAAACATTAAAAGGCTGCTATTTTACATTACAAATTTTTACTCGATTTAACAAACCGAAACATCAAAACAATTCAATTTGAAGTCTTTGAAATTCCGTCAAAGTAACTACATACATATTTTTTTTTTTTCGATTTAAAGACAAAGCTGTGCATTGTTGATATCTAGTTACTATCTAGTTGCCGCATCTTCATCAGCAACATCATCATCATCACAATAATCGACTTGTTTAACAAATTTTTGTTATTGGTTTATTGAATACAATGAGAAGTAAAACATTGGTAGACAAAATATGAAATAGAAATATCTAAAAATATGCTGTTGATGATGCGGCTGAATTTAGAATGCTTCCTAGTTGCCAGAGTCATTACTTTTGGTTGCTGGCTGTTATTGCCGATGCTTCTGCTGATCTTGCTCTTGTTATTGACCCTGACAGGTCGCTGCTCAATGGCTTACATACATTAAAGTTAACCGTAGGCTGCTGCGGTAGGCAATTACAAATACCCTCAAGAGAGCACTTGAATTGAACCAACAATCATTATTCATCATGATTGTGAATGCATTCGTATAATGAGATTTTGTAAGTTTTAAGAATATTATGGCCTTAACCATAGTTCGAATAATCTTTTTATTTCTGTTAACATTCCTGGCGTATCAAAATAATTTTTCGGTTCCGGGTGCAGTCTGTATAAAATGCAAAATATATATTTCATTGCTTATAACTACACTGTTTTAAGACCTGCAGCTCCTGTAGTCAATACGGGTCTACTTACAAACCAAACTTAATATAATTAGATACGAAAATCATTAGCCCAAAAGATTATAAAGATATTTAAAAAAATGCAGAAACTTTTTTTGTATTAAATTGTTGTAACATCCCAATAAAGAGGTTGACTGAAGACCAACCTGCACACTGGATTACAAATGCAATTTTTAAAAATAAATTAATTTTTGAGTATTGCGAATAAAAGACACAAATTATTGGCGTAAAAATAATAGGGTTTAAAGGAATCCACACCATTGCTGCAGTGCAAAATCCAAGATAGATATGAAATGAAGCACAAATTCTATTCCAACTAGACAAAAATGAACTAAACCTAATAATTGAAACTATTGAAAAGTTAGCATGATTAAAATATTTTGAAAAAAATCTAAAAAAAAGGGTGGTTTCTTCATAGTAGTAAGGCCCTTTTTAATACCAAGTTTTTACTTTAAATGCGTTGTTGAGTCAAAAAGTTAACGCATTTCACAATATTTATTGTGTATTTCAAAACGCATGTTTTAATATAGTATTTAAACAATTTATTACCTAGTCTATAAAAAAAAATCGTATATAAAAAAGTTATATCCAGTTTTTCTAAGTTAGAAAGATTTAACTTCTAATGCTCAAGTAAACTATAGGCGGAGGTTGGCAAAAAAAAGTGAACAATAACCAAAAATGTACCAAAAATCTTTTCTCTACTTATACGCCTATACTAAGACTATTATGAATCAAATTTAATTATCTCCCACATTTTGTCCATACAAACTATATCTGAAAATTAAAAATTTAAAAAAACAAAGCACTTTCATAATATTTATTTATTATTATATTATTAACCTATGTTTATTACAATGTTTGATTGAACAAACTTAGTCTATTCACATAGAATTTTAACAAGAGATTTCCATTGTTATTTCTTGCAATACTTCGAAGCTCACTTATAGATTTGTGCGTTTCATTTAAAACTGTTCTGCGCCATGTATGTAGTTCGTGGCCGAACTCTTAGTCCATTTCCTTGTGGGTTCCGTGACAGTGCAACATGTGTTGGATTTGAAAATATTTGGGAGTGTAATAAACTTGATCTGGCTGGACATAATAATTTCTCTTCATCTCTTTGTTACATACATTTTCACAAACTTAATATAGCCCTTACCTTAAGTTACTGGGTATGAAAAATAAACAAACTGACTCAATATGTAAGAGATATCGAATTGGAAGTTCGTGAGCTTTTATCATTATTGTCCATTTTTGTACAAGTTAATCTCAAAAAAAGTTTAAATTTATGACATTTTTTTATTCGACTCGGTCACACAACTAGTTAGCATACCTCCAAAACGGTTCAATAGCTTAGTTGTTCCTTGATGATATACTCCTTCAATGTATGCAAGTGTGAAATGAAATATCACACAACGGCTATCATTACGCATATCTCCAAAGGAAATACTAGAGAGCATGCAATATTCGGTGCCCAGCAGTTAACTGGCTTCATTTGATCAAGGACAATATACAAAAAAGCGTGCGCAAAATTTCTATTGCTCTATGGTACGGTCGGGCAGAGCAAAAACGAAAATCTAAAAATAGCACAGGAATTCCATGAAAGTTGGCAATTAAACTCGACTCTAAACTTTGTCTATCGGCTTTCGGCAATGTCCATTTATTCTGGCAGAATAGACAAACATAGATCTTTAATTTGTGTGTATTTATAGCCTTTCAGAATATATGACTGCTATGACCCTTTGCAACCTAGTTTACCTTCATACTATCCAATTCATGTATTAAATGCGAAAAATGCGAAATTGGATATTTTTCTAACCACTCTCATTCCGTAGAACGGGTTTCCGGCGTGCACACACAAACACTAATCCATACACGCATTCTTTTGTGTGCTGATCGTTTCCTTTCTTCAGAATGAAAGCGAGTAAATATAACAAGAAAAGTTCAAAGTCAATTGTCATGCCGTCAAATTTTTTATATCTTAAAAAATAAATACAAAATTTATAAAATACTGTATTTTTATTACTATTGTCAAACTTTATCCTGCTGTGTTTACACAGCCATATTAGATTGTCGTGAGGGTCTAGCGAGATCCAAAGCCAAGCGAATTTTTCTATGTATACAGCCTAAATTGAAAATAGGGATCATCCACATAAATTACGTGACGCTGATTTTCGTCAAAATAGACCCCCCCCCCCACCTCCTTGTGACACAGTGACGGAATAATTGTGAAGATTTGCCATATGATCGTGACGCTTCGCCAAAAAATTTGTCTAGGTATCAAGATTTATGTTCAAAACCCTTAGCTAAAGCTAAACATTTTCGAGAGTAAAAGAACATTTTGACCTTCAGTCTACTATGTTTTATGTAAATGTAGCTGCTGAAGGTTGTTGACAGACAGGTAGCTGCTGCTGCTTCTTTTTTATTATTAATTGATAAAGGTGTTATATGTAAGCCAAAAAAAAAAAAAAAAAAACTATTTTATAAACATACACAATAAAAGCATAGCTAAAGCCTACACGCCGTTTAACAATAATTTGCTTATAAGCTCAGACCAAACAAATTAATAAATACCATAATAAAAACTTAAATGCATACAATATAATAATGCATAATTATTATTTAATAGTTTTTACATCATCAGTCATAGCACTAGCAATAATTTGTTGTTTAGATATTGATTTATATGCCGGCATTATATAATCGATTAAGTTATCAAATGTTTTTCACAGACAGTTAAAATTGTTAAATAATTAAGCATGTATTTCATTGTTTTATAGATTTACATTTCGGTTTGTTCAAAAAGTTTTTGTTTGCCTTGGTCAAGAAATAAAAGAAAGAAACAACTGTAGCAGCTGCATTTTGCATATTTAGCTACTATGACAAACTGTTATAGTCGCTAAATATTTTATTCATTAACTGTGTTTAACAGCCTTAGGTCAACATCGAATAAATCAAAAAAAAAACAACAAAAAAACAGGCAACGCATATATCTATGTATGTATATAGTATTGATTTTTATTTGCTTTTGGACATGCAAGCTCGTGCACTTCAAATGGCACGAGTAACATTTAAAAAAAAAAAAATAAATAAAAAATCCAAATTTTTTGGTAAAGTGTTCTCTGTTTGAGTTCCTAGCGCGGCATTGAAGCGCATTTTTAGCAATTTTCTCAGGGCAATGTTAAAACAAGTTCATGTCTTAAGTCTTTCGTTTGCCTTGCGTCAAGTGTATTACAGTTTGTGCTGAAAATAGAAAAGTTTTCTTAGCAACTTTATAAATATAACACTTTGCGGCTGTCAGCCAAGCTTAATAGCCTGCCATTAAGAAGCACTGACCTTAGTTTGAACATTTTTTGTTACCCCTTTGAACAAGAGGCACTTCAGACTTGGTTAAATTGATGGCTCAAGTATTTAACTAGGAGCATTTAAGATTTCTATTTTTTTTTATTTTGTAAACTTTTTCTTGCTGCTAATTTGACTAAACTTCAATCAGTCCCGGTTTAGAACCCACTAAATACACTTAATAGATTATATTGTCATTTTGTTATTGTTGTTTTTGTTGGTTTAAGCTCAAACTCATCAATTAGCTAAACTTTGCTGATTAATGATAAACTTGGCAGCACTTGTTTGTTCAAACTGTCGACAAGCGCAAACAGCTTGAACTGCACTTGACTTTAAGATATATGTAGTTGTAGCGCATACAAGCCAATCTAAGCCAACTCTTATCACACATTGCGTAATATGCAAATTCATTTAAGGCCTATGCAAGGTACAACAAATTGTTAATTTGTTTACGCTCAATACATATTTATCAATCTTAAAAACTACAAACCAAACGGAAACTGGACCAAATATTTCAAGGCTAGACATGCCGAGCTAAAACGTGCGCTTTAACCACTTCCTTTTATTGTCAATGCATGAGATAAGAGCTTCTCGAGCACTTTTAGTTGAAAAATGTTTCTTTTACGTTTATTATTTTTTTTTTTTTGGCAAGGGGCAGTATGTTTGACATGTTTTGACCGTAGCTAGACATATAAGGCATTGGATCTATTGTTTATATGGCAACCCATGACGAATTGAGTACAAGAGACCCACGCAAAAGACATACGGGTCTCAAGTATGTGCTTAGAGACCTGCAGTCGACGACAGTGTCATATAAAAGTCAATGCACAATAAACTATAAATTATTTGTATTTTTTCCCATCTTTTTTAGTTTTTGGTTTTTGTGGGCATGAAATTTGCCGACGGAAAGAGGCGTAATAGTCATCACAAACTTCATGTAGTATGTCAAATTAGTAAGAGCAGCGAACAAAGTGTATTTTGGGCTATGTCTGTTTAAATGTAAATCTAATCTTGAGATCATTATCGCTGTAAATATGGCAAAAGATATGCCCCTTTCCACCAAGCACAGCAGATATTCGGAAAAAATAGAACAGCACCAAAAACATTTAAGTTTTTTGTTGCAAATTTTCTTAGTTGTGAATTTTTTTTTTGTTTTTTGATAAGCACTGCCCTTTGCTCTTCTCGTTCGCCGACATCTAACGTACTTGATACTTCAGATTCATATTTCAAACAGTAATGTTTTATGGAGCCCCAGTGGGGTCTGATGTTTCAAGTACTTTGCTAAATAATACTTTTGTACTTTCGGTACAGGTTAAAATTACAAACAGTTAAAAATGATTTTCCAGCTCCCACCATCTTTATACCCCCAACATACACCAAATAATTATGTAAATTTTTAAATATATATTTTACATTTTTGCTATTATATTAATCTATTGCATCCATTAAATTGTGATGAACTCGTTTAATTTTGTTAAATTATCAAGAGTGGTTTTACGTTTTTTATGTTATATTATATATATATATATATATATATATATATAAGTTTCCATAAAGTCCTTGTAGGATGTTATATGCAAAGTTTATAATTTTTCACATATTTTAACTTCGTATGCGTAAATGGCGGATGGGACAGCAAACTTTTCCTACAAAGCGCTCTAGTCCCGAATCAGTTTTAAATACATTAGAAATTTTGTTAAATACTCTACCGTAAGAAAGAGACTCAGTCTTAAAAACAATATTTTAAGTAATATGAGTACTTCATATTTCCCATCCGACAAATTTTGCGCCCTCTGTGGACGTCTTTTTCAATGATATTGAGTATTATTCGACATTTGATAATTTGACTTGGATGTGTAGCAGGAAGAAAACCACTTCTCCGGAAAAGAATAAGATATAGAGGCTGGAATGAGCCAAAAAACATTGGAAATGGACGATCGAAGATTGGTGAAAGGTACTTTGGACTGACGAATCTAAATTTGAAATATTCGGTGATAAACGTCGTTGCAGAAAGCAAAGTTTAGCATTTCGTATTTCAGCAAGATAATGATGCCAAACATACTTACGTCAAAGTTGTACAAAGGTTATTTCGATCCAAAAGAAAAATCTATTAATCTCAATGCTATCGAATTTTTGTGAAAATCACTGGGGGAGATCCTGAAAGATGCGCTTTGGCTTATTATTTAAACAAGTTTTGAAAATATATGAATCTTCAATATATAATTCTTCAATAAATGTTGTTATTGTTATTTTATCGTGGAATGCTGCATTAAGACTTGGGAGCTTATACGTTCAATTCCAGCCTAAAAACTTGTTTTGCTTAGGTAGGTTCAAAACAGTCTAAGGAAGGGAAGTACTTCAAAATCACTAAGTATTAGTAGAATTCCTCTTGAATTGTATAGAGCCTACAGGTGCCCAGCTTGCCCAGGTGCTCCTTCAATCTGCAAAGTTCCAGTCTAGTCCAGTCTAATTTAACAAATTCGTCAGTAGTATAGTCAATGCTTGTGGTTCAAAATATTACCCTATGCCTCATGAAAATTGTATAACAATGTGCCAACAAATTACTTATGTAAATTATTTTTAAAATTAAAAAAAAAAATAGCTAACCAACTTTTTCTGATAATCCCCACACCACTTTGTCTGCATTTAGCTGATTAAAACAACATTCCATGTTATGGAGTGAAAAATTGTCAAATCCCCTAATGAACTTGTTCATAGAGCATCTTAAAGTTGGGGCTCCTACCTGTTTTCTTTTTTGAAACAAATCACATAAAAACTCACACGGTTTTAAACTAACGGTTACGTGAGAAAGCCGGAGAAGACCGTGTCCATAGGTGCAGAGGGCGGATCACATATTGTAGCCAATATATATAGTATGTTAATATTGCGGCTATTGGTCTTACGTCGGGCTGTTACTTTATTTCGGTATTGTATTCATATGCAAAGTTTTCAACAGCGCGATCATTTAATCAATGAAATTTTATTGAATCATAATTTATCAATCAGCTTGATGCATAATATTTTGTAATATTTGGTATTACTAAGCGCCCACAACAGCGCCGCTTAGGAATGGCCAAATTAATGGCATTTATATAAATATTTATTTTAATTTACAAACATTTAACACTTTTTCTTTTATTTTAAGGCTGGTTTTGAGATATTGTAATGCCTTGGCTGTGGTTTATTTATATTGGCGGGCTGCTGGTAGTCAGCGCCAGCGCTGAGGCCCAAGAAAATTTCGAGGATGCCGACAAGTCTAATGAATATACGGATATGAAATTTGACTTACGTCACACGATACCCGGTGAACCTGGCGTAGATTATCCTATATTGAGTACTGTGCCAAAGACCAGTTTTGTGTGCAAGGGGAGACACGAGGGTAAGTTAACTCTAAAAACCGTTTACACTTTTTTTAAGACTAGATGAGGTTCATGATTTGAAAATTATACGGTTTGCGTATTCAATGCTTAATTTTTCTAAATATTATTACCTTATGATAAAGTTTCATTGAAAACTGGAGCTTCAACAAAGAGCATTCAAGTTTGAACCTTTTTCTTCAAGACACTCCACTGGAACTAACCATTTTTGCATTTGTTTAAAAAGTTACAGCCACCAAAATCAGTTTGTAGCCTATCTAAAAAAAAAATGTAGTTGTAACACGTTTCCTCCAGCAATTATGCATGATCTTTATTCAACACCTTCTTAATGGAAAGTCGAGGTAGGGATGTAGGGACGTCGGGACGTCCCGAGTAAAACAGCTCAAATGTGAGATTCCAGACATCGTTACCTGCGTTAAAGCTTTAAAATGTATTTCATCTAAACGTTTAACTTTACAGGCTACTATGCGGATGTGGAAAGCCGCTGCCAGGCCTTTCGAATTTGTGCTCATACCGCACGTTCCGCTCAAGGCTTTGGATTTCTCTGTCCCAATGGAACGCTGTTTAGCCAGCAGCATTTTGTATGTGATTGGTATCGCAATGTCAATTGCGATGAATCGGAAAGCTACTATGAGAAAAACATGGGCAGCATAGTGGGCAGCACACGGGACATGATGGAGCGAGTGCGTCAGATGATGGAGTATCCCATGAAAACCATTACCAAAGCCCTAGAGCAGTCGCCTAGCGCGGCGCCTGCTAAGCACACACATCAAACCCTGAGCCAGGATTTGCCCAGCGAGAACGAGTTGCCCAGTCAAGCGGTTAAGAAGTCAGCCATAACAAGGGAACAGGTGGAATCCGTATCCATGTATGCAGCACAAGCCACGCGTGGTGAGGACCTACAGAGCGAACCTTTAAGTGTGGCCACTGAAATACCCGAAGGAGGTGACGTCTATGTCAATAGCTTGGGTGAGCTGTCCTCTGATCCAGGCATCAATTTCGATCATACCAATGCGCACATCATTGCCGAATATCCGCGTGAGTACCACTACAAGAAGCAAATGAACTTTGCGGAACGCGTAAATGAGGGCTTAAACGAGCTGAGCGAGGAGTCCCCCACATCCAGTGAAGTTATGGCACCAGACTATATAAAGCGCATACGCAATACCAAAGATGAGGCTACACAGCTGGATTTGATTACAAATATAAACAGTTTGCTGGATGAAGTAAACACAGATTTGGATACCAGCGTTTCGGGCTATCAAGCGATGGTGCCGCCTAAGCAAAAGCAGCCTTTTAGGTTCCTGAGTCGTGGATTTTCCATGGCGGGTAATCTGCGTGGCAAAACAACTAACTCTTATGTCTATAACAAACCCAAACAAACCGAAAGCACAGTCAGATTTACGGTAAGTGATTTATAATTTATCATATAAATACATATGTACATACATATGTTAGTTTTAAAGTTAGCTATTAACTCTTATTGCTTTATGTCTTTACTAAAAATAATGCTCTTCTATCTCTGTTTTTACCTATGGCTCTATCTATCTATCGCCAACTTCTTTCGCATAAAAACATCCACCCACCCAACACACACACTTCACCAACCACACTAAAACAACAAAAATCACAACAACAAAAAATTATATACTAAAGCCCAATGAGATACCTCTTGAAACATACAAAGATGCTGCACATAAAAATGTATACGATAATGGGAAAACCACAAGTGAAACAATAGCAGAAGCCACCGAAACCACCGAAGCTGGTGAAACCACAGAATTTAACACTGTTGCTGTGGATAGTGCCAGCGAGCACTTGTTAATATCGCCCACTTTAGCGCCAGCGTATGATTTGGAGACACCTATCACCACTGTAGCAACCACAAACGACGACTATGAGCAAGCACCACCTGAGCTTTTCTTCCCAGAAGGCGTACTTAGTCCACCCCATGAAAACACCGATAATCTAGCTGAGTTGGAAGAGCCCGCCATTGAGACAATAGCTCAAACTGCCGCGCTTACTGCACCACTATTAAATGAAGACTTTGTGCCCACGCAGACAGAAGACGACTTAAGTGCCGATCAGGTAGAGAAAACGGATGTCAACCATCAAGCGGAAAAGTTGTTGTTAGCAGGTGTCAAGCTGACCTCACATGATGAGGAGTTGGTCTTGAGAAACAATAAATTGACTTTAGGCAGACCGATAGTCAGCAATACGACGCCATTGATGAGCACCTCTACAGAAACCGTAACAGAAATCAGCAGCACACAGGAACGCATACGGGGCTATCGGCGTTTTGCCCAGCAGCAACGTGTGGGAGTGGTCACAGGCAATAGGCCAACACAGGCACCGCTGTACAGACACAGTAATCTACGGAACTTAGCACGCAGCACAACGCCTAGAACGACAAGCACCAGCACCAGCACCACCACCACGGCAAAACCCACACGCAGCTATTTGGAACGTCT
Source organism: Chymomyza fuscimana (assembly GCA_949987675.1). Taxonomy (NCBI): domain Eukaryota; kingdom Metazoa; phylum Arthropoda; class Insecta; order Diptera; family Drosophilidae; genus Chymomyza; species Chymomyza fuscimana. The sequence goes on along the minus strand of OX465089.1, from coordinate 63,682,448 downwards.
GGCGGCAAGTCGTGTGCGTTTATCGCGCTTGTCAGTGGCTAAAAATGTGCCCAAAACCAGTGAACCAACAATAAGCACCACAACAACGACAACAACAACTACTAGCACCACCACTTCACCGTTGTCGCCTGTGCGTGCAAGCGTCGATTTGGGACCCAATAAGAAACTTTCAGTGCGAAATATAGACAAAGAAACACGAAGTCCCAATGTGGTGCCCAGTGGTGACGCCAAAGCCACCTGGGAGACTGTGCACAGTAACTTGCAGCGTTTTCAAGTGCAGCGTGGTAATCGTGTGTACACGCCCGCCACGCCATCTGCAGCAACAAGTCGACGAGTCACCAGCACCACCCCCACCCCCAGAACCACAACCATAAACACATCAGCTAATGCAAATCGCGGGCGTAATCGTTATAACAGCTATAAGACACAGGTGCAGCGTGCTACACGCGGCACCACAACACCACGCAGCACAGCCATAAGCAGCAGTAGCACCAGAACGACAACCACAACAACGGCAGCACCGCTGCGTACTACATCGGCGGCTTTGTCCACGCTAGCGCAACAGATTTCCGCGCTAGCCTCTAGCTACAATAGCGGATATACCTACGAAGCACCGGCAGCCACGATTAATGCACCACAGATTGACACTCACAATCACAATACACTATCACAAGAGCATGCCACGCCTACACTGAGCGTGACTGCAACCACTCAAGACTCAACTGCTACCATTTCTAATGCTTTTTTGCCCTTTGATAAGTTAACTCGCTCCATTGTTGATGATTCCGTTTTACAGAATTTTAAGACCACGCATCCCAAGGCCAGCGCACGCAGCTCATCGTCGCACATACAAGCCGCCTATCAAGTTAATCGCAACCCACAGCGTGCATTAACACCGACGGCCACCAAGGCTACCACATTTAGCTATGTTAAGCCAGTAATTGCCACCACGCCAGGTGAGTTAAATGTTGCTCCAATGGTTCAAAAACTGTATTCCGGTTTTTTTTCATCTCCACAGCGCTTTCCAGCTTAAGCATTGCAGCACCAGCTTTAGTAGGTCCAAAACCGCCTGCCATTGTCATAGCACGCGCGGAGGGTCAGCGCATTCAGCCTAATTCGGTAAACAACATCATCTCCAGCTTGGCCAGTCAACCACAAGCCAAAGCCACACAGACTGGTTCTTATGTGTCGCTTAATGATTTTTTAAATAATAAATTTGGACAGACACAGGGACAGGAACAGAACAGGGCCACCACCCTGCAGCAGCAACAACGGCAGCAACAACAACCACAACAACTGCACTATATAGCACCGCAGTTACAGCAACAGCAACAATCGCAGCCACAGGTACAGCAGCAGCAGCGTATTGCACCACTTCCACAGCCACAGCGTCACCAGCCAGTCTACCAGCAAGTGTACAACAAGCCACAGCCCCAACAACAACAATCACAATATCAACAGCAAACCTCACAATATCAGCAACAACAACAGCCACATTACCAACAGCCCCAACAAGTGCAATATCAGCAACAACAACAACAACGCTATCAACAGCCGCCAAAACAACCACAACAACAACATGTACAACAACAGCAGCCACGTTATCAGCAATTACAATCGGAACCACAGCGTGCCACAATTCAAGCTATACAGCAGCCCTACTTGACAGCCAATATATTTGCACCCTATCAACAGCAGCAACAACATCTACCCAATTTCCCACCACTGCCACAGGCAGCCACTGCACCGGCAACCACCATTGGCCGCAGCGCCCATAGCAGTCAACACCATTTAAATGTGGCACTGCCGGCTCTGCCTAATGGTTTGATACCAGCGCCTACCTTACAGGTGGCCCAGAAACGCAGCGATTTGTCCGTTGGGCAGCTGCAGCTTTCCAGCGCTGCGATCAAGGGTCGAGAACGTGCCTTTTTTAGCGGCGCCACATCCTACGATGTAGGTCAAAATAGTGTCGGACGTTTGCCCAACGATATAACGCAACTGTCGCGCCGACGTCTGCGTCGTTACTGAGCGTGTAACGCGCATTTACTTCTAGCTATTTATTTATGTTTAATTGTGAGTTAAGTGAACGAATTTTTTACAGTGTAAAATAATTACTATATGCAAAATGATTTGGCGCATTGTTTTGTTTCACATATAATTTTGTATTTTTGCATATTTATTTTAAAATAAAACGATATAATTGGTAAGCAAAGGCTTCTTATTTCTGTTTTGTTTCTTTGTGAGATTAAATTTTTATTGTTTATATGTTTAGAATTTAAGTTTAAAATTATTTGCAATACATACAATGCTTACTTTATAAATACAATACAGGGAGCTTTTTTAATTTTATTTAATAATAATATATTTTATGCAATAGTTTATTGTTTTACAATATTCCATTTTAAATAGTTTACGAATGTTTAGCTGCAGTTTTTTTATGTAATTGGTGTCAAACATTTTCTATTTGCTTTTACATATATACTTATTTTATTATAATGTTGCTGTGCACATTACAATTATTTTCAATATCATTTATAGGGTATTTAAATTATATCCGTTTTAATAATTAAACATTATGGCATGGAGTATTTGTCTACACTTATAAATTTCACAAATAATTACATATAAATATAAAAAATACATAAATTTAATTAAATTTCTGAAACATAAAAACGGACGGCCAAAGCAAAAAATCGAAAAATTAGGTATTGACAAGAACTTAAAAACATAATTTTGTACCTAACCAAACAAATACTTGAATAACTAAAACTAAATATGTATATAAAGTTAGCCCTTCCTATATATTTTTCTTATATATATGCTTAAGCTTTTCACAAAGTTACTCAATCAATATACAATGTATATTATACAAAATTTTTAATTTAAAACAGACTATACTTAATTTATTTACAGTTCTTTCTAATTTGTTGTGTAAAGAAAATGCTTTAAAGTTACAACCAAATAATTAAGTGAGAACATCAAAAATTTAAACATAAGCAGTAGGTATATTTGTAATAGCTGTAGCCAGGGAATTCAAAGGAATGCGGCTAAACGGTATTATTGGTAGAATTTTCTTTTAACATTCTATTATCACCAATATAATCATATCGGCAGATCTCATGTTTTTCTTTGTTGTTTAGTCGAATTTTTCAATAATTTAAAAAAAATTATTTAGCACCTTTTTGTCGAGCAAGCTGATAAGAAAGATCGAACGTTCTTCTAGGCGAGTTTTAGGGTGCCACAACACTTTTTAAACGAATTTGAATCGCTTCCGTGCACAAAAGCATCAAATGAAAATGTGATCAAATACAGTAAGTACAGTATTTAACGCTTGGTGGACAGGCAATTGTGCAGACGCACTCGTACTCAGGGAAGCGAATTGACGTTAAATGGTGGTGGTTGCGCTGGGGTTGTAGTTGGAGCCGCCGGAGACGCTATTGGCGGCGCAGTTAGTTTTGATGTACCAGTGGTTGTTGCTGGAGGCGCATGCTGACCACAAAACACTTTGCGATCAGTTTCACTAAGACTCCAATTGGCCGAACGTGCGCAGGGTATATGAGCGGCAGCTTTGCAAGCGCGCTGAAAGCAGCAAATTGTGGCACCAGACAGGGAGCAATGTACGCATTGATAGCGTGTGCTCTCCCATACAGCCGTATCCAGACCGTGCACATGGGCGCCAATAAGATGTATGTCATTGGCCCAGATAGCGCAATCCTCATGCAGCCAAACCTCGTAGCCATGCTCTGAGGTCTTGCACATTCCACGAAAGGTTTCTATGAATTTCGCTTCGAAACTGCAGTCAAGCGGATCCACCGAGGAGCATTGGGATTCGTTTTGATCATCACTGATGGAGTGCATGCTATCGTAGGTTTGCTTGCGTTTGCGTTTGTGCTGTAAAAAAGTGGGATTTTAAGTGATTCTGGTAGTACATTTATAAAAATAACTACCCACCATTGTAATCTTAGGAGCCTGCATAATATTAGCCAACGTAGCAGGCACCACCGGTAGGTTTCTTGCTTGCGCCTGCACCATATCCGTTCGTCTACGTTTGCTTACAAATAATCCATCGATGTCCTGCGTTCCAGGCGCCTGTATAGCAGTGCGATATTCCTCACAGTCAATCGATACTAAATACGGGCCAAATAGATCACCAAGACCTAGCTTATGCGGACCACGCTTGCAAAAAACACATATCCATGTAGAATCCGTTGTGTCCGCATCGTAGCGATTACTAAGCGTAGAGGAGTGCATACCACGTACATTTTTGCGCTCATGTGCAGCCTTTTTTACTTTAAGTTGCTTGTCGTTCACGTCCTCAGCTGTAGGGGTGTTCTTTATGGACATGGTGCCATCGGGTTTAATAAGTATGAAAGGAGATTTTAGTTTTAGATCCGAAACGCCATTGCTTTCCTTTGTAGGCGCCGGTGTGCTGTCCTCGTCGGTTGAAGGAGGCTTGCGGCCACCGCCAATAGGTTTTTTTTGCTTCGCGTTTTTGGCATTGACTTTTGAATTCTTGGCGTTTGTACTAGCATTAGCTGCATTTCCTTTCTTGCCTTTGGCCGCTGTTTTCTTTTTGTTGTTCTTGTTTGGTGTAGTAGGCTTCGGTTCTTGTATAGACTGAGCAGCTGACGTTTCGCTTAGTTTGCGGGCGGCCAACGCAGCCGCAGCTGCTGCCGATGTGCTGGGCTTATCGTCATCACTGTCGTTTAGCAGATTCGCAGCAGGTGGTTTTTCTGGCTGCGCTTTTTTGCGCCCCGATAAAGTCTTTTTTGGCTTCACTTTAGGTTCATCGATGGTGAAACGGAAAAGAGATGGATCCATGGCCATTGACAATCTGCGTGGTGGCATGCGACGGTTTGGCACGGCTTTAACAGCGGCCATTGTGTTTGCCGTAGGCTGTTCTGGTTCGTTGGTTTCTGCTGGTGTAGAAGTAGCTTGAGCTTCTGGTGTTGGACTGTGTATTGGGCTGGGCATGGTGGATTTCATGGCGGCTTTAGTGGCCATGGGCCGAACTTCGGGCGTTGGCTTCATCGTGGGCATAGGTTCTGGAAACTTTGCCTCTTGCTCTGGAGCAGGCTGTGTTATGGGCACAGATTGATTAATCTTATTGGTCAGGGAACTGTTGCCCAAATCTAACTGGGAGCTCAAGTCAGTTCTGTTGACCTCTCCAGAAGACTGTACTGTGGTTGCTGTGGCTTCTTCAGCAGGCTCATCTTCAATGCCGGCAAACATTTCCTCCAGTTTGTCCTCCACCTGCGATAACATTATCAATTAATATTATATTATTATAACTAAACTATAATTTTTTTGTAACCAATATCAACAGGAATGTTTACAGAAAATAGCCGCCAATATATTTTTTACGTACCTCTCCAAAATGGCAGGGCTCTGCCCCTGAAACGTTAGTAGCCACAGGCGACGGCTCTTTGGCAGCGAGTGCAGAAGGATTTTCATCCTCCTCGTCATCATCGTGCACACTTACCACCGGTTTGGCGTCGATATTGCCCTGTTCAACCAGAGCTGGGGAGGCGGGTGTGTCTGTTGTGGCTTTTGTAATAATTTGTTCATTTTTGTGAGCCTCACTTGTATTGCTGCTACGACTGCTGCGGCTGCCGCCACTAGAGCTACTAGAACTGCTGCTGCTGCTGTTGCTTTGTGGACTCGGCGGCGTGGGCTGCTCGCCTGCTTTTGTGGGCAAGTCCTGCGAGTCGTCTTCGTTCTGGCGTCGATGTTGCTCGCTTAGGTTGCGCTGCAATAACGCCTGTCGTTGTTTTTTAGTCTTGGGGTTGTCTTCGTTGTACAGAGTGGAACTGTTGCTGTTTTCAGTTGCAGCAGCAACAGTATCTGTGTCCTTTTGCGGGGATGTTGTTCCATTCTCCTCAGATATTTCACTATCCAATTTATCTTGCGTAGTCTGTGAACCAAAGGTATGAAACTCGGTGCCACCATTTTTGGGTGATTTGGACTGACTGGTCTGCAACTGTTTTGGACTACTTGTGTTGCTATTTTGGCTAGGTGTGCACTGACGATTGACCTGTTCTGCTGGTTCTACCGTGGCAGTATTTATGGCATTATCACTTGGCGTTAGTCGCATGACTAAGCTGGATTTACGCTTGCGCCGTTTGCGACTGCTACTGCTATTGCTGTTCGACTCGAGTGATTCTTCATTTGATGTCGTCATGTACGGTGACTCTGGAGCATCCGGCAAATTGGCTTTTTCAGTATCGCCTGCGTTTGCTGCTGTCGGCGGTGGCGGTGGTAATGTGGGCAGCAGGGACGAGTTAGGGCGATAGGCTGTCGATGTTGATAAATCGGTAATGACAGGCTGATCCTCTTCGTTTTCTTGCATACGTGCTGGCACTTGCTTGTGCTTCGGCAATAGATCGAGATTCGTTAGCTGTGTGTTGCGGGAATGCATTTCTTGACTTTGCTGTATCTGATGCGTTGTCTGTTGCGGCTGCTGATGCTGTGCTTGATACTGCGTTGCGCCCATATGCTGCTGTTGTTGCGGGTTTTGTTGTGGCATGGGTGTTGGCAAATGTTGATTATGATGTGACGCATAATGCACATGATGCTGTTGTTGTTGCTCCTGTTGCTGCATATGCTGTTGTGGCGCATAGCCGCTGCTGTTGCCACCATGCAAATGGTGATGCAAATGTAATTGATTGTAATCCAGAGGAGCATGAGCAGAGGGCGATTGCGTTTGATGGGAGGTCTGCTGCATGCTTGGTGATTGAGGCGTAGGCGGGGTTTGAGGTCCATTGTATTTTATGCTTGGAGGTGGTGGTATATTATAAGATTGTTGCTGTTGCTGATGGTAATTGCGATGTGGCGAGTCTGCAAAGAAAACTAGAGTTACAAATAGCTCCTCAAAGTACTTTGGAAGAAACATACTCTTTTTTCCGCTCGTAATATGCTGCGGCAGATTATGCGCAGACATTTTGCCAGATCCAGAGCCATAGGGAAAATCCTTGTTAATCAGTTCTACAGGTTTTTGCATGCTCTTGGCCTATAAAATGTGAAGAACATTTTTTTGTTTTAAAAATGCGGAATAGAGAAAATCAATCAAAAAACCTATCGAAAAAAAATAAGTTACATACTTCGTGCTCAAAGCTACGCTTAAGCTGAGCCAACTTAAACGCTTCCTCGCGGTTGGCTGCTGCTTGCATGTAATGCGACCCGATGTTGTTGTTGCTGTTATGGTTGCCATTTCCAGAAGCCAAGCTGGTAGGCGTAGTGGGCGGTGGTGGCAACAAGGACTCGCAGTCACTCCCATTAGCACTTAAATATTTATTACTTGCTACACTAATCGCAGCTGCTGTTGATGTGGGGGCAACTGTAGCTGGTGCATTGCTAGGCAGTAGGCTGGCATGAGCATGTTGCGCGGCAGACATGGCCGCCAGATGCTGTTGTTGATGTTGGACTCCAGAAGTAGAGTTTGTAGTGAGATTGTGACTGAAAAGTGGACAAGTTTTTGTATGACAAGTGTTTTAAAGCTGTGTAATAATATATTTACATAGCTGAATAGTTGGAGGCATGATGATGTGTTGTTTGTTGTGGATTAGTGTGCGATTGCTGCTGCTGCTGTTGTGACGTCGTTTGCTGCGGCATACCAGATTTGTTGAGCGGCGCCGAAGCGCTACGACTGGACTGTAGCGACAAATCCATAGAGTCAAATGGCAATGTTCCGGAAACGTAAGGCGGTGCCAGAAGCGGATTCATTTGATGATGATCCAACTGTAACAGCACAAAATATTATTAGCATTTTGTTAATATTCTAAACTTGGTCATAAATCCAAGGACAATACGAAGCACAAAAAGAAAATATTTTGGATATGCAAGGAACTACTACTTAGCGGTTTTGAAATAGGCACGCACAATTATAATAATAAACAATGAAATTATGTATGTATTCTATAGGTAGCGGAAGTTAAGTCTAGGCAAGGGTTACGTGCATGCGGTTTTGACTCTACGCTAGTTACGTTTTTATGATTGGCCGACATAAAATTATAAATTGCATCTGGCGGTGGCTGTGCTGAGGCATGCCAGGCCAGCGGAGAGCGCACCATGGGCCGTTCGTTAGACATGTGTGCCAATTGCGGCTGTCGCGGTATGTACGATGGTATCTGCAGTTGGATACAAATGAGGCAGCATTTCAATAGAATAAAACTCAAGTTTGTAATCATTTTGAAACTCTCTAAATTGCCAGACAGGCGTATTTACTTACTTGCAGGGGATTCCATGAGGGATTTTGTGCGGGTTGACTTAAATGACCGTGCGGATGATTATTGTTGGACATTGTATAATGCTAAGCGCTATTTAATTAAATTATGTATCAGTTGACTTTTTCAAATATCTAGCACTAGTTTAAAAGCGTTAAGGTAATATATTTTTGCCGGCAAGGAAGTTATTATTATTATACAGCTGTCAGTTTTGCGAGTAACTCTTATAGTGACTTCATATGGTATACATATAGTGCCTTAATAATGTTGCAAATCAATTCCTGGGCTCTAACTTCTGTCTTGCACCTAAAACTAAGTTTTGGATTTAAAAGCCGAGTCGCCACAATTACGTCAAGCATAAGTTTCGGCAATTACTTCTTCATAATTAGCAGTGTGCACCATTTTACGAAAAGAAAAAAGGGGGAAACTATTGCAGCAGTCTTGAACATTAGCGCTTTAGCCATACGGCACAAGATCCTGCCACAATGCTTGCTATTCTGTAGACACTTAAGGCAGTCCACTACCTTGTCCAACAATAGTATCAAATATCAACAAACAACTATTTGTAGTTTTACTCTCTTTTCGCGTATAAACAATTCTGCACGCACTTTTTCACACCACCCACTTGCAAAACTTTTCAGCGAGCGGCAATCGGCCATGGTCCTTGCGCGATAACATGTGTGGCCGTCGATTTGTTATCGATGCATCGGCAGAGCGTTGTTTTGCATGCCTGTCCCTCGCTCGTTGTTGCACGCTACGCGACAAACACGCGGTCTTTGTAACAACTTATTTTATTATGACCTGTCTTTTAACTGCAGCTTTATAAGTTAATAATAATGATTGCAATAACACAGTTTAATATGATAATATGATTTAGTATTAGTTTCTGTTGATAACACACACGTATTGTATCGGCCGTTTCGCAAATACCTCAATTACAGCGCATTGCAATTTCGTTGCAATTGTTTGCAAATTACTTGTTTTGGGTAGAAAGCAAAACTTCGCCTTGCAAAAACATAAGGGCGCACATGCTCTTTATTGTTAATGTATTTAATATATAGCTCACTGCATATTGTGGCTTATTTAACAATAACCGCACAATATTTTAAAGTATTTTGTGTATTTCAATTGTTTAATATACAATTTATTTTACGTGTGCTTCTGTGGTGCGCAAGGTTCGCGAACGAATTAGTTCTTTTGGCACTTGAACCAGCGTGCCAGTTCACTGAAACGCCTGCTTGCCTAAAATTATAAAGTTCTAAAGGTCAAAAAGAAGCGCATATTGTATATTTATGTTAATTTACTTATTTCTTTATATGCATTATTAACCATAATAAGTTTTTACTATTATCATTAAAATTAATTGTATAATCAAGTGTTGGAAAACGTTGAAAACAAGCACAAGTCTAAAATCATTTAGCTTTTTGTCATATTCCCGGCTGCTTTCTTTGCAATTTCTTTTTGCAATTTTAGTACCTATGACACTTCTGAACAACAACTCCTATTATCAAAATGAATGCCGGCAAACGTGGTGCTTTTATTGTATTTGAAGGATGCGATCGCAGTGGAAAATCAACCCAAAGCCGTCTTCTGAGTTAGTATGAAATTAATATGTGTGTTCACGTAAAACTTAATGATAGTTATCATAGCGTGCTTTGTTTACTCGTAGTGGAGTTCCTGAAGACCAAAAACATTCCGGCAAAGCACATGTGCTTTCCAGCTCGGGAATCCAACATTGGCCAAGTGATTAACTCATATTTGTCCAATAGTAAAGATCTGCCCGACGAGGTCATCCATCTTTTGTTCTCAGCCAATCGCTGGGAGTATACAAATGAAATTAAGAAGCATTTGTTTGCTGGCACTACGTTGGTAGTAGATCGCTATTCCTATTCAGGCGTGGCTTACACAGTGGCCAAAGGTCTTAGTTTTGACTGGTGCTATGCGCCCGAACGTGGACTTGTACGTCCCGATGCTGTGTTTTATCTAAAAGCCGCACCCGATGCGCTCACGGCACGCGGGGATTATGGCACGGAGCGGTAAGCTTATGGCTACTTTTTAAAATTCAAGTGTTCATGTATTATAATTTTCAGCTATGAAAAATGTGAGTTCCAACGCAAAGTGGCGGATGTGTTTGACAGCATTTGTAGCAAGGAGTCCAGCTATTGGCATCCACTTGATGCCACACAACCAGCGGCCGAGGTGCATTCAAAAATATGCAACACAATTGAAGATGTGTTGACTCAGGTTGAAAGCAAATCCTTGGACATGCTTAAATAGCCCAAGCATTTTTAATTAAAGTGCACTAGTGTCAGTGACTTCTTGTATTTCTCGCATTTGAAGAAAAATCTTTTAATCCGATGGTTGCATTTTTTTAGGCATAGACACTTCAATTAATTGGAACAAATTGCTCAAAAATATTACAATGCGAAAAATTTAAAAAGCTACCGACTCGAATTATAAGTCTTCGTCATATGAAATTGATAGTATGTTCCAATTTTCCAAATTCATTTCAAACAAGTGGGGCGGTTAGCAAACCTCGTACCGTCATTAATTATATTACCCACACAAATCAATGTTTTTGCAAGCGAAAGGATTTGCATTGATTTACAACGAGTTGCCTTTAAATGTTAATGTGCGCATTTTGTTGCATTTGTTGTTGCCTCTTAATTGGTAATTTACGATCTGGACCTGTAATAAATTTTGTTAAATGCGACTATGGCGATATATGCACACATTTGTTAACTAAATTATACAAAATTTAAATGTAAAGTTATAAGAAAAAGTTCCTGTTAAAAGGAAGTAATTATAGGTGCTGGTGAAGTGAAATATACAATAAATTTATATTTTGTAACCTAATGTTTGGCTTATTTTCTTGGTAAGAACGCGGATTATGGCGATGATCGTTTTTGACCAATTAACCGACATCTTTAAATTCTACTAAAATTAATGGAACAAAAGTTTATTTTGGGGAAACAATTTAAAAAATACATATATCATACCTAGTGCGACCATCCAATTTTCGAGCATTCTGGGATATGTAACTATTGAAAACGGGACATTTCGGGACATTTTGAAACAAAAAACGGGATTGTTTCGGGGACACTTTTTTAAAAAAAGAAATTTTTTGCGTTCACAAAATATTTTTTTTGTTTTTTATACCCTGTACCATATGGTACAAAGGGTATATTAAGTTTGTGCAAGCCGAAAATGTATGTAACATATAGAAGGAGTCGTCGAAGACCCCTAAAGTTACCTAAAGTATGATCAGGGTGACTAGATAAGTCGATATACCGATGTCCGCCTGTCTGTCTGTCCGAATGAACGCCTAGATCTCAGAGATGGTAAGAGCTAGAGCAACCAAACTTTCAGATTAGATCCCTTATTAATCCATGGGAGACAAGTTTATTTTATTTTTTTTGATATCGGGGTTACATTTTATAGCTCCCATAGGGGCGTTTCAGAGGACCTCGAAAAAACCAAAATGTTTTAGATGGAACATTCGTTTGTTTATGAAGCTTTTGTAACCAAATTTGGCACTCGAAAGTTTTTTATAGTTTCCAAACACTGTGCCAAATTTCATCAAAATCGATTGTTATTGTCATATTACTCCCATAGGACAGATCGGTCAAAGAAACGTTTTTTGCACAAAATTCGTTGTATTTCTTTTGTTTGTGAAGATATTATAACCATATTTGGCGGTCGATAGTTTTTTATAAATCCCAAGTACTGTACCAAATTTTATCAAAATCGCTTGACTATATCATATAGCTCCCATAGGACCAATCGTTAAAAAAAAAAAAACGTATATCTCAAAATCCTGACGTGATGTTCCAATTCTGACCCCGGATTCGGATTCTACGCAGCAAATTACTTCGGAAATGACCCTTAGCTTTCCAACAACTAAACCATGTTGGGCTGAGTTAGTCTTCTTTAGCGATTTCAAGTTGCATGCAAAAAATTCTATTAACAGCAGTGTTTAACAGCGTATAAATTAGAATCTTTTAACATTACAGATTTATGTTATTCCGATGCATGGCGGACCTTTAAAAAATGGGTTTTGGCCAGCCAAAGGGGTCTGCCCCATAGTGCCTTGGCTACAAAAAAGGTAAATTGAATATATTTTATACTTTAATGTAACATTAATTAATGATTAATACTTTTTTGCAGAAGCTTGCAGAAACTTAAATTTTTTTCAAAATAGACGGGCATGTTGGTTAAGTTTTCTCTAATTTATAACAAACTACCAAATATAAGTAAACACCTTTTTAGCATAAACATTCCAAAAAATCAATAATATTTGCGCATTTTTTGTAACTAGGGTGTGCGCTATTAAATGGTAATGTTAAAATACGATTTTGTTTCTATGAATTTTTTGAATTAAACTATCGAAGGAAAATCCTTATTTTGGTTGCGCACATTTTTTCATTAGCACATAATTTTTCGAGTTCAAATTTCTTTAAAGAGTTCTTAATTTATATAAGTGGTCCGCAGTTTCTTTACTGGGCATTTTATCGTTATCATTGTAATGTATGTACTTATATTTGGGTCAAAACAATTCCTTTTTATTAAAATGGAAAGCGCGGACGTTCCAGTATGATCGAACATTTGGTATTGACTCATTTCGTCAAGGGTTGCATAGAAACGAGTCGCAATATTGACAAACAATATGATCAATAAGAGTTTTATTTACAAAATATTTAAAACATTTAAGTGGCTTATCAAGCATTAGCCAAGATTTTTTGACCTCATAAGATTCATTACTACATTTTTGACTATAACTTTTGTTGTAGTTGTCCGAATTTGTTCATTTTTGACACACAAATGCAAGTTACAACGACGCATAGCTCTGTTAAGTTTGAGACAAAAATATTAAACGGTGTAGGTAAAAATTCTTCGTCGGAGGAACGGGGTAAGATATTGAGACAAAAAATCTTGGTAAAGTTTCGTGTCTCTAGTTCTTAAAGTCTCTGAAATCTATGTGTTCATATAGACGAACGGACGGACAGAAGGACAAAGGTCAATCGCTACCCCAGGGTTTTAGTATAAAGGACTTGGAGTCTGCCATGACTCATTCTGTCTGTGAGTACAATCTGCAATTGTACTCACATAATACCTCCGAACCCGATTGAGAGCCACAAATTAGGTTAGGTTAGGGCGGCAGTCGGGACCTAAGGTCCCAACTCACTTAGGCCAGAGAATTGGCCCGTTGTGATACCGCTGGGTGGGCCTTACACTACCCTTTCCCCACTCAGGAGGTCCCCTATATGTTTTCAAAATCACGCCCATCCGGCGGCTTTAATAAACCTCGAGAGACATTAAAGACGTATGATTTTAGGAATCGGAGCCTTGTCTTACACAGCCCAGGGCAGTGACAGAATAAGTGCTCCACCGTCTCCAGCTCCTCCTCATCTCTACAACTTCTACAGAAATCATTGTGAGGTGCGTTGAGCCTTGATGCATGGATACCCACCAGCCAGTGTCCGGTAATTGCCCGGATAACTGTCGAGCACTGAGCTCTATCTAAATCGCAAAGTAGCTTTGTTCTCTTTTTGCAGTATACTGGCCATGTCTGCCGTGAGATTCTACACGTGTTCGATATCCGATTCCACGCTTGATTAGCAGCTAGAGCAAAGTGGTTCTAAATGCTCAATTTACAGCTGGCCATAGGTATACCCAGACGCTCCTTGTCCTGAAGGAGGATGCTGGTAGTTCCTCTTCTTGCCAGTTCATCCGCAATGCAATTGCCCTCAATATCCCTGTGTCCCGGGACCCAGATGAGGTGGATCGAAAACTGTTCTGCCATCTCCTCCAAATATGAACGACAGTTGTTCACTGACTTCATGCATGATGTCATGGATGCGAGAGACTTAATAGCCGCCTGGCTATCTGAGTAAATACAGATATTGTTGCTACCAATTGGTAGGTTTTTAATTATCGAGACGGCTTCCTGAATTGCCATGACTTCAGCCTGGAAGACACTGCAATGATCTGGGAGCCTAAAAGATATTCTTACGTTGTGTTCCTCAATGTAGACGCCTCCGCCAACGCGGTCGTCTAACTTGGAACCGTCCGTGAATATTTTTGTTGAGCCTCACATAATACCTCCGAACCCGATTGAGAGCCACAAATTAAAAGACACTTAAAGCTGACGGCGGTGGTGCTCCTTGGTAGCTGTATAATATAAAGCCGATATCAAAAAAAAAAAAAAGTCTCCCGTGCTTTATCATTTTGTTCACGGTTATTATTATTATGAGAGATAAGTTCAAGATCTTTTTTGTCATTTACAAACCTGTGTCATTTATTTCATTCCCAATCATTACTCTCTGCTATTGGTTCCAATAAAAGATTCTGTCATTTCGATGCTTCACTGTAGTTTCCTTTATTAAATATATATATATGTACATATTTTATCAATTCATTTTGAACAAAACAAATGCTTCTCATTCGCTCAAGCATTTTTTCATGCCTAACTTTTAGTATTTTTAACTATTGTAATTATTGCTAAATTACGGCAAAAAAATAATTTATGCAGCCCAAACTTAAAAACTATTCGACCAGAATTAGGAATACTCTCGGATTCGCTGCTCACGAGACTTGGCCACTTGGTTTTGATCGTAAACTCTCAAGTCAACAACAACACTCAATTCAATTCGAAGTTCTCAAAGTCAAGTCCCTCGCGTCTGCTACGTGTGCTTTGACCTCGGGTACGTAGCCTCAACTGGCGGTAACCCACACCTGGCGCATAATCAATGTTGTTAGCACGTCCGTGCACGCTGTTCAGCGTGCTGAAGCGTTTTTGTGACTGATGATAAGAGGCTATGTCTCCGTAGCTGTGCTTGGGCCACATGCATTCACAGCCCGAGGGTACAGTGCGCGTTTCCGACTCCCAGCAACCGGAAGCTTCATTCAGGCGTATAAGATGTATGGTGCGGTTTAGTTGTATGCACGAAAAGCCAGTAGCCGAACAGATCTGCAAAGATCGGTTAGTAGCCTGCTAAAATTAAAAACGGTTCATGAAAGTACCTCCCGTTTTTCGCCTCCACGCTGCTCCAGCAATAAGGCACGCAGCAGCGGCAACTCATTATTTCGAAAGCTGTAGTCATAGTTGTGCGCACGGGAAGGCTGTAGGTCATAGTTGAGGGCGCAGGTTACTTCCACATAGTGATTGGGTCGATAGTCGCCGCTATCCAGTTTCACGGTCACTCGATTTGTGGGACAAAGCGATTGATAAATGATCTGTGCAATGGGGAACAATAAAAAAAAAACATTAAGTAGAGAGGAATCAAATTCAATAGGAGACGACTGAGCGAACATTCATATGAAATATGACTCTTCCCAATATCAATGCCGACAGCCAATGATGCTGCGACTTTTAGTCAGCTCACAATCAAATGAGTAATATTACTTTTGAAATTAGATTTTTTAAACGACTCCTACGCCCCTTCCCCGAAAATCATTTCAAGCGCTTTTAATGAATTAAATTTGGTGTTTTCGGTATTTCTTTGCAGGTGAACTTTTGCCAGGAACTTCGATTTCATTTTGCTACTTACCCCCTCGCTTGGGCTGTGATGTTGTGGCGGCATAACACTGCGTACAAGACGTTTGCGCACATTCTGTATGCCATAGGGTAGCTGCGCACTGAGCTCATCCTCATCTGCGTCATCTGCTCCATCGGCCACGGCATAATCCTCCTCGCCCTCATAGTCAATAGGTTTATCGTCTAGTGACTCATAGTGCTCCAACTGACCTCGTTGCCTGAAAATGCACATACATGGAAATAGTTAAGCGTATTAGAGATGCTATGGCAATGAATTTTTGCCTATTCTGGCGGAGCATTTTACGCTTCGTCGCCGTTGCCTGCAGCTAAAGCGGAAACAGTTGCGGCTGACTGCAAAAAATTCCATTTTTTTTTGACGTTTATCCATTGTTTCTCCCTATAAAGTGGTATATGTATGTATGTTCTCGTACTGTGGTGTATGTGTATGCATATATATATATGTGCATATAAAAATTGTTTCAGGACACCCTGTTTCACCCTTGACACAGCCGCGCATCATTTTGCATTCAACTGCAGCAAATGCCAATGAATTTTTAACTTTTATTATTATTTTTTTTGTTGAGTTTCTATTTTGCGGCGTTTTCTATTCGCGTTCCACTCTTTGTCTGCCACTAAGCACCGTTATACGTTGCTGACTGTACCCTGGGATAAAAACGGATTTCCTCTTTGCCTTGTCGATTCTTTACTTTTCGACATTTCGCAGTGCATGCAAAAAAAAAAGTATGTATAGAATATAAAAAAAATTTCTCTGATAGTTTTGTCGCAAAGTTTGTGAAAATTTATAGAAAATGGAATATACGGAGAGCTTTGTTGTTGTTGCAATGTAAATGTTTGGCTTACATGCAAGGTTATGAGATTAAAGTTAAAGATTTCGATAAACTCCAAAATAAAAGAAAAGTTTTTCATCTATTGTAGATAAAGGCGTAATCGGATATTTACGATTTTTTTTGTATTGTAGATGTATACAATTACATTTGTGATTCGTTTTTAGACTTGTTTATATTTTTCAAATTTTCGTATTCCAATTATTTTTTTTTTAGCCAAATTGCCTGTTGTAATGGCTTATGCTTGTTTGAAGATGCTGGCTTGTTGAAGATTTTGGAAAGTATTTTTATACCCCGAGCCAATAGCGTCACATCAATCGGGAGTAGTAAATTAAAGTAGGTCTGGTTTACATTTTATTAAATCAGGTTTGGATAGATCCCTTAGACCAATTTTAATGTCGTTGATCTCGACTATACCCGGTACCTATTAAGTAGGTCCATAGAGATGGTTAAGGCTAAGGCGAGCAAAATTTCGAGTTAGATTCCTTTTTTTTGTCACGGAAAACAAGTTTTTTTTATATAGCTCCGAAGTGTTTTAGAGCTTCCAATCAGTATACCTACTAGATTTGATCAAAATTGGATGATTAAAAAAATATTTTCAGGGCATAATTAGTTTGTTTAAAAAGATATCGTAACCCCAAGCACTACACAAAATTTTTATCAAAATGGGTTTACCATATCATATAAGGGTATCTCGAAGTCTCTCGAGTCTAAAATTGAAAAACTTTCTAAAACTTTATTTTTTTTGTCGGCTTTCCTTTTCTATGTGTCAACCTATCTATCCTATAGTTTCGGTAATTGTGTTTATATGAAGCAACCAAATGGTAAGACTAGGTAAAAGTTGATTCTTGATAGTGTTTATTTTTGGACCTACTAAATTGAGTTATACTGTAAATATTGTGATTTTTATGTAAACGATTTAACTGTTTAAGTACTACAATTATAATTGGTACTTGCGAACCTTAAGTATTTACAAGTTGTTATAAAATTAATCTAAACTGTGTGTCGTTTGAGTTCGAGTCAAGAATTTTATTTGAATACTGAACTTACTGAGTTGTCTTTGGAAAAGTGACTTAATTTAAATTTTCCACACGTGAACCCCATTTAAAGCAGAGCTCCCACCTTGCTCACAATTTAAGAAAAACCAAATAGGACATTAGCTTTAGCCCTTTCAATATTTCTTTATTATGCTCTTTTGTTATTTTGAAGGGCAACAACCCTCCAACTAGAGCTACATCTTTTTTGTCTTTCCCTCTGCCATTCGTAATCATTGGCACCAGAATCACTTGATCCATTAAGCCTGATCCCGCTTTGTTGTTTGGCACAAACAAAAGGAATACCAACAAATGCGTAGCATGAACAAGAAAAAATACGAAATCTACGAAATCTGCTTAAGCGCTTACGCTTACGTCAGCAATGACGTCACAAAACTGGAGGAATTTTGGCTAGTTGCAAATCATTTTCAGTTGCTAGAGCATCATGGTCATTTATTTAGTATGTCCACACATACATACACACACTAATTTTTTGTTCATGCTTTCACATTTGTTTTTGGTAGTTTTTTATACCTCTTACTCTTAGAGATAAGTGTATATTAAGTTTGTCGAAAGGAATGTAACAGGGAGAGGAAAGCACTTCAAAATATATACATATATACATACTTATATTCTTAATCAGTCAGCCATCTCTAACTTTCTAAGATGCTTTCAAATAAAGATTGGAATTATTATTTTATTGTTCGTATCAGGTTAATTAGTTTCTATATTAAATGGTTTGGGGTAAAATTGTGTGATAGGTTAGGATAAAGATTGTTTTGTTACTCTCGGAAAGAACTAAGTAAAATATATATTCACTTCAAATCTACGTTTCGCTTTGAAAACTTCGGGCTCGGGTGGAACCCGCCAATTTTACATCCCTTTTGACAGGCCTGTTTTTTTCTATATCCATAAAGAAAAAACTTGACCGTAAGACGGACGCACTTTGTATCACAATGTCATGCCTGTAATTTGTTTTTTTAACCAAAACATTCTTTTTATTAACCCAAAAAAAATAATAAAATAGGGCGGGAAATTGAATAAAATGTTTTTTTTTGGGTTGACAGATGCACTATGCTCATCCTGCACATGCGTTTATTTGAGCGGCCCTGAGTTCTGAATTTCCAGATCTATATAAATAGCAGCTGTACTAGGTTAGTCATTTTTCCATTATTTTTCTTCTAATTTATAAGTATTGTCATGTGCAGCTAAAAATATAGGTGAGCGTGATCAAGCGAAAAGTATTTAGAAAAAGTAGACCTCCCAATCCGGCTGCAAAAATTATTAAGATCGTATGAAAATGGGGAATTTTATTAAAATATAAGCTAATAAACATTTACTTTTTCTAAAAAAAAAAAACGCTCGATATGTCTAGGCCCCGCAACCATATCCCTTGAAAATATGCCAACTCAACGTTATAATACAAAACTTGGAGAATGCTATAACATTTATCGGGCAGAGTGGGAGCAGAGTATTCCTTTGTCGGAAACTACTTGGACTCTGTGGGAGTCTTTTTTGTTGCCTACCTTAGTGGGTCGCTGCGTACGCGACGTTCCAACATGATGCGTGGCTCCCGTTGCTCTTGTTTTTGTTGTTGTTGTATGTTCGGCATGTTGTTGTTATTGTAGTTGTTGGTGTTGCGGCTGGCATTGTCAACAAAAGCTCCTACACCTTTAACGGCCTCATTTAAGTCAGACAATTGCAAACGGAAGTCATTGCGAGCATCCTCAGGATCATCATCAAACAGGCGTTGTTGTTGTTGTGGCTGCTGCTGCTGCTCTTGTCGGCTACTGCTACTGTATATGCTCCTGGGATTTCCGTATAGTTTTTGTTGCTTTTGCTGCCATTTTGTTGCCTCTTTGTTGTAGTAGTTATAGTTGTCATTGTTGTCCTCACTGTTGCTATCTGCAATGGCATCTTTGCTGCTGCCGTCATAGTCGTACTCATATCCATTGTTGATGTTGTATTTGTTGTTATCCTTGTTGTTGTTGTTGTTGTTATAGTCATAGTATCTATTGTTTTTAAGCACAAATGCGCCCATCGATGCCGCAGCCGACGTCGCTGCCGCCGCAGTATTCAGCTGCGACTGCTGCTCGCAGGCAAAGGCAAGTGTTCGCTTGGAAAAAGTACAAAATGTGGCAACTACAACAATAGCGGCGACAAGCAACTGTAAATGCGGTAAAGATAAAAACGAAAAGAGCAGTGAGAAGAAAATAGAAACAGAAGCAAAAACAAAACAAAAACAAAAACAAAAATCGTTGTACTTCTAGTGAAATGTTAAACAATTACTTTACTCTCACATTGTGGTTGCTAATATTATTTGGGTTGTTAGCGTTATCGTAAAATGAAATAGTTTTCAATATGTGGCTGTACTTTCACGACTGCTACTCCAGTCTAAGCTTTTGAAATGGGCATTGTTTTGTCATAGTGGCGACAACAGGTGGCATTTCATGACAGAGGCGCAGATTAGAACTTATGGAATTTCATGTGCACAGTGAGGCACGTTTACACGCGTGTTTTTTTTTTTTTAAGTGCATCGAAAATAGAGCTGATAATAGATATTTGGTTAGTTACTATTGTTTATAAATTGAAATCTATTTAATTTTTAATTTAAAGCTTACTAAATATTACAAGCAGGTACTAATGTAACTTTGAAGATATTTATGTTGCAGCTAATGTTCGGAAGCATTTTTAACTGCTGCATACTGACTTAAGCACAAAGTTTTTGCAAATGTAACCATGTAAAATAGAGATGGAGACGCCGAAGGACCCCCAAAGATACCTCCAATATGGGCACGAGGACAAAAGATGTTGAAATAGACAACCCCTACACTCTGTATAAACTGTTAGATTTTGGAGACGATAAGGGCTAGGACAACTAAAGTTAAGATTTGAACTCACTAGATAATTTTTTTCTTTTGCCACACCGCCTTTACCACCAAATAATTTAAAATCTCTATATTATCTACAAGCTCTACTTTATAGTTGCAAAGTTAACTTGTTCGGGTAAAATGAAAAACAAAATCTTTTGATTACTACCAAACAAACACTATAATATAATAGTATTTTAAAACCTATTGTTCGAATTGTTCCAGTGCACAATTTTAGCCAAAAGTCCCCCAGAAGAAAGTAAAAATTTGGACAAAATGACAATTTAATATGATTTTACACATATTAAGGTATCCTGTGTAAAAAAAATTATTAAATTATTATTATTATTAGTGGTTTTGAAGTTATGGCAATCAAAGTTGATATTTTGTATTTTATGAGCTTTCGCGATAATTTGCAGAAAAAAAAAAAACGTATTTACTCTGATACATGAAGCTACGAAATCTTCATTCACTTTATTATTTATAAATATTACTTCAGAAAAAAATCAAATTGAGCTTAAAAACTTTTTGGTTTTAAATATATTCAAGCAGTTATAAAGATTTTGTTGGTTTTTTTATCATTTGGCTAATTTGCTTTAAGGGTACCTCCGACTACCACTCGATATTTGATCGAAAAATTTTTTATAAATTTCTTTAATTATCTTACAAGAAAATGTAATTCTTCACGATTTTCGGAAATTGAATTTTGTATCTAAAAGTTGAATTTTAAAAATTGACCCCTGGAAATTTGACTATTTTTTTAATTTCTTAGCTGCCTAAAAGTATGCTTTAATAGCCATTTTTGCAAAAGTTGTACTAAAATGTAAAAAAAATTTACAATTTGAAAATTTTATAGCATACTTACAAAGATGCAAATCCCAAAAACCTAAAAACGATCAATTTTGACGAAAAAACGTAAAAATTTAAATATGGAATTTGAAATTTTTTTATTCTGAAATTAAAAGAGCATGCCTTCCGAGGGTAAGGGACCTAAGGTTCCTGGTAGCCTACTTATCTGGATACCATACTGTAAGTTATCACTTACAAAAAAATGGGCCTATCGAACTCCTCAGAGTGCAGGCTTTGTTTTGAAGACGATGAGACGACCAAACACATCTTGTGTGACTGTCAAGCAATAGTGTGGGACAGCGTCACACATTTGGGAGCTGAACGGATCACCCAGTTCCAGCTACGCCGAATCCCAACGAAAGACTTACTGCTCTTCATAAGGAAGATAGATGGTCTTTTGTCCTAAAAGAATGGGTATGGTACAATAGATCTTCAGGTCGCAGTGCCCACTCTCTTTTGTGAGAAAACCTAACAATTTAAAAAAAAAAAAGAGCATGCCAAAAAAATTATAACTTTTAAAAACCAGATTGGTTGGTGGTGTCGTCTTTTTGTAATTGGCTTGGAAAGCTGAAACTGTTTGGGGCTATAAATCCAAAACCATTCAATATTTTGGGTATAGGCTATTTTTTCAATGTATGTGGAGCTCATACCTACCACTGTGGGAAATATGGTCCAATTCCAATCAACACTTTTTTTTTAATTAAAGGGGTCTACGCAGAATGCAAAAAAATTTAGCAAAAAAATAGTTCGATCCTTTACGAACACGTGTGTAAAATTTCAAATCAAAATCACTCTAACAAAAAATTTTAAGGATATGCCAGATTTTTGGCATATATATGACAATCTGGGCCCGCAGTGCGTTGGTTCGATTTACTAGCTATACAATGCGCTCGTTCTTTAAGTGATAGCTACATATTTTGTGCAATCTAGCGAATTTTCATAGCCCATTTTATTTAAAATTTTTTGTTTTTTGTATAACTTTTAGTTTTCTATGACTTTTTAAGGATCATCCGATAATGATAGACAAGATATCATGGGAAAAAGGGTTTAATAAACAAACGAAAAGATTGCAATATACTAAATAGTACGTACTTATTATTAATTACATTATCAGATATTTCTACAGCAGAAACTTAACCAGATTTTGTAATCAATGTTGTTGCTCGATTAAGAAACAGATCTACATTTTGCCTTAGGTCAGTGGTCGGCACGGCCCTATCTCGCGAGCATAGGGTTTAGCGACGTCTACACACGTCATGTGTTATACACAAAACGAACGTGTGGCGTGGGACTTGCATTATCGTAAGTGTTTGAAAAAAAAAAAAAAAACTCATACACATGTAATTTAATTAAGCTAAAGATACTCAATGTTTGCGCTGCATCTTTGATCATTTAAATATTATTTTGCAATCAGTTTTGGACATACAAAACAAAAAAAATATTAACAATAATAATAATAATAATAATTATGTAAATACTAGCTTTTAAGTACCTTTTGTGTATTTTATATTTTTTTTAAGGTCTCCTATATATACGATCAATCATGTTAGGTTTGGATAGGTTCTTACAATTTAATTAAATTTTTTTTTATAAGAAAGATAGTGTTAAATATTGCGTAGAATATATTACAGAATGTTTTTGAGTTTGACATAATTCGTTAATTTAGATTTTCTTTCTCTCTGATATGATGCAGAAAAAATAATAATGTAGTGTAATTGTCTATGGGGTTCTCCAATGTCATCGTTTCCGAGGACCATGGTTGGGTGGGTCAAGAACGTGGGTGACATTAATAACTTAGTCGGCTCACCAAGAGATATTCAAAGGAAGAACTACACATTGTTTTTAGTATGTTTGTCCGGTTTTAGTGCACACTACTTATTGTGTCTAGTTTGTTTTTTTTTTCGTTTGATTAGCTCAGACATGTAGTGTAGGGACTCTATAATAAAGTTCGTGTAGTGTGAGTATTCGCAGATCTAGAACGCAATTGACGGGTCCCGCTGCGCTACCTGCAAATATTCCTTGTCCACCACCACCAGAAATACTACAGTTGCTATGGTTTTTGCATGATATCTTTTTTTCTATCAAACTTATTTGTTCGATTGCTGGATAACTATAAATCCTAGAAAAGTGACATATCCACAAATACGAAAACTCGGTTTTAGACTTAGAACAAGGTCCCTAACGATCCCTGAAAGTTTCATCCATTAAGTATTTCTTTCCAGATGAAACTCTAGATTTACTTGTACTATACTGTAAATCTGTCAGAAATTACTTTGGTCTTAGCGTGCCCTTTATTTGCACTTTTATGTTAAACAAGAGCGTACGTGTTTTGTGATTTTTATTAATTATTATTCGTGTCAAATTTTATTTTTATCAGCGGTTAATTGCTTGTAACCAAAAAAAAAAATATTTTAAAAAAGAAAAGAAGTGCATGTCTAAATAATCCATATATACAAATTTTAATAAAATTAAACTGTTTAAATCTATGTACTTAAAAGGGACATATTTGTTATTTAAATATTTTTAAATATGCACAATTGTATTAATATTATTATTACTGAAATGTAAATTACGTTTATTGAAATATTGTGCCCATACAAATATTTATTATATTTTTTGTATTTACTAATAATAATCCGTAATACCTTCCGAATTGTCTGTGGTAAATTATTGCAGACATGTCTGTGGTAAATTACTTAAGACTTTTAAATTACCGGCGACAATTGCACCCGTCCTATGACATCGTGTGTAAAAAAGAAATTAAGCGGGATACGAAGATGTCGCTGGTAACTTGCCCCTTTGTCGCTAGTAATTTACCGGTAAGTCGCTACAAACAGCGAACTGCTGGGAACAGACACGAAGTTTTCTCTTGGCAGTAAAGTAGAGCAACAAGAGCCGAAGCCACACACCATCAACTTCGTGTCTGTTGCTTACCAACGTCAGCGTCGCAATACGTCACTACGGCAGAGAAAACACATACGCAAGAAAAAAATGTGAGTGTATTTTGTGCCGACCACTGCCTTAGATTTAAGAAGAAATTCATGTGAATCTACAGATGTGGTTGTATTCGTTTTATTGTATAAACTGCTGCTCCGAGTAACATAGATGATATGATATAAGCCGCTTAGTAAACAATTCGCTTACTAATTTAACTAAAACTTAACCGACTAACCAAGTCAGGCAAACTTTAACAGCAGCTGTGAAAGTTTTTTAACAAAATGTCAAACTCTCAATGGGTTTCAAGTACCGACCGATGACAATCAATGCGTTTGTTGTCTACACAAAAAAAAGAACAAAAACCTATGGATAGCCCCGAGCATAAATGTCAACAGCAAAACCAAACCATACCAAATCTAAAACGAGCTAAATCCAAACCGAACCAAACCAAACCAAAGCCAAACAAGCCGAAAACTTTTTGGCCAAGTAAAAGCCGTTGGTGATGCTGCACGCGCCTATTTAGTGGTTTTTGGTTGCGTTTTCGCCTTTGGCGACATGGAATGTCGAACTTTGGGTCCACGACCAAGTCCACATTATATATGTCAATGTGTGCGTGTGTGAGTATCTGTGTGGGTGCCTCGCTTTGATTCTGTGGCCAGCTAAGCAACTTACAAAGTGCTTCAAGTAAAATGTTGCGGCACATTCAGTTTGCAGCACAGAACTTGGGACATGTTATGTCCTGATATGCCACACGCGTAAGCAATAGTTTGATGTGGTGACCCAATGCACACACACATCCACAATGGTTACCAACAAACATATAGGACAAATCAATACACTCGCATGCATATCGCATTCATTAGAACTATTTGGTACGTGACCGAATAGTTACAGCTTGGCCCGTTGGAATCCTTAAAAATAATATATAAAAGCCAAAGTTCCACTTTATGTGATAACAACAATTCTCTATGTCTTGCTTAAGATGCATAAGAGACGTAATGTGAGTTTCGATTCAATGTTGCCAACTTTTTAGAGGCAACAGAAAAAACTTTTACTTTACTGGTACGTCACACCTAAAGAGAAATGAATAAGACCCTCAACCTTTAGACCAAAATGTTCAGGACATGTCCGTTTGACAGTCTGACTCTTTATCTGTATTTATGTAGTGTTTGCTTTTCGATGGAGCGTCTTCTCGTAACTTTTCTGGAAATTTTCAAGCCTATATATAAATATATTTTTTAAGTAATCTATTGAAACTTGTCAAAAAGATTTCTTTCCCTGCAGTTTTTCAGTATTTCCTTCCTGTGGCTTAATGCGGGAACAGAGTTTTTATAGTAGGTAAATATATGTATGTCTATACATAGTATAGATGGGTTTATCATATTCCATATAACGACTTTTGTGACTTTAGCTTTTGAGACACATTATTAGAATATTAATATGGGTTGAAATTTGTCATCCACCGATATTTCAAAAATGTTCTAGACTATTTAAAAAAAAGAAATGTGTAGAGTTTTAAAATTTAGCCTGGAAAGTTTGGAGTCAGAAAGTCTAAAATAACTTCTAAATTTTATTTGATGAAAGTTGTGCCAATACAAAGCCTTTCATCTTCCTCGCCCAATTGGTCGTCGAGAAACAGACAACACGGACTGATGCCTTAAGGAATGAGGTTACTTTCGCATTCGTTGCAGATTTGATCTGTTATGGTTACTTTTGTTCTCTGCTCTTTCTCTTTTTCTATTTTTCATTGCAGTACACTTCTGCAAATTCACAAGATTTCTTCTATACTTTTTATTCGTGAGGAGGACCCCACCGACTAAGGCAAAACTTCTTTCATTTGCGCTTTTCTCTGTTGCATAAGTTAAGACAAGTTTGTCAAACTATTTGTATGGAATTCACAATTTTCTGTTGATGAAGTTTTTCCAACACTCACTCCGACTCAGACACTGAACCGTAGACATGCTCCAGGTTGGACTTGGCCTCCGACCACGACCCGTGCTCGTCAACAGGGTGTTCAAGTGTTTATGGAATTGAATATTAAAGCGGATATGAGTTTGTCTGTGTATGTAAGAGCGTGCATGTCTTAGAGATGCGTGCGGACTTCATTTTTGGGGCACGAATTGACAACTTGAAAGAAAGTCCAGTTCTTGGCCAAGCCCCACATCAAATAAAATTAAAATAAAAAGCCGTATTATTTATAACTCAAGAATGGACCAGTTTTTATGATCCTTGACTTGTTAGATTTGATTCCGCCTCAAATAGCAGAACAATCATTAAAATATCAGAAAATTATTTGTATTACAAATATATCTAGTTAGTTTTAAGAGCCAATGTTGTGTGTGTGAAAACACTGTAAAACGATTGCGAGGGTAGGGGTGTTGGTTTAAGTTATCGAAAATTCGTATATCGAAAAAAGCTTTGTCTACCAGATCCTTTAGCAGACTAAAGTACATAAATTCGTTTTTTGGGGAGGTTTTGGAGGTTTTAAATCATTTAAGCATCCCACTAGATATCGATTAGAATTTGCTTAATAAGTTAGTTTATACAGGCACGACTGAAGCATTCTCATTCGAATTTCAAAGGGTTTGAAAATTATAAAAGAACAGAAAATATTATAGTGGGAAGGAATGTCCTGGAATAAATAAGGGAGCCAAGATAGAAGTTGGCAGAGGGCGGAGCCGCCTAGTTACGTCTAAAAAACACAAGCAGAAATTTATTTTATTTAAAAAAACAATTTAATTTGCAAACATTACGCATAATTATTTTATTTAATTCATTTATTTAATTTTTAATTATATATTTTTTTATGAAAAAAAAATTATTTTTTAATGTCGGTCATCTGTCATTCAATATGATTCGATGATACTTAATTTTAAGACCCATTCCTGTAGCTAGAGGTTAGTGACCCGGGTCACGAAAATAAGCCCGGGCCCAGACCATCTCTAGCTACTCTCTCACTCTCTGGCTTATTGTATCTGGCTTTGTTCTAGCGGCTGCAGGCATTTGGTGGCTTACAAATGGATTTGGCATAGTGCAAAACATTTGATTTAAGGTTTTATGTGGGTTGCCAATAAGCCGCTTGAAAAACTTTCCATAAGATTTGGCCATGGGCTCTGAACCAAGAGCTTTGTTAGGTCAATCTGATTAGAATAGACATACAAGCCTTTTAGTGCACTAGGTCTACTCATGGTTAATGATTTGCATTATGCTGTAGTTCGTTCTTTGTTAGCAACGATTGCAAATTTTTGTCTCTACAATTTTATGGCCTTTATGCTAGTGTTGAGTTGGGTGGCTTCTGTGTGTGTCTGTGTCTCCTGGTGACTTCCCTTTTTTTCCCAATAAATGAAAGTCGTTGTATGTGATGTTTAGGTTGTTTATTTGTGTTTCTTCGCCTTAGCCTTAGCTATAGCGGCGGTATTAATAGGCTGAAAATTGTTTGTATTGCAAAATCGGAAATACGCGTGCAGCGGGTCTGCTTACGTTATTGTGTTATTTTGTACTAGATTAATGCTGCTCAGCTCAGCATAGCGGAGACCGAGATTAGTGCTCGGGTGCTTTTCACCACAGTAGGCGGAGCCTATGATCGGTGAGCGAGCTGAGAGCGAGCTTTGAGAGATGCTCAGCACGGAGCGTGGCTTAACCCTCTCATGCCGTTGTGGCATGAACAGCTAGTTTATTCTCAGAGTTTGTTTTGCTAAACAAAAACTAAAACTACAAATTTATTTAAATATTTATGATTTATGCGCTCATGTTATAAAAGTTTTGAATATTTAACTTGTTTTTGATTTTTTGTCATTTCATTTCCTTCTGGATGCTTTTCCATATTGTTTTTTTATACGTTACGTTGAAACACTTTTTCAATCAAATTACATGACGCAGGCAATATTCAGGTGGTCAACACAATACTCGACTATACCCGACCACACCCAAACTCATACATATGGTAGATCCAAAATATTGCATAAATTTGTGACCTTTGAGTTTTTCAATTGAATTTTGCTTACGGTTGGCATTTGTATAAAACTTTGTCCTTATAACAAACAATGCAACAATATGAGCAATAATAGTGCCCAGTGGAAATTAGGTGGAAAAAGTTTTTAAAAACGAGCTCGGTTTTTTGGTTTGGCTTGCAAAGGTCATATATATTTTTTTTTTTAATGCAAATGATCAAAAATATATATATTTTCATGAATCACAGTTTTCAAATAATTGATCACCAATACTGGAGATATCATAAAATGAGCCACAACGGTTCCGAGAAATGGTTAACACTACCGGGCATCTTTTGGTGGAGATTCAGATCATATTTTATCGAATCACATTTTTAAAACTTCTCTTTTTTAGCTTTTTTATTGGATTGCCATAAGGGAGTCCTTTTGCCATCATAATACGGTGCCTTTTGAGTCTATCATTGTAGTGACTAGTATGTTTTTTATCTGTAGTTCAACGGTTCCAGGTTTCCGAATTTCTTACGTACCAATCAGAAGGGTCTTATTTTAATACATAAAAAGTTTGATAGTTGGTGCAAGACTTTGCACTATCTGTTAACATTGTTAACCAAGAAAGCTGAGATTTGGAATTGTGCTTAGACTACAGGATTAGGCGTGGTAGATCATATGTTCTTCATACCAAAATGCTTATCATAATTTCGGGTAGCGCTCAAGCAATGCCCGCGTGTATATGCATCTAAGTATCAAAGACTACAAGAGCGAGAGACACAAAAAATTTAACAACAGATGTTATCTAGTTTTTTCAAGGGAAAACTATTTGTACGCCATATATAGAGGAATGTAAGGGTAACCCACCGACGGGCACCTGCGCATTTATTTTTTAGTTTTACTTTTTCAAATTATGAAAGGCTAGGGACTTTTTTTCATTATAGAGTGCTGATATTTTTGGTACGAATAATTTGAAAGCCCCACCATAATTTTTTTTTATAGTCCAGCACTCACATTATGCAGAAAATCATTGACTTTTAATCAGGCTCATAAAGATAAATATAAGTATAGTGCTCAGCCGTATATAAACATGCATACTAATTCTATCCCACACACGTGAAAAGTTAACTTTTAACCCAACAAATTTCTACTGGGTATACGCACACAAACACCCCGCAGCTCCCACACTGTAGCGCACTCAAGCGACCCCAAGCGGCAGCAATTTGCATGTTTGTATTGGGTAAAAGAACTTGGTTTTTATGGTCAGCTTCGAGCACAGCGGGCTTAAATAACCAAGTTGCCAAAAAATTGGCAACACCAGCAACAACAATGGTATAACAACAACAACAATAAGACAACAACATTGTACATTGGTCTATTTCGATTTGTTTTAATTGTTGCATTGGCACGAAGGATATTGCTATAGTCGTGTTGTTGTTGCTTGTTTATAGCTGTTGTTGGAGTTGTGGCTAGGACTGGACGGGCTAGCTCTAGAACTAGGTTGATGAGGGTTTGGTGGTTTGCCGGTTTGACCGGCTTTTTTTGCTCCTCTTTGTTGTTCTTAGCGTTTTGTGTCGCAATTTGTAGCTGCTGTTGCAACACTTGTTGTTCTTGTTTGTTATTGTTGTTGTCGTTGTTGTTTTTGTTTTTGCCCCTGCTAGCCAATACATGCGGCTGCCGATTATTGGCAATTGACAAATATTAGTTTTTGTTATGTTTTCATCAATGCAATGAAGCCATTTTAATTAATTTCAAAGTTTGCCAATTTGAAACTTTGGCAACGTTTTTGTTATTTGTTGGCTTAGATATAGAAGCTGATACAGATGGAAGTCAACTTACCATTTAAATTTTGAAACAAGTTTTGAGATATATTTTGTTTTGTTGTATGTACAACTATGTAGACAGTTCAAGTGGTTTTAATAATTTAAAGTTAAAGTTTTCAAGAAATATGTTGAACTGTTTATTAAAGTTTATATGTATTCATTAAAAATATGTGTGCAGCTATTAAATTTTAACTACTTAGCTTATCCTTATTTCAACGGAAAAATATTTTTAATAAATTAGACAAGTTCCTTTGGAACCCGCTGCTGCTCAGCTATGCTCCTAGAGAAAGTTCGGTTTACTTTCAGTTAGCTTGTTCAAAAATTTGAAATTCCGAATTTTAATTTTCGAATTTTTTGTTGATGTGGATACAAATCTAAAAAGGATAACCAGATTATCAAAACGTTGTAAATTAAATCGAATAAGCTGTTTTTGGTTTACTTTCTCCATTAAAACAACTTTCATAAATTAAAACTTTTCAGAAATTAGAACTATCCTGGAACCATTTGCTTTTAGCTGTTGAGCGTCCATTGGCCATTTAAGGCGTTAAGGACAAAGTGCCTTACTGTATGATGTGGATCAACAGGAATACGATTAATGTTGCTACATCTTATAACTTTCACATTTATAAGAAGGAGGCACTGCGCCGATACAAGATCTGTTATCAAAAATGTAACTTTTAAAATCGCAGAAAAGTCCCAAATTGTGTAAGTGAACCATTTGTGGTTTGCCGATCTTAAAGTATAAGCAACTCATAGCGTTCCACGACCACTTCTGCCATTACAAAATCTCTATTGATATATACAAAAAAACCTACAACTGCCATTTTCATTTAAAATAAGATAAAATTTTTTTTGAATTAAGCAACATATAAGAAGTTGAATAAACCTTTCTTTTTGCATTCAACATGCCCTCAAAGGTAAATACGTGCATTAATTTTCTTTTTTAATACTCACGAACATCTGCTTGCTCCTAGAAAATCCTGATAATCACCTGTATCATTTCTACTTGCACGTACATCTTTGTTCACTCTGACCCGGACCCAGCTAACCAGGTTAACAAGCATGGCAATATGTATATACCATACACACACACATACAATGTGACCAGCACAAAAACCTAGACAATCATGACCGAAGCTTTTTTATGCCACTTGCCACTTCCAGCGGCTTTGATTCCTTTGGACTTGCCTCGGAATGACCTTTAATACAGCAATTAGTGGCTGACTTTGTTTTTGCGTCTGCTTCTACAGCTGAGCTCCTTTTTTTACCCTGTACCCATATGTTGAAGAGTAGTAGTATGTGCATAAGGTATCTGAGAAAGCGATTGAGCTATGTCCATCTGACCGTATAAACATCTACATCTTAAGGACCATAGAAGCAATTGACAAAGAATTCGACCAAATTTTATTGTTAAAATTGATTTATACTGATATTTGACTCCGTTTTCCGTAAGAAAGCCACCCAACCGAAATATTGGACAGCAACTCAGACCTAATGAAAACTTCAGAAGTTGGTAAAAAACATGGAAGTCAGTTGGATTTTAAGCGCATTCAAGGCATGGGTAAAAGAAAAATGTCACTGTTTTCCTGTTTAATAGGCTGCTACCGATTTTGGTGCCTCGAATTTAGTTATTGCCGATGTTAAAGGGTTGATGGTGCAGTGTTTTCAAAATGAACAACGTCGTTCCACTATGTATTCAAGATTTCTTCCAATTTTAAACGTTTTTGCATCTTAGATGATGACTGGATGGCAATTATGTTGTAATTGTAAATCGCAAAATATAATTCACTTTTTTAGTGGGATATCGATGCAGGGTATCCCACAATCGGGCACCGTCGCGACTTTTTTAAATTTGTAAAACCAAACTGACTTATGGCCATTCATGTGGCTGCAACGCCCAGATGTATGCAACAGTTTTTTTTTTCGCTTTATGCGCTCTCTTAACTGCATTTGCAGCTTTTTATTCTTTTATTATTCTTATATGTATAAACCCA
The DNA here is from genome assembly GCA_949987675.1 of Chymomyza fuscimana. Taxonomy (NCBI): domain Eukaryota; kingdom Metazoa; phylum Arthropoda; class Insecta; order Diptera; family Drosophilidae; genus Chymomyza; species Chymomyza fuscimana. The sequence goes on along the minus strand of OX465089.1, from coordinate 63,650,399 downwards.
TTGTTAGGCACTCGATTTAAATGCAATTTATCAATGGAACAAACAATTCTTCTGGGTATTTAAATATTGACTTTTGCACAAAACTACAATAACAATATTAAAAAAAAAGGGGGGGAAAAATACATTTATTGTAGTTCCCATTGTCTGCGACTGAGCTTTTGTACTGTTCGTTGAATGTGAAAATTACACAAGGCACAAAACACAAGGCGATTAAATGTAACTTCTTTCTAAGAATTCAACTCGGTTGACTTTGCCCGTATTTTATTCGAGTGCAAGCAGTGCAGTCGGCAAATAACAATCCTGATTGCTTGCTCTTTTAGTTTACACACACACACACACACACACACACACACACACACACACACACACACACAAACACACACTCAGATCCGTAGTATTTATATGTGAGCACATATTAACCTTTAAATAGGCAGCTGGGTTGGCTTTTTGATGTTAGATGCGCTTTGGGAGAGGCTGTTAAAATATGGTTTTATACAGCTTTTGGTCTTGTATTTTGAACTAAGGCTTCGACGCTATTGCTTTAAAAATAAAAGGCATCATTCATAATAATTAGCTTCATTCATTATTTTATTGCTTTTAGGCTGTTTATAAGTAAATAGTAAATAATACAAAATCATAATCATATTCACTATTGCAAACATGCCGTACCGAAATGATAGAAAGTTCATGTTATTTTTGTCAAAACTATGATTTAATATTGACCAAACTTAAAAAAAAATCAAAGTAATGACATCTCTCTTACAAAATTATGATTTTGAAAGATTTTTTGAGTTTTCGGTAAATAAATTAATATATAAAGTCTTCGAAATGGCCCAAAATCTAGTTGAAGTATTTTAAATTTTTCAGCTTCCGTGTCTAACTTTTCATGATCAAATTTTGATGCGCAAAAAAAAAAAAACAAAGTCGAAAAATACGAAAAAGAAAACTTCAAATTTTTTTCATACATTCCAAAATGGCTTCAAAAATGTAAGTTGTCACACATCTATTTTCATTTTTTTACATTGCTATGTTATTTACATGATTTTTTTATTGTGTGGAATTGTCATTGAAACTAATTTGAATTGTTTCTAGTGCATTTTTCTGCCATTTTCGGATATATTTTTTCAATATTTTCGGTAACAACTAATTTTTTAGCAATCATGCGTTTTTATTTCAGTTTTCACAAATTTCCATCTTACAAGCCTTTTTTTTGGTGGTCGTTTTCAAGATCTTTTAAATATTGTCTGTAAAATGCATATTTTTCTAGATTTCAAATGATTTGCTTATTTTCGATTATAGATTCTTTTCTCTTTCCAACGGTATACTCCCATTGATGCCTATGTGTATTCAATGTCGAGATATAGCTAAAAAAGCTATGGTATCCCAACGTACAAGCCTTTCCCCTACCTCAAAATAAAACATTAAAAAGGATGGGAACACAAATTATTTACCAGTATTTTACCTTTTTTTTCATTATTTTTTTTCTTATTTTTACTTGAATACGTTATTGAACGTATGTTAAAGGCATTGGGACAAAGAAACAATAAAAAAATATCTGCATCTTATATAAATGCACTTCTATGCATGTCTTCATTGCGCGAGTATTTTGTCACAGTCACAACCCACGGTGACAAAATACTCGTCGGTATATGAACTGTTCCAAAATACGCGCCAAGTATTTCCGTACCAATAGTAACAAATTATTGCAATAGTAAATACTGCAGGTAAATACTTAGCGCGTATTTTGCATTTTGTATATTATTTTATGAACGGTTACAAAATAGGTGGCTAGTATTAATGAATACAATAGTTTTGAAGTATTTGTTGCAATATGAAGAAGGGTCACATGCAAAGTAAGTGTCTAGTAGTTGAAGAGACAAGTGCCTTTAAAATTTTTGTGAGTAAATAATAGTAATAAAAAAATACTAATAATAAATAAATAATAACATGGATAGAAAGAAACGTGAAATTTGGAAATTATTGAGTGTTTTAGATGATAATTTTGCCTTGCAAATATTGCAAGATGCAATTGGTATGGAAATATTTGGCGCGTATTTTGTAACAGTTAATAGGATCTTCAATAATCAATTTATCAAAGTATATTCAGAGGACGCATCCAACGTGTGAATTACCCAAAGCTGTAAGATATTAATTTTTTATAAACTATAAATTTTATAATTTTTTTGTTTTTAAAAGTATAATAAAAATCCGCGATATTCTTTCCAAAAAATTTTATTATGTACTCGGTGTCACTGTCACGACCTTTTGTCACTGATATTTTTTTGTCACAGTCACAGTTGTCGCTGTGACTGAAAATTCACAGTATCGCTCATCACTAAAAAATATATAGGGGTCTGGCCAGCCTACATGAACCAAACCGAAGTATATTAATTATTATTTTTTATATTAGAGACTATGAATATTTAAGAAAAGTCAGAAAAATTCCAGCCGATATTTCAAGCGGAACTTTATTTATAGTAAATTTGAAATCGAAAAAGGTCTGCCTACAAAAAATAGTCAACAAAAATAGGGTGCTCTCATTAAAATATAGGGTACGATCACTAGCAATTGTTGGAATATATTATTTTTATGGCATATGACCCTGTTCTCTGCACTTCACTAAAAATATGTATTCAATAGATTAAATACGAGCAAGTTGTTTATTAAATAAACGATGAATATTGAAAAGTTGCACATAACAAGTTCTAGCTCTTTTTTAACTTGTTTTTTTTTTTTTTTTAATATTTTTGCTGATTTAATTTTTTAAAAAAGCATTTAAGGTGTTGCTTTATTTTATTTTTATGTTTTATTGTTTTCTATCTACATATTTAAAAGCTAAGAAGTTACAAAATTTTTATAATTGGTCGATTTTTTTGAAGATCGAAAGGATTTTGTCAAACAAAAAAACAAATATATGTATTAGTATAAATTCTTTGTACTAAATTATTTTAATTGAATTAATCAGAGCAAAGCTGCGTGCATCAGCAAGTAATATTGTATAGTTTCGAAATGTCTGCATTAAGCCCTTTCATTTGATGCGCAACATTGCTTCATTACTGATGAATATAGTATTGTATAACTTAGATAATACGAACCATGTAACATAGAACCATGTAATCACTTCCGTTCCAAACAACAAAGTGTACAATACATTACAAGTACAAATTTGTTTTTTTTTTATTTATGAGTTAATGTCCTATTGAGTGCGCCATACTCAATTTATTGTGACGTCACAAAGCCAAACTATAACAAACGCACGATCAATTCGCTTTATTTGTTAAATTATGATAAGCGGCTTAGAAGTTAAGAGGGAACAGGTAACCATTTGAACATACATAGATACCGGCCAAACACATAACCCTCCTTTTTGTTTATCCGGATAATATACCAAATAGTCAAAAGTAAATCAAAATTTGACTCGCATGAGCCAAGTTTAAAGGTTTTGTGGCCAACACTCTCCCAACTTCGTTCAAAAATGTTTAAAAAATAATTAAAAGTTAAGTCAATCAGCCGGGTTCCCGATTTCGATTCCGAGTAAAAGTGTCGGAATCGAAATGAATGGTGTGCCGGATTTCGATTCCGACAAGAGTCGAATCGTTTTGAAAAGTTTGGCTCGCAGCTGTCGAAATGAAAAGTATTTTGCTTTGTTTAGTTAAATAAACGCATTAATGTCACTAAAAGTAATTTTGTATTATTTTTCAATGTTTTAAGAAAATTTAGATGTGCTCAGTTGAACAAATCAAAGTTAATTTGCATTAAATATATTTATTGCAAAATTTGTCTATTAAAATAGTGTGTACATGCAAAACCAAAACGAGTGGAATGAAAGTAAGGTGTTCCGGACTTAGACTCGTTTTGTCTTCGAAAAGTTATGTGTTGTCGTGTTGCACAAATAATTTCGATGATAATTTTATAAATGGATGGCTTAAAATATGTATATAAAATAAATTGTACAAAAATTTTAAATAAGAAAAAAACATTTCTCTTTAAGAAAGATGTTGGCAAAAAGAAAAAATAAATTATTTAGTTTGTTAAGGTGGCCAGGTGGTCAGCTGGCAATTTGGCGCCCTTTTTGAACAAACAACAATGAGCCGCTTTTTTTTTTAGTTATTTTTAATAATAAATTTTTTAAGGGGCAAAAAAGGAAGCGCTAAGCGGTAGAGTATAATGCGTGAGCATTATTTTGCACGCCAACACAATCCAAACGTTGCCAAATCCTCGTAAATTTGCAAACATTGACGTTGTCAACAACGGCTGTAAGAAAGAATTGGTATAATTAACCGCATGGTCTAAGCATTTGTGAAATGCTTATGGGGAAAAAAACATTACAGGAAAAATGTGGATATAGCAGAGAAGTAACTGAAGGCGACTCTAAAGCTGCTGCTCAAAATAGTTTGTTAAATAAAATAAACAACTTATTAAGTTTGAAAATTTGTGTATGATACTTATAAAATTAAAATGCGAACTACAAGCATCTTAATTTGTTACTACATTTCCATTTTTAAAAGACGGCTGCTGTATCATGGTGGAATAATATAAGGTGGTATCTTCCGTAAAAGCTATCCCTTATTGTATGTATTGTGTGAGTGCGAGTGAGAGGTCAAAAGCTTTTTTGTGGGAAAGCTCTCTTAGCGTTTCTTCGTGAATGTGAATGAGATAGATATATATTTCTTTGATGTTTGTAAATAAATAACAAAGAACCATTCAGATATGTTTTATATTTAATATAATAATAGTACATATAGCCTAATTTTAACAAGTTAACTATTGCCCATAATTTTTTGCTTTTGGTTTTATATTAAAAGTTTCGTGTTTAGAAAACAAAACACAGACTGCTAAAAATTTCGTCCGCGACCAACCATACTCGTTCATAGCAAGTTTTGCACTGACGATAAGGGCTCTAAACGAGAGAGTGAGCGTTCGCACGACATCACCTTATTATCCAGCATGTGCTGTATGATGTCGCTGCCATTTAAATTTTGCGCCACATAAACAAACTTAACAACACAGCTGTTTCTGGCCTGAATGAAATCGATTCGAAAACGATTCGAAAACGATTCGAACTCAGTGTAAATCCGGAACACCAATTGTGGAATAACTTTTCAAAACGAGTAGAAATCGGGAACACGATTTTTTTTAAAAAACGAAAAACTATTTAAATTAAAATTTAGTTTTTACCTATAAATCAAACCAATTAAATGCTTATCCTTTAAATATATAGCTAACTATGTATATGTATGCCTTGACATGGGTTAATTGCTGCCATGTCAGATTTTAACTTGTTGACTCGTTTATTTTTTTTTGTTTTTGAGCCATGAGCAAGTTTTATGCATAGTGCGTCGCTTTGATTTCCATATTGATTCATATAAGTTGAAGGGTCTGTTCGTGCAACAAGTTGCACAATTGCACCAACAAACACACAAGTAACACACTTATACAGGCATGTGTTTTATTAAAGTAATGTGCCCTCGAAGCATGTGTTTGTGGTGCGGTGGCAAGTGGCATGCAAGGGTTGGCATGCAAGGGTTGCAAGGAGAAGGAGCAAATAACTTGCATGCAGATTTTAACTATACTCGAACAATTTTCAAGTTTACCAATTGTTACACACATCACATATCCTCGAGTTCGAGGTCAAAATGGGGGCGAAAGATATTTCAGGAATTAGTAGAATTGAAAGCTGGCGTTGCTTAAAGTAAAAGCGACTGTCTGAATGCTTGAACTCAAGAGTTCAAAAAGGCCAAATGTTGTTTGGGCGGCATTGAATAGGAAAAAATGTAATAAACGCCAAGGAAAATATTTGTCAAATCAATTTCTTTGTCTAGTGTCAAGTGCCAGGCACAAGGCGTATGAAATGAATAAATGTGCAGCAATATATGCAAAAAAAAAAAAATCTAACTTGAATCGGTTAGGACAATGTTCGACAGTTGCATACTCTGCACCCATTTGTCTCAAATATATAAATTTATATCTGATCCAAGTTTTGTGACAATACGCTGTCGTATCAATGAAACAAATTCGTAAGTTACGGCGCTGTACATTTATTGTGATCATTTTGATCGGAAGAAGTGCAAAATTGTAGAAGCGCCCGACTAACAACTTGAGAAACCACAGCGTTTTACAAGGCAGATATGTATTTTAAAAAAAAAAAAACACGTTTTTTAACAATAAACTGTATGTTTACATATTGGCGCTTTTTACAACACAGATTTGGGCAGAGGTGCCAAACTTTTCGTAGTAAAGAAATGTAGAATTTTGTTTAGTGAAAGATGTTGTTGAACACTTCTTCATATTTACGTTTCTGCATTTCTGCCCCATAGCGTTTTAGAAAATTAAATTTTGTGGCCGGTATTTTTAATATCTTAAAGATTAGATATCCAATAAAAAGCATACCTTGTGCCTCATGTGCCTTATACAGTTTCTGACATCTAAGTGTTCATACAAATATGTTTTGTTTTAAATAACTTTTGGTCTGACACGCATTTTTTTGTCTGTCAAAAACATTGCACAAATCTATAATATCCTTTATTAAATATGAGTGTAGGGTATAAAAGGGAAGCAAAATGTTTATATGTAAATCAAGTGTATGCTGGTGTCTGTGTGAAAAGGCAAAGCGTTTTGTTGATTTCTATTTTATATGCATTATTTTGCTGCCGGGTCAAAGGCAAAGCTATTTTTTCTCCATTTCCACGCTGCTCGCTGCGGCTGTCAGAGAAAATCACAGATCCCCCTAACATATTTTCCATGAGCGACATTTGTGTAAAAGTTTTTCCGACAAAAAGGTGGCAGCACCTAAATAAATGGCACTTCAAAACATACTTACACACACACGCACACAAAAGTTACACACATGTATACAACTTGATTTTCTTTATATTTTATTTGAATTTTTTTGTTGTCTATGTGCTGGCAACGTTTTCAGCATAGATAAACTGGTTCTGCCTACGGGGAATACTTATAACATGACAGCACACACACAAAAACAAAAAAAAGAAAAGGAAAATATGCATGTGTGAAAAATTATTGAAGACACTGTGGCAGTACATATTGCTAGGGCGTTTGAAGGCGACATGTTTTGATTGAGGTAGGCCGCAAGCAAAAAAAACATATGTATATATATACTTTTTGGGCCCGAAAGCAAAAGTTTTGCTTATTTATTAAATTTACTATGGCTGAGTCGCTTGGGAGCAGACGCAAAGTAGGCAACACTAAATTGCATTAAAAGCTGAGCCCTTTTTTTGCAACCATACCATAACGTGGGGTTACCCACAAATTGAAGTTGACCAAGTATCTCGAAAAAGCTCTTATAAATTTACATGAAAATCTGTCAATACGATAAAAGTATCTAAATATTATCTAGCCTCAATTGGTACTTGTATCTGCGGCATATGGTTTTTAATAATTGCTGTTGTTGTAATTTTCGCATTGACTATGCTGCTTTGTTGTCATCAGTAAATTGAAGCTATGACATATTACAAGCAAAAGTTTCATCTTTTATAGATTAAGTTCGGATACTTTGAGTGTTGCTGAGTTTACTCAATCTGTCGCTCTAGGCTTTGCATATAAGCAAAATAAAAACACTGAGAGAAACACTATAGCATTTTATTATAAAAAAAAAGTTCTTTAACTTAATTTTAGACATCGGATTAAACAGAGCCATATTAAAATTGGAAAAAAGAGATTTATTTTCATGTAAGACCATGTTTAAGTTGTTTAAAGGTTCGAGCTTAATGTCAGAAAATACGTTAAATATTGTCTTTTTAAAAGGTTGAACAAATATGTATTTAGGACCCTCGTAGCATACCTACAGGGAAGTCTCTTTTTTCGAAACCCTGGCTTTGTGGGAAAATCATCTGTAGTGATGAGGTACATTTTTAGCACAAAAGTTTCGTCAGAATTGAAAATTGCCCAATGACAGAAGCCGCCATTGCATACGGGTATTATTACTCTTTGGTTTGGACTTTGATATGGTGGCGTCATTGGTCCATACATCTTCCGAAACGAGAGGGACCAGACGGTTGGATGCAATGCTGACTTTTCTCGACATATAGGCTAGGTTGGCTAAAACATAGAGGGGATGTGGGATGGCTACAATCGTGTAATTAAATGCCTTTAGACTTTGTGTTCTAGTGCTACAACTGGAAAACGAACTATTGAGCATTGAGTTAAATTTACAAATTTTTGGAAAAAAATCCAAATTTTTGATGTATAATGATAGAACATTTGCACAAGTTTTTTGCTCGATTTGGCCACGCTTAATTTTAAGGCTGCATTGCGTATACCTAAATTATTTTTACACATTTTATCAATAATTTTTATATTCAAACATAACTAACTTCATTTAACAATAGTTGTTTTTAATGCAGTTGGTGTAGTATATATATTAAATAAAAGATTTTCCTCAATGTGGAAAATAAAATCTTAGATTTTTTAGTTGTATACGTTGTTGTTGTAAGTAATTTTCAAAAGAGTCCTGAAAAATTGGATTGCTTAATAATGATATTTTCAAAATAATTTAAACCGTAGGTACATATTAACTTTCATTATAGGAAAAGAAAGATTAACAGGTGAATATGTTATCAAAGAGCGTCAAACAAACAACAAAGCGTCCCTGTTACATTTAAAAAAAATTTGTTAAGAAATATTCAAGGCTACTTACTACCTGTAGATTTTTGCACAAACATTCTATTCGAGATACCTTAATATTATCAACAGTACAATGGAAAACTTTTTGTAAGTTTGACTTTTAATAAGACCTAAGTCAAAACTGTCGAATGATTTGTGGTTCATCGCAGTACATGAATTTTAAATAAGAATTGACTTTATTTCAACACAATTTCTAAATTTATGATATTAATAGACCATGTTTAGACCGCCATTTTCTCAGTGTTTGTTTCAACAAAAAGATCATTCAAGATTTATGGCACTTTCAGCGTGCAAGTTGTCTTACATCTTATTCTCAAGTTGTTTTTCGACTGATAGTTTGGCAAACTCTTATTGCAACAAATTTTCCCAATTGCAGTTTGCAATTTGTGCCACTTTGGTTTTAGTTGTTCTTGTTGTCTTTCGTGTGCGAAAATTGTTGTAATTATTTTTGGAAAACTTCATCTGGTTGTTGCTGGCAGTTTCATATCCCTTGATTTGTGGTCATACTCAAGCTGATTGTCGAATGTCCAGCCTGGCCATGAGCAATTTAAGCCATTTGCCATAAGTCTGTTGCAACATACCAGTAATGGTTATCATTGTCGTTGTTGTTGTTGTTGTTAAAGTCGTTCTTATGTTCATGCAACACCCTTGCAACAGGCGTTGACAGTAATAAATGTCATGGCTGTATGTTTTCGTGTGTGGGTGTGTGTATGTGTGTGTGTGTGTCAACTTCCGGCCAGATTCTCTTTTGCCAATTTATGGCACTGCGTTTTGGTTTGTAGTCCAATGCCTAATGACTGACAATTTGGCTGGTAATTTCTTTTGTGACACTGCAATTGCCATTCTTTTGAGTATTACATTTTGCCATGAGAAGTTTTGCGAAATAACTCTTGCCAGGAATTCGCTCTTAAACTTGGCAGCTCAGTCGTAGTCAGGTGTGTGCTCGAAATCTCTGGACGTTTTTGTTTACATTTTTATTTAAAAACCATATGGCACTGATAAATTTCTAACGCTCTTAAAAAATATTTGTGAAAAATCGAAAAATGATCGTAGCTTTTAATTCAAAATTGTCCAAAAGTTCATAATTCATCACCTGATAAAATAAGGTAAAAAATTTAAAATTACATTACTATTCCTATAATAGATACCTGTAAATTGTTGGGTGTAAAGTTGTTTAAAAGAGATTTGTGGCAAATCAGTGAATATAAGTTTTTAATTTGTAGCTGAGTCGTAAATTAAGAAGAACTGTCATTAATCTACACAAAAATTCTTTAAATTTAAAACCGAAAATTAATATATGCCGCATTTTCTAATAAATAATCAAACATTTTCTGACTTGCTCCTTCTCAAAAGTAACTAAAATTCGTTTTCAGTTCATATTTTATAATTGAATGATACCTGGATTTACATCCTCTGGCTAACTCACATACTTACGCACACAATTTGTACTTTTGACAAGTTACTTTATGGCTTTTTGGAAAGTTTTCGTTTTTTATGACAAATGTATTTTGGCTTAGCCCAAGGCTCAAAAGCCCACTGGATGGTTGGCTGTAAGAGTTATTGCCATGTTCCTGTATCTTTTACAAATGACATTGGTAAGCGGAAGAGTCTAACCACAACAAAAATAATAAAAAACACATTAAGAAAACTTTGCTCAAGGCAACGAATATTATGCACTCTTTATAATCCTATTCACAAATCTAAACTTTTAAGGAAGTTAGATATAAAGGTTTGCGCTAATACAACACGATTTGTTAAAGAAAGTGCATTTAAAGATTTGTAACATGCTAAAAAGGAGGAAAAAGTAGATGGCAGTTTTTCGGCTTGAATTCATTCGCTAAAAATAATGCCCTATTATAGATTACTTAAAAATTCATTCCTGGGAATCTGAACCTACAAGAAGGTATACAAATTTTGTTTAATATTTTGATAATAATGCAAAAACTATCTAGAACAGAAGACACGAATGCCAAAAAGCTTTCACACGTACTTGATGAAAGCTTTACAATGGAACGCAAAGCTGAGGCACGAAACAATACGCATACTAGGCATGCTCGATACCGGAAAAAAAAAATCGAATCGATGAGTATTCGAAAAAACTCAATACCGATTCGATTCTTCCAAAAAAGAAATCAATATCGACGGTATCGGTAACGACTTTTTTACGTTTTATTAAAGAAAGAATTAAACAAAATGGAGGCGTTTGCTCGACAAGGAAACGCAGTGGTTCATTTTACTTATGGTGTTCACTTTGTTAGTTTTTGCAAGTGGAGCCAGCCGGACCTGAAAGTTGCATGGGCAACCACCATAAATAAATTCCAGCGCCAAACGAACAAAAAAAAAAAAAACAAATTTAAAACGAAATTTAGCTTGATACCGATACTAAACAAATTGGTATCGGATCGCCGACTAATCGAGAACCAAAATAAATTCTCGATATTCAAAATATCGGATCGGTATCGCGCATCCCTAAAAAATTAAAATTTAATTATATTGGAAACATATTAATTCCGAAAAATATCCAAAAATAATGAAATTTACAGTCTCTTTTCAATATTTTTAGTCCACGTATCAATGCCGGTTTATTATGGCGACTTTAGAAACAATTAAAGGCAAAATCAGAAAAGCACTTACGTAAGACATTTGTTGAACCATTTGATTCGAATAAAATGTTTGTCATCTAAAATAATTGTCGATGACACTGTAATTTAATCGCAAGTAAACAATACGAGAACTGCACATAGTTCTTAAATAAAGCTTTTTTTTGATTTCGCACCCACGCACAAAAAATTGCATTAGTAGTTTTGCCCACCGCTGGTCTAGAATATTCTTCTTTAATTGTTTTTTAATTGAGACCATCAGTTAATTTAGATTGCCTATGTAGTTGGTAAGTAGCTGGATAGTTATCTGTACACTGAGAAAAAAAAATTAAGAATTTCATTCTCAGAAACTAGCGATGCGCTTAAAACCATCAAAATCCAAATTATGTCAAGAGTAATTTATCTGTACGAGGGCCGTTTTTTGCTTGTTGGCAAATTCACTGACAGCGTTCTATAGTAATAGTGGCCAAAAACAAACAACACAAAGCACCAAAATAGGGTATTACCCCTTTTTAATTTTTTTTCAAATAATTACCCACACTATGTTATGTATGTTAGGTTGGCTAGTTCTTGGCCAGAAGTGAAAGTAAAATAATATTATTTAAGACCGTTTTTTTTTTGTCGACTGACAAATCTAAAGATCTAAATGAATGAAATATGTTCTATAAGTCCGATTTTATTTACAATCTGTTCAAAACCAATCAGTAAATTATATAAAATTATTTAAACAGTGACAGGAGCAGCTAGTCTCCATTGAAACTAGGTGCTTTATGCTAACTAGTGGTTATTATATTATTTTTTTTTTTTTTATTTAATAACTAATTTTTGTCAATGTAGGCTTGTGAATAAATTTCAAACTGGACATATTTTTTAATTTAATCTGGCGATGTGTTAAAAAGATTTTTTCTTTCACAATACCAAGTAAAAAACTTGATTGAGCTCAAAATAATCTAATCTATTTGTTTTCGTCTTGATGAATTCAATTAGTTTAGTTTTCGAATACCATTGATAAAAAAATTAAAAAATAGCTGAGCTAAAAGTTTTTGGGTTCTTGAGGGTATAAAAACATATATTTTATATACGATACATCGCGGTTCTGGCGAATTTTTGTTGAAAACGTTTGTTTGCCTTAAATACCTTGAAATCGGCTTATCTTAAATCTAGTATATAACATATTTTTATAATAAAAAAATATTATTAGTCTCCCCCGCTTTTTATAATCCGAGATATATCAAAAAAGTTAACAATGTTTGTATACGTTTTGTTAGGGTATAAAGAGATGCGGCAGTCCTTTTAACATTTCATTTTATTTACTTTTGCTGAATGCATATTTGTATATAAGTTTGGACAAGTTAGCTAAGCGAAGCAAATAGTTACAATATATTGTGCTTAGTTTTATTTACATGGTTGCCATTGAACCGCTTTCTGAGTGGCAATTTGTGCGTGCAACGAAGCGCATAGGCAACGGCCAAAAACACTCGAGGCTTCTACGACTATGTACCTCTGGAACTACATACATATATACTTGTAGGTAACCTGTGCGCTACAGCCACGCACACACATATGAATTGGGACATATGTACATGTATCATCTCGTATATACATATGTATATGTGCATAGTAAAAAGAGTAAAAAATATGCTTAACAAAAAAAGGGTGCTTCAATACAGCAAGTAACTCTTTTTATATAAAGTGACAACGCCTGTGTCCATGGGCTCAAGGGTGGCAGACCATGTGTTTTGCGGCCATGTCCGTCTGTATGAACACTTTTATCTTGGATCCATAAGAGTTAGAGAAAATTTTGGAAGCATATATGAATTAAGGTCTTTCAGCTAAAGTTTAAAAGATTTTCGGTTTGAATATTTGAAGCTGGACGAAAGAGGCATGCGTCTTTGTTATTTGTATCAGAGTTTCAAAAATTAATAAAATCGATTAAATATAAGAAGAGTAAAGGCCAAAAGTAACTAATTCTTATATAAGCAAGCCCCCCGTTTTAAAACGATTAACTGGGTTTTCTTCAGCACTTCTGAATATGTGTTCCCCAAACTTATCACATATATTTTAAATAGCTTAATTTTCAAGCAGTCAATTTACAAGCAGTTGGGATTTGAAAACTAAATTTACCAAATGGAAGGAATATATTTCTTCTGGGATCAGAATAGCGGACACGGGACTGTATATAACAAAAGGTGCAAGAAAATATCCCAGAACGCATTACTTCCACAACAGATTGGTCCATCCAAAAATAAGTCAAAAAATCGAATACAGTCGATGCGGTATCCGACAGTGTAATACCCTGCACCATTTTTCTCGAAAAAAGTGTATTCTTGCAAATTCCTTCTAAGAACTTTCCAATTTGATTTTTTTTGCTTTTTGGTGCACCGATTTTGATAAAAATCGAAATTTTCGTTAAAGAAGCTATTTAAAGCATATGGGGTATGTTTCAAGTTCTTATGTTGGGGGGGTGTGGAAGAAAACACGGAAAATCGATTGCGGGGGTGGGGGCCGCATCGATAAAAATTTGGAAGTGGATTTGTTCATTAGACCCACATGAATCAGCTTACCAAAATTGGTGATTCATGGTCCCTTGTTGAAATTTGTACATTTTGACTATATACAACTTTTGTTGTACTTGTCGGATTTTGTTAATTTTTAAAAAATAAAAAAATTTTTAAAAATTGTTCTACGGGGGAACGGGGGAAATATATACATAATTCAATAAACTTCATCTACTGAGAAAAAAATGCGCACCAGCTGGTAAAGTTTCGTATCTCTAGCTTTTATAGTCTCCGAAATCTAGTTGTTCGTACAGACCGGACGGACATGGCTCAATCGTTACCCGAGGCTATGATAAGCATTTTGGTGTAAAGACAAATTTTTACATTTTGGTAGTAAATTTTAATGTTCAGAGTAGCTAAATAAAGCATCCTGTACCAATAGTAGCAACAACAACAACAGCAACTACAAGAGACCTAAGAAAGCATAAGCAAAAGAGCTATTTTTTTGACAGAAATATTTCTGGTTTATTGGCCACTTGCAAAATGCTTGACAAATTCTTTGCAAATGTGTCATCGTAATCAAAAGCGAGATAACATTTTGCTTCAGCTAGTTTTGCTATGATAAGCTGCGCTTAGCTTATCTGAGGAGTTAAAAGCATTCAAAGCCAAGACGCACAAAGTATTTACCCATATAGAGCAATAAGGTTGCAAATCAGCTTGGAACGTTATGACAGGTTTAGGTTTAAAAAATCGAACACATTACAATAGAAAAGTCAGATTTGTAGAAAATATTTGAATGTACTGGGACGTTTGATATCGTAATAAAATATCGAGTTGGGTATTTTTCAAATAAAATAGCTGTTGTTACTGCTGGCGCCATCTAGAGTAAATTAGCCAAAAAGATGGGCAGCACTATTTAAGGAAAGTTATTTGGTAAGCATTTGTTTGGCAGCTATAAAAATGTTTTTTCTTTCTTTTAGAAACGGGCGCGGTCACTTTGAGATTTTCTGTACCATTGCAACAAACAAATAAATAAACAAAATTTGTTTACGATGGATTAAACCGATTTTGATTAACTTTTGGAACTCCAAAAACTACTAAATACCAAATTTGGTTACAATATCTGCCTAAATTTATGAAAAAGTCCTTAACCCTGTGATCTAAGTCAAAAGTTTGGTTGGCTAAGCTGTTATCGCCTCTGAGATATAGGCACTCGAATGGGTGGACGGAAAGACAGGCCGACATTTCCATATCGACATCTCTAATCACTCCGATAAAGATTGATCTGTGCGGTCGTCGACGTTTCCTTCTCTACGTTACATA
Organism: Chymomyza fuscimana; assembly: GCA_949987675.1. Lineage (NCBI taxonomy): Eukaryota > Metazoa > Arthropoda > Insecta > Diptera > Drosophilidae > Chymomyza > Chymomyza fuscimana. The sequence goes on along the minus strand of OX465089.1, from coordinate 63,635,335 downwards.
CCCTTTACATTCTTAATATACCTTTTAACCTTAAGGTAGTTCAGGGTATAAGTACAGTAAACCGCACTGGTTTACAAAACAAGACTATTTTTGGTGCAAGGTTCAGAGATGGTCTTTTAGGGTACTTTTGACCCAAACAACTTCAACTCAATTGCAGCTCGTTTTTAGAGTAATTTTGGATCGAGAAACACGAAAATTACAACTTTTTTTTTCTTAAGCACCGTTTTCGTTGTTCAATAATATCTTGTGAACAAAATTTTGTATCGACATGAAAAACGATTAGATCGAAAGGCATTGATGTGTTTTTTACAGTGCTCTTCTTCTCTTCTTAGATTCCATTTCCCCTAGTTGGGCATTGGGCCGCAGTTACAGTGATATATGATATGAACCGATTTTATTAACGAGAATTTAGCTTTAAGCCGAAAGAGAATTCTTTTACGAACATTTCGAGTCTAAGATCTTTAAAATCGGGTAAGAACTGTAAATGTTTTTCGAAAAAATCTTGAAAACGGTGCTTAAGAAAAAAATAGGTTGTCATTTTCGTGTTTCTCCACCCAAAATTGGCCTAAAAAACACTTTTATACGACCCTTAAATTTTTAAACTATTGCCATCAGCCATTTCAGTAACTTTGAACTCAATTTTATGAGTTCATTAAGAAAATCAAATACTGAAATATCTGTTGCAAGATAGAGAAAGTTGTCCCCGGACCGCAAACTCAATATTCATTGATTTTATTGACCTGTGGGCAATCATCACCGTAATAACGAGTTTAAGATTCATAAAGCTCACCGCAACAATGGTAAAACGAAGAGTCCAAAAATTTAAATCACTGCACAATCTCAATGTGTTGGATAGTTAAGTCTGTGAGTGTTTGTGTGTGTGTGAGTGTGTATGTGTGAATGTGAAATTCCTATATGAATTAAGTGGCAGTCAAGGCAGTACACGCCATTCGGCTGCTCGGCAGGACTCTGTGGCTTTTTGTCAGGATTTCTTTGCTTGCATGCTATGTAAAATTTAACCACAAAGTCATTTCACTGAGCACCAGCAGCGGCAAACGGCAGCGCCACAGGATGCTTGCGGCAATATGAAAAGGACACACACCCACACACACACACACACACAGATACACATACTACGTTGCATTAGGGCGCATGTTCGGGGCAAAAGGCTCGTAAATTCTGTTGCACTCTTGGACAGTTTAATTTCGATTTCCCTTTTACTCAATGGCTGCGAAAATGGCGCATGCAGCTGTAAAAAGAAAAATGGCCATCATCGTTGCCTGGTTGGCAGTCCGACCGTCCGACAATCCGTCCGTCTGTCCATTTGACTGTCGTCCCGTCCAGCTGGGTGCATTTGGCGGAAACGAAAGCGAAAACAGTGCGGGTAAAGCAATTCGAATTGCATAAATAAAACCAATGAACGCAGTGGCATTAAGAGGATTGCTTTAAATTGTTGGATTTGTCGTTGACTTTTTGTAGTTACATTTTGATGTGCAACAGCTGTAGTCAGCTGCTTTGTGGCATGCAACAGGCGTCCATACATTAATAGAAATTCATACAAAGTTCTTTCATCGGAGTCATGCGTGTATATTTATCTTATACTATATGGTTTAAAATATTTATTTCGCAAATGTTTTAAACTTAAATGGCATGTGTATCTGATACTTTAGCAAAGGGATACGTATTATGCTTTATCTCTAAAAACTGAATTCAAAATCTCCAAACTAACCACCTCGGACACTCCAAGAGGCATGGAAATCAATTGATCGGGAAATGTGGAAAATCTAGCATTACACATAATTTTCTTTTTAGTTCAATAATTAAAAGAAAATAATGATCATCTGGGGTGCCACAATAATCTCTAGAGATTTTGGTTACGGTTTGAAACCAAATCTCTATTAATAACCGTAGGAGCCACAGAAATCTCAGAGATTTCATTTTGTCCATTTCAATTGTTTCCGAATGTTTACACTTTTACGAGAATGACAGAAAAGAGTTGCTACTATAGTATTCAAAAATTATTTTAGTACATTTAGACACTATTTAAATATATGAATTTTAAGACCTATTTAAAGAAGTCAATTTATTATGAGATTTGTCAATAACTTGTGGCATATTTTGCAACATTTCGCTTTAAATTTCTGATTAATAAATTTGAATATTTATCCCGCCGAACACATGAGAATGAATGACAACCCTATGAGCCATTAGTTGTCAAGTTGTCTGTAGCATTCTGTATTTTCTTTAGATTTTGTCTTTTTAGCCTCAAACTAAATGTAAGGCAATTATTTTTTTAATTTCGAACTGTCAAATTATTGACATTTACAAACATCACTGACATACCGAACGTTGCCACCTGAGCAGATAATTGTGCGCAGCACTTATATATTTTACTGTGCACTTAAAACGTCGCACTTCATAATGGTAAATTGGTAAAATTAAAAAAAAAATTTTTAACATTAATTTAAAAATTAACATGTCAAATTAAATACTCCGAAATTTTATTATTTAGTATTATACCACAACAAGGTGGCAACTCCTTAGCTCGAGACTGCACGTGGACACAGAATAATATATTTACTAGAGATTTTGTTAAATTAAAACATTCGATTTATAAAATTATAGAGATACCGAAAGCTCAGAAATTAAATAACCTTTTTAAATAAGCAACGGTTTTTTTGCATTAAATTGGTTTTATTGGTGAATTTTATGAAAAAAAACTACTACAAAGTTTTAATTTCAATGCGACTAAATATCCAGTTCCGCTCAGAATTCGATTTAGTAATGAACCTGCAGTTTATGGACACAATATTGTAAACTTATTTGCAGACTGCCTGCCATCCATTCTGTCTTGATGGTGTTTATAATATCTGATTATTTGAGGTTCAATCGCGACCGTGAACAGAGCAAGACGTGCACCGAGTGTTGACCTTATATTGGAGAATCAATCAAACAAACTTAAATAATTTTTTTGGCAGATTGCAATTTAATTGCAGTCGCTATAACTTCACTTAATTTACCCAACATTAATACTAACATAAATTAAAATCAAGTCACTTAATCATGTGCGAGCCTAGTGCTCAGCACTCTCAATTTAACTTTAGCTTTAATAGCAATAAAACTGAAGCCGATGTGCAATCTCATAAAAGAAAAAGACTAACAATGAACGAAGCAAGTGAAATGCTCTCAAAGAGCAACTATTATGCTATTCTCGACACAGAAACGGGAATTGATAATGAGCAAATAGAATCGTTTGCAAATCATGTAATGCAAAATAACACCAAAATTTTGACTTTTTGAGAAAAGGTCTGAAAATAGAACAATTTAAATTAAAGGAAATAAACAACAACAAAATATTATTGTATTTAAATACAGTAAAACATTTCTTAACAGTGTGCAACTATTTGGAAAAAACTATAACTAAATTTTTCACTTTCACTCCAAAGTCACTCAAAGCTCAATCATACTTACTTAAAGGCCTAAATAACAATATCGATTTAGATGAATTAACGACGGAGATATGTAAGCACGAAGCAGAAAACTTACAATTTATTAAAGTCAGTAAATTTAAAACAAATAAATCAAATAGAGAAAACAAAGACCTCCCCATTTATCTTGTCCAAATATCAGCTGCTAGCGATGTTAACGCACTTAAGGCAATAAAAACGATTCTGTACCGATGCATCAGATGGGAAAGTATTCGCAAACCAGAAATAAGCCAATGCCGCAACTGTCAAGGTTTCTTTCACAGTGCAGCAAACTGTTACTTACCACCCAAATGTGTGCGGTGCAACGAACCTCATCACAGCTCGGAATGCCCAAAACCAAAAACAAACACAGAAGAGCGTAACCAACTATTCTGCGTACTATGCAATAAACACGGTCACCCCGCTTCCTATAAAGGCTGTGAGAAATACAAAGAGCTGCAACAAAAGATAAGAGCAAAAAAACAAAAGCTAACGCAAAATGTAAAAATAAGAGAGTCAATACAGAGGAACCCAAACATAAGCTATGCACAGGCAGTAAAAGAAAACGTATTTATTAATAATACAGAGCAAAGTCAGATCAATCAAAACTCTTTCTTAGAAGACATTAAAAACTCTCTTATGAATGTAACTAACCAAATAATCAGCTTTCAGAAACAACTAAACATACAAACGGCAAGAATTGATGCCTTGTTTTCGATGCTTAATAATTAAATAATTTAAATGAATCGTTTTACCAACCAAAACCAAAATAACAAAAACAAACCTCTTAATATAATTTCTATTAATGTAAATTCAATTATATCTCTTAATAGAAGATTGGAACTTCAAAATTTTATAGATAAAAAAGAACCTGATATCGTTCTCATTAACGAAACAAAACTGAACTTCAGGCACAGGGTCAAATTCAACAACTATGAACTCATACGGAAAGACAGAGAAGACTCTAAAAATGGAGGTGGAACTGCAATCCTAATTAAAAAGGGAATTAAATTTAACAGCTGCACTGATCTAACATGTTATAAAATCCGAGGTCTAGAACATTGTGCGATACAACTTCCACTAGCAGCGAACCAGTGCCTATTCATCTTAGCCCTATACCTACCATCAGGAACTTATAATGGATTTAAAAACGATGTGCAACAGCTCTTCCAAGCATTTGAGTTAGACAAAACAGAAAACTATTTCATAATGGCAGGTGACTTAAATGCGAAACATAGAAACTGGGGAAATCGAAACAATAATTCGGCGGGCTGCACACTAAATTACTGGATGGAACTTAACGAAATTAAATTTAAATGCAAATTGTACGCATCAGCTAAACCATCATTCCCCCGTTCTAACTCATATCTAGACCTTTGCCTTGCAGATACAAGAATCGAAATAAAACAAGAAAATCTATCATTAAACAGTCTAACAACAATTGATTATGACAGCGATCACTGTGGAATATTAATCCCAGCGGAGCTGCAAAATAAAGAACCAATACCTCTGTTCACATCTATACAAGAACAAAAGTACAACTACAAAAATACTAACTGGCATAAATTTCAAAACAAGCTGAGCAGGCTATCATCCAACGATCCAACTATCCCTAACAACAGAAACTTAAGTAACAATGAAATTGACTTTTATATTAACAAAATACACAACAATATAATTAAAACTATTGAAACGACAGTGCCAAAATTTGAAGTTCACGACCCCTTTAAGCCGTTTAGGAACCAAACAATACGCAAACTACAAAAAGAAAAGAACAAAACGCTAACTATGATAAAAAAGCACAACAGACTTGAATGCATCCTAACGCAAGATGAATATAATTTCTTGAAATGCAAGCTCAAGCTAATTAAAAAACTAATTCAGGATAATATAAATATTGAAATGAATAAACATATTCAAACAAAACTCTCAAAAATAAACCCGAAAAATCCAAAAATGTTTAAGCAGATCAAAAACTTTTCAGCATTGCAAAGATCACCAACAGAACTTAGTTTCATTGCAGTACCAGAAGAAGACAAGCAATTGCTGACAAATGCGAATATTGATACACAATCTCTGGAATTTAACACGACAAAAAACAGCTTCATCCTAAGAGACAAGGAACAAATACTAAACACAATCGGTACCTACTTGCAATCCGTACACTCATCTACTGTGAGTGCACAAGATAACGCTTTTCACCGTGATGTAAGAGACAGCTTTGATCAGTTTTTAAATATTAAAAACGACTTTGAAGCAAACCTCGGCTCAATCACGGAGTTTCATAGTAGGAAACTAGCTAACAACATAAATGAAGAAATTGACGAGTACTTTATAGCTCAAGACACAATACGACAAATATTCGCACACCTTAAAGGAAAGCTCTCAACTGGATACGACAACATTCCAAATATCGTTCTTAAAAACTTGCCTACGAACGTTATACTTGACTACTGCACACTCTTCAACAACATGCTGAATAACGCCTACTTTCCACCGAATTGGAAACTCGCTAATGTTATTTTAATACCCAAAAAAGCCAATAACAATGAAATAAAAAATCTTAGACCAATAAGTCTTCTACCAAATATAAGCAAAGTTTTCGAGATCTGCATTAACAAATATATAAATAAATTTTGTCTCAGAAACAATCTAATTAGTGACAGACAATTCGGTTTCAAATATAAACACTCAACGATACATGCAATCCATCTTTTAATATCAGAGATACAATGGGGACAAAACAACCAAAAAAGCACTGGAGCCTGTTTAATCGACTTGCAGAAAGCTTTTGACACCGTTTGGATAAAAGGATTAGTACACAAGCTGAGAAACTACAACTTCCCTACATACATGGTCATTATTATTTACAACATGATAGCCAACAAAGAATTTCGAACTAGCATCGGGAGCACCAATAGCTCCAATAAATTTTTCATGCAAAATGGTCTTCAACAAGGAACAGTTAACTCGCCAGTATTATTTAATATATTTATTCTGGATCTGATCAGAAAAATAGACAATATAATTGCGTTCGCTGACGATATTATTATATACAGGTCGGAGAATTCTATTAGAGAAATAAATGAAAATCTTCAAAAAGACTTCAATGCCATTGAAACATACACAGAAAACTGGAATCTTAAATTAAACAACTCAAAATGTGAAACTATTCTATTTCGACCCGCAGTGGCAAAATGCAAGGCGAGTATTAGAAAACACTGGAAAGAATTTGGAATTTTTCCTCACCACTCAAGAGAGCCAGTTCCTAATAAGAAAACTGTCAAGTACCTGGGCATTTATTTGGATAATTTTTTGTATTTTAATGAGCATATAAACACCCAAATCGCCAAAGCCAAAAAAGCTTTTTCGCTTATAAAAAACTATTTTATTCAAGATCGATAATGGAAAAAACAAAAATAATTATGTACAAAACACTAGTTCGTCCTATTATAACCTATGGCTGCCCAATCTGGTTTAATATCTCGCCGTCTTACATGGAACGCATAAGAGTATTTGAAAGATCATGCTTGAGAGCTTGCACTATGTGCTTCAGGGACCCTAAAAGCGATTATATAAAGTTCATATCAAATAAGGTGCTATATAACTCAACCAAGATAAGCAGAATTGACAACCATATTATAAAACTTATTAGGCAACATATTCTTCAATGCACATCTGAACAAGAAAACAATCTCATCAAAGCGCTATACTATACCAATGAGGAATACCTTCTGAGAAGCCTAGAAAACGGTTTTCCCCCTCCTGAAGCGTTCATTGCTTTAGATTCTCGGGGTTTAATTCAAAGCCAAAACGGAATCCCTATATTCTATCATCAATATAGAAGAGCAACTGATAAAAAAATCCAAATTAACCAAGAACCAAATCTCAGATTTAGTACGAGCATCGCGCAAAACGATGCTATCTTAAACAACAACAAATTCTGGTGGTTGTAGATATAAACGGAACTTGATTCCAACATTTCTTATTTTATAAATAACAAATATTAGACTCATGTTTTTGTAAATTTTTTCATGCGAATGTCAATATATTTATACATTATATTATGTTATTATAATTATCAGATTCCTTTCATTAGATAATAATTATAAATATTGAAGTATACTCGAGATCTCGATAGAGACACTGTATAAATAATATCTCATAAAGCTTCTTGTTTATTAGAATTAAGGAAAACACTAAATAAAAAAAAAAATAAACACAAAAAAAAAAAAAAAAAAAAAAATATCTGATTATTTATGATTGAATTATTGCAAAAACTTGACTCTATGGGTAATAGCAACAAATACTTATATCATGCAAAAACTACAACCAACCACATGTTGTCAAGGGATGTAACTTTCCACACCACCCTAAATACGAAAACTCAGTTTTAGACTCAGAATAGGGCCTTAAAGTTTTCGCCGTGAAGTATTTTTTTTTCTAAGTAAACATCATCTTTGTGGCTTTCATAGAAATATTGGAACATCTACCAAGAAGCCCTTGGAAACTCCCAGTCTGGTTCCATATATGTATGTATATGAATAACCTGAATTTTCATTAGGTTAGGCACGTAACAAACGTAACTTGACTCAATAGGAAATGTGCATGTGCGCGTGTGTGTATGTTGTCTATGTGTGTATCTGTGTGCTGTTAACAATGGCTGTCAGCGCTTGCAACTGCATGACATTTAAATTAAGTTCGTGATTGGGCAAAACATATTTTGATTTATATTTCAAGCTAAAAGTATTTACTTTTTGTATACAAATATGTTTTGGTATTTTATAATATGCAAGCAAATATACATAGCAATGTATGTATGTACATACATGCTCAATCTCTGCTAACAATTTCCTGTACAACATACTAAATATGTATATGTATGTATGTTTCTTGTTGTGCCATGTCATTGTAGAGCAATTAATTACGGCTTAAGGCTTCTAGAGTGACAACCAGTTGATTAGGTGATTGGAAGCACCATTTGCATATATGCAAACTATGGCTCAAATGGGTTTTATTTAATTAATGTTACGCATACGCAGTGTGTGCAATGTAGCTTCTTATTACTTAATAAACATAGGCTATGCTATTCGTAATAATAATGAAATATCCGACTGATATATAATATCAATCAAAATGAAAATATTTTATTATATTGCAAAGTGTGTGTATGTGGCATGTGTGTGTGTGTGTGTGTATGCATGTGTGTGAGTTTAGCACGTGTATCTAAGCAAACGGAAATTTGCTTCAAATGAAAATAAATGATTTTATCTACTAATAGCGACCTCAACAACAAATAACAAACACATTCCCACTGCGTGTGTGAGAGATCTCTTTTTATTTGAGCCCCAATCAATATTTGGCCATGTGCCGTCTGCTGACTCCTTTATACGAGGATAATCAAACAAACAAAATTGCGGTGCGTGATTTTGAGTTATGTGTTAGCTTTAGTGGACACTAAATTTCAACAATGAAATAAATGCGCTACATAGTCAGAACGGCTAAAAAATTAGGTTAATTAAAACCAAAAACTTATATTTAGGATTTACGAACATTTTTGCATATTTTATTTTAAGGCCATTTATTTCGTAAATCCGAGATTTAAAACGAAATGACAAAACTTCATATAAAAATAATCCGACATCACCAATCCATCTGGTTTTAACTGTTATAATTTTTTTTTGTATGTTTTTTTAATTTTCGAAAAAAAATTAGCAAAATCCATATTTAAGTTTTTACGTTTTTTCGTCAAAATTGATAGTTTTTAAATTTTTTGATTTGCATCTTTGTCAGTATGCTATAAAATTTTCAAATTGTACATTTTTTTTACATTTTAGTACAACTTTTGAAAAAATGGTTATTAAAGCATACTTTTGGGCAGCTGAGAAATTAAAAAAATAGTACAATTTCCTGGGTGTCAATTTTTAAAATTCAACTTTTAGATACCAAATTAAATTTCCGAAAATCGGGAGGAATTACATTTTGTTGTAAAACATGTGAAGAAATTTATAAACATTTTTTTGATCAAATATCGAGTGGTACTCGGAGGTACCCTTAAAGCAAAGCAGCCAAATGATAAAAAAATAAAAAAATCTTTTTAACTACTCGAATATATTTAAAACCGAATTGTTTTTAAGCTCAGTTTAATTTTTTTTTTCTGAAGTAATACTTATAATGAATAGAGATTTCGTAGCTACATGTATCATGGTAAATGCAGGTTTTTTTTCTGTAAATTATCGCGAAATGTCAAAAAATACAAAATGTCAACTTTGATTGCTAATTACTTAAAAACCACTAATTATAATTTAATAATTATTTCTGCACGGGATACCTTAATATGTGTAAAATCATATTGAATTATCATTTTGTCCAAATTTCGACTTTCAACAGGAGGACTTTTGGCCAAAATCTGGCCATGCCCTGTACTAAAAGAAGGAGGCGTGGTAGACTCCATAAAGTATATATTCGTGATCAGCGTCACCAGCTAAGTCGATATAGCCATGTAGTATGTCTGTCCGTCTGTCCGTTTGACTAAAAGAATCTCAGAGACTGTCTAAGAGAAGACTTACAGATTCGGAATGCAGATCAGAAGAGGTATATAAGGCGTGGACGGTTGCGAAGCCAACACTTAAAAGTTCGGCAACAAGAGCAAGTTATGAACACTATACTATACACTATACAGAGAAGACATAGAGTTTAGGATTGCAGAGTAAGAACACAAAATTAATATGTTAGGCGAGAAGAGCAAGTTAGCAGAGCATGAACGTAATACTCTTCGTAGACGTAGGCTAAGATTGAATGTCTCGATAAGAAGATTACAACAGGTGCGCAGCACTTTATACAGATCAGCAAGATGACAAAATATGGAAAATAGAATATTAGAAAGAGAAATAGATAGAATTAATTGGTCACAGGCTAGGACTGAGCGAACCATTTATGATAGTTAATTCTATAGGATATGAAAGACGGAAGAGCATCAAAGGGATCCTTGTAAGAGTTCGTATTCCAGTTGCAAATGTCGTAACTTCCTTTCCAAGAGATTTTAATAATACAGAGTCTGTGCGACTTCATCTTTTAATTTTCTTCTGAATCTGTTTCCTTCGTTTAAGAATAGATAATATTCCAATTATAAATGAATGCCATTTGGCGCCAACGAAGAAAAATAAATTTCCAGTATAATCCAATTACTGATGAAAATAATAATGCAAATTCGAATGAAAATGGTAATCCTAATGTTGGATTTAGTATTCGCGGTGAAAATGCTTAATTTGTGATATTAAAAACTTTGAAATTTATTTAGTTAATCTCTTTAGTGCGGTTGGTTATGCACGTTCGCTGTGAATGGCATATTTTACTAGAGAAACTTTAAAAATTAAAACCATATACTAAAACATTTCATATACTAATTTATATATATCAAATGTTAATATATAACTCAGAAATTTAATAAACTTTAAAATAAGTAACTGTTTATTTCAATATAAAAAAATCTCGAGATTTTAAGATTGTCAGAAGGGATGCCTGTGGATTGAAATTTTAGAGAAATGGATTTCTGTGTCAGCCCTGTAGAAGTTGTTTTTCCTTATTTTGTTAATATTGATTATTTTGAATGAACTATTATTTCAGCAATTAAGTCATACATAACGTCTTAATAGGTGCCAACGGAATATGAAATATATATAAAATTAAACTTATTTTCTTATTTTTAACCAATTGTAGGTCATTTGGATTTCGTTGCAAACTGAATGCTTGTATGCCCTAAGCGGCTTATGTGGAAAACTGGTAAGAATGTCAACATTTACAAATTAGGCTTGTACATTTTATATTTGAAATTTTAGTGTCCATCTCTGCTGTCAGCTTGTCAGGCTGTCTCTCTTTTGTGCCGCAAATAAAGCTTTGAGATCTGAGCTCAAAACCCCTAGGTCTCTAACCCGTAGGTCTGACTGAGTCACTGAGCGGGTTAAGGGAATACAGACATGACAGACGGACAAGCAGACAGACATTGTGTATTCAGTTTGGTCAATTTAAGTGGCAGCTAAAAATTTTGTTTGTTAATAAAAATACGGAATAAAAAAAAGGTCGAGTGGCTATAATAACAAAAACAACGATATTGTAGTTCCCTGTGAGGGCGTTACGCAACATAAAAGTTTATGTACACATTTCACAACTGTAGCCACTTAGCCATATGCATATGCACATCTGTATATATATATACATACTTGTATGTATGTACACAAAGCGTATACATATAAGTAAACACAATTTGTATGTGCATGTATTTTCAATATGTAAAGTCATACAGTCATACAGTTTGTTGGATTGTTATAAACTTGGTTATGACTAAAACGTGTGCAAGTGAAAAAAAAAAATGTTAATAAAATAAATGAAAATAAAAAAATGCGGCAACAAAAGTCGGGCAGTAAATTGTTGCCATTTGGGCTTTGAGTGTCCAGCAAAATATTTGATTGCATTACGGCTTATACACTTGCCACATGCAGCACAAGTGCGCACAGCATTAAAAACAAATCAAAAAGTATATATGAGTATATATATTTTCATATATATGGTATGTGCACAATATGTACATATATACAAAAATGTTTTTTATTTTTATGATTTGAGCTGGGCTGTAAAATCTGTTTTTAGGCATTTTCCGTTTTATTTTGCACAAGCTTTGGTATAAATTTAATTTATTTATTTAAAATTGCTATGATTTCATTTTTCACTTATGCTAATTTAATAAACTGCGCTTTCAAATATTTTATATAAAAAAGAATGCAGATATGTTTATGTTGAAAAGACAAAATAATAATAATAAATGCAGGGCGCGTACGCGGCGTATGCGTAATTTTATTTTTTAGCATTTATTATTTACTTTTCAATTTGCTTATTTATTTTTTCTCATTTTTCAAAAATGTGTTGTATTTTTTCTTTTTAATTTATGCATTTTGTGGCATTTAATATATTTTAAGCATGTGGTACTTTTTATAAAAACACAAATATTGCATTTTTTATATTCAATAGAATTAAATCCATTGTGCTAGTTGTGGTGCTTTTATCAAACCATAAAAGAATCAGACTTTATATGTTGGAATATACAGAGAGAGAATTTTTCGAAGGATATAATTTTTTGTACGAGATCGTCATTCCGAAGAAATAAAATGCGACTCTGCTAGCTAGGTGGTCAGCGGAATTTTTTTTATTGTTATAAATTACAAAAATATTTTTAAGTTTTCCTATATTTATTTTCATTATAATATGTTCAAAAAATATTTTTAAATTTACCAATATTTTAAATGATTGCTCTGAATGCTGGACAATGAACTAATAAACTTTGTGGAATAAAAATTTTATGGAACATAATGTTTAAAATATTTTTGAAGCTAAGAGAGCCAATATTTTTTTATTATAAAAAATTTTTAAAAAAAGCTTTTTTAGCTATATCTCGACATTGAATACACATAGGCATCAATGGGAGTATACCGTTGGAAAGAGAAAAGAATCTATAATCGAAAATAAGCAAATCATTTGAAATTTATAAAAATAAGCATTTTACAGACAATTTTCAAAAGAGCTTGAAAACGACCACCAAAAAAAAGGCTTCTAAGTGGGGACACCTTCAAAAACTGTTGAAAATTTGAGAAAACTGAAATAAAAACGCATGATTGCTAAAATTTATGAAAATCAATGATAATTCCACACAATAAAAAAAAAATGAAAATAGATGTGTGACAACTTACAAGCCAAAAGGTCTGACAACTTACATTTTTGAAGCCATTTTGGAATTCATTGAAAAAAATTTGTCTATTCACTGTATGTCAGAAAACCTTTTTTGATTATGAAAGTTCATCGAATTTCAGTTCCAGCACATATATTTTCCTTGATTTTTTATTTTGATTTGGTCACTTTTTGATCGCAATCAAAAATAGTGTTTTTTTTTTCCCATTTCTTTTAGAAACAATTTTTATATTTTGTCACACACACACTGTGTTTTTGAGTCTGTTAACATCAAAAACACATTAAATTTGTTTACGGCGTATTTGACATCGAAGACAAGTGGAATTTGTGGTGTTTTCACTGCTGGACTTCAAAATCGACAAGGTGTGCCAACTTACAAGCCTTTCCCCTATAATATAAAGAATTAAAAAAAATGTTTGGATGTTGAGTTACCTAATATTTTTAATTAACTGTTTTTAATTATACGAAACGAAACAACAAAAGGAATTGATAGTTAACTGATGACATAGGTGCAGAGAACAAAGAGAGAGAGAAAGAATGTTAAGTAGAATGCAAATTAAGAGTTGAGAGTTACGGCGCTTAACAGTTTATTTTTATGTGTAAAAATGATAAAGAGTTTATTTTGTACATACGCGTTATTTGTGGCAGGTAAGGTTATAATGAAGATAATTCGGAGCTGCTGCTCACGACAAATATAAAGCGAAAAAAGTTAAAAAAAAAGTAAAGCGATGCTTCATTACACCAAAATAATTTAAATAAAAATCTTACTACTACTACTCAATATTAATTAATATTTAGCAATAATTTATATTGATTAATTTATTAATTGTGTGTATTATCACTTTATGGAACCTCCTTCTTTTTTTTTGTTTTTTTTGGAGAATATTGCTACCGCTGCTCTTTACAAAAACTTTAAAATCAGGAACATAGTTAAACCAAAATATGAGACCAAGACTCTACAATGCACTGTGGGCCCAGATTTTTATATTTTGGCCGAAACCCTGTAATTTCCAAAATAATTTTTTTAGAGATTGAACTATTTTTCTGAGATGTTTGAGCCTCCTCAGATTTTTTTAAGATATTGATAATCTAGACCAAAATCGGAAAAAATTTAGAAAAAAAAAAACAAAATAATTTTCGAAAAATATATCCATATTTAAAATTGATCATTTTTAGATTTGCATCTTTGTAAGTAAATTGTAAATTTTCAAATTGTAAATTTTTTGTACATTTTAGTACAACTTTTGAAAAACTGCGTATTAAAGTATACCTTTAGGCAGCTAAGAAATTCAAAATATAGTAAAATTTCCTGGGGTCAATTTTTAAAATTCAACTTTTAGATACAAAAGTCAATTTCCGAAAATCGGGAGGAATAACATTTTGTTGTAAAACATGTGAAGAAGATTATAAAATTTTTTTCGATCAAATATCGAGTGGAAGTTGGAGGTGAATGAAGATTTCGTAGCTACATGTATCAGGGTATATGCAGGTTTTGTTTTTTTGTCTGTAAATTATCGCGAAAGCTCATAAAATACAAAATATCAACTTTGATAAACTGCCATTTTGTCGAAATTTTGACTTTCTTCTGGGGGACTTTTGGCCAAAATCTGGCTACGCCGGCTCATTGTGCACACTCCTCCTCAAAGAGCGGCAGGTTTTATGGACTTGATCCTCGGAAAAAGGTTTGTAGAGTTGTTTTATATAACCCCCAGATTCGAAATTGCCAAACCGCAAAATCGTACCTGCTTCGCTTCTCTAGAAATCGACATATATGTATCTATATAAAGGTTCTGCAAAAACGAACATAACCTGCCTCTCTTTTTACTCTCATTAGAGTTATAATTTGATTCAGAATATGCACAGCTATATATTATAAACGTAGTGAACATGTATACATTATATAATAAAATATTTATACATATATATTATGGAGGTATACCTATATTTAAAATATAGATTGGACACACAAATTATTCGGACACCAATAAATTTCTTGTTTAAAGCGCTGTTAGTTTGCACATAGGTATCATAACGGAGCAATTTTTTTTTGCATATTGAAGAATTGCATTTAAGGTATATGTTTCAAAAATAAAAACTTAAAAATTCTGAATTGTTGCAGATAAAAACTTCACATATCCAAAAAAAAGTTCATTTTTTACACACACAAACTATTCGGACACTTGTAACCAAATAAGGAATTTTGTTAGAAAAAAATGTTTTTTTAATTAATTATGTTTAGTAAGGCTGCCTTTGGGTTTCCTAAGAGTTTTCAAGCAATGCCTCAAAATTTTTTTGACCAATCTATTGATATGGTGGATGTCAATCTTCTCCAGCTGTGTAGGAATAGATGTTTTGAATGATTTCTTGGGTGTTATTTGGTGCTACCGCCATATTTTTTCAACCAAATACCAATGAGATGTTGATCCGGAGACTTGAGATGATTTACCTCTAAAAAGCAGTTGTGAATTACAAGTGCCAAAAAATTGAAACGTTAATAAAATGTATCATGCATAGAGTAGAAATTAATTAACCCTCGCACACGCACATGAATTGAGTTGGTCATAGTTTTGGATTTCATACCTTACTATTTCGTTTTGGCATAAAATCAGCTAGCTGTGTCACATACAACTAAAAAAATTTTTTTTTTTTTTGTTATAAATAAGGTTGTGTATCATGTAATTAAACTAGTTCCCTACTACCAATCTTGACAGCTTAACCTAGATGTACATAAAAAAAAGAAAATAAAAACCAATTATAATCTAAGGGTTCTACATACGAAAAAAAAACAAAATTTACAGGAATATGTATATACATATTTATATGTGCTTTTAAAACGTTTAAACTTATTTATAGGAATTGCATAGGAAGGTCCCCTGGATGGCACCTTTTAAGTCTTTTAAGCATTTGGATGAATTTCAAGGCGTTCGACGTATTTTTGAGCTTGTGACCGTATGACGTCGCCAACCTTAGGGATTTTCAGATCTCTTTCAATGTCCCTTGTGCGCATCTACCAAGGAGCATTGGAAATTTTTCTGAGGATTTTGCTTTGCGACACTCTAATTTTGCTAATGTGTTTTTTATTTGCATTACTTTAGATGCTATGAGTTTTGTTATTGTAGATACATTATGTATCTGCAAGTTTAACAGCTACGACAAATGTTACAGAGCTGACTGTCTACTTCGCATTATTCCCATTAATAAAGATCTATTAGATCTGGCATTTGCTCTTATAAAAACCTCATTTTGTCTACGATTAAAACCTGCAAAAATAAAGAGAAGCATTTGGCTGGCAAATACATTTTTTCACATTATCTGTCCTTACAAACTGTAGTTAAATTTGTTATATTTTTTTTTCGTTGATTAAATTAATTACTTTGATTAAACAATTGCCGCTAACATGTTACTTTTAATTAGTTAATGTTGAAGGTTGCACTCGGCTCACGGATTCAATATTATTATCTATGATTTATATTTTTTTTTACGTACCTACATATACTCGTACGCAAACGTACGAACAGCCATCAAAACTCAACGACAACATAAAAATGTTGCCTATAATTTGGCGTAACTCTACATCCATTATTTATACCCTGTAAGCATAGGGTGAAGGGTATTTTAGGTTTTGTAGAACGTATGTAACAATCCGAATGAGGTTGTCTGAACGCAGATGTAGAAATAATTTTGAAACATGCTTCAATTTCAAATTCCCTTACCTTCTGCATTTAAACATTTTAAATGTACGTGGACTCATGTGAGCCTTATAAAATACAACACATACATTTTTTTAAAATCACTAGGCATCACCGAAAATCATTTCCTTTAGATACGCTTACAATCCTCAACGCATCAATACAAAACTTGACACAGTGAGTACTAAAGTAAAGTTAAGATAGAGTATCCCACTGCCTGAAGGATTCACTTTTTTTCCATCATCCGTTTGCTGCGTGCTCATTAATTTACACTCACACACACGTACACAAAGCCAATAGTAATATTAAACAAATGTGTGATTGACATGAGGTAATGAACTTGATATACTTTGTACCAAGTGTTGTATATAATTTTCTTCTTTTTTTTTTTTTTTTTTGGGCATGTAGGGTTTGTATGTACGAGTACTTTTCTATATAGAATTACTTTCTTCTGATTCGTATTTTGCGGCTTTTGGCTTATTATATTGGGATTTATATTATGTACATAATTACGTGGGCTCACGTATATTTCTGTACGAGTATGAAATTGTAGCTCAAGCTTGTTAAAATTGTATAATATATTGTACGAGAAGTGCCATATAAATATACTTATTTGTCGGTGTATAAATTTATGTCTTTGATGTATTATAGCCTTAATTCAGCTTGCTTTTATCATTGTCTGTTACTTAGAGAGGCTTAAGAGCCAACTTGAAGGTTAAGTGCAACTTACGCCAAGCCGGGCCAAACCAAATACTTGAAGATATCTTGAAAAGTGTGTCAACAACCACAGCCATAATTAGTGCAAATTGAAAATATATAGCTGGAATTAAACACTTTGCTTGCAAATGGTTAACTTGGTCTGTAAGGTGGTCTGCTTAGCTACTTTACTATTATATTTTTGTGCTCGCTTTTTGTTGCTGCTTAGGGCGACATTTTCTATTTAAATGGCAATTTGAAAATTTTCAAATTATTTAGCAAAAGTTTTTCGATTAACCTACTCAGCCGCAGCAACAAGAGCACATTCAGAACTACAACAAAAATTACAACTATTATGGGAAACAGACGAGTGGCACATACAATGCCAACCACAACAACAACAAAGGAAACGAAGCAGCAGGACACGTAGATTGCCAATGGACAGCTTTATAAACATACAAGTATACATACATACACACCATAGGAATAAGTACTTCATTGCGAAGATGAAGATAACTTTGGAGGAAAACGTACAGTACAAGTTTTAAAAGTTTTGGTTTTGGCGACACTTGTGTTTACATTCTGTACTCCAAGACGGAAGGCGGAACTTGGGAAAGTTCAAAAGCAAATAAACTGAATGCGATTTTTGTATGTGGCACATCATAAGAATATATACAATAATTTATCCCGCGAACAATAAAAATAGAAAATACTGCAATACTTTGTATGGTTTCAAGTTTAATTCGACCGCTTTAAAACTAGATTTAAAAAAAAATATTTCTGTAATTCGTATGAATAGTTAAATTAAAATTTGATTTCCAGTCATGCCATTTATTGTAATTTTTGAAACCACCCATAAAATGTCAAAGCGAACAATCACAGCCAGATTAACTCGAAAGATATGCTCCGCACCAAAAAAAGATAATGCAGTCGAAAAAAGTTTATATGTAAATATCATACTTTGATCTTCTGCAAAAAAAAAAAATGTCTTTTGTAGGTATTTAACTAGGTACTCATATTTTATAACTTCACTTAATTTTAACTTCGTTTTTGAAATTAGGTTTTTTCCAACTCTGTGTTTTACGAACGTTAACGAATTAAACTTATGATTGTAAAAAAATTAAAATTTTTTTTTGCATTATCTTAAAGGACATACTTTTATTTTATTTTATGTATTTTATCGAAAAAAAAAAAGTTCTAAAGAACCATTTCACTTTTTTATTTATTTTTTTTACAGTTTACGCGATAACCTCAAAAACTAGCTTGTAAACAAAGGAATATTGATTTAAAAAAAAAAATATTTGTTAGGGATAAAAAAACTGATTATTAATTACCACCAAAAATCGATTGTTTCCAAAAATTGTCACCACTTTCATAAAAATGTTTACTTTCAAGATATTAGATATTATTAGTTAAAGATTTTGTTTATTGATTTTCCATGAATCATGCTCACTGTAAAGGATGTGTGAAAAAAGGTAGTTTCGCACGATGGCCGTAATATCCTCCGTTTTAGGAATTTTTTATTGGAAAACTCAATCAAACAACTCTAAACATTATTGATTGGATACGCCCAGATTTTGGAAAAAACTACTTTGCCACTGACAAAAAATTCTTGAAAATAGTATTTTTTGAGTAGAATACAAGTATTAGCCCCTTAAGTGATACGTAACTTAATACGACGTTTTTCAAACAATTCGCAATATTTTATATAAAATATTTGTTTTCATTTAAAACTATTTTGTTATTGAAAACGAAACTGTGTATGCGAATTTTCTTTAATGTAAAACAAAGATAATAAGTCAAATTTTAGCGGAATTCAGTTCCTTGCTACCTTTTTAAAATGGTGTACATATAAGTTTCCGCCGTTGACAAAAGATGGTCCCACCAGTTGATTGTCATGCAATTTTTTTTAGATAGACATCGTAAGTATCAACAATAATGAAGTTTTAGTGACTAGCATCCCATAATTTTGTTCGTGCGAATATATCAAAATTTGTGACAATTAAGCGTAATTTATGAGAACTCTAGATTTAGGACATCAATTGCTTTGATTTTGCGGTTTTATTATTGGAAAAACATTTACCCTAAACACAAAGTGTATGCCGTAGTAAAATGGCATGCTAAAACCGAAAATGCAGCCCAAACATTTTTTCATGGAACGGATATTACGAAAAAACATTTTTCGAAACTAAAAAAAAAAAGTGGTTGTGATTCCGATTAAATTAATTATAAATTATGAATTATGAAAAATTATAAAACTAACCCAACAGGCGATTTCAAAATCAAAAGATATTGGATTCTATATGAACTGATGCCGAGAGACATTGGACCCAAATAAAAGAAAATCATGGGCAGCAACAGGCCATGCTTTAATTTCATATCTAATTCCTATTAGGAATTAGGATCTCGAATATTCCTATGCTGTCTATTTTGTGGGATCTGCTTAATGTCATGTAACATGAGTTGCTTGATCTGAATAAAATCATTATTGGAGATCTCTAACGAATACAATAATTGAGATTGAGCCGAGCAATCAAGACACGGCATACTTCTTTTGATTCACGGATAGCTTCCAAAGACGAAGAGTTCTTTCTACGTTGTGGGGAAAAGTAGTGGCTAGTTGCTTAGGAGCATAAGTGTAGAGTTGTCAAAGGGTTGTTGTGCATTATCGATATTGTCTCCAATATCAATTGTGTTCCCAAGAACATAGGTTAGACGGTTTTAAGTACGTTGCTGCTTACAACACAAGGGATTAATATTGACTAAATAGAAGAAAACTCGCAGGAGTGGAATCAGTTCCAAGCCAACAGAATATCGAATGCGCACAGAGCGGCAGTACGATACCCTTGCCTGCTTTTAAGGGTATATTCTACTAGTAATCGGTAATACATTGAATAAGTGAGTGAGAAGTAGATCAAAATACTTACTGGCTCTATTGTGAACGACCAGTGGTTGGGATTGTGCTTCTTCTTTCATACATTATATTATTACAACATAAATTATAAGCAACATAAATACCAGCAAGCAAATAGTTCTTATGTTAAGGAATTTTTAACATTTTACACAACTTTTTATGTATTCTATAAGATCAAGATATTCTGCTGTTGTTTTACATCGTTGTTTCCAAAAAAAATTCATAACAGAAAAAAGTCATCTACATTACATATAATTTCAGTGTAAGCCCATTAGTTTAGGCTAGAAAGGCTGCCTGGTTAGGGCCTGCCAACATAGCCAGAGTTTCGGTCCGTTTTAAAACCGTGGAAATGGCACAGTAAATCACTATGGAATTCATGGGTTTTTGGCAACGCCTTGGACATGGGTGTGGTAAGTTCAGTGATAAACAAAGGTGCAGTACTGCATTTTTGGCTACTGAATTCAGGCATGAATGGTAAGCGAACACGTTATGGCTTAGTTCGAGGAATAAGGAGAAATATAGGAATCGATTATCCCTATCTCTTTCTTACTTAATTAGAAACTGACTTTGCTAATTCATCCGTGATTTTTCAACAGAATTCACGGCTTATTGGTATTGCTTAACTTACGGCTTGGACCGTTGCACAATGGGCCCGCGCAGCCAGATTTTGGTCAAATGTCCCCCAGAAGAAAGTCAAAATTTGGACAAAATGACATTTGAATATGATTTTACACACATTAAGGCAGATGTGTCCAGGCCCATTGCTCATCTGGCTCTTTTTGTTTTTGTAATGGCTCTTAGGCATAGGCTGCAATGCGCGTGTACATGCACGGGCCAAACTGTATATCACTCAATGCCAATGCAAATTACAAAAACAATTCCGCGAGTTCTCTCCCTTACTCTCTGAGCTCATGAGCACAGAAACGTCCCTTGTGTATATTTGTTGTTGGCCCACTGATTTTCACTGCAATTTTGTTGTTGTTTTTCGTTTGTGCTCTCAGAACTCTTGCACTTAAAAAAAAGGGTGTAGGATTGATCGCGGACACGAAATTTTTGTACACCATGTGTTAAATGTGAGTATTAAGGCATAGCTTGCAAAGAAAAAAGAATTACAACGAAAAACAAAACATTTATATGAGTATATACTATTTTTGTCAGTGTACATAATAACATGAAAAAACGGTTTGCTTTAGATGTGTTAGTGTTTTTCTTTCATATGTATTGGTGTTTGCTCTTCCATAAGCAGCCTTTGGACACTCCTGCATTAAGGTATCCTGTGCAAAAAAAATTATTAAATTATAATTAGTGATTTTTAAGTTATTAGCAATCAAAGATGATATTTTGTACTTTATGAGCTTTCGCGATAATTTACAAAAAAAAAAAAACCTGCATTTACCATGATACATGTAGCTTTGAAATCTTCATTCAATTTATTATTTATAAAAATTACTTCAGATAAAAAATTAATATTGAGCTTAAAAACTTTTTGGTTTTCAATATATTCGAATAGTTATAAAGATTTTGTTGGTTTTTTTTTATCATTTGGCTAATTTGCTTTAAGGGTACCTTCGACTACCACTCGATATTTGATCGAAAAAATTTTTATAAATTTCTTTATATAATTTAAAAGAAAATTAAATTCTTCACGATTTTCGGAAATTAAATTTTGTATCTAAAAGTTGAATTTTAAATATTGAGCCCCAGGAAATTTGACTATTTTTTGATTTTGTTAGCTGCATAAAAGTATGCTTTAATAGGCTATTTTTTCAATGTATGTGGATCTCATATCTACCTCTGTGTGAAATATGGTCCAATTCCAATAAACAGTTTTTTTTTTTAGTTAAGAAAAAAATTTTTTTTTTTGTTATTTAAAATTTTTTTTTTTAATTTGGTCTAGATTATCTATATCTTAAAAATATCTGAGGAGGCTCAAACTTCCCAGAAAAATAGTTCAATCCTTTAGGAATACGTGTGTAAAATTTCAAATCAAAATCAAAATCACTCTAAAAAAACTATCATGGAAATGACAGGGTTTTGGCCAAAATATGAAAATCTGGGCCCACAGTGCGTTGATACATGTGTGATTCAATACTGAACCAGTGCTAAAGGAGCTCCATAGTGATTTTTTTAGTGATTTATTTCGCAGTGTCGTTAGTAGACAGCTTGCATTAATGACGAAGCAACAATCATTGTATATCATATACTCGTATATATAAATATATCTGTGTGTATCTATCTAAGCTGCTTGCTATCGACCTTGTGGCATTCAATTAAATCTCATTCACGCAAAATACAATACAAACGACTTATTCAATACACAAGAATATACATATATTCATTCATTCATATTGAAGGCGCAAATTGTATGCGTATTGTGCGGATTTGGACTTTTATTGTCACCATCCGAGTTCAAAAATGCGATTTACAGCAATAAAACATGAATTTAGTCAACTTGCGCTTCAACGCGCCTCGCGGCTATCAAAATTTTTGCGAAGGGCTCTTTGCTAAACTATGCAGACATTTTGTTAGTTGTCGTTGTTGTTGTTTTGTTGTCGCCATATCTGTTGGGGTGTTCTCAATGGGACGACATTGTATGGCACTTTACAGTCATTTGGCTGTTTGTCATTGCCTTTTGGTATTGGTTTCAACGTCGAGCTCTAGAACTTCCTTACTTTGTTGTTGTCCTTGTAGTTGTTGTTGTTGTTGTTGCTTTTGTGGTTGTCATTGTAGTTGTTGCCATTGTCAGCGATGTTGATTGAAATTTACGATTTCTGCCGCCATCTTTTGACTTGCCTGGGTCCTCTGTATGCCTAGCAATCAGACAACAGTTCAACCAACACTTGCGCGCCATGTTGTTTTCTATTCTTGTTTTTCTTTATTTTCGTTCGTTTCTTTTTTTTTATTTCGTGGATTTCGGCCGGAGCTTAACGGAAATGTCTTCGCCATTGCGCGCTTCATTTTTATTGCAGACGGAAGTCAGCTTGTTATTTATGAGCACAACCTGATAGTGACAATGTTTCTCTGTGTGCAGGATCTCGAACTATTTAATGCCACTTGCCACTTGCCATTTGCAGTTTTATTTTTGTCACATTTGGAGTAAATTGTAGTGTTCTACAAATGCTGTGAAAATTCAATTAAAAGTGACATATCCTGGCGTCATATTGTCATAAGTACATGCATATTCATGTATGTGGCAGTGTGTGTGTGTGTGTGTTTGTGCAGTTCCATAATAATAAATTATCATGTATACATATGTGGCAAAAAAATACACTGACCGCCGACTCGATCAAAACATTTCATTTATGACAAACAAACGGCCATCCATTTTGTTTTTGGGCAACCAATTGCCAGAATTTTGTACAATACAGCAATGATAATTGAGTTTTGCAAATGACTGGGTTAGCCCACAATTAGTCGAGCATAATGATGCGTCATTAGTAGCTCCAATTTATCAAGCTGATGTCGAGGCCAATGTTTTTGGTTTTTGGGTTCAGAGCCATAACCATTTCATGTTTTTGAATCTATACGAGAGTGTATTGCTGAGCTTTATGTATGTGTGTGTGTGTGTGTGTGTGTGTGTGTGTGTGTGATAATAAATGACAGAGTGCTTATGAATCATGTATTAGACAAGCATTTTTAGTATATGTTCTACTAGTGTACAATTCACGCTTTTGTTATTGTTTTAATGCTGACTCGATACTAATATGTATGACCATCCACCCTGACCCGGTTTTAGTATTCACAATAATGAATTATGATCACTTCAAGAATTCATATTGATGAAAATTTCATCCCAATCAACCATGTGGACAGTGCTCAACAGTGGACTATCGCTGCACTCATTTTCCAAAAAAAGGTAATATCTGCCACAAGAAGTGCATCAGCTATAATCCAATAAGTTTAAGCTTTAAATTTGTTAACTACAGCTTAAATAAAACTGAACATGTCTTCCAAAAGTGCAATTTTGTTGAAGTATATGGAGGAGTAGGCTTATTACATTATTACTGACATATATTGAGGTTTCAAGCCGATCTTATTTAATGCAGCATAGGGTAAAACTGGCTCATTTTTAGACCGGATGGTCTTTATAATGTGGATGCAAATTCTAACAGAGAACTGTATTAATACTCTCAATCAAGTCTTATTAATAAGATCCGATCAACTTTAAATGATGAGTTTTACGTCAAGCTTAGAGCAACCAAAAATCTTATAGCATCGATGAAGATTAGTGTATAAAAAAAATTTTCTTAGAAGAGTAAGTGAAAGATGCATGAGCTAAAACTTATGTTAGTTTTATGTTGTGTAACATCGATTGAGCTACTGTTTCCTTTCTCTTTCAATCACAGAATCATTTGAGTTATCGAGTACCATTCTTTTTAGCCCTCAAAATATGTAAATAGGTAAATCATCTCGAAATGAAACTATTGATGATTTTTCTTAACATGAACTTAAGATTTATCAAAAACTCACATAATACGTGATTAGTGGCGGCAGAGACGTCGATACACGTGCAGGTCACGTTCACGGAGGGTGCATTTGTGTGCGCAGCAACAGACACGAGGCCGCAATGCCGATGGTTGTGTTGATGCATCTCTACTACAAACGTAAGTAAAAATGCGAGTGTATTTCTTGCCGACCACTGACTTAAATTCATATACGATCATTTCATGCTCATTAAATACATAATGTTTTCCTAAAACATTGTATTGAAAAAATAAACGAAATAAACTATAACGCCCATTTCTATACAAAAGTCAAATAAGGACTATGAAGTTATGCAAGCTGCTGGCTAAACTGTTTAATAGCCAACAACTATGCGTATGCGTAATATAATAAATATTTCAGTTGCACGCACACATTGCGTATGCGCCACGTGGCCCAGGCATATACATAAGTATCTGACAGTTGCACACGATCATAATCATAGTTCAGGCTGCTTAAGGGCCTGGAGCTGGCAGCATTTCATTGCCGCATAAAGCTCATAACTCGACATGCAAATGACAACTTGCGGTATGCGTATATACTAGATATATATATACAGTATACAATATACGATAAAACTTATCCGTATGTATGTATATACATATATACTTGACGCAAACTTTTTGTTTTTTCCACCACATTTGTTATTTATTTGAAAGCATTTTTGACATTTTACCTAGCTAGGAAAAAGGAAAATTGTGTCGCAACATAATTTAATCTCATTTTTATCTTTCTGCCAAAAGTATATTGGCCCAAAAGAAAAGCGCGCTCGCACACTGGCTAATAAGTCTGCAACGTGACACTTTGACGCAAAGTTGGCCAGCAATATACACTTAGTCAGCGAGCCGCAGGCTGCAAATGAGATGACTTTATCGGCCATGTCTGCCACTAGAAAAATGGCTACCATTTTACTCATCCTACGCTTCCGCCTCCGCCTCCGCATCCATCTTTTGCTCTCAATGTATTGGCCTGGCAAAAAGTAAATAGACATTTTGTAAACCGTAAACTCTAAACTGTTGTTGGTTCCAAAACTCAAACTCAAAGCGACAATAAATGCCGGCGGTTGTGTTTAAATTGCCAAAGTGCTTGCAAAGATTTATGCAATGGCTTTGCGGTCCAAGGCGCAACAAAGTATAAATAAGCAAATGTTACGTTTACCATGGTTCGCACTCGCGTCCAGAAATTGATGGGTTCATTGTTGTACTCATTGTTGTTGCAGTTGCTATTTTTGCTGCAGGTGCTTTCTGTGTTATTACCAACACTACGCCGAGGCGTGCTCAATGACAGTTTTGGGCCAACTTACTTCAAACACTTCAAGCCGCAGCTGGAAAGCATCCAAGCGGCTTATTTGAATGCCAGACCAGTCAGTCAGTTAGTCCGTGATTCAGTCACTCCGTCATTCAGTCAGTCAGTTAGCCAAGGCAACTACATTGTGGAAAACGTTTCAAAATGACTGCCAAGTGTTGTCATAGCTGTCTGTGTCGTTCGGGTTGTTGTTGTCCTTAGAGAAGCCGTCCGTGGTTTCTGTACGGACAAACTTGAATTGTGGTCCTTGACTTTGGGTACTCTCAAAATGTTACGCTACTGCGGTCACTTTGCTATTGTTTCTTGTGGCCAAGCTACTTTTGGGAGTCTGCACTACTACGCTGACTTTTAAACAATTCTGTGCATGTAAATATGAGCAAGTGATCTAAAGATGGCGAGGTTCTCATAACAAGGAATCGAAATACTAAATTTAAGTAGTTTATTTTTTTATTAATATTAACTATTTTATGCATTAGAAAGAGTTTAAATTTAACTCAACAATAGGAATGTTATTAAATGTTCTGTTCTTTTGCACTAATTTTTACACAAAAAACATAATAAACATAGTGAAATATAAAAAAATAAAATGTAAGAAATATTTAAAATTTTATCTAATATAAGGGGATTTTCAATAGTTTGCATTTTCTTAAATCAAAATTTGTTTTCCCGAAATTCTCTTTACTTTTCATGTACAGCAACTAAGAATTTAAGTAAGACTTCAAGAAACTAATTCTAAAATGGCGTCAATAAAAGTTTTGTATTTCTGTTTGTAAATGGTTTGTTATGTGTTTTATTTAATGAGTAACGCGTCGCGGAGAAGCTTTATATAGCAAACATGAATTTGCTACCTATTAAAAAATTAAATTTGAAATAATTATTTTTCGCGTACGCATGCATTAAAGGGATATTTTTTTATGCTGCTATGCTTTATTAATTAAGTGTCTTTTATGTGGCTATAAATTATTTATTAAGGCAAAGTTTATTAACATTTAAAAAAAAATGCAGGCCTAAGCACAAATTGCAAAATAAATAAATTAACTGCATTTACTTTATATTGTTTATATCTTTGGATTAAAATAAACAATTTCAAAAAATTGTATCTATTGTTGATAGGGGCGAAACAGGGCGCTGAAAGTATTTGCAACATGTTAAGAGAACATTTTTTTTGTTAATATAAATAAGTCCTTCTATCGTTCTTTATGAACTATGTATATAAATTTAGACGAAACAAATTAAATAAAATTTAAAATTTTGCAAACGAGCAGACGCGTTCGAGCATTATCGGCGGTATCTCGCAAATAATACGGGTAATGTTGGCTTCTAGTACTTTAGACTTCACGTAGCCCCGAAGGAAAAAGTCTAACGGTGTGATATCACACAATTGTTCACCGAATTGGTTCCTAAATATGTCTTGTTGAAACCAAATGTAGTCGAGATCTTGGGCTCCAATTTCAGGTAGCAAATAAATCATCAAATCATGGTGCGAGAACGGTTGCCATTGACGGTTACGGTCTGACCAGCGCCATTTTTGAAGAAATATAGACCGATGATTCCACCGGACCATAAAATACGCGCTGGACGAGGTCTATTCGGTCGAGTGTCCAATAATGAGTATTGGGTCTCAAATTTGTTGATGGTATAGCGAATAGTGGTCTCAGTAGGTCGATTATGTCGACCATGAAATGGCCTAAGCGCGCGAAAAACATTCTTTACAGAACGCAAATTTTCGTAATATAATTGTACGATTAGTAAACGTAGTTCGGGTGTAAGTTTTTCCATGATTAAATGGCATTGAAAACTGAATAAAACACACATGGCAACTTGACAGTACTCCCGCGGGTTTATTAAAAAAACTTTATTGCAAAAAAAAACCTCAAGATTGATGAACCTTTACAAGTAATTCGTAAAGGGAAAAGGGAAAAGGCAAATCGCAAATCTTTTAATAACTTTTTAAAAAATGTGTACTTATGTAAGTTAGTTAAGTTAGTATAGATATTCAGATTTTGGAATTTGATTAATTAACTATATAATACATTTTATTTTTTTTATTAATTTACTTTTACAGTTCAAATATGTTTTTTTAAATTTTTCCTCCATTATGATTGCAAGCAAATACATTTTAGTGAATAATATGTTTATTTAGATTAGATTTAGATTTATACAAATTTTATAATTACAAAAAAACTCCAATAAATTGAATTGAATTATATTTACTAAATGTTATTCAGGAATTTATTTGGTTATATGGTATAATCTTTTTATTCAATTTAATAGATTCATCTTTTTTCCTGTCTAGCAAGTGATTGTTAATACTAATTCTTTAAAATGGCCAAAAATTGATTTGGTCAGCCAGCTTAAGGGCCAAAGAATCAAACTTTACAGATAAAACAGCCTCATCGAAAGTAAAATTATATCACATTGAAACATAATTGCATATTAAATTTTCTCACTTTAGCATCAACATGGGGCCAAGGACCTCTCTGTTGGCAGAGTTGCCTTCCTAGCAGACTGTTTTACAATGAGTATTCCCCAGTCGGGAGCGTACACTTATGCCATTTGTTGGCATATTTATTTTAATGGTTGCTCAATTTAATCACTTTCAGGGCGTCAAGGATACACTTTATGCCAGTCAATGTGCCATTGATTTTTTGTGGTTGAAGTTTTTCGCCAGGCACATTTTCTTTTTATATTTTTCATTGTTTTTAATGGCATGGAAAAATCTGCCAAATTTCATTTACGCGACATTTAATTAAGTGCGCAAGTTTTTAAGTTGTAATGGAACGGCAGGAACACAGATACACATACGCACACACACACACACACACACACATACAGACACTGTTACGTATATTAAACAATACATTGACATATTTCTGCTTTGCTTCCTGTATTTTCTTTTACTTTTCGTTTTTTTTACTTCCTGTTTTGTTTCACTTTGCCGCCAGTTTATTAAATTGACACGCAACTGTGTGAGTGTGTAACTCTATGTGAAAAAGAAAAATATTCAAAGTATAAAGCAAGCGTTGCAAAATATTTCAAAATTTATTAAATTTACTTGGGGGCATGCATCACATAAAGACACTTACGAGAGTTCGAGGTACGCCATCATCTTTGTTAACTTATGTACTTTATGTCTGTGCACCACATAAAGTTCATAACATAAAAAATTCCAACTTAAAAAAGTCTATTTAATCCATTTTATCAAGTCGATGACTCTTTTTATCCAAAAACTTTTACAATAATTATTGCATGGGTATACTCAACCTAATTATTTAAAACAAAGCTTTTTCTATTTAAGGAAATTCTATGTACGTCATCAGTTTTGCGAATATTTGTTCTTTAAGTCAGAGAATAACATAAATAATGCAAATATTCAAAAACTACACTCAATACGCTTTTTTTTAAGGCACTAAAGAGTTTTTTCTTTTTAAAGCGAAAGATTTCATTATTTTACCCAAAATATTCACAATGATTTTTTAATTTTTATACACACGTGCTCCATCATAATCAGTAGAAGTAAAAGCTGCCAGGACTATCTGATCAGGATTTCCATAATTGTTTTAAACGTCATTGCGAAATTCTATTTATTTTTAGTCGACTCAAATATTGTAGTATCTGTTAATCTACGATTTTATTGACTTAAAACCTTTTGTTAACTGGTTAAAAAAACAAAAAAAAAAAAAACGTAACACTGCTATTTAGGGCTTGGTTCCTCTGAACTTACTTTCATCTCGCAAATACACAATCTGCTTTGACAACAGCACAATCCAAAAGTGGGCGGAGGTAAACAAATATATTTTTGAAAATTCTTATCTCAACTCTACAAAATTGTAATTAAATTCAATGTAAAATAAATTATTATATTCGATTAATTCCTCAATTTCGAACTTGTTAGTATCTTCAGCGAACTAGACTAAATACCACTTTTTATTTAAACCCATAAAGCCTTTTTATTCAATCAATTTCGGAATGCTTTAAAGTTCTTTAAAATCTGGTCATGGCCTAAAATCCTCAGGAATAATGCAACAAGTTAAGAAATGTTCTTTAGAATCAGAACCTCTAAGTTAAAGGGTTTTACAATAGAAAATTAAAAAATATGAAAATAGGCGCAAAATTCGAATAGAAACTTGTCGGATGTGGACCTCATCTATGCCCGAAAGGGTTTAAATGATCATAAAACAAACGGTGTTTTTAAAAATTTTAACTAATTTCAAAACGGGAGCTTGATTAATTGTCTTTCAGAGTCCTTTTTCAGTCTAGAGCATATGAGGTGTCTTTTGACACCTCTTGTTAGAAATAGTGTTAATTTTTTATGATTTTAATATATTTATAGTAAAAATCACATTATTAAACAACACTGTGAAATCCTTTGGTTGTAACGCTAGATTATATTCAAGAATCCTGCTAGTTTTAGTTGAATATTTCCAAAATTATAAGCCATGAGATACTTTATAGCCCACACTCGTAAACTCATAACTGCATATAGTGTCTGCCACATATGTCTTTATGTCTTGCTCATCTTGGTTGTGGCTCGTTTGCTTGCATTTTCCCGCTTGCCTGACTGAAATGAGCTGCATCCGGGCAACTGCAATCGCAGCTTTCTTAACGCCTCAGCACTTTTTTCGACCAAAACCCACACGCATGCAGCAACACACTTACATACACACGGACACACAGATACATGTTTGCGGTGGATGTCAGTCCAACTAGTATCGTTGCATCCGCTGCTTGTACGCTTATATGTTATGTATGTACTTTATTCCTGTTCCTGTGCGCGCTGGCGCATTTCCTTTTCCACCAGAAGCTTGCTTTGGTTGCGACGCAGACACAGATACACACACTAACACAGCCAACCACACTTTTATACAACGTCAACGAAAATTTGATGCATTTCCGGGATTTTCGCCGGCGCGTTTGCTTTTTGTGTGTGTGTGCCATTTTGACCGAGTACGAAGCCGCTTAGAGCTTGCGTACTTTCACAAAGAATTTATGTGCAATCTTAGAAAAATAATGATTATCTTTTATTTTATGGTTCAGCGGCACAACGACGTGCCCAAAGGCCTGTCCAATGCTTCAAGCAAAGCCAAAAAAAACCAAAAAAAAAAACAACAATATTTCTATATATGCCATCAAACAAAAGAAAGTATTTTTTTTATTAGTTGTAGTCTTGTCTTGCTATTGTTGTCCTTATTGTGGAAATGATCGCTATGGCTGTTGTCTGAGGCATAAAGTTGTGCGACAAGTGAGTCGTAAAAACCATAAGCTTATAATATTTTATGGCATTTTATTGTGGCGCAGGCGCCAATGACATTGGCCATTAGCGGCCATTGTATTATGGCCATTTGTTGAACACAGCCCACAATTTACGCATTGAAATTGTTTAAGCATTTAAAAATGCATTTTCCAAATAGCAACAAAATTGCAAAGAATCTTTTACTGATGCGCATTATGAATGGCAA
Organism: Chymomyza fuscimana; assembly: GCA_949987675.1. Classification (NCBI taxonomy): domain Eukaryota; kingdom Metazoa; phylum Arthropoda; class Insecta; order Diptera; family Drosophilidae; genus Chymomyza; species Chymomyza fuscimana. The sequence continues at coordinate 63,603,585 of OX465089.1, read as the reverse complement.
TCAGACTCGATTGCTCCCATGCGCATATATACGCTCACCAACCCAGCAAAAAATATGAATCGCCACAACTACTCCAAATGTAACTAGTTGCGAAGAGGCGTGGAGTAGAGAAATGGAAGAAGCAGAGCGCGGCAACTGTCACCAAGTGGCAAAATTGATCGCTGAGAGAATGTGAGCGACTATATTGTCGAAGGTGGAATGTGAAGAGTTTTGGAGACTCACTAAGATGGTATGGAATTGGTAAATGCCAAATATTTTATTTACATTTTTATCTGCCTCTATATATTAAATTATCAGGTCAACCGACTGACTGATTCATTGGCTATCAACGCATATACCCAAACATGGGCATGCATGGAGCTTTATTTTACATTGTAAGAAGACAGATGTATTAAGAATGGATTTTTTACAATTTCTGCCACAAGTAAAGGGGAATGTCCAGTCAAAATTAGTTTGGCGTGAACTTTTTAGCGATTAGGCGCTATGCTAATATATGGTATCATCCTATCGTTTCCGGTAATCCGATAAGAAATACCTTTGCTTTATTTTGCAGACACTGGTCATTACGTCAGTAATAAAGTGCAAAAATTTACGTTACTGCCTACCGGCCTTATACAAAAAAACTTGTGTTTTTCATTAATTAATAATAAAATAATAAAATAAAAAAAACTGTATAGCTAAACAAATTGAATGCATAGGATTAAAATATAAATATACATTTAGACAACACTAGTCAGAAGGTTGGGAACCAATGCAGAAGTACATTTTTTTCTGCAGGGTATAAACAGATATCATAAATTTACATACATATGTACATACAGAGTATATGCAGGCAATTTGCCGCTTAATTGATTGACAGCAATTCACTATGCAGTCATCTGCCTCCAAACAAGGATGAAACCAACACATACACGTACAGTTTATGTACATATGTGACTTTGTGTCTGTGTTTGGCGTGCAAATAAAGTGCTACTTATGAAATGACCTAGTTAATCATTAGAGCTGCTTTTAAAGTATCATAAAGAATCGTTTAAGTGCTACAAAGTGCATATTTTTCAATTGATAATAGCAAATTTCTTAAAAATTAAATCAAAGGGATTTCCTTTGGCTGCACTGCAGGATGTCCCTTAATCCCGGTATGCAGTTCCAAAATTTATAGCCGTAAATTTTTGCACATTATTACTGCTATAATGACCAGTGCCAAAATACAGTTTTTGGCTGGGTGGTGTCAGGGCGATGCAGCATTACGACATCGCCACCGAATCAAGCGTGCTCACTACTAAGCACAGTGCAAGAGTCCTGCCCTCTTGACACACTTGTTCGGAAATTCTGGGAGTTGGATCAGATTCCAAATGTCACAGAGAAAAAACTGTATACCCCAGAACAATTGCTTTGCGAGAAGTTCTTTTGTGATACCATCACTCAAAATACCTCAGGACGTTTAAGAGTTTCGTTGCCCTTCAAGTCAAGTCCAATGAGCCTTGGCTCCTCATTTGAGACGGCTAAACGCCGCTTCCTGGCATTAGAAAGACGAATGCTCGCTAAGCCAGATGTTCACGCAATGTTCATTGATTTTATGAAGGAATATATTGCGCTGGGCCACATGACTGCAACTGACAACTCAGTCCCGAGAGAGCCGCATTATTACATACCATATCAATGCGTGCTAAGACCGCAAAGCACTTCAACAAAATTAAGAGTGGTCTTTGATGCATCTTGCAAAACAACCTCGCAATTATCATTAAATGATATTCTTATGGTGGGACCTACGATCCAGCCATGTTTGTTTGCAACCCTCTTAAGATTCAGATTTCGACAGTATGCAATGACCGCTGATATCACGAAAATGTACCGTCAAGTTCAAGTTGACGAGGATCAACGCAACTTTCAGTTGATCATTTGGAGGGAGGAACGGACAGAGCCACTTCAGACGTATCAGTTGAATACTGTCACTTACGGAACTGCTAGTGCGCCTTTCTTAGCCGTCAGGTGTTTAAAACACCTTAGCGATTTATGTGCTAACTCGCATCCCCTCGGGTCACGGTCACTAGCCAGAGATTTTTACGTTGACGATTTATTATCTGGAGCTGACTCATTAGAAGAGCTCACGTCCTTGCGTAACGAGCTCATAGAAGTTTTGGAATCTGCTGGCTTCGTTTTAGCAAAATGGTCATCAAATTGCCAACTCAGCGAAGCACAGCCTAATGAAACCGCCATATCCTTAGGCGAAGTCCCAGATACCAGAACACTAGGCCTTATCTGGAGTCCAAAGTCCGATGAGTTCAAATATTCGATGGTGGATATTGGACAAGAAAGCATCATAACTAAACGCGCAGTTGTGTCCTTCACAGCCCGTTTATTTGACCCACTTGGGTTACTGTGCCCACTTATAACAAAGGCCAAGGCCTTCATTCAGGAGATCTGGCTCCTTAAACTTGATTGGGATGAAACGCTCCCTGATCAGCTCCAGCAAAGTTGGAAATCCATAGCGAGTTGCTTTGCAGAGCTTGAAGCAATAAAAATCCCGCGTCACATTGGTATTAGCAAGCACACAACTTGTGAAATACATGGCTTTGCTGATGCATCTACAAGAGCATATGGTTGCTGCTTGTATGTCCGAGTCGCACAGTCTCAGTCAGTGGTGGTCCGTCTACTTACAGCAAAATCCAGAGTAGCTCCACTGAAGACTAAATCAGTACCGAGGCTCGAGCTGTGCGCTGCACACTTGCTTGCTAATTTATTGGAAGAAGTTAGCAATATAGTAGATTTCCCAATTGAAAAAACAGTATTGTGGTCCGACTCAGAAGTAGTGCTGCATTGGTTAAAAACGCACCCGTCGCACCTAAATACTTTTGTCGCAAATCGAGTAGCAGAAGTACAAGAGAAAACTGCTACGGCCACTTGGCGTCATGTACCAACCAAAGAGAACCCAGCAGACTTAGTGTCGCGTGGTTGCTCAATTAGTGAGCTTAACGAGTCCTTTTGGTTTACTGGCCCGCTATTTCTTTGTAAACATTCAAACGAGTGGCCTAAAAACAAGCACCTTCCTCTAGCTGAAGAAGAACAAGCCCTTGAAAAGAAAAAAACCACCACTGCTCTCATCGCGGCCGATGTAGACACACATCCCATTTTACAAATTGTCCGTGACTCATCTTCGTACTTGAAGGTAGTACGCATCGTCTCTTATGTCCGACGATTTGCTTACGCAACAAAAAGCCGTGCTTGGCCGTCACTAAGGCTTTCGGCCGACGAACTGGGCATCGCCTTTCTAACCGTTGCACAAACAGTGCAGCGAGAGTGTTTCGACAATGAAATTACACTGCTCGAAAAGTCGAAAATCCTGCCAAGTTCGATTCAAAAGTTAAATCCATTTATAGCGAATGAACAAGCCGACAATCACACGTTTTCCTTAATGCGTGTCGGTGGCCGCTTGCTGAACGCTCCTCTCTCATATAACGCAAAATTTCCAATACTAATGCCAAAGGGCTGCAGATTTGTTTTGCTGTATATACAGCATCTGCACCGCACCAACTGCCATGCTGGTCCGCGAGCATTGGTCGGTTTATTACGCCAAACAATTTGGCTTATAAACGCCCGTCGAGAATGCAGTGCTGTTGTAAGACAATGCGTCCACTGCTTCCGATATAAGCCGAGACTATTATCCCAAATTATGGGCAATTTACCCGCTGACCGACTGAATGGCAATCGTCCATTCGAAATAAGCGGAGTGGATCTATTTGGTCCAATAAAAGTCTCGCTAGGCATAAGAGGAAAACAGCCCATCAAGATGTACATAGCAATTTTCATCTGCTTCGCATCTAAGGCTGTCCATTTAGAAATGGTTAAAGATTTATCAACTGATACCTTCATTCTATGCTTAAACAGGTTCATGGGACGCCGAGGACTACTCAAGACACTGTACTGCGACAATGCCACCAACTTTGTGGGTGCTGCACGCATCCTCCAAGGCCTCAAGGACCACCAAGATGCACACAAGGGCATCATCATGGACCATGCAGCAGTTCGGGGATTCGAGGTGCGGTTCATCCCGCCACGAGCGCCTCACTTCGGAGGGCTGTGGGAGGCAGCCGTCAAATCCGCCAAGCACCTGTTCCTACGAGCCGTAGGCGGCGCGCTGCTGCGAGAGGACGAGCTTCAGACAATAGCGGTAGAAGTAGAAGCAGTGCTCAACTCTCGTCCAATAGGAGTCGAAACAACGAGCCCCAACGACGGCGTAACCCTCACGCCAGGGCATCTACTAATAGGGCAAACGCTCGCAACGCTGCCGCCCGCGTCCAAGCAGTCAGACAACGACGTCGCCCTGACGCAATTGCACAGATGGCAGCTAGTCTCCGCGATCAAGCAGCGGTTTTGGAGAGACTGGTCGAGAGACTACCTGCTATCATTGCAAGAAAGGGCAAAGTGGACTGAGGCGGCTGCCAATTTAAAGGAAGGCACGGTGGTAGTTGTTCAAGAGGACAACGCACCGCCACAGCAATGGCTCATGGGAGTCATCACCGAGACTGTTGCCGGCTCTGATGGCAAAGTTAGAGTCGCAACAGTCAAAACTAAGACGGGCATATACAAGCGCCCAATAAAACGCCTAGCCCCCTTACCAATTCTTGATTGAGCCAATCAATCAACGCGGCCGATGTTGAGTCGTTACCTTAGTTTAGTATACCATAAGATAAGAAGAGAAATATGTAAATGAATTGTAATGTTAAGTAACATAAATGTTATATTATTAAGCTAGCTGTAACGCCACTGAAGGCATTTTAGTTACTTCACTCTCCGTTTACCTCGCTCACAGCCAAGAAGCATTTAATTATCTACGAACAAGTTGTTGCGTTTTTATAACGATTTACCCGCGTATAAACTTTATGCTTTAATTTGTACATATTACACCTAACATTCAACAATTATACAAGAACATTTATAAACTCTGCACTACACATTCACCTTAATACATATATTGTACACAACATAGTACATATATTAAAATACATTACAACATTTAAACATAACCAACAACGTGTACAAACATTTATAAAATACGCAAACATTTTGGCGCCCCCGGGTGGACTAATTAAAGTAATTCTTGGCTCGCGTGTGAAATTTAAATATTCTACTGTGTCTGTGTGCTCCTGCGGCCTTCTGGAAATAACCAAAAAATCTTCAACAAACTTTGACTTGGTCGTCGCTGGAGGCACATCTACATACATATCTGTGGCCATCTACTCAAGACATGAACTACTGCCAAAATTGCCAAAATTGCAATTGGTACAACTTGGGTAATAGCCCATGCCAGGTAACTAGTCACCAAAATTAATAAAAAATTGAAGCCACCAGCTAATTTACTGTGTTCGTGTGTTGCATGTATTGTGAACCGGCATTTACATATGTACATACATATCTGCCAATAAGTTTGCAACTACACTTATAAAAAATTTAAAATTGTTTTGAAATTGTTAAACCTCCTATCTTAAAAATAAGTAATAAATAAATTAATTTCAACAACACAAAAAAAAATTCATGCAAACGAACTAAATATAATAAAAAGGTTACACATATCTACATACAAACACATACATATATCGCATATGAACAAACAAAACGACACAGAGCTGCAACAAACATAACCAAAATGTGGTAAATAATTGGCAAACAGATATGTATATACACATATCTATTTAAACACTATACACACAACATATTAAAATATTAACAAATAAAATCATTGCATTTTTTGTTAAACATAAAAAAAAAAAAAAAAAAAACATAAGTAAACGGCTTGCCGCTTATTTTACAATATATAACATAAATATTCACATACATACACAGAATATTAATATATGCATGTATAAAGCTGGCTTGCCGCTTAAATTCAAGGTGCCCATTTATATACATATGTATGTACATAAGAAATTCTTAGCCTTTCTTTGTACAAGTGGAAAGTTGCCGTTAAAAAATTTGGCGGCACTTTCTTTACATAAAGAATTTGGCGGCACTTTCGTTACATATTACCATAGTGAAAAGAAAATTGGAGAGTCATCTTTCTCGCTTTGTTTCCACCTTCTTTAAAAACAGTTTCGTAGCTCACGCTAAAGTGCATTTAACAGAATTTGATCGTCACTCATTTATTGGATACGCTCTTTCGTAACTACCATACTAAGTGCTCGCTCAGCAACTGTTGCTTGCTCCCTCGCACTTTACATTACACATTACATTGCGTGCGCTCTTAATTGCAGTTGCCGCTCATTGCTATTAACACTGGCGCTCTCTGCGCTCACTGCTGTTAACACCACTTTACACATACTAACAACCAGCCCAGACTGTTAACACCATCTGGTTACAGTACTGCTGCTGCCTGGTCTGTTATCACTGTAATTGCTATATTGCAACAAACCAACTTTGAGCAGTTATATTTGTTTGGATACTGCTGTTGAGTGTAATACTTGCACACACAGCATACACAATATTATCTACTTAAATATTTGTTGCTAATTACACAAATACGCCATATTAACGGCTATTAACAATTCAATAACATAATTGCACTTCTGAGCCACTGTCAACTCTCAATTAACATTGCAAGTCAAGTTGAGATAACAGTGATTGAGCCTACAGCTGATTACTTTAACATTGGGTCCCATTTACATTAACATTGTAAACACATTGCCCATTTACACTGACCAACATAAACAATTTATTGTTAAGTCATTTGGTCATAATTCGCACTGTACTCTTTTTAATTGTGTTTTCGCTGCAAATCATTGCACACACAAGTGCATTGCGCTGCCATTTAAGCAAATAAAATATAAATTAACAAAAATAAATAATGCCTTCAAAAAAGCAACTGCTTCGTCAAGCGGCATCTGACAGTTCAGACGCTTTGGCAACGCTTCAACAATTAGACTCTGTAAAGAGAGACATTGCTCGAATCAAGGATTCAGTCCAAAGGCAATCAATTTCATTTAATTCTGTTGAGTTAGAATGTCGATTGGACATCCTCAACACATACATTTCAAGAGCGTTCAAACTTCAATTGGAAATTGACAATTGCAACCCAGAATTAGCCTCCCGCGCTGAACTGGAAGATTTGTGTGTGTCTACAAAGGCAGCACTTGTTGAGGTTGGAGCTCGACCTCACAGGCCTAATGTGAGCGACACAACTTTAAACAGCACATTGTCTCATACTAGACACTTGCCTCATATGAAACTTCCACGTTTCAGCGGCAAGTATTCCGATTACAAAAACTTTATTGGCCTTTTTGAAAGTTTGATTGGCAACGATCCATCACTTTCAAACGTTGAAAAGTTTAATCACTTATTGTCATGTTTAGAAAAAGAAGCATTGGGTACAGTCAAAGCCTTTCAAGTGACTGACTGTAATTACCCGAAGGCATTAGCAGCGTTAAAAAGAGTTTATGACAACAGTTGCCTTATATTTTTTGATAGCATCGCACAATTATTTAATTTGCCTGCCATGCAAGGGCCGTCTGCTTCGTCGTTGCGTTCGCTAATAGACACTGTAACGGCTATCTATGAGTCCCTCCTGTCAATTGGAGATGATAAAAAAATTGCAAATGCCATGATAATTCATCTGGCAATGGCTAAGGTTGATCCAAAAACGCGTTCTCGGTGGGAAGAGAACCTGGATTACCAAAAAATACCTCTGTGGAGTGATTGCGAGGAGGCCCTTAATAAGCGGTACCAGCACCTCTCGGCTGATGAAGTCACATCAAGCCATTCAAAACCCCGAAAAGGCTCACATGAACCGACTCGCAAGCCCACCACTAAGACCTCTTTGGCTGTTATGCAGCAGCAAGAAATTTCTACTGACCCTAAATGTCCGTTCTGCAAGTCCAATGAGCACTATATTCGTTCTTGCTCATCATTTATGGCTGCAAATATATACGATCGGTATAGATTCGTAAAAAACCACCCACTTTGTGTGAACTGTTTGAGAAAAGGCCATAGCGTATCTGATTGCAAATGCTCAAAGTGTAGAGTGTGCTCTAAGCCCCATAACACTTTGCTGCATAGATACACTCCAAATATAAAGTCCAATGCCCAAGCAAATGCAGGTCAAACAGGGCAAGTTGTAGAGTCGACACGCCACTCCAACGCTGTGTCCTCAGTCAGTCACGCTTTAGCTCCGGAAAGCGAGCAAGTTGTGCTGGCAACGGCAATCGTAAATATAAAAGGGTTAACAGGCCAGCATCAGCCAGCTAGAGTCCTTCTAGATTCCGGCTCCCAAGTGAGCTTTATTACGGAAGAATTGGCAAAAAATCTAAACCTCAAACAACAGCGTAAGAACATAAACTTGCTAGGTATAGGCAAATCAGGACTGTCCGCACGTCACGTCGTCGAAACGACCATAGCTTCACGCGTCAGTCCGTACGAAATAACTACAGAATTCATAGTTTTAAAAAGTATTTCGTCATACCATCCAGGACGCACGCTTCCAACGAATGGCTGGAACGTTCCTGATGATGTTATCCTTGCAGATCCATTATTCTTTAAGCCACAACGAATTGACATACTGCTAGGTGCAGATGTCTTCTTTGAGCTCCTGAAAGAGGGTCGAATTAAGAATGGCAGAGATGTACCCACTCTCCAAAATACAGTTTTTGGCTGGGTGGTGTCAGGGCGATGCAGCATTACGACATCGCCACCGAATCAAGCGTGCTCACTACTAAGCACAGTGCAAGAGTCCTGCCCTCTTGACACACTTGTTCGGAAATTCTGGGAGTTGGATCAGATTCCAAATGTCACAGAGAAAAAACTGTATACCCCAGAACAATTGCTTTGCGAGAAGTTCTTTTGTGATACCATCACTCAAAATACCTCAGGACGTTTAAGAGTTTCGTTGCCCTTCAAGTCAAGTCCAATGAGCCTTGGCTCCTCATTTGAGACGGCTAAACGCCGCTTCCTGGCATTAGAAAGACGAATGCTCGCTAAGCCAGATGTTCACGCAATGTTCATTGATTTTATGAAGGAATATATTGCGCTGGGCCACATGACTGCAACTGACAACTCAGTCCCGAGAGAGCCGCATTATTACATACCATATCAATGCGTGCTAAGACCGCAAAGCACTTCAACAAAATTAAGAGTGGTCTTTGATGCATCTTGCAAAACAACCTCGCAATTATCATTAAATGATATTCTTATGGTGGGACCTACGATCCAGCCATGTTTGTTTGCAACCCTCTTAAGATTCAGATTTCGACAGTATGCAATGACCGCTGATATCACGAAAATGTACCGTCAAGTTCAAGTTGACGAGGATCAACGCAACTTTCAGTTGATCATTTGGAGGGAGGAACGGACAGAGCCACTTCAGACGTATCAGTTGAATACTGTCACTTACGGAACTGCTAGTGCGCCTTTCTTAGCCGTCAGGTGTTTAAAACACCTTAGCGATTTATGTGCTAACTCGCATCCCCTCGGGTCACGGTCACTAGCCAGAGATTTTTACGTTGACGATTTATTATCTGGAGCTGACTCATTAGAAGAGCTCACGTCCTTGCGTAACGAGCTCATAGAAGTTTTGGAATCTGCTGGCTTCGTTTTAGCAAAATGGTCATCAAATTGCCAACTCAGCGAAGCACAGCCTAATGAAACCGCCATATCCTTAGGCGAAGTCCCAGATACCAGAACACTAGGCCTTATCTGGAGTCCAAAGTCCGATGAGTTCAAATATTCGATGGTGGATATTGGACAAGAAAGCATCATAACTAAACGCGCAGTTGTGTCCTTCACAGCCCGTTTATTTGACCCACTTGGGTTACTGTGCCCACTTATAACAAAGGCCAAGGCCTTCATTCAGGAGATCTGGCTCCTTAAACTTGATTGGGATGAAACGCTCCCTGATCAGCTCCAGCAAAGTTGGAAATCCATAGCGAGTTGCTTTGCAGAGCTTGAAGCAATAAAAATCCCGCGTCACATTGGTATTAGCAAGCACACAACTTGTGAAATACATGGCTTTGCTGATGCATCTACAAGAGCATATGGTTGCTGCTTGTATGTCCGAGTCGCACAGTCTCAGTCAGTGGTGGTCCGTCTACTTACAGCAAAATCCAGAGTAGCTCCACTGAAGACTAAATCAGTACCGAGGCTCGAGCTGTGCGCTGCACACTTGCTTGCTAATTTATTGGAAGAAGTTAGCAATATAGTAGATTTCCCAATTGAAAAAACAGTATTGTGGTCCGACTCAGAAGTAGTGCTGCATTGGTTAAAAACGCACCCGTCGCACCTAAATACTTTTGTCGCAAATCGAGTAGCAGAAGTACAAGAGAAAACTGCTACGGCCACTTGGCGTCATGTACCAACCAAAGAGAACCCAGCAGACTTAGTGTCGCGTGGTTGCTCAATTAGTGAGCTTAACGAGTCCTTTTGGTTTACTGGCCCGCTATTTCTTTGTAAACATTCAAACGAGTGGCCTAAAAACAAGCACCTTCCTCTAGCTGAAGAAGAACAAGCCCTTGAAAAGAAAAAAACCACCACTGCTCTCATCGCGGCCGATGTAGACACACATCCCATTTTACAAATTGTCCGTGACTCATCTTCGTACTTGAAGGTAGTACGCATCGTCTCTTATGTCCGACGATTTGCTTACGCAACAAAAAGCCGTGCTTGGCCGTCACTAAGGCTTTCGGCCGACGAACTGGGCATCGCCTTTCTAACCGTTGCACAAACAGTGCAGCGAGAGTGTTTCGACAATGAAATTACACTGCTCGAAAAGTCGAAAATCCTGCCAAGTTCGATTCAAAAGTTAAATCCATTTATAGCGAATGAACAAGCCGACAATCACACGTTTTCCTTAATGCGTGTCGGTGGCCGCTTGCTGAACGCTCCTCTCTCATATAACGCAAAATTTCCAATACTAATGCCAAAGGGCTGCAGATTTGTTTTGCTGTATATACAGCATCTGCACCGCACCAACTGCCATGCTGGTCCGCGAGCATTGGTCGGTTTATTACGCCAAACAATTTGGCTTATAAACGCCCGTCGAGAATGCAGTGCTGTTGTAAGACAATGCGTCCACTGCTTCCGATATAAGCCGAGACTATTATCCCAAATTATGGGCAATTTACCCGCTGACCGACTGAATGGCAATCGTCCATTCGAAATAAGCGGAGTGGATCTATTTGGTCCAATAAAAGTCTCGCTAGGCATAAGAGGAAAACAGCCCATCAAGATGTACATAGCAATTTTCATCTGCTTCGCATCTAAGGCTGTCCATTTAGAAATGGTTAAAGATTTATCAACTGATACCTTCATTCTATGCTTAAACAGGTTCATGGGACGCCGAGGACTACTCAAGACACTGTACTGCGACAATGCCACCAACTTTGTGGGTGCTGCACGCATCCTCCAAGGCCTCAAGGACCACCAAGATGCACACAAGGGCATCATCATGGACCATGCAGCAGTTCGGGGATTCGAGGTGCGGTTCATCCCGCCACGAGCGCCTCACTTCGGAGGGCTGTGGGAGGCAGCCGTCAAATCCGCCAAGCACCTGTTCCTACGAGCCGTAGGCGGCGCGCTGCTGCGAGAGGACGAGCTTCAGACAATAGCGGTAGAAGTAGAAGCAGTGCTCAACTCTCGTCCAATAGGAGTCGAAACAACGAGCCCCAACGACGGCGTAACCCTCACGCCAGGGCATCTACTAATAGGGCAAACGCTCGCAACGCTGCCGCCCGCGTCCAAGCAGTCAGCAAGCAGCGGTTTTGGAGAGACTGGTCGAGAGACTACCTGCTATCATTGCAAGAAAGGGCAAAGTGGACTGAGGCGGCTGCCAATTTAAAGGAAGGCACGGTGGTAGTTGTTCAAGAGGACAACGCACCGCCACAGCAATGGCTCATGGGAGTCATCACCGAGACTGTTGCCGGCTCTGATGGCAAAGTTAGAGTCGCAACAGTCAAAACTAAGACGGGCATATACAAGCGCCCAATAAAACGCCTAGCCCCCTTACCAATTCTTGATTGAGCCAATCAATCAACGCGGCCGATGTTGAGTCGTTACCTTAGTTTAGTATACCATAAGATAAGAAGAGAAATATGTAAATGAATTGTAATGTTAAGTAACATAAATGTTATATTATTAAGCTAGCTGTAACGCCACTGAAGGCATTTTAGTTACTTCACTCTCCGTTTACCTCGCTCACAGCCAAGAAGCATTTAATTATCTACGAACAAGTTGTTGCGTTTTTATAACGATTTACCCGCGTATAAACTTTATGCTTTAATTTGTACATATTACACCTAACATTCAACAATTATACAAGAACATTTATAAACTCTGCACTACACATTCACCTTAATACATATATTGTACACAACATAGTACATATATTAAAATACATTACAACATTTAAACATAACCAACAACGTGTACAAACATTTATAAAATACGCAAACAATAAGGTAGTGTTTTTTTTTATCGGATTCTGGTTTTTTTTTTGTGGGGTTCATAGCAATTTTGACATTTTCTAAATCAAACTAATAAAAATAAAATGAATTGTCGTCATTATCTTATTCTTGCATTATCTTTTATAATCAACAAGACATTAGTTACGTACAATTTATATGAAAACGTTGTGAGGCAAATGATGAAAATGTTCATATGATGGTGAAAAATAATTAATTTAATACTTTGTTTGGATTGTTAGAGCGTCATTTGGTTCCTAAACAGCTCTAAACAATTAATAAATCGTAAACGGCTTTGTAAAAAATGTTTCGCAACAATTTGTTTCTACCAGCCATTATTTAAGGCCGTAATGATATAAGCCAAGTACGCAGCAGTGTAAAACCGCCTGAAAGATAACAAAACTTCATATAAAAAAAACACTGTCAAAATTCTTAGCTCCAAGAATTTACGCAGCTCCAGTGCTGCCCATTTTTAGTGAAATTGACATGTAGATGGCGCTCTAAGTTTTTTTTTTTGGGCGCTAAAAATAAAACATTAATGTGCAGCAACTTATTTTGATTGCAGAAACAATGTCGCGTCTGCAAAATAGATGCACAAATTTTACTAAAGAGCAGAAAATTGTCGTTTAGGGATCATGTGGGGTCCAACAACGCAAACCGAAAATGCTGCCGATTCTGTAGCATGGCTTTGAATTGACAATTTTCCGAAAAATGTGAATAATTGAATTGCAATATTAATTAACTTTAAAATTCGTACGTCTCTACAAAATTTTCCACACTCAGCTCTGCGTATTTAATATGAGTTTACGCTCATACTCCGTTTTTACTTGAGTTTCGCAAATAACTAGGCAATAATGGCAATAATAATACATATTAAGTAATATTTTCATATGGCGATTAATTTTTGCACTTTTTATTATTTTATACACTTGTAAACAATTTGAACAAACAGCTGATTTTTATATTTACTTTTTGGCGCCATCTTTTGTTAGTAGTGCCATCTACATACATGGGCAGCACTACTTCCAACTAGTGGCGCCATATTACGTTAAGTATTTTTTTTTTTTTTTTTTTTTTTTTTTTTTTTTTTTTTTGAATATATTTATTTATTGGCAATCAACCGAAAAATTCAAAAGGTTTTAATCCAATATTTATACAAAAATAAATCGCTACACACTAAATATAGGTGTGTGATAGGAAGTATTTTCAAAATCATAAAAGTCGGCTACCCAAAATTTTTGGCCGTAATTTTTTTTTATAAAGTTTTTCTATTACGGAACTAATCAATATTCGTAATGCAAATAAACTATCAATTACAAGCACAATGTCTTTGGTCATGATTTGTCAATTGCTTCTATAAGAATATTCGATAATTTTATAAAAGTCTTTAAGAAGCAAAATGGAATCCCACTAAAATTGTAGCCTACCTTTTAAGGTTTAAGGCCACGATGCAGACACGAAAAACGCTACCTACCAAAAACTGCGACTTATTTTGGTTACGAAGCGAACAGTGAATGGATGCATGAATACTCGTCACCGTCTATTCCTTGTAATATTTTGTGGAAACAATGCTATAATTATGACTTGCATTGCCATTTTAATATAAGATGAAGAAATAAGGTGACGAAAGGCTAAGCGCAGGAAAAAGCTGAGTTAAGTCAACTTGCTTGCATTTTTGTTCGTTGACTTGCATGCGCCAATCTGCAAGAAATCTTTCCACAGATAGTAGGCGGCGAGCCAGTATAGCTGTTGCCTTTGCTGGGCATCTGGAGCAACTAAGAATCTCCGTATCAGCAAACGTAGAAGTCGTAAGCTGGTAGTCTGTGGGGATGTCCGCCGTGTATAGGATGTAGAAGACAGGTCCGAAAACACTGCCTTGGGGCACTCCAGCTTCGATCACGTGATCCTGGGAGGTAGTTGCGTTACATCTCACTGCAAAGACTCTTTTGTATAGATACGACTCGAGCAGCTTGTGCGTATTTTGTATCAGCAGATTTGTTATTTTGTACATAAGACCGTCTAGCCAGACTCGGTCAAATGCATGTGGGACGTCAAGAAATATATCGTATTTCTGATGTGATCTGATTAACCTGTTCGATCGTTCCATGTTTTTCTCTAAAATCAAATTGGTTCGATGTTATTATGTTGCGCACTTTGATATGTGGGCTTTTCAAACAGTTTGGACAGACAGGTTAGGAGGCTAATTGGTTTATATATATGACGAAGGCTGCGTTTTATCTTTTCCCGGCTTAGGAATCATTACTATGATCAACTTTTTCCAATTATCAGGGAAATACCCAAGTCTTGTTATTGGATTAAAAAGACGACATATGTGTAAAACCGCACACTTTGGGAGCTTAATGATCATTTTCGGTGTATTCAAATCAAACGGGCTTTAGTTGCTCTTTGATGACTTTTGCAGTTTCGCTCGGCCTGAATTCGATTGGTTTAAAGGCTCTACTGGATTGCAACGTGACAGTGATGGGAGCACAAAAGAATTGGTGGCAGGGTTTGGCTGGAGCACTTTTTTTAGGTGGGCCGCAAATGCACTAGCTCTTTCTGCAGCCAGGTACCGATGGGACTCCTTAGAGGCATGGTTGTTGCGATTGGAGCATCTCCACAGTGGATGTTTTTTGCTGGTGGAAGAGAGTTGCTCGATGTACTGACGTTGGGCATCTGCTTTCTCCAGCTTTAATACCTTGGTGAGCATGCGTGTAGTTACTTTCAGTCTGTGCTTTGCAGTCGGTGATCTAATTGACTGCCCATCGCAGTCGTCGCTTTTCCAGCACCAGCTGTCCGATTTCTCGCTTTGTGCTACTGTGGTTCAACATATTTGTCTTGCGGTGTTGAGACCTTAACTGCTGCTACTAATTCAGACGTTAGTGTGTCTGATGAACGATCGATGTCGTCCTTAGTAGTCAGAGCAGGAGTTGGTTCGATGTGTGAACAAATGTATCTTTTATACTTGAGCCAGCTTGTTCTGTTGTTTGTCCTATATGGCCGTTCGACAATCTGTTGTTGGTGCAGGAGATTAAGAAGGATCGGTGGTCAGACGATAAGTCATGCTTCGTGGAATATTTCTGGTGATTGCGAAATCAATAAGATCAGGGAGGATTTGCAGGCCAGTAGGTAGGCTTACCCGGAGACACATAGTCGAACTTGTTCCGGGATTTAATGATCGCGTTGCATAGCTGCTTTCCCTTTGGGCTCCCCAAGCGTGTTAAGGAACCCCGTGAATTGATCAGAGATCGAAAAGAGAGATGGGCAGTAGACTGCGGCCAGAGTCACTGGACCGCTATTGGTTTGTAAATTTAGACAAGTAGATTGTAAGTAGTTCGTATCAAACCTGTGCAAAAAGTGGTGTTTGATGCGATTTCGAATTAATATGCCAGTGCCACCATGAGCTTTGCCGCCGGGTGGTTCGTTGCATAAAAGTTGGAAGGAAGTTGTATTTGTTTGTCAGGTGCGTCTCCGCAAGTAGCATTACGTCGATATTTTTGTTGTTTAAGAAATGTGTAAGTTCTAGTTTGTGCTGTGAAATGCCATTTGCGTTCCACAGAGATATCCGTAGCGAAGTCATTAAGTTGATTTTGATGATACAAGTAGTTGTATCAGGATACTTTGGTTTCTCATGAGTTCTTACATAGTGGTTTGCATAAACGTCATAAAGTCAGCAATACTTTTTTGTAGCGAAAGCATAGCTGCTTCAATGCTGCTTTGTTGTTGCTGATCATTATGGCATACATTTGGCAGTGTTTGCTCTGTCTTCTTCTTACAGCAGATATTGATTGAAAATCTGGAAAGCACCGTTGAATGTAATTTTCGTGTTGCTCGACCCAAAATTACCCTAAAAACTCTTTTTTTACGAAGGTTCATTTTTCGTGTAAACTAGTGTAATTTATACACTTTTGTCAATATCTTTCGAAGTGTTTATCTGATCTTATATCATTTCTGCACAATTCTGTTATTAGTATCAAGGTTTGTGACATTGCATAACTTCGATTCAGTGGCTTTTATGGTGGGTGCGAGACGTTGTTTAATATTTATATAAGCAATTTGCAATTAAAAACTTAGTTTCGAACGACTTCAATGATTATGAAAAAGACGAAAAATTTCATAAAAACAGCGACCAAACCGTAAGTTTTGACAATAATACATATATTTCATATAATTCAATCATCTACAGTTTCGTAAAAAAATTATCAAAATCAGTTTAGTACATACCAGAAATTTTTGCTGTTAAAGGGGTCTACGCAAAACTTAATATAAAAAAAAAATCCCATTTGGGATATTTTGTTTTAAATGAAGTTTTGTGTTTCCGTGCGAAATATTTCGTGCTGCTTATAGGCCTTATGTAGAGACACTTTTTTTCTAATTTCGATAAATAGTTTTTTATAATATTTCGAAATCCGTATCATGAAAAATACTTTTGACCTAATACTACGGAAACCACTAAAACATGTTCTCAACATACATTTTGAGTAAACTAAAATAATCAATAATAATATTCTTCATTGTAGTTATACTGTACACGGTACGTCCTAACAATTAAAAGTTGTTTTTAGTTGGGCTTCCAGGCAAAAGAAATTTATTGCTTCTAGCTCGTGGTGTCTCCTAGAAAGAGACAATGCCGAAAGACGGACGGACGGATATGTGAATGAAGACAGTCATCTCCACTGTACACTTGAAGTGTATAACGTGGTTAGTGTGGTTAACATAATAAATTGCAATAGATTTCTGAAGTATTCGTTTCATTATATGCTTTAAAATTTCTATCGGAAATCACATACCAAAACATATTCATTCATTAATTATTTTAAAACAATTTTAAAATGTGAAAAAATTATTACAAACATGGTGGTCGTTTTAAATGAAACGATTGATATTAAATGAAATCAAGAACTTTTCCATTAAATTTTAATTATTCTGCTCCAAAAACATGCTATACTTAATTCTTTTAATATAGAATATGAAGCCATTAATCAGCACATATTGATGCCATTTTAAATTGAACTTTATATGATTTACATATGTTGTATTAATTTCTACGATATTTTCATTTGTTGGTTGAAATAAGATACTTGCAGAAAATTAATACTCTTCATACAATAAAGGCTACAGGGAAATATTAAACAACAAAAATGCATATATTGAATAAAATTTAAATCTAGTTGATTTTGCTGAATTCACAGCTTAAAAAATAATTTTATTTCTTATAATTGGGATACAAGTTAAAAACTCCCTTTAGAGTAGCTATATACATATATATAATATAAAAATAAACCCTTGCAGTTTAAGCTTTCGAGTGTAAAAAGTTATTTAAAAAAAAAAACAGCGTTGCTGCCAAACAGCAGTCAAGTGGGGTACATAAAATCCAAGTACTTCCTTGCTTTTGTGAGAAATTAAAGGCATACAACAAGCGCATTTAAATACATCTCCGACATGGCAATGATGATTATGAGATATATATATATATATATATATATGTATATATGAAGCCACATCCTTGGCATGCCTTCCCACACAAGTAACCTTAACCACTACACTCATACCATGGGTACACACTGAAGACACTCATTCAGACGCAGATACGAGGTCCTGGATGGAGCGACACCCATAAGCGCCTTTAATAATGCGCAGCGTAGCTTGGCTCGACGCGTGTAAAACTTTCAGCGGATAACGTCACTCAAGCAGCATTCAGAAATGACGTAATATGCCCCTTATCAAATATGCCGGAAGAGTCAGAGTGCTGCTTGTTAAGTTTAAATACACTACATTTTTACACTGGGAAAAATAATGAGTCATACATATAAGAAATATTGTCAGAATTTATAACTTTGGAGTAAAGCTAATCATGTAAATATTTTTTGTAAGATGTTATAAAATTTGTTGAATGTCCTTTGGACAGTTTACAAATAAAAAGAATTTATAACTAACCTGACTAAAATTTTAAATGAATCTCTAAATGACTCCAATTTAAATCTCACTTTTTAGCAAATTTTTAATTTTGATCTCTTTGGTTCTTTACATTTTAAATTTTCGAAATTAACGTTTTCGATGCAAATTAATTAATTAATAATTATACAAATATCTGCAAGACTTTTTTTTCTTGTTAAGACTTATTTATGATTATTGTATTTTGTATTATAGCCGAATAAACGCTTTTGTTATAGTAGTACGAAAAGGCTTATAATAACATCATCTGTATAGTGTTATTAGTCCAAATATTGGGGCTAGGTACGAAATTTTCGAAAAGATCGATTTAAGATTTCAAGGTTTCATTCTTCTTCTTCTCCCAAACCCTTGTTTACCTCTTTTCGGATTCACTTATGCTCCTCCTGAGGTGTGGGTATGCGATCTCAGCGTTTGTCTGCAGGCATTCCGATCCTGGATCATGTCGTCGCTGAGACCCATTCGTTGGTGATGTTAAAAGGTGATGTTTTTGGCACTTGCGTATGGATATTCGTTAGTTATGGACTTTCCTTTTACACCGGCGGTTGTCTCCAGACCCGGTAACCAATCGCATACACTGATCTTTGGAAGATCTTTAAGATGTTAAAAATGTGCCTCAGGCTCAATGTGATGGTAAGTATGCCTGCATCTGACTAGTTCTCTTTTAGGGACCTCTTACGCCAGGCAGAGAATACCGTGGTGATAAATTATATTACAGGAATTTTTAATTTTGTAATTTTTCCAACTTTAGCTACATGAAAAAATATATACCATAGTATATATACGTATAAATATAATACAATAATAATATATATAGGTTTTTCTACATATGACTTTGGAAGTGGCTTATAGGCAAAAGTAAGTGATAAGTAACATAATTTTTGAATTCGATAACTTTTATCTAGGCAGTCGATTGCTTGTGAAATAAATGGAATGGTTCTGTATGTAATAAGATCCTTTCAGGATATCCAAAATGTGTTGGCAATGAAAACTAGAATCTAGTCCGAATGACAATTTACGTCTAAAATACAAATTTAATTAAAGAACCGATCTACTGCTGTACTTCTTAACTTGACTTTTAAGAAATGCAAACCTTACAAAAACCATTCCAAAAACAAACGTTTTGATTCCTTCAGATGGTTTTAAAAAGATAAAGTATAGAGTCAACACACCTTTTTCAATGGATTTTGCAACTTTACTGAAAAATTGCTTGGCTGCGTGTTGATCGGATTCCTTCTGAAAACGAATGTTTGGTGCTCCCAATTTCACAAAAACGAATTTTTTATTCGGTTTCAAACCGAATGTGTTATTGCAATAGGAAAAGTACGAATTTTCTACTGAAATAATTTTTTAAATATTCTTTGGTTATTATATTTATGCCAACTTCAAGTTAGATATTTATTGACATTGACATATTTATTTCAATTAAAATGGCTGCTAAAGTAATATTTTTGTGTAATTTTATTCAAAAGACAGATTAACAAAGTTCTAGCAATATTTGCATGAAGCAAGCAAAAACGGATCCCAATAAAAGTGTTCGTTTTGGCAACAACAAACGGATAGGGTACAATCGATAACCAGACTCTTTACTGATCATTTGGATACAAAGAAACTATGTTTGCCGCACTTAGTAAAGGGTACAAAAAGCAGTAGTTGCCAACTTTTTGATACCCTTTTCCTTGGGCATTCTCTCTTTGTCCAGCTGGCATTAGAGAGCAAATTATTTCCATATATTTACATATTAGTTTTACAACTTTAAACTAGAAATATGTATTATAGTATAAGTATACCAGCAAACGCTAAATGCGTTTAATAGTCGCTGGCATTCGTTTTAAATGGCCGTCGACCATACATAAATTCCAATTAAACTTTGTTCTAGTCGAGTCCGCCCAGCCATGCCCCCATTGAGTGAAGGCTGTGTATGTTTTGCTTTTGATTAAGTATACGCCTAGTTGTATGCCGCATGTGGTGTAGCACTGGCTTTATAGGGAACGCGAGCAAGCTTGGCTTGGCTTTACGTAGTAACGAGTATTCTGCCTTTACTTCAGTTGTTGGCTACTTGTACAATATACTGGGTGCAGCCATTTTGGGTTCCAATTCATTTGGCAAGCGACATTTTTGGCGCGCCACGTTGACTTTGCGTTTAATTGTTTTATTATCCACAAAGTGCTATCCATTGCACTCACACTCACACAAATACACACAGATACTCTCACACACATAGACACATTCCCTGTTGACTGGTTGATGGCACAAAAATACCCAGAGTTTTTACAGTCGTTGACCTCGTTCACTTTGGCACATTTTTCTGTCGACTTGTCGAAGTCAGCATGGTGGATAGCATTTTTTATCTACCATTTTCAACTGACACTCCGCCTACCAACCTGCTCAGCGTTTGTTTGATATACGGCTAGTTATTCCTTTTAACTTTATTTCCGAGTGCACAAATTATGCCAAGTGCATTCACTGCCCTCCACTTGAGTCGTCCAGCCGGATAATGAACAGTTTGCAATGCACTTCTAGGTGTCCGTCTGGACTTGATTTTATTATTCACTCAGTAGTGGGTCATTCCATTCCATTCCAAGCTAATTTTTATTTTTAACATACTTATTTAGTTGAATAATATTGGATAAAAACTCCTTAGGTAATTTTTTTTTTTTATTTATTTGTTTACATGCAAGTCCAACCATAATAAAATATATCGAGAAACGGAAGCATGCCTCTGAGACTTTGCAATATGCCGAAATATTTAATTGTAAGGTTTGACTTTAACACAGTGGTGGTCAGTCTCTCAATTAACGTAACACGCGTGGATAGGGCACAAAGTTCTGCTGCAGCGCGGTCGGCAGAAACACAGTCTAAGGTTCTCATTTTTCTCTCTCGTTTGAGCTTGATTGTCGATCTTGCACTCTTGTGCGCTCTTGCTTACTGCGCTGCTCACTAAGACAAAGAAACGTTTGTTTTGTATAAGTTTTGCCCACCACTGCTTTAACTAATAATACACAAATGCCGCAGAAAACAATTTATCTAAAATTTCCAGTTCTTGGTGCCACAGACACCTTCGATACGGTTTTAAGATCTCTACTAAAGCTCAAGATTTGATAAAATCCACCAACACCAATTATTCAAAGAAACTGTAACTTATTTAAAAAGTTTATTCAATTTCTGAGTTATCTGTATCTCTATAATTCAATAAATCGAATGTTTTAATTCATGATTTTAATTTTTTACAAATCTCTTGAAAAATATGCCTGTGTCAATGTGCAAAACCATGTGGAACTAAGGAGTTGCCACCTAGTTGTGGGACAAAATAATAACATTTCAGATTATTTAATTTGTCATGTTTGGGTTTAAATTAGTTTAAAAAATTATAATTTATGGCAACTTTATTATTATATGGAATTAAGAAGAATTTTGTGCACAATTAAATAAATAAGTGTTGCTATTCTTTTTACTTACTGGATGTGAATGTCAATACTTTAGCGCGTAGTTCAAAATTAAACGGAATAGCAGTTTGGAGGGAAAAAGGCAAAACAGCATTTTGGAAGACATTTTTGAAATTAACAGAAAATCTAAAATTAAATAAAAGCAAAGCCATTGTTCCGTTCACAATGCTACTGACAGCTGACGAAAACTGAGGGCTAGTACGGTTGTCACTCAACCTCATGTGTTGGGCGGGATAAATATTCAAACTTATATATCAGAAATTGGAAGCGAAAAGTTGCCAAATCTGCTACAAGTTATCAACTAATCCTATGATAAATTAACTATTTTAAATCACATTTAAGAAGCATGTAATTAAATAAGTGTACTAAAATTATTTTTGAACAGTAGCAACTCTTTTTTGCCATTCTCGTTAAAGCGTTAACATTCGGAAGCAATTGTCCTAAAAATGAAATCTCGGAAATTTCTACAGCATTTACGGTTTTTGTTAGAGATTTGGTTTTAAAACGTACCTAAAATTTTTAGACTTTCTGTGGCACCCCAGATAGAAGCATTATTGAAGAAAATTTAATTTATTTATTTAAATTTACAAATATTATAATACATTATTATTTTATTTATTATTTTTTGTTAATAACATTCGGTTAATGGATTATCTTAAGTAATTTGTTATTTTTGACTTATGTGCTGATAGAATTAATTTTAAAACATACAGAGTTTGAGATTTCTGATTTTGACTAGATTTGTACATTGTGTAGGATTTTCAGCTGTAGGATTATAAGGAACTTTTCTAGGCAATATATTTTAGGTTGTTTAATCTCTTTTTGATAATCGAAATTTAAGTTTAAGTTGCTACCAATTCGAATTTATTATTTTTCCCGTTCCTATTATAATTTTAATTTCCAATTAATTAAAAAAAAAAAGTGTAATTAAAAATTTAAAAACAAACATCTTGTCGGTCTTTGTATTTCTTTCTATTAGTTAGTACTAAAGAAACAAATGTAGCCAATAAATGAATTTGAAAAAAGAGAAGTCTAAAAAACTCCAACAAAAAGTAATTAAAAACTATACTTTCAATTACATCTTCGAGCTTATTAAGCTTCTTAATAAAACTTTTGCTTTTGTATTTAAAGTTTTAAATATTAACAAATGTATAGCTATAGAATTTTTGCTATTATGCCCTATTGTTGGATTTGTAGTTATGCAACTTGAACTCTCTAAGCTGGTTTTAACAAGACGTTAAGCTAGCCCATACACATAATAAAAGTTAGTACCTCATATGCAGCAAAGCATGTAATTTTTTGTGTGGCTTTGCTGGGTGTGTCCAAGTGTGTGTGTGTGTGTGTGTATGGACTGTGGGATGTTAAGTTGCTGAGCCAAAACTAAAATATTTACACATACAAAGGACACACACACGTATATACGCATTCTTGCAAACCAAAATGCAACAGTCGGGTATGCAAGTATGTGGGTATCTGTGTTGGGTGTGTGAGTATATTTGTAAAATGTTATACGCTAGCTTGGCTTTTGGTTTGGGCCAGACTTGTACTTTGCTCTGGCAAACAAAAGGTAAGTTGGCAAGACAAAGCTAAAAACTAAACAAAAAAGTGAAATAGAAATCTCACACATATACAAAATAAGAAAATTACTTCACCGGTCACATACAAACGTGCTTGTATTTAATGCCAGAGCTTATGTTACGCATACGCCATGTTGGCCTAACAAGAGCAATAAGCTCGCTTTTTCACAAAAGCCAAATCCATTGCCAGAGCCATTGCCATAGCCATAGACATGGCAATAGTCCAAGCCAAAGTCAAAGCCCGACGGCTACTTTAGGCCAACACATTTGAGTAGCCAAGCATTTTGTTTACCTGCCATTTCGTTGGTGCCCCTCTGCCCCCTTTCGGTTATAAGCTCACACTGCTTCAATTAAGTTTTGTTTCTGTTAGAATTTAAATGCTGGCCATGTAACATTTATAAGTTGAAATGCATGAAATACATAAATTCACACAATGGCAGCAACAACATAAACAACCCATGCAACACCATAATGCCTAGATGAGGCAGTCAGGTCACATAACTTACTCCTAACGCGTTGTCCTTGGCAATGCCAAGTGTTCAAGTGTTTCCATAGTGCCACGTCTACTTCAATACAGTTGACTTGTCAGCGCGTTAATTTGCTAAATAATTTTCGAATTATTCTTTTTTTTTTTCGTGCGGCTTCTCTGCATGCTTGCAAAAATTACTGCCCCTAACTCATGGGGCAGACACGCCCGCTTAGATCAGCAAGACAGGCGTTAAACGTGACACAAAAACTACGTTAATGCGTTGGCAATGTGAAGTGCATGGGAAAAAGTTGTAAAAATCGGAGGAAAAACAACTTGACGTTACATATTTCAATATACCGATGTTAAAATACTCTACATGTGGGTAATTGTGTTTTTTTTTTTTTTATTAAATACAACGAGAGCCTCCCACCTGTTGTCTCAATTTCATGTAGGTCATAGTTTTATATGTTATTTTACTTCAATTACACTAGTTTACACGAAAAGTGAACGTTCGTACCATGAACGAAAAATCACGACTACTGCTGCATACAAATTCGTGAAGACGTAACTTAACGCAAACGAAAAACTTAGAATGAAAAATTTTTTTCAAACAAAAGTGTGATTCAGTGAAAATTGGAACTTCCGTACATGGTTCCATAGCATTTACAGTTCTTACCCGATTTTAAAGATCTTAGATCGAAATGTTCGTAAATTAATTCTTTTTCAGCTTTTAGTTGAAACAAATTTTTTTTACATTTTTTGTTGTTAATAAAAAGCCAACTGTAAATTTTAATTTAACTTTTTGTAAATATCACTTTTTTCAACTTTGGTTGCTTTTTCACGAGATATTGACGAATATCTGAACAAAGTGCCCAAAAACATGTTTTTCGAAAAAATCTCGAAATAATAAAACGTATAGTTAAAAGAATTAAATTTGTCCATTCTATTTTAATTTAAACAGTTTTTTAGGCATCTTCGTTGATGATGTATAAGAAACGATGAGATGAAACGATATTAGAAGAATTGAGAAGAGATGAAAAGAGATGATGTGAGATGAAATTTGAGAAGAGATTAAAAGAGATGAGAGGACATTAAGTGAGATGAGCTGAGAAGAGATGAGATGATTGCAGATGGTAAGAGATGAGAAAAGATGAGAATAGATGAGAAGAGAAATAACGTAAAATGGAATTCAACTTGGCCTCTATCGAATTGCGACCAGAATTTATATTGATTTACATTTTATTTTAAAACATGTATAAAGCGCATAGTCTATCAAGGGTTTTATCCCTGCGGTTTTGCTTGCGACTCGATTGTCACGTCAAAAACATATAAGTTAACTTGGGTCTCCATAGCCATTCTTTCATCCATACTTTCAGAGATAGCCCTAACTTCTATTTCTCTTCGAGATAAATCAAGTAGCTTGGTAAATTATGCAACGTACAAACTTGTTACCGAAAACAATGTATCATTTATTCACTAAAGGGCATAAAAATTGGAACATGACTACGTTGCATATTTATTACATATTCGGATGTATTTGTGTGTTTTGGGCTGCTACTAAAAAGGATACTTTCAGCTTGTGAAAACTATTTATGATTTCCTAACACGATTTCTACCTTTATCCATTTACTCAAACACATACTGTGTAGTAGTCACATGCATATGTACGTACAGTATGTAGTTGCTGACTATATGAAATTTTTGCATGCATTGCATGTGGGTAAGCATGTGTATACACGTATGTCTATGTATATGCAGGCGTGTGTGCGTGTCAGTAATTTTTTGGCTGCCATTTAAAAATGGCCGTGTTTGCACGTTCATCAATTAGTGTTGAGGATTTAATTGCGGCACGTGTTCACTTAATTAAATGGCATTAGTTCAGAAATTGTCACCAAGCCACAGCAAAATATGTCAGAAAATGCATATATATATGTGTGTATATGTGTTTTGCATGTATATGTACATCATTATGGGTGCGTGTGTGCGTCTGATGTTCTATTTAATTGCTATAGCAAAAAGCACGCTATTAAATTTTCAACGCACCTGCAATATGCAATTATCAAGGCATTAATATGAATATCACATAAAACAGTGGCTTCAGGCAAAGGGAGCGTAGAAGAAAGTGGGTGAGTGAGGGTGAAAGCGAGAGAGAGGGTGGGATACTAATCATTCACCTGTTTTCATACTAAATTATTTGAATTTTAATGTATGTATTTGTGTTTTTTGCAGAAGGTTTTGATTTCAGCTGATATTAATTAGCATAGGAAAAAGCAGGGTTGCCATAACAACTAAATATTGAATAAAAATTTACGCCAACAAATAGTTTTTTTTTTTTTTTCCCCCTATGGGTTCCTTACAAAGAGGTGGGGCACTGCGACCAGAAGATCTTTTGTACCATACCTATAAATTACAGCAAAAGACTTTCCGCTTTCCGCATGAATAGCAGTAGGTCTTTTGTTGGTATTGATCTAAGATGGAAGGGACTAATCCGTTCCTTTCCCAAGTGACAGGCTCTGCCCCATACAAGCGCTGGGCAGTCAACAAATAGTTTCTTTGAGTTTATTAATAAAAAATACATTTTGTTTTACACATATTCAATATGGCTGACTTTCGAAAGTATGCACAAAAATGATCAAGATGAAAAAATAAATCTATTATTATTATTATTACAAACTTAAGATTAGAAGTAGACCACCCTTTTCTAATTACTCTTGCTTTGATATCAATGAAATGGAACTCGCAAATATGTTAAATATTTCTTTTATGGTTAGATGGTATTAGGCTATTACAAATTCTGGGTGGCTGATTGGTTGATTTTTTTTGTTTATTGTATATTAGGTAGAAAAGAGAATAAGTTTATGAATTTTCTCGACTCTGCTTGAGGCTTGGTTATGGTAAAACTTTTGATAAGTTAGTGGGAAACAATTTTTTCTATAATTGATACAATTTCATAAATTATTTTTCTTTTATGCACTTGTTTATTCCTCAGACAAAGACGAGTATATGTGTGAACATGATATATTCGCATTTGCCACTTTTTGAATGTTTAACAACTTATCCTGATACTAATCCAGTTTAGAGCGTCTATAACTTACCCAAGTGTCTTTGCGCCCCTTAGGAACTTGTTTTCATGCCTTTTGACTGCTTTGACAATTTTAAAATTCCAGAAGCTTGTCGATAACCCCAAGGCAATCACAAAACCCTTGACCCTTTCGTTTGCTTAGTTAAATTTTATGTGAAAATGTAAAGGAATAATTTTTATATATTTCTTACTACATAAATTGAAAACAATGTAGCTGCTGATTGCAGGCATTGTTCCATGATGCCTCAATTTGGCATTTGAAGTTTGGTATTCGGCTCCGGGCGCAATTATTCATTCGAATTTTTCCGCTTTTCCGAAACATGTGTGGAATTTTAAGTGCGCAAATTGTTACAGCCGTTGTGCTCTCCTTTTGCTCTGTTGCTGGCGATTCTTCCATTTTGTTTTTGAAACCACAAAATGGCTTCCGGACGGCATGAAGCTTAAATATGTATTCAAAACTGTAGCCGGGCTCTTGTTTTATGGAGGGGCATTCAAAAATCATAAACAATTTTAATAGCTAATTGAATGTGGCACACTTATTGTTGGTCTGTGGCACTTACTTAATTTCCTGCGCGCCGAATGTATATATATATTGTATAATATAATATATATATATAAACAGTTGTAGCTTTTAAATAATGTAAATATAATTTCGTTGTTTGTCTGCGATTTCAAATATTTTACAAACAATTTGCATTCTATGCAGCGTAAGCATGTTTAACATTTATGTCATTCGTTTGTGGCTAGTTATATACATGTGTACATACTATATAGTATATACCAAAAATACTCAGGTGACAATGCAAATAATTGCGGAAAACAAATTGTGCAATGGGGAGCACATAGCTATTGTGGCACTTTAGAGGGAGCAACACAGCACCATGAAGAAAACAAGCCAGAAAAGTAGGTTCAACATGTTCGAAACAAAAACACACTAAAGTAAACGCACCTTAAATACTCTTTAATTTAATGTAAATGTACCGGCCCCTCTATTACACCTTTATCTTGAATCATTGTGTTCTGTAAGTACGACAGTAATTACACCGGGCCCCTGAGAAAACTCCGGGCCCCCCTCTCGACGGGCCTGACTTAAGGATATATAATTTTTCTTTCTATAGTGATAAAAAGAACTAACTTTTATTTTAATTGATATAGGTATATAAATACGCCTATATTATTAAATATACTGTATTATAGTCATATAAATAATTATTGGTAAAATGTACAATAGAACAATAAAGTCAAGAACGGAAAAAGCTAAACATATGACCTTTGACCCGTTTCCTGTTGATCAAATAATTTCTGAACTTTTTTAGTCCTTGAGTTCGTTGATATCGTGAGATATTGCAAAAATGAGTACCCTCATATGTTCGAATACAAAATCACTTTTTTTTTTTTTTTAATTTTTGAGGGAGCAAACAAATAGTATATTATTATTATATTTTATAAACCAAATGATAATTTTTCAGTTAAAAAAATAAATCTATTGAAATATAATAAATTATTTAACTATAATGAAAAATAAAGAAAACTAAAATAATCAAAAATGATTGAATGAAAAAATACGTATACGTAATGTTGTCTTATATGTACAGTACAAGTGGCCGTGGTAAGATCGCATAAAAATTTTGTTGTTTTTGTTGCTTGTTTGTACAAGCATTTCTCATTTTTTTATTAAATGAAAATTAAAAAAAGGGTTCGTGGGAAGATGTTATTTTCTAGATCGATGCTTCTATTAAGTATCTACACAAACCATATTTTTTGAAAGTTAGTCCTACAATAATATGATCATAATACTCCCACATTTTTTTAATGCAAATTATTCATAAAGTTGTACAATTTTAAGAAGTCTACTTTTCATTTAATTCAGTGCTGACTAAACGACAGTTAAAAATTTACGTAACCCGAAATGAAGTTCCTAACTATTTTGTTTAAAACTAATGGAGCATTGAGTACAAAATAAGGCATTACTCTAAGACAGCGGCATGAAGTTAAAAATTAATAAAAAGATTTTGGTTACGATAACAAAATTTTCACATTTACTTAATAAATAGATTTCGCTTAGGATGAAAATATGTTCACACTCAGTTTTACTCTGTGATAGGAGTTGGGGCCTTTGAGTAAAAGAAAAGTTTAAAGCACGGCACATTTCAACATAGCTTCGGACAAGTGTGAACGAATCTCTTGAGAAACTTATAAACCACATGAAGAGTATTAAAATACAATACACCCGGCATATATATGTATGTATGTACTGTGCGTTTGTATGTGTGTGGCATTGTTGCTTCGTAAAATAAATCAGAAAGTAATTAAAACAACATGAAATGCGAGTTTCAACGGAAGCAGCACTTGTTTTCCTACTTGGCATCCTCTTGTGCTTCCCAGTTGGCTGGCTCTTGTTTGGGGCTCCGAAACAAAAATACAGGAGAGAGTCCAAAAACAACATAATGAAAACAAAGGCAGCATTACAGAAAAAAAAAACAAAAAAAAAACAACAACAATCCGAATTAAAAAAACCTTGAGAACTGGCACAAGAAAATTTTGAACCAAATGTAAAATAAACTTAATTTACTTTTATTTGCGGTGACAAATGTTTTGAAGGAGTGCAACTTTTAATTGAAAAATTTCCTTAGTTTGTGTTCGGGAGTTTGTGTGAGTTGCACTGCTTGCTACGGGGTGCTGCAACTTTTTTTTGATACTGCTTATTTTAAGTACTACCCAGTACTACTTCGAAAGAATGATTTAGTTTGTTATGCAGTATTCAATTAATAAATATTTTAGAGCAATCAAAAATATTTCGTATTGTAAGTGATGGTAGCAACTCGATTAAAAAAATAATAATATTAAATTTCTGCTGGTCTGCTTTCTTTATTTAGTTGCTCACTGAGGTTATGAGCAGCTGTGGTTTGTTTTCTTAAACGCATTTCATTTGAGATGAACTTTTCAGCCCATAAGATTAAATATTTATCGACTAAGTATCGATGCAATCGTTTAAGCTTATTTCATACTGCTCAACGTATTTTCCTATGACCTAGCACACATATTTTTTGATAGACTTATTGTTGTTTTGAATCGATACCAATATAGGTTAAAATTTACGGATCTTATAGGTATAAATATCGAAATATTTTCACATAAAAAGGAACTTCCCATTGGAAACTACTTGTAGACTTTGCAAGCAGTTTTGACTCAAATACTAGAGAGAGCCTTTCGAATTATGCTGGAAATTGTATCGGAATATATTATAATATATTAGATTTTATAATATATTAGATTATATAATATATTATATTATATAAGAACGTATTATAATTACTATCCTACAGTTACTAGCTAGGAATTAAGTTAAGCGCCTTACAATTTCTAATGCTTAAAAATATAAAGCCGACTATCTAGCAATCTAGCTAGCTAATTTTTTAATGTGTATTATTTGAGCACCCAGATTTTGTAGGATTTGATTTCATGGCTTACTAAATAGTGTCAGCAGCAGTTACTAATTTACTTACTTATGGTTGTAATGACAAAATAATAAAAAAAATTCAAAATTATGGCTAGTTGTATGCAGCTTCCAAAATTCACAACCGCAGCAGAACTGCAAAATAATTACTGCCGTAACGACCAGTGTGTGCATATAAATGCAAAGTGGTATGTTTTGTCGAAATCAGTTTTTAGTGTTGAGAGGTATTCATCGCATTTTGTGGCGGGTTGATGTACATATGGTTATATTACAATAAATTTCTTTACATTTACATAAATGGTCGTCAATGTCTAATAGTTGCATTAACTTTTGTAATCAAAGTTACATACTGTTTCTATGAAAGTATTTTGGATTTTTAGAAAAAACTTAAATTGTTTTGAATTGTCAAATTTTCGTTTTATTTCTATTTGACCATTTTAGACAATTTTTATTGCAGCAAAAATGCTGTTCGTGAATATGGAATGTAACACAATGCGGTAGTTTGTCCATAGCACAAATTTTTAACTGTCTCGTATATAGGTATGCATGTATGTATTATTATTATAGAACTACTATAGTCCTATATTCTTTGGCATGATTTACTCCTGCCAGATGTCAAAAGAATTTTCAAACGCTTCACACTTCACTGAACGCCGTAGATTTGTATTTTAACGTTGCGCAACACTGTTCGGGTTGTATAAATACGAGCATTTACAATTCGTGTTCAATGCTCGCCAAGAGCGAACACATTTTGACCCTTATACATTTTTTTCTTTAGTATTTTATTTTGTAGTTTCACGAACACCATTTTTAAATCAATGTCTGACATGGAGAATCGATTTGTTGTACCTTTATAGTTGATAACTACGTCGGCTTAGAAAGCTGTGTTGCTTTAATCGTTGCATATAGACGTATTATTGTTCTACATATGATGTTTGTAGAAATATGAAATAAATTATATATTATGTATTATTTTTTTTTAGCTACATAATAATTTAATTTTTTTTTTGAATTGAAGCTATTGTTTATGCATTGCATGACAGGCGGCTGTGAATGCTGCCACAATTTGAGCTCAATTGTTTGCCCCAAAAGGTTAGCATTTAACTTAAGGTCCAAGACTCAACTGAATTTTAATGAAAATGTAATTTTTGTCTCCCGTTTTTTTTTAGCTAATTGTTTGCAGCAGCTGTTTAAAACACCGTCTGTCGTAAAAAGCGATTGTTGTTTGGCATAAAAACGTTCATTGCACTTCATAGTATTAACAAAAACCCGGGTACAAGTTGCAGCAGGAATAATGCGACTATAATACACCCTTTTTCTATTTTCCAACAACGAAGATTTGGAACGAACACAATGGTGTAGTGAATACCAGAACATAAGTCACACTTTCTAAAAAAAATTATAAGAACCTACTTACTTTGGTCACTTACAAACTTAATATACCCTTAAACCTTTGGTTACAGGGTATTAAAAATAAAAGCAGCAAAAGTGTGAAGCCAAATGTCATTGCAGTGCAAAAAGTGGCAAAAAGTGAAAATGAGTTTTTGTATTTTTTATAGAATTTTGTTTGTTTGTTTTACTGAGCCCAGAATTTTCATTAAAGCATTTTTGATGTCTAATTTGCATATTTGTGCCTCTGTCAACGGAACGCTGTGACGTTGTTTCCACCAACTGATGCTTTAAGCTGATTTTGGAGAGCGTTGGGGCAAGGAGTGGCCAGTGGCCCAGTTCGCTATTTCTTGTTGCACTTGAAGCAAGAAAATTCAACACTTTTTTTATTTCAGGAAGTTTTTGTTGTTCTTGTCACAATTCGCTTTCACACTGATTTAGCCCCCAGCTTAGCTCAGTTTTTGTGCTTTGTTTTTGGGGCGTGTTGTACAAACTGGCGAGCTGCAACGTGGCAACATGGCAACAGGATGCACATGGTTAGCATTGATGTGCATCGGAGCAACATGAAAGTATAAGACAGCTACAAGCTCAAAAAAACATACTCAATTGCTCTCACATAAACATACACAAATTGTGGGTTTTTATACTTTACGACAGGTTTTGTTATCGGATAGAAGTGCAGTTTAGGGGAAATGAATGAAATCAAGGGGAATCTGGACTGCAAAAAAATGGGTTCAAATCGATTGGATAATGAAGAAAAGGCGATTGGATATTCTAGTGATACTTGTCATTCCTTAAAGAATGGAATAGGCTCTAAGATATTGCAGGTAAAGTTATGAAACATGCCAATATCTTTAGTGGATGTTTTCTGGATACAGCATATTTCCAAAAAATATAAAAACTGCTTAAGTTCGAAAAAGTCAGGAAGGTTTTATTTAAAGATTAGATCTATGACAATTTGCCGAATAACTATAGGAAATGATTCCATGTTCAGTTCGAATGACAATTGGTTTCATTGACCACATCATCTTTTGTCATTTACTATAAACACAAAATAATTGTAAGCTCGTGTTTATTCTTTTTTTTGTTTGGGCTCGCTATAAGAATTTCCAATTAATTTTTAAGGATCATCGAACATTTCGCAAAAAAAGTCTTTAGTCTTAACTTTTTTTTGTAGTCAAAAAGTGCTGTAGAAACAGTAAAAAAAAATTTTAAGTATGTGTATAGACGATAAAAATACCCCATTTTTGGACTAAATATATTATTTTAAGCATATTGACAATTTCCATATTTAATAATTTTTTTTTTTGTTTGTATTCAATTTTCTTCGAACAATTATTTTAGATTGTATTCAATTTTCTTTGAAAATCGTAAAAGAAAGAATTGAAATCAATCCGTACTATAAAAATATGTTTTGATTTTCGTTCCTAAGAAAAAAATAAAAAAAATTGAGCATCCCTAGCGAAGCCGAAGCGTCATATTTGCGTTTGTCGTTTTTTTTCTTCTCAATTTCAATCAATTTTGATCTTAATTAATGAAAATCTAAATAGATTTCGAACTAAATTGCATCAATTTGTTAAGAGTTTTCGCTTTAGCTTGCGATATTTGGACCCTGATAATAGCGACCAGCAACGTTCTGCAGGGCCCACTAATTATATAAGAAAGTAACATCCGAAAGGTTTCTCCTATCATTTGAGAAAAGAGTATATTGCTTTTCGAAACTGAAACTCATCTTTTCACTCTACCTTTTTTTTTTGAAATGTTTTCTGCTAAATTTGTGTTAACACTTTTTACTCTTGGTTTTTGTTAATTTGCAATTTTCAAACCGTTTTGCAGGAGCATGCTTGTGCTTTGTCTACTTTCATTCACAGATTTCAAATGTATCTGTGTATGGACGCATCTGTGCTTGCAGCTGTGTTTTGCCTGTGCGCGAGTGTGTGTTGTGTTGCCCGACTGACCAACATTTCGTTGCACGTTGGCAGCTGGCGTATATGCCATTTATTCAATTACTGTTTGCATATGCTTGCAACATGCCTCAGTTACTATATCGTTTGGATATGCAGCTATTTCATGTTTGTTGCGCTCAAATGTATGCAATGCTTTTTTTACCATAATGTGTTTTAGCTATGAAAAACCACAAAAGGTGTTTTTGACTGTTGGTATTTTCGAAATGAAATTCAAATTTTTCAAAATGAGGATATTCCAACAAACACAGGCATTGCCTTATAGTTTGTGAAATAGACGTGGAGTGCAGCGTTGATCAATACAAAAATCTATCTGTTTCAAATCGTATTTGGAAGAAGCGCTGTTGCGGCTCACACAATAAATATTGTTGGCAAACACCACGTTTATAATTAGCGATTTTACTTACCCAAACTTTGGACAACATGGCGTATGATTTTTCAGTTGGTATAGCAAAAACCTCAAGTGAAAACCACTTTATTCTTTTGTTTTTCGACAAATTGATTACACTTTTTGTTGTGACACTTTGGTTTTTGTTTAAATAACAATATTAAAGAATACCCATATTTGTATTTGGAATAAATATAGTTTTTTGCTTTAACACCGTCGTATTCACTGTAACGTGTAGTGAATCGCGCACGATTTTTAGCGGAATGAGCGTTCAGCAGCGGAATGCTGGGGAATTTATAATAGTGCGCTGCCCAACGCCTACAAGTATGCATTGCTGTTAACGTATTTACAAAAAAAAAAAAAAGAAGGGAAATAAGTTGGTTCAGTGCACGACATTAGGATACCCTGCACTCACCTTTCCGAAGAGTAGTCATTATCAGCGTCAAAATTGTACTAAAATTAAAAAAAAAGTAGTGACGTTGTTTTTATTAGGCTCACATCATTGTTCATATCAACTTTGGTGGTTTTTTTTAATTAGAGAAGTGGGGCTTTTATAGTGTGGGTGTAAACTGCAAAAATCTCTTACGGGAGACGAAAAATCTGGTGTGCCTTGCGCGTTTAGTTTATGTTAAGCGCTACTTAAAGTAATTATAAATATTTTGGTGCAAATTACTCGTGTTCGGCCAAGCCTCCTTCTGCCTGACAATAGTCTATTATGCCATTATAGCTAGAGGGTATACAAATACATCCATAGCTGTATATAGACTTTAGTGATTGCCATTGGCAACTGCGCCAGCAAAACTGGGAAAAGCCCTTTGAGTTGTTATTGTTATTGTAGTCATTATTTAAGTGCAATAATTTAACTAAAATGTACAGCTGACAATTTCATAACTTGCTCTCGCTCAAATATGTATCTTATATCACGCTCTGCCACTACAAACTAGCTACATTTATCAGTTACTAACGTTTTGCTATTGGTGTATTTTTATTATTTATATAAAGGCTTCAGAGAGTTGTAAAAAAAAAGTCGTTGAGTGAGTGAGTTTATTAATATTAAGCGCTACAACAACAAATAAGTACAGTGTGCAGCTATCAAACTTATATACTACTAAGTATATACATAATTGTCTATGTATTAGTTATGCAGTGGCAGTAGTTTACTGAGCAGCAGCAGCTTGTTTATCTTTACACCAACAAACGCAGACGCACAACAGCAGTGGCAGATCTGAAATTGTTTTAGGAGGGGAGCCAGTTATTTGCAAATTATTCAAAAGACCATTTCCAACTTTTAACTTTAAAAAGGCATTGTGCTTGAACCAATTAACCTAAACCCTTGATTTAAGTCTTCTTTGATAGATAATTTTATTTGCATCAATATCGACCTTTAAATCTTGACTCTACGTTTGATAAAGCATAAACCGTACCAACATGTATTGTCAGGGGCGGTGTTACGCCCCCTACCCACAAATACGAAACTTGGTTTTAGACTTAGAACAAGGCCCCTAACGATCCCTGAAAGTTTCATCCATTAAGTATTTTTTTCCAATAAACGTTTTTTTTGAGCCTTCATTTATTGCACTAATAACTTTTCTCCGATTTTAATAAATAACCACTCATTTTCTTCGCAATCGATCGAAATATACGAGCCGTGAATAAAACTGTATCAAAAAGTTTTTAAAATTTTTAAATTTACGTTCGAAATAGAATTTTTTTCAAAAATTTGCTGAAAATTACGAATTTCATATGAATGGATAAATAACGACCAAACCGTAAATTTGACAAAAATATGTTCCAAATTTAGTCGATGGGTAATTCAGTTTAGTAAAAAAATAATCAAAATTCGTTTAATACAACCATAGATATTTGCTTTAAAATAGACACTTTTTTTTAATTTCGAAAAGTGGTTTTTTCGAAATGTCTCGAAATCCGTTTCATGAAAAATTTTTTTTCTTCATTTTCGGTTTAAGTGTGGCATTTTACTACGGAAAAGCGTAAAACATGATGAGGATACATTTTGCTGTAAACTAGTGTAATCAAAGGATATGAGTCGCCCTGTATGTTTACAAGTGGCACTCTATTTTTGTCTAAATTTGAAAAAAAAATTAACATAATGAAATGTTGGATTGATGTTTAATCTGCGTTTCCCCGACGACTGCGCTTGTGTAACTCAACTGCTCTTGACGACCGTTTAAACAACTTTTCCCTTCGACTGCTTCTTAAGGGGAGGTTCTTTCAAATTTGGTCGAGAAAATCGATTTTTTTTTTACAAAAAATGAAAGCTACATATTCGTAGAATATGTGTACGAAATGATTTTTCGATGCGATCGATATTTATAGAAATAGAGCGTCTTGAACGCACCTAAGTCGCGCGCGCTGAGGGACTTTCTAAAAACTTTAAACGCGTCTATCTCGGAACCATAGTTTTCATCAGAATTTCACAGGTCTTGATCTATAGTTCCGATTCCCTTCATTTAACGCATGTTTGAAAGGATATAATTTTTTGTATGGCTTATAATAACAATATACATAAAAAATTGTTAAAATGTTATTTTTAAGCAAGGTCAAATCACAAAAAAAGTGAAAAAATTTTTTTTTCGAACGCCCACATTTAATTTTATTTTTCGTCAAAACTGATTCTGATTTAGTATAAGCCATAAAAATTTTTATTAATTTCTATAACCAAAAAAAATTTGTCATTTTAGTTCACTACAAGAGGCTGAAGAACTGAAATTCGGGGACGATGTTATGCGTGCAGAGGCAGACAAGAGCCACCATTTTTCAGCCGCCATTTTGAATTTCGTCGGGATAAAAATGTCCAGTAATTGTTCAATAAAAATCGCATATAACAATCAAAACGGAAAGTTTGTATAAAAACAAATAATTTCCAAACTTCTTTTTGGCCAAATTTGAATGAACCTCCCCTTAAGGACTTATTTTGCTCTCGGCAGCGATCAGTGCTGCCTGCTTACCATCTTTACATAAATTGAAAAAAAAGCATTAGTTTTTTTTTCTAGAGCTCTAAATTTTGCACCAAGAAAGAAAAAAAATCCGCTAAGATAATGGCTAAAGTAGTATTATTTTATCAGTCAGCTTTCGAGCTATGTCCAATTGGAGTGAGAGTTTACAGGGTATCCTATTCAAATGGCTAGGACTGTATACATATATAAAATGCAAATTTAGTACTTGCTCCCAAACCAGCTTGCGATTGAGGAAATCTCTGTGCTGGTTTGTTCAAATTTGTGTGCCTAGTAGTTTGCAAAAACTATAACAGCGTATACTATTGTGGGTTTAGGAGGGGTTTCCACCATTTTCCCCTTGTCGCCTCCACTGCACAAGAAGCATACACACACACAGTAGCAAGTGATTGGCGTTACGTCGTTGGCTGCACTGGAATATCCCACAAACTGATAACACATTTGAATTTCGGTTTGATTTATGAGCATATCGAATCACACACATATACACAGCACAGCACAGCACACCACTCCACACACACCCACACCACAACGCTGCCATATCAAAAACAACCGTGTAACGACGTCAAGAATATCAAGTAGCCATGCAAAATTGAATCATAATATGCCATCGTGACCTTAATTTCGCATCGGTTAGTATTTGAAGTTATCGCAGAGTTTGCATGTATCTGTGAAGAGCGTGATTATGTGCCTGTATTAGTGGTCTGCAAATTATGCAGCGTAGAACATTATACTTGTATTGATATAGATACATTTGTATCAGTCGGTATGTCGCTAATTTTTGCATAAATTGTTCTATGCTAATGTTGTTGTGCCTTTTAAACGCTGTTCCAATGCCAACAATAATAAATTATGCAAACTAATTATAAAACTTTAAATAGTTCAAATGTTACAAATATACATTAATTTATTGAAGAAATAAATGGTTTTTCTAAATCCGTAGGAATTTATGAGAATTCACAGGAATGAATTGGCAAATGCGGTAAGTGCTGCCATTATTTATACCGCTAAAAATGAAAAAGGATGTAACAAATATTGTGCATTTAGAAAGATTTATTTCAAAATTTTGATTTTTGCCAAACGAAATGTCAATTAATTTTTTCAAGTTTTTAAACAGGCTGATCAGTCATCAATAGTCATTTATTTAAGTTATGTGTTGGGGTTATTATTATTTAACGATATTCTTTTCGAGAATTGGGTATATTATAAACAGAGATCATTGCTTATTCGAACTTTTTACCTCTTTTGGATAAAAATCAGTTATATGTTATGTTCTTTAATCCAATGATACAAGATTTTAAAAATAAGGTTTACAGTCCTGTCTAAGCCCAAGAGTTTTGTCGCATAGTATAACCAAGTCAAGCCAATAATGCCAAGCAATATTGAGGATTTTTCTTCATATTTGCTTCTATTGCTATATGCCTCTATTCATACTACAACTATCGACTAGAGTTGGCTTAAGCCGCTCAAGCTCCAGGCAAGCCAACAAAAGCATATCAACGTCATTTTGGTATCCGCAAAATGCAATAAAGGCATTTAAGTGCGCAAAAGCTTAGCAAATATGCAGAGCAGCAACAAAAACAAGGAAAAATTGGAGCATAACATGAAAAAATAAGGAAAACATGTAGAATGAACAATGAAAATTCAGCTACACATTTAACATGAGTCAAGTTCTGCCGCTTGAAATGTATTAAAACGAGTGAAACGAGTGAAAAGAGTGAAACGAGTGAGTGAAGGGAACTAACGGTATTTAACAACTGGCAGCACTGCGACTGTTTGCGATTGGCAGCACTCAACAAAAACTTTAATTAACTGAAAATCGAAAAAGAAAAATTGTCATCAACCAAAACAAGCAAAGAGAGGGCAACAAATTAACCATGAAAAAAAAAAAATTGGACTGAAAAACAACGTCGAAGGAACTTATTGAATTAAACTTAATTCAGGGGAGTTTATCTTCTTATTTGTTTTCAAAGTTAGTTTGTTTTAATAGTTAGTGTAAAAGATAAAAACCATAAGAATAAAGAGAAATAAAGTTCGTGGTTAAGAGTAAAAAAAGCTAAAATATCTTTTTCAAAAGCAAATCAATGATTACCTTATTTTTAGTACTGAAATCCGATGACAGACGGACCTTTGGTGCCTTGTCTTTGCTTTTCAAGTTGTATAAATCATCATCATCATCTAGTTATAGGACGATACAACATTCATAACTGATTTGGTGAAATCAGGTATAACTCCTATTGAAAAGCGTATTTAAAAAAAATGCAGACAATTTTAACTTGCTTGAATAATTCTTAAGACACTTTTAAAAAACCCATACATGTATACTATTGACCTTTTGAAGGTTTTTGATTGAGAACATTTTTTTTTTAATGGCCAAGTATGTTTTTTATTAATAATACGGCATTACTCTTGTGAAGCCCTATAGCTGTGAATGAACTACATTGACTCCAATATTTTTTTTATTTTTCTTTTACTAGGGGGCGCCGCCCCCTGCGTGCTTCGCACGCCAACCCCCGTTTTTCTATACAATTCAAATCATCATGACTATAATATCCCTTGTATATTTCTTTACTTCCATAATGTACTTGCTATAATTGGCCCTACTCGATTTTAATATACACTTTACCATCACAGCATGCTCCTCGATTTCAAAAAAAATTAAAAAAACGATCAATTACGGAAAATTTATTTCAATAAAATACAAAAATCAAGAAGTTCTATGGCATATCGACATTTGATGAAGCCATGTATTTTGGTGAATGGGTTACACTTGGGTTGACTCTTTTTATTGAAGAACTTTGTAATATACGAAATTTTTATACCCCACAAAGGGTATATAATTCGTTTTGTGGTTAGGCGCAAAAATAATAATGAAAATAAAGCGGATGGCTTGCAGACACGTGAACATGCCACGTACAATTGACCATGAGAAAAATATCCACTCAATCACTGGCCTTGTGATTTGTTAGTCGTCATGCCGAATGCAAGGCGAATCGGAAATTGAATTCTTTCAAACTCAAATTCAAATGGGATGATCGGAATTCTCGGAATCAGAACTTCCTCACCTTTAAATTTTCCTTTGAGTATCATCAGTTTTCTTACCACCAAACGTGTTACATTCCACAATTGTGGTTGATACATATTTCGAACCATGAAGATTACCGCGCCATCCTTTAGTTTTAAACTGTGCGGCGGTAAGCCAGGCATACCCAAGGAGCTTAAAAATTCAGTTGAATAGTTGGTGGCTGCTTTTTCGTGTGTAACACAGTCAACAGATTTGAATGAATGCAAAGTACCAACGATTTGATTCCGTTTTACAAAGTTCAAGTCATCCACATCATTATTCGCCATTCGTTATTTTTGTGGTTAGCAACGATGTTTGAGAATACTTTCTTGATGAGACAAAATTTAAGTCTTGACATGCAGCACGATATGTTTGGTACACTATAAAATTAACAGTTTGTATTAATTTTAATGATGTTGGTCCTCGAAATAGAATCATTCATCTTTCTTCAGATGAACTGTATAAATACGACCAAGAGCATGTTCTTGAGTTATAAATGGTGTAACTAACATAATATATAGATGATACGATTTATATAGGATACATGTTTTGTTTTAACATATTAATACTTGAAAATTAATTAATTTAACCATCGTCCGATGGTACCATGGGACATAATCAAGATTTGGTTGTTTTTCAGTTAATTTATAAGATTTATTTAATATTTAATGACTTTTCTTATTCCTTGTCTAAAATTAAATTAAAAGATTAAAATTTTTTTATAGATTGTGAGTACTTTTCACACACAGGCTTTCGGCAAACTTAACAGATGCGAAGAGTCTCCGTTCCGCAAAAATACGAAGAAAATCTGTTTTTCCTGGGAGCTAATGGTAAAGCTGTTTTATTATTATTTGCTACTGTGCTGTATTAATACTGAATATGTTACTTTTTACCCATTACTTGTAAAGGTATGAGCTTAATAATCTATAATTCCATAGCATAGAGGATCGTGGGAAAACGAGTAATTCTTAGATCATTTTTCTATATTTAGCAAAACTAATTGCTGGGCTAGATTTTTTAGAAAATAACGTAGGGTATCTCGCCTATTTGATCGACTCATTTCCTCAAAGATAATATATGATACATGTCCACCATATTATGTTACATTTATGGTTCTAAGCGTTTAACCTTTTATATCAAT
This sequence comes from Chymomyza fuscimana, assembly GCA_949987675.1. Taxonomy (NCBI): domain Eukaryota; kingdom Metazoa; phylum Arthropoda; class Insecta; order Diptera; family Drosophilidae; genus Chymomyza; species Chymomyza fuscimana. Next base: position 63,562,244 of record OX465089.1, on the reverse strand, counting down.
ACTTGATTTATTTGCAGGGCTTTTTCTTTGAACTTTTAACATCGATTTCTTTAGTGTAGCGCTTTATTTTGAGTAACAACACTGCCTTGTTTCTTTTGGGTACGTATGAACCAAGAGAAACATTTTCTTTACAAAGATACAAAGGAGCTCCTTTTTTGTTTTTCCAAAAAATCTCGAGCTTAAGAAAAAAAAAAAAAGTTGACATTTTCGTGTTTCTCAACCCAAAATTACCCTAAAAAACACTTTTATACGAAGGTTGACTCGATGACCCTTAAATTTGTAAACTAGTGTTATTTGTTTTTTCTTTGGTTTCTAGCAAAGTTAGATATGTTCGAAAACACTGTGCACTTGGATGACAACGGTGTCAGAATAATGAAGAACAATAATACGATGATAGTCCACTACATTCGAACTGATCGTACAAAATTTCTTAATCGAAACCTCAAGGCTTTTCGTCCTATAAATTTCTTTGATGAACAGCTGCCATAATAATACAGCTTCACATGTATGTTTCCAAACTGGCCTAAATTTCTTTGAAAACTACAATCGGTTGAGTTCACTTAGTGAACCCAAACAATTTTTTATTTAATTAAAATCTTACAAATTTATAAAATTACAAGTGAATAGCTTTTATTCTTCTGATCGATCTGCTGATCACATGCTGACACGCTCAAAATCAGAATAGTGTTATTGGAAATCTCTATTGCCTAAATGTCCCTGTTAAGGAAAAAGTGTAAAAATCAAATTTCTGCTCGACAGTACAGTGGCACGAACATTTTGATCAAACCAATATAAAATCACAAAACATATTGAATTGCCTGCATAAATATAGATTACACTAACCTTTTTGCAATAATTCACTTCAATTTATCGCAATTTGAACACAATAAAAAATTATATCACTTTTGATTTTTTTACACATAAAAAAATGTGATCGACTGTAGCTGCTGAGAATATGCGTCGTTTGCTTCGACTAAGTCATAGTTTCATCTCCTCACGTTCAAAAGTTATGCAGGGGTGCCCACAACCGGACAACTTCCCCTAACCTCAAAAAATTCCAAAACTTTTTGTTGTCTCTGATTACTTTTACGCTTCACATTACTCCTTTTTCCACTATATCTTTTAATTATTTGTACAAAATCAACAAAAAATATTCCCAAAACAAAAAACATTCTATCTATATATATAAAAATGAATGTATGTTTGTACGAGGCTTATAGAATCCATATATTGCAGTGTGATTGTGTTCATATTTACAGGCTATGTTCGGTATGTTGTCGAGAAGGTTTACAACATAAGTATGGACACCTTTCGATAGGTGGCGCTGGGTACTGAGAATGATTTTCAAAAGCAACGAAAAAATCACAGTTTTCACTCAGTTTCCATTCAATTGAAATTTGAAAGATGAACAAAATTTTGAGCTTGAAAATTGGTGCTCCTATTATACTCCTCAAAAACATTGATCCACCATGTCTTTGCAATGGAACCAGACTTGCAGTGAAAAAAACGGTGAACAATATCATCGAAGCAACCATTTTGAATGGCAAATTGATATCAATGATATCAAGAGATATGCCTTTCGAATTTAAACGTTTGCAGTTTCCGATACGACTCGCATTTGCAATGACCATCAACAAAGCGCAAGGACAATCGCTACAAGTATGCGGATTGAATTTGGAGAATCCATGCTTCTCCCATGGACAATTATATGTAGCCTGCTCACGTGTTGGAAAACCATCTGACTTATACGTATATGCACCAGATGGAATAACTAAAAACATTGTGTATCCAAATGCACTTCAACAAATAGCATTCAATTGAAAACTTGAATTGTCAGACTTTTCTCGATAAAACGAATTAAAATACACAATGATCCAAAATAAAAATTGAATATTGTTGTAACGATATTAGTATTTCTTTAAATTTAGTAAACGGCACAGCAATGAAATTTCATGATGATCAAGTTTATAGTTTAAAATTTACAAGGTATTGAAAATGCAAAATTCTTCCATGGACCTTAACAGTCCTTCTACTTTTTTTTTTTTTTTTTTTAAAGTTTTTATAACTCAAGTAAATAAATTTGATAAAACTTGGCAGACGAAATTGAACTTAAATCATCTGTCTATATAATATTGCACTAGGCGATTGACTTAATTTAAAGTTGGTTCGCTATAAATGCACAAATTTTCTTTAGCAACATTTTTTGTCGTTCTGCGTGAAAATGTTGTAAACAAACCAAACCAAATTATTTTTTGAATGTCTTTACTATTCGAAAGGAATGACCTACTGAGCAGCAACTTGCGGCAAACTCTTCCACTTTGTTTCTCAGTGTTATTAAAGTGCTAGAAAAGCTCTTTGCACTTTCCGTGGACAATTTTGTACGCTTGTTGCTTAAATAAAATTGCAAAGAAAATTATTAGTGAAACTTTAAGTTTTCCAACATATAAATGACCGCACACAAAAGTCAAGTGCTCTCAACTTGGAACCATTTTTCAAGTTCTTTATGCTGTGTTTTACACTTTCTTTTCAAAAAGCAGCAGAGTATATTAATTTGTAGAAGATATTTGCAACACATGTTGAATCTCTGTTTACCTTCATAAAGGCAAAATGGCTGAATACGGACGAATCAAAAAGGACATTTATATAATAATAATGTTTTAAAGCTTAATGTGAAAAAAAAACCAAAATATTTTAAAAACATACGATAGTGAGATTTTTTGAGGCCCAATGAAAATATATTGTTGAAAACTTCATTATTTAAATGAAAATTACTTGTATGCAGTGACATTGGGAAAAAGTAGATGTGACTTTGTTTAAGGCAAGAAACCAAATTTGGATGGAGTTTACAAATATTTATGAATAGTAAAATTTTTAGCTACGATACAGATTAATATTAAACTGGAAAGCTTTTTACAAATTAATCAAATGTTAGCTTTAGTATTTTGGATATTAGAATATATGTATAATATAAATGGTAATATGTGGCTACATAATGGGCTATAGTGCTGAAGAAACATCGAGTTTTCGATATTTTTTAACTTCGATACATCGAAGTACATGTGGCGGCCATATTTTGAATGCTTAAATTAATCAACCATCTGTTGGTTTGGTTATATAAGTATTTTCAAATAATAAAATGGAATTAACAAACAAACCAAGCGATAACTATATTTTCACAATATACATTTCAAATTTAATTACATTTCATAGCAAAAGAAGCAAAGAAATAATAAATAACAATCCAAAAGGTTATACAACGAAAGCAAATATTAATACAGGCCACAAAAAAAAATGGTGTTAACTTAACAGGTGACAGAGGCATCCCTTATGGATTTTGAGCAGACGAATCCGAAGTCCAAAAAAAAAAACTGCACTTGAATCTAAGTTTTCGACATTAAAATATTGTCAAAGTGCCAAAATTGAGTCAACCCTACTATTTCGGATCTTTTAAGATTTGTTTTTTTCTAAAAAAGCGAAAATTGTCTGCGAAGTGGATACCGTTGATAGCCCATATTTTGTCCGTAATAGGATTTGGTCGATTATCGAAAAATAAAAATATCGATGATCGGAAAAAAATAAAATTCAGCACTAATGGGCTAAATCGAAATTTTTTTTTGATAAAGTCTAGATAAAGTTGATTGCCAATAAAAAATAAATACCAAAAAAAACTAATTAAAGACACCGCTGTTTGGATTGCCTGTTCTCTTTGAACAGTTATTAGTAGAGATCCCCATGCTCCACCTTGAGGCGACTGACAAAATAGTCGGGGAAAATGAATATTATTATAATTAAATTGCCGTTCAGTTACGCATGTTTGATGTAACAATAATAAATATAAATAGAAGTTACTTATTTGTCATCGAATTAGATTTTTGCCAATATTTTTATGTATACATATATTGGGTGAAATCGGGCGATTTAACAAAACACTCGTATTTTGGGTTAGTTTTCCATTTCTAAGGACAACATACTCGTAAAAACAAGTCACTATAAATGCTTTTATTTTTTATTTCCTTTACCAATAGCATCATCTTTTTTTCCATATTTACTCAAAATTTTCCGTCCACCCGAACTTTATAAAGATGATTTTGAGTTTTATTGTACCTCAGGTATGCTTTTGCAGAAAATATAACTAAAATAATGACTAAAGTTTGAATTTTTTTTTAAATTTGGCTAGTTAGTCAAATTTTCTGTGAATCGAGAATCAAAAAAGCTTTCAGCAGTTTTCGCCATGGAAAAAGTATGTACCATAATGCATTATTTTTCAAAATGGTTTCGTTTTTAACAGATATTTGTGATAAACAATAAAAAAATTACAAATAAATTTAAAACAAGGAATTCTAATTCTTCTAAAGAAGAATTGTTTCGTTTTATTATTGCCTTTAAAAATAGATAAATACAATAAAAAAAGTGTTTGCACGGTATACCTCATATACATTATTTGACAGGTACATTAATGAAAACATTAAAATACGAAAATAATTATCATTTTAAGACGATCAATAAATAAGTCTTTGATAAAATCGAAAAAGAAGATCTGCTAGAGTATGCAACCTTCGTCGCATTGACGTATCGTGGTACATTTTGTGTTGTGTTAACTTGAAAAATAGTGAAATGGGTGAAAAGCTCTGCTTGGAAAACTAACTGCCTTCATTGAGTTTTTTGTTGACGTGCTTTTATGCGCCGCTAGGCGACATTGTAAATGCTTTTGTACTTGTTATTGTACTCATTTCTGTTGGTGTACTCATTCCTGCTGTTGTACTTGTTTTTGACTTTCTTTTTTTTCGTAACTTTTTGCGGTTTAGATTTTCGTGACTGCTTTATAACTTTGTTTTTTTTGCATTACATAGTTTGTGTTTCGTTTTTACTCATTTAATTTTTGGACATTTATGTATTTGCTTTATACCATATTATTTTTTGTTTTTCTCATCTTAAAGTTTATCAAATAGTTGCTAGGGACGCAACTTTTTGGGCTTATTGTTGATGACTGTTGTGGTTCTTTTTGTTGCATTCTTGTTGCAAAAGTTTATGTAACTGGAACAGAATAATTTGTTTTTAAACAAAATAAAAGTTGCACAAAAAGATTTTTGCACTTAAATGTTTTGCTTTTATTAAATATATATTTTTCATTTACATTTTCTACATTTTTTTTTGTATGAAGTATGTATACACACTAGGTATATTTAAAACGCTGCACTTGTAACAGAAATTTTTTTCTGATTTTACAAGAAGAATCAACTTTTTTTTTTTAATTTTGTTAAATTTCTTTAAAGAAAAAAAGTGACGAGCAAAAATATTTCCGCAGCTTCTCACATGGCTGTTAAGCTACCAGCTGAAAAATTTAAAGATACAAAACAGTTTTGTGCAACAAAAATGGCTGAGTTAAATGTTATATATCTTATTAACTTAAAATCAGTGTTTGCATTTAATACTCCATACGAGCAATATATTTTCTAACGTTTCAATGAGGCTTTTACCAATTTGAAACCCAATTGAATTTTTCATGTCAGACTTTGATGTCATTATTTGCTTAGTAGTCAACTTGCAAGTTAGCCATAAAGCATAAAAACTCCCATAATGCAACTGTTCTTCTTGGAATTTAAATCCATTTTTATTATTATACATTTTTCTGCAATACAATAATATGTACATACATACATGTGTACTAATTATCTGTACACATAGGCATACGCACACACGCACGCTTTCAGCTTCTCAAGATTTTTTTCCTTTGAAATTTAGCTCGGCTATCAGCACCTTCAACTTCGTGTCTGTTGCTATGCGGCGTGCTTCCTATAGTTTACCGTCACTTTGCTTCACTAATACTATAGCACTTGCTACAAATGCTATAGCAAATGCTCTAGAAAATGCTATAGCAAAAACTTCGAATGCTATAGCACAAACCGATTACTCTGCTCTATTTTTGCTCTCTCTTTTTTGACATTACTATAACTACGAATAGCACTTCATTAATTGTTTTGCTATTGCTTTTGCTCTGCTCTTGATTTCATTCATAGCACGAGCAGAGCATGGAGTTAGTTGTCAAATGTTGTGCTCTGTGCTGAGCTTCTGCTCTAAACAAAATGAGAGCAGGAGCAATAGCAGAGCAAAAATTTTGAACATAGCATAGCATTTTCAATCCCTGCTTAAAATACATTATAAAAAAAAAACTTTTTGAAACTATGTTTTGCTATGAACCGATGGATAGATTTTCGCCCATTAAAAAAATTTATGCATCTTAAAACCAAAATTTTTTATTTTTGACTGTCTAACATACTAATTAGCACACAAAATTGATATTATTGTTTAATAAAATATACACATTTTTTTAACAAGTATTTAGGTCACAACAAATAAAAAAGGGAAAAGCTAGACCCTTATAAAAGCACCAAGTTTCCAAATCCCAAATGAGCGAGTCTTTATTATTAACCAAGAGGATTTGGACGAAAAATGTAATATTTTGAATGCTCGTTAAATTCTGCAAAGAAAATTATTTAATTAACATTTAATTAAAGTTGTGTTAAATTTATTATCAATTTTCAAAATGGTCCAAACCCTTCAGTTCGGCTCAGGCCTGAATTAGACATGAAATCATGCCTGAATCATCAGTACCAGCCATGAATCTACGCATTCATTTGTCACTGAATTTAACACATGCATGAATTTTTTAAAAAGTCGGACATGATTTCAGTGCTGATTTTCCTGTACTGAAAATACAACATATCCGCTTTCACTAACACAATAAATTGAAATTTTAATTGACAGGTTAGATAAATTAAAAAAAAATCTAAACAGCTTATGAAGCGTATACTTGAATTTTAATATGCAATTAAAGGAAGTACGTGTAAAAGCAAACAAAAGTTTTCACTTGCCACAAAACAGAGTGAGAGAGTGAGAGGGTGGAGGAGAGAGGGTAAAAAGGGAAAATGAGAAAGATAAAGACTTGTGTGTGAATATAATTGTTGGGTTTATTTTGAGATGGCAAAACATTTAATTAATTAACAGAATAACAAGACACCAGACGAGAGTAGTGCAGCAATTGGCTACATGCTTGGCTCCTCCTTAGATATGACCTTGCCACCAGTTGCTCAGTACAACAAGGCGAAGATTTCCATTTATGCTGCGACTGCTGTTGTCTGCGTTATTCTGAGTTTTGGTTGGCTTTAGTTTTGGCCATTTCTCTGCATTATTATTACATTACGTCAGTTTATTTTTAGTGTTACTTGCTCTGGTGCATTGAAAGCTAATCATATTTTATTGCACTCACAAAAAGCTGCTACGAAGGGGCCAGAGATACAACAAGCTCATTAATTTCTATAATTTACTTTTTTTTTGTAATTATTTGCTTTAATTAATTTGCATTTACAACCAGCAAACTTGTAGTTATCAGCCATTGCGGTACAGTAAATGCTGACAAAGTAAGATGATCATATTGTAAGGCCTTGCACAAATCTATATGTTCTTGTTCTCGATGACCATTAAGAGCATGAAATTTTATAAAATGATGCCTCTTATATGTATATATAAATTGGCCTTTGCTTATGGGACTTGCGTCCATTTAGGGTAAATTTTTGTTCAGTTTCTGATCTGTCGTTTGCACTACGTGATAAAGAGAGAAGCGCTGAATGTGAGATCCGAGAGCGTGCACACGTATATGAACGTATACATTCGAACCTTTTGTCGGAACGTAGAACATGAAAGGGAACGTAGATCATGAAAACCAATGAAAATGAAACAAGATGATGTTGAGTTTCTGACTTTGATACATATTCAGTGTATAGGTCGATGGCTTAGTGGGATGCGTATCTGCCCGATGCGAAAATGTTGTGGGTCCGATACTCAATAGAGGCAACGCTGTTTTTTTTTTTAATTGTATTATATTATAAAATATTTATTATTTTTGTATTGATGAAAAATTTTTTTTTTAAATTTTTGCATTATAATAAAAAAATCATCACGTCATTCATTTTATTGCAGAATTCCAATTATTTATCGAGTTATCGATGAAAATTGAAGTTTTTAATTTTTAAGCAAGGCATACACTATACAACGTGTCGTACAGCGAGGCTGTTTATCGAGCGCGTCGTATATTCCTTGCATTGTGTGTGGCGCTGCCGTATGTAGTCGTACGACTGTCGCATGAAAAATCAAAAAGTTTTGTTTTTTTTGGCCAATCATACAGACGGTCGTATTGTGTATGGGCCTATTTATGATCGAATTATTGTTTGACCATACCGGTCTCGTTAAAACTGAAATTGCCGACGCAAACGTTTATGCAACAAATTTAAAACTATTTTAAAACTAGGTTGCACATTTTGCCGCATCGTTTGGGTGCAAAACGTACAGCTCGATAAACAGACGTGTCGTACGACACGTTGTATAGTGTATGCCTAAGTCTATAGTCTAATCTTCTAAACGAATAAAGATATTGACGCGATTTATTTTTAAGAATTTTTGTTTTTATTTTTTTATCATTTTTAGTTTCTAAATTTAAAATTTAAACAAAAAACTGGGGTGCCACAGAAAACCATTTCTTGTCAATTTCTTTGCAATTCCAATTCTTGGTGCAACATACATGATTCGCAACGGTTTTAAAATTTTTGACAAAATTGCTTGAGATTGCCAACAAAACCTATTTTATTCAGTTTCTTTGAAAATATTATTCAATTTCTGAATTATCTGGATCTTTATGTTTTGATAAATCTAATGTTTTAATTCATTATTTTCATTTTTACAAAATATTTATTAAAATCTTTGGTAAATATGCCATTCTGTGTCAACGTGCAAAATCTTTTCGAGCTAAGGAGTTGCCACCAACTTGTGGTACTAAATAATAACATTTCGGAGTAATTATTTTGGCATATTAATAGATGTTTTTGATATTAAATAAATGTTAAAAAATGGTTTTTTTTATTTTAACTGAGTTGTCATTATGAACTGCGACGATTTTAATGCAAATTTAAATAAATAAGTGCTGTGCACCTCTTTCTCCTAAGGTGGCAATGTACTGCTTGTTAGGCATGGTTGTGAATGCCAATAGTTTAGCAGTTTAAGTTCAAAATGAAAATAACAGTAGCGCAACCTAAGGAGAAAAAAGCCACAACAGCATATGGAGATTTAAAAAATTAATTAAATAATTTTGGTAAATGAAGTAATATTTTTTGAATCTAGCGTCGTTTTAAATAATTGGCGAGTGATTGAGTATATAAAAAATACTTAATCCAACTTCTACAAGGGCACAAGTAAAATTACAATTTTCATTAACATTTTCATTATTGTTTTCATCAGTTTGTGTGTTATATATTATACAGCATACATAATTGTTGAAGCCTTTGCTGGACTGTATGAGACCCTTAAAGCGATCCAGAGGTTCTTCGACACCTTCACTCGACATTTTCTTTGCTCGGGTGTTTATTTTAAGGCTAATAATCGCGCAAAAAAATCGAGCCAATTCGCAAATGTAAACACACGAATTTTGCCATTCACAACGCTGAGGACAGCTGTTAACCCGTAGGATTGTCATACAAACTCATTTATTGGGCTGGAGAAATACTATTTAAATTTCATTCTTTATTTTGTATGAATGAAAAGCAAAGTGATGCAAAATATGTTGGAATTTATCGCCTTATATAATGAAGAATTAATTTTCTTAACTTAACACTATTAAAAATCATTTATTTAAATAAGTGTCTAAATGTTCCAAAATTATTTTTTTGAAACAGTAGCAACTCTTTTCTTCCATTCTCGTAAAAGCATAAACATTCGGAAACAAATGTTCGAAAAATGAAATCTTTGAGATTTCTGTGGCACCTACGGTTTTTTCGAAAGATTTGTTTTCAAACCGTTGGCAAAATCTTGAAAGATTTCTCTGGTACCCCCACCTGACTGTCATACGGTAAAGCGATATAGTCAAAAAAGGACGCTTTACGAACGTGACAAAAACATAGGGAATTTTCGCGGCGAATGAACAAGGAACGAAGAAATTCAATTTTAGCTAAACCTGGTAGAATATTTTAATGAAATAAATAAATTATAAAATGTTATGCAATAATGTCGCTTTATTTTGGTTTTTATTTAATTAAATAATTATTGATATATTTTTGTTTTTTTAATTTAATTTTACCCGCTGTCGAACGTGACATTTTTTCTACTGGATTTAAATACAAAATTTAGATTTTATTTTGTTTTATCGTTTTGTATTTACTACATACTTAATTATTTCCTTATCTTCGAACTTAATTCCAAATTTAATTTTATTACCAGACTTTTTCTTTTCCTTATATAAGATCTTTTGCACTATCCATGTCGATCGTGACCAACTTTGAAAATCTCACAAAATTGTAAATGCTTTATTAAATGGATTTGTGCATAACAACTGTGTTTGCACAAAAAATTTTAAGGATAGCGTGGCTTTACTTTAGGAGCACTAAGAGCAAATGATCCTGTTCCATGTCGAACGTGACAACAGAAATAGCAAAATCAAACAAAAACCTTTATCGTTATTCGTGATTCGATCGCTCTCTTTGCATTTTCGTTCTTATTATTATGCTTTAAGAGAGATATTCAGGAACGACAGTTATTGCGAATTTTATCTTAAAAAAATAATATTAAAATAAAATATGCAACTAAAATGACCGAAATAGAAAAATGGCCAATGTGCGACTTTGCAGATGGTTTTCGTAAAGTGGTTTATGAATTAACGCAACAACTGCTTAAATGAGTTAAATTTGTTTGTTTCTCCATTAAAATAAATTGAAACAATGTATTTTAACTAACTTTAAATTTTTTGGAACGGCGTGCTTGCTTTTTTTTGGTAATACAGATACAGATAAATAGGTACATAGGTATGTATGTAATATTAATATAAAACAGTACAAAAATTTGCAAGCAAATCTTGGTCCCTAAACGTCGCGATATCAAGTTTTGAGGTCGATTCTCAACCGACTGAGCTACCCTTATGTATGCTTTTGCCGGATCTTCTGAGTTCCCGCCTCTCAAATACTCTGATTGATGATGTATGCATGGAAACATTTCCATTTTGTGAGTGTCTACTGTACAAAACTTACTTTCATAGGTATTGAATTAAAATGCATGTACAAATATTTAGATAGCCGTCCTAAAGCAGCGTATAATCTTTGTAGCCACATGACAATGCTATCTAGATAGCTGTGCTGTAATCATAAAACTGACGCACTTGCTCACAACAATTAAACGCCCACAGGGTAAAACTTACACGCTTCCCATGGCATGTGCTGGACATAAATCATAGGAAACTATTGCGATGCGACAGTTACATGGATTGGCGTTGGTCGCCTTATCGATAAACTGTAGTTGGTTGCCATTTCGACTGTCATTGTCATTGCCATTGCCGCCATAGTAGTCATTCCACTGGGATTCAATAAGTTTGTTTATGGCTTAGGCTGGCATTGGCCAGTTGCACTAAGTATTTGGTTAATATTGAACAATAAACAATTACAATTTCACGCACATTCATAAAATTGAAGCGTGCACATCAATTGTTTTTCATAATTATCTTCATTTCACTCACAAACATTATCGCTTCTGGATTTATATCTTTAATGCTCAAACTCTGCTCGTAAAGTTATTCCATTATACGCGCAAACTTGTTATGGATTTTTGCAATATATAGCAGGCAACATCGGGTGAATACCTAGATCACGGAGACAATAGGAACTGGAAACACCAAATATGTGGACACAATCCATATAGATGAATTTTCTGGCATTGTGTTCGTATCTGCCCTATTTATAAATAAACAATGCTGGAATCACCGAGCATCTTTTAAATAAAATGATGTTGACCTTTTATCGATTCAAGGGCAGCCCATTGTCGGGCGCGACATCAACGTAGCATATTTGTATAATAATAAGCGTGACATCAGTGCGTATGTGTAACGTCTGTTGTAAAAATAGTTATCAAAAAAAACATTTTATTATGCCAAAAATTTATTAGATTCCCATACGTAAGTGTTCCTTCAACGCTTGCCAGCTCATTTTATGGCTTAGTTTTTTAATTATACACCGATTACAATCGGTAAGAGTCGATTCTTATCAGTTTCGGCTGTGCAACGTGCCAAAGCCATGTGACGTCAAATTGTCTGGTAATGTTTTTATTTTATTTTTGCTTTTGGAAGCTATTTGTGGGGGAGTCTTTGTGATAAGCCAAAATACAGCGTATGAAAACGTCATGGGTAATCATTGTGCTGTTCTTTTGTACATTTCCGAGTAGGTTTTTATCATAAAGAAGCAAAAATTTCTTTCGTTTGTTTATCAGCAAGTTAAATTTTGGGTGAATGTTACTTTTAATTAGCCGAGAATGTATTGAAAACACCGCGGTGATTTTTTGTAGATTATTGACTCATTGAAATGTATCGTTTTTTTCTGATACCATTAACAGCAATTATATATCCGTATGAACGAAAGGATCTCTAATTCATCTTAATATCTATCCACGATCTTAAAAATGGAGAATTTAGCGGCTTACACTTATACTACTACTGTGACCAAAAAGTAAGGTGACATTTGAATTTGAACTGCGCGCGCCAAAATGGATTTGGAGAAACTTTTATTCAGGTTGGTAGGACTGTCGGCACATTCGCCTTGTGGCTAAGATGGATATGCCGCAAACATGTTAGTTATTCTTAGAAGATCCTTTAAAAAAGATAAGCCTTCAGCTTTTTGTGAAGAAGCTACAGTGCCCATAATCGGTAGGTAGTCCCATTTATTTTTTTTTTTAATATTACAATTTTTTTTAATCTTTTTTTTATTTTCTCAAAATGTTTTTTATAGGTAATTTTTGTTTTAAATTACTAATTTTTTAGAAAATTTATATTTTATGAGTAATTTTTTAATTAAAAAAATGTAATAAGTGTTTCATATTTCTTTTGAAAGCACTTTTTGTATGCTTTCGTCTAAATTGACATTATTTTTGGAGAACCGTAACTTACTCTTTGACGTTGTTAAAGGGTCCGACGGTAAACCGACCAGTATTCATATTTAAAGTTGTAGGAAAAACGAAAGTCTCATCAAGCCAATCTTTGCAATGCTTTTGAAAATATGAGGACGTTCTATTAGATTCTTGATGTAATTTCTTTGCGCAATTCGCCAATTGATTTTTAATTTTTTTCTCCTCTTTACCCTACTTTTTGCTATCAATTATATGTGTAAACACTCCATTTTCAACAGAAAAATTAAACTCAATCGAAATATGGGCGAACTTTAAGAAAGAGCTTCAAAATATCTGTGACAGCACAATTAAAGCAGATCGTCAAGAGCGAGTAGAATAGCTCACGCAGGCAGCCTGGAACTTAATTGAAGATCTAAACTTAACTTTCTGTTGTAGCGGGCAGAGAAGGGCAGTGCTTGTCTCAGAATACAATAGATTTACAAAGCTGATTAAAAAATAAGTCAAAAAGGACAAACAAGCCTTCTATGACGAACTGGTGAAGAATGCTCAAACGGCAGCTGACAAAGGTGATCTAATACTAATACTACTAGTAGACGAAAATGGCACGGTAGAAACATGCAAAGAGAAAAAGCTTATCATTTGGAAAACGTACTTTGAAAAAATTCTGAATACTATACACGATAAAAGCTTAGAAAGACTCGAAACAAGATCGCGGCGCCACCCAAACAGATTTATCAATGTGGACCCACCTGATTTATCAGAGATAACTGCGGCAATCAAAATGATGAAAGGACGGTAAATATAGTAACAATGATGGTATCCCTGCTTAAATTATCACAGTTGACGCTGAGGCTATCGCAGCCATACTGAAAATATGGCGAGACGAAGAAATACCTAATGACTGGAAAGAAGCAATTATTGCAAAGATACCTAAGAAGGTCGATCGAAAAAAGTGTGAAAATTGGCGCGGAATATCTGTTCTAACAGCAATTTAAAAAATCTTTACTCAAATCATCTTATAGCGAATATCCGCACCATTAGATAAACTCATCCGACCAAACAAGGCCGGTTTTAGACTCGGACATTCGTGCATCGATAATATCCATATCATAAGAATCCTTATAGACCAATCAGCCGAAAATGATTCTTCCCTTTCTCTGGCGTTTATTGATTTTGCAAAAGCATTTGATGCACTAAAGCGTGACTTTATTTTGTCTGCACTTTCGGCAAGAGGTGTTCCCGATAAAATAACGAATACCTATAGTATTATTAAAAATATGTACGATGGGTCATGCATGAAGGATAATTAAGCGAAACTTTTCCGACCGTATCAGCAGTTTTAAAAGGATGCGCACTCTCTCCGTTGCTCTTCATAGGTTAGGTTAGGTTAGGTTATAGCGGTAGCTGGCTTATCAAGCCAGCACACTTAGGCCTAGACTGGCCCGTTGTGATACCGCGCGAATCTCTAATTAAACCCGTCTCCAGAAAGTATTCTTAAAGGGAGTCCCAGCCTGTTGCTGCAATATAGCTTGCAAACATTCTCGGACAGATAGGACCTAGCTCCTCTAGGTTGTGGAGGAAATAATTTCCCAGATATTTTTTCCTGCGCTTTCCTTGCTCTTCATAACTGCATTAGACTTAGTATTTCAAACTTACAGTGTATGTGGCATAAACTGGAAGACGACACAAAAATTAGGTGACCTCTCATACCCTGGCACCTAAAACCAGAACCAGCTAGAAAGCTTCAGGCTTTTGTCAACAGATGTCTGCGTCATATTGTTGACATTTGGTGGCCGCGCACTCTATCTAAGGAACGCTTGTCGCAAATGACAAACTAAAAACCGGTGGAGAAAGAGATAAAGCGCAGATGGATCAGACAAACTGTAAAGTGGAGTCCTCAAGGAGCAAGAAACAGATGTCTGCCCAAAATGACTTGGCATAGATGCATCAACAAGGAAACCATAAAATCTTTTAATGAATTAAAATACATTACTTCACTTGATTGTAATGTTTGAACATGTTAATAATAACAGATTCTTCTTATTTCGAGTTATCTCCCCGTGCCAAAATTCAAGCAGCACGCGATTTTGCACAGATATTTTTCCTTAAAAGCAAAATTATTTGAATACCAGCAAAAAGCGGCAGCTGATATTAAATATATGGCATTCACGATGGATAGTAGCAGTAAAAAATTATGAATCAAACCGAACCCACCCGCCCTTGTGCTACTTTTACTCTCAAGAAGTTTATAGTGCATGAGGGAATACATTATATTGAAGAGTCGCAAACAACTATTTTTAATTAAATATATAGCTTTAACTTTTGTTTTATTTTTTTAAATTTAAAGTATATTATTCGAAAATGCTAGAATAAATACTCACACGGGACATTACAAATGCTAAGTTTGACAGCTCACAACTGCGCGAATTCGAAAAGTTGAGCAAAACAAAAAATACCAAAAAATCTTATCATGTATTAGTTATCGAAAAATTAAAAAATATCCCCGCCCGAATTCAAAGTTTCAAAATTGACTTTTACGGCGTTGGGAACTTTATGAGCACCCCTGTGCGTTCCCTGAATACCGATTAGGCTTCAGAAGCGAGCTTGTGTGGCAGGGTATTTTGGAGTCCGGCAGTCATTACTGCTGAATTCTTAAATTTATAGAAATAAAGAAAAGTGCAGTGGACATTATAGTCGGTATGTCTCGAAATGAATGTAGAAGGCCATTTGCTGTGCGAAGCACGTCAATTTCCCCTTAGCTTTCATTGAATTAAATTTTTAAGACTGATGTAAAGATTATCTCATTCAGTAAGTTTTAAGCTCTTCAACATAAATTAATGGCGAAAGCTGATACTCCTGCTACTTCCCCTCAAATGTTTTCAATTGGATTTACGATAGGAGATCAAGTCAACCACTCCGTAGTTTGTATTGTGGAATTAATCAAGAATTGGATTGTTCGCTTAAGGAGGAGCATTTGCCTGTTGGACAATAAGGGGCAACTGTTTGCTACGAAAAATTACTGGAGACTCTTTTTCGGAAGCTTATGTAAATCTTTCCACACTATTAGAGAACCATCAAGTCTTATGTCTAAGCCAAGGTTGCCGCATGCCGTGCAGGCTGCACCCGTTAAACTGGCTCGTCCGAATGCTCAAGAGCCTGCAAAACCGCCTCTATGGCCGATCACAGCCTTTGCTCGTCTGAAAATCAACGTTTTCTGGTAACCTCAATCTGATTTTTATTACTCGTATTACTTAAATTTATACACTTGCTTAAAAAAAAATACTAAAAAAATAATTTATTTTAACCACACAAACTTTTTGTACACATTTGGAGCTTATATTTGGAGCACATTACTCATTTTAAAAATCATTTTCTACACAATACTAAGACCGGCAATTTCTATTTGACATATTCATGATGACCTACATTATTGGAACTCAAAGCTCGTTATCATATTAAGAAGTAAATATTTAATTTTTATTATTTCCCCGACTCGTGGGCTGTTTATTTATTTTTAGCAAGTGCCATAAAATATGAATTACTTTAAGGTCTTAAAAGCTCAAAGATAGCTTATCATCGAAGTGAATCACCTGAAAAATGGTATTGTTAAAGTAGTTAGTTGCTGTGCCCGAATTTCCGCAGTTCGCTTTTCCAGCAATTTCCATTCACAAAAAAAATTTTAGTAGCAGTAAATGTAACAGTTATACTATTTACGCTTGTGTATTTGGGCGCCATTTTGCAGCTACCCAGGAAAATTGCTGCCAAGGCTGAGCTGAGTTGTTTAGTGTTTGCTGATGGCTGCCAATCTATCTACCAGCTAAACGTAACTCAATGTCACAGCTGGAAATCGTGCTGTACCGCTCTCCCCTCACCATTCCCTCAAACTCACACATCTCTGTCTTTCTGCATGTCTTCATTTGGAACTGCAGCAGATATTGCTTGACAGCACTTGAAAATGAACTTTGAAGTCCCAGGAACTAGAACTAGCGCAACAGCAGTGGTGGTAGCCACATCCAAGAGCGTTAAGTATGCAGCTTTGAGCATTGAGAGAGGGACGCGGACAGTTCGTGGTACACTTAACATTACGGTGCCAGCAGGAGCCGGATGCGCTTGCATTTAAGTAAATAAAATTAATCATACGCACAGTGGCACAGTTGAGGTGCTGGTGCTGCTGTTCATGTGGATGCTGCGGATGCTTTGCCTTGCCACGACTGACATGCATCAAACAGCGCGTGCTGAAATTGGAAAATTGAAAATGCTTTGTGCATTGGTGGATCCAATAGCGAAAAGTGTTAAACACACCGTTGGAAAACTCTTTGTATGTGTATATTTGTGTTTGTGTGTGAAAGACTGTGCGCTGCGCAAAAATTGAAATGAATTATTTTACTTCCGCGGCATACTTCATTTTCAAGAGGATGTTGCGTGATGGAATATAACGTATGTATACTCTTCTGTTTGCTATTTGCTGCACATTTCGCGCCCAATGACGCGTTTTCTAATAGTCGTTTTATAGCTTTTTAGCTCTGCTGTGAAAATGACGAATAATTCATTAAAGGCTTTACCCTTGCGTATTTGTGCACAGTATCTCGCAGATAGAGTAGACTTATGGTCATGAAAAAATAGATCTTGGAGACAGCACTCCCATTATATAATTTTACTGATAGGCAAAGTAACATATTTTTAGAGATGCATCGGGAACGGAAATTTGACTTTATCCTCAATTTTTACGAAAAAATGTGTTAGCTGAGATATTAATATTTTCTCAAGATTTGTAATATTAAAAATTTTAACGCCTTACAAAAAACTTTTGTCTTTTTTAAATATTTTTCATTTTAGGTTATTTTATAAGCTTTTAATTTGACTTTTATCAATCTGCAACAAACTTTGGGAAAAACTCATTTAAATTATTTAATGAATTTAAAGAAGATGATTAACATTCTCTAGCATTGAATTAAAGCCTGTTCAATGAAAGTTATTACAAGTGTCAGCAAGTAAAGACCTTATATCATTAAATGGAGGATTTAAGAACAATCAGCCGTGCTCCGGAAAACGAAAAAACCAAACCGAATAATTTTGTTCGGAATCGTTTTTGCGTGCTCCAGAAAACGAATTTTTTGTTTCCCTTTATAAATATGTTCGAAAAAAACCTTATATTTCCTTATTTTCCGATAAATTCTCCTGTTGTATTGGCGCGAAACTATTTTTGTTTGATACAAAACAGCTGACATGGTTGCCGCAGCTCTGCACATTATTACTATATGTTGTTCACATTTCATTTTAATTAAAATATTGCTAGTTCTTTTTTTTATTTTTATATAAAAGATAAAATTATACAAAAATATTACTTTAGCAACAATATTTATTGAAATGTGTAACGCGGCAACCCTGTTGCACCAATCGGTTATAAGTTCGTGAATGATACGTGCACATACCCAAACACAAAAAAAGTTCGTTTTGGGTTGAGCAAGGTATTTTTTGAGTCAAAAAAAAAAATAATTAAAAATAATTGCCAGTAAATATCTAACTTGAAGTTGGCATAAATATAATCTTAGAGAATCAAAGAATATTAAAAAAAATATTTCAGTATAAAATTCGTACTTTTTTAAATCTATTTTGCCGATTCGTTTTAATTCTTCTTGCAACAAAAACATTCGGTTTCAAACCACATACAAAATTCGTTTTGGAGAAATTGGGAGCACCAAACATTCGGTTTCAAAACGAATCCGAATAAAATGTTATTTTAAAAAAGTCGAGTTTTCTTCGCAACAATCCGCCTATACAATTTTTTGTAAACTTGGTGAAGGTTATTGCACTTTCGGGCAATGCTCCGAAATTCCCAAAAACATTTAAAGGTGAACAGCAAAAAAATTGTATTACTTTGCATTGCTTTTGTAAAAACCATTTTGCAATCTAAATTTTATCATTGCAAGTCATTGACATGTTTTTAAATTAAATTTGGTTCCTTTTTTTTCGATAACGTTTTCGTTGAATTACATTGAACCGAAAATAAAAAATAATTCGTCAAGCTTAGTCATAGCTTCTTGAGGTGCATTACTTGACCATTTGTTTTGTGATATTAGTTTGTAAATACACTCAATGGCTTTACCTTGTGATAATAAAAACAAAACAACACTTGAAGATAAGGTACTGCCTTAATTCGAGTGAAAGGACTATCAACATTTTTTAAGATATAAAATTTCGTTGAATTGTTGTCATCGTAAACGAGACAAATGAGAATCTAATCTATTATGCATATGTACTAGGTTTATTGAAGCAAAAATAAATTTTTGTCAAGTTTTGATATCAATAATAAATAGAAATACGACTATTTCTTAGAAAAGGTTGATCCAAATTACTCTTTCAGCAGGTACATATACTTTTCGCTTCACCAAGGAACTGATGCAAATGTATGATGAATGAAAAATAATAACATTGAGTTGAAATTAATGTAACCAGTGCCGAGAGACTGGTAGTGCTATTTGCAGGCATATACTATATGAAGATACCTTTGCATACTTAATTAAGTACAAATTTAAGTTAAAAGATTCTACGATGGTACGTTAAATCTTTTAAAAGTTTATTTATTCTCTTAAGGGGTCTACGCAGTACGAAATATTTCGCACGGAATCGCAAAACATCATATAAAAAAAAATATCGCAAATGGGATTTGTCATTCCGTTCGAAATATTTCGAACTGCGTATAGGCCTTTACATTAAAAATATTTAAATACAAATTTCTATTAATAAACTACCATAATTTTTTTTTTTGTTAGCGTAGTTTTTATCCCTTTTCTTACAATAATAATAATTAATAAATAAAACGATCATATTTGAGTTGAAAAGATAAATGTAAAATGTAAAAATTCGTGGATTATTGGATACATATATTTTTGAAAAATAAAGCAAATTATTAAAACTTGTTAAACTAATATGATACTAAAATTTCTGGATCTCCTGTAATATCTCCTAGATGGTTGTAGGATTTTAAATCTATCGTTTATATAAGAGTCCTATCGACCAATCTTTTAACTTCATTAATTTATTTCCAATTCAAAAACTCGCAGAAGATTGAGCAAAGTCCTATTAACATTTTAAACTGGGCACGGGGTGCAGAATCCTACAGACAACTGACAAACAAAAAGACAAGTTGCCCTTGACTGCTGATATAGTACAGTAAACGAAGAGTTTCATCTGGAAAAACAAAATTAATGAATGAAACTTTCAGGGATCGTTAGGGACCTTGTTCTTAGTCTAAAACCGAAAACCACATTCAAAAAAAGTTACTTTTTATTTAAGTCATTGATTTTGACATATACTGGCAGTTCGGTCGATCTGCGCTGAATTTTTCATGCCTGAATTTATGCATGAAAAGTAAGTGAACACCTCACTACTTTGTAAAAGGAAGAAGAAAGCATATAAAAATCTTTATTTGCCTAACTCTTTTGTTGCGCTGACAAGCAAGTCAGAGATTCTGGGGATTTCCGAAGCGAGTGTCAAATCCAGCCAAACTTTCGTCTTTAGATTTCGATGTTGATGTCCGAGATACTTGTTCTTGGAAAGTAAAATCTTCCTTAGACAAAGATTCTCAAAACTGTGAAGATTCTGTAGTAATGGCTCTCTTACGAACCACATTTCACTGCCATACAAAATAACTGATACGACGTAGAAAAGGTTTAGTACTATGTCTATTCAGTCCGTTTAAGACCCAATAACCTTATTGATTCAAGCGGTTCCATCAGTTATTGTTCCTCCGTTGGACGTGATTATGAAACCGAGATATTGAAACACTTCGACTTGTTCCATTGTTTCTACTCAGCTTGAATCTCTGTGCATTAATACGTGTTGTGTTTTACTTGCATGCCTATGTAATATTATATATAGAACAAGAATAATATTTAAACAATATTCTAATTTATAAAAGAAAATAATCAGTACATTTATTTCAAAGTGATACTGCTACCTATGATTTCAGGTCTGACTTTTCAAGGCAAATTATCATTTCATGTCCGATTCAGGTCTGAACCAAACAGAAGGGAACTTTGAATGAATTGTGGCTAAACTTGTCGGAAATATAGCATTGCTTGACAGGAGTCCAGATATGTACAAAAAAAATTCTAAAGGTATTAAGGTATTAAGCAAACGACTTTATTATCAGTTGTAGGGTATTTTACATTCCGGGCTTCCCAGTGACTGCGTCATAATATTTGATTAATCTATTTTATTTTTTATATTTAATGTTGTTATTGTAAATTAAATGTACATATTTATATTATATTTAGTTTAGATACCAAAATTTTAGGCCCAGTCAATTTATTCATTTATATCTATTTCCTGTTCATAATTTTGTATAAAACAGAGCAACATTTTAGTTGAGCCATAATTCTCGAAAAAATCACATAACGATAAACAACAATTATGTCCAACTATTTTAATATCTTGTTAACCTTTGTGGCTATTGGAGTGTGCGTCTGGGCGGGTCCTAGTCCAGCACTCGGAGACTCGAAGCTGATAGAGCTTATGCGCTCCACACGCGATGTACAAAAGAGTAACCCAACTCTGGCACTGGAATGTTTTAATTACTATACTGAAAAATTTGACGAATATTTAAAAAAGTACGAATCTGATTATGCCGCCTGTGTAAACATGTCAAGCCAACAAATCGAGGCACTCAACTGGCTATATGTAGCGGATCTAGGTATCCTGAGCAGCACTGCGCAAAATGCTTGCGAGCGTCTCAACAGCTGCTATAACGATAAGAATGTGCTGGACTCTTTTAACTGCTATTCACATAACGTAAGTAGAGATGCTTTAAAGGGTATCTGGCTGAACCATATTAAGAGATTTCGTTTTTAGGCCAACGATAATGTCAAAGTAATGTACAACATTTCGTCTGATGCTTCAAACTACTACGCGGAGATGTTGCTGCGTCATCAGGTGGTCAAATTTGATGAGGAGCAATGCATAAACAGTTCTAGACTAAGCTATGAAAGAAACACTGGTGGAGCCTATAATGACTTCCAAAACTGTTTGTTGGGTGTTACACCTGTGCCCGCCAGCACAGTCACAACTAAGAAACCCACAACGACAGTTTACAATCCAACTGCCGGTACAAGGAAAACAACTATACAAAGCTCTGACATAATGTCTATAAGTTCTGTTAAGCCCACTGAGGGAACAAGTCGAATTAACGATTTCCAGGGACTGCTCAATAGACTAAAACAAATTCATGTTTAATTTAGTTTGAGAAACAGTTGGAAGTCTTAAGTATTAAGGCAACACCAACTTGAGGATTCCTGCATCTATCCAAAGCTAAAAATCAAAGAAAAAACATGCATAAATAAAAGTTTCAAATTACTTGCAGGCAAACCAGCCTTTGCTTTGCTTTGAAGTGCAATTACCTAGCAAAAAAAAAAAAAGAAAATAGAAAGAGAGTAAACCAAAGCCCATTGCATGAAAAAAATTAAATAGAAAACTCGTCCCGTTTCCTACCTCACCAGGCGGAACACTTTCAAAAAAAACAACCTATAGGAAACTTGTGCAAATATTGACAGTGCTCGCTGGGATTTGTGAGTGTGGCAACCAACTAAAGTCATTGAAACTTAATTAACGGCTTTGAAGAGAGTGAAATAATCTAAAGATTGAAGTTGCAAAAACAGTTTTTGCATCAAGGATGCATTGAAGTGTCAAATCCAGAAGTCTTCCCACGTGGCAAGCAATATGTTAACTTTCACAGTTAATATAGATGAGGAACTTATAAGACAAGATTGGTTAAAAGATCTGTATTAATCAATAAATAAATAGAAAAACAATTTTACACCATAAATTATATGAACTTTTAATATGTATTTAAAATTAAGTTTAAACAAGTTTTTTGCTTCTTCATCGTGTGCTTTATTAGCGTGATCCCTTTTTTTTTTCTCTCACCGAAGAGAAAACAAAATTTAAAAAAAAACCGCCAAGAAAATTCCTCAATTTCGGCAATTGTCAAGTTTTAGTAAATAAAAATATATCACAAGGACCTAATACGTGTCGGAAAAACAAAATTAATAAATTAAACCTGAGGGCATTTTAAATATGTTGTTGGCATTTCCAGATTCACTTATTTTATCTTAAAGATACAAGCAATTGCAATTAAAAGAAATTATAAGCCTTTTAGGCATAGAAAAACTCAACGTTGAGGACTTTTTTAAAGCTAATAAAAGGAATGAAAAGAAAAATATTGACGGCATCAACAACAATATTCTTAAACACTTTCCCAGCGTTGATCTGCAGTAGACCCAATTCCATTTTACACGGTTTAGAAATAAACGGTCAAGAATATTTTTTTCTTTTAAATTTTATTCGATTTAAGCCCTATTAATAAAAGAAAAATGTTTTTATTAACCTAATAACCACTCAATGGTCGGTGGTTCGATTTCCTGCGAGGCACTGGCATCGCTAGCAAAAAGACGCCATTTGCCCAAGAAAATCTCTATTAAATCAAGACAATTTAATAATTTAAGAAATTAAAATTTTTTTTTAATTTTCTTTTTTCATAGTAGCTTAAGAATTTACTTCATGACGTTTTTTAGACGGCTTATTTTGAAATAATCAAATAGTCCCAAAAGGAACGTTATTTGGCACGATTCGTTTGCCTATGAAGATATCGTAAGCAATTTTTAACGTTCGAAAGTTTTCTAGTGTTACTTTTTAGCGAAATCGTTTGGCTAGGCCATATAGCCCCCTTAGAATAGTTGGTCGAAAAATGTGAAAATGTCATAAACGAATTCGGATCATTTATTTATTTTGTTTGTGTAGGGTATCTGCAAGTCGTCTGCACCCGACTTTAACGTGCGCAATTGTTTTACGGTGAAATTGTAAAACAAAGGTATAAAATGAAAAAGTTATTATAAACCATTTCGTTATTATAACAAATCCACATTAATAATAACTTTATTAGCAACAAATTCTACAGTTGGAAAATGCCTTTTACAATATACCCTGACCCCTCCATTATTTCCTAGAATTTATGAGTGATCATACCAATTTAGATGACTGTGGCTTTTTAGCAAATATATTTCTAAATATGATGACTACGATTTTTTGGTAATTACATCAAAACCAAATTTGTACAATAGTAGCGCAAGCTTTTTGTTAGTTCTTAATTCTTGAATTAAGTTTTTTTTAACAATTATTACGAAAAATTTGGATTTCAGAGTTAATTAGGATTATTTCACATCGAATTAATACAATAAAAATCTTTAAATCTAGAATTATCCAGAAAAATATAAATAAAAAATCGTGACAACAATATTAATTCTGGATTTTGAACAATATTTAAATAAGAATTATATATAAGAACATAATGCTTTTAAGAACAAAAATTCTAAAGATAATCTGATTACAATAATAACAATTTATTTCTTTGAAATTAAAGCAAAAATTCAGTTTTGGTTGTATTTTAAAATGGTTGGTCTCCCATTTTCCAAAAAATGCGAATAATATCATTTTGTGCGCGTAAATTCAGTGCGAAAACCAAAAAAATAAAAAGTTTGTAACTTCTATAATTGTGGAAGCTATGCTTATTTTAGTGATGTCACATCGCATGGTCGCCATAGTAAACAGTACCTCAAATAATGACAAATATGCATAACTTGTTGAATTAGGTAGATATTAACTTCAAAATTAATATGAATGTTTTTTAAATATAAAAAGTAACATTAAGTCACTTTTTGAGTTTTAAAATTAAAAAAACCAATCATTTTTTTTACAAATTCAAAATTTTATCTTTCATTAGGGGCCATTAAAGGATATTTTGTGTAGATATCTTAACTCGTTTAAGAGATATGGCTTGTCAAAAAAAGGTCTAAAAATGAAAACAAAAATATTAAGTTATCGATAACTTAATAAATAACACTAGTTTACACGAAAAATGAACCTCCCCAGTTCAGTTATTCCTCAATATTATTGAGTTGCCTAACCTGGTCGATTTTGATGGTCCAGCAATGAAAACACCAAAATTCCACTTTGATGCGAACAGATGCAAAAACGCAGTGTGTGTGTGACAAAATATAAAAATTGTTTTTAAAGAAATCGGAAAATAAAAAACATTATTTTTGATCGCGCTAAAAAAAAAATCAATTTAATGCTCAGTTAAAGTTAAAATCAATAAATTTTCATAAATTTTAATAATCATGCGTTTTTTCTCCAAGTTTTCTCCAATTTTCAGTGATTTTTGCAGGTATGGCAACTTACAAGACTTTTTTTGTTGGTGGTCGTTTTTGAGCTCTTTGGAAAATTGTCTGTAAAATGCTTATTTTTATTTATGTCTGCTAATTGTGGATTATAGCTCTTTATTTTCTCTTTCCAACGGTATATTTACATCGATGCCTATGTGGATTCAATGTCGAGATATCGCTAAAAAAGATATAGGAAGCTATCACGTTCCTCTCGATCCCATTTCTATTAAAGAGAGATAAAATTCCAACATTTGATTTTCAAAGAATAGGTTTCCGGGAAAATCTCATAGTTTTACACTTATAGCAGAACAAACTGATTGTAAATATCTTTCACTTAAAATGAAATAATGAATATTCTTTATCAAGAAGTAATAAATGACTCCTTTGAAATAATTAGTAAACTTTTAAAACAACGCAATAACATTATAAATAAAAAAAAGCAATTGTTGATTTTTATCGAATTGGAATATTGTTTACTTCCTATCGTAATTTGTTTACTAGCCGAGCCAAACCTTAATAATACGGCGTAATACATTTCGATGGTTCATCATCACTTTAACAAATAATCATAAAATTCCACTTTATAAAAAATTTTACTGGGAAAATAAATTTTAGCACGAAATTACTTTTGGCAGAATGCTTCAAGGGCGGTATTCCATTCTTGTTCAACTTTGCGGGAGACTTATGTTTATGTGAAATAATATATAACGTCATTAAAAATATAAAAGATTTAAAACAATTGTTTTTTATTATAATTGAGGATTAAAGGCGTGTCCCAGTGCAATGGTTAAAGGGATTAGATAAAGGGGTCTGTTCCGAGAAATACTGCATACCAAATAAGATATCTTTTGTCAAAGCAAATTATTTAATTATTTTAAGGTCTACTTTTGACTCTGGCATATAATGTCGAAATCCATTATAGAGTTGTTGCTGTTGTAAAGGGTATTCAAATCTCTATTAAATGTATTCCAAGATTTTATAAACGTTTAGTACTTTTGCTTATTATTCTGGAATCATAAACTTATTTCAAGGATGATTAAATTCAATCTGTTGATTATTTCGCTAACACCTATGTATTTCAACTATCTTTCAACTAACTAATTTGCATAACTTAATTGCATGCTTTGTTTGCAGCCAAAGTCATTTCACACACACACGCTTAAACCTACACATAGCTACAACACCAACACAGGCTTTAATGAGGCAGAATCCTTTGCCACTGCAACGAGAACGTGGGGCAAGTTATTAGGTTTATTTGCATGGCGCAGTTTGCTGTTGTTTTAATTACGCTGCAAACTACAACAAAACCGAAAAACAACGCGAATTTGCAACCAAAAACAAATTTAATTAAATTTTTAATGAAAACCGTTGCAGGCTAAAATTTATCATATATTTATTCAACGGTTGTTGGTCTTGCATTTAAGCCATATGGTAAACTTCATCCATATTTATATACCGACGGTTTTTATACCCTGTACCGTATGGTACAAAGGGTATATTAAGTTTATGCAAGCCGAAAATGTACGTAACATACAGAAGGAGACGTCGGAGACCCCCCAAAGTTACCCAAAGTATGATCGGGGTGACTAGAGAAGTCGATATACCCATGTCCGTCTGTCCGTCTGTCTGTCTGTCTGTCTGCCTGTATGAGCGCCTAGATCTCAGAGATGGTAAGAGCTAGAGCAACCAAATTTTCAGATTAGATGCGTTATTATGTCAGGGGATGCAAATTTATTTTATATTTTGGATATCGGGGATATATTATATAGCTCCCATAGGGGTGTTTCAGAGGACCTCGGAAAACCCCAAAAGTTTTAGATAAATAATTCGTTTGTTTATGAAGATATCGTAATCAAATTTGGTACTCAAAAGTTTTTTAGAGTTCCCAATCATTTTAACAAAATCGGTTGACTATATCATATAGCTTCCATAGGACCAAGCGGTCAAAAAACGTTTTTTGCACAAAATTCGATGTGTTTCGTTTGTTTGTGAAGGTATTGTAACCAAATTTGGCATTCCGAAGTTTTTTAGAGATCTTCATCACTGTACCAAATTTGATCAAATTCGGTTGACTATATCATATAGCTCCCATAGGACCAATCGGTCAAAAAAACGCTTTTTGTACAAAATTCGTTGTGTTTCGTTTGTTTGTGAAGATATTGTAACCAAATTTGGCATTCCGAAGTTTTTTAGAGATCTTCAACACTGTACCAAATTTTATCGAAATCGGTTGACGAAATCGGTTATATTATATAGCTCCCATAGGACCAATCGGTCAAAAAAACGCTTTTTGTTCAAAATTTGTTCTGTTTCGTTTGTTTGTGAAGATATAGTAACCAAATTTGGCATTCGGAAGTTTTTTTTAGAGATCTTCAACACTGTACTAAATTTTATCGAAATCGGTTGACTATATCATATAGCTCCCATAGGAGCAATCGGTCAAAAAAAAAACGCTTTTTGTTCAAAATTTGTTGTGTTTCGTTTGTTTATGAAGATATTGTAACCAAATTTGGCTTTCGGAAGTTTTTTTAGAGATCTTCAACACTGTACCAAAGTGTATCAAAATCGGTTGACTATATCATATAGCTCCCATGGGACCAATCGGTCAAAAAAACGTTTTTTGCACAAAATTCGTTGTGTTTCGTTTGTTTGTGAAGATATTGTAACCAAATTTGGCATTCGGAAGTTTTTTTAGAGATCTTCATCACTGTACCAAATTTTATCAAAATCGGTTAACTATATCATATGGTTCCCATAGGACCAATCGGTCAAAAAAATGTATTTTGAACAAAAATCGTTGTGTTTCGTTTATTTGGCAAAGAAATATCTCTTGGAGTTTGTAAGCAATATATCGGACTTGATTGCAATGTGGTGGTACAGGGTATCCCAAAGTCGTCCGCGCCCGACTCTAACGTACGCCATCTTTAAATATCGGGGTGTTTCAGAGGACCTCGAAAAAAAACAAAAGTTTTAGATGGACAAATAAAATAATAAATAAATTTAATTAAAGATATTGTAACAAAATTTGGCATTCAGAAGTTTTCTAGAGTACCCAAGCACTGTACCAAATTTGATCAATATTGGGTAACTATATCATATAGCTCCCATAGGACCAATCGGCCAAAAAAACATTTTTGGTTCAAAATTCGTCTGTTTTTGTTTGTTTGTGAAGGTATCGTAACCTAATTTTGCAATCAAATGTCTGCATACTCAGCACAGGAGAACCGACATATTGGCCAACTGACACTAAAAAACTTCCTGACTTAATTGACTTCTGTATTACCAAAAATGTGACCCATGAAAACTTAGCTTGACTTGACTTACCATCAGACCACTCACCAATCATAATAACACTTCAAGATAAACCCGTCGAAAAAATCACCACATCGCTATACAACCATAAGACGAACTGGAATATATTTCGTGACGTACTACAAGAAAATATGGAAACAAGAGTCCCTTTAAAATCCACCACGGACCAACATAGTAAAAGCCGTGACACAATCGACACCAGCATTAGACACCCCAACAATAAACAGAATCCCTGCTTTTATTAGAGACAAAATCATACAAAAACGCAAACTTAGGAAAATATGGCAGCTCTCTAAACATCCAGACTATAAAACTAAACTAAACAAAGCAACAAATGAACTTAAAAAAATTCTGCAAGAAGACAAAGATAATCGACTGAAGAAGTACCTAAGCAGCCCTGAGACAATTACAGCTACTAACTATTCCCTATTGAAAGCGACTAAGAAACTTACTAGAGAAATTATATACAAGCCCCCAATAAAAACAAAATCCAACACATGGGCAAGGACCAACAAAGAGAAAGCTTAAACTCGTAACTGACCACTTTAAAACAATATTTAAAAATAGCATGGACAATCAAAGCATTGAGCTCCCAGATCCAATTGAAAATAGAGATTATGCAATACAAAACACATCAAAAGAAGAAATAAAGCATTAAATAAAGAAACTTAAGGACAAAAAGACACCGGGATACGACCAAATAAGCGGAAAAATATTAAAGGAACTACCTGACGCTATAATAAGTTATTTACGAGATCTCTTTAATGGGATCATTAGACTACAATACTTTCCGAAGGCATGGAAAGTTGCACAAATTACAGCGATTCCTAATCCAAATAAAAACGCCATTACAGCAAGCTCATACAGACCAATCAGTTTACTGCCTTTCCTCTCCAAATTGTTCGAGAAAATACTATTTGACAGAATTGACCCGATTATAAAACAAAAGGACGCTATCCCCTCTCACCAGCTCGGGTTCCGAAAACAACACTCAACGGTGCTGCAGATTCACAGAGTTTAATATTTTGATCTCAAACTTGACGCAGCTTTGCGTCGTAGTAACTTTCATCTGTGCGTCAAAAATGAACAAATCAGACAAATACAACATAAGTTATAGTCAAAAATGTACTAATTTCACCCCCCCTTTGCCAATAAACTGCATTAATATTTGACTTTACGTGATTGTGTTACACAAATTTCGGTAAGTATATTCATGTCGCCCTAATGAACAAACCCACATCCAAATTTTATCGATGCGGCCACCCCGCGCCCTTTAGATGAATTTTTCGGTTGCTAATGAAGAATTATAACCAAATTTGGCAATCAAAGCTTTTTAAGAGTACTTTAGCAAAATACCGAATTCGATTGCAATGTGATGGTACAGAGTATCGCAAAGTCGTCAATGCCAAACCTTAACGTACGCCATCTTTTTAATTTAATTTTACACTCTTTATAATTATTGTCCAAGTTTTCTGATTTGTATACCCTGTACTTGGATTTCTTGAGTGTTTAACACCCTGAAGAAAAAGAATAAACAAGGTGCGTCTTAGGGTCAAGTGTTTAGATTTCCGTCAGTTTTTGTTATTGGCCCATCCTTACAACAATAGGAAATTGTTGTTTAATTGCAGAATCTACAGCTCGACATAATACATACATACTTTGTTTTTCGTGCGCAATTAATAAATGGTTTATAAATAATTATATTTAATTTCGTTGGAAACTACTGGTTTTAAAGCTTTTTTCCTTTAGTCCCCCACAAAATGTTGTCGATTTTTCCACCACAACTTTTTCGGTTGTTAAAAATTTTAAAACGCTCCAAAATCGGATTTAGATGGATTATTTTTAATAACAAAATATCAGCTGATTAGTAGCCACCCCGTATGCTTACTGAGCTTTTAGAGTCTAAAATGTAGACATATGGTTTTTACGTTATTTGCGTTGCTAAAATTGATAAAATATATATAAATGGCGTTATTCGAAAAGATTGAGAAAATATGTTGGTCCAGCGAAGAAGCTAAGAGCAATGCAAGAAAGTCACTAAAGAGAAAATTTGTTATATATATATACAGCATAAATTTAAGTGCAGTAGCAAAAATAAACATTTATGGGAGTAAACGTATTTTTTATGAACTTAATGTTTTAGAATCGAAGTTTAAATAAAATAATAAAAATTATTTAAGTTAACAATTTGTTTTCTTTTATTTTATAAGAGGGTTTTTACCTCCTAGCCGGCAAAACGGGTTTTCCGATCACTGAACAGTTAGATGAAATGCCAATTTTTGGCATTAGTATTTTCTAAATTTAAACTAAATTATTTATCGATAAACTTTATTTTAAGACAAAGACCTTATCCATCATCATCATCATCATCGTTTAGCTCTACAACCCGAGGAGGGTTTTGGATTATTCTACAATTTTCCCCCATTCGTCTCGATCTTGTGCAAGGTCCTTCAAATTTCTTATACCGATTGTTCTAATGTCATCTGTTATACAATCGTCCCTTTTTTCTGGTCCAAGTTGGTTTATATTCTACTATCAGCTTCTGCGCGCGTGTTTTGTTCATTCAAAGAACGTTAGCTATCCATCTTAGTTTTAGGGATTTTTTAAATTTGACAATGTCTTCGCCTTGTGATAGCTCTAGCGATTCGCAATTGTATCTTAACCTATACTCGCCTCTTTCATTGCGCTTTGGGCCGAATATTTTTCTTAAGATCTTTCTTTCGAAAATTCTTAGAAGTTCTTCAGCCATACATCGGATCCGTAGGTGGTTATTGGTCTTATTTTGGTTTTATGTATTCCCAGTTTACTTGCTCTTGATAATATTTTTGATTTAAATAGGTTAAGACTAGCGTAGTAGGCCTTATTCGCTCCTATCAGGCGTTCTTGTATGCATTGTCTGGTGCCATTGTCGTTTGTTATTAAGACATCTAGATATTTGCATTGGTCCACGCCTTCAAAAGAAGTTACCGCTTGTCATGTAATTTTTTATTGCCCAGTGTAGGGAGAGGCTTAATAAACTTGAGGACAGACTGTCACCCTGTCTAACCCCTGAGCTTATTACAAAATCCTCCAAACAGTCCTGTTGTATTGACACTTTGCCTCTCTTATTTTTTAGCGTTGCCATAGTCAGACGCGAAAGTTTTTCCTTTATTCCGCGGTCATTAAATATTTGAGGAATCTTTTGACGATATATGCTATCAAACGCCTGCTTGAAATCTATAAAGAGCATATGTACGTCTAAATTTTGCTCGTAACATTTCTCTATATTTTTTTTTTGCTTTTTCTGCTGCGTTGCTTATCCCTTTTGCAAGAACTCCGGTGAACAATTTGTAACATACATTTAATAACGTAATTCCCCGATAGTTCTTACATAAGCTTTTGTCGCCCTTTTTGTGGATTGTGTCTAGATTTTTGAGTAGTTCTGAAGTAACATTGTCTTCTCCCGGTGATTTGTCATTTTTCATTTTTTCGATGGTTTCGCTCAGTTCGTCAAATGTTGGCTCCGGTTCCGGTGTCCCTTCGTGATTTGTTGTTTGTATGTTGGTGTCATAATTTATCTCGTCTGCTGACGCTCCTATTACCTTACCGTTTATGTTGTAAAGTTCCTCGAAATACTCTTTCCATCTATTAACTATTTTTCCTCGTTTGGTTAGTGTCTCACCGGTTGTTGCTCTTATAGTGTCAGTTCTTGGCTGATATTGGTTTGTCTGTTTTTTGATTTATACTTTCTATCTTCTTATGGAACATGGAACCTTATGCATGCATGTGCTAAAACCTTACTAAAAATTGTTTGACTTGGGTTTAAAAGCTTCACACTTAAAATTTTAGCCTGCTCACGGGACTGTGCAAAACCACCGTGACTGCACGCCGGCATTGCGCAGACATATGTTAATTTTTTGGCAACCTGGGCTAACAGGTGGAACGAATAACTCAATTCTAAGAAAGGCTGCAACATGTGCCTCACCCTGTGTCGTTAGCAACCTCCCACGATGCAAATCGAATTGTAATTGCCAAAATAATTACGACAAACTGAAGATACGAAAGACAAGTCTGAGGTACTGCATCGCTTACAAACCGGCGAAAGACCCAGTGCTGCAGAGCCGCTCTATGCTGCTTATCAGAGGCTGCCACAATTTAAAGCTTCAAAGAGACCTCTATTTGGTACAGGTGGTGATCCTTTTTTCAACTCATTATAGAGATTGCCACAACATTGCCTCAGCGGCTAACAAAGGACAAACTCTATGAAAAGTTAATATATTTTTATATTGTTATATGTTTTTTTTATATAAACCCAGAGATGATTTTGAAAAAATAATATTTATAGCCTTTTTAGAGTCTGCTCATTTCATTAATAAGAGCTCAGTCGTTAATTAATTCACACTCTATGAAATATTTCGAATTTCGAATTCGCACAAGCGATTTTAACAACATATTTAGCACATAAATAAAATCAAATGTATAACATAATTTTTTAGTTTCAGCTCAATTTTTTTCACTATTGCTTTTATTTTTAATTAGATTTTTGTTTTTATTTTATTTGTCAATTTTTTTTTGAAGACAATGCAAATGTAATAATATACTGTTTTTATGCGCCATATTTCTTCCGGAAGTCTTACTCGAACTCAAAATATTGGGTACTTCACATTTTCCTTTCTGTGCTGGTCGGTCAGCCTAGTCTTAATAATTGATATGTGAAGTGAGTCAGTCAGTAAAGTGTCCAGTAAATATTAAGCTCAGTGATTTTTTAGAAAAAGCGGCTTGACAATAAGAATTTTGATAAGAGTGAAGTATTTTATGGTTCTAGTGAAATACCCAAACAAATATGAATCGATTGAGGCTTATAATATACAATTATGCTAGAATAGATTAAATATGATTTAAATTGCTTGCCAAAACATTAAACTTGGCCATTGAAAAGTGTTTATAATATTTTATAATATAAATTATAAATAGTTTATATATAAACTTACGTTATATGTTATCTAAATGTGCTTTTTACTAGACTGACTGATAGAGCTAGATAAGCAGCGACCATAACCTGATTTAATGAATTATTAAAAAAGTATGTATAATCTAAACACTTGTGTCCAACTAATTAAAGTTCCTAGAAATCTTTAAAGTATTGTCAATTGGCGCATGTTTCAAATGATATGGTTATTAATAGTTTCTTAGCTTTCTTAACTTAACAAGTTTGGCGATAAAGCAAGTCAGAGAGATCTTTATATCTTGCCAGCGATAAAACAGTGTCTTAAATGATATTAACGGAAATTACTATGAATTCCGGCAAATAATTAGGCACAATCAAATGGAATAAGTGCGGTCATAACCCTTAACGGTTTCATCGGAAATGTTTTGCAAGGCTTTGTGAGTGC
The DNA here is from genome assembly GCA_949987675.1 of Chymomyza fuscimana. Classification (NCBI taxonomy): domain Eukaryota; kingdom Metazoa; phylum Arthropoda; class Insecta; order Diptera; family Drosophilidae; genus Chymomyza; species Chymomyza fuscimana. The sequence goes on along the minus strand of OX465089.1, from coordinate 63,528,415 downwards.
CACAATTGGGCGATAAGAATGATAATACTAGGCCGCTCTCATGATAACTCAAGTGATAGACTGAATTCTACAGCAATAACATGGCAATAACATGCCTTTTATATTAGGAATTTTATGGACCCTCACACTTGAGTGTTACGCCTATAAATACCCAGGTTGCTTCGGCATTTTGGACAAGTACGAAACGAGCGTTGGAAGCGAACCAACGAAATAATATTAAAACAATTTTGTTTAGTGAAATTTTTAAAACTCCATTTCAAAAATGTACGCCAAAGTGTGTGTGCTCCTGCTGAGCGTTGCCCTGTGCCAAGCAACTAGATCTGCTGGTGTCTTGCCGGAAGTTAATCTCATGCGATTCATGATGCAATCCCGTGCTGCTACACAGGACAACCCTTCTCGCTCAATGGACTGCTTCGACTACTATTTGCCCATTTTGGATGGCCATACTAGCCAGTACAAGATCGATTATGCAGCATGCTTATCCAGAGCTCAGGATTCTCGTGATAATATCGATGACACAACTGTCTCGGAGCGAGATGAGATCAACGCTAGTGCTCTCGATGCCTGTAATGCGATGCAAGAGTGCAGCGCCCACAACAACTCATTGGATTACTTCGAATGCTACACAAATGTGGTAAGTAAAGAACTTGGTAGCAGCTCCTATTGGATATTTAAAAAACTACTCTTTTCTGTAGGGAGGTTCAAACTCCAAGTCTATGTACACCATTTCGGCAAACTCCTCGGTGCTGTTGGCACAGGTTCGTGAACAATATCGCTTGATTGATGTAGATTGTGAAGCTTGTACAAACCGTTCGGATCGCGCCTATGTTGAGAACACTGCAGCAACCTATGAAGAGTTGAACAAATGTTTGACTGGTGGCGCGCCTGTGCCCACACCTACCGTTGCCACTCCATCTACAACTGAACCAGATACTTCATCAGCTGCGCCAGATACAACCCCTGAAGAACCTGAAACATCTTCTGCTGCACCCGACACATCCTCTGCTGCGCCAGACACATCCTCTGCTGCTCCAGATACAACTTCTGAGGAACCAGACACATCATCTGCAGCACCAGACACATCCTCTGCTGCACCAGATACAACTCCTGAGGAACCAGAAACATCTTCCGCTGCACCCGATACAACCACTGAGGAACCGGAAACATCGTCTGATGCACCTGAAACCAGCGAAGAACCAGCACCAACAAGCGACGAACCCGCTCCAACAACTGAGGACGATGACGAGGACAAACAAGAAAAGTCACCCGAAGAAGATTTGGATTCTTTTAACCAAAAATTCAACAATTGGTTGAACAATTTGAAAAATGGCTGGAGACGCAACTGAGTCAACTACCAGAAACCATTAACTAAAACGTAATAAAAGCAATCTTATAAAAACGTATTAATACCATAATTGGAAATAAAAAAAATTAGTAGTAAAAAGTAAAATTAGAATTTATGCTAGTAAATTAATAGTTGTAATTGGATAAAAACATCCTAAATAATAGAAAATTTTAATTGTTAATGATCTTTTGAAAATTTCATGTTTACACTTTCGCTGGTAGAAAGTAAAGCAGTCAATCAATAATGAGGCCAACTAAATTAAAATAAAACCATTTTCTAAAAGCAAAACCATTTTTTGTTCTCTAATAAATAAAGATGGCGTACGTTAAAGTCGGGCGCGGACGACTTTGTGATACCCTGTACCACCACATTGCAAAAATCTGTTTTTTTGTCAAATTTGGCTACGATATTTTCATAAACAAGCGAAAAACAGACGAATTTTTCACCAAAAACGTTTTTTTTGGCCGATCCGTTCTATGGAGTTATATGATATAGGCAACCGATTATGATCAAATTTGGCACAGTGCTTGAGACCTTTAAAAAACTTCCGAGTGCCAAATTTACGATTTCTTCATAAACAAACGAATTATCCATCTAAAATTTTTTTGTTTTTTTCGAAATCCTCTGAAACACTTCTATGTTAGCTATATAATACATATAACCCCGATATCGAAAAACTAAAATAAACGTGTCTCCCGTAGGATAATAAGGGACAGATAGACAGGCAGAGAGACATATTTCAGGTAACTTTGGGGGGTCTCCGACAACTGTATGTTTCATACATTTTCGGCTTGCATAAACTTAATATAACCTTTGTATCATAAGGTACAGGGTATACAAAACCACTTGCACCTGGTACAGTCGAGACCGACTATGAAATACTTTGAACCCTTGACAACAAACAGATGTATAAAGAATTGAACCATAAGACGCTCATTCTGTACTCATAAGACTCTAGCCCTCCAAGTATTACATAGTCGGTGTGCTCTTTTCCGAGTGTTTGCTGTTTCAATGCATTCAAACACCGAGATTAAGTACAACAGCTATGAATAATCTTTAAGTGTTCCCATGTTCGAATAAATTAAATCACAATTAATAAATATTGATTTATTGAGTCAATAACGCTGCTAAATTGAAACACTACAATACGAGTATATATAACTCTTATCGACTAATAAAAACTTTGGATTTTTGGCATATGTTACGGTTATTCCCTGTCAAACTTCCCCTTATATATTAAACAATATATATTATACATATATACCCAAAAATAAAAGTGAAAATTGAAAAATAAAACTATTGCGAAATAGCTTAAATTTTTTGATATACTGTCTAGGTCTTATCAGAATAAGGCGTGTGCAACTTTTGTCCAAAAATGTCTACTTTTGTCCATTGTACCACCCCAGGAACCCTGAACAGTCCATGTACGATACGATACAGTAGTTTTATTTATGGTTTACCCAGTCATTTTTCATTCGGTTCTTGAGAAAACTTATTAAAACGAAATCAAAAGCAATCTGTTTGATTTCAAGTGTTTGATTATAACGAAATTAAGTTTTAATCAGGTGATAAACAATTTGAATGATTTTGACCAGTTTCATAATGAAATACGGCGTGACTATATAAATCTGTTGTCTATTTGGGCACGTTCAGTCACTACGGAAGTCGTAAAGTCGTCAACTACTTAGACCCAACTGAAGAAACTACTCCACGAATTACCATGAATTTCGGTTACGTCTTGTGCCTGCTTTTTGCCAGCAGCTGCTGCGCCTTTGTACCCCAACAGCATGTCGACGTGGGTACCATGCTGGCATTGCAACATCGGGCCATGAGATCTCTGGTTGCCACACACGATAATACCGCAGACACTGAGCTGATCAATAGTTGCTTCAATCACTATATGACGGATCAAACCGCTGTGGTTAGCAGCTATAATACACAGTACAATGGATGTTGCGATTCGGCACAGAGCTCCAAGGATCAGCTGACCTCAGAGAGCGCTGAAAAACGTGAGCAGTTGCTCGAACGCAGCAACGCCATGTGCACCGGTCTCGCTGATTGCAATGATTATACGGATGGTCAGGAGTTCTTTGAATGCTTTACTAATGCGGTAAGTGCTTGGGACATACCCTAAGGTGTTTCTAATTCCGAAAGTTTGAACTTTTGCAGTCAAGCGATAGCTATAGGGTCATGTTCACTTTGAATAGCGACTCCAATACCGAGTATAGGTATATAAGCGCTAGCTATGAAGTTATTGACAATGAGCTCTCCGTCTGTATTGATGAGGCACGCTTAGCCTATGCCAAGAAAATGGATAAAGCTAATGAGGACTTGCAGGTGTGTCTGGTTGAAGGCGAAGTTTCAACAACACAGTCAAGCTCTACAGAGTCCACCACGGTGTCTACCGGCACAACTGACGGAGATGTATCAACAAGCACAACTGACGGAGGCGAAATCACTACTGATCCGTCTACTGGTACATCTGAGGAGACCACTGAAGGTGTTACTTCTGATACAACAGAGGGTGGCGAAACAGGAACAAGTGGTTCTACCGTTACTGATAGCGATACCACAGACGCCACAACGGAGTCATCAGATTCTCCAACTACTACAGAGGAGCAATCGCCAGAGGAAGATTTAAAAAATATCCAGCTTTTTGCCCAACATGGTTTCGATCTGAACAAACTCAAAAGACCTCTCTAAGACGTTGCAATATTTAGTACCAGAAATATAATTATCTTCGAAATTGATGCACATTAAAACGTTTTCGATTATTTATTTATTGTCAAGGCGTTGAGCATGTTCACAATAAAAATGTTAATAGTTCAACTTAAAAAATAATGTATAGCATACTTTTAGGATGCAACGAAAAAGTCGTTTGATTAGGGCTTATCAGCAATATTGCTATCAAAACATTGTTAAAAACAAATAAATAAGAAAGAATATTGGTTCTAAAGTCCGAACTGGAAATACCCTTGCTACTTTATCCATTGTCCCAGCAGCAACCAGAGACCATATAGGGAATTCACTTGAAGAATGCTTCAATTTTTTAAATTTAAAAACTGCCATTAATTTAATCCATTTTAGGACACTTAAGCATAATTTATTTTCCTTATTTCATGTAAAGGGTCGTTTGATGGGTACAAGAGTTCTCAATGTATTTATCAAATACATTCAGATAATGATTTCCTCCACGAGATACGCAAAGCTTTTTTTTGCTAACATTTCTTTTTTGTGAGGCATTCAAAAAATTTTGTGTATCAAAGATTTACTAATTGCTGTATATAGTGTTATAACTAGTCCATTTTTACCGATCTTAGGATGTTTTACTTAAAAAAAAACAAATTATGTCTAAATGGTTTTCTATATACAAAAATACAATTATACATTATTTTCAGGAAGGTACACATATTTACATACAATTTTTTTTAATTTTAAACAATTGATTAGAGGATTCTTTTAGGCAGGTCCTCTGATGGTACCTTTTTAGTCTTTTCATTCCAGCTCCCAAAGTAATTTTTGCTTTGAGCCACTCGAATATTTATACCCTGTACCGAAAATGTATGTAACGTACAGAAGGAGAAGTCGGAGACCCCCAGAGATGGTAAGAGCTAGAGCAACCAAACTTTCAGATAAGATCTCTTATTAATCCATAGGAGACAAGTTTATTTTATTTCTTTGATATCGGGACTACATTATATAGCTCCCATAGGGGTGTTTCAGAGGACCTCGAAAAAAAGCAAAAGTTTTAGATGGATAATTCGTTTGCTTATGAAGATATCATAACCAAATTTGGCAATCGGAAGTTTTTTAGAAACCCCCAGCACTGTACCAAATTTTATCAAAATCGGTTGACTATATCATATAGGTCCCATAGGATCGATCGGTCGAAAATTTGTTTTTTGTACAAAATTCGTTGTGTTTCGTTTGTTTGTGAAGATATTGGAACCAAATTTGGCATTAAGAAGTTTTTTAGAGATCCCAAACACTATTATAAATTTGATCTAAATCGGTTGACTATATCAAATAGCTCCCATAGGACCAATCGGTCAAAAAATCGTGTTTTGTACAAAATTCGTTGTGTTTCGTTTATTTGTAAAGATATTGTAACCAAATTTGGCATTCAGAAGTTTTTTGGAGATGTTCAACACTGTACCAAATTTGATCAAAATCGGTTGACTATATCATATAGCTTCCTTAGGGCCAATCGGTCAAAAAAACGTTTTTTGCACAAAATTCGTTGTGTTTGGTTTGTTTGTGAAGATATTGTAACCAAATTTGGCATTAGGAAGTTTTTTAGAGTTCCCAAGCACTGTACCAAATTTGATCAAAATCGGTTGACTATATCATATAGCTCCCATAGGGCCGATCGGTCGAAAAAAAGTTTTTGATTAAAAATTCGTCTGTTTTTGGTTGTTTATGAAGGTATCATAATCTAATTTGGCAATCAAATGTCTTTTGGTGTTCGTAAGCAATTTACCGGATTTTATTGCAAGCAGTGGTACAGGGTATCCCAAAGTCGTCCGCGCCCGACTTTAACGTACGCCATCTTTAAAGTATGATTTTGCAGCGCAAACTTCCATGTTGGTCTCAAAATGGACCTGTCCTTATAAGGTGAACCTATTGAAGCGACAGTTTATTTTTGAGGTAGATCAGCAAAATTGTAGCTTTTATTTTTACTCTCAGAAGTTACGGAATGTGTTAAAATCTGGGATCAAAGTACCACTTGAAACGACCCATAAGCGACAGTCGAACTTCGAAATCGAATCTCAGCTCATAATTCTTCGTTACCAGTTGCATAACATAGTCAATAAACCTTCCGCAAGAGCATCAATACTTAATCTAGCAATAGAATTTCTAACGCCATGACATTGGATTATGGCACTTAAAACTAAAAAATAAAAACAAAGAATACTTGGAAAAGCTTATATTTACAATCAATATCCGTCATCAGGCATCATTGTACCCCTTCGATTTATTGAACAATCTAAATACATATAGTACCTATATTATTTTTATTACGTCTATCTATTGGAACACACTATTGCGAGCAATTTGTCGGATATGTTCAATTACTCAATATACTTCTAACTTGAGTATCAGCAATAGTATTTCGAATGCCTTGTTTGCATTTGGATTTCTGAACTTGATGTGTGCGGTACGTCAATTTGGATCTAAGAAACTACAAGTGCTATGCCTGCTATTTTCCATAATGGTACTGGCAAGAACTATGGTAACAACAACAGCCGAGGACTGCCAAGAAGTTTACTCACAGAAAGCATCAAACGCCTCTCGCAACTACGAACAGAGCTACGAGCAGTGCGAGCATGCCAGCAATAATACACGGAGAAGTCTGATCTTTGATGAGCAAAAGGAGCGCGCACAAATAGAGGAGGGCGCTAGAGCAGTTTGTGACAATTTGCGAGAATGTGAATCGCTAGAGAAAGATATGGAATACTTTAAGTGCATCAGCGACAGCGTAAGTATATAAACTGTTTCGAAAGATAGCTTTGGCGGACACTCATTACAATACTATTTCAGAGCAATAGCAATCTGGACATACTGCTGGAGATAAACTTCAATGCAACCAATGCGTTGTTGCGTCTGCGCGATGATTTGGATAAAGCTGAACGAGAATTCATGCTGTGCACCCTAGACGCACAACATGCCTATGCGAACAACATGAGACTGGCTTACAACGAGCTGCACGTATGTCGGCAGCAGACTCTAACCACTATGGCTAGCGAACCACTTTGAATAAAGCTTTAAAGATTTTAATCGAAGTTATGTTCAAAAGTTAATCGGAATATTAGTTGTAGATTACTTTTAATAAAGTTGTTAGACTTTAATGGTTGTAGCTGCACTGGCTGTTTGGGGTGGTCCATACTGCAGGCAGTAGTCCAAGGCGTCGTATACTGTAGCCGACTTCGTGATGTAGTCCCGCTCAGTTTGATTGGTGCACAGATATTTGTCCACTTCTATATCGCTTAGTTTGTGATTGAGATGCAATGCATCCGCAGAGGCGTTAAAAGATATGGCATAGACTTGGGCTAGCTTCTGTTTAGACTGCAAAGAAATATGCATATTATTTACGAGTGCACTTCAAAATACAAAACACATATAATTATTACTTAGTTGCTTATAAATATTATTATAGAGACCATAAGAGATACAAACTTACAGTACAGTTCTTGAGCTAACATTTGTTTAGACCCCAAAGAAATCGACTAGATAGCACGCCAACCCCCGTTCGGTCTTCTTTATTCAATTTTTATATTAGGAGCTGCATGCATATCATTCAGTTTTCTAATTAACTATGGGTCTTCTGTTGCTGCAACGAAGGGAACGGATTCAGAAGAAAACAAATGAGGATGTCCATTCCTCATTAACGTGGCGTGACTTTGTTCTTGCAATTCACCTATTATTTGTGTCTCTTTTTCGTTTGTTGCATTATCCGTTCGAAGGTGGGTATCAAAGTATTCTTATTGGTAACACCCCCATATTGGATTCACCCAAATAAGAGAAATTAAATTGGATTCCGTTCAAAAGGTCCCGTTCAGCCCATTCTGATCCCATTATTCTTTGTTAGCACAGCTCTACACCTTTCGATTGAATTTAACCACGACTATGCTATTCTTATTAAAAGGGAAATTTTTTCATGCAAAGCTGCACCATGCCTGTGTATGTGAACATATAGCAAAAACTCGTTTTGAGTTGTGCATTCTATTTTGGGGTGATACTGAAAAAAAATTACTAAAAATAATTCTCAATTAATTTCTAACTTGAAATTGACATAAGTATAATCTAAGAATATCAAAGAATATTTACAAAATGATTTCAGTTTAAACAAAGTGGACTTATTGTAAACTTTAAAATTATCAGAAGCCTTTAGTAATTTTCTGATCTCTAACTTGTTTTGGGAGTATATATTGCATATAAGGCTCGTGAACGACTTATTTTATGATCAATTAGCGCTTTGTGAACAAAAAGTGGAAAAAATATCGGAACTTCTATTATTATTAGGTACATATTAAACATGTATAGAAAGAATTTTGTTCCTTAAAAATTATGGCTAGACACAAAACACTTCATTTGAAGTAAGGAAAACGATACATGTACAAAAATCATCTTTGGTGAACTTTGTTCTTGAAGACGATCACATAAGATATACTGAGATTTTGATTAAGCTTGTAGAAAGTTTCAACAGAAGTTCAACAATTTTCAGCTATATATATAGATGCAGTATAGTATACACCAGAATATTCTTTGACAGAGAGATCTCATTATTAGAAATGACTTTAAGTTCAATATTCGAAACCAAATAGATACGCTTTTGATCTCGGACCTTCGATACTAATACTAGTACTAAGACAAAACTCATCTATAAGCTTAATCAAGCTTTTTCTTTGCAACAGTCATAGCGTCCAAGCCTAGCTATTTTATGACGAAAAGTCGAGCGTGTAGCTGCGTACATTAATGGTCGAACAGGTGATAATCTTTAAATTTCGCTATAAACTTCGAAGACATATTGCAGACTTACGAACTGTGAAAAGCAGTCGAAAAATCCCAGCGGATCCGTCACATTCAAGCAGTTCTCTATATAACTTTCTATGCCCAAAGCAGCTTGCCTGATGTCATCTTGCACGATCGTAGAATTCGATAGCAATACATTTCGCAAAGCAGTTTCATTTGTTATGCAATTATTGTAGCCAGTAGACCACTGACTGCCCACATCCTCTAGCAGTGGCAAATAGATGGCAAAACATTGCTTTGTATTGAGGGAGCTACCATCAAACTCGGACTCGGACCTGGCATTACGCTGCAAATAGGCCGACAAGGTGGCCAAAGTACGGGGCTCGCTAGCCCGCTAAAAGTATTATAACTAATGTTAAAAATATTTTTGGTTAATCTAGAGGTGCAAAAAGGTCTTACCAGCGTAGTCAGCCAAATACTTAGTGCCAAAGCGGTTAGCACAATTTTCATGACTTTGCGGCAATGTGGCTAAAATAATACTGTGGAATTGTCAGGGTAACAAAGGCTACTGTATTTGTGAATGATAGATGAGAATGATGCATGCATTGTTTATGTTTATGCCGGCTTCTTATCTAAGGCAGCAAAGTTGCCAAAAAAAACCGAAAGCTCAATGGCTGTCAAACTGTATGCAAAAAGTGAAGCATACTTTTTAGCAGCAAGCAAAATGAATATGTAATGTGTGGGTAAAGAGTATCCTCCCATTTTGCTTATCTTTGAATGATGACCCTCAGAACGTAATAAATAAATGTGTACATATATATATGTATATACACTTAAATGAATGACTTCATGGAAAATGCACATGCAAAGCAATTTTTGACCAAAGTATTACGCATAAGGCTTAATGCTTCTTAATTGATTGCTTCACCTAAGTGGAGCTGCTTTTCTTGATGGCAATAATGGTATCAAGCTAATTGAGTTGCTAGACGCGTAACTACAGATAAAGTGACCAAAAATAAAAATTCACAATGCATCAATCATTTCCATGCACAGCCAGAGCCCAAACTTTATATAAAATCTATGTCCGAGCCCAACAGCGCCTCACATTTAAACCCAAACCTGAACTACATAGCAACCAAAACAACATGAAGACATTCTGCAGTATACTAATCCTTTGTCTCGCCTTGGGCACTGCTGTGCAGGTCTGTTAAAGCTGTGAAATCGGTGTCAACATCCAACTTCCAACTTGCAACTAAAAATTCGCTTCCTTAGGCCAAGCCCAGCGCAGTACAAACTCAGCTGCAGGTCGCACTCAACCGTTTCCAAGGACAAAGTCGTGACTTTGATGCTACCGCCACTGGTGATTTAACCTCTCAGTGCTTTGGCATTTATCTACCCATGCTGAATGAGGTGGCGGATACATTCTCCAGCGATTACCAAGCATGCATTACGACTGCCAACCAGGACATTTCGAATTTGACAACACAAGCCGACAAGAATCAGGCTCTCTATAAGCAGGAAGTGAGCGATATATGCAGCACTTTTGCAACCTGTGACAGCAATAATGACACCGTCAGCTTCTTCAACTGCTACGCGGCTGCGGTGAGTTAAACTTAAAACTCCAAATGTGATTTGATCTATGTAGTCCATTTGTCATCCCTATAGGCCCAAACTGATGTTTCAACGATCTATGATATATCCACAAGTGCTGCAAGTGCGGCCAACACTTTGGGCGAGGGCATCAAGGGGATACTAGATACGGAATACCAGTGCACCAACACCACAGAGAGCAACTATGTGCGTGATACCGCAGCCACCTATGATCTATTGGACAACTGCTTAAAGAACGGAGTTCCAGCAGGATCCACAGTTGCTCCCACAGGCAGCAGCACCAGTGTTGAGCCCTTTAGCACTTTTAGTACAGACGCAGCCAGTGATGTTACTTCTACTGATGTCTCGGATGAGTCCTCAAGTGTGGTAACTGAAGCCTCCACGGCTGCGCCTGCCATCTAGAGTTCCACATAAGTAACTAGTTTCAATTGAATAAAAATTCTGAGCATATATGAAAAGTATATTTCAAAGAAAAGTCTTTTTTAAAAGATCCATGTTCTTCTTTTTAATTCCTACCATTGCAGAACCTTTTATCTGCTTTTATTTATATGTAACATCCAAACCTGCTAAACTTTTCCAAATAACGTCAGTTTAAGTCTCGTTGTAATCGAATCTTTTCTTTAAAGTATATTACTTTACTTTTCACTTAAAATCTTTTCCCTTAATAATTCTACAAATCTAAAATCTGATTTCGAATCGAATTGAATTTGAAATCGAAATTTAGAATTACTTTATAAATTATAGGGTATCTAAAAGTTTTTCGTTTGTTGTTTTGTCAGCAGGTGCGTGTCCATGATATAATTTTGGATTTGCATTAAATTTTTCTCATAACATAGTTTTGTGGTTACGGGGCCTGTGAATACCTCTGTATATAAGCAGTCCCACTCAAACACCAAGTCACCTCTTGACATATCTTCTACTGCTTATGGTATTACTACAATAATATTGACCAGTGCGGATCTAGGATTTGGTGGGGGGCTTCTTCACTTCGAAGTGTATGTATATCAGAGTTCGCAAAAGACTCTCAAACCATTTTTCCAACTTTTGTGGGGGCTTTCTGGACCCCGAATCCCCCGAGGATCCGCCACTGGTATTGACTAATGTTCCAGCTTAAATATATATTTACAAAAATATTAATACACATAAGCATAAATAAGTAAATTTGGGAACTTTCTACACATAATTATAAAAAATATGGTCATTGCCTTATCGCAGAGCTATCATATCTTTTAAATTCATTTGTATTTTATGGTTTTGATCAATAATATAACAAAATTATATTTAAAGCCGGAAAGCATGTGGTTGTCATGTTCAGTTCGAGTTCATTGTCAACACCTTCAACATGAAGTTTAATTCGTGCGCTTTCCTATTGACCATTATTGGGCTGGTCAGCGTAAATGTAATTACAAATGTAATAATAAATACCACAATAATATTACCTAAATTATTTTTTTATTAGTCAATGGCCGTCAATGTGCAGTGCAATGAGGGATCCGGCACTCACACACAAACCTCAGCAGATGGTTCACAAACTCAAACTCAGACTGGACACGGTTGCCAATCCCAGAGTTCTGATAATGGTTCACAGAGTCAGAATCAAACAAATGTGCAATGCAGTGAGGGTAATATCACCCACACAGAATCCTCTGTAGATGGCTCCCAAGCTCAAACACAAACTGGATCCGGCTGCCAAACCCGGAGCTCGGATAATGGTTCACAGAGTCAGAATAAAACTAATGTGCAATGCAACGGGGGTACTGGCACTCATACACAAACCTCAGCAGATGGTTCACAAACTCAAACTCAGACTGTACCCGGTTGCCAATTCCTGAGTTCTGATAATGGTTCACAGAGTCAGAATCAAACAAATGTGCAATGCAGTGTGGGTAATAGCACCCATACAGAATCCTCTGTAGATGGCTCCCAAGCTCAAACAAAAACTGGATCCGGCTGCCAAACCCAGAGCTCGGATAATGGTTCACAGAGTCAGGGTACAGGCACTCAACCACAAGCCTCTGCTGATGGTTCACAAACTCAAGCTCAAATTGGATCCGGTTGTCAGACCCAGAACTCTGAAAATGGAACACAAAGTCAGAGCCAAGACGGCGATGGCACTCAAAGTCAAAGGCAATGCAGTGGAACAGATTGTCCAGAACTACCACCGCTATTTACCATGCAACCCATGGAACCAATGAAGCCAATGGAACCTATGGATCCCATGGAGCCAATGAAGCCTATGGAACCAATGAAGCCGATGCAACCAATGAAGCCCATAGAGTGGTAGATACATACTTATGTATATTTATAAACAATTAAACATGGTCAAAGATGTATTTTTGGGCGCCACTTTGGGGGATTCATTTTACACTTAAAGTATTTTTAGTAGCAAATAAGGCGACACTTACGCACGCAAAATTTTAGTCGTGTCCGTAGTAAAATGACTTAAAACGGCTTAAACCGAAAATGCGAGATTTTGCGAAAACCCCGTTTTTCGAAATTAGAAAAAAAAGTGCCTCTACTTAACAGCAAATATCTCTGGTTGTACTAAACTGATTTCGAGATTTTTTTATTTGACTGTAGATAATTGTATTACCCATTGATTACATTTGAAACATATTTTTGAGAAACTTACGGTTTGGTCGCTATTTATGCATTCATATGAATGACCTATTTTCGCGACAATCAAATAATTTTGGATCGTCTTTAAATCTTACAGGCGCAAAGAAGGAAACTTTTTAGGCGGTGACGTTATTAAAATCGTGAGATTTTGCAAAAATATACAACATAGTATATACAACTAATTCTACTGCAAAAAGCGTCTAGTTGGCGGTTAGTCTTACCAACCAAACGAGAGATATCTTTAATAATATATGTTTCCCTTATCCAGGGTTTAAATCATATTTGCCCCTAGCCAATTTGCATAGATCTTGATAGCTGCAATAGTACGGAAGGCAAAATTAATGTTCTATTAGTATTACTATCGAAGGGATACCCTATCTTCTTCGCACAATAGAATACTCCACAAAAATCATAGTTAATCCCACGGCTGCCGGATGATTCTTTTAATCCAACTCGTTCCTGAAGTTATTAATTCGAGTATAAAGTACCACTTTTGGGAAATTATCTAGAGTACATTCTGGGAAACACTAACCAAGTGTAGCTATAAACTGCATTGTTGAAAAGTCTGGTCGGAATCGAAATCCATCCACCATCGGACAGCCATGATATTTAATTTTTAAGACTTTATATGCTATGCTCCAACAGGAGATAAAGGCAATCATATATATGTATATAAACAGCTGTATTAGTATCACTTTTTTTTTACTAATGGTACCAGATATAATCTGAAATTTGTAAGTTTTGTAAGGCTTCTTAAAAGTGTAGAGAATATTGTATTATAATAATAATAACTATCCTTTTTTTGCGCCTTTTTGCCCCTTTTCGAAATATTTGGCCTTGTTCAGAGAAGATCGGGTTTTTGCACACGTAGCTTTCATATGCTTGGAAAGAAAACCAATGAGACGCACTAGGTTTCAACAGAAAAAGTAGATAAAAAGAGCCAAATTTTAAGGTGGTAAGCTACGTCAAAAAGTGCAACCAGACACACGCTTTTAATCGAATTGAGAATGCTACAGTCATGTCAACACGACTTTAAAATACCTTTTACCAACGCCGCACGGAATTGCTCCAGATATGCAAAGGCTCCCCGACTTATCTCCAAAAAGTAAAAAGAATTTTATATTTAAGTTTCCACCCCATGCACATGGCTCACACATAAATTCTTCCTCCTTAGTTCTAGGGGGATGTCGTGGCGAAAATAATTCAGATGGGTAATACATATGGGAAATGAGAGTGAGATTAACCCAAGTTTATACCTACGAAAGCCATGGCTTTGAAAAATGCCAATGACGTCTCTACGATCGTTTTTGTAGTTTATGACAAAAAATTACCTTTTAGACCATAGTGCAATGGCGTTTGAAAAAATCTGCAACCGTGCATTTTCATGATGGAAGAGCATTTTGTTCTCAGACAAATGTAATTGTTTTTGCTTTGAATAAATCGTCCTAAATCATATCGTTTCATAATTTACATACATATTTGGTTCCACGAATCTAGGTGTACATAAGCGCAGGCGTATATGTCTTACGGACAACCCCGTCTTTTTCTGACTGTCAAATTTATTTATTTGATAACAATTATATATTGCTTCTAAATAAAAGCAAAACTCTATCAAACCCTTAACGTTATATGTATAGTTTAAAAACATGGACTTTACCTTATCGATGAACTTTTATATCTCTTTTAATACTTTTAATTATCTACAAAATATTTTTGTGTTTTGATCAATAATATAACAAAATTAGCTTTAAAGCCGACAAGCATGTGGTTCTTATGCTCAGTTCGAGTTGATCGTCAACACCTTCAACATGAAGTTTATTTTGTGCGCTTTCCTATTGACCATTATTGGGCTGGTCAGCGTAAATGTAATAAAAATTGCAATTTAATAATAAATAAAAACAATAATAATATCAGCGAAATTATTTTTTTTAATAGTCAATGGCCGTCAAAATGAAGTGTTATGAAGGCTCCGGCACTCATACACAAACCTCAGCAGATGGTTCACAGACTCAAACTCAAACTGGACCCGGTTGCCAAACCCAGAACTCTGAAAATGGATCACAAGGTCAGAGTCAAAATGGCGGTGGCAGTCAAAGTCAAACGCAATGCAGTGGCACAGATTGTCCAGAACTACCACCGCTGTTTACTATGCAACCAATGAAGCCTATGGAACCAATGGAGCCTATGCAACCAATGAAGCCCATGGAGTTGTAGATACTCACAGTTATGAGCATAACGACAGTTTCCTATGTTTGAGCATAATTGTACGTGTATGTGGATTAATTAAATCATAAACTCCTTATACTTTCTTTTATTTTTTTGGGGATTTTCTATCATGTTTTTTAAATTGTACGTCTTTTTACCTCTCCAGCCGTGTTCCAGCTAAGGACCGGAAATAACGAGTTTCTCTGTCAGCCATTACAAAAGTAGTTCGACTAACAATCTTTTTGCGAATTCTTAATAAGATTGTGTGCGAGTAGGCGGGATTACCTGTTGTATGTCTTTTATGAATTAAACAAAATAAAAAGGAGATCTTTTGCTCTACATCCATTTGTTTATGTAGTTTGTCCATCTGATGTCAGTTCATGCATCATTGAACTTTGAAAGAAATAGCAAATCCATTGACCCCTTAAAAATATTGTGTCTTCTGGTCTAGTTTATAACTTGCATTCAGTTTTTTGATATTCACCAGAGAACTGCAGCAGTGGTAGTGTATTTATTATACGACCACCACATATTTCCGAGTACTGTTCACACTATAGTGTGCTAAGGCACCACATTTAAATACTGCAGTGTGCATGTCACTCTTGCCTTCTTCCACTCTTCGCACTATGGTGCCAATGGGTGCCAAACTCGCCTGCAAATGGTTGGCTTTACACTCTCACATACAGCACAATAAAAAAGAGAGTGTGAGAGAAACCATCAACCACTTACGAGAGAGCAGTGGTACCATGATATTACGCGTGTGTTTTAGCCTGAGCTGAGCAAAAAGAAAATGGACGAAAAATGAGAGTGTGTTAGTGAGCTATACACTGCGCAAACGAATTGTGTTGCACAATGTTGTTGCATTAATTTTTCGTATACCTAGTTAATATTATTTTTTTATTGTTGTAAATGTTGTGGGCCATTGTATGTATTCGTTTTTGAATTAATAAAATAAAAGTATAATAGCAAGTTTCCACTAAAACCTTCTATTGTGTTAAATATAATATATAAAATTATAATAAATTTTGGCAGTATATAGTATAATTACAGAAATTTAAAAACTGAAACAAACATCATTAGTAATAATAATAATAGTTGTGAGGGGAAAGAGTAAAATTATTATTCAGTTTAACTTTGTACGTTATGTGCACTGAGAGAAATAAATGGTTAAATGCGTAGCTATGACCAATTGTCACAATAATATATATTTAATTATTGGCAATCAACGCATTTTATTAATTACAAAACGAATTAAATATAATATAAACAATGGCCAACAATTTAATATAGTATAGTAATAAATGAAAAATAATTCAATTATTTTGAATGTCTATATAATTACCATAATTAAAATACTGAGACTTATAACGATAGTAAGATGATAATACATAATAGTAACGATGAACATTCAAAATCAATGTAAAAACATTTGGCAACACAATTCATTTGCGCAGTGTACAGCTCACTAACGCACTCTCATTTTTCGGCCGTTCTCTATTTGCATAGCTCTGATAAAAATTTTGCTCACACCTCTCTCTCTCTCACTGCGCGAAAATAGTGTCATTGACACTTTTGAAAATTAAAAGAGTGTGTTTGACACTATTCGGCAATAGTGTCTGCAGTGTATGAGTTTAAACAAGACTATATAGTGTATGGTGTATGGAGCACTATTAGTATGGTTAAGAGTGCGTGTGGTGCCACACCATAAGCCTAAGAGTGCAGCTGACACTGCCATTACTTTGGATGAGAGTATGATTATTGACACAAAACAGGCACTATTGCAGATCTCTGATATTCACCTTCCTTTCCACCCACTAGAAATCCGCCTATGCTCTTTTATATTATCGTCTGGGAAATTCACGAGTTATTGGCCAAAAAAAAAAAACCCCCACTAAAATACTCTGTATGTAAATATGTTTGTAAAGAAGCCATAGTTATACTTATGATGATTTACATACATTTTTTTTTCTTCTTATATACATCTGTCTTCAGACGATAAGTAAATTTACTAAATAATAATTAATAAAATAAAAGTATAATATGAAAAAATGTTGTAGAACTTCCACTTGACATAGCTCATCTACAAATACTACCGAGTTTTAACTTTCTACAAAAAAAACTACAAAATTTTTTCATATTATACTTTTATTTTATTAATTATTATTTAGTAAAAACAAAGAAGCCCACATTACCATATAGAAACTCTCAGGCTTAAGGTTAAAAGTCGTAAATTGAAGGAAACATTGTGCTCTGTATTAAATCAAAGAAAGACAGAAAAGGACACAGAAATTTACAATCTGCACATACACTTATCGGATGAGTAAATTGCAAATCTGATCAGCACCTGGTCTGGTTATTTACTGCAGTTTTATTGCTTCTTTTATACTCGTAAACCTTGTAAAGACGATATCAAATGCAGCAAAGCTCAGTGAGATTCTTTTATCTTGTATGCTCGTAAACGATGTGCATGTTCAGGAGTTCCATTCAGTACGAATGACTTGAAGTTTTACGATAACATCTGCCTGCGGTTAAAATAACTTTCAGTTGATGCGTTACACGAAATGTATATATACATACATATACATTAGGGTGGCCGCCGCTGGTATGGAGGATTTTTAAACCGTCGATATCAATAACGCCACCCCCTAAAAAGTTTCCTTTTTACCTGCATATAGCGCCTGTAAAATTTAAAAACGATCCGAATGTATTTGATGGGTCCGGCAATAGGTCAAAGGTCATAACTTGCACTTTTTCCGTTTTTGACTGTATTGTTCTACATAAACTTTAATATCTTATTACCAATCAGACAAATTATGGTTCAAAAGGTCTCATATCTATCAAAACATAATTTTAAAAAAATATAGAGTCGGCCTAAATAAATTTCGTAAGTTCTAAAATTGATTAAATTGACTAATTACACCAGTTTACAAATAAAAAAAATTTTTGGTATCCTTAACATTTTTGAATCGTTTCTGTAGTAAAATGACATGCTAAAACCGAAAATGCAGTCAACATTTTTTTTCATGAAACGGGCTTCGAGATATTTTGAAAAAACCATTTTTCGAAATTAAAAAAAAAAAAGTGCCTTTACTTAACAGTAAGTATCTCTGGTTATAATAAACTGATTTCGATAATTTTTTTTCTCGACTGTAGATAATTGAATTACCCATTGATTTTATTTGGAACATGTTTTTGTCAAACTTACGATTTGGTCGCTATTTATGCATTCATATGAAACTTTTTTATGACCTTTGACCTATTGCCGGACCCATCAAATACATTCGGATCGTTTTTAAATTTTACAGGCGCTATATGCAGGTAAAAAGGAAACTTTTTAGGGGGTGGCGTTAGTAAAATCGTGAGATGTTGCAAAAATGGCCACCCTAATATACATACATATATATATATATATATATATATTTATAAAGTATTCCATACGCAGAACAATGGCAGGCTGCTGCCGTGTAATATCTCATACGCCTCGTTGGCTTAGCAGAGTATAAGCAACTGTTGTATATTTAGCTAGCAAAGACAAGCTCACATTGGCTTGACGTCAACTTGCATGCAACTCATGTTCTGATTAAAATCTCAGCCATTAAGCCAATTCTTGTACTCCAGTTTCAGAATCTTAGAAAACTTTTTAAATGACACTCTGACAATAGTTGCATTTGGCCCCAAAATGTACCAAGCAGCCGCAAAAACCAGGCGTAAATGGCAGTCTGCAAAAAACGAGCAGATTTTGCTCTGCTTTTTCGCCGAGTGCGAATCTTCTTGTAAAATTAAATTAAAACTGTCGAGAAGAGGCAGGACTCGAGAACGAAAAAAAAAATAAAAAAATAAAATGCAAAATATTTTACTCTATAGTGAAATTGTGAAAATATTTGCGTGGCTCGGGCCTTTTTTTTCCAGTATCTTTGGGTTTTGGTATTTTTTTTTTTTTTGTTTGAAAGAAACTTTGCACTTGCTGACAGCGGCTGCCTCTGTAACGATGTCAATTAGTTTTGAAGCGCCGCAGCGAGTTTCGTACCCCTGTTGGCCTCTGCCCTCCACTGCGTCTTATCACCCCACACTTGTCCTTTGCTCCTTGTGGAGTCGCCAAGTCAAGTTGGCTTTAACTTAATTGTATAAGATTTTACTTTTCACTTTGGTTGCATTCATTCATTTTTTTTTTATTTTTTTTATTTTGTAAATTCTCGTAATTTTTAATCAACTTAAAAGTTATTTTTAAATGAAGTGCGAACAATATGCAAGTGCAGCTCAAATATTATGCTGCAAACAAATGCAAAGAATGTGTTTCTTTTTGTTTTTATTTCAAATTATTTGATAAATGTTTTGCAGTATTTGCATAAACAAGTTCTTTGGAATACGCTTTTCCATTTCATTTTAATTAATTTCGTTTAACTAAGTATACGTAGCTTGGTAACAAGTTACTGGTTCAGTTCATTTTTTAGAAATACCACTTTTGTAAAATTTAATTACAGTCAACTTATGAAAAGTGCTCAGATATAAGCTCAAGTGTTTGCTTTTTGGTTTTGCATTAAATACAGTGGAACCCATAAATGTCAAACCAATTCTTGTTGCTTTAATTATCATCAGTCATTATCACTGTCGCTTTGGCTTTCGGAAATTTATATTATAGGAGCCGTCAGCAATACATTGCATATTGTGGTTAATTACCAAATTTAAAAAAAAAAGTAAAAATTTTCCATATCGAATATTTTTATAAGTCTCTAAATAAAAGTAATGTGTTGGTAACCCTGAATGTTCATAAGCTTTTAAGCCCCGAAACTAGCTGGTTGCTGCCAAATGCTTAGTGCATTTATTGTGAATAGTTTTTGTGTTGTCCTTAGATGAAAATTTTTCATGTAAAATTCGTTTGATCTGTGGAGTAAAAACTGATATATAAAAACAATGTGTAAATATGTCAAAATATTTTTTAAAGTGTATTCTAAATCATATCATTAACACTTTTTACCCATGCTCCTTGCATTTCTTGACTTATGGGTAAGTTTTAGTTGAGTCGGGACACCCTGTTTAAAGTACGGGCTACCAAGAAAAAAAGTTCAAAAGCCCTTTTAGGTTGGATCAATATAAGCGTTGATCAAAAACTTATACAACATTAAAATCTAAAATTTTACTCGCTATATTGAGAAAAATGAGATTTCTTGCCAAAGCGCTAGCTTTTATTTAAGTCAATGTATATGTTAATTAAAACGCTAACTGTATTAAAACATAAGAAATAACAATTGTCAAACTGTGCTCGAGTTACAATACATAAAATCACATTTTTTTTTTGTAAATTTTGAGTGAGCAATCAAAAATTATGCGAATAAAAAAAATACGTATACGCAATTTAGCCTATGGGCTGTATAAAATCTAACATTTTTATATATTTTTCTAAAAATGTGTCATTTTATCCCATTGTGCAATGGCGAACAGAGTCAAATAGCCATTGGAAAATCTTTTTGCTGCATTTAAGATAAATAATTTCAAGAAATCAAATTTTTTGTAGCTAATTTAATGTTTACATACCAAATTGAAAAGAAAAACTAAAACTGTGTTGCTATGTTGTAAAATTATTTAATTAATTTTCAATTTTTTCCATTTAAACAAAGGTTTCAAAAAATTCAAAGCTTCACTGTACTTTTTAGGCTAGTTACATCGAAATTTTGTATACACTTTATGTACTGAGTAGTACAAAAAATACTTTAGTTTTCTCAAGAATCTTATAAAATGGCGTATAAACCTTAGGGTAAAGAGTACCTATTATATGTAGATTTGAGAAGATAATTCCTTTGCCAATAATGAGTAATGAATGGCTCCAGCATCGATACAGCGTTTCAGACATCCAAAAATTCTAGAGATAGAGTCTCCAAAAAAAAGTGACACGATATCCGTGCAAGGTTTACATTGCCAAGTAATATGAATGTCTGGCCCCGTTCCCCAGTAGAAGAATTTCGCTGTTTGTACCAAATTTTTTCATGCAAACTTTAAAATAAACAGGTACAAACCAATACAAGTGGACTTTTGCCAAAAAGACCCAGCACGCTCAACATCAGCTGAGTTGGTGCCAATAATGGCACAAGTGTTTCTTCTTTTAGGGTAAAGTAGATTTGGGCACCGTTTTGAATGATCCAAATGTTTAAATATATGCTTTGGAGCCACCTACCTTCTTTAAATTAGTTGAATCTTTGGGAACTATTTTTAAATAAAACAATTTATTATTTTGCCACAATTTTGATTTAATACTTAAAAGTTAGTTTTTAAAGAGTAAGCGAATTTCGTTGCCATGTGGACAGTATATCGTTATCTTTACCTTACTTGTTTTTAAAAAGTTATCTACGCTAGCAACGCAAAATCAAATATAATGATAACAACAACAATAAAAACTGTTCACACCTGCGGCAAGACTTTTATCTTGTAAAGTCTTTGATTGATGACATGAGCACTTGATAATTGCCTCAACGACTCTTCGGCTCCCGCTTTGTCGCTCTGTCACTCTATCTCCTGGCTCTTTGGCAGTTAATCTCTGGCTGTGGGTGACGCACTACCTCCATGGCTTCCCAGGGCGCTCTTTAGTGGAGCTAATTGATGCGTCTAAAGTAGCTGTGGTCGTTTAAAATTCAAAACTGTGTCTAAGTTGAGCGCATTATGCTGCTTAAAGTCTTATACAATATTATCTACCATGTTTTTTTTTTGTTTTTTGGCGCCTTTGGCTAAACTTTTTTGTGGCCAGTTTTTTTGTCGCTGCTAATTGGAGTGCCAAAAGTTAATTGCAATTTACGCCCGGTCGTGATACTCTTGAGTATGGCAGAAAGCTGGCTATGTCAGATTCTTTAACCGGCAACTAAGACGCTGCCATTTTGCGGTTCTGGTTGTAACTGTTGTTGGCCAAGTCATTGTCACGTTGCCGTTATGTATGACTTCATTTTATATAAGCTCAGCTGCTCCGCTGCTGTCAACAGAAAACAAAAAAAACTAAAAAAAAAACAGGATGGTCGTGTAGACGGGATATGCATCCAACTAGCCGCACGTGCAGAATTGGCCATCTTACACTGTCGCTGCTATGGGTACAGATACAGATGGAGATGGAGATTCGCCGGAGCTCAGTTGAACTGCAACTTTCCAGTTGCAAGCCCTAAAGAACTTCACTGCCAAGCGAAAATTTTCTAATTTTCCACTGCAGTGATTTCGAATGCATAGCGCCCAGTGGCGAGGCCGTTTCCACTGATTTATGCGCATCAATAAGTTCTGTGAGTGCGATACTTATGCGAAATGTGCCGCCGCAATGAGACGTGGCCAGCCACCGAGCACGTTCCCAACCCCAGCTCTGCAGGAATCTTCTCGAGTTTAACCATTTTGTAGAGCAGCAACGGGTTGCTGGGGTCGCGTGTCGAACTCATGCCCATGGGTCGCTGCTTGCAAATGCCACAGAATAATGATTTGCATTTGCATTTTGGAGTATCTGAATCTGTTTGTGGATTTAGATGCAGCGATTTCGATTTGACTTTGCGTTCGGGCGATTACATTTTGGTCTTGCCAAAATATATGGCCCAACTTGGTAAGCACATTCTGGCGCATAAAAAATGGCAAAACTTTGGCGCCGATTGTGGTCGAACCAAAAGTTTTCTTACTTTATTTTATTTTAAAGCAGCCGTAGCAATAGCTCCCAGTCCGTTGCCTGCGCGCTAATGAGTCGCCGTTTGGGGTCTGGACATTGCTTCGTGGGTGGCTGAGCGGCTTCTAAGGGAGTTCCCCAGCGGCCATCCAACTATCCAACGTCGCTCGGGCTTATCGCACGCACAGCCTAGTCATATAATTCATTTTTCTACGCTTTTTTTTTTTTGTTTTTACGCCACGTTGTATGCTGCATATTTACATAAGCTATTTTACAAATACCCTATGAATGAACAGGGTAGATGCCAATTTGTACGAATAAAGTTCCCTATATGGAGAATATCTAAGTTTGTATTTTTGGTCAAGTCATTTTAAACTTATCGGTTGTTATATATGGATGATATCGTTTGTTTCTTATTTATAGAAAAATTAAAACATTCCGATTTGACGTACAACCATACAAAACTTCATAAAACGATCGATTGCACAACCTGCTTGATAAACAGACAATTTTTACAATTAGTCGCATTGTTTTTGTCTTGGGTTACAACTAGATTATATGACTATTTAAATACTATTAAATCCGTTGCGAAAATTTGAAAATACATATATTCATTTGCATTCTTTTTACACTTAAAAAGTGTCTTAAAATAATTTTTTTTTCCGAACATATTGTATTTAAAAAAAAATGTTTATTTAAAAAAAAAACCATTGCCAGCCAATTAGCCGTCAGATATGCCACACTTTACTTGTACTAAGAAATGTTTAAGATTAAGTAAATAAAATGAATTTTAATTCAACAACCTGGTTTTTGGATTGCTTTCTTTTGAACATTTTTATTTTTTCTCGAATTTTGAATTGTTTATTTTAGGTACAGTAAAAAGTTTCCGGCGTTTTTTCGCTTTACTTCGACGATGAAATTAACACAGCTAGGAATATCCGAGCTAGGTCAAATATGCCCCGTTTTGTTCGATAACTTTTGTCCATTTAAAAGGCAATTTCACAATTCCCCGATTAAAGAAGTCCTAGTCCCTATCGGTAAAAAAGTTATGCAAGCCTCACTTGAGGCAATTTCTTTACCCTTGTAAAATTTTTCAAATGGTTAAATTGGTGATAGTCGCTTGCTGCAAGTCCGGATTATACAACATCCCATCCCAACTCCCCGAACTTCAGGCGCGTCATTAAAGATGTGTGCGACAATATAGGTCCGAATTAAGTGTGCGTTCCTATGGGAGCAGTTCATAGTGGATGATTCCATTCCAATCCCAACAAACACAGCAAAACCTTCTTGGGCGTTAATTCGGGATTGGCGATCGCTTAAGACGACTCCCCGCGATTGGACCACGATATATTTCGGCTTGTGTACTCGTATGCGAGCCATTTTTCATTGCCAGTCACCACCGACTTCAAAAATGGGTCGATTTCGTTACGTTTCAGCAAAAAATTCCAAGCATCAATTTTGTCCAAAAGGTTTATTTGTAATAACTCGTGTGCCACCCATACATCGAGCTTCTTTTTGAGACCAGCACATTTGCATAAGATGTAGAAAAAGTGCTCACAAGGCTCGATGATTTCCATGATTTTATCAACATTTTCGACGACTGGCCTACTAGAGCGTGGCCTAACTTCAACGTTCACGTTCCCAGAACGAAATTGTTGGAACCACAGCTTTTCTGCTGTATTCGATACTGTATTGAAGGCATAAACAGCAAACAATTTTTTTTTGCCGCCTGCTGAGCCTTTTCACCTTGGTCGCAGTGGTACCGAAGAATGTATCGAATTTTCTATTTTTTTACATCCGTTTTGAAACGCTGTACCACACAACTGGCTTCAACAAAAAAATTGACCCAGATCTTTTTTCTAAGCGTAATGTCACCTTTGCGCTATGGTATGATCCAATGCGATATATACATCGTGAGATATGGATAACTAAAGGCATCTAGCTAAAAACACCGGGAACTTTTTACTTTACCTAATATTTAATCGCATTGTATTATTTCAAGGTTCATTTATTAACAATTACATAATAACTTTATAATTTATCGTATATTGAGGGTTATGTTATGGGGGGTTACACGTTATGGTTTTGTATTATAAAATGTATAGTATAATAATTTAATTTTATTGGGATTTATCGATTTGATCAAATATAATTTTGTAACTTTTAATATAATTGAGGTGTTGTGCATTCGTAAAAAAAGAAATTCAAAGCATTAAATGAAGGAACTTTAGATTTATGTTAATACTAAGATAAGGCGATTATCCGCCATTACATTTAAATAATATGCAAACGCCTCATAGTGACTTAGAAAATTATCTTGGACTCGATATAAATCATACTAAAGGCTAAACAAATATACTTGGCGGGTATCTATTAAGAAATCGCAGCTAAGTTTTGACAACAAAATTCGGCTTTTATATTTGGTAACAAGTTATGGAGCACTGCAGTTATTCAATCACTGAAAGAATTCAACGGTATCAGTACAAGATAGAATAGTCTTAGATTTATTGCTTTATTTTTTTTCACTATTATTACTATATTTTACTAATATAAGAGCATCTAGTCTTTTACATTCCCTGAAGAGTTTTTACTTATTTGCTTTTTGCTTACGTAGTTAACGTTTTCCTTTTTCTGATTTTGCTGCTAAGCAGTGACGCGCTTATCTTAATGGGTCAAAGGTTGCGACATTTTGTTTTTTCAGACATTTGCTTTCATGCGCACTTCCTGTGCTCTCCCGCTGTGCGCGTCCTTCACATTGCCAGTTGCCAGTGGTCAGTATCTGTGGATCTCAGTAACTTGGCATCAGCGTGTTGTGCATTCAAATGGCACACGCCCATTAAAAACGCCAAAGGAATCTCAAACTGTGCACCGCGGTTGGTGTTGACTTTGTTCTGTCCATGTCGTGGCTGTGGTACAAGATGTTGCTGTTGTTTTTATATTAGGCTTATAGGTCGTATAGCTTGGTAAGCCAGTGGAGGAGTTCACAGTAGTAAAAGTAGATTTATGAAGTTTCGATGTAACTTTAAGAAAATGTTTTGTTGCTTGCCAAAATTCAGCAAAAAGTTGTTTTGCTTTACGTTACCTACAGGTTAGTAAAAAAATGCCACAAAGTACAAACCTTCAGGGCCATTTGGGTGGCCTAAATACTACATACATGTGCGAAAAACACTACTTGATGGTATATGTTTTCCTGATTGTTTATTATTATAAACACTTTACATGTATTTAAAGATAAAATAAAGCGTTCAGTTTAGTTTATTATAATAAGCGCAAAACAATATGAAACATCACTTAATAAAATACGTCCGATGCGCAGCTTGCGAGATCACACACTGAGAGCATTTGCTGCGCAGCCTTTACTTCTGCACTTAACATTTATGCTTACCAACATTTGAGCTGTTCTGCAAATGTTCTGGGCATAACATAAAACTGTGGCCACTGCGTGTCGACCGCTGACCTTCAATTCCCGCATACATACATACTATGTATTCAAGTTTAATTACACGAAAGTGCTTCTTACTTTCTACGATATATACTTATAAGCGATTTCTCAATAGTTACCCGCCTGAGTGAGTGTAAGTGCGTTAAGTCGAGTGCCACATGCAATTAAAACTGCACAACTCTTCGCATTTAATTAATTTGTAAATGACGTCATAGCTCTTCATAAACTGAACTACGCTTGCAAAAGCCGCAACCAAAAACAAGTATACACAAGCAGCATTTGTGTGCCTAACTCTTTATCTGAGTGTGTGTGCGTGTGTCTGTGTGTGTATGTGCAACACTCAACTTTCAACTCATTTGCTAAATCAAGCATGCACCACTTAAATTTTCATTAGACAGTTTTCATAGACTGCCCCCCACCCTCACCAAAACTAGAATCTCGATTGGTTTTTACTGCCAGCTTCCAAGGTGCATGCTACGTGCAACGACAGCAGCAGAGGCGGGGGTATTTGGAGGATTGCTGAAAAAAACCGCAAGCACACTTTATCTTAATGACGTTAAAGCGAATTTAAACTTACGTGATTTTTACGTGAGTTCCAGTAATTGAGGCTCTGCCATGTGCACAACACACGAGCTCCTAGTTGGAGCGCGATTTCTTTGAAGTTCCTTTCGAAGACAGGAAGTGAAAACAGGGAACTAAAATGGACAAAAAATGTAAGTACAAAAAAATACAGAGAAGGAGAGTGGTTATTGCAAACAATATGTCAATTAAATACTCAAAAGGAATGTGAGTTAATTGATAAAGTAATCAATTTAATTGCAACCGTTTGTAATATTAAGTAGTTAACCAAACCTCTTTAAAGTAGTTTAAATATTTTTGAAATTAGGAATCACACCAGCATGAAGCTCAAGGCTTAAAACAATTAATGTCAAACGCCATAAAATACAAATTTTAATTTTATTGCTTACAGCGAAATGTACCTATAAGTATGTCTAACAAATTGTACAAATATACTTGTACTTTTAAATGTAAATAAACGTAGCCTCTGGATTATAAAATGCTCTCTAATTAAAAGTAATTATAATAGTTTCCATATTATATTGATGGAACTTGAAAAAACGGTTGGATATGAATATTTAATAGAATAGTATAGATTTCAGTAGAAATCTATGGTGAAAGATTATGCAATATCTTAAAAAATGAATATTATAACAATATTCTTCCCAAACGGTTTTAGCTTCGATCCTTGAACGATGATCAAAATATCGGCATCAGATATTCAGTACCGACCTCGAAACGTTCGATATTCAAAATATCGCATTATTATCCCTAATCCTTTGTTTAAATTTGATAGTAATGCCTATAACTTCCGAAATTCCCAATCAATTTCAAAAATGATGAAAACTAGAAGACTGCAGAAGTTGTGCGCATTTCCCAATTCAGGGTTTGGAAGATTGGTGGTAAAAATCTACTTTTGAAATACAGTCTATTTTTTACATAAAATACATAGAAATTTGCAAATAAATAGCAACTAAAAAAATTTTTATCAAATAAAACTGAAATCTTGAGTTTAGATCGATTGGATCAGGCACGCCAACTGTTTGAAGATAAAATATTACGAATAACTTTTGGTGCTTACCCAAATAAAAAAATAACAAAAACTGAATGGTTTTCGAAAACGTAACCAAATACTTATTTGAATTTCGAGTATATGAAACTATCTTCAAAACAAGCCCATAAACAATCGTTTTTAAAGTAAAATATTTTACACAAGCTCCACAACTTTTCAGTAAAATTTTTTGGATTTCTGGAATTAACTTAGCTCTTTAGCCCAGTCGGGCTTAATCTGTATATCACACTTTGAATGGATTAACATATAACCAAGAAATTTCTTCATTCGTTCCACTTACATCTTATCATACAAATACAACTCTGCACAGCCCACCAATAGTCAATAAGCGCCTTATTCGCAGCAGTTACCACAAGAAACGGATTTCATTTTACTAAGCAAAACGCAATCCTTGGTCTTAAATCCGAGACAAACAACCATAATCTTTCGGAATATAGCAGCACGTTTCAGCCATAAATATTAGAGCCGGTGTGTGGTAGGCGATGAGCTGCCCGACAACAGAAACTTGCTATATCGGCGCTGGCAAAACGAATTGAAACCATAAATTTCACACATTTCCACAAGTTTAGATCATCACCGAAGCCCCACGAGGGGGCCTACTTAGTGCAACTGAGTGCGGCCTGAAAATCGATTACGTACTCCTACGTATACGTATTATGGTGGTGTCTTCAATTACGTTTATAGCGTTCTCCAAATTACGATGTTGCAAATCAAATGGTATATAAAAAAATTTGATTCACTAAAATCAGAATTGGATACGCAGTTCCAGCTTTTTGTGGCGACAGAAAGGGTTCTGTTTTTCGGGAATAACTTTTATTGTCTCTCATGTCTGAAATAAAATTACTAATGGCATCTTCGAAACAAAAGTAAAATTTAACCGAATTATTTTATATAGAAATTCAGAAATGGCTCAGATTGAACAATGACGAACGAGTATCCGAAAATCTTGTTTTCTAAGCTTTTTATAATAACTAAAAAAAAGCAGTGTGTCAGTACTACCCATCCGCATTTTGAGCCGCTGAATTTGACCCTAGGTTTCTAATGTAGCCTTAAAATGCCGCTTAAACCGAAATATTTTCGAAGCTATCCTAGAAGCATGACGCCCTGGTATTTTTTTTGGACGTTGGATTCGAAATTAACGACTTCAAAAACATATAAAAAACATACCCGGACAACAACTCTGTAAAAAATGTAGTTTTCGGATTCGGAGCACGTCAGGGCTTAAGCGTAACGAAATACTTTGGAGGCTATCAGAGGTTTTTGGGCCTCGGATTATGATTCAGTAACCCCAAAACAATTAAGTATCTATTATTTCGTTGCGGCAAGCTTGGGTTACTTAAAATGTTACTCTGCTTGTTTTTTTGTTTAAACACACAAATATCTTCACATACACGATATCTCGATAACGATAGTCTGCATAAACCGATTGTATGAGAGCATCTCCGTGCGTATAACCGCAATAACTTAAGAGCAGCTGTTATCATCGAAGGAATTTGGCAGCCTATCGGCTTGCATGTCATACATACTTATAAGCAGATATGAAAATCCAATGCAAGTGCGGCCATATATGCCACATGATGTTGCAGATGATGATGATTACAATGATGATAATGAGGTTCGCCCATGTCGATGATAATGACCAGGGCATTTCATTTTGCTGGAAAACCAAAGCGATTGGCGGCTTTATTGTCGTTGTTATTGTAATCACTGTTAAACAACTTTTGGACCGTGGCTCAAGCGTCTGCGACATGCTGATGTCGAGCCATGTTGCCATTCCGAGGGCAACAAGGTGAAGAAGCTCTGACATGACCGTAACGAATGGCATTATGCATAGTAACAGCGTAACCCCATTTCCACCAACAACAACAACATGAACTCACTAAGCTCGGCATACAGCACTCAGCCACAACAACAAGAGCAATTTGAGTCCTGTCAACGGCAAACAAGGTTGACATTGACGCAGGCCGCGACGCAACTTTGGAGCCCTGTGAAGCAAATTGTAGCGCGTATTTATGCGTTTCCTGTTGCTTGCGGCCCTGGTCTAGCGTAAATGCGATTAAGTGTGTGTGTGTGTGTGTGTGTGTGTGTGTGTGTGTGTGTGTGTGTGTGTGTGTGAGTGTGTTTGTGTGTAGGTGTAAGAGGTTAAATTTAGACCAAAGTCTGGGCACACTTAGTCAGCATAAGGGAATTTCTTACATATTATCGCATGCTTAAAAGCGGATTTCCAACGCTCTACTAACATACACACACACACACACCCTCACACAGATACACACAAAGATACACACACAGCTGAGCTTATCGAATTGTTTATATTATCGTTAGAGTTTAGTGCTGGCAAGGAAATTAATTTCGAGAGTAAACGTGTTAGAGCCATGTGAAGCACATTATCATTTGCGGCTTCATCATGACCCGACTTGGCTTGACTTGATGCTGTCATTGGCATTGGTATAAAATATTTACAAGCAGAGCTTTAGTGATTACATTGGTGCGACAAATATTCATCGACTGGCCTTTTTAAGCTTTTATATAGCTCTGTGAAAGATACACTAATACTGCATCAAAAAGTTAAGTGCACTGAAGTTTTTTTACTCTGGCAGACTCCTTTTATGTAATATTTTAAGTAATTTGTATTTTTCTTAGGACCTAAAGTAAATGAATTTTTATGCTTGATACCATAAGAGCCCATATTTTGCACAATCATATTTTCAGTAGGGTTTTATTAATACAAACGAATTTACAAAGCCTTAAAGTTCTCAACATTCCAACAATGGATAGGTAATTAAAAATTAATGGTTTGTTTCAAATAAATCATTTTAGTATTTTATATATTCTTTTTTACTTTTCAGTTTATCTTTTGGGCAAAAGGGTTTCGTTGTTAATTTTTTTCTATAAGTCCAGAATTCTTTGAGCTCTCTTGATTGAAAAAGGAGTGTCTCTATTTAATAATATAACTTCGTTTGTTGTCCTGATCATTTTCATTTTCATTCCATTTCTTCTTGTGGATACAAAAAAAAAAAATACACCTTTTAACTTTCTGGTCAAGGGCAAAATTACCACTTACTCTTAGCCACTTCGTTTTCTTGACGCACTTTTAGAAGATACTTATATTTGTAAAAGATGATTTTCACCAATAAGTAAGATTTCTTTTATTTTGCTCTAATTGTGTTCCGTTCCAAATGCACTCCATATAAATGAACAGAAAGAATTCCCTAAAGGTTAAATGGCTCGTGCACAAATAGAGAAAAAAACTCATTTGTTGAAATCCCAAATTACAATTTAAAACCAACTGCAATCAAATTTATTTACTTCAAAAGCCCCAAAATATCTCTGAATGTGTGTGTGCGTGTGTGTAAGTAATGGACGAGCAATTAATTTCCATTGACAGCGCAAATCTGTGAAATCAAGCCAGAAATAACTCAAGGACACGTATGTAAGTCTAAAAGCAATCATAAAATATTGTTTGCTTATTGTATGGTATTAGGCACATAATTTCACCAGACCAACAATAACGAAAACTGTTGATGATAATAAAATGCCAAATTGTACAAATCCTGTGCTAAGACCAGCACACAAACATGCACATATAGACATGTTCGCACATACAAAATCATGAATGAAAGGACATTGGCGTTAGTTACTTTAACCAAATATTGTCATTATTATTATTATTATTTTTATTGGTACATCTATGGCCATTAAGTTTAGTCCAAGTACAAAGATATCTACGAACTTTTGCCCAGCCAGAGTTCACTTTATACATATATCTGTAAGTCTGTGTCTGTGTGACTGTGCTGGGCATGTTGTCGAAAGCTGAAATCAAAACAAATTACCACGATCAACAACAATTGACATTTGTTATCCTATTAACAGCGGATTGAGTTTTGGACAAAGCATAAGAAATCCCGCCAAACAAATCCACCAATACACTCAAAGCTTTTCCAACAAACCATTGAAGTATATAATGTATCTATGCCAGTGCTTGTGTGTGCATGTGTTTGGGTTATGTGTGTGCGCACATAAATATAAGCATCTTTAATGGAAATCGACAAATGGCTCTCTCTCACAAACACACACAAACACAGACAAAATTTCCGAGTAATAAAGCAATAAATGTTTAGCAACAACGATGTCTACTGCTTAAGGCTCATATATTAACCAATGGACTTTATTTTTCCCCGAGATTTTCAAAAAAAAAATTAACCAAAGTATGCCTAGACTTTACCACAAAATGTATCGCCTTATGGCAAATGTCTGAACGCATACAAAGAGACTGAAATGGGCTTAAGTTTATTGTTGGAGCACACATTAATTTGAATAATACTATTTAGCACTATTACCAAAAACTTTGAATAACCATAATTATTAGAGTTATTTGCGGCTAAAATTTCATAAATATCTTTCAACTAATGCAAAGAACATTTAAAATTTAAGGTGCAAAATTTATTCATTAAAATATAGTAGTAGTATAGGGGCTGTACAATACTCTGGAACAGCAGCGACCTGCTGCTCTGACTCAATAGGAACTCCTTTGGTACTGTCTTGTTTCAATTTTTTGTTTGTTTCATTCACTCTCAAAAAATTCTTTTCACTATTGTAATGCTTATTCGCACCGCACAAATGCCTTAATTTAAACAATAGATAATTGCAATTTATTTAAAATTTTAAGCTATTCCCTCTTTCATAATACATTTTAATGATTCGTATGAGTTTTCACTAGCTCGATTTCAACGTATCGAGGTGGCACTTACAATGTGCATACCGTATGAGGTGTGTCTATCACATATCACCATTTCAGCTCGATACGTTCACGCATACGTACACAATCGGTACCACACTGACCGTATTTATATATAGATATATAAGATTTTAATTGAAAATTGAAAAAAAAAAATACTAAATAAAAAATAAAAAAATATATTTTATTAACAAGTTTTGGCTTACTAAAAATAAAAATAAAAAGCTTTACACAAAATAGTAAATTTTAATTATTATAAACAAAAAGTACGCTTTTACGTGTTCTTGGTTGTTAAACAATCCATGGCTAAAATTGGGTAGTTTTGAACTTGACATATGCCGAAGAGCATCCAATTTGGACGGGTATATTAAGAATTATGAGTGCTTAACAACGAGAACAACAGATGGCCCACACTATATGTATATTTAAAACAGTAAATTACAAGGCTACAATAAAAAGGCTCGTGATCTGGGATCAAGGCAATTTTACCCAACGGATCTTTGTTCTATCTAAACCTCAAAAAACTCAGCAAACTGTGATTTATTGCTTGGCTCGCAAAAGTGTCGTGATCTGAGACGAGGCTTTTTATGTATTGTGATGCGCTGCATCCGAATCTGCTTTCAAAACTGGCCAAAAGGGGCACGGCGCTACCCTATCCTCAATTCTCCTTTTATTCGTTTTATTTTTATTCTTTTTTCTTCAAAGGATCTATGCAAAGGGTTTCATTTCAGCATCCAGCTAAAATCGGCCATCAGGACTTTATCCCACATACTCTGATATTGTTGCTCCATCACTTTTATGTCTTGATACAACCGTTTTCGCTGTAATCTCCGATATGGTTGGGAATGTTATTTAAATGCGAATAGAGGAAGTCTAACTTTAGATTCATCAAACACACCAATTTTAGGAAAATTACTCCCAACTTGGCCACATGCAACAAATCCTTAGGATTGGTCAAGTACCCAAAAAAGAAATCATGTTACAATCGTGTAGCATTAAACCTCAGACAAAGCTCTCAAAAAAGATGGAAAGCTTTCTAGTTCCGGATACATAGTACCAGCCACAGAGCGAAAAAGTTGAGGGGTCTTTCTGAAACGAAAGTTCAAAACTGCAGAAGCAACCTTCCATAGATCTTATAAAAACCAAATTTAAGTTTACATTTGGCCAGAAAGAACTTATGCTGTGCCACGCCTCCATCCCCTCGTCTAAAGAGTATAAAAAAGGGCCAAAATACGAAGCCTAAAAATACAAATATAAGTATCAATGCAAATAAATCAAGAATCATGTAGAATTTAACACAAACTGAATATTTTTGTTTAAAATAAACAATAATATTGTATTGAAGTTAAAAAAACAAACAAAATAATTGCAGCACAAATACTACAAACTACTACACGCCAACCCTCGTGCGGTCTTCTTTATTCTATTTAGATCATCCAGACTATTATATACCCTGTACAATTCTTTATTTCCGTAATATTCATCCCATTGTCTGCTACAGTCGGTCCTGCCCGACTTTAAAATACCCTGGAACTGGAATAGGAATGTTAACAATGGCTCATTTGATACTGTTCTGTTTTGTATATTCTGCCTTATTCTGCCTGCCTTAATTGTATGGCTGCAAGTTTTACAAAATGTTAATATGCCGTTATTGAACAGAAACAGATCTGCCAGAAGAAGGATATCTGGGCTAAGCACATGCGTTTCAATATATTCCCTACTTATTCTTTCTATTTGATGAGGGAACATCAAGTCCTTAAAGCAAAATCAAACCTTATCTGGTCGCTGTTTAATAATTCTCAAAAAGCGAGTCTATATTGTGCTGTGTCATCTGTCTACACGTTTCCATTTCGGGCGCATTGCGTTCTCTGCTAAACAATTTTCCCTACAGCTCCTATTTTGGCTTAGTCGCTGGGCGTAATATCTTCCTACCTGTCTGAAAATGAAATTTCGAAACCAGACAAACGTAAAAATATTTTTGTGGAAAAATTAAATAAAGTACAATATAAAAATGCACACGGATCTACCCACACAATTACCCATTCATATGTACTATACGTCTAAAGCAAAAAGACACACATCTAATAAACAAATAAAAGCAAACAGTTTGCAATTTCCAGCGCATACTCGTATAAGGATAATACCCAACATTGAAACATTCTGACAGCCACAAAGTGTCATTGCCAACACATATGTATGTATCAAACCGGTTATATGCAAATAGTTGAGTTGATATGAATAGTCATAAACGGATTGAGCGAAAACTTATAAAACATGGTACGACTGTGGAGGCAAAGTGCAGTCGAGGTATTAAGTGTAGATATTTGAGGAAAATGTCAATGGAAAATCTGATAGATTGTAACAAGTGTGACAATTGTGTCTGATCACTACTTGCTGCATCATTTTAGTCATGTGACCAAAGGATTAAGGGAAAATTAAAAAAATAAAGCTCGTTATGTCCTTTATTTAAAGGGAATTGACTCAAGCGTATTGTAGTGTGTTTAATGTGTGTAACAGGCAGAAAGAAACGTGGCAGACCATAAATTGTTTATATTAAACTGCTTATCAACAACGAATTCAGGTTGAGATAGTCTATTAATAACACGCTCCATATCATGGCAAAAACGTAAAACGATAGGTATCAATTATAACAAACTTGGATGGATTGCTGCTGTTTGTGATTCGGCTAACAAAGTTATAATCACACACAATTATCATATTACTCAATATAGATATTTGCTCGGATTCTTAATCGCTTGTACTTTTATTGCACCAGTGAATGAAAATCTTTTTCAACCTAATTTAATTAATTTTTAACAAGAAAAACTTAATAATTTTTTTTGTAAATGGCACTTTTTTTCGGAAAAAATAAAAGTACATATATAAATAAAAATGTTGTTTTTAAAATTTTAGGAAGATGCTTTTAGCTATAAGTGAGTAGTTGGAGGCAGTTTCAAAAGTTTTACATACTATATATAAAAATGCATTAGTTTTCGACCCTTACTCAGACCTTCCAATTTCTTTTAAATATTATGCTAGAGTCACCAAGGTTCCCCTATACCCGAGTAAGCTATTTCCGCATACGTCTACTCAAAACCCAACCTGCCAATATAAAATTTTATGCGAATAATACATTTTTTCTGTAAAAAGGGGCGAAGGGTATGAAACTATAGCTACTTTACTGATAAATGGTTTGCTAAAATATTTCAGCTGCCTTGGTCACAACATCTATTGAGAGTATGCTTGATGGGATTTGAGTTTTTGATTGGAGCCCAAGTGCCACAATGCCTTAAGCAGATGTGATTTATTTAGTCTAGACTTCTTGTCGCTATATTTGTGAAAAGCAGCTTTGAATTTATTTCGAGAGTCATTGTGCGTTCAGACTTATTGGAAATCTACATTTATGCATATTTATGTATTTGTACCAACTATGCCCAGCCAGACCACTGAGTACTCAATGCGCTCAGCCAGCTGACTTTGCTGACTATCTGTAAGGGTGCGTCTGCGTCGTATGTTGTCACAGACCCTTCAGCATGCTTCATTGCCCAGTGGTAATGCCACCATATGGCTTTACACCATATGCTGCTGCTGAAAATGAGGTCAAGCATTATTGGGTCGCCGTTTTTGGGTCAAGCGTAATAAGGCCTGATTTGCAGCTGGCCATTTTGCCTTTTTGGCCTTTCTGCCAGAAGTATTTTAATTGGATTTGCAATGAAAAGTTTTAAAATATGCCCAGAAACTACGCTCCGACGCTTCGACACACTGACGCCCTGACTCTCACACTTTTTGGGTCTTGGCATTTAACGTAAATATTTATAATAAACTAACTGCTAATTTACTATGGCCAGCTTGTAAAATTGAAAATCCAAATAGACACACACTATGCACACACCTACAGTGGTTTAAGGCTTTAGTTTACTTATTAGCTTAGCCGCACGCCAAATCAGTGCCCAAATGAGAGAGAGAGAGAGAGAGAGAGAGAGAGAGAGAGAGAGAGAGAGAAGATGAGGGGAGAACAAGAGTCAGCACGGACAGGAAGTTTACCCAACTAATACCGGACATTTTGTGAGCACACACGCACAAAACACACACATTCATAATACTCATACAAGTGCATTATGCCTACTCGTAGCGTTGTCTAACTATGCGACAGTTATGCCCTGCAGGAAAAAAAATTTAATTCCGAACTAGTTCCAACCATTCTGTAACCGTAAACCGGTTTTTGCCACAACAAGTATTTTTAATTGTGGTCTATCTAAGTTGTATTATCTTTTTATTTATTATATTTATATAATTATATTCGGGCACAAATTTCATATCGGTAGAAAACTTTTTGTTTTGCATATATGTAATGCTAATGCTAATCATTATCCTATATTCATATCGTTAATTTTTGTTTTTAAATTTTTACCTAATTGTATGATTCGTATTACTCCCGATAAATTTATTTAATTTATTTATTGGTTGACGACATTTGTTCTCTACTTAATAACACGTAATAATGGACA
This sequence comes from Chymomyza fuscimana, assembly GCA_949987675.1. NCBI lineage: Eukaryota > Metazoa > Arthropoda > Insecta > Diptera > Drosophilidae > Chymomyza > Chymomyza fuscimana. The sequence goes on along the minus strand of OX465089.1, from coordinate 63,491,226 downwards.
CAATTAAAAACTTTTGTATATGGTGGAGAGATTAATATATATTTTCAATATGTGTCCAAATGCATTATATATATGTGTCTTATAAACTTTCGAATGTTCATGTTTAAAATGAAATTCTAAAATAAAATTTAAAAAAAATTTTGGACTTTTCATACATTTTTGTTTCAACAAAGGTAGGTGCTTGCGGACTTTTTTGTTGCGCTCTTCTTGTGTCTTCTCATTCTACGTTCTTTAGGAAACAAAGCAATACATATAATTTTTTCAGTCGGCAAGGTTAAAAAATCATAAAAAAACTCCGAATTAGGATAGTAGCGGTATGTTTGGTCTAAATTAAACATTGGCAATCAACTCTTTATCGTAGATTGCAATATTGCTGAATCCATTCAAAGCAAGCAACTTAACGTTCGGAAAGAAATCGTCTGCTTGGTCCACTAATAATATATAAAATTTAGTTGATAATTGATATGTTTATGCCGTCTACATGTGGATTAATATTTCTTAAATGACTAGAACAATCATTATCAAATTTAATTTAATTCACGTACAAAAAAATTAAGTGGAATTAATAGTTGGGCCAAGAGAATAATATTGAAATTAAAAGCACAACATTTGTTTGTTATACTCGCATATTTTTGAGGTTGTTTTCTATCACGCGACTAGTCTTTTTTTAACCTGTTCACAACTAGTCACGTTCAAAGTAGTTAAGGCTTTTACTACAATATAAATTTTCTGCTGGGCATTTAGTTGCTAAATCGCATATATGTGTATGTCTGTATGTTTGTATGTGAGAGAGTTAACCTTCGGCAATTTATGTGTTTCATTATTAAACTTTGCCACCTGCCGTATATTTAGCAAACAAAAGCCGCTCTTGGCCACTTGCTGATGGCATAGTCTATCTATCTGTAGATCTGTCTGCTTGTAGGCCTTGTGTCTGCTCTGGATTCATGGCCAGAGTGCAAGCTGGCTGCCCGCGTACTGCATACCTTACAAATGACTTAACACTAGATAAAAGCAGTTGCCATAGACTAAAATGAAAATCAATTGAATTGCAGATGCGGGTTAAATACAAAAACAAACAAAAAAAATAAGAAAAAAAAGAAAACAAAAACAAGGATAACTAACAGATACGGAAAGGCAAAGTAAATAAAAATAACACACAAAGCACGTACAGACCCATACAGCCATAGAACGCGCCTAGAAGTATGCTTTGGATTTTAGTATTTCTCATGCTGTGCCATTTATACACACGATTGAATGCGGAATTTATGCGGTGTAATTTATGAAAACAAAAACCGGAAGCAATATTTTCGTTTGCCATTGCTTTGTCCCTATACTGTATGCTGCACATTATCTGTGGCAAGACAACCACATGCACACACTTACACATACATACACACAGACGTAGACACAAACACAGCCGCAGTTATTTATGCGTCAAGTCAATGCAATTGCGTTGGCGTCGACGCCTTTGCTATTGGTAAATGGCAGCTTGAGCGTTGATGATAACACTGGACAACAAAATTTTTGTAATGTAATGTTTGCATTGGCTATATGTTACCAAAATTGTTGAAAAAGGTTTTTCCATAAAATGTTACAAGCTCCATTAAAATGATGCTGTATGTTAAGCGTTACAAGCAAAAATTAAAACTATTGGAACGAACACGATCGTCATTTTAGGATGCAGCGTCCATCTTAGAAAGAAACATTCTGGAAAAAGTTATGAATTTGTTTGGTATCACTCTGAAAAAGAAAACACTCATCTCCGTTTAATTCTTTGATTTCTTTGTATAAGTCCGCTGGATTACGGAAAATTGATTTCAATAAAAGTAAAAAAATCAAGTTGTTCTATGGCATATCGCTAAGACATTCGATGAAGCTATGTATTTTGGTAAATGTGTTAGACTTGGGTTGACTCTTTTTATTGAAGCACCTTGTGATATACGACATTTTTATACTCTGTACCATATGGTACAAAGGGTAGATTAATTCGTTTTATTATTAGGCGAAAGAATAATAATAATAATAAAGCGGATGGTTTGCCGACATGTGAATAGGCCACGTACAATTGACCATGAGAAAAACATTCATTTTCAAAAGTTCAGCCCACAAACGTTCAAAGATTGGCCTTGTGATTTGTTAATCGTCATGCCGAATGCAAGGCGAAAACGATTTGATTCTGTTTTACAAAGTTTAAGTCATCCACATCATTATTTTTAGCCGATAAAAATTGCTCTCTCACTCAACCATTCGTTATTTTTGTGGTTAGCAACGATGTTCGTGAATACTTTCTTGACGAGCTCGTCATTCGATGAGAGAAAAGTGCTAAAAATCGTTTATTTCATCGACAGCAGTCGATCTTGGAATGATTCTATCAAGTGCTTCCCATGCGCGTTTGTTCATTCGTCCCAGAGTGTTTCATCATGCAATTTTAACGCTGAATGAGCCGTACGGCATCCTTCTAACAATGTGGCCGCTATTCCAGAAGAAGCAACTCGCACGAACAGTGGCCAAAATCAAAGACATCAGGAACGTCTTCCCAGTTCCACTGGAGGCATCCAGGAAAACTAAGCCACCATTTCCATCTTCAATTTCCTTCATTAATGTATCATAGACTTCCTTCTGGTTGCGGTTCAACAGAGGGACATTCATTTGAAATTATTGGTATGATTCATGACGATCATAATCACGTCCACGCGCCAATTGTCGATTAAATGCGTCAAACAACAAACTGTCGCAAATGAGATAGCACATGTCTGCGATCAATAGTAAAGCCTGGTTATGCATTCGCCTCAAGATCGGGATTTCTTCAACTGACCCGAATTCGATGTATAGTAAAATGCTTTTGACATGTTGTTCTTATATTTGGTCTACTGGTCACGTGGATTCGATTGAAAGCATGTCGAAATGATAATAGCAAATAAACTGCATATCTGACAATGAGTATCGTTTTCAAGCAAATTTAGCTCTTGACATGCAGCACGATATGTTTGGCACACTATATAATTAACAGTTCGTATTGATTTGAATGATGTTGGGCAACGAAAATTCCTCAACAACAACCGTCAAGAAGCACTCATAATTTTTCGAATGAACTGTGTAAATACGACCTAGAGCATGTATAGAACGCACAACCGGATGACGAGGAATCGGATCGCCTTGCTTTCGAAGTTGATATATTTTGAAGTATTCCACGTGTAATAACATACCATCTCCGAATAGAGCAACGTTCGTACAAACGGATCGCTTTGAAAAATCGCAATGGAACTGGTCAATGTTGTCGCTGGAGATGTTTCAGCTCGTTGAGCAATATTCGACGGTGTGAAATATACTCGTTCTCCAGATGCACCGCCAAATGTACAACAGTGGGATGACGTTCATCCCTTATTTGTTTTAGAGTCAAATACAGAGACCTAACCAACTACATTTTACCAATTTTTTTTGTCTTAAATCTTATATTTTAAAGAAACAACATAAATTACCTTGAATTTTGGATTAAAAAATGTTGTGATTCTGATGTTTCGCCACTAAGCAACGAATGCAATGGCTCAGGTGGAGGAGTCAATAATGATAATCTCACTTTGCCATTAAGGCGACACAAAACCATGCGTTTCTCCAGCAAACTTCAATGCGCAACAACACCCACAAACAACGTTCATAGGATCAATGAGAAAGGAAGGATGCGAGGTGTAATCAATTGTGCAATCGTATAGCAATGCTGTTCGATTTAGATCAACACTTGACATATTTCTAATTGCAAGTCGAAGATTTTCTCGTTGTTGATCTATGCGATTAGCTCGACGATTTCTCATTGCCAACCGAACCGTTGCACGGGCTGCCTTTTTTGCTCATGTGTTTGACCATCACGAAATCGGGCCATACCAAAACGGTGCTCTTCACGTGCGATTCCTCGTTCTGCTTCAGTTGAATGATTCGCAGTGTTCCGAAGCCTAATTGCATAAGGGCTTTGTTGAGAAAGATTCGATCTCGCACAAAAAGATTTACTAAAAACACTCGCACTAAACGGTCAAATCAACGGTTAACCTTCATATTCTTTTTCTTAAAAAAAATCACAGACAACATAAAATAAAAATTCTATTTTGAGTGTTGAATAGTTTGAAACTTGCATTTGGTATATAAATTTTTTTTTTTTTTTTTTTTTTTTTGATTTATTTTATTTACAATCTATCCGTGAATAATAAGTAAATGATTTGACATAATTAAATTACATAACAGGATTGTCTGAGATTCAACAAAATCAGCCAATATAAAAACGTATTACATTAGTTGCAACAAAAAAGTAATAATCAAACAAATAGATAAATCTTAACATATTATAGTACATATATCTAAAATCTGCCGGGAAGGTCTAAAACATGATGTCGCTTAAGGCGTCTGGTTACATAAGTATTTTCTAAAAGACCTAGTGCTAAATGATTATCATGCCTATGGAGTCTTTCAATGTATATTTTTGTGCGTCTTTGTATCTCATCTCTGACAAAAGGAACATTTAAGTCTTTGTGCAACTCAAAATTGCTAATATACCACGGAGCATTTGCTAAACTTCTTAGCGTCTTCGACTGCAACCTTTGCAATATCTCAATGTTGGATGTACTCGCTGTTCCCCAAAGCTGCATTGCATAAGTCCATACAGGTTTAAGTACGGCTTTGTATAGCCGGACCTTGTTTTCCAAGCTTAGCTGAGACCTTGGTCCCAAGAGCCAATACATTTTTCTACATTTTGCCTTTAGCTGCATTTGTTTAGCTTTTATATGTGTCTTCCATGTAATCCTTCGATCCAAGTGAACACCAAGGTACTTTACAGTATGGCTTTCTGGGATTGACAAACCACGGTATATACATTTGACCAATTTTTTTTTGAAAATATACAAATAATATGCAATTAACCAACAATCCAACAGATGGCCCATCCTATATTTCAAATTTAACTTTTCTTTTCGGCCCTAAAAATCATGTAGCTCAGTGTTAACAACATGGCAGCAAGTAGTATATTGGCTACAAAATGCCGCAAGTTCTTGCCCCAGTGTTTGCCCGTGTACCACGGGGCGTATACGTCTATAGTAGTGTATTGCCTACATTTGTGTTTGTGCAGTTATTGTTGTTGTTGTCGTTGTAGTTGTTGTTGTAATCGTTTCGCTTTGTTTGTGTTCACACTTGTGCAAATTTATCGCAAAAACTTTGCACTTATTCCGAATTGATTTTCATTGGCATTAACTACTAAGCTTGCCTTTAATTATGATTTCAATTGTCTGTAGATGGTTCAAAGCCCATTTAGAATTAAAGATTAAGTTGAACACTTGACAAAGGGTTGGATTTTTTAAATGCATTGCATAGTATTGTTAAACGAGAAGCAGCTGCTCAAATAGAGAGAACGATTCTAAAAGGAAATAATACAAAACTATAGTTTATTGCAGACGGATGGTAAAGGGGTTTGGGTGTGGTTTAGGGTTGCGTTATAAAACTAAACAAAACGAAGGACATTTTCCGCAAATGGCAGCTAAAAGTGACGCTTTAGGCATTTTCATTGTACGAGTCGACTTTGCGTCGCATATTCAATGCTCCATTTTCTAAGTCGCTTTCCGTTTTCCGTTCGTCTTTGCCCGGTTTTTCTTTTTGTTGTATTTTTTTTTTATTATTATTGTTTTTAGCCCTTTTGTGTGCTTAGTTCTGTGGGTGTGTGGGAAAGTATGGAGTGTGTTGTGTATGGAGAAAGGCAAAGGCATAAAAATCACGCACTCACAAACAAATAAAATGCTGACAGCATATATTTCCGTTTCCGTTACAGTTTTGAGTTAAACAAATGGCGATATATAGCAGTTTAAGTGTGTGTCTGTATGTGCATGTGTTTGTGTGCGATGCTGAACAAATGTATTACAATTTCGAAATGTCTAAAAACGCACATTTATGGCAAAGGGATAAATTTCCACTACGCACAAATACACAGTAGCCACCCCCACACCTCCAAAGCACCCCTACTTGAGTACAGTTATTTGCTTAACACACTGTGCCCCATTTCCGGTATTTTATTTTAATGCTAATTCTGCTGGGACTTAGTCGTATACTCGCATATATATTTCAGAGACCCTCATGTCTAACATTTTACTTCTTTTTGCTGCTGTTGTTTAGGCTCAGGCTTAAAAATGAAATAAAATGTTAACTCTAATCCAGGCAGCGGCTTTCAAATGCTGCAAGTGCTTTAAATTAGTGAACAGAGTGAGAGGTAGAGTATCGATATGCGTACATAAAATGCAAAAAAAAAAAAAACAACGAAAATGAAAGGAAAAACCAAAACTAGTATAATATGCTTTGCAGCGCACTTCCGTTAGACATTCGCCAGCGGAAACGGATGTGAGCGCTTTGTTTGTGCCTTTGTCAGGTTGTGTGAGTGTGCTATAAAATGGATGCCGTTTCTTGGGCCTTTTTTGTTACGACCCTAGAAGCAAACTTTCTCTTCTGGCTTCAGTTTCGATTTGATTGACGTAAAGCTCTACGATTAATACTCGCATATGTGTGTTTGAGTTTGTGTAAATGGGTGCGGGTGTTTTGCTGTTTTAATAGCTTCCTGCCTGCTTTCGGTAAATAAAGTTAATTAAATTTAAATATTTGTTTTGCGCTTTAACATGCACACATAGGAGTATACAATCAAACTTTCCAGTAAATTTGGGGGTTTGTTTTTGGTTTTTTTTAAATTTTTTCTGGCTTATATCTGGCAAAGTGTAAAATAATAAAAACCACAGCATTGACCAAGCCACAATCACCATTTTGTACTTTTCTTTTTTTCTGATGGCACAGCAACGACAACAAAACCCAATGCAGCGTTTAATTTTCGTCATTGACTGCTTGTGTGTATCAGTGTGCCTTTTTGCGTGCGTATCTGTGAGCGTGTGAGCGTCAGGTGTCACTTGGCACTGTTCGACACAACAGCACAGCGGGTTGACCAGGCCATAAACAAAATGAAATAACGATTCGGTAAATTTATGAACGTATGAAATATTTCAAATGAACAAAACCACAAAAAATGATAAAAAAAAAGTAATAATAAAAGATCTAAGGATAGTTGGCATTGTCAGCCGTTGTTCAAAGTAAAAGACACACACCCATGCGTATACCCCTACAAAATATACCTGGTAGACTCTTGTCCTAAGTGAGCCTGCCTCTTTGTGTATGTCTGTGTGCCTGACAGTTGGACAGGCTGTCAAGGATGGCGGCTGTCACTAACTGCACGTAAATACCCTTTTAGAAGTCCTTAATCGTAATTAAGGTCTAGAATGTACAGCTCACTAAAGGCTACCGTTTTGAAAACTTACCAAACTTTGTCAACTCTGCGAAAATTTGCTATCAACATTTTTAAAATTAATTGATTTCACTATAAAATAAATTTTACCTGTTAAAAAAAAATACTGAAGTGACAAAAGAATCTTCCAAGAAATAAGTGAAAATTCCCAATGCTCCGTTAATGTCTGTTTCCGACAAACCAATAGTATGATTAGGAATATCGTGAAAACACTGAAATAACGCAGAAAAGCCCCTTTAAGGAACGAATAATTTCTCACTTTCTTTGTTGGTTTCTAACAAACATCTCAAGAACAACAAAGCTGTCGTAGCCTAAGGCGTGCGTAGGTCTGGAAGGGCCAGCTCTTTTGCAGATTATGGCTAGAGGAGCGCAGAACGAAGTTGAGCAAAGTATTAAGCTCTTGTGAAGAATTGTCACACGGGGCAAACAAAGATCCTGCTTCCTCTTCAGCTTTTGGATCAAGAGTGTATTGCAAACGGCTGGAGAATAACAAAATAGTCCAATTCAGATCCCATTCCCAGATCATAGCCAGTGTAAGAGTTGTTATGGCCGTATAAGTAAAAGAAACTTCATTATCATTCAAATTATGAACAAAGGTATCTTATTTTATATTTTTATCACTAAAAACGAGGTTGTCTCATGGTTTTTATCAAATCATATAAATTGTAAATAAAACTGTCTTTACTGGATGGTGAAAAAAGTCTTATCAGAAAATTATTTTTCGATATTCTTTGAACTCTATTTGCAAACCGGACTATCAATATTACTCATGTTCACAAAAAATTAGACAAAAAGGAAATTTTTTATCAAGCATTCATACCGCTGAAGTAAATATTCAGAAAAACTGAAATTAACTTATTAATTAATAAATTAAATTAAATTAAATTAATTAATTTGCAATCAATTTATAACCATTAGATTCAGAAGGGTATGCGAAACTTGTACTTTACCTGCCGCACAACGCTGCGTATGCGCGTTATAAAACGCTTCTTTTTATATATATGTATAGTATATTTACTTTTATGGCTTGGCTTTGTTTCAACGTGCGTCGCAACGTTGTGTACTCATGCCTCCGTGTGAGTGTGCATGTGTGTGTAAAATTTTTAGTGTGTTGGCAGTATTTCACTTTGTTATTATTATATGGTTTTTTTTTTTTTCATTCAGCTTACAGTTAAATGTTTGCATGCTTTTTTGTTGGTCTTTAAAAAATATTTTAACTCGTTTTTTATTTTATGGATTATTTTTTGCATTCATGCTTGGGTGTTTGTGTGTGTGCGTATCTATGTGTGCTGTGCATATATGCATTCACACACGCACACATTGACACAGTTAAACTGTTACAGTTATTTATATGTTTATTTTTTGGTTTATTGGCCAAAACCTTTTCCCTTGCACCCTTTTGGGTTGAACAACTTTCTGTTGCGGTTTTGCTTGTCAATTTACTTGTCAATTTGAACTGCATTAAATTGGCATGGAGTGCGAACTTGCGAACTTAAAACTTGTCTGGCTTACAAGTATAACGATTGAGCAATATATGTAAATATGACAATTTATTTATTGGATTGACTGATAGACAATATGTACTTTTTTTTTGTGGTAGAGTTGTTTTAGTTGAGGGTTCGGCTTCCCAGCAACGACACTGACAGCATATCAGACATGTGACATTATATGCATAGTTATTGCACTAACAGATGGTGAAAAAAAATATGCTTTAGAATTTAAAAATAACTTTATACATGTTTTAATATAAAAAAATCTTATATTGCTTACAGCGAAAAGCCAACAAAGAGTTTATTGATGAAAGAATTGCTCGATTACACACTAATTTTAGAAATATATGTTTTCATTCAACATATTGTCATATTAATAGAATAGCTTAGTATCTTATCTTAATAAGGCATAGTTTTAAGTTAAATAATGCAGGGGGTTTTTGTTAAATTTTTCCCCAAAATTAAATTCACAATTATTGTTTTGTTCTTTATTTCGAGTGTATATAATGTAGTCTAAGCAGAAAAGGCTAAGCTTGTAATTCTTAATTTATTTTAAATGTTAAGATCTCACACATTATACCACCTAATTAAAGAAAATACAATTAAATTAATTAATTAATTATTTTATTTTTTTTTTTTTTTGTTATTGGAAATAGTAGTAGAGGCTAACTTAATACCAATAGGTAAATTATAAAAATAATCGCTACACACTCTAGTCTGGTGTAATAAATGATTATTAATTAATCAAAATTAATTAATACGACATTCAAATCGGCAATGCAAACTAATTTATTTACAACTCCTGTTTGTGTTAGTCGTGTCTTTACCGCGTTGCGCTTATTTACTTATTTTCAAAGAATAGACTCCTTCTTAAAATCTTTTAGCTGAAGTGACAAACTCCTTTAATAGCAAAAGTGTTTATGTATTTGTAAATAAATAAAGATACAATTTAAAACAGTAATTGTTTTGCCGTTAATTTTTTTTTTGTTTTATCTATGCAATATTTTTAAAATATAGAAGGCCAAGATTTAGGGTTATCTGCTTTATTTTTGGTCTGAGGCATACACATGATACCATATCTAGAAGGTTACGCAAAACTTGGGTCCGTATTTGCGCTCTTCAGAATACAGGAGAACTGCGCAGCCGAACTCTGACACTTCTTTGCGGCACTTAGTAAAATTCATTGCATCACGAGGCATGCACATATGTTGTGCCTACCCAAGTACTGTGCGTTTTACAAGGTTTTGGATGCTTAAACACCGTCAGGCAGCCTGCATCATCTTTAAGGTATAGCCACTGCATTTGTGTAAACAGTCACATCACAAAAACTATTACTCGTGCAAATGGAGTGGAAGCCAGTCGAAGTGTTAACATTTTGAAAAATCTGAAATCATCTTTCCTAACAAATTTGTCCTTAATAATCTTGCCTGCTGTCGGCTAACCTTTCGTAGTTATTTATTTTTTTTTAGTTAACTTTAAGCGTAAATTTTGTCTATTTTCTGTACCGCAGACTTATTTGCTAGTCGCATATATCTAAATTCTGCCTTACTCAAACTTTATTGCCTATCCACAAATTGCAGAAGACGACATTCTACATCTCTCTTCTGTCCTTTAAATTTTCTTTCACTACTGGCCCTGCTGTTCCTAGCTGTGTTTTAAAGCATTCTGCTTGCTATCTATCCATGACTTGATCCATTCTTTACCGCATTTCCTTCAAGTATTCTGTCCTTACGAGTATTCATTAAAAAAATGCTTCAAGCCAAATATTAACAACTATCGAGGTAAGGCCAAGCTTTCTTCAATGCCAAAAAGTTTTTGAAGGGGTTGTCACTCGGTAATTGCAACACCACTGTAGTTCTTTAAATCGCCTTCCAAACCGTTTAGAATTTTCATCCCTTAATAATTATGGTCTGATGTACAAAATGGAAACTGATGTCATTTAGTCAAACTTTAGTAAGGCATATGGGGCCCTTTGCTCAAACTAGGAACCTCATCAAGGACACTAACTAGTATGGCATTTTACTCAGTTTGGGATTTACGACTTGTCTTGGATCTCGTGCTATTTATCTTATCGTATGCACAAGGTTGTTTTTAAATGCTGCGAGTGTAAGGAAGATCTGGTGCAGGGGTGTAACTTTGCCTATACCAGGGCCGACTTATGAGTTATTTGTAGTCTGCTGAGACACTGGGCCGTGTAGGGGGGTGCGGTCAGGCTACACCACTCGTGCATACATACCATCTCTATACTTTCCCGATTATGCTGGGCTGGACTGAGGGCACTCTGCCACTCTCACGATATCTAGACACTGAAAATAATGCCCAGTTGATATAACACTTGACTGTTGTAATTTTCTTTAAACGTTATAGTTTTTATTATTTCACTTTTTTCCTTTCTATAATCTATGTTTTTTTCCTATAATCTTTACCACATCTCCCTAACCTAGTCCGCTTTTCCGTGTTGTCTCTGTGCTGTCTAAAACTGTTCTCCTAGTGTTAACTTTTATTATCGCCCACGTCGGCTCATACCACAGTCTGTCGGTTGCGATAAACGGCAGGCTGGGTTGGCAGTCCGGCGTGGCGATGTTACGATCTTCTACTTATTGATGTTTAGCCTTTTAACAATTAATACTAGGTACATTATAATAATATTAATACTAGAATTTATATGCATTACATTTCAAAAATACCAACAGCTTATAAATTATTGTGATGTGGCCAGGAAGCCTCGCTACACAAGTTTAAAAAAATTGCCACCCCTGGTGTGCCACAAACCAACCATCTGGGCTCTCAACTTTTTATATTATTTATAAATTAACTCCCACAAGTAATCTTGGTCAATGTAAAACTCTGTATGTCCTACTCCAATAATTATAAACATTTAATTCTTCAGCATGGTTTTGATAGCATAAGAAAAAATATAAAATTATGATATTTTACTGTTCTAGGCCTCATTTGCCTAATTCAGTGGTGGAACCACGGTGGGTTTTCGGGTCTGGACCACCACCTAAAAGTGAACTTCAAAGTTATTTAGTCTAATAGTTTTAAACTGTTGCTGTGATATATATACACTTCGAAGTGTCCCCCCTATGGCCAAATCCTGTATCTGTGCCTGGGATATTTACAATCATTGTAAATAAAGCGAAAGAGGTGCTCGCATTTATCCAGCGTTTAGGGTTTAAAGTTATGTGTCTCTTGTCCGTCCCATTTTAGAATACTGCTCCTGCACTTGAAGCTTGCAATTCCGTCTCTATCAGGACTGTATTGAGGCGATACAAAAGCATTTTATTTTGAAAGACTTTGACATAAAAAGTTGCCTTCCTTATATTACCGTCAAACATGCCACATTCTTAACATAACATAATAAAGTTCCTATTGTCATGCCTCCTCCTTAACCGTAAAATTCTGTGATCCAATTTCTTGCTTTGCATAATACTTTTCAGCCCATTATCGTATGTCTTTGGAGCTGCCTCATTCCTCTATCACTTCTTCTTTCTCGTGTCTCGTTTCTTAAAATATTGTTTAAAATTTTATTCACAAATCATGATGTGATTCGGTGAAGGCTTTAGTCGATTACTAGTTTATAGCTATTTTTCTTTTCTTTGTAATATTGTTGTAGTTAATAATTAAATAACACTTAAAATAGGCAGCGGCATTCTTGTTCAAGACTAAAAATCAAGTATTTTTATAGTAGAATTTATAAAGATTTTTTTTGACGTTGGTGTTTTACATAAAATGTGACGCATTTATTTGAGTATATCTTATTGGGTAACAAGCTCTCCCTCAGTAGCTCTTTAAATTGGCTTCTATTGTTATATCTATCGCCTTGACCTTCACACAAAATACCGTAAACTGAAAGTTTGCATTCTGCACTTAACTTTGTAACTTGACTGCAATCATAGATGTCTGGGAAAGCATTGGGGAAATGAAAACTCAACACGATGTAGAGTGAAGCCATGTTACGACAACATGGCAGTCAATTCAAATTTAATTTACGCTGGCAATAACAAAAAAAAGATACATAACAGCAATGGGTGAAAAAGAAAAAACTAAATGTAAATAGAGACTAGTATATAATATAGTATGTACATAATATAATATGCTGCTATGGCGACTAAGCATAGCCAACTTCAAGGCTGCTGTCGCTGCCACTTCATTCACAATTTGTTTCAATTTTAAATGCCTTGTTGGGGGGCGCAACCACAGCCACATACACTCACACAGATACATTGGCAGTAGTTTTAACAGTGTGTGTGTGTAATAGAACGTGTGAGAGAGTGACGAAGGAGGAGAGACTGTTGAAGGGTGCAAGTGCAAAAAGGTTGGGCCCGCACTTAAGCAACGTCAACGGCAAGCAAACGACCATGGGAATGCTCTCTTTCTGTTGCCTGCCAACGCAAGAAACAAATACCAATGCATTTTGTGTCTATGTGCATGTGGGTGGTTTGCGTATGAGCGTGAGTGTGTGGATGCGGCGAATTTCAAGTGTTAAGTGTGAAGTAGCATAAACGTATTTGCTGAAAATGTAACGCTTGTTAAAACAGATAAGAGCAGTGCCCAGGGTGTGCTATATATAAGTGTATTTGCGTGTGTTTTTTTTCTCTCTCTTCTGTTACGGGGGGTGTACTTACTGTGTGTGGTTGTGTGGGTGTTTATCTGTGTGAGAGTTGTTCCAAGCAAAGTCTAAGTGCGTCCATGATAAATGACATGTTTCATTTGACATTTTAACAAAGTGTTGAATTTTTGCTGCTTTTTACAATATTTTTCTAGCGTTTGCTGTGGCATTTGTCGCTTAACTTGACTGACACCAGTTTTTGTATAACTTCCTGAAACACACACGAATACAAAATGAGTTTATGCGAATTGTGGCGAATCATTGCAATTTTTATTATGGAAATGTGCTAACAATAAACTCTTGTTGGTTAACTTGTTTACATATTTTTTTGTTAAGAGACACTGTTTTTAAAAATTAAAAAAATGTTTTTTAAACTTAACTCTAAGCTTCCCTCTAGATTATATTTAAAGGCGTAGAGCATAGTATAACAAAATTAATAATTGGTTCATAGAAGCACAAATATAATATCATTTACATTGCATAATCATTTACTAATTACAACTCACTAAAATTATGAAATTATAATGTAACTGAAAAGTTTCCGATTAGTTTCTTATTTATATACATTTATACATTTTTTAATTTGTTTTTTTTTATTATAGAGTGTTTTCCTGAGTTCTAGTAAACAAGAAGCTTTGTTAATAAATAATATGATTTTATTGATACAGTGTCTCTATCGAGATCTCGAGTTGCTATAATACAATGTATTAATATTTTTGGTATTCGCATAAAAAATGTACAATAACAGAAGTTTTATATTTTGTATTTTATAAAATAAATTACGTTGTAAACAGTTTCCATTCATACCAGAATTTGTTGTTGTTTAGAATAGTATCTCTTTGTGCGATGCTCGTACAAAATCTGAGATTTTTATGTCAGTTGCTCTTCTGTATGGATGACAGAATATAGGGATTCCATTTTGGCTTTAGATTAACCCTACTATCTGAAGCAATAAACGCTACTGGAGGGGTAAAGCTATTTTCCAGGGTTCTCAGAAGATAATCAGAATTGGTATAATGTGGGGCTTTGATAAGATTGTTTTCTTGTTCAGATGTGATGTATAACTAGTTTTTTTGATTGTCTATTCGGCAAAATTTGGTAGTGTCATATAATTTCTTATTTCATTTAAACACATGACCTTGTGCGTTCTGTGCAAGATGGCGAGATATTAGCCCTAGGATGTGCAACAAACTGGGAGGCGGTAAGTGGTACTACTGGGCCTCGCGAGGCCCATAAGCCATAGCCAGCTGTCCTTACGATTTTCGTCCAGCTATATATCCCATCGACAGGTGCTATTGGGTAGAAGTATTGTATGATAGTATAACTGTGTGTGGGTGTCTTCAATAAGGTGGTCTCTTAGGAGGGTGGGGGGTTGGAATGCCTTAAAAAGTGAAATTACTGTTTCTGTGTGGCACAAGTCAACTTTTGACTGATTTATTAACATAAATTAACAGTGAGGTGAGGAATGATTGAAGTAATGGTGACTGTTGAATTGCTTTGTGCTGAATTTATGATTTTTCAGTAGCACAGCCATGGCACAGAGAAATTTTCTTCACAGAGCCGTGTTCAAGGCACAAGAATTTTTTACATTTTTAACACGACCGCTGCAGATTTACTCAATGCCGCAAGAGCCGGTCGCGTGTTTCCGTTGTCAAAGCGAATGTAACGTAAGATTAGCTTGAAGCGGTTGAAGGACATCGTGGCTTTGTGTGGCTTGATGCTTGATGCCTTGTGGTTTTTTTCGCCATCTCTGGAGTAACAAATTGTTTGAATATGTTAATTGGGCTGGCAAAATATTGCCGCATAACTTGTGTTAGGCCACTTCTGGCAACAACTGGAACATAGTGCGCGTGCGATCGGAATCTGGCTGGTGGATTTTTCATCCAAATATGGATGCGTAAAATTCGCCAATGGGCAATTGTGAATCGTTCGCAGCATCCGCCTACCGTAACATTCGTCTCAATGTTCAACTCTTCTTCTTCAGCATCCGACGCCGCTTCACCAGTCGGGATATAGTCCTCATCAGCATCATCGTCACCTCCGAATGGATCGTCTTCTTCATTCTCGATATTCTCGCTCGCAAAAAATGCGGCAAGTCTGTCCTCAGTGAGCTGCTGCCGGTCTGTCGGCAGCCTAGAAAACCGTTGACGCCAATTAAGGATCATATCAAGGTCTTCCCACACTTCGTCGCTTATTCCCGTCATTTCAAAGCAAAAAACCGAAGAGCGCACAAAGAAACACAGTAAAACGCAACACAAACGATGCTTACCCAATCAATGCTAAAAGTAAACTGCATAGATCTCACCAAAAGCTCATATGAAGCTGGCGAACACGTTTTGTCTTGCAGCTTACATACATTTCCCATACATCAAACGTGCGGGCCTCGTGAGGCCCAGTAGGTACACTTAGCACCTTTATGCATAAACAGATCAGGTTTGTTCTACGAAATCAATGCAAATAATCGTAGATGGTAGTTGGCATAAAATATTTCGGCGCTCAGGGCCACGAAAAAATTTTGGCGACTATTCAAAGTCAAAATGAGCCTCGAAAAGCCCACTCGTAAATCCTAGGGTTAAACCAGATTGTGCAGCCATAGGTCATAATAGTACGAACTAGGACGAATTTGTACATGATTGTAATTTTTTTCCATCACAAATCTTGAATAAAATATTTTCCTTTTTTGAAAAAAAAAGCTTAATTAGACTTATTAAAATATTGGAAATTGTCTATGTAAATATACAGGTACTTGACACTTTTCTTAATAGAGACTGGAGGATGGTTGTCTTTGTCGGTTTCAATGAGGTTGAAGTCTTTTGAAGATTTTCATTTATTCTCCATATAGAATTTCCCGAGCTTCATATAATAATAAAGATACACAATATGCTACTATAAACACGGTCACTTAGAATACTCTCCATTTTTTTTTTTTTTTTTTTTTTTTTTTTTTTGTTAGTGTAATTCTATAAAAAGCTTATATTTAACAAACAAAATAATTATTAATTAACAGTAAAATTACGCACTGCCTCTTTAGAGAGTTCTCAATTGTTTAGTAAAAAAAATATATCTTAGTGTCATATGTGTATTACATGTCTTTGTTATGAGAATACTCTCCATTATACGAGTATAGGGCGATTTTTAAAGCGTCTTCTATCGTGTAACTGCGGACCGCAGCTACTTTTTAAGACATCTTTGCAAAAGTACATATATAAAGTAACTTTTTTTGATTATTTTGTCTGGAATCCTGCTTATTTGTTGTAGTACAATATGGCTTATCCCAATGGCCTGCAAGAAAGTTGTGCAAAACTTGTCCCAAACTCGGGATGAATCGCTCACTAAACACTTACTCAAATGGTCCATAAATTACCGGTTTGTTGTAATTATTTATCACGAAGCATAAAAATGTCCAAATTCATTGAAGGAGGTTGAAAAAAGTGAAACTGCACCGTTTGACAATGGAAACTGGGACACATGTCTTAAGTGTCCCTATTATATTGTAGATAATGAGATTGGAGGACTCCCAAATAAGTTTAGTGTCACCTTTTACTGCTTTTGTTCTATATGTCGAATTGGAATTAAAACCTCGAACTGGGATTAAAAACTCTAGTTGCAAATCTTACAATTTTCCAACGTAGAAGGGTATCAAATAATTAATTTAAACGGCAAACGATTTACTTGCATACGGATAATTAACGCTGATTATTTTTGTAAAAGAACTTGGGGTCTGACAATTCTTTCGCTGGTCATAAGGCATATGTGCATAGATAGCGCTGTAGAAACTCCTAAGAATCATTCTATATATTTTTATATGTATATAGAGTAACTGCTGTACGAACTGCTGTTTCAAAGTGTTAACTTTTGCAAATCGCAATTTTCATGGTATAAACTTCTCCTGTGGCAATCCACAATCACGTAGACAATGTTCCAAAGTGTTAAATAGCTGCTTAACGCCCACTGCAGCTGCATAATTTTTCAATCATTATTTGTACTGTTTGCAAAAAGACAGGAGCTCAACAAAAACCTAAAATATTATGCTTAGTATTGAGTTTTTCATGTGCGACTTTGCTAACGATGTATTGATTTTGAGTTGGAAGGCGTTCGGAGTAGGGTAGAAAATATTAACATTTAATAAAGAACCATAAATTTCTACAGCAAAGTCAATGCCAGCGACATGGCTTCCTGTTATCATGCGCAATTCATTTGAAGTTAGACGGAAATGTGCAGCCAACTTCAAGATGCGGCAGCTTAATAAAAATACAAACTGCTGCTGTTTATGCAGCTCAAATGATATATACTCTTAGATACCATAAGTTTATATGTTTGTTTTGTACTCAAGAATAAATCGAAAAAGTTTATTAATCAAAAGATGTTTGTGACATGCTTGGACGTGGCAGTTTTTGTTAAAAGATACGCATACGTCATGTTGCGCAGCATTTAAACGTTTCCAGCTGCATAAAACAGCTAGAGTAAGTGCGGAAGATAGAATTATGGCATGCATTTATCAACGTTGAAAACGATCCGTCGACGATCTGCTGCGGCTATTATCTGCTGCAATTTAAGTATGCAAATGACAGAGAACAACATGGAGCAGCCGCCATTGCATTTCCATTTAAGAAACTTCCACGTCGTCTTGTTTGTTGTCAGTGTGAGTGTGTGTATGTGTATGTTTGAGTGAGTATCTGTGTGTGTGGCATCTTCGCTGTCAAGTCACATACTTTGGAGCGCACTTAACTCATTCACGCGGTGTGTCTGAATGTATGCCATAAAAAGGCAAGCAAATGACGCAATAATATGACAAAGCGACTCTACGACCAATGCCACCCCAGTCAGATGTAGAACTATCTGGATTTCCCTCTGTTTGTAAAGTATCTTTGTCCGCTACCCTAAGGACAGTCATTGATGGCTTGGCTTGGCTTGGCTTGGCCAGGAGCACAAAGCACGTCTTGCAGCTCAGTTTAATTACAAAATGTGCACTGCAGGAAACCAGAAAAAAACGCGTCCACAAACAAACAAACTAAAAACCATGCAAAACTCTTTGGAAACGTACTTGTCTCCAAACATATTTCAAGTCCTGTCGGCTCTGGAGTAAACGGTCACTTAACCATTTGCATTCAAGCTGAGAGCAGCAGATATAAGATATGAGGGCAGTTTCATAATAATTCATTGAATAACAGCGAAAACTTCTGTTTTGAGGAGACACTATTTTGTGCCACCTTTGGCCAAATTATAAACAATATTTGATTTAAAATAGTGTGAGTGATCTGTTTAAAATAGATCGAGCTAGCGCAAGCAGCAGCAGCTGCATGCAAAAGCTCGACTTGAGCGAAAGAGAAAAAGAGTGGTAAGCAAAATCTCCCGCTTGAGTAAGTTCTAACGCAGTAGAACAAAGCGTAGAGCGCGATTAAAGAGAGTATGCAGCAACTGCATTTACATATGTACTGAATGTGTTTAGTTATTTTTATGATATGTGTTTGTTATTGATATGTTATGTATTAGTTATTGCAATGTTATGTGTTTGTTATGTTCTGCTCCCGACATGCACCCCCCGTTGGAAGGGTCACGCTTTCAACCGATGTGGTTTCCAATGGCAGAACAGCGATTTTGTTGACCGCTCTCTTGACTGGGCCGGTTGCAGTCTTGATAATTGCGACTCGCACAACGCCGTCTTTGCCAGGGATGACGCTGTCGATTCTGCCTAGATGCCATTTGAGTGGTGGAAGGTTGTCTTATTTTAGTAGGACAATGACACCCGGTTCCAGGTTTGGAACTGAAGAGCGCTATTTTCCGCGTTCTTGAAGAAGTGATAAGTAACTTGTACTCCATTTGCGCCAAAACATTTGCTGCATTTGGCACACACGTTGCCAGCGATCGATGTTTAAGTGCGTAACGTCTGGTTCCTCGATTGTGGCGAACGCTGAACCAATGAGGAAGTGCCCAGGCGTAAGTACCTCTAGGTCGTCAGGATTCTCTGTAATGGGACAAAGAGGTCGTGAGTTTAACATGGCAGATATCTCGCATACAAGAGATCGCAGTTCATGGAATGTCAGCACAGTAGTTCCAATGACGCGGTAGAAATGATATTTGGCAGCTTTGACGGCGGCCTCCCATAAACCACCAAAATGCGGCGATCGCGGTGGGATAAAGTGCCAAGTCAATCCAATAGATTGGCATGCGTTGTTAAGATCGGTTTTTTGGGGGTCGCTAAGAAACAGTTGACGCAGTTCTTGCAACTCAAAATCTCTGCCTTAAAGCAGCAAGTAAACTCTGCGGTCCAGCGTGTAGAAATTTGTGGTGAAAAAACGTAACGATCGCACGGGTGACTGGATGATGTTTAGGCAACAGCATTGGGTGCCTAGCATCGTAGTCCAGAAATGAATTTTGAAGCCGTCCGTCTACTCGAATTACTTCTTCCGAGTCCATAATAGGATTGAGTGGTGACAGCTTGCTTTTTGGTAAGAGTTGCCTTTTGTTAAGTAGTATACTCATCAGTGAAATGCACCAGCTGTATTGCTCTGATGAGTAAGAGTGTGTCGCGTTTAATGTCTTCTACTGTAAGAGGTCCTGTTCGGCGAGGCTGGTCCTTATGTTTTAGCAGTAGAAATCGATTGCAGTCGAATGAGATGTCAAGTTTGTTAGATAGAACGAAGACTTGGCGGCGTCGTTCAGGTAGATCCAAGATAGGCTCCAAGCTTGCAGGCCAATATTTGCTGCTTGAGCATAAGAAAGAGGGACCCTGACGCCAGAGACTTGATTGCAACAGCTCTAGAGGAGTACAACCACGTGACAGGATATCCGCAGGATTCATCTGGGAAGGCACATGGTGCCAAGTCATCCCATTGGTTAGCTCCTGGATCTGTGCAACCCTGTTGGATACAAAAACATTAAAATTTGATGGCGATTCACGTATCCAAGAGAGGACTATGGTTGAGTCTGACCAACAATGGAAAGCGCAAGTGAACTGTACGCTTTGAGCAATGTTGGCAATGAGTTCAGCAAGTAAGTGTGCTGCTGCTAATTCCAATTTGGGAATCGTGAGTGTTTTTAAAGGAGACACTCTTGATTTTGAACAAAGCAAATGTGAAGTGAAGGTTCCAGCTAGTTCAGACCCGACGTAAACGCAAGCACCATAAGCGGATATGCTCGCATCACAAAACGCATGAACTTCCCATGTCGCGTGAGGCAGCATGACAAAACGAGGAAATTGAAGTGAGCGAACTGATGAGATCTGAGATATAAGATCGGTCCACGTTGATTGCATGGCTTGAGGTAAAGATTCATCCCAACTCAGCTTCTCTTTCCACAAGGCTTGAAGAAATATCTTGAGCTTAGTGATGATCGGCGCTATAAGTCCGAGTGGATCGTAGAATCTAGCGATGATTGATAAAATGGTGCGCTTAGTGGTTGGCCCATTTGACAAGATATGTGTAAAGTTGAATAGAAGATTATCGGAGCTTGGATTCCAGGCCAATCCGAGTGCTTTAGCTATGTCAGTGCCGTCATTAAATTTGCTCACGATCTGATTCTGATACTCCGTCGAGAGCTTCTGGTTCGTTGGAGCACCATTTCCGAATTGGAAAATGGCCTCTTTGCAACAACTCCTTTACTTCTCGCCTGATTTGGGAGACTTCTTCGATTGTATCACCGCCAGAGATAAGATCATCGACGTAGAAGTACCTGCGAATGATTTTAGATGCTAATGGAAGCGTAGCTTCTTCGTCGTAGGCCAGGTGATGCATGGCGCGGATGGCTAAAAATGCAGCAGGCTTTGTGCCGTATGTCACTGTGTCCAATGTGTACACTTTGACATCGTCCACAGGATTGTCCCGCCAGAGAATACATTGAAGAAGCTCATCAGGATGAGTCATACGGACGCAGCGGTACATTTGCATATGTCTCCACATAATGCAACTTTGAAAAAACGAAAGCGAAGTAGCGTGATGAATATATTTGGTTGTATGGATGGGCCTGCCAGCAATAAATCGTTTAATGATGAACCTGATATGGATTTTGCTGAGCCATCAAAGACAACGCGCAATTTTGTTGTAGTGCTATCCAGTTTGTGGACGCAATGATGTGGCAAGAAGTATTGAGGAAAGCTTGACTGCTTAGATGATAGCGACATATGACCTAAGTCTATATATTCTTGAAGAAATGCTGAATATTGCTGCTTCAGCGAGGGATTTTTAGCGAGTTTGTTCTCGAGTGTTTTGAGTCGGCGTAAAGCGCGATCATATGAGTCTCCGAGGGCATCAAAATTGGTTTTTGCGGGAAGACGTACTGAGTATTGACCCGATTCGAGGCGCGAATACCCATTTAGGAACAACTGCTCGCATAAAGCGTCCTCATCTGAGATAGATGGCGAAGTGTCGAAGCAACTGTCGATTTCCCAAAATCGTTTGACGACTTTAGATAAGTTATCGTTGTCTGGTTGCGGGCTCGGCTCCTTGTTAAGTGTGGCCAATACTTAATGTTTGGCCTTTATGCCGAACAGGCTACCAGACACAATCCAACCGAGCCTGGTTTTTTGGAGCAATGGTAGTTGGTTTGCTACGCGAATTTGCCCAATACAAAGAATATCAAAAAATAGACTTGCGCCTAAAAGTAAATCGATTCGCTGTCGCTTGTAGAAAAGTGGATCAGCGAAAGAAATGTTGTTTGGTATTTTCCAATCAGTTGTATTTATATCGAAGTGTGGTTGATAATCAGTTATAGTGTGTGTTATGGCCGCAGCAAAGGAAGCACGATAGCTTGCATTGTAAGACTGAGCAGAAATATCAACCGATTTATCAGAAGAAAGAGATGATTCCCCTATGCCTGATACAGCGATGTTAGCGCGATAGGGTTTAAGGTGAAGCTGATTGGCAAAACGAGATGTGATGAAATTTATCTGTGATGCGGAGTCGAGTAATGCGCGGCATGGTACCCAGACGCCCGATCGATTTTGAATATATACAATGGCAGTAGCAAGCAACACGTAGTCGGTCTGATTGGTTTTATTGGTTTCAGGTGGAGACGAGGTTGTAGAGATAAGCGTAGCCGAAGATTGAGCTTAAGTGGCGATAATAGACGTTGGCTGAGAAACAAGCGGTGTGGCATTTGCCTCCATATGTAGCAACGAATTTGATGCTCTGATTTGCAATTCTGCAAGCTGTGGCCTTTGCGCAGGCAGTTTAGGCAAAGATTCAATCTTTTTATATCTTTATACCGTAGATTAGGAGACAAGCTTAAGAATCGTGTGCACCTTGATATATAATGGTCTTTGGCATCACAAAATGAGCATGCTGCTGAGCTATTATTTGTTACAATTAAAGAGTTACGCTGAGGTTTATTCGAGTATTTGCCCACCTGTTGGCTAGGTGTATATTTTACCGTAGCGCATTCCAAGTTTTCCATAGTGCGGCATCTCTTCTCTAAGAATGATGACATGTCGTCCCATCTTGGCAACTTATTCGTTGGCAAGGCTTCTTCCCATCTCTCGAATGTGGTTCGATCTAGCTTGGATGCGATGAGGTGGATGGGCAGTCCATCTGCAAGCTCCTGCGTTGTTGCCATTGTGCTCAGTGCACGTAAATGTGAATTTATGTTGTCACTCAACGCCCGCAGACTACTAGCAGATCCTTTCTCAACACCTGCGAATCCAAATATCGACCGTACGTGTGCCTGGAAATGAAGAAGTTTATTATCAAATCGACTAATTAATAATACCAACGCCTTATCGTAGTTCGCTTCAGTTGGCTCTAGCGAACGTATTGTGTCCAACGCGGCGCCATCCAAACAAGCGCGTAAATGCTGGAACTTTTCCACCTTGCTGAGATCCTCGTCATTGCCAATGACTGTGTTGTACATAGCATAAAAATCAGGCCAATCTATGTAAGCGCCAGAAAACCGTGGTAGCTGTAACTCTGGCAAGCGTGACTTCCGCGCTGGAAGCGTAAATGTAATGTTGTTGTCATAAGTGTTGGATTGCATGGCAGTAGAGTGTGACACTGTAGCTCTGCGTTGGATTTCAAGCTCGCGGACGAGGATAGATTTAACCTTCCAGTACATCTGGGCAAAATCTACTCGTGCATCGCTATTGAGTTCTAAAAAATCTAGCTTCTCAAGATTAGACTGAGCGCCGTCAAAATCAGCGTTCATGCGCTCAGCGCACTCTAAGCGAACCTGTAAGTCAGCTTCGTCGAAGTGGCTCAAATCCTGTGTGGACAATTTTTCGTTCATTGCCACTAACTGCCTTGATATAGAGCTAGTTTTTGCTTTAAGAAAGTCAATTTCTCTTGATGGTAGCACATTTTTACTGCTGATGTTTCAGCGCTGATTGCGTCCGATGTATTTGCAGCCATTATTGAATGTTGTTTAATTCACTGCTCACTGCACAAAATAATTGTAGTAGCAAAGCCAATAAAGTTGATGTAAGTTATAAAACTGAGGTTATGCTCAGAGTATTATATTTTTTAGGCACTGACGAAATATTTGCACAGTTGTGTAACAGGTCAAAGAACTCGAAGTCCGTTAGATTTGGCGCGTTTATTTTATGCTTGCATGTATGTATGGTAATGTACATAACATGCAAAACTGTATTTGATACGATTTATGTATGGTTGTATATAAGAAATGCGAAGCTGTACTTTTTACGATGTATGTATGATGATGTACATAACATGCGACACTGTATTAGATGATGTATATAACACGCGATACAGTTTTATATGTTTATGTAATAAGCGAAACCGTTTTGTGTAAGCACATGCGTATGCCTACAAATATGTGTGTAATTTGCACGAGTTTTGCACAAACAATTTAAATATGGACTTTGACACCGAATTATGCCAAAAGACGCTGCAAATATGTTTGTGTTAATGTTTAATGATACCGAATTGAACCACTAACGCGAATATGTAATTATTGTGTACCGAATTGTAACAATATTGCGAACCGAAACCAAACAGATCACGTCGGGGTCACCAAATGTTTTGAAGAGACATTATTTTGTGCCACCTTTGGCCAAATTATAAAAAATATTTGACCATTGAATTAGGATTGCATCATTTAATACAAATAATTAAAAAATCCTTTTGTTGAGCTATGTTAATAATTTTATATTTACCTACAAAATAAGCCCTTTTTTCCATCATATAAGAAGTATGTATTCTATTAAATATTATAAAAATATAGTACAATTTTTCACATCTTTTGGCAAAAACAAAAAAAATGAACTTTAAAATGGTCACAATCAAATGAAAACTGAAAACACGTGTTTTTAAATTAAGCCGTAACGCGTAGTATTAAAATTTAATTTATAAATATATAATAAATAAAATAAAATGAAATTAATTTATGCCTTCCTATGTCCTTAATACATCAATAGTTGAAAGTTACAAATTGTAATTCGAAAAATTTAATTTTTTGATATTTCGATTCCCGTCACTGTCTGCTTTCTGTTTCTAAAGTATTTCAGTAGTTTATTAATAGAAGGAAATCCAAAGAAGCTGCATAAATTTTCGTTATTTTTTATTTCATTTCGATTATTTAACCCTTTCATGCACTTGTTGTTTCTGTACAACATTCCACTTTGAGATCGTATATCTTTTAAACTACAGAGAATTTTTTGGTGAATTGGAACAAAAACTAACTTGGATCTCCTGACTTTAATTTTGCATTATTATTTAGCCTAATTTTTTAGAGTTTGAGTGTTATATTTTGGTTTTTGTTGTCTTGAGTCGGACTTTTTTTGAGCAGCGAAAAAATTTAACTTTTAGTTTATAAAAAGATGGCGTACGTTAAAGTCGGGCGCGGACGACTTTGGGATACCCTGTACCACTGCTTGCAATAAAATCCGGTAAATTGCTTACGAACACCAAAAGACATTTGATTGCCAAATTAGATTATGATACCTTCATAAACAACCAAAAACAGACGAATTTTTAATCAAAAACTTTTTTTCGACCGATCGGCCCTATGGGAGCTATATGATATAGTCAACCGATTTTGATAAAATTTGGTACAGATCTCTAAAAAACTTCTGAATGCCAAATTTGGTTACAATATCTTTACAAATAAACGAAACACAACGAATTTTGTACAAAACACGATTTTTTGACCGATTTGTCCTATGGGAGCTATATGATATAGTCAACCGATTTTGATCAAATTTAGTACAGTGTCGAACATCTCCAAAAAACTTCTAAATGCCAAATTTGGTTACAATATCTTTACAAATAAACGAAACACAACGAATTTTGTACAAAACACGATTTTTTGACCGATTTGTCCTATGGGAGCTATATGATATAGTCAACCGATTTTGATCAAATTTGGTATAGTGCTTGGGAACTCTCAAAAACTTCTTAATTCCAAATTTGGTTACAATATCTTCACAAACAAACGAAACACAACGAATTTTGTACAAAAAACAAATTTTCGATCGATCGATCCTATGGGACCTATATATAGTCAACCGATTTTGATAAAATTTGGTACAGTGCTGGGGGTTTCTAAAAAACTTCCGATTACCAAATTTGGTTATGATATCTTCATAAACAAACGAATTATCCATCTAAAACTTTTGCTTTTTTCGAGGTCCTCTGAAACACCCCTATGGGAGCTATATAATGTAGTCCCGATATCAAAAAAATAAAATAAACTTGTCTCCTATGGATTAATAAGGGATCTTATCTGAAAGTTTGGTTGCTCTAGCTCTTACCATCTCTGAGATCTAGGCGTTCATACGGACAGACGGACAGACGGACAGACGGACATGGGTATATCGACTTCTCTAGTCACTCTGATCATACTTTAGGTAACTTTGGGGGGTCTCCGACTTCTCCTTCTTTACGTTACATACATTTTCGGCTTGCACAAACACAATATACCCTTTGTACCATACGGTACAGGGTATAAATATTAACTAAACAATACACCAGAGCATTGGTTATTTTTTTACTGCTTAAGTACTTTATAAAAAAGCGAATTACAACAAGAAACAGGTAAATTTAATGTACATAGTATTAATACAACGTAAAATTTATATGTTGTATGTATACAACATCGTGCATTAAGAGAGTATTTTGTGTATTGTTGTTTCTATCTTTGTGGGTTGCAAAAATAATTTAGATTGCAATTTTGTTATGTTCAATTATTTTTTCCAGCTGTATATATTTTATTTATATAAGATATGTATCAAAAAGAGAATATTATGTAGGAAATACAATTTTTTGATAAGGAGCAGAAGGTAATTGTGTGGTAATCGATGACGTTATGACAGAGGACAGAGACATCAACCACTTTAATAAATCCCAGTTACAAATAATTCAAAAATATTAAAAGGTTGATCTTAACGCAATAAAGTTGAGAAAAAAAAAAGACCTGGAAGAGTCGGGAGATAATTTGTGGGAAAGTTATATAGGGGTAAGGATATAGCAGAGTGTATACCTGTTAAATACTTCCAAACGTTTTTTGATAATGATATGATACATAAATTTCCTGATAAAACAAATCTATATTCAGGTCAGTTAATGTCAGTCCCAAAGAAATGGAACAGTATTTACGTATTTTGCTTCTAATGGACATCGTTAAATATCTAGAAATGAGAATGTTGTGGCAATCGGACTTTAAAATGCCTTTAATAGATGAGGCCATGAGTGGAAAAGTATTTGAAAAAAATCAATATTTACATTTCTCTAGTATTAACGAAAAGAAAGATGACTCTAAATATGATAGGCAATGATAAGTGTCCTAATTTTGAAGACGCTGGCGGATAGACTAGCAAGGACCGGAGCAGCAACACCGCTAATCGGACCCGAACCATACTGTGGGATTGGTAACTACGTGGTACGGGACCTGTTGAGAATGGAGGAAGAAAATAAACGGCTGCTTCACTGGGCACAGACACCAGGACTTAAGCAGGCAAAAGCCCTTCTCTCTAACTACAACCGCAAGAGGTTCAAACTCATGATAACTCACGGGAAAAATACCGTGCGGATCCTGACGGGCCTCTTTACGGGACATTATAGGCTCCGCAGTCACTTCAACAAAATTGGCATAGCGGATAGCGGACTATGTCGATTCTGCAGAATGGAGGGAGAAACTTCAATACATTTACTATGTGAATGCATGGCCCTCATCAGCAAAAGATAGAAGTTTCTGGGCATGTACGTTCTCCCACCGGAGATCGTTGTTACCCTAAGTCCAATCAAAATACTGGAATATATGCAGGCCATTGGACTGTTGGGAGAGCTCTGAGCCGCGAAGGGGGTACAATAGATCCATTTGGGTCGCAGTACATCTTTACACCCATCATTAATAATAATAATAATAATAATTTTGAAGACTTTCTCAAAAATTGTATAAAAATTCCTCCAGTGCAACATAACTGCGGAGATGAACAGACTATACCCTCTCGAGGGTGACAACAATTTAAGCAACATAATCCAAAGGAGCCGCACAAATAGGGTATTTAAATGTTTACTAGGTGTGGAAAGTCTGGTATAATATAAGACTTCGTCTTATACGTAGGAAAAAGAACTTGCCCTAATTATGATTAAGGCGTTCCGTCTGTTAAAGTCATTCACTTGGTAAAAAATATAGCAGCATAACAATAGCAGCACTTTGAAGTATTTTTCGGTAGAAAAAAGGAATTTCGGTAACTGGAACATTTTGTTCCAATCGTTTGGGAAAATGTAATTAGGATTCTGAAGCAAAATTAAAAAAAAAAAAAATCGTGGCTCTTATGACAAACTATGACATTTTTGCAGTAAAAGGTTTTGATAACAAACCGGTTTAACTTTTGTCTATAGACTATGGTATTGAACCAATGTCTTCAGCGATTTAGCCAAAAAGATAGAAAGTTAATGAAAATTTTAATAACTAGAATTCTTCAGCAGTAAAATAGACCTTGCCGACTTGCTCTGTGAATTATTTATAATAAATCATCGATCCTAAAAAAACTATATGCGATTTTTTTTTAGATTCCTAACTCAGAAGTTACGAATAGTTGACTTTTATATAGACGTGTTCAATGTTGATTAATGAATTTGAAATAATAAAATTTTTTTAATTTGCTAAACATTTAATTTTCTAATAATAGTTTTAAATTTAGTTACTTTATGTCAATGAGATGAACAATTATTTGTTTTTGAATATGGATACCCCTTTTAACTTTAATAAT
Organism: Chymomyza fuscimana; assembly: GCA_949987675.1. Classification (NCBI taxonomy): domain Eukaryota; kingdom Metazoa; phylum Arthropoda; class Insecta; order Diptera; family Drosophilidae; genus Chymomyza; species Chymomyza fuscimana. Next base: position 63,462,652 of record OX465089.1, on the reverse strand, counting down.
ATTTCATTATAAGTTCCTCTTTAAATGTCCAGAAAATTTTTAATTTTCTTACTAATAAGGTTTAAAGTAAGTTTAAAACAATAAACTCATCGAGTTGGCAGCGCTGATACGTACGGTCGAAAAATTTGACGTGTGCTAATAAAAAGTTTTAATTAAATTAATAAAATCTATGGACAAGTCCACGTTCGCGGCAATATTTAATTGAACAGTGAACTTAAGCGCTTATGCAATCAATATAATTTTATCAATAAAAACTCATAAAGTCAATTTAATCAGTGCGGTGACTGCGCAAACTCCTAAGACTTTTTGCAAAGCATAACATCCCCGTCTTTAAACTGCAGACTTTTATAGCAAATTTAACAACCCTGACTTCGCAAATTCTAACACGTGTTGTATCGGCAAAGTGCAAGCGCGGCGATGTCGCAGGCTAAAAGGAAAAAAACTAACAATCCAAACAGCGGTCAATGCCCTAACGACCGTCAAAACTATTTCTCTCCGCTTCAGACTATCGACAACAATGATGACAAAAATAGTGACAGTGATACTGAGCAAATCCTCGAAAAGTCAATAACTAAAATTCAAGTTCCACCAATCACCGTTTTAAAATGCTCTCAACAAAATTTACATGATGTGTGCAAAGTCTTAAACATTACTCAATATTCTATCACGAAAATTTCAATTGGTCTTAAACTTAACTGTGCCAACAAAGCCGACTGCGACAAAGCATGCGTTCACCTAAAGACTCGGTATCAATTTTTCTCATACGCTTCGAAAAATGAGAAGCCATATAAAGCTCTCCTAATTGGACTCGACAAAATGGACCCCAGTCTAATTAAATCCAAGCTCGTCTTATTGGCTCTAAAATGCATAGATGTCAAATTGGTCGAGCATAAACGGCAGAACAACACCAATTTTATACTTTATGTGGTCTACTTCGAACACCAATCCATTTCACTAAGCAGTCTTAAAAAGAACTACTCTGTTTTGGATTTTGTTAAGGTCAAATGGGACTACCAAAAACAAAAATCCAACAAAGGCTAAAAGCGATGAACTTTTCTCTTTAGATGAAATACAAAATCTTACGTTTGATTTAATTAATAATCTCAGAAACTGCAAAACTAAAGCAGATCAGTTCGGGGTCATTACCTCATTAGCTTTTAAATTTTTATATTAATGTCCCATTTTCTAAAAATAATTACTTGGAATGCCAGAGGCATCAATAACAAAAAAGAAGAATTATTCGATCTCTTATCTGAGGAACTCATCGACATTTGCTTACTCACTGAAACCTGGCTAAACAGCTCATTATCGATTAAACATCCTAATTATCGATGCTATCGGTTCGACCGGCCTAATTCTAGGGGTGGAGGTGTAGCCATTCTTATAAAAAAATCAATTCGCCATATATTGTTACCACTCCCGCAAGCTAGTATCATCGAAGTAATTGGCATCCAAACCTTTCACTTCGGTAGGCCAACTAATATTTACTCTTGTTACTTTCCTGGTGGCCTTGCTAACCTTATTAATAAACAAAATTTTGCTGATGATATTCGGAAGCTTACGAATATTAACGAAATCTACATCTTAGGTGGTGATTTTAATAGTAGACACCGGGATTGGGGTTGCCACCGCGCGAATTGTTGGGGAAACATTTTGCACGAAAAATTAACTTCATTCAATATTAGTATGTCCTACCCAGAATGCCACACTTTAGTCCCGGCCAGTGCTAGATGTCAAGGCTCGACATTAGATATTTTCCTCTCTAACTGTGCGCCAGTCCTATCTCATGCCACTGTATTAAACCAGTTGAGCTCGGATCATCTTCCTGTACAAATTGTTTTCTACAATCGACCAGTTTTAGATAAAACACTTAGATTTGACTATAAAAGAGCCAATTGGACCCTTTTCGCTGGCTACGTTAAACGAAACTTACAACCAACCCTCCTGAGGTCTATTAATCAAACAGAACAGATTGATTCTATGATTGACAAATTCACGACAGTTATCCAAGAGGCCAAAAATATAAGTATTCCTAAAGTAAATAGCCAGTTTGTTATGAAGCCTCTTCCGCCTCATATCAAAACATTAATATTACTCAGAAATAGCCGCCGTCGTCATTGGCAAAGATCCAGAGATTTATGTCAACTTGCAGCTGTCAGATGGTTAAACCACTGCATTAAAACTGAAATCACCGCAATAAGTCGTGGAATACGTTCTTGTCCACTCTGGATAAAGGCTCCTCACCTTTTTGGAAAGTTGCTAAAATAATAAGGAAAAAGCCTACTTGCATCCCAACTCTTGTTGTCGGTCAAGATCATTCTTCCACTGCTGAACAAAAATGTGAGTTACTTGCCCAGACATTCTTGACAAACCACAGTAGTACGAACTATTCTAGTTTTCCTGACACTGAATTTGATGTTCAAAACTGTGTCAATTTACTTAATATTACGGAACTTAGTCCTAATGAAAACAACCTTACTAACTGTAGAGAAGTTGCGGACACTATTAAGTGTCTTAAAAACAAGAAAGCACCCGGCCTAGACAACATTGACAATTTATGCTTAAAAGCCCTACCTCGCAGTGGAGTCCGTTTCTTGACCGTTATTCTAAATGCCAGCCTCCAACTTGGTTATTTTCCACGTGTATGGAAAACATCTAAAGTTGTCCCAATCATAAAATCTAACAAGCCTCCTCATTCTCCTTCCTTATACCGGCCTATTTCCCTTTTGTCTGCTGTCAGCAAAATACTTGAAAAGATTATAAAAGAAAAGCTCACAGCCTTTGTTGACAATGCCGATCTCCTTCCAAACGAGCAGTTCGGTTTCCGTAAGGAACATAATACAATCCATCCTCTAATCCGAATTAAGAAGAACGTGAAAGAAAACTTTATTAGAAAGGAATCCACTGGGATAGTTCTGTTAGACATTAAAGCAGCCTTTGACTCTGTATGGCACAACGGACTAATCTTCAAGATGTCATCTTTAAACTTTCCCATAGAACTGATAAAAATAATACAAAGCTTCCTGAGCAAGCGTTCATTCATGGTTTACATTGGACTTGCCCATTCTGCTGCTAATGAAATCCCTGCAGGATGCCCTCAGGGCTCCTGCCTCTCCCCGCTTCTGTATAATATTTACACATGCGACTTTCCAAACCTAAACGGCTGCACTGCCTCTATATTCGCTGCCGACACAGCAATATTCACTGCAGGGCTACATCCAGCTGAAATTACTCGCAACCTACGGTGCGCTTTTGACACTCTCCAATGTTACTTCACTTGGTGGAAAATTGTGATCAACGTCGATAAAACCCAAGCCATATATTTCTCCAAAAAAAGATTAATCAGATACCTGCCAAACAGTCATATAGAGCTGGATGGTACCGATATCCCCTGGGAAAAAAAGGTTCGCTACCTAGGAGTTGTTTCAGACTCAAAACTAATCTTTAAGGATCATGTGGGGTACACTATTGATAAAATCAACACACTGACTAGAATCCTATATCCATTCATTAACAGGAACTCACGGTTGTCCATTGAAAATAAATTATACTTGTTCAGATCGATATTCCAAGCAGTAATTTTTTATGGAGCCCCAGTGTGGTCCGATGTGGCTAAGTGCCATATTAAAAAGCTCCAAATTATCCTAAACAAATTATTAAAAATGATTTTTAAGCTTCCATGGCACCATCACACCCCAGATCTGCACTATAAAGCAAATGTCGAAATGATTTCAGATAGACTAGCCCGACTGACCCTTAACTTTAATGATAGATGTAGATACTCAAACTATAATCACATTAACCAATTGTTATGTTAACATAGATATAAGTAGTTTTAGTTTTTAGTTCTTTTTTTTCTTTTTTCTTTAGTTTTAAGTTTTTATTCTAAAAAGTATGGGTTTTTTTTTCTCCTTTCTAAATTTTTCCCTAAAATGTAATAATAAGCACGTAGTTTTAGAACAATAATAATTTCCATTTTTATAACAAAGTAGAAAAAGACTGGGTCTTGAGCTCTTAAGAAATATGTATATTAATAGCATAAGCCTTATAAAACAATATGAAAATGCAATAAATTGAATTGAATTGAATTGAAAACAATAAACTGCAGAATTATTTACTATCAAATGTTAAAATATAAGTGTTTGTCTTGATTCAAATAAAATATAGTTTTAGTCAATTTTTCTCCTCAGTTTTACTCCTTTAATGCACAATGTGGTACATGTACAACAAAATATTAAAACTAGTAGGAGTGACTAAATTTTTAAAAATTTGATTTCATTTTGTTATTACCTGCCCTGTGCAAAAAGCGTGCATGAAAGGGTTAAAAGACAAGCTGAATTAAAATTTTTTTTTTTTTTTAAATAATATTTTTGTGTTTATTTTGTTGAAAACAAAAATACGAAATTAAATTTATTTAAATTTTATGGGGTAAAATTGGTAGCGTGCCTTGAGGCATGCTTGGGACGATAAGCCAATAAAAATAGTTTGATGATGCAGCAAAATTTTTTTTTATTTTCAAACAACACAATTATTATTTTAAGAACAAGATATTCAACTATCATTATTGTTGTTATTATTATTATTTTTATAAATATTTTCAATTTTTTTTAAGAAAAAATTTGAAAATCTGAAGTTTACTGTTGAAATTATATAAAATGTAAGCTAGATATGATCAGAGAGTACCTCTCTGATATGATCTGCATAAGCATAATGTTAGAATGTAACACAACAGAGTTGAGAGCAACCGCTGTTAATTACTCTCTCACTCTGCTGTAAAGATATTGCCAATTGCCATCTGCAGTTGTATATTATGTATATCAGTTTAGTTCTTAATAAACCATTAACCGAACAACTAAAGCTGTGCTATTATTCCTAACATTTACAAATATATTTTCTTTTCAATGTGTGCTTGTCCTTAGGCTTAGGTGCAATTTAATTGCCTGTCGCTATGTCCATCAAATGCAGGAATAAGCGGTTTGTGTTCTTTTTGGCCTTCAGAGGAATTTGCTATCTTCCAAAAGATCCATCCATGAAATCAACGGCACCCATATTGCTATTAGTATCAGTATTTACTCTTTCAGATTTTATTAATCGTAAAATTTTGGTGTTATCACGTTAATCGTTTCCAAAAGGTTTTTTGACTAATTAGGTGGATTTACAGATTCAGACAGATTTGTTATCTTTCGAAACTGATGAAGAACACCAGTCACGGTAGCACAGTATTCCATAGAGATCCTCTAAGTTTTTCCTTTGGATCACTATCCATGGACAGCTCATAGCTCGGAACTCGATTAAGGCGAATCAATTCCACGGGATCGTAGGTAAGCAAGCAGTGGAAATGATGTATACAAATTACCAAAGCATATAATAAATATATATAGCTTTTCTGATGTTGATGATTTTGCCAGGCTCAGCGTTTGGGGAGATAAATTGTCTAGAGACAAAAAATGTATAGAAGTGGAACTCCCGCATGGGCTCCAAAGCACGCCAGACACCAAAGCTGACTCAGATTAGTTTACAACTCTATTATTTACCTCTTTAGTACCTTCATTTATCTCTAGATTGGACTCGTAATGGGCATATTCATCAAAACACTCCAGTCCGTTTTCTTCTTCATCAGTATCTTCACCAAAAATTTCACTATCTGATAGTGACGATAGTTTTATGTGTTTTTGACGATCCATGACTGTTTAAGGCATGTTTTCATATAATTACACTATTCAACGAAAATACACTGGGTACTAACCGAAACAAGTTTTGTTGGATAGTTGTCCCAAGCGTGCCTCAAGGTGGGTTAGCTTTGACGACAGGTGGAAAACAAACAAACAAAAAGTTTCACAGCTATAAACAAAGGAACCAATTTTTTTTTTTTTTTTGTTTTCAACTTTTTAACAAAATGCGTTTTTTGCTATTTTGTTTGCATTATTACGCACCAGAAATAAAAACCAGATAAAATATAGAAACTAAGAAAAAAAACTTAAAAATGTAAAAATACACGAATGATAAGTAAAAAGTGCCTTGAGGAACGCTTGGGTTAAAGCTAAAATCGAAAAATCCAAAATCTAATATAAAGACAATTCCTTCGTTCCATGTTTCTTCTTTTAAACGCTGATTTTGTGACAAAGACTATACTACACCTAAAACTATTTATAGCGGAATTCAACTTTAGCTCTTAAGCAGACTTATACGCATAAATTAAATGGCAATTGAATTCAAAAACGTTGCTGACTTATTGATCTGCCCTTGTATTGCTATAATTACCGTTATTTTAAAATTGTGCAAATAATTCTGGTATAATTATAACTTGTACCCACTGTGTGGTACACGCATTTTTATACCCTGTACCTATATGTACAAAGGGTATACTAGATTTGTGCAATGTATGTAACGGACAGAAGGAGGCGTGGCAGACCCTAAGTCCTTTATACCAAAATGCTTATCATAACCTCGGGTATCGATTGAGCCATGTCCGTCCGTCCGTTCGTCCGTCCGTATGAACGCCTAGATCTCGGAGACTATAAGAGCTAGAGACACGGAACTTTACCTGCTGGTGCGCATATTTCCTAAGCAGATGAAGTTTGTTGAATCATGTCAATATCTTTCCCCGTTCCCCCGTTGTAGATTTTCGCGGTTTTCAGCCACACCGTTTAATATTTTCATTTGAAATTTAACAAAGCGATGTGGATACATGCAGTATCAAGTTGGTATGTAGAGGGGTGTGGGAGAAAACACGGTAAATCGATTGCGGGGGTGGGGGGACCGTGATTTTAGGTCACTTGTAACCATAATTCAACAAAAGTTATAGTCAAAAATATACTAATGTCACCTACCCTTGCCAATAAACTGCGTCAATATTTGACTCTACGTAATTATGGTAACAAGTGACCTACAGCCCCTTGCCATATTATTAAATCCATGCTGCAAATGTACTTTTTTGATATGCTTCTTGCTTTATTATTATTATTACTATAAATTATCATTTTTATTTTTGTAAAAATTTAGAAACCTAGCTATTTCCTCAAACGAAACAATGGTTCACGAAACCAGAAATGCCTATTTCTTATGCATGATGGAGGACTACAACATTTTTAGTTTAAAAAAAAGTTGATATTCTCGACTGGCCAGAAAATTCACATGACATGAATCCTATCGAGAACGTCTGGAAGTTTATGAAATCTGAAGTTAGGATGAAACCCCTACAACCAAGCAAGAGTTGCTAAAGATCCTTACCGCTACTTGGAAACACAACCTAGAGATGCCTCGTCATATTCAAGCTGTGTTGGCTGCAAAAGGTGGTTGGCTGCAAAAGGTGGAAATTTTATGTAAAAAAATATTATTTTTATGTATACAAAGTATTAATTATCACTTTTTGTGTTTCTATATAAAACAGCCCTCTAAATGTCTATTTACATGTTATGAGTAAGGAAAGCTTCATTTTTGAGCATGGATCTATGGCAAGGGACTGGTAAAATCACCAATTTTGGTAAGCTGATTCATGTGGCTCTAATGAACAAATCCACATCTAAATTTTATCAATGGGATCCCCCACCCCCCGCAGTCGAGTTACCATTTTTTCTCCCACATCCCTCAACATATGAACTTTAAACTCATTCCATCTTCTTTAAATAACTTCTTTGACGTAAATTTCGATTTTCATCAAAATCGTTTAAGATTTACGGGACTTATAGGTATAGATATCGTTCTACACCAAAAAAAAAAAAAAATCAATTGGAAAGTTCTTAGAAGGAATATGCAAGAAAGAAAAAAGGTATTTCACTGTGGGGCACCGCCTCGACTGTATTATATTTTTAATACAATTCACATGATTTGAGTAAAAGATATTGGGAAACTTCATTTTATTTCATGATTATTGTATCAAGATCCAAATACATAGCCATCTCTATTGTAGTTATACATATTTATATATAAAGCTAGTACATGAACTTTATATGCAAATTTTAATAAGCGCAGCACTTGGGCAGCACCCGCAGCTCAGTTGACTTCTAGTTGGCCTGGGTTATGCCTCAGCCACCATTGCAGAGCCAAGTTAGTATGAGTTGTTGCTGGATATCAGAGGCGGCGCATAAAAGCTGCGTTCTTTGCAACAGCAAAACCGCAAATTAAAAATTTCTGCACGTCTCCACATAAAAAAAAACTTTTTTTATTCTTATTTTTGTTGCGGGCTCTCTCTCTATATATATTTTTATACATTCTTCCTCTTTTTTATACTTTACTTTCGTTTAGTTTTGCTCATATTCAAGATGGCTGGCGTCGCTGTCGCCGGTTTATTTCCTTTTGTATTGCTTTGCTTTATGCGCACACACACATACAAACACATATACACAAACACACTCACATAATATGCAGCCTGCAAATGTGTGTGTATGTATGTGAGTGCGTTTGATACTTCAAAGCTTACACTTAACTCACACTTACATTGAAACATAAAGTTTAGCTTACAGTTAGCCATGTGTGAACTTGTATCTATGTGTGGAGTGTGTGTGTGTGCTCTTTATTTGAATTGTTATATTGTATGCCTTACCCGGAGACTTTCTTTTATTTTGAACCCTTCGCAATGCATTCTGCGTTCAGTATAGAATCAAGAACTACACTATCTGCCAATGCTCTTGATTGTGTTTGCATCTCAAGTACATACATATATATATGCGCTTATATAAGTATATTATATGTGTGTGTTGGTCCTTTTATGTCCTATGGCAATAAGAAATTTATTGTCCGCCTCAGCCATTCACTGCCCTAACGTAACATTTATTAAATTCAGAGCATGCATTGGACCGCCTTTCCCTGCTCTTTTAGCAAAATATACATAAATTTCAATTAAAGACGTGGAAAAGGGTTATGTCATAATTTGTCCATTTATTAAATTTATTAAACTGGAAATATTATTGAATTCGAACTTGAATATTATATTTGCAAACAAATATTTTCTTTGATCAAATTAAAAAAAAAGATGGCGTACGTTAAAGTCGGGCGCAGACGACTTTGGGATACCCTGTACCACTGCTTGCAATCAGATCCGGTAAATTGCTTAAGAACACCAAAAGACATTTGATTGCCAAATTAGGTTACGATACCTTCATAAAACAGACGAATTTTTAACCAAAAATGTTTTTTTGACCGATCGTTCCTATGGGAGCAATATGATATAGCCAACCGATTTTGATCAAATTTGGTACAGTGCTGTGGATCCTTAAAAAACTTCTGAATGCCAAATTTGGTTACAATATTTTTACAAACTAACGAAACTCAAAGAATTTTGTACAAAAAACGTTTTTTTGACCGATTGGTCCTATGGGAGCTATATGATATAGTCAACCGATTTTGATCAAATTTGGTAGAGTGCTTGGGTACTATAAAAAACTTCTAAATGAAAAATTTGGTTACGATATCTTCATAACCAAACGAAGCACAACAAATTTTGTACAAAAAACGTTTTTTTGCCGATCGGCCCTATAGGAGCTATATGAAATAGTCAACCGATTTCAGTCAAATTTGGTGCAGTGCTTGGGAGCTATAAAAAACTCGCGAATGCCAAATTTGGTTACAATATCTTCATAAACAAACGAATTACCCATCTCAAATTATTTGATTTTTTTGAGGTCCTCTGAAACATCCCTATGGGAGCTATATAATGTAACCCCGATATCAAAAAAATAAAATAAACTTGTCTCCTATGGAATAATAAGGGATCTAATCTGATAGTTTGGTTGCTCTAGCTCTTACCCTCTCTGAGATCTAGGCGTTCATACGGACAGATGGACATGGGTATATCGTCTTCTCTAGTCACCCTGATCATACTTTAGGTAACTTTGGGGGGTCTCCGACGTTTCCTTCTGTATGTTACATACATTTTCGGCTTGCACAAACTTAATATACGCTTTGTACCATACGTAACAGGGTATAAAAATGTGGTACAGTCGAGGCGGTGCCCGACAGTGGAATACCCTGTACCTTTTGTGTCAAAAAAATTTTTCCTGCATATTCCATCTAAGAACTTTCCAATTGGAATTTATTTTTTTTAGGTGAAAATCGATATTTATACCTATAAGTTCCCTAAATTTTTACCCATATTGATGAAACTCGAATGTTATTTAAAGTATACGGGGTAAGTTTCAAGTTGTTATGTTGAGGGGTGTGGGAGAAAACACGGTAAATGGATTGCGGGGGATTGGGGGGACCGCATCGATAAAATTTGGATGTGGATTTGTTCATTAGAGCCACATGAGTGAGCTTACCAAAAATTGTGATTCTAGGTCACTTGTAGCCATAATTGTAGAGTCAAATATTGACGCAGTTTATTGGCAAGGGGAGGTGAAATTTGCACATTTTTGACTATAACTTCTGTTGTATTTGTCCGATTTTGTTCATTTTTTACACATAGATGCATGTAACTACAACGCATCGCTCTGTTAAATTTCAGATGAAAATACTAAACGGTGTGGCTAAAAACCGCGAAACTCTACTGCGGGGGAACGGGGGAAGATATTGACATGATTCAACAAACTTCATCTTCTTAGGAAATATGCGCACCAGCTGGTAAAGTTTCGTGTCTCTAGCTCTTATAGTCTCCGAGATCTAGGCGTTCATACGGACGGACAGACGGACAGACGGACGGACGGACATGGCTCAATCGCTACCCGAGGTTATGATAAGCATTTTGGTATAAAGGACTTGGGGTCTGCCACGCCTCCTTCTGTCCGTTACATACATTGCACAAATCTAGTATACCCTTTGTACCTATAGGTACAGGGTATAAAAATGTTTAATATTTTACAAAATTTATCAATGGGACTTGAACCTTGTAATTCCAATAAGTTCTTATAGGAATTTGTAAATTACATTTTTATAATTTATAAAGATCACAAAAAAAATATTGCCATTAAAAATATTTTTTTTTCAATAGGATAGAATATTTAGGATTGTCATACTGACATATTATTTAAAAGAGAATATGGGAAATAGTTTCTACAATTTTTGTTTTTCTGGCAATGTTTTGAGGCATGGGAACGAGGAAGATTGGGTTGCAATGCTGGTGGATGCACCTAGTCTCCTAAATCTGTCTTCTTGCTGAACCATTTTGAAAATAGCAAGATCCACTATGGGCGGCACCGAGGGTAGTGATTATTGTTTTATGGTTCGAAAATGGACCGACAAGTTTGTAGCTGTTTTCCCGAAGAGATAAGAAACTCCTATCAGAGAGAATGAGCTAACGATCTATACAGATTGTTCGAAGATTTATGGAGGCACAGGAACTGGCGTCTTACTGGAGGAGCTCGCGACGCGGCTTTCATTCCGTATTCCTAATTGGTCCAGCGTATTTCAGACCGAGATATACCCAGTCAGCTAAGCGGCAAAATTGAAACAAACTTTGGACGCTAGCCCAACGAATGTATCTATACTTGTTATACATTACTTGTATACTTGCCAAGGCTTTATCATCGCACACTATAAAGAGAAAACTTATTCGTAACAACACTCTGTAGCACTAGATCACCTAGACAATTTAGTATGCTTGGAAACGAGGGGCCGGACGAGTGCGCTGGGGAAGTATAACCGCTCCCAGCGGCTTTTTCAATTACGGATATAGAAAGACCTCTGCAGTACGTAACATTTGAAATCACAAAAGTTAGTCGGAGCCGAGGCTGATCGACATTGGGACATTGTGTGCGGTTGTCACATCTTCCGACCACTCTGGCCAAGATATATCCCAAAGCGAACTTCCAAACTTCTTCTTCTTCTTGCACAAGAGCGCCATTGGCCTATTGGTTGCACACAACGACCATTGTCGCAGCCGCGAGTATGAGGAGGAGATACATACTATCCAACATTTTTTGTGGGAAACGCACCCCTTATCTGGGAAGACCCTTTTTTGAAGAGCTCTGCGTTCTGGTAAATCTGCGCATAACGGAAGCCCTAAATATGATTCAGCAAGCAGGAAGATTAGGTGGACTGAGGGCGTCCAGTGGGTATTTAACCTCCTCCATACCCAGAACTTCTATTACCCTCCCCTACCATTCCTTTCGCTATGCTTTCCCATTATATAGCCATCACAATAGACCGTTAGATCTCCGCTTGATCTTACCAACTTAACATAGATACTTAACATCCCTTACCGATGGTGTTTTCTAGAACTACTAGCAACGGGTTATAAGTTAGTGGACCTTTTTCCCCTATCCCTTAGCGCTTTGCTGTAGAAGAAAATAATTCCATTGTCATATGGTACTTAACACAATAGGAGGTTTCAGTGGAAACTTGCAATTATAATTATATTTTATTAATTATTATTTAGTAAATTTACTTATTGTCTAATAAAGACATATTGTAAATAAAATATGAAGAAAAAAATTATAATACTTGACAGTGTTACTGTACTCGCAGGAAAACTATTATCATGCTTTTATAGCTTTTGTAAAGCAACTTATTATAGACACAAAATTTGCAAATTTCTATAGTTTTTCCGTATCATTTGCAATAGTCATAATTTTGTTAGTTTAATGCTCATTATGGCTTCCGCTGAATGGGTTCAAAATGGCCAACACAGTTGGCTGCAGTTCACGTTACGTATACGTAACCACAACAAACAAACAAAAGCACTCGACCGCATGCACAAACAAAACATGAGCCATACATACCTCAATGCCCCTTCTGCCACCAAATATTTATTTATCTACACACACTAACACAATTTCTGTAATATTAAAAGCCAAGTTTGGTATGTGGCAATAGCAACAACAACAACATTTATACATTTTTTTTTAGAATCCTTTTCAAAACCGATTACACCAAAAACTACAATAATAAGCTAATTTATGTACCCAAACGAGCGTAATGGTCAGACTGTGGTACACGTGTGTGTGCTCCTTTCCATTTGATTGAATCCGTTGAATTCTAATCATGGACAATCTATCTAACCTATACACAATATAGTACTAGACAGTAAGCTTTTCCACTTTAATGAAAATGCATTAAGCTTGCATAACGCCGTGTAAACATTAAATATGCATTGTGTGTGTGTGTGTGTGTGTGTGTGTGTGTGTGGGGTATATGTAAAACTGATAAGTAAGGAGATTGCAAGCGTTTGACAATTTATAAATTTTTCATAATTAAATGCGAAAACATTGCTGCAGAGTTTCGTTGAAATTCAATATCAATAACTATCTCTTGGGTTGGCAACTTTTTCAATGTTTCAGCATTATTTTTCGATTTATTTCAATCAGGGCAAGATTGGCGACCCGTGAATGCTATAAAATTGCAGTAAATTAAACAATTTTAAAATTAAATTACACAATCGTTGGGACTATTTCTCTTACGGACCCTTTAAAAAGGGTATATTAACTTCATAGGTATGTTGACAATGCACCATGGCGCAATGATTTTTTGTCTTGTGTTGACTAATAAAATTTTACAACAGTTTTAAAATTTCGTATTTTTTAAAAACTGGAAACAATTTTAAAGTTCGTATATTTTTACTCTAAATATTTGCCTTTCATAGTGCTAAAATTTTTTTCTCGAATTGTCGGAGTATAATATTCAGGATGAAATGTATTGTTTTTATCATAAAATTTTCCTTACTGAAATTTGAAAGAAATTTCTAATTTAAAAAAAAGAAGTTCCTTTCACTTCTACTAAAAAAAACACATTTCCAAAAGAACCCATCTTTTTAAATTGAATACATATCCTGAATAATAAATAAGCGCTTACCAAATTAATGTACTTTCATATATGGATATTTTTTTTAAAAAAAAATTTAACATTGGTTAATAAACAGATGACAAAAAAAAAGCCAAATAGTAGTTTTTTTTTTTGTTAATCGACGACATTGAATCTTAATTAGGTATGTATTTCTACAACAAAATAAAGCTACATTTTTGAAATGTGTATATATATACATATATGTATTTTTTCACAATTATACCCTTAGTAAATTTAAAAACTTTAAAAAATTTTTATTTAATAGTACAAAGCCAAAATATGTTTAAGTTTGAATTTTCGATCATGGTGAACCTTTCTGTGGAAATTGTATTTAATAATAATTTAAATAATTATTAAAATATATTTTAGGCGGAACTAAATTCTAAGTTTTTTATTTTTTGCAAAAATAAGTGTTTAATAATATAAACATAAACAGACCTTCCTGCCGTCTTATATCCTGCAGGCCATGCGGCAGAGATTGGCAAATCATTTTTCGCAGGCGTCTTCCTGATGTCACATTTGTTTGCTAACAGTTTTCCGTCATTAAAAGGTATATAAGGTTCGGCACTCCAAGCTAACCATTTGCCATTGTATTTTCAGGCTAGGGCGTACTGCCGTTATATTGCATTTAAATCCGTGATATAAAAATTTATTTTTTCTCACTTTTTTCTTTGTTTTTTTCATTTTCAATTGACAATTTAATGGAGTTGCGCATTTGCGGTGGCTGAGATGCTGCTAACTGCTGCTAACTAAAGATACGCAGATACACAGATACGCAAACACACACACACACACATATATATATATATATATATATACAATATATAATATTATGTGGTTTGCTTATAAACTTGGTCTATTGTGCCGGCCTGCTTGGCATTGAATTAAGTATGAAATTTATGAGTCTTGCGGTAACAGCGGCTTTTACGCTTTAATGCAAAAAGTATAAACTCTATACTGTAAGTGAGTGAGAGTGAGTGTGAGTGTGTGTATCTGTGTGCTGGCTAGGCGATAATGGCCGCTTGTGGATTTATGGGCCTGCCTGCGGCATTACTTAACTACAACAACAACAACAACAATATGTACTACAACAAATGATGAAATTGCCAGCTAAATGATGCGACCATTTAAAGCAATTTCAATCTAAATGTGCAAATAGTTTGCTAAAAGTTGCTAGCATTGTTTCTTTTTATTTAACAACACGCTTCGAATATGTAGCTATGTATTGGTGTATCTGTGAGTTGGCGTGCCAAGAGTACTTGTTCGTGTTTTACTTGATTTTTGTTGTTTAACAACTTAGTTTGTTTTACACCTTGGGCGCGCAGCAACATCAACTAAACAAATTGCAATTTTTATAGCGTGCGATTTATATTTTAAATTTATGTAGCATACATAAAAGATCCACAACACATGCCGTGCACAGTGAAACCGCTGCAAGGTAAATATAACACAGTTTTATGAACTTATATATTCAATGAGATATATGGGTCAAAATACGTGAAGTGGTGCACTATTTAAATGGCCTCGATTTTTATAAAAGAGCACTGTTGACCAAATCAAATCAAGGACTCACAATTCAAACATAGTAATAAATTCTCGAAGAGGCAAGTCAATGAAAGTTACAAAGAGCGGAATTTTTAGAAGCTGTTGCAGTTAGAGCATAAGACATATAGAAATATTTATATATATGTTAGAAATGATCATACATACAAAATTGAATGGATATGATTTAAGGTATACTTATTTCGGGTAGCATACTACGGCCGAAGTCGTGAAGTTCACGCATATTTTTATACCCTGTTCCTTATGATACAAAGAGTATATTAAGTTTTGTGCAAGCCGAAAATGAATGCAACATACAGAAGGAGACGTCGGAGATCCCCCAAAGTTATCTAAAGTATGATCAGGGTGGCTAGAGAAGTCGATATATTCATGTCCGTCTGTCTGTCTGTCTGTCCGTCCGTATGAACGACTAGATCTAAGATATGTTATGAGCTAGAGCAACCAAACTTTCAGATTAGATCCCTTATTATTCCATAGGAGACAAGTTCATTTTATTTTTTTGATATTGGGTTACATTATATAGCTCCCATTGAAGCCTTCACGGCTTCTTAAACGACCTGGACTACGCTGACGATATTTGCATCTTAGCGCACAAATACGATGACATGGCACGAAAACTTGAATCAATATCGACGCTGGCATCTAAAGTGGGACTTTGCATCATTGTCTCTAAAAGTAAGTCAATACCCGTCCTTTCCTTCTATATCTTATAGCTCCCATAGGAACGATCGGTCAAAAAAACATTTTTAGTTTAAAATTCATCTGTTTATGGTGGTTTTTTAAGGTATCGTAACCTAATTTGGCAATCAAATATCTTTTGGTGTTCTTAAGCAATATAACAGATTTTATTGCAAGCTAGTGGTACAGAATATCCCAAAATTGTCCGCGCCCGACTTTAACGTCCGCCATCTTTTACACTGTTTTTTTTTTGCAACGTATCTAACGTGTAAAAACAGAATTAGGTGTATATGAAAATATAAATTGATAATGAATAATATCAATTATAATAAATATGAATTAATGAAGTGTAATGATTGTCCTTACAGTAATCGCGGACGTCATAACAAAACGGTGTACGCAATTTTTTAAAAGTTAATCTTATTGGCTTTAAGTTGATGAAAAAGGACTTGAATAGTTATAAGGCCAAAATTCCTTGGAAAAGCTTAACGAAGATTCAGTAACAAAGAAAACGAAAATACTTTTTGTATTTACCGGGAAATTTTGGCTGAGCATCTAAGATATGAGAGTTGGGACTATGCACAATTTGATTGCTTGCCGCTGACAGACAATAGTGCAACTAATTTTTACTAATTCAGGAGCGGCCAAGTCGTCAACCAATGCACCCGATGGTACCGATACAATAACTTAAACTTTGCGCCCTGCTATTTTGGGCTGCAACGATATGCACTTGAGCCTCATTGATATTTCCGATACATGGTAATATTCGAGCTGTATAATATAAACAAATAAATGGTCCAATGGATCCAACAAATGCTATATGCTCCTTATCTTTTTGTATATAAACATTGCAGTGCTCAATAGTTGGCTGCTATTACGTAGAGATTTGAAGCATATTCAATATAAGACTATACCCATGTCCCTGTTTTATTTTCAATTTGGATATTTTTAATTAGCTGCTGCGCCCCACTAAAGAAAATTCAGCTCCAAAAGAGGTCTTTCATCACAGTTAATATCCCATTTCGACTCCTCGCCATGCTCTTCTGATAGAGCATCACCAGTTCCTTTTGACACTTCAACTCCAAAACCGGAGTTAACGCGATCACGTGCGATCAATCCAATTATTGGATTGAATGGGGCGCTAAAGGATAGTGCAGACTGTATAAAACTGGATATCCCCACTCAAAATTCTTTAAGTGTGACGACTCTATATTTGCTCAAATTTACTCAAAAACTTCTTTGTTTCAGTTTACAAATAATTGGTTATTAAATGTTGTTGAAAATATAAAAAAAACATCCAAATAATTTATTAACATATAAAAAAATGCAAAAAAATTTTATTCAGCAATTGCGTATCCGTACAATATAAAAATGTTGTTGCCTATAGGCAACATTTCGGAGGGGCCAAACCTGGATACCCAGTACCTTGAAATTTTTTTCTGGGACTATTTGTGGCTATATTAAGATAATTCTAAGGTGAAATATTTTTTAAGTCCCTCTATTTTAATACGGTCCTGAAAGTGTTAAAAACTATAATAATCTTTCAATATCAAAATTTGGTTACTATATCTTCACAAACAATCGAATTACGACTCTAAAATTTTTTTGATTTCAAATAAAGTAAACAAAACTTCAGTATTTTAGTATGGGTAATTTAACCCATCATACCTTTGTCTTTCCTAGGACTGAGACTTTCTCCTCTTCCCAGCTCCATTTCTAGAACTTTGGACGATATAGTTAATATTTAGAAACTTTCTCGCTTAATGTATTTGACCCCTGTATAGGTATATCTGCCTTACTGTCTGTGTGAGTGGGTAGTCTTGCAAAGGGGTTGTCGCTTAAATTGAGCATAAATGTTTTATTTATGATGTGCTAAAATATATTTAGTAAATTGTTACTTAGTCATGCAATACTTTTCCTCTGTTCGTTATTTTTCGTTTTTGATTTGATTTCGTTTTTATTTTCATTGCACTTTAACGTACTTCCTCTGGATTGCGTGTTTGCCAATTGAAACAAAAAATTGTATACTCTTTTCTGACATATCCTTTTATTCAGCATACTTTAGTATAATTCAGTTTAGCTGTCAATTCCATCCCCCAACAACAAATTCTCATTTATGCGAAAATTGCACTCAAACACGAAACTCCTTGTTTTTGCGCATATCTTCATGATATACTGCGTGTATTTCCATATTAATTTGATTGTTTATGTTGCCGTTTTTAGTTAATTTTATGAAGCAGTTGATTGACAGCCAACAAGAAAAAAGGCTGTGCCATTTAACTTTGATCGATTTAACAAAAATGAATATGAATAATTAAGCTATATGGTTTTATTATGTTGTAAATAAATTGTTTTGGCAAGCTTAGCATATAGTGCTAGGATGAAATTTAAGAATAGTTTCTGGAACTTGACTTATTTAATGTCAGAATTATTCACCGTGAAAAAAGAAAGCGTTCAAATAGCTGTTATTGATTTGCAAAACCAGTTGGATACTTAAACGTTGAAACATCCAACTGGTGACTAATCTCTCAGCGTTCTTTTTTCGTTCGGAAAAAACCCAAGAACTATGCTCACCTGAAACGGGCAGATAACGCCTATTAATATAACGCACCCACAACCCGGCACCCTTTAAAAAACTGTGGAGGAGTCAGCACACAAAAAGAATTACATGAAGACTAGACCGAAGCTTGCCAAAACGGAGCTCATGTAGATATATCTATATGAAGTTTGGTTCAAGTCCCATTGATAAATTTTGTAAAACATTAAACATTTTTATACTCTGTACCGTATGGTACAAAGGGTATATTAAGTTTGTGTAAGCCGAAAATGTATGTAACATACAGAAGGAAACATCGGAGACCCCCCAAAGTTAACTAAACTTAAAGTATGATCAGGGTGACTAGAGAAGTCGATATACCCACGTCCGCCTGTCCATCTGTCTGTATGAACGCCTAGATCTCAGAGACGGTAAGGCTAGAGTAACCAAATTTTCAGATTAGAAGCGTTATTATGTCAGGGGATGCAAGTTTATTTTATTTTTTTGATATCGGGGTTATATTATATAGCCCCCATAGGGGTCTTTCATAGTACCTTGAAAAAAAAAAGATGGCGTACGTTAAAGTCGGGCGCGGACGACTTTGGGATACCCTGTACCACCACATTGCAATCAAGTCCGATATATTACTTACGAACACCAAAAAAAATTCTTTGCCAAATTCAGTTACAATATTTTTATAAACAAACGAAACACAACGAATTTTGTTCAAAAAACGGTTTTTTGACCGAATGGTCCTATGGGAGCTATATGATATAGTTAACCGATTTTGATAAAATTTGGTACAGTGTTGAAGATACCTAAAAACCTTCCGAATGCCAAATTTGGTTACAATATCTTCACAAACAAACGATTCACAACGTATTTTGTACAAAAACAAATTTTCGACCGATCGATCCTATGGGAGCTATATGATATAGTCAACCGATTTTGATCAAATTTGGTACAGTGCTTGGGAACTCTAAAAAACTTCTTAATGCCAAATGTGGTTACGGTATGTTCACAAATAAACGAAACACAACGAATTTTGTACAAAACACGATTTTTTGACCGAATGGTCCTATGGGAGCTATATGATATAGTTAACCGATTTTGATAAAATTTGGTACAGTGTTGAAGATACCTAAAAACCTTCCGAATGCCAAATTTGGTTACAATATCTTCACAAACAAACGATTCACAACGTATTTTGTACAAAAACAAATTTTCGACCGTTCGATCCTATGGGAGCTATATGATATAGTCAACCGATTTTGATAAAATTTGGTACAGTGCTGGGAGTTTCTAAACCAAGCAAGCCGAAAATGTATGTAACGTACAGAAGGAGAAGTCGGAGACCCCCTAAAGTTACCTAAAGTATGATCAGAGTGACTAGAGAAGTCGATATACCCATGTCCGTCTGTCGGTCTGTCCGTATGAACGCCTAGATCTCAGAGATGGTAAGAGCTAGAGGAGCCAAACTTTCAGATAAGATCCCTTATTAATCCATAGGAGACAAGTTTATTTTATTTTTTTGATATCGGGACTACATTATATAGCTCCCATAGGGGTGTTTCAGAGGACCTCGAAAAAAAGCAAAAGTTTTAGATGGATAATTCGTTTGTTTATGAAGATATCATAACCAAATTTGGCATTCGGAAGGTGTTTAGGTATCTTCAACACTGTACCAAATTTTATCAAAATCGGTTGACTACATCATATAGCTCCCATAGGATCGATCGGTCGAAAATTTGTTTTTTGTACAAAATTCGTTGTGTTTCGTTTGTTTGTGAAGATATTGTAACCAAATTTGGCATTCAGAAGTTTTTTGGAGATCTTCAACACTGTACCAAATTTTATCAAAATCGGTTGACTATATGTGTGTTTCGTTTGTTGTGAAGATATTGTAACCAAATTTGGCATTAAGAAGTTTTTTAGAGATCCCAAACACTATACCAAATTTGATCTAAATCGGTTGACTATATCAAATAGCTCCCATAGGACCAATCGGTCAAAAAATCGTGTTTTGTACAAAATTCGTTGTGTTTCGTTTATTTGTAAAGATATTGTAACCAAATTTGCCATTCAGAAGTTTTTTGGAGATGTTCAACACTGTACTAAATTTGATCAAAATCGGTTGACTATATCATATAGCTTCCTTAGGGCCAATCGGTCAAAAAAACGTTTTTTGCACAAAATTCGTTGTGTTTGGTTTGTTTGTGAAGATATTGTAACCAAATTTGGCATTCAGAAGTTTTTTAGAGATCTTCAACACTGTACCAAATTTTATCAAAATCGGTTTACTATATCATATAGCTCCCATAGGGCCGATCGGCCGAAAAAAAGTTTTTGATTAAAAATTCGTCTGTTTTTAATTGTTTATGAAGGTATCATAATCTAATTTGGCAATCAAATGTCTTTTGGTGTTCGTAAGCAATTTACCGGATTTTATTGCAAGCAGTGGTATAGGGTATCCCAAAGTCGTCCGCGCCCGACTTTAACGTACGCCATCTTTTTATCTATATATGAAAAAAAATATTTGCCCGCAACGGGATTTGAAATCACGTATTCTGCAAAAAATTGATAACATTTGAGCAGTGCGAATTTAAGATAAGCATCACAATACTGAAAAGATTTTTTCGAGAGGGAATAAAACAAAAAAAATTGAAACAGAACAGTATCAGAAGGAGCCATTATCAACGTTCCTATTCCAGTTGCGAATCATAGCGAGCAAAGTCGGGCAGGATCGACTGTGGCATGTCAATGGGATGAACATTGTGGAAATAAAGAATTGTACAGGGTTCATAATAGTCTGGAGGATCTGAATTAAATAAAGAAGACCAGAGGCTGGTATGCGAGGCACGCAGGTGGCGGAGCCCCCTAGTCCTAAGAAAATAATAAAAAATATTTAAATGTTTTAACCAAACGTATTGTTATTCTGATTCTTTCGTTTTTATTTAATACATATTTCGTTCTTTAAAGATAAATAAAAACTATTAAATATTTAAAAATTTTAAAACTGGACTTAAAGATAAAAATTATTTTTACTTTTTGTGGAAACCAAACCCCTATTCCGGCGTAACAGGTTTCCACTGATTATTAATCTCTTCCACGTTGAAAATAGTAGTTTCCAACGTATGTTTCAAGCAACAAAATGGCTACTGGCTTTTAGCGGAAAACTTTAAACAAATACAAATGCAATTAGCATTTATTTTAGCCAAAAATTTGTGCGGCTTTAGAAATAATTAACCCATGAGTGCATCAGTGTGAAACTCTCTAAAATGAATGCATTGAGTTAAATGAGTAAATAAAACAAATAAAAAGCAATTATGAGATAAACTTTTATGCAAACGTGTATGAAATCACAGCAGTTGTCGCGCTCCTTTTACTTATACCCTCTGTCACATCAGCAACACTCTCACTCTCTCTCTCTCGTTCTCTCCCGCGAACCAAGCATTTTAAATTTTTGGTGAAAAACCAAAAGCGATTTATTTGTGTGCTGCGCCAAATGTTGCAGAAGCGACGACATTAACAGTGGATGGCTCCTCTCTCTCTCTCTCTCTAACTCCCTAACTCAACCGCCCGCACATACACAAACACATACATACATTCATTGCAATTACAGTGAGAGAGCCAGCTGCTTTTTGAAGTGCAAAATTGTAGCATACTTTTGGGCTGCTTGTAAATTTAATGTGTTCATTAGGCAAACAGCAGTAGAAGCAGTAACCAAGGGCTGCATGATTTTCGGCGGAGCAAGCGAAACTGCTGCACAGTGGTCGAAATGATGGATCTAACCAGAGTTAATTAGAAACTTACAAAAAATTCGAGAACGGATAATTTGGCACAGAGAATAATTTAATTTTGAAAAAAATTACTACCTAAGAAAGATTTGTTAGGCAGTTCAGATATAAATTTCTTGACTAAAACTATTAATGATAAATTATCTTAACTAAGTATCATCTTGTGTCGTAGTTCATATCAGTGTTTGCGATTCCCTCATAAGTAGCAGGTCATATCGGGGCGTATTGGCCGCTGATATTAGCAGTGGTTTGCCGAGCAATGTTGACCCACGAATGAGCATGCAGATAACCAGGTATATTTATTTATTTATTTATTTATTTATTTGAGGGGTACAACTACGTACAGTTGACATTATATTATAAAAAAGTACATATAATTTATTTAGAAAAGAAAATAGAGCGAGGGAATTGATATGAACTAATCCGCGTCTCTAGCCCGATGGGTGAACTTTTTAATGATATGCACCAACTCACATCAAGAACTGGCCAGAAACTTGGATTTACAATATTAAAGTTGAAAAAAGGAAGCAAGATAAAAATTCAACATTATATCATATCGCAAAAAAAGCCAATGGATCACCATTGACCAAGTGGGTGACTCATAATATAGGATTGGTCAAGGATGCTCGAAGTGGCAAGTCAAGGTGACTTAAGATAGAAGAAGTGATAGATTGAATAGACCGTTCGAAATAGAGGAAATTGTAAAAGTTATTATAGTTAGAGCATAAGACACGGAAAGGGTCGTGCAAAGCATAATTAGATCTACAAAATTGTAAGGCTAAGGGTCGAAAATTACGAGTTACTCTGGATGGTATGACCAAAGTAACTTTGCTAAGGAGTACATTGGAATCGATAAGACCGAGTAACAGTTAATGCAAGAATAACACGCCGTGGCATGTTCTGCGATGATTTAAGGAAGGCAATTTTATAAGGCGAAGTCTATCAGAATATGGCGGCAGTCGGATATTTGGGTCCCAGTTTAAGCCACGAAGTGCAAAAAGGAGAAATTGCTTTTGTACGGACTCAATCATGTCCTGATAAAGGTGGTATTGAGGGCTCCAAACGCAGGAACAATATTCCAAAATTGGACGGACGAGAGATATATAAAGAAGTTTGGTTGTGTAAGGGTCGTTAAACTCTTTAGACCAACGCTTAATAAAAGCAAGAACACCTCTAGCCTTATTCACGATGTTGCAAATATGGTTATTAAATTTAAGGTTATGATCAAACAAAACACCAAGGTCAGACACACTCTTGATGCGTTCTAAGGTAGAAGATTCTAAAGAGTAAGTAGCCAAATAAGGAGCAGAACGATAAAATGTCATAACGTTACATTTTGTCTTGTTGAGAAAGAGTTGGTTGATATTGCACCAAGATTGCATGTTATCAAAATCATGCTGAAGAAGTAAGTACTTATTATTATCGGAGTAGGACATACAGAGTTTAACATCATCCGCATACATAAGAATGTGAGAAGATGAGATTACCTGAGGGAGATCATTTAAAAATAAGTTAAAAAGAAGAGGGCCTAGATGGCTACCTTGAGGTACCCCTGACGTGACCATAATTTCTGTAGATTCGCAGCCTTTAAAAACTACCTTCTGGACTCGGTTGGATAAATAGGACGATATCCAATTTAAAAGACTAGACGGAAACCCCAGACGAGACAGTTTAACAAGTAGAAGACTATGGTTTACCGAGTCAAATGCTTTACTAAAGTCAGTATAAATGACATCAGTTTGTTTTTTTTCCGTAAAACCAAGATTAATAAGAGACGAAAGTTCTAAAAGGTTAGTAGAAGTGGACCGACGTTTTACAAACCCATGTTGGGAATCCGACATTAAAGAACAACAGTAGTGTTGCAATTGTGAAGTTACAATCCTTTCAAAAACTTTTGGAATTGATGAAAGCTTGGCAATACCGCGGTAGTTCTCAATGTTGGACTTGCAACCTTTTTTGTGAATAGGGATAATGAAGGATTCATTCCAGATGGCCGGAAGATAAGAAAATTTTAATGAAGTGCGGAAAAGAACAGATAATGGTGTAGAAAGAGAGTGAGCACAATGATTTAAGACGCAACTAGGAATGGCATCGGGGCCAGGGGAGAAGGATGATTTAATGGACAGTAGGGATTGTAAAACGTCGGTTTCAAAGATTTCTGGATAAGCAATAAGATTTGAATGTGGTAGGTTATAGGGATAGTTAAGGTCAATGCAATTAGGGTTGACAGAATAGGTAGTTTGAAAAAATTTCGCAAACAGGTCGGCGATTTCAGAATTGTT
This sequence comes from Chymomyza fuscimana, assembly GCA_949987675.1. NCBI lineage: Eukaryota > Metazoa > Arthropoda > Insecta > Diptera > Drosophilidae > Chymomyza > Chymomyza fuscimana. The sequence continues at coordinate 63,438,083 of OX465089.1, read as the reverse complement.
AGTAGAGCTTTCATTTTTGAAATATAGCGATGAAGGAAATAAGGAAGATTTACGTTTAGAATTAACAAAAGAAAAAAATTTTTTAGGATCACTACAGAAGTTAAGCCGACAGCGGGAAAGATAATTATTGTAGCAAATTCTGTTAAGAAGGACGAACTTGCTGCGTAAAATAGAAAACTTATAAAAGTCGATAGGAGATCCAGATTTCTTAAATTTTTTGTAAGAGGAAGACTTGCGATTTTTTAAAGAGGACAGACTAGTAGTAAACCAAGGCGGCTTTAAAGAAGGAGCCGGGACAGAATAAGGGACAAAGAGATCAAAAGCAGCGTATAAAACCCGATAGAAATTGGAAATGGATAAGTCAAGGTCATTAGTAGTCAACAAAGGCAACCAGTTAACTTCGGACAAAAATTTATTAAGACCGACAAAATTAGACTTGCGTGCAGGTGTTACACCTTGTGACAGCTGTGTGGTAAAAACCACTGTAAAGCAAGTAAAAAAAGTACTGCAGATCGTTAGCTATCAGGCGCAAACAGGTACAACTGTTACAATTTCCGCTACATGGATTGAAGTTTAGTACACAGAAAACGAAAAATAAAATATATTACCTTGAAACGAATTTGGAAAGACAAAAATTCTGGCTGCTGGTAATCTGGGCGTCTAAGTCATTGAACTTACTCCTCTGTTTCTCTAAATATTAATCAATATTAATGAAAGAGTAATTTTGATCATAGACAATGCAATAAGAATTCTAATTTACTTAAAAAGTGACTCTTCAATAAAGGCCAGGGTTTGATAACATGAACAAAATATTGTAATTGTATTTTACTTCCGATTCTGTGCTTAGCACATGGGCAAAAGTTACAAAAATATTTTGTTTTTAAATTAAGATCTTCATCTTGAACTAGAAACAACTGATCAGTTTCCAATTTTTTGTCTACAGAGATTCTCAATACAATTCCGGACAATATTTTTGCATTTAAACACAAAAACACTGTCACACCTTCAAATTGAACATCAATTATCTACGTCATCATGATAACTTGGTTTACAATACTTTATCAGCTGATTCAATTTCGTGTTTAATCAATATTTTAAAATAAGTATAAATTTGATCTGTATCGATCATTTCGACCACTGTGCGGAGCAAACGAGACCGCTGCTGATGAATTAATGCAAGACGTGCGTTTGTCTTTTCGTTGCCTGCTTTTGCGTTTATTCCTTCACTTCTTTCTTTGTTCGTTGTTGTTTGCCTCTTTGCCTCATTATTCTTGCTGTCGTTATGTCTGATGTTCTCGTTGTTGTTGTTGTTGTTGTGGGCGTTGCGCTGAAAATTGTGGCACTGTTATCATAATACTCGTACTTTTATGCTCTCGTTTACCCTTACCCTCGCTCTCTTCTTGCTGTTGACTTAGTCAAGAGCAATTAACATGCAAATAAGGCCTATTAGTTACCCAAACGTCAGTCTGTCAGCTGTTACTGCTGCTGCTGTTGCTGGCGGCTTTGCAGCTTGGCCAAAATAGTATATACTTAACCAACACCTGGTTGAGACGGGGCTCAGGTATTAGCCAACTGTAGCAACGTTTAACTTAAATGACTTACTTAATTCAGTTTTTGCTCCTCAGGCTGTCATCGCTTTTGTGCGTGCGCCATGTACTGCAAAATCTTACAAAAAATCTTAATTTTAATTTTCAAAAAGGACGCCATTTTGTAATTTGGTCCTTCAACTTTGGTTGCGAGCTGCAGCTAGAGTTGTCCGTTCATATCGTTAATGTTTAGTGTTATTGTGCACATTTTGTACTGAAATTCTGACTTTGTTTTTTTATGGGTTTCCCAGGAAAACCCTTGTGCTCTAATCTAATAACTTTTTGTTTATCGAATGCTCTTTGCTAACCTTTAATATTTTAATGGACTGGCGCATGAAATTTTTATGAGCTTTCTCAGCAGTTGGCAATTTATGTTAAGTGATCGCTTAATTATCTTAAAATCCATTAAAAGTTTAATTAGGTTCAAAGTTTAGTTTGGCTTGAAATTAAAATTGAAATGTTAAACATGCCGGACGGCAATTACCAGAAAAAAAAACAATGAAAAAACAGAAACGTAGCTTGCAGCCATTTGGCATTTGCATTGATTTACACTCTCAACCTCTCTTGAAAAATAAACTAAAAAAAACAAAAAAAAATAAAAATGTGGTACAGTCGAGGCGGTGCCCGACAGTGGAATACCCTGTACCTTTTGTGTAAAAAATTTTTCCTGCATATTCCATCTAAGAACTTTCCAATTGGAATTTATTTTTTTTTGGTGAAAATCGATATTTATACCTATAAGTTCCCTAAATTTTTACCCATTTTGATGAAACTCGAATGTTACAACAAAGAACTTATTTAAAGTATACGGGGTAAGTTTCAAGTTGGTATGTTGAGGGGTAACACGGTAAATGGATTGCGGGGGGTGGGGAGACCGCATCGATAAAATTTGGATTTGTTCATTAGAGCCACATGAGTGAGCTTACCAAAAATTGTGATTCTAGGTCACTTGTAGCCATAATTGCGTAGAGTCAAATATTGACGCAGTTTATCGGCAAGAGGAGGTGAAATTTGCACATTTTTGACTATAACATTTTCTGTATTTGTCCGATTTTGTTCATTTTTTACACATAGATGCATGTATCCACAACGCATCGCTCTGTTAAATTTCAGATTAAAATACTGAACGGTATGGCTAAAAACCGCGAAACTCTACTGTGGGGTAACGGGAGAAGATATTGACATGATTCAACAAACTTCATCTGCTTAGGAAATATGCGCACCAGCTGGTAAAGTTTCGTGTATCTAGCTCTTATAGTCTCCGAGATCTAGGCGTTCATACGGACGGACAGACGGACAGACGGACGGACGGACATGGCTCAATCGCTACCCGAGGTTATGATAAGCATTTTGGTATAAAGGACTTGGGGTCTGCCACGCCTCCTTCTGTCCGTTACATACATTGCACAAATCTAGTATACCCTTTGTACCTATAGGTACAGGGTATAAAAAAAACGTGTGGAGTGGAGTAAAAAACTTTATTTGGAATTGCGAATTCAGCTTACTCTTACTAGGAATATTTTTAGCTGCTTTTACTTTCTAGATTGTAAAAGTCTACAATTCTCATGGCATCTAAAAGTTTACAAAAAAGTTTTTGAAGATTCTTCTCAGAAGAAGAAACTGTGCAAATTAGAATCAGCAAACGAAGAAACATAAAATACACCCTCTGTAAGGGTATAAAAATATATTATCGCAGCCAAAAGCGCATACCAAAATGCGGGTGGTCATGCAATTTATAGCCATACTGGCATCAGCGCACTTCCAGGCAATACTGCACTGGTCAGCACTGGGTATTGTTTAAGCCGACACCTACCACTATCACAACACCACTGACGTGTCCAACACTTGCACCAAATGGGCAACACCAACACCTTCCCTAATAAAGCAGTTAGCTCTATTCCCGCTCTGCTGTATACACACAATGCCAGGGATACAATGGCTCGCTCGTTGTGCTGACACGAATGCTGATGATCCACGTTGATTTATCTACTGGCGCTGAGGTTAAAAGTTTTGCGCATACTCCCATTGTTTAGGTCAAATTCCTTTCGTGTGCTCTACCAGTGCAACTGCAGCTTGCCACATACCGCACATGTAAAGTACGTTTGTGGCATGGAGTTTTATAGTTATGCAAATGCCATTCTATCCCACTATGTTGAATTATGCCATGCACAATTATTCAACTTTTTAGCAAAGTTCAAGTTGTTGCAGTCTTTTGGGATTGCCTCTTCTCCTACTCCACACTTTCGTTTATTTAATTTATGATTATTTCATTGGTTTATTCTTTATTTTCCCTCCCATCAACAGCCGGCTTAGACACTCTTAACCACTCTTAGCTTGTTACCATGCACCGCACCACAAGACGATGACAGCTAGCTCATTATTCAACCGCACCAACTGTAACTAATTATTTCGCTTTCGCCTTTTCTTCCGCCTTTCGTTTCGCCATTCCTTTCGGTTTCTCGTTATGTATTTTTTCGCGCCCTCATATTGACGAGTTCTCGCCTTACACGTTCCGTAATATTTTGCTGACTCCTCACAGAGATCCATCATTTCCAGCAACCGTTGGCGACACGTGTCCCACAACTGCCTAATAAATCTTAATCAGACGGTGACTTAGTTAAGTCTAAGCTGTGGGCGCGGCTAATAAAATGAGGGCGGATGTTGACTAATTTGCGGTGTTTATCCTCATCCTTTGAAACTGATACTTTGTATTATATTTCAAGTTATTGATTAGCTGTTGAGTAAAAACAAGTAAGATTTAATGCTGGCAAACATTTAATGTTGGATTATTATGGTACAATATTTAAAGGTTGGATCTACATTTGCATTATTTACAAAAGCGACTCAATTTTATGTAATAAGTTGTCTAGCCAGTTTTCACCTTCGGTAGTTGAATTCCATGGACCTGTAGTAGTACGATTTTGCCACGGGTTTTCTGTGGTCACATTCCAGTCTGGAGTTGTCCAGTTTGTAGTGGTGGTCCAGTTCCATGGTGGTGTCGGGGTGGTCCAGTTTTGGGTGGTCCCGTCTGGAGTTGTCCAGTTTGTAGTGGTGGTCCAATTCCATGGTGGTGTTGGAATAGTCCAGTTTCGGGTAGTCCAGTCTGGAGTTGTCCAGTTTGTAGTGGTGGTCCAATTCCATGGTGGTGTTGGGGTGGTCCAGTTTTGGGTGGTCCCGTCTGGGGTGGTCCAGTTTGTTGTGGTGGTCCAATTCCAAGGTGGTGTTGGGGTGGTCCAGTTTTGAGTGGTCCAGTCTGGAGTTGTCCAGTTTGTAGTGGTGGTCCTATTCCATGGTGGTGTTGGGGTGGTCCAATTTTGAGTGGTCCAGTCGGGAGTTGTCCAGTTTGTAGTGGTGGTCCTATTCCATGGTGGTGTTGGAGTAGTCCAGTTTTGGGTGGTCCAGTCTGGGGTGGTCCAGTTTGTAGTGGTGGTCCAATTCCATGGTGGTTTTGGGGTGGTCCAATTTTGAGTGGTCCAGTCTGGAGTTGTCCAGTTTGTAGTGGTGGTCCTATTCCATGGTGGTGTTGGAGTAGTCCAGTTTTGGGTGGTCCAGTCTGGGGTGGTCCAGTTTGTAGTGGTGGTCCAATTCCATGGTGGCGTTGGGGTGGTCCAGTCTGGAGTTGTCCAGTTTGTAGTGGTGGTCTTATTCCATGGTGGTGTTGGAGTAGTCCAGTTTTGGGTGGTCCATTCTGGAGTTGTCCAGTTTGTGGTGGTGGTCCTATTCCATGGTGGTGTTCGAGTTGTCCAGTTTTGGGTGGTCCAGTCTGGGGTGGTCCAGTTTGTAGTGGTAGTCCAATTCCAAGGTGGTGTTGGGGTGGTCCAGTTTTGAGAAGACCAGTCTGGAGTAGTCCAATTTGTAGTAGTGGTCCAATTCCATGGTGGTGTTGGAGTAGTCCAGTTTCGGGTAGTCCAGTCTGGAGTTGTCCAGTTTGTAGTGGTGGTCCAATTCCATGTTGGCGTTGGTGTGGTCCAGTTTTGGGTGGTCCAATCGGGAGTTGTCCAATTAGTCGTCGTATGGTTAATCCATGGTTCTTCAGTGGTATTCCTTGGTGGCCTATGATGATGATGATGATGATGCTGCTGTTCATAAATGCATTTTTCCAAATCATGTGCAGCTTCATTTAGGTGACGAAAGATCTTGCCAATTTCGTAGTAAATGCAACGTTTGTTTTGACTAGAATTTGCACGTGAAGATAAAACATCTGCGAAAAAATTCATAATCTAGAAAAGAGATTCCAAATGAATTAATATATATATTTTTTTTTAGGATTTCCAGCCGTTATGACTTGCCTTCTCCGTATAGCACTTCCTGTTATTACGCTCCGTAGTGACATACGAACATTGTTGCAGCTGTAGTTGAAAGCTTTGCCTAATTGTGTCCTCAACACCTTGCAGATATTGCTGCAAGATCTTTTCATCCATTCGCACACATTGGCGTAGTTTGCGGCCTGCAGCAGATAAAATCTCCCAATTTCGCATTGCATACTGGCTAACGCAATCCTGATCGTCACTTGAATTAACCTTGACATCAGGGACTATCAAATTGCCAGCTATAGCATCGAACAACCAGTTCGTTGGGTCTAGCAAACCTGAGTTACCTTGGTTAGGGTCTGCATCGGCAGCTGACAGCGTCTGGAAATAGCTCGAAATAAATGCATAGTTCTTGAAGGAAACGCCAAATGTTACTCACAGCTACGCTAAGCAGCAGTGCACACGCTACAAAGAGCTTCAATAGAACCTTCATGTTAGAGGCTCAGTTCGTTTCTGATTATGGCCAAGTTGGGCCAACTTTTAAATTGACAACGACAGTGACCAAGAGACATACCAGCTATTCAGTCATTGACAAAAAATATATAATATGTAGGAGTACGTTATGCATTTAACGAGTTTATCTATAATTGTTTAGAAGTTATCACAATCAGCAAATTAGTGGGCTGCCTGGGAAACTAGTTGATAAGATTCAAGTGCTCTGATTGATGATAGTTGATTGTGTTCGAATGCTCATATCGTCAAGCCTTCTATTTACTTAGTATATAACTTAATTTGAACACCGCCAACACATAGTTGCGACTTAGATAATATTATTCATATGTGAATACCCGAGTGTAAATTGCGATTATAGGTAAGTTTTTATTCTTGGAAACTCTAAATTTATAACATTCAGTTCAAGATTTCGTCAATTATTATTGAGCTGCTGCATCTACAACAGTATTATCTGCGGGTTGTATATCTTCTTTTACTTCGTGGTTATTACCTGCTGCCACATTGTGCTTCAACTCTTCATGTACGTCATGCTTTGAGGCATAATCAATCTCGTAATGTTCCTGCTTTGGTTGATCCAAATCACGTTGGAATTGGGCCATTTGTAGGCAGTTGTTGTAATCATTAATAGCCTGAATCGACTGCACCTTGGCATCGCTGGTGGCGCTGTTGTAGCAATATTCCTGCTGGGCCTGGACATTGCTGGCATTGATGGCATCCTGTCCCAGGGTCTCATAGGACTTGCTGTTGGAGCTGTCCAGCAGTTGCAAATTCTTGTCGAACTATAAGCATATGCACATTAGTTAAATCAAATACTTTAAAAGGTGCGAAGAACACTTACATTTTGGACAGTGCAGTTTAGGAAACGCGTATTGTCGGTCTCATTGAGACAGCTCTGTATGTTCTTCTGCAGTTCCAAGGTCTGATTACGAATACTGCTGACCGTGGCATTGCTGCTTAGGGTGTAGGCTACTTTGGTGCGATTGGCATTATCCTGGCAAGCACTGGTGGCATTAGACAATTTATTGATAATATTGTTGGTGGCATTATTGTAGGCATTGACGCAGGCGCTGCCGGCAGGAGACAAAGCTCTGGAATCTATTAAAGAGTTTTGCATTTGAGCCAAGACCATGCGAAAGAAATTCTGTTCTTGGCGCAAATCTCCAGCTAATGAGGCCTAAGTGAATTAAAACCATAAATAGAGTAAATTTCTTCGAGTCCCTTGATGACTACTTACGCTGAAGGCACAGACAGCCAATAAAAGTACTTTTGTATATAGTTGCATGTTTTAAGCAGTTTGTTATTTAGTTCAAATACCAACTAGTTGTAACTTTGGCAAATCCATCTCTTTTATAGCCCTTCAATGCTGCAAATTTTTCTGCAAATTATGATAAGATACTAGAAGCTTCCTAAACAGAACAAGCGCATAGTGTTTTTTAATTAAACGCTCTTTAGTGATTTAAGTCAATATCTTACGTATACTTGATATCTTCTATTATACCCTGTACCCATAGCATTAGGGCTATATGAAATTGGTGCAAAAAGTGTTTATACACCAAAATAATCAGCATTAGCGATTGGATTGTCTCTCTAATATTGATAGTTGCTACACTTTTCTAATGAGAGAGTTTTCTTTCATTTTCCTTTTTAACACTAGGTGAAGTGAATTTTCAAAGCTACAGTGTAAACTTAAGTCAGGATTGGCTGTTTTTAACTCTATGCCTCTTGTTATACCCTATACCTTATGGTACAAAGGGTATATTAAGTTTGTGCAAACCGAAAATGTATCTAACATACAGTCCGTCTATCTGTCTGTCCGTCTGTATGATCCCAAAAATGGTAAGAGATAGCACAACTAAACTTTCAGATAAGATCCCTTATTATCCTATTTTATTTTTTCGATATCGGGGTTATATTATATAGCTCCCATAGGGGTGTTTCCTGGGACCTCGAAAAAAACAAAAAGTTTTGATAATGATACTTCGTTTGTTTACAAAGATATCGTTCCCAAGCACTGTACCAAATTTGATTAAAATCGGTTGATAGCCATATAGCTCCCATTGGACCGATCGGACAAAAAAACTTTTTTTGTACAAAATTTGTTGTACCTATTTCGTTTGTTTATGAAGGTATCATAAACAAATTTGGCATTCTGCAGTTTTTTAGAGTACCCAAGCACTGTACCAAATTTGATCAAAATCGGATGACAACATCATATAGCTCACATTGGACCGATCGGACATAAAAACTTTTTTTTGTACAAAATTTGTTGTTCCTATTTCGTTTGTTTATGAAAGTATCATAACCGAATTTGGAATTCTGCAGTTTTTTAGAGCACCCAAGCACTGTACCAAATTTGATCAAAATCGGTTGACTGTATCATATAGCCCCCATATGACCGATCGGTCAAAAAAACGTGTTCGCTGCAAAATTCGTCTGTTTTTCGCTTGTTTATTTAGATATCGTAACCAAATTTGGCAATACAATGTTTTTTGGAGTTCACACGCAATATACAAGACTTAATTGCAATGTGGTGGTAAAGGGTATCCGTTCGTTCGCGCCAGACTTTAATGTACGCCATCTTCTTTTTTTTTCTGATTTTCTGTAAGCCAAAAAATTCTAATTAGTGTACATGTCGCAGTGCCGTGAGAATTTTATTATCTAACTTCAGGGTGTATATATTTTTTATCGTTTATGATACAAGAACTTATTTTTAAAGCCATATATGAGTCAGTCATTATCTTTTCTACAACGAGTCGTATGAGTATATTCTCGAAAAATGTATAGCTGTGCTTATATTTGTCATTTTCTTGACGGCAATTAACATAACCATGCCCGAAAATATATAAATGACCAATTTATTTTGTTTAAAAGTGACATTAAACGCCGAAGTTTCCATACCCTATAATATATTGCTTATTTAGTGCGGTTCGCTGTTTTCAGAGCTGAATCTATAAGATAAAAGTTCGGTAACAGCTGTTCGCCAAGTAGTAATGTTATATAATAAAACAACGTAGAGGTTCAAATTTGTTTTTACTAGTGCTCATCTCAGTCCCAAGGTAAATCGTTGCATGGGTTACTTTTACTCCTTGTAAAAGTTGTTTTAAGTTGTAAATTGTTGTTTTTTTTACAGACATGTCTTTTTGGCCAGTGTCTATAGTGAATTTTTTTTAATTATGTTCAATATTTCTTTTTTTTGCCTAGTCATGTAGTTAACCTGAAATTCGCATGGATTATGGGCATGATACTCTCAAATCCTTGATTTTGGTTTCAAAGCAAAAAAATTATGAATTACCTTCATTTTTTTTTTTGGTAAAATTTTTTTTTTCTTGCTGTAAAAGTTTTCCTGTAATGACAACATTAACCATGCAACATATGTTTTTTGAACGGAAATCTTTTGGTTTTCAAGAATTAGTGCTTATGTACGAATTTCTACTAATTCTTTAAATCGTCGATGCCTAAACATTTTATATGTATAATATTTGCAATCTGACAGACGACAATCACCATATTTGATGAATAAAGGAAGAATGGCAGGATTGATTGTGCTTCAGTGTCCAATCAGTCTAATCAGTGTACAACAATACTATTGGCTAAATGTCTAATGATTTTAAAAATCGATCTGGAAGGTGTAAAATATAAAATCTTTTTAGATGTCTAATGGCCTTACTATTGTCAAGAAGGTTATTTTCCAGTACTTTTTCGTGACATATAAAATATTTGAGTTTTTGTGTATTACATGATTGCCTACGCCTGCATTGATTCTTAGTGTTACTAATTGGTATCTTTGGAGAATTTCAATATTAAAGGTACTCGCAGTCTCCAGAGCTGCATAGCATACGTCCACACTGGCTTAAGGATTGCTAGCAGCCAGTACATTTTCATTGTTTTTAATTTGAGTTGCTTGCGTTTTGTTTTTATGTGAGTTTTTCACGTAAGTCTTCTGTCCAAATGTACCCCGATGTATTTAACCGTACCACTTTCGGATACGGCAGCCCAAGTTCTGTGCAAGAGTAAGTTGCTTTGTAAGAGCACGGAAGCATCATTACTGTTGTATCTTCTGGCAATGAAAGCTGTATCATCAGCATTTATTGCAACCTTGATGACTTTGGCAGTCGATAAGTATTGTATATAAAACGGCCTAGTACGCGTCCTTAAGAAACTCCAGCTTTAAAAAAATATAGTTTTGTTTCATGGACCTCGAAGTTGTGATAACTTGGTATGATTTTGGAAATAGATACTAAGACGCTGGTAAATATTTTGTTGCTTTGTAAAGTACTTGGGTGCTATACTTTATTCAACTAAGATGGAAAAATATTTTAAGACATATACATATATATTGTTTTAATGCCTTCTGCACCAACTATAATGGTCTGTGTCTTCTATCACTTCTTTTATATTAAGCCATCTTGACTTACCTCTTTGAGCGTCCTTCACGAATTCTGACCAATTCGAGGCGGTTCCCGATAGTTTAATACCCTCTACCTTTTCTCTCGAAAAATTTTATTCCTGCATATTCCTTCTAAGAATTTTTAAATGGGATTTTTTTTTGTTGGTGCAGAACGATATCTATATCTTTAATTTCCATAAATTTAAGCCGGGGGCCTATCGGATTCTTCAGAGTGTAGACTCTGTCTCGAAGATGATGAAACCACCAGACATATGCTCTGTGACTGCCCAGCGCTGGTATGGGACAGAGCCTGTCACATGGGAAAGGAACGGATCAGTCCTTTCCATCTTAGGTCAGTACCAACAAAAGACCTACTGCTATTCATTCGGAAAGAGGAAAGTCTTTTGCATTAATTTATGGATACGGTACAAAAGATCTTCTTGTCACAGTGCCCCACATCTTAGTAAGGAAACCACGCAAAAAAAAAAAAAATTCACCAAAAGTAATGGATTTAAATCTGGCAATGTTTAGATTTGACATAAGCTTCGAATAAATAATAAATATTTAATAAAACTGCTTCTGTGTCTTCCTTATGATAAGCTTACCAATCTTAAAAATAGCTTGTTGATAATTTTTTTGAGACAATGGGAGACTTTATACATTTCTTAAGTATTTGATGATGGAATAACTTACAAACTACTTTATAAGCAGCTTTTAAACGTGTGCTTAGTAACTTACTTTTTGACAAGTCTTTATATTTAAAAAATTTAAAATTTTCAATTTTGGTTCCCGAAATTTTAATTGAAGAGATTGAAATAATAAAATAAAGGTTTATTTAAATGTTTTGCTGTTTTTAAAGTAAAAAAAAGTATAACAGAAGTGTGCTAATTGTGCTACTCCAAGTTATTAGACGAATTCGACTTAGCAGCGAATACTAGACTAACATTTTTCCTATTTCTTGCTACGTTTCGGCAACTCTAGTATCCAAATAATTGTTAATTAAATTTGGTTATTTAAAATGTAATAGATGAGATCGAAAGCCTCTGAGCTATGTGTTATTAAGATATTTTAAGGGACCATAAACTATCATTATAGAATAAGTTGCATTGAAAAAAAGTCTTTTTTATTTTTATTTTTCTATCTATGTTCTATCTTCAATTAAAATTAAAATTAAACAATAATATTAAAATCTTCGTTTACTAATTTTCTACAATTTATAAAGTTTAGCCGTGCAACAGCTGCAAAACTAAGATATATACATAATATATCGCTTTATTTAATATTAAATCAATAAAAAAAAAACAAACAAAGAATAGTAGTAATGATAAGGATCATCACGATCCCGATCATCACTAACAGTGTGGGATGTTAATGTTTTTAAATTAAATTTAGTTACAGCCTTATAGGTTTTGTCATCAATCTGCTCTTTCATAGAGTCGACAAGTGGAGTAACATAATATGAGATCAAACATAAATTTTAAGCTCTTCTTCTGAACTCCTTGTTGTTTTATCTGGTGTCATAATCAAACCAACCGAACCGTATAAAGTAATTGGTAAAAATATTGATTGAATAAAGAAAGTTTGTTCTTCTTCTATGTTTAATGTTTCTTTATATAATTTTATATAATATTTTTTTATATACCGATTTATACCGATTTTTCTAACTTAAGGTGTGCTTCTAAGCAATAAGGAATCACAATTTAATACTTAGCTCTGTAAATTTTAGTGGCTAGCTTTAAGTAAAACACATACATTATAAAAATAAAGCAAATTGTTAAATTTAAACTTGATTATATATAGTTGTTGTTGGAAAATGTGGAAGTAAACCATAAAATTTTCTTGTTCTTTTTGACTTATTATGTAAACTTTTCCATCAAGAAAAAAAAAAAAAAAATATCAAGGTAAGATGCATGGAGGTATTAGAGGCAGATGATAAGAAAATTGGAAATAAGATCTACAAATGCTCATCAAATCCCTGCGCCCTGGCCGCTCATAGACCAAGAAGACGCCTACAACGCCTCCACTTTTGTGGACTCATACGTCGTGTTATAATATGATTTAGTCGATGGAATTCCTCGTACACCTTTATTTGTTATAGTCGACATCATAAAACCCCTAATACATAAGAGAGAGAGTTTAAAAACATATCAAATTTTGCTAGCCTATGCTCTTACGGGTCATAGGCCAAGGCGATGGCTGAAAAAAAGGCCACCCACCAGACCAGAGTAACTGCTAAGTTTTTTATTTATATATTTTGTATATATAGATATATAATTAATTAGCCATATAGCATACAAAGATATGCCTAGTGTGTAGCAATTAAGTTTTACTCATTATTGGGTTAAAGTCTCGTCTGCTTAAAGGTTGATTATCAATAGATAACCTTGAAAAAAAAAATGTATGCATGCAAATTTTGAAATTGACAAATCAGTTTGTTAGGAAAAGTAACATTTGAAGTTAAAATAAAACACCGCGATTGAACTGATACAATTTCAAAAATATAAAAAAGAAACTATTCATATTTTGCACCTTGGCAACACTAAAGGTACCAGATGCATTCTACTAGCCATCAAATGACTCCGACTTTGCCGAGGCAAATCAATTGAAGTGTTCACAGAACACTGAATACACTTTGCTAAGGTATACAAATCAAACAGCAATCTTTTATTGAATTTCGCAGAATTGTTTAAAGAATTATTGATAAAATAATTTATTGTTTATAATTAGACAAATTTTCCCTTGAATTTTATTATCAACACAGCTGGTAAATATTTTGAATGACCAACTACTTCTGCTTGGCTTCTAGCCAATGGCATGTAAAAGGTACATTATAATTTTTGTTGGACTTATCAAGCAGGTTCTTGTAGACGTAGACGTAGACATCATGACGTTTGTTTACTCGATTTGTTAATAGACATGACTTTTACTTAATTTTGCCAATTAGGGTAAGAAGTAAAATGCATATACATATATATATATACATATGTACTTGGCCATCAACTTGCAGTAAATTTCAAATTTCAATTCATTTTTCATAAATAAATGAGCAACCATGTCACCAGCAATTCCCAATACAAAACAAAGTCAAAGTGACTGCCGACGGCAAAACAATTTTGAAAAGTGGCAAAATTTACTGTTGCCAACACTGGCAAAGACAAATTTATCAAATACTCAAACACAGACACCCACAAACTGTGGATGGGTGTCTTCTTTGCTGAGATTTGTACTGCGGCCATTTTGTTTTTATTCCGGCTTCACACCTATTATATACATGTGTATAGCACTGTGTGTTGGGTATGCAATGTTTGTATGTATGCGGGAGTCATATATCATGTGACACACCCAAAAAGATTTATAAGGTAAAACATTGTACAAGTCGCAGCATGAGAGTTCCTCTAGAGAAATAAAGTCGACGCACTTGGAGCGAAAGCAGAGAAGGCAAAGAAAGCATAGAAAGTATTTGAGCCTGGCATAACTCGAACGATTAATCAAAAGTATAGAGTGCAGAGGCAACTTTTGCCAGTGCTAATGGCACAACACACAAACACTCCTAAGGACTCATACACATTCCCATACTGATGGGCTGATACCACCAATACACACTAAGACATTCATGGTAGACATGGCAGAATTTTGTGAGCAGCATCGGCGACGTGTGTTCCTATGACTTTGCTGTGCCTGCCAAGCGCATCTGGGACCACGACCACGACGCACTCCAAATTTGAGTGGCTTGCGTGCTCTACTCGAGACCCGCTGTCAATGCCAAACCCGAAGCCGGCGGCGACGGCAATGTCTAAGTTGAAGCAAAACGCGCAGTGCCACTTAAAAAAATAGAAAACCAACAGCCACCCTCCTCACCACACCCTCACACATGCGGGTGGCATGAGGCATGTGGCATATCTAAAATCACGTGTGAATTCAAGCAAACCCCAACAGTTAATTTAAATGTTCTTGGCAACATTTGCCATTTGCTTTCTGCCACTTGCAAAAGGTGAACCAGAAACGAATCCAAACGTCCCTCTTAACTTGAGACCACAAAGAACATTTTTTGTCTTTTACAATATTTATGCTCTACAGATTGTAGGAGTATTCCAAGTTTGTGAAGCATTTGGCGTGGCTTATTTAGTAGTTGCGGGGCCGAATATCGAATATGGTTGGCTGCACTAAAAATAAACACTAGCTGACCAATCCACTTTTATTGAACGCGAATGGTTTTATTTCGTTTTGGGCAAAATAAAATTAAAATCAATTTGGTCTTCCAAGAATTAGGCGATATGAACTTAAAAGATCGAAACACTTGTCGTGTTTTTAAAAATATTTTTTGTGAAACTGTGAATAATACGCCTTAGATACAAATGAGTTAATAAAACTTACTAGAATTTATAATTCCTTATGTTTTATTTAACAGCCGTATATGACAACGCTTTAATGATTTTAAATAATTATAGGGTCTAAGGTCTAGTTACTCGTTGCCCTAATGTTTATTAGTTATAGTATTGATATTGTATTATAATTAATATTTAAATAAATAAATAATTCTAAAGTAAAAAAAGATAAATATGGAAATTAAATCTAAAATAAAATCGTAAATTTTTTTAATAACTCTATTTTTTTTTAAATTATCGATAGCGCCCTTTATCTAGCAGGTTGTAACATCGATTGCATAGTGTTTAGGGCTGTCGTATGAAACAAAATGCACACAATTCCAATTGTTCTAATTCTAATTGTTATTGATATCCTCTTTTTGGGCCCATTTTTGGGTACCCTTTGCTTTTCCATATGAAAAATTAACAAATTTATTTTAAAATTTCAATCTTAATTGTGGACTCAATTTCGTTGTTACCTAAAATGATCCAATTGGAATTGGTCGTTACAGTCTTGCTTTGACATTTAATACATTTTTACTTCTTGTTAAATATCGTTATCAGAAAGTGCTTTTTTTTTGATTAGGTAATAGTAAAAATAATTTTGATAAAAGGAAGACATGCTTCTAAGAATGACAACGAGTGATTGGCCTGAATTGTTTAGTTTCATGTTAAATTTTTGTCAAACTTTTGGATAAAGGGTAGAAAGAATCATTCTAAACTTATTGGAAGCTAATTTCGTTAAAAATACACGTCTGGAATAATACACAACAGTTGTAATAGACCATCAAAATGGTTGGGTACTAGCAGTACAGTCCACAGGGGTAAAAGAACGGAAGGATCGCCACAGGTCCAAAGTTATCAATAGGGTCCGAAGATTTAAAAAAAAGTTTATTTCCTTAAATTTTACATTATTTCCTAACATTATTTTGAAAACATGTATTATTTTTTAAATTTTTGATTATCTCATTTTTTATCACAAAATTCATATGTTCATGACGGGGCCCTGCTTTTCTCTCGGCGGCCCTGTATACAAGGATACATCAGGTAAATGCAATGAAATCTCGTGGAGACGAAAAACGCTGTCAAGAGAAATCGATTAAGCTATAACCGTGCGTTCATCTGTCCCAATTGTCTGCTGACCAAAAAGCTACCCATATCCACGGTTGCCACTTGAAATAATCAAAAAGCTCCAAAATATAAAATCAAAATAGCCAATTTCATTAAAATAGAGCCAAAATATTTTTCTTCGGTATTACATTTAATTATATCACAAAATCGCATTTCATGACTTCAAATAATGTTCCTTAACTAAATTTCTAAAAAAAAAAATATATTTCGAATATTTATTTTCACATAAAAACAAAACGGACAGTACCTATTCAATATTTTGATACATTTTGAGATCAATAGATAGATGTTAGCAGATCACACATAATTTGGGTTTCTACTATTAGAAATTGAATTAAATTCAAGTTTTTTTTTTATTTAGTTTTTGTCGAGCTGATTGGATAAAATTTTTACTCTAAAAATTTTGTCAACGGGTAATAAATATCGTTGGAACTTCTAAGTCTTTAGTTTTGACATTTGTAACGTGCAAATTTTTAAAATATTTGTGTGATACAAATACTAGTCGCTCGCACATATGGGGTCACAAAAAATGTACTTACTCTAATTCGAATTTTTCATTATCTTGTTATTACTTAAAAGAAGATTACATTCCCAAAATACCCAAAAACAGAAGGAAATTTTAAGAAAAAGCACAGTCGAAAATGTGTGCCAAAAACCTTGAAAATCACAAAATATCATGAAATATTTCAGCAAACACTTGAAAAGTCATCTATAGCACGGCATGATTATAGAGCATGGTATGTGGATGCGATTTCTGTACAGAGTCGACTTTTTATGATACACAATGAATAATTTATTCAATTTTTAGTAAAAAGTCACTTTCATAAAAGAAGAAAAACGAAAATTTTGGATTCGCTTCCACACCCGGTCACAACAAAACTACGAGTCCGATTCGGCTGAAATTTCGACAGTAGCCGTCTACGAGAATGTAATACACGATAGTGAATGTCTCTTGCAATAGTAGCGCCATCGGGCGATGAGGCTAAGTACTTATCGGACCACCCTCGTAAACTGTGTTTAAGCTGTGAAAAGTGATCCGATCTCTTGTATTTTGGACTGTTATGCAATATAGTAGTCATTACCTTTCAAATGAAACTTGAACCGTCCATTGAACATCAACAGTTCAATTAATCACCATGAGTACACAAAATCTGAAGATTTCAACAAAAATAAAAGAATTTTTATTTATAATGGTGCTTACGTTAACAAAAGGAGTAATTGGAAAAAATGAAAGCGAAATAATCAATTACAAATTAAGCAAGTTGAAAGTTAAGGAAGGTTCTTAAATTCGTAAAAAATAACGAATTTAAAAGAACATTAACACCTGATCGACTGCACGCGTTGAAGAAGTATGAGAAATTGCTTAGAAATACAAAAAGACTGAATACTTACATACTTTGTTTGTGGCCTTAGTTACAAAGAACTGATACATACTTGATAATTTTTCAAAAATTAACTAGACATGCTATAACTTAAAATTTTTTTACCACCCGGGCTCGTTTAATGGAAAACATTATTAATTTTATTAGCGATAGGTTTCGGTTTAATTACAGAGTTGCGCTTCTATACTGATACGCTGTGTTTTTTTTTGGCTGAAGTCAATCATTCGCCAAACAGTGCCAATTTTAATAAAAAAAAAAGAGCCAGAGCGCCAAGAGGATAAAAAAGCACCAAAATTATTTATTCAATACAAAACCAAACAACATTATAGAATTCATAACAATCGATTGGGAACTTCGGAAATAGATTTCATAAAATAAACGATTCCAAACGTCAACTTCACTTAGAGAATTAAAGAATGTATGACAGTGTATATCATCGTCGGGATGTCCTAGACTGTAAGCAGCCCACTTTTTTTTTTGTTTCCACCTACGTGTAATTTAGATGTGTTGGCTGTCAAAGCGACAGTCGACGATTGTTGCATATCCTTTGTGTTGGGGCCTCCTCCCGTTGCTGGTTATCATGGTATCATATTTAAGGCTGTTGATTTTCAATACGAATGAATGTATCTGCCTACTTATAATGTTTGAGGAGTCATGTAATACGCTTCAAGTGACATTTACAACATATTGTAATGAGTACACTCAGTACGGTGAGCCCTGTTAGCTGCTTTTTAAGTAGCTGTTAAGTATTTTCATTATGTGCTTGACGAATAAAAAAGACCCCCATGATTTTTATGAATTATGACTGACTGGGTATGAGTCTCACTCTTGTGCATACCCAGCACCTTGACTTCATACAGTTCTATTATTTTTTTATAACAATTTTATGCTTCTTGTTGTACGTGAGAGTTGCGCCCTTTCAAGGCACAAAAGTGACATTGGACTTTGTTGCACATTGTTTGTACACAGCTGCCGTTGTTGTTGGTGTTCTTGTTGTTGCATGCCCCTTTGGCATTGTTTGCAAAAGCTTTGTGTGCAAATAAATTGGCGGTCTAGACGCGCACGCACAATGGCAGTTTTAATTTTAAAAGTGCCCATAAAAAAATAATCAAAAATCTTTTTATACATATATTTATTCATTTATACTATATAGTATATGACACTATATAGTCATTTTTACGTACAGTCATTTTGTAACCAACAATGCAAAATTAAGTTTGAAAAACAGTTTCAGTGTGACCAAAGGCTTTCCAATTGACAAAAAGTGTAAAAACGAAACTCTCACAAAAAGTGCCAAAACATCCGTAGGCGAATTTTCAGCAATTTCATAGCTACCTACCCACTACAACAAATACAAATATTTAAAATTAAATGTGGTTCATGTACAATAAATTCTGATGAATAAATTTAAAACTTATTTGATAAAGAAAATTTAAATTTAAAAATTTAAAAAAAATTTTAAATTTTTAAATTTAAATTTTAAAACGTATTGATAATTTTTTATTCAATATTATTATTTTTAATTTTGTATTTCAGTTTCCGTCGTTAAACTCACAAAGTCCTGGGAACTTTATTAACCATTCAAAAGATTTTAGCGAGTGTGAGTAGTCCTTTCCTCGTACAAAGCTCAAACTTAATAATAATATACGACGAATTTCGTTGAAATTGAGAAAAGTAGAATGTGATGACACGAGATGCAGTCTTTCCATCGTAAACAAATTTGCAAAGGAGTTCGCTAGGTATTTTCCATTGAGTAATTAATGTACATTTGTTGTTGGAAAACGGAAGTGAAGGGTTATATTAAATGGCTCTTATTGTTACATAGTTCTTATATCTACGTTATACAATACTTATTAATTTCAAATGATGATTAATCGATTACATTATAATTTGTCAATATTCATCACTTAGTATGAGGTAAACCGAATTTTTCTCAAAATTCACATCACATTTAATGAATTGTCTTTTGTTCGAGCAATACCTATGAACGATTTTAGCTTGGAGCCATTTTTTCTTTGTAGGTTGCATTTTGAAATTTAACAGCTGGCATTAATGATTGCTCCACTTTTTAAAAATTGAGCGCTATGCAATTGCAAATCCATTAAAAAAATTGTAAAAATTATGGTGTAATCGCTTGCAAAATTCGCCAAGTTTTCAGTTGTGGAAGTGCCTAGCTAATGTGTCAAGAATTCGAATAGTGATCAATGAATTTCAAGAAACTGTGTCGATTATGAACAGTAAGTCTCCTGTGCGTCGATGTATAGGTTGGTCTTTCGAAAACTTTGCTCCAGTAAACCCAGGAATATGAATTCGGCATTGTTCCAAGCATTGGCCAAAGACATGCACCCATACCAAATTCAGCTCACTCACGAACTCAAACTAGCAATTTGATTGTAACGAAATAGTTCGTTGGGTGAAATCTTGAACACAAGGGAAAAATGGGAGGTACTTTCTTCGTGTCCTTAATACATCTGTCAAACAGGACTGTCTTCCGAGGCATCATATTTTTAGGTTAAGGTTTGTCATTTTACAATATGGATCGTTTAAAACTCGCTCAACGTCTAGAAATTGTGAAAACTTGCTACAAAAATAGTGATTTTGTAGTAAGT
The DNA here is from genome assembly GCA_949987675.1 of Chymomyza fuscimana. Lineage (NCBI taxonomy): Eukaryota > Metazoa > Arthropoda > Insecta > Diptera > Drosophilidae > Chymomyza > Chymomyza fuscimana. The sequence goes on along the minus strand of OX465089.1, from coordinate 63,417,861 downwards.
ATAGTCGACATGGTCGATCATATGAGAACACAATTGGAAAGGCACTCAAAAAAAATTTGTAGAAACTGGATCTGTCACAGATGTTTTAAGACCAATACATCATCGAAATGCTCACTCGAAAGAAAAAATTGCTCCTGTAAATGAAAGTTCTCTTTACCGAATTTAAGACAAGCTAAAGTGCTTGTCTTACCCTCGGATGCCAACAGAACTATAGGTCTTGGTAGAGCGGACCTAAGGTTCCTGGTAGCTTACCTATCGGGGCACCATACTGTAAGTTATCACTTTGTTTTGAAGACGACGAGACGACCAAACACTTCTTGTGGGACAGAGTCACACATTTGGGAGCTGAACGGATCACCCCGTTCCAGCTACTTCGAGTCCCAACGAAAGACTCACTGCTCTTCATGAGGAAGGCAGATGGCCTTCTGTCCTAATAATGGGTACGGTACAATAGATCTTCAGGTCGCAGTGCCCACTCTCTTTTGTGAGAGAACCCAACAAAAAAAATGTGAAAGTGGCCTGTTAATTAAAGAACTGAATCCGGCTGATCATGGTATGCGTAGCACATATGCCGGTAGGGTGCTTCTACAACTGCTTTTGGATGATGATTTTTCTAATAGAATATTCTTCAGCGATGAAGCTCATTTCACACTTTGTGGGTATGTTAATAAGCAGAATTGTCGTATTTGGGACAGTGAAATCTTACGAGTGACTGTTGATGGATCATAACATCCGCCAAAAGTCACTGTATAGTATACCATTTAGACAGGTGGTGTGATTAGCAGTACATTTTTGAAAATGCCGTAGGCGCTATAGCCAAATGATTACCAATTTTTTGGCTTTGGAAGAGATGTCGTTCCAACACGGTGCTGTAAGCCACAATACGCGGTCCATTTGAGCTTTTGAGAATTTTCCAGTACGTTATTTATTTTGACTTTTATTGTGGGGCTTCGCAAAGGATTGTATTTATACGGATAATCGTCAAACTATTGTCGCTTTGAAAACCAACATCCGTCAAGTTTTGGCCGTGAAATTGCCAGATATGTGATCGAGTTCGTGAAGGACTATCGAATGATGCTGTTAGGTTGTTGGCAAGGTCCAAACATTATTTGGAAATTAAATTTTGAACGAGCTTTTAAGAATTATTAATTTTAAGAATCTAAACAGAAGTTTTTTTTTTTATTTATTTATTTATAAACAGCACCTACTTAATTAAAATTACAGTACGAGCTATAGTTAGCTTTAGCGTGAGCCTTATGCTAGCCTTATTTGGTTATAATTGATGTTGTATATGGTACAATTTTTATAATTAATGTATGTTTAAATCATGTTATATAATTTGCTTTCTTTTAAAAACTTAATAAGAAGAAGTTTTATTTACGTTCATTTAAGGAACCACAAAACTGTAACTTTACTGTAACAAGTGGAATTTTTAAATTACTCGGATCAGTAGATTATGGTATCCAAAAATACTATGACGTTATAGGTAAAAAATGTGTATTCTTTTAGATTATCTTCCCTATAAACTCAAGAAGCGTTAAGCTATTCGTAAAATTTTTTGTGAAGAAGCTACAGTCCCCCAAAATCGATAAACCGAAGTTCTTTTTGGAGGGGTGTATTAAACAGACTTTTAGATGGTTCAAGTCAATATTGGGGGTAGTAATAAAGTACACTTTTGGTACTATCTTGTTACGTAATAACATTTTTTTATTATATTTATTTAAATTATTGTAAAACTTCAAATTATATTTATATTATACTAACGCACCCATATTTACCCGGACAAAGTACAGCCGTATATTTTTGAAAATGTAAGTTAGTGAGTAAGCAAATTCTTAAAAAAATGCCATAAAGAATGCCGCTTGCATGATAGAGAAGACTTAATTACTCTCTTTACTATAAGTTTTGCACACTACTGAGCCTCTAACTCTATTCCACGAATCTCTGATTGAAAGACGCTGGGCCAAATACCCATTGCAATAGATATTCTGGTGTTGGGTCCAACGACTCCAACTCCTACAGCCCAAGTCTCCCGACTTGTGAAAAGAGATCGACATTTCTTGTTGTGAAATGATTCCGTGATCATAAGATCTGACCTAACGCAGATTAATACGTCAGGAAGAGAGTTTATAAGTGCGGCAAGTCCTGTGCCACTTGCTACGAGTCCAGATGTGATTTGAATACGTAGTAAACTCTGCATGGCTGACTTTTTGATGAAAATGTGCAGTAGTGTAAGTCCAAGGACTGACTCTATTCTATCCATTCTATTATATTAGGGCTGAAGCCCCATGTGCTGGCGAAGAATTCCAACAAGCCCACAGAGCTTGAGTAGCTTTGGAGAGCACTTGTTCTAATTGGAAGTTCCAGCTGAGTCGTTTGTTTAGGACCATTCCTAGGTATTTGACCAGACTTGAGTACTCCACCTCAGTGTTATTTTTAACGAGGTTCCGAAGCGCAATGTTGTATCTCTTCGTGAAGGGAACAATCACAACTTTCTGCGGGTTGATGCTAAGCCCTTAACTTAGACACCAGTTCAGGGTTACTTGTAGATCATGTCTATGATCGTATTTGCTTTACATACATCTACATATAGAAAGAGACCAAGGACATATATTCACTGAGAGTGTGTACACCAAAAGCACTCTACTCTCTTTCTCTCTTTGGCTTGTATCGAAATACTGTGCAGTAAATTTGAGTACCACGTATAGTATTTAGTATTCTACAGTAAAGTGAAGCTACAAAATAAATATATACATGCTGGCCTCTAGTATCGGTGCTGCTTGGATATCAAGATATCTATAGAATGTTTTTTTTTTTAGGATTTCTGTTAAACCTTTCAAAGACTATAAGATGTACTATGCCTTTTTCAGAATCAAAATCCGTCGAGCCGTTTCGTCAGGCATCGCCGTCTAGCTAAATAATGATCGAACAATAATAAATTGTTGAAAAATTAATTTTTCCTTTATTAAACTTAACTATGAGAGGGACTACTGAGTTGAAATAATGTTGTAGTAAAGAAGCAAATGCTCATAGTTGTAAAATATTATTATTTCTCAAACGGTAATGTTGGTCCAAAGAGAAAGATTACTGAGTTCGGAGTGCTGTACTCTTGTTATGTAATTATATTTTTTTTCCGCCAACTTGATTGAAATTCATAATGAATATTTTATTAAAATTTTAGAGCCAACGTTTTGACTATTTTCAACAACTTTTTCACGTTTTGTGTAGAATGTTTTTTACGACATTACAAAGGCACAAAAAATAAACATTTGAAATGTGTAGCATGTTACATGGTTTTTATTGTTGTTGACTTTATTTTGCATGTATTCCAATATTCCATGGAAAAATGGAATTGTTCTATGTTAATTCGATGCAACATTTTCGTGTAACGTCACACATGTCTCTATATTTAAATGGAAAAAATTAAAAAAAAAAAAAAAATAGCTGCGCAAAAAGTTAAAATTGTATAAATAACGCATAAATATGGAAAGTTCGAAAAAATGCACAGTTTTCAAGGGGCAGCAAAAAATATTTTCCCTTTTTTGTTCTCTTTTCGTAAGTTTAATGAAATGTAAACCTTGATTGTGTCAAAACATTTTGTGGTTTTGAATTTTTCTTATTGAAATTTAATCTGATTGTGATTCAATACTAAGCCAAGTACAAACTGGTGAAACATACCAACACATAGTAATTTATACTCTTATATCCACACATATATGTAAGTATATAGTATATATATAGGCCAAGAATACCTTGAACCGCCAGCAAGGGGGCTAAATGGTAAATACCATTTGCATTTGAAAGAGCTCGACTTTTAATGTGAGAGGGCCGGGAAGTTAGTGGAATTTATTAACGCTTTCATTGCACATTGGGGAATATCCGCACATTTCCTTTGTGGGTCATAGATTTATAGTTCCATGTGCAGTATAGTGAAATTCTATTACATTGTTATTTCTTTAAATATACCAGACATTGCACGTTTTGTAAATTAAATTAAATTGTATTTTTTGAAGCAGAAATTAAGTTTAATCAGACTTAATTAAGTTAAATCAAATAAATACCATAACAGTCCTGCCGCCTACAATCGTCTTAATATAACAATGATTAGTGTTATTTACCCCAATGTGTATGGGATTTGAATTTTACTTTGGTCATGCATCAGCAATCGAGACACGCATTCCGAAAACAAATTTTTTTTGACCAAAATCTTCGTGTTAAACGCATTGAGCCCGCTCAGCTTAGATCTTTACAACCTGAGCCACCTCACGCACATGTATTCTCCACCTCCAGAATCAATTAAGGGGTTTCGTCAACTTTTTTAGGAGTAACGAACTGTACGTTTGCCGTAGAGTAGACGTTGCTGGTAGATAAAAAACCTGACACAGTAAGCCATTTGAAATTGATGGTGCAGAGACCCCATAGTACAGGGTGGCCATCTGTTAATTTTGTTGTTAAAAACTCTTAGTTCGGAGCATACACGTCCAAAGTAGATGCTCTTCGACATATGCCAAGCCCAACAATATTCAATTCTAGTAATGGATCGCTTAACAACCAAAAAACGCGTAAAAGTGGTACAGGCACTATAAAAACGGTCGTTCTGTGATAAAAACATTGTTATGGCCGGAGTCGATGAGTCGCCTGGAACATCGACCAATTTTGCATGCGGATATGTATTTACTCGCTTACAACATTCAAATGGTTCAACAATTGAAGCCCACGGACCATTATCAGCGTCGCTTATTCGTTCAACGGAAGGGAGAACAGTCAGATGAGTTTTCGTCAAAAATCATCTTTAACGATGAAGACCATTTGGGGAGCTGAAAATCTAAGGGAGTATCACGGTTTTTTGAAAGGCAAAGTGTATTCCAATAACCCAGCAACAATCCACGAGCCCCAGAACAACATTCGGGCTGAAATTGCAGCCATTGCATTCATTTTACGGAGTTAAGTCATCGAAAATTACTATGTTCGAATAAGGGCCTGTAGAGCCAGCCGCGATTATTTTTCATACATAAATCAGTAGTAGCCCAATTTGGTTGGAAAATATACAAATGAAATGCAATTTACAAACCGATGGCCCACCCTATACTTATCAAGACCTAGTTTTGGTGATGATTTTTTTTAAGCGGCAAAATAATGTTTAATCCGAAATTATTTTCTTTTAATGTGTATTAAACACAAACTAACTTTTATAGATGGTTATTGATGGGAGCAGTTTTGCATTGCCTCCTCACAACATTTTTCCTATTTTGCAATAGGGCACTAAGTAGTTGCTAGGTTTACTAGTTAAAGTAAAGCGGCCTTTAGATTGGCGCGCTAGTTATTATTTAGTATTAGTGAGTAGGGAAATGTATTAGTGCATAGGTGTAAGTGGAAAGTAGTTGATAGGGATAGTGTTAGGTACGGCGGACTCTTATTTTCCTATTAGAATAGTTAAGTAGATAAGCAGAGCGCCGTTTAGGATTAATTAGTATAGGTTTGGAAGGAAAATTTCAGGATTTGGCGCCGATCGAGGCCACTATAAGGCGGAGCTGCAGCCAAATCGAGACAGTCTGAGTGAGTCATAGTGAGTGAGTGCAACGAGAAAGGTCTCGAGTGAGAAAAGTATTACAGTCAGTGCCGCATATTTAAAGGCGTTTCGTGTAACAAAATATAGAATTTTCGCAAAGGACGGTTATAAGGATATATTTAATTAGTAGAGCACCGGGTGCGACCGCGTCGGAGTATATACGTATATACGAGCAGAAAGAATCATAAATTTTATAAAGCAAACATTTTATGAAAAAGTTTGACGAATGGTTCAGAAACCAAGGAACCACTAACTTCTATGCTCTGGATAAAGATGGCTAATAATCCGATAAGTTAATAGTCACTAGTAAATGCACATGCCCCTCTACATTTTCCATTAGATTTTGCTACTGAACTGCTTCGCTCTGCCAAAAAAGACTCTACTCGAAAAGCTAATATCAAATATTTATTTTATTTGGAATTATCGGCATGCCCTTTTGGCTTCAAGTTAAAAATAAAAAAATTAAAAAAAAATTGTGTCCAGGATCCTTTTAAAGCTGTACGACAAAACCGAACATTGTGTTTGTTTAGTGGGTAACAAAAAGGAGATGCCGACTGAGCAAAACTGGAAGTTCTCGAAATGCTCTGAGCATGACGTATACATGTCTACAGTTACATTTGGGGTATTCACGCTTTGTGTGCACTTGAGCAGTTGAGCAGTTGAGGACTTTTACAAAAACAAAATGTATGGGGAAATACAACCCTGCGTTTCAAATCTCAACTCAACTTGTGCTCAACCCAGACCCTAGTCTACTTTTTGCTGTGCACTTGAGCAGAAAGTGTTGCACAATATGGTAATTCGCTGCCTTTTCAGCACTGCACGCATTTGTCATTTTTTAGCCATTTCGTGATATGAAAAGCCACGAGTTACCTTATACTCGCTAAAGAAGAAGAGCGCCAAATTTAAAATAATCAAATTGTTTTAGCGCAAGTAAAAAAGGTTGTGGCTTTTTTATGCGAAATTGAGTGATTTAGACTTAATTACTTGTTGTTGGAGTTAACGCAAGTAAAAGAGTAAAAATAGATGCGAATTGGAAAATGCTGGGGCTGTTCTACGCTTAATATATGCTGGAACTGTTGCGGAGTTGCCCTCAGCATTTAAACAAATCGGTTTTCCTCGAAGGGAATGAGCACGTTCTGGCGCCAGTCAGTTGACCTAGGGATGTGGAAATGGTCACCACGATGCGAGAGTATAATTGCATTTATGTCCTCATGATAATTATCTAGAACTTTATCAGCTTGTGCGCCGCCACGCTACCCCATTTTTTCTGTATTATAAAAAGTTAGTTTTTCCACAATGAATTTGTTTTAGCAGACGAACCTTCAATAAAATTGATTTTATCCAAAGCCTTTTGAGCAACAGCTTCAATCAGCATAGACTTTACGCTCTGTCTTTGCATTTTTAAATAAAAATTTGTATTTTTATGATTATTTGCAGCAAAGACATGAAAGAAGCAGCACAACACAAACTCAAATATGGTTTTTCTATAATTGTTTCGTTTTTGCAGCAATAAAATAATGAAAATCTGTGTAATCCATAGCAACTTTAACTGCAGGATCTATTAAAGTAGATTTTATGTTCTTACTCTGCATTTTTCAAGTTTTTGAATTTTAATGTCAATTGTACTAATTCACAAATGTAAACAAACTCTGGGAAGAAGAAGAAAACTGCTCAACTCCACACATAAACTCAACAGGAGGCTTTGGACTGTGCACTTTCTGCTCAACTGCTCAAGTGCACACAAAGCGTGAATACCTCAATTATATCTAATAAACTTTTGAGAAGTAATTAAAAAAAGATTTTTTTTTTGATAATGTTACATGCATTAAAAATAGTTTATTAAAGCAATTAAAAATTTTTGTATAAATATCTACTGACTTTATATTGCGCATAAAAAAAGTAACAACCAAAAATGGTATTAGAGGTATATTTGTTTATTCGATTGCTATTATACTATATTATTGCGAGAAGTTAAGCCTCATTTAATTCTAAACAACAGCTAGTATAATCAGTTAGTTGTAATTAACTTTAATGATATGGAAACTGCCATAATATGATTGTATCATCATTGATATTTGTTAAAAGCAACAGTAGACAATAATGAAATTGCATTAAACTTGACCACATGATACGCTTTGCACTTAAACCAATGTAAACATAACTCCATGCACACACCTGTAGCTACACATGTGTGTTGTGCACACTGCACAATGGGCCCGCGTCGCCAGATTTTGGCCAAAAGTCCCCCAAAAGAAAGTCAAACTTTGGACAAAATGTAGCTACGAAATCTTCATTCACTTTATTATTTATAAATATTACTTCAGAAAAAAATAAAATTGAGCTTCAAAACTTTTTGGTTTTAAATATTTTATTTATTTATTTATTTTTACACTGTATGCTTAAAGTTTAAAACTAAAGCTACAGAGAGGAGGACAGCCATAGCTACTAAGGCTTTCGGCTGGTTCTTATTGAGATCTTATCATATAACAATTTGTTAACTATTAAATAATTAAAAGGATTTAGAAGTAAGTATATAATAGCTGAACATAAATACAATGATTAAGATCTAATTATGATATACGGTATAATGAAATAAAGCTACAAAAGTTTTATAACTTTGGTTGTTTTGAGAAATTTAAGGATATTTAGGAGGTTTTTGGATGAGGGCTCGGCAAGAAGGTGTATTAAATTTTGGCTCTGAATATTATTTCGATGAGTTTGCAACGATGTGCAATCATTTAGAATGTGCTCTATTGTTAGAGTAGCATCAGTGTCGCAAAATGGGCAGTGATTATTGCTGCGCTGTAAAAAACGGTACTCGTGTGTTAATCTTGTGTGTCCGAGACGTAGTCTAATAAGTTTGATTTGATGCTTTCTTGGCAGTTCAATAATTTCTTTTTGTTTAAGATAATTGTCAATATTTTCATTGTTTCGGTTAAGATTTTGGTACCAGATTGAAGTGCGGTGTATTAAGTCTGTGTTCTTGTTGAGGAATAATTTTTTAACATGTCTATTAATGTCTGTTTGGTTTATATTTGATGATGTGATTAGTGGAGAATTTGTTGCCTTTTTTGCTGTCTCGTCAGCATATTCATTACCTCTTATACCGACGTGACTGGGAACCCACAATATTTTAATTTTTGGGTAATGTTTTATTAACAGCGTTCGAATGGTAGCTGGATAGAAAGAATAGTTACCCACATTCTCTATAGATTCAATTGCTGATAATGAGTCAGAGCATATCATTATTTTCCCAGGCATTTTAGTTGCAATGTTTACTGCTTCAAGTATAGCGATTATCTCTGCAGTGTATACCGATGAATAACTTGGTAGAATTGCGAGTTTAATAGCTTCATTCTCAGTTGTTATCGCATATCCAATAACTTCATTGTTAAGGGATCCGTCTGTGTATAGGAGAGTGTGATCGTTCCTGCTTTGCTTAATTTCTCTAAATTTTTGTATGTATATATCCTTACACGTAGAGGATTTGTGGAACGCTTTAAGTTGTGTTTCAATAGCATCCTCTTTGAGATGCCACGGGGGGTCTGCCTTGGGACCTGTTTTATTTAGAGAAGGTTTGATGTTTAGCATCGAACAGATGTTTATGCATTTTTGAATGGTAGAGTTTTTATATTTTTTACTGTTTTTAGTTGTTATATTTTCTATTATTTGCTTAAGCGGAGAATCAAATGAATGGACTATAGTATTAAATAATTTAGTTTGTAGCTGTTGGGTTCTTATTTCAATTGTCGCAACGTTTGCCTCAAAGTATAAATTGCTTATTGGTGTTGAGCAAAATGCTCCTAACGCAATGCGTATCGCCGTATTTAATATTGTTTTTATTGGTTTTAGTGTTGTTTTTGCAGCCAGTCCATATAATGGTAAGCCGTAATCTATTTTAGATAATAATATACTTTTGACAATTTGAATTAGTGTGTGAGGGTGACAGTTGAACTTTTCATTAGAAAGGCATTTTATTATATTTAATGATTTGTTTAGAGATTTTTGCAAGTTTTTAATATGTGGTGTCCATTTGTATTTTGAGTTAAATGATAGTCCAAGGAGTTTTAACTCCTTGACCGTTTCTACTGTTGTTGTGCTAGTTGAGATGCGACATATACAGTTTCTTTTCCTGCAAATATGGATATGTTTGCATTTTGAAACGGAAAGTACTGCGCCAGATTCATTGCACCAATCTGTTATGTCTCCAAACAAATTTTCGAGATCGATGTGGATATTTTTTTGTTTTTTCAGGTCCGCTATTATGTTATAATCATCCGCATATGCTATGAATTTTATATTTTTGTGTGTAGTAATGGTGTCTGATAGACTATTGAAAGCGATAAGGAATAGAATTACTGAAAGAGGAGATCCTTGAGGGATTCCATTGTGTAAAGGATACATATTTGAGTATTTTTGGTTGACTCTTACTCTAATCTTTCTATTAGACATAAATTGTTTGATGTAATTAATTATTAAAGGGCCACAACCCCACTTAGCCACTTGTTTGATAATAGTGTGTTGGCCAACTTTTTCAAACGCTTTTGCAAAGTCAAGTGAAATAATGGAGATGTGTCTTTTCTCTAATATGGCTTTATTGACAAGAGCGTCTACATATAGTAGACAATCTGCAGCCGACTTTCCCTTTTTGAAACCAAGTTGGTGACTATTTAGAAGTTTATTAGATGTCACAAACCACCACAGTCTTTTGGATATTATCTTGTCTAAGACTTTTGAGAGGCATGAGTTGAGAGATATTGGTCTATATGCTTCTATTGATGTTTTATCTTGACCTTTCTTATGGATTGGGATTATTGTGCTTGTTTTATAAATTTGTGGGATGTAGTTTTTTAGAACGCTATTGTAGAATGTAATGATTCGGATTTTTAATGATTTGCAAGTATTTTTTATCATCGCATAATCGATTTTGTCATATCCAGGTGTGTGTCCTTTTAGACAGTTTAATGCTGATGAGAACTCTAAGAAACTTATCTCATTTTCTATAGATTTTGCTCTTCCCTTTGGTGGGCTGTATTCGTTGTTGACGTTAATCGTTTGTTTAGCAGTAAGAAAAGCGGAAGAAAATTTGTTATCTTCAGATTGAACAGACCAGTGCTTAGAAAACGCATCTGCGACTTCACCTGTATCTGTAACCATTTGATTAGAGAGATTGTCTTTCACACAGTGAATTGAAGTGGATTTATGCATGCCACAAAATTGTCTAATTTTGTTCCATATGAACTCACTTTTTTCATTTGGTCGTATGTTTGATGTTAGTTTATGTATGCTTTCTGCTTTTTGTGTTCTTATTTTCCGTCTGAGTTCTGCATTTGCTTTTCTATATTTAATTATATTTTCAAAGTTCATATTTCTGTTAAGTTCTCTCCAAGATATTTTTTTTTTTCTTTTAAGTTTCTCTAAGTCATTGTTCCACCAAGGGACATTATACGGCATTTTAGGAGGTTGGGAAATAGATATACTGTTGTACGCACTTTGTAAAATAATTTTATTGATGTTGCTTGCTTCTTTGTTAATATTTGTGGAGTATGGAATTTGCGTGTTCAAAGTATTTGTAATATGTTCAAATTTTTCCCAGTTGGCTCGTCTAGTAATGAATCTTCTTGCGTAGTTAGATTGTGCTTTGTTTGTAATGTTGTTGAACATATCAATTGTGATGGGAAAATGATCACTTCCTTGGAGAGTGTTGCTAATTTGGAAGTCACAATGTAGTCTTAAATCATTTGAACAAATTGACAAGTCAATGTGTGTAAAAGAGTTGTGTGTAGAAAAGTGTGTTGGTTTGCCATTATTTAAAATGATGTAATTATTATCGTGAAAAAACTTTGCTAAGATTTTTCCTTTACTATTACTTGTTGGTGAACCCCAACATATATTCCAGCTGTTAAAATCACCTGTAATTAGTGTGGGTGTATTTGTATTTGAAAACATTATTTCAAGGTCTTGTCGTGAGAATTTTTGATGAGGAGGAATGTAGGCGGCTATAATCTTAAATTTTTTTTTTGACTGTATTTCGATCGAAATAGCATCAAAAATATTCCCAATGACAATGTTTTTGTGCTGAATTGATTTATGCACTAAAATAGCCACTCCACCTCTCGCAGAAGGGGAGACGGTTGGGTAGATTTTGAAGTTTACTGGTATGGGAAGTTTATGGAAGGATGTAGAGTGGGTTTCTTGGAGGGAGATAATTTTTGGGCTATATTGTTTTATTAGAATTAAGAGCTCATTGTAGTTGTTGATGTAGCCATTAATGTTCCATTGCATTATTTTGAGGGTCATTGTTAGTATTATAGTTAGATTTTTAAATTCTTAGATAAGTATTTAACTTAATTCTATGTATATTATGTGAAGTTTTAATTAGTTATTTTTGTTAATTAAGGTTAATTTTAGATCGTTTTTTGTATTCGGGATAGTTTTAAACTTAGATGTAGTAGCTGGCTTACTTACTCCCTTAGTTTTTTTTAGGTTTCTCTTGTTTTTGTTTGAAAGTTTGTTGGGGTATATCTCTATTCTCTGTTTGGATTCGGCTTTAAGGTAATCTTCATCGGTGCTGATCGGCATGTCGTCTTCGTCTTCTGTTTCCAGTTGGGTTTTGGTTGTACCTGATTCTTGGATATCTTCTTGGATTATGCTTGAGTGTTCCATAAGTTTAGATGTGGACGCTGTTGGTGCGCTAATTTTGTTTGGTGTTCGTTCTCTTACACTGATATTTGTGGTCTCTCTTTCGGAGTCGACCAGCATATCATCATAAGAAATGATCCGTCTAGCGTTTCCTTCTATTATTTGAGTATTGTTTTGGGTTTTCGTTAGTGGCATGGAAAGTGAAGTGTGGTATTGCGGTGCTCTAGCTTGGTTTGTTTTGGCTACAGAAGAGTACATTGCACCATCGTGTGGGTGTCTGGATTTATAGAGTGTCCAGGCGTTTCGGTTGGTCACTTTTTCCTTTACCTTTATTTCCTGCACTTCTTTATACATTTTAAAGATAGGGCATTTCCTATCCTTTGCGTGGTGATTGTTGGAGCTTATTTTTTTTTCGCGGCAGTTAATGCAGCAAGGGTCACGTTCGCATTTTTCTCCGGTCTCAGCGTCGACATGTTGCTTTTGGCTGCAGTTGTTGCATGTTTCGTCATTTTTACACATTTTGGCAATGTGTCCCATGCGTAAGCACTTATTGCAGCGCAACGGGAGAGGGACGTATGTCCGAACTTCAACTCTTTCGTACCCTATATAGAGGTAATGTGGTATATCGGGTAGGTCGAATGTGATAATGTTTAGTCCCGTTTCTGTCAGTGTGCCGTCTTTCATTTTCATAATTTTTTTAATTTCATGCACTTTCTGATCTTTTAGCTCTGCTAAGCTTTCAGACTCAGGTATTCCCCGCAAATCATTTGAGTATATAATGCCTTTGGCATAATTCAAAGTTTTGTGCTCTGAGACAATTATTGGTATATTCATTATCTCGTTGAGCTTAAGTAGTTTTTCCGTCTGGCCTTTATTTTTTGTTTTAATCAGAATTTTCCCGTCTCGCGTTTTTTTGCAAATTGCAACTTCGCCTCCACAGGTAAAATCAATCGTTTTTTTTATTCCAAACGGAGAAACATTAGCCAGTGATCCATTGTCTTCTTTAATTATCATCAAAAATTTGCCATCTAGGGAAGGGGGCGGCCTTCTCCAGATGTCAGGAGGGTCCGGCATGCTGCCGGTTTTTGTTGTTTTTAGTTAATGCAGTTGTTTTGTTGATGTGCCGATAGAGACAAAATCTATTTATAGACGCTACAGTTATATGACTTAGTTTTGTTTTTGCTTGTCCGCTTTGTGCTGAATTGCTTCGATGGGTTTTGTTTGTGAAACGCGACCGATCGACTCGACTGCTTAAAGTGAACTGGTTTTAAATATATTCGAGTAGTTATAAAGATTTTGGTGGTTTTTTTTATCATTTGGCTACATTGCTTTAAGGGTACCTCCGACTACCACTCGATATTTGATAAAAAAAATTATTAAAAATTGTACTAAAATGTACAATAAATGTACAATTTGAAAATTGACGAAAAAACGTAAAAATGTAAATATGGATTTTTGAAATTTCTTTTTCGAAAATTAAAAGAGCATGCCCAAAAAATTCTAACTTTTAAAAACCAGATTGATTGGTAGTGTCGTCTTTTTGTAATTGGCTTTTGGGTAAAGGCTATTTTTTCAATGTATGTGGAGCCCATATCTACCTCTGTATGAAGTATGGTCCAATTGCAACGAACAGGTTTTTTTTTCAATAAGGTTAAATTTTTTTTTGTTTTTTTTTTTAAATTTTTTTCAGTTTGGGCCTAGATTATCTATATCTTAAATGAATCTGAGGAGGCTCAAACTTCCCAGGAAAATAGTTCAATCCTTTACGAACAAGTGTGTAAAATTTCATCACTCTAAAAATATTATTATGGAAATGCCAAAATATGACAATCTTGGCCCACAGTGCACTGTAGGGCCGCCATTTGCAATCACCGATGTGGAGCGTGCGCGCATGCTGAACGCATCCGCATCCGTTTCCGGCAGCCACTAACAACACGAAACCCACGAATCGGAAGTCGGTGTTGTATGGTCTGTTGCGTACGTTTGCGCCTGCATCACATGCACCTGGTCACACTGGGCGCATATCTCTCTCGCTCTCGCTTTTTGTCCGTGCCCGTGTCCCAGTGAGTGAGTGTGTCACCTTGGTCATTGCGTGGCTAAGCACTACAATGTGCAGTGTAATGAAAACTAATTAGAATGCTAGTTTGGTTACTCGGCCAGCAAATGGAACATTTTTGCATCCAAAAGCCAAGTTTTTATTTTTTAAATGTATCTGCTGAAAATGTTTGTGGTTTGGGTAACTCCATAGCCGCAACATATTTCAGAAAGAGTCTTCATTGAAAAACATCTGCGAGAGCGTTACTTTTAATTGAATTAAGAATTATTTGGGTATCTATTTTTGCCAAAAGGATTATAAATACTCGTACTTGAGAGAGCTGAAAGAACAAGATTAACTAAAAATTTCTGACGTTCGGCAAACAGTTTTCGAAAGGGAATGGTGTTTTATTAATCCGGTAATGGTACCATGCGAAATCATAATTTTTTCCATAGCAAATAACGTATCCCAAGTTGCGTCGTGGTTTGCCCAACTTTCCATAGGTGAGTTACGCCATTTTATTGATATAGATTATAGAACATATGCTCGTTTAAGATGTCTCTCTGGTGTGTAAACTTGTTAGAATCGCATGCAAAGTGTAACGACCTCTGGTTTCGTCCAGAGCAACGGCTGGGGTAGTTCAGCTATGTACAATTGAACAGACTCAATAATTTAATGTATATTATGCCCCTTCGTGGCGATACGCTCACCCAGATATTAATCCTTGCAGCAAAACTTGGCGTGGCTCGTTCACGGAACGTATAAACTCCGACGCATTCGCACTCGGTGCGATACTATTTAAAAATATCCTTATATTCGTCCTTTGCGACAGTTCTATATTTTATATTACACGTAACGCCTTTGTGATTGCGGCACTGAGTCTAATTCGTTTTACTTTCACTCACTGACCGAGACCCATCTCGGTGCGCTAACTCACTAAGACTTTCTTCGTTTCACAAACTCAGTAAGACTGTCCCGATTTGGCTTGCGATTCGCCCCATATTGGGCTCGATCGCCGCCAAATCCTGAAATTCCCGCCCAGGCGGCAACTTGCCTCCTCACAAAAGTTAAAAGTTTACTTCATTACTTTTTTTTAAGGCAAATTCATTACCATACTCTTGAGTGAGTTTTTATGAGACATCGACTTTTAGCGAAAGACAGTCAAAATCTTCCCCCATAGGAGAATATCGACTCACAACCTCAATATAAAAGCCAACCTTCTACACCTATTATTAATAATAATTGCTAGGACGAGATCAAATAAAGAAATTCAGAGTTATAGTAAATATTCATTTGGGATTCGGGATGCAGCTCGCCAAAAAAGTCTGCGGTGGGTGTCCGGAGCAGAACTAAAACGCGTCTTAGTAATTGTAAATGCCATTACGGCTCATGTTTTGTTTTGCCTAAATTGTTCATATATTGTAACAACCATAATATCATAGTTCACAATAGCGCTAGAACATATGATACGTTCACAAGCTCTTTTTGCTATTGTAACGAAAGCTCCGCTGAGCTTTCTGTTAACGCAGCAGCCTAGCGCCTGCATATGTAATTATCTTTTATCACTTCTGTAACTACGATCGCCATGGAATAAACGTATTAGAGCAAAAGCGCATCGAGTGTTTTTTACTTATATATATTTGCTTTATTTCGCGCAAAAGGTGGGCAATTTGTGTCTCTCCTCAAAACATTGGTGACCCCGCCGTGATTCGTTTTTAAAATCGTAGTTACAGAATTAAATAATTCATATCGGTTGAGTTATTTTTAGCTGTTTTTGCACAATTCGGTGTGAAACACATACTTATACATATTCGCTACCGCGTACAAGCTTGCATATATACGTACATATGTGTAACAAATATTCGTGCGTGTGTTGCGTATATAAAACCAAATTCATTTGTTATAATTAAAATCAATGTTTGCGCGATCTTGCAGCATATAATAATAATTATTCAACAAATTATTCTTTTCGCCAACATACATTCATACGCATGTGCATACATACAGATGTATGTACATCAGTTGCATCACCTCACGTTCATCGGTTTCGCGCATTTTTTCGTACACATACACACACAAACATACGATCGTAACTGTGCATTCTATGTGAAGCAACACAACGTGAACATACGACAAATTTTCGTGTCTGCTTTGCTTCGTAACGGCATATACTTTTTCATCTTTGCCTATTCTCAAAAGTACAGTGTGCTCTCGCTGTAACGTACTTTGCGATTGCTCGTGTTTGAACATAGTGTAAAAAATGGCCAGCGACAGAAGTGACATTAATGCAACAATACCAAGTGATGTTGCCTTTTATAAGGCAAAGGTTGAATCTATAACGCGTCAAACCAACGCATTACGTTCTTCTCTAACGCCCGAAGTGTCAACCAATTTCAATAAATCAGATCTGACAGCACGTATTGAGTTCGTTGACGAGTTAAATGCTGAATTTCTCACAGCGCCGTCCAGCCTGGAAAGGCTTGACTTAACAGAGCTCGTTGGTGATGCGCGTCTCAATTCGCAAATATTTATTTAAAAATTAAAGCAAGTCTAAATCATGAATTGGCAACGCATAACACTCATCATGCTAACTCTACAACAATTATGCGCAACTTCATTGAGGACACAACATACAACACATCAGTGCGTAAATCACGGCTGCCCAACCTTAAACTACCACAGTTTAATGGCGGATATGCGGAATGGCCTGATTTCTATGCCATGTTTACTTCAGTCGTCGATCAGGATCAAGAGCTAAGTAACATCGAAAAGTTTCAGCATCTACGTGGAAACCTTGGAGGTGCTGCACTGGGTACAATAAGTTCACTCGAACCATCCGATGCGAACTATCAAACGGCTTTAGAATTACTTATTAATCGATTTGATAACAAGTTGCTCAATTTTCAGACACACGTAAAAGCTATTTTTGAGCTAAGTGGTGCCCAGAAGGGAGTGTCAAGCAGCTTACGTTCTCTGAGTGACCAGATGAACTCGCATTTACGAGCCATTCGCACACTTGCTTCGTCTGCTGAGATTCTGGATGGCCTTTTGATATACATCGTTGTGCAGAAATTGGATGACAAAACCCGAGAGAAATGGGAAGAGGATTTGCCATCGGATAAACTCTCGAATTGGGCTACAATGGCTTCATTTCTGGAAAAAAGATGTCGGACTTTGGAAAATATGGATAATGCTATGGTAACACACACACCTAGCAAACAGGTGGGAAAAAGCCAACACAAATATAACCATAATTCACTTGTTTCCACATCTATCAATACAAATCATCCATTATGCATATTTTGCAGTAGTCAAGAACATTACTTGTCAAAATGTACTCGTTTTCTCAGCCTAAGTCCCAGATTACGTATTATCGAAGCCAAGAAAATGCATCTGTGCCTGAATTGCCTTCGCAAGGGCCATAGTTTGCAGGAATGCAAGTCAGGACTCTGCAAGCATTGCCACAAAAAGCATCATACATTATTACATTTGTCATCCAATGAAAATTCATCCGCATCATCTGTACCTTCACTGACATCACCATTGTCACATACTGAATCGCAGTCATCATCATCTCTCGTATCATTTTCACAACCATCACACAAAACTCTAAAAAACTTGCCTCCTGATTACGTATTGCTAGCAACTGTAATCGTATTCGTAAAAAACCGTGTTGGTTCGCTCATACCTTGCCGCGCTATACTTGATTCTGCATCACAGCTTAATTTTATAACTACTCGCTTAGCAAAGCAGTTACAACTGAAAACGCACCAGTGTCACACTTCAGTATCTGGCATTGGAGAATCGACTCTAAATTCGGATAAGGCGGTCGATATTATCACACAATCACAGGATGGCACCTATCGTGCATCCTTCACAGCTGTTGTAACGCATACTATCACCGATTATCAGCCACACTACAATTTAAATGCTTCTGGGTGGAACATCCCTGAACATATCACGCTTGCAGATCCGCTCTTTTATAAATCTCAACGTATCGATCTTCTTATTGGAGCGGGTCTCTTTTTTGATTTAATGTGTGTAGATCAAATACGCATTGCTGATGGCTTACCATCGCTTCAAAACACAAAATTAGGTTGGATCGTCTCTGGAGGCATCTCAACCATGCACATCAAGCCTACATCACTTGCTGCAACTTCAAAACCACTAACAATAAAAACTGAAGACAACTCACTTGCTGCCATTGTCAAGCGTTTTTGGGAGATTGAAAACAATTACTCTTCATCGCCTTCGATTTCTGATGAGGATGCGCTCTGCGAGCACCTTTTTCAGAAAAATTATACTTAGACCTTGAGAACGGTCAATATTCTGTTCGTCTCTCTGCTAGTACTGGATTTGAAGCTCTTGGAGATTCATATTGCCGTGCGTTTCGTCGATTTAAAAGCTTGGAAACCAAGTTGGCAAAGAATCCAGCGACGAAAGCACAATACACCGAATTCATTCAGGAATATCTCAATTTAGGCCACATGTCGCTCACTTCGAATCTAACTCTATTCCATCAATTCTTTTTACTGCATCACTGTGTACATAAGCTCGACAGCAGTAGTACAAAACTCCGTGTCGTCTTTGATGGTTCAGCCAAAATAACAAGTGGATATTCGCTTAACGACTTACTGTTAGCAGGTCCAACTATACAGCCTGAAATATTTAACACACTTCTTCGTTTTCGATTCTTTAAGGTTGCTCTTTGCGGGGACATAGCAAAAATGTATCGCTGTGTGTGTGCATGTCTCACCCAGACGCCTATCTGCAATGCATTCTTTGGCGCAACAACCCTACTGAGGAAATTCAAATATATAAGCTGGAGACGGTAACCTATGGGACAAAACCTGCTGCTTTCCTTGGAATCAGAGCGATGCATCAACTGTCGTTTGACGGGGAAAAGGCCTTTCCCATTGGAGCAAAAACCGTACGCAGAGACTTTTACGTAGACGATCTCATGTCTGGCGGTGAAACAGTTGAAGAAGTCAAGGAGATTCTACGCCAGGTCAAAGGATTGCTTCAAAAAGGACACTTTTCCATACGCAAGTGGTGCTCAAAGAACAGAGTGCTTTGTTTGGCGAACCTGATTGCGATCGTAAAAGTTAATGAAGTTTCATGATGGAACTGACATTGCCAAGGCTCTGGGATTGGTTTGGAACCCAAGCTCAGACAACTTATTGTTTAACTTTTCTCAAATTATGCCTGAGGGTCCAGTGACCAAGCGCAGTGTGCTATCGACAATAGCAAGATTTTATGACCCCCTGGGCTTAATATCAGCAATCATTACTAAATTCAAAATCTTCTTCCAGGCATTATGGAAAGAAAACCTGAGCTGGGATGCAAGTTTACCGCAACCTCTAGAGTTGACCTGGCGTGACCTGACATCCCAACTATCGATGGTGGAAAACTTTAAATTTCCACGTTTTGCTATGCTGCCGCAAGCGTCGTTGCAAATACACGCCTTTTGCGATGCCAGCATTTCAGCATATGGAGCATGCATAAACCTTAGATTGGAAACAAATGGACCTGTATCATCGCATCTGCTCTGCTCTAAATCAAAGGTAGCACCTTTAAAAACAATAACTGTTCCAAAGCTGGAACTATCAGCAGCGCTCTTGTTGGCAGAACTTGTCGCCAGCGTATCAGAGAGTATATCATTTCCCTGTGAATTCCACTGCTGGTCGGACTCAACTGTCGTTTTGGCATGGATTTATGAAATACCATCAAAATTCAACATTTTTGTAGCCAACAGAGTCACACAAATTCAGGATATGACAAAGGGAATGATATGGCATCATGTCCCAACTCACGCAAATCCGGCGGATATACTGTCTCGAGGCTGCACTTCTAGAGAACTGTTGGAACTTCGTTTATGCATCAACGGCCCAGAATTCCTGCTTCTAAAGTCTATGGAGTGGCCATCTATCGCGCTACAGTCTACAGACGTACCGGAGCGTCGTCGCACAACTCTGCTGTTATCAGCGCAGCAAGATGTATCTTTTAACTGCAAGTACCAAAATTCTTTTAACAAGCTTCAACGTGTGTTTGCATACGTATACAGATTTTCTCGTCAAGAATCATCCTCATGAGAAAGGAGAACTGTCTGTCGATGAAATATGGAATGGCACATGTCTGCTCTTGAGGAATATCCAGCAGTTTTCTTTTGCCGAGGAACTTCGTGCGCTAAGGAAAAATCTACCAGTTTCATCCAAGAGCAAAATCTACTCTCTTAATCCCGAAATTGGCACTGATGATTTGCTTCGAGTTGGTGGCAGGCTTCAGTACTCACATTTGGACTACAATGCAATGCATCCCATATTGCTTCCGAAAAACCATCCAGTGACAATGGCTTTGATTGCGTACTACCACCAAAAATATTTACATGCTGGTCCTCAAAGTCTGCTCGCTTCGATACGTCAGAAGTATTGGCCAATCGGTGGCCTAAAACTGGTGTCGAGCGTCGTAAATAAATGCGTCAGATGTTTTCGGATGAAACCTATTACTTTTGAGCATATAATGGGTAGATTGCCTGCAGACCGCGTACAACCAAATCCCGCGTTCCATACTACTGGAATTGATTTCTGTGGCCCATTCTAGGACTAGGAATAAAACAAATGCTACATTTCAGCCTTTATTTGCTTTTCAACAATGGCAATACATTTAGAAGTCGTACAAGACTTGTCAACAGCAGCATTCATCGCGGCTCTACGTCGTTTTATAAGTATTAGAGGGAGTCCACGAACCATTTGGACAGACAACGCTACAAACTTTGTTGGTGCCAAGAATGAACTCGAAGAATTGAAGCAGTTATTTCTTAGCCAACCTCACATATCTTCTGTGTCATCAGCTTGCTCGTCCAACGGTATTGACTGGAAATTTATTCCGCCACGATCACCACATTTCGGTGGTTTATGGGAAGCTGCGGTCAAATCTGCTAAGTTCCACTTTTATCCTGTCGTCGGCCTATCCATTCTAACTCTTGATGAATTTCAAACACTTGTTTATGAAATTTCAGCCATGCTTAATTCACGTCCACTTTCATCAATTACAGAGAATCCATCTGATATTGATGTGCTCACTCCTGCTCACTTTTTAAAAGGTTCAAGCTTCACCAAGTTTCCGGAACCAGACGTAACTCACCTCAGCACCAATCGTCTCAGTCGTTGGCAACGAGTGACGCAGATGCAGCAAGCTTTCTGGAAGAAATGGACCACTGATTACTTGTCTCAGCTTCAAGAACGAGGCAAGTGGCGAGCTGGAAGACCAAACCTACCAACAGGAAGTGTCGTGCTTCTGAAGGATGACAACTTGCCATGTCTAAAATGGCAGCTTGGTCGAATCGAAGAAGTCATCCCAGAAAAAGATTGCATCATCAGAGTCGCTATGATTCGCACAGCTACGGGTCTTATCAAAAGAGCCGTCACCAAATTAGCCGTTCTGCCCGTTGAGACCAATCTTGTTGAAAGCCTGACTCTTCCAATGAGGGGAGTATGTCCGGAGCAGCACTAAAACGCGTATTAGTAATTGTAAATGCCATTACGGCTCATGTTTTGTTTTGCCTAAATTGTTCATATATTGTAACTACCATAATATCATAGTTCATAATAGCGCTAGAACATATGATATGTTAACAAGCTCTTTTTTCTATTAAAACGAAAGCTCCGCTGAGCTTTCTGTTAACGCAGCAGCCTAGCGCCTGCATATGTAATTATCTTTTATCACTTCTGTAACTACGATCGCCGTGGAATAAACGTATTAGAGCAAAAGCGCATCGAGTGTTTTTTACTTATATATATTTGCTTTATTTCGCGCAAAAGGTGGGCAATTTGTGTCTCTCTTCAAAACAGTGGGTTTGTTGAGGCTTTCCTGCAATATTTTATAGTACCAGTTCGATACCCAATTAGCAAGTGAAGAAATTTTTTCTTTAAGCAACAGGAAAGAGATGGAATGAAACAGAAAAATAAACTACCCTTAACTCTACTACAGATACTTTATCAAGTTTTAAAAAAATCCAGTCTTGTGCTGTTTGCATTTTCCAGACAATATGCTCGTCTTTACTAACGCTACCACCAACTTTCAACAACGCGTACTTTACCTCCTTTAGCAGTTAACGAAATTGGGGCACTCGGCTCCAGATGCCATCGCAAAAAGCTCCCCGCCAACTGGCGATTATAAGCGGAAGCCAGCCAGCTACCGCATTTGCTCCTGCTAGAGAAACGAAATAAAACGAAAACAGGCAACAAACGCGAAGTTTACTCATGTCCCATGCTGATGCAGCCAGAGGCAGTCGAAATATAGGCATAGAAAACTTGTCAACACCCAATTCCACCTCCGAGGATAACAATTGGCAGCTGAATCGTAAAATCGACGGCCTCTTATGCGTCTTTGACCAATTCTGGAGATGCAACTGCAGATTCTGCAATTAGTCCAAAATGTCTCCAAACATTAAAATTGTCGTTTGGAATGCAAATAGCATAGTCAACAAAGCTCTAGACATTCAAAAATGTTTAACCTACGAAAATTTTGATATACCTCTGCTCTCAGAAAACTACTTCCATATCGTCAGTCTACTGTCCTACGAGTATTCTGGGAATTCGTTTTGGATTGATGATTGGTGCGCCCAATTTAGCCAAAACGAATATATTATGTGATTTGAATCCGACTATCAAATCGAATTGGCAATAAAGGCTCAAAAGTGCACGATATAAACTAAAATAATTATTTAATTAATCTTTGACATTCTTAGTAGATCCTCTTAATGCTATTTTCAAGTTACACATTTATTGATAAATATTTTTTTTTATTTTTATTTCTTGCATAAAAAAAATTCCCTTTATATAGGAATAGAATAATCGTGGTGTACAAAGCTGACAAAGAGTAAGAGACATATGAAAAGACATCGACAACAAAATATGTGCAATGGGCAGCATGCAAAAACGAAAACGTACAAATTTATTCGTTTTCGTTTTCTGGGGCACGACCGATTTAATTTAATGCATTTCTAAAAAAGGCCCAATACTATTAAAAAATATTTGAATATTTTTAATGTTTCGAGATCAAAAATGAGACAAAGTCAGTTCCAGTTCGTGACGGGTTGCAACATGTGTGCTTTTTTTACTTCGTGAATGATTTTACTCTGGGAAACACTTCCCTCATTTCCATTCTTATAACTGGTTTAAAAGTTAAGTTATGCATAAGAATCAATAACGGACTTGCAAGTACTTTATAACTTTATCGACTTGTTTTTGCAAAGAATTGGACACTTCTCTATGCTCTCTGACATTCACACATGTTTGCATACCCAAATGACGCAAAAAAAAAAGAAAAAAGAAAAAAAAACACCCACGAATCTTTTGGGTAATCCCATAGAACTTGAAACTGAGCTAGAATGTGTCTGATTTTGACAAGTGTCACATGCAACATGGTAGCCGGGTTACATGTTAAATGTTCTTTCAACTGACACAAGGAATTTAATTTATTTTGTGAGCATCAAGACAAACATAGAGCTCGGCAGATGTCAAATTAACAGCATTTGAACGGAATCAACACCAATTGGCTGGAACTCTATGTGTGTGTGAGTGTGTGTGTGTGTGTGTGTGTGGGTGTTTTCCAGTTCAAATTTGGAATGTAAGGGAACCCTTAAATTTGTCAGGAAAGGGTAAAAAAACTTACCCACAAATTAAACATTATAATAATCAATTTGTTGTATAATTAGAAATGATGTGAAATTTGTTAGAAGCAACTAAAACTAATTAACATACCAGCTTACTAATATGTATATAAGTATATACTAACTGCCTTGTTATCTGTTAACAAGTTAAGACCGGCTAAAAGCTGATTAATGTTTATTGATTGCCTGTTATATGATATATACTCGTATACTCACTGACAATAGACCAGATTATACTAGCTGAAATACGATGCCTTTAGCCCTTCAATTGAATTGTTAAACTTAGTTGGTCATAATGAAGCAGCTTAGGCGGATCAAAAACTGAGCCATAAGCTGGCTTAGACTTTTAATTTTAAAAGTTTTAAAATGTGTTGAAAACAAAAAGTGTATAAAATTAAAAAAAAAAGAAAAGGCTTCCGTAGTTCCTTTTTAATGCAATCAACAAACAAAAGCCAATTGCCATAGTGGTAAAAACCGTCGACAGCTGTGGAAATGCGCTTTCGATTGTTGGTTGGCCAGGTTTGCTGAAGTAACCGGCAGCTTTGTAATAATTTTAAATATTATTTTTACCTGCCGTAGCACCTGGACTTCAACTATTGTCTGTCTGCCCGTGTACGTGGCTGCAGTGCAACTGCGATTAAGCACAGATTAAGTCGTAAATTACAGAATTTGGACAGCCCGCAGCTTACACATTCAATCTGTGAGTCCCGAAGTCTCTGAATATGTGTGCGTGAATGAGCGTAAGAGTGTAAGAGTGTTTGAGTGTATTCACAAACGTCATTGTTTTTATTTTAAAACTAGTTTAATTAAAAATCTCGTTTTATACGATTTAATATTTTTAACGGTGAATATCTTTACCCCTTCCATTGGAGGATCGAAAAAATCTTCAAAACAAATATCTTCACTGGACTAAATATTGATAGATGCGCAAAGGTCGTCCCACGCCATATGCAAGCAATGAATAAAAAAAGTTAAAATCCAATTTTATTACCCTGACTCGGGGCTCCATATACTACAAAGCGAATTAGCAGTCATGGTACATATCAGATAACTCACTTTGCCAGTTAAATACATTTATATACATTTTTTACAAATTCTTCGCAATATTCGAACCAAGCTAAACATAAGAAGAAGTTTCGATTTTACATTCATATTTTTACTAGGGGGATCCGCCCCCTGCAAACTTCGCACGACAACCCCCGTCATTTCTATACAATTCAAATCATTCTGCTTATAATATCTCTTGTATAATAATAATAATAATAAAGCGGATGGCTTTCCGACACGTGAACATGCCTCGTACAATTGATCATGAGAAAAATATCCATTTTCTAAGTTCAGCCCACAAAGCCTCAAGTATTGGCCTTGTGATTTGTTAATCGTCATGCCAAATGCACGGCGAATCGGAAATTGAATTCTTTTAAACTGAAAGGGGATATCCGTTGGGTTCATAGGAATGCTCGGAATCAGAACTTCCTCACCTTTAAATTTTCCTTTGAGTATCATCAGTTTTCTTACCACCAAACGTGTTATATTCCTCAATTTTGGTTGATTCTTATTTCGAAGCATGCAAATTACGGAGCCATCCTTTAGTTTTAATTTATGCGGTGGTAAGCCAGGCATACCCAAGGAGTTTAAAAATTCAGTTGGATAGTTGGTGGCTTCGTTTTCGTGTGTAACACGGTCAATAGATTTGAATGAATGCAAAGTACCAACGATTTGATTCTGTTTTACAAAGTTTAGGTCATCCACATCATTATTTTTAGCTGCTAAAATTGTTCGCTCACTCAACCATTCATTATTTTTGTGGTTAGCAACGATTCCCGATGTTCGGGAATACTTTCTTGATGATCTCCTCATTCGATGAGACAAAAGTGCAAAAAATCGTTTATTTCATCGGCAGCAGTCGATCTTGGAATGATTGAATGGGTGACGTACGACATCCTTCCAACAATATGGCGGCTATTCCAGAAGACGCAACTGCTACCCAATGTCGGATCTCGCACGATCAGTGGTTCCATTTTTTCGGTTCCTCTATTTTGGGTGTGGTTAGATATCTTTCTTGATTGCATCTTTAAATGTGAATTTTTCCGATATTTTAATATTTTCTGCTATTCGGTGCAAAATCTGTCCAGCCGTCCTTGAGTCAAAAATGGTGTAACTAACACAACTTTGGTATACCAAAGGTATAATAAGATTGTGCAAATGTATTTAACGGTCGGAAGGACACGTGGCTACCCCATAAACAGTATGTATTGTTGATGAGCATCAACAGTCGATATAGCCATATCTGTTTGTCCGTATGAGTAAAAGGATCTCAGAGACTATAAGTGCTAAAGAGCTGAAATTTCACCAAATGATGCACATAATAGTGACGCAGATGAAGATTTCCTATTTATGCCGATATCTGGCCCCCTGCCTCCGTAAGAGAATTTCGCGGTTAGTTCTTTTTATGTGATTTTTTTTTACGATGTTTTATGAGTTACTCTGTTAACCAGTGCTGAGACGAAGCCAACAAACCATAGATCATTAAAATCGGCCCCACCGTTCTTGAGTTATAAATGGTGTAACTAACATAACTCTCTTTTATATATATATATAGATTTAAAAGGCCAAATATTATTTTAAAGCAATTGACATGTAGATGACGCCGGCAGTAACAAAAGCAAAATATATGACTGATAGGCAAAGTAGATGCACAAACTTTACAAAAATAAAAAATTAGCTATAATAAAGGAAGCAGAGGGTCATCCAAACATTTGAGACTTTAACCAAAACTATCATTAAAACGGCTTGGGACGATTATTTTATTTGACTTGTTATTGTTTTTACACTTGCAACCCATTTACTATTTGTAAATTAAACGCTAATTTTCAAATTTACTTTGTGTTTTTAGCGCTTAAAAAAGTTATGTCTAGTAACTTCCGCCGCCAACTATCATAATTTGCTGGCGCCATCTAGCTGTCAATTCCACAGAAATGGGGCAGCACTGTTTACTCAGAAACGCTACTCATACAATACTTTTTGAGCGTAATATAAGTTGCACTCACAGAATTTTGCCATCTTGAAAGATGCAATTTTAATACTGAAGATAGATATCGTCAAATCTTTTGCAGAGACCGTATCATTTTCAATGTTTTTTTACCCACTTGCTGTTTCAGTTTCTATGACTTTTAATTTCTGCAAGACACAAATACATGATCATGTGTGTCCTGACATAAGGGTATGTTGAATTCGGTTTGGCGAAATAATGCCAGCCAGCCATTTTAATTTTAAGTCTTTCCGTGCTATGTTCAAGCAGCCGTATCGTTGAATTATGTCAGAAAACTGGGCACTTATTAATTTTTTTTACGTCCATTTTTTCAATGAAATCATTGCATTCCGATGCAGTTGCTCAGATAATTGGCTGGCAGCTCGTTTCTGGGGCTCTGTCAGTGGCATATCATTTTGAGGCTTTTTGAAATATTGTGTAAAAATAATTAACGACTTGCCGTGTGCATATCTGCATGCGTATCTGTATCTGGATGGAAACGCAGTGAAATGCAGTTTGGGCAAACAATCGGTATAATAAAATGTATGTAGCTACACACACACATACAGACACATGCCGATCGAAAAAGTATGGTTGTAGTGTGTAAAACAAAAGCCGTCATTGAAAGGAGCAAAGAGTTTGCAAGACAGCAGGAGCCTTTCAAAGGCTATATCACATTGTATGCAGTGCTTTTGTAACTCATACGCCATGTTGACAGCCACCCCCCTTTTGGGCTTTACACACACAAAGAAACAAAGACCCAGCCATTTACACTTGTAATTATGTAAGCTGGCCAGTTCGGAGCAAACGATTTTAATTTGTGGCTTCAACGGATTAAACGACAATGCAGCAGACGCAACAATCTGAACATTTATTACGTAGCCGCTCCGTAAAACTGTAGATACTTGAAACTTTGGCAATTGATGCAATTTCAGTTAATGTTGTGCTAAAAAGCCAAGTTTATTATGGCGTATAAGCGGCCAATTTTATTGGAGTTTAATCTTTTGCTTACTGACTTGCTCAAGTTTGGCTAAATATTTCAATAAACTTTTATAGAAATGGCAACAAAAAAAAGCAAAAGAACAAATTGAATAGCAGTTTTTTTTTCACAAAAAAAGAAGAGTCCCTAACGCAAACAGCGCTATAAAATCAACGGATGCGTGCGTGTGTATGTAAGTGGAAAATCTCAGAGCATCTAATATCTATGTTTTAAGTTAGCCAAGTGGCAAACCAGTCACTTAGCCAATTTTTCCTTTCAATATAAATAATCGACAAAAATTACAATAAAAATCAATTTCCATATTCAATTTTGCTAAGTGGCCGTCTCGCATTTTCACATTTCCACATTTCCACACTTACGCATTTCCATATTACTTGATTTCACTTCTTTTTTTTTTGCCATAACTTTTGCACGCGCTACATCAACGGCTGAAAAATGTATATAATAAAATGAGAAAATGAGCTTGCATATTTCCATTTCCTTTTCTTTTCTTTGCATGCAAATAAATAATATACAGATTTTCGTTTAGTTAAATGTTAACGAAATAAAGTAAAACTATGATATTACGCACAATTCCTCAACGTCAGCATTTCGAAACCATAGAATTCTGGGGACAGGGGCTTATTTGTGTGCCTTTAACGCGTCCGAGCTCCCCTGGACGGCCGAAAAGGCAAAGGAGCAAGAACTTCCACAAAGGCGAGAACAACTAACTACAATGACCGGGAAAGGGACATCTGGAGGGATAGCTAAACACCAGCCATAGTTCTAGACTCAGCGCCATTGTGTGACACATTTCCATTTATCGTAGTTCCAAAATGTTTTGAGAATTTCTTCATTTCTGCTTTGCTTGTTGGCTTTGTTGCTTTCTAACTTCTTTTTTTTTCATGCTTGTTCGTTTTTTTTTTGCTAGCATGCTTTTATTTACTGCAGCATTTGGGCGCCCTGCAATAAAGGCAAAAGTGAAAGGAGAGGTAAATATTACTAGAAAATAGTGCGCAAAAACGAACTAAAATGGGACAGCGGGGCAAAGGGAATATAAAAGTGCCAAATACCAACACGTTAAATTGAATTTAAAGTAAAATGAAATGAAACGAAATGAAATTTACCCTGTCAGCTAGTTGGCAAAGCCCAATGAAAAGTCCCTTTGTGTCCTTATGATAAAAAAGCAGTATAAGCAACAACAACAAAAAAAAAAAAAAACAATTGATATAAGCAACAAAAATTCAAAATGCAACCATAAAGCTAAAAAATTGCTTTTATCTGGGCTATAAGTTTTAATCGTTCCATATTGGAATTCCTATTTAAAGAAATGCATTAGGTTGAATCAGTCAAGGGCGGTAATCTACAGTGCACATTGGGCTAAATTGAAAAATTATTGGGAAAAATTGAAAAAACTTGTTGAATTTAAAAATGATAGCATTATAAAAATTGCACAGGATAGTTGATCGATTTTTCCACGATTACTTTTACCGCCCATATAAGAATACCTTGCGTACACGTAATTTTTAAAATTCAAAACATTTTTTTCAAGGCGGTATCCTCTTAGGTTTTTTTTTTTTCTAATTCCAGCTATTTTCTTTATAAAAACTTTCCAATCGGAAAAAAACTTTTTTTTGGTGCAGTACGACATTTATACCTCTTAGTTCAACCAATTTCTTCCGGTTATCTATGGGAGAAAATATGAAAAATCGTTTGCTGGTGGTTCGGGGGTATGGATGGAGTAGGTAAAAACCCGGAAATTCTACTGGGGGGAAACGGGATATTACATATTGATATAATGCAACAAACATCATCATTCATCAATGGTAGCACACACTATGACTATGACTTCAATCATTCTCGCGACACTTGAGCACAAATATTTGTAATAATAAACAACGTTTAGTTGCTATTCATAACTTTAAAATAACTTCACTTCATTCTTTTATTTAATTCTCCTTACGATCCTAATTCCGTACTCTAACCTTTTTTATCGAACTTCGTTCCCTATTGTCTCTCCACTCACACGTCACCTTGTTTGTTCTCTTCTTGTGTCTCCTGTGTTTTCCACATCCACGTCTTTGCACGGCTACTGCCAAATCTATTCTCCTCGTGTATCGTATAATTTACCCACACGGCATAAATGACTATCGACAGGCTGGGTTGGCAGTCGGCGTGGAGGTGTCTGTTAACAATTAATACTACCCTTCAATTCGGTTCGGGCCTGAATTAGTCATGAAATCATGGCTGAATTTTCAGTTCTAGCCATGAAGCTTAGGCGTAATCATCAGCTATGAATTCAGTGCTGTTTTTGACTTTAACTTTGAAAATTCATGACTGAAATCACAGGTGAATTTTATAAAAGTTGCACATGAATTCAGTGCTGATTTATTTTTAAAAGTCAGGTCTGAAATCAAAATTGAGTAAATAATACACTGCAAATTATATTCTTCATACATTTTTAGCAAGATTTTATTATAAATCTTAATTTAATATTATATATTTAATTTAATATTATATATTAAAGTGGATTGACTGCAGCCTTAAAATTGCTATTTTTTACAACTGCATTGCATTACGCAGCTGTGGTTCCCCCGGGACAGAGTCCGCTGTAACTGGTATTGATTCCAAAATGAAAAAATATGTTTTAAATATTACAATACCCATATTTTTTCAACTTCCAAGTAAAGAGTTTTAAAATTGCTTAGATCCTTTTAAGGCTGTCTTTTTTGTGCGCAGTTGTCTTTTGCTCTACATTGTTAATACCTTTAAAATGATTTTATAAAGAAAAAATAAAGCTTTAAATAATAATATTTAATAAATACTTATCTAGAAATTAAAATTTTCACAGCACCTGCACACACAAAAACCTTTCTCTTTGTGTAATAAAAGAAAACGTCAGAAATAGCTACGCACACAAGCGCAAACACCAATACTTATGTAAAGTCAAATAAAAAAATACAATTGACTTTTCTTATTTATCTTTGCTTATTCACTTTTTCCTTTGCTTGAATGTCAAAAGAAAGAGATAAACACATACATTTTGTCCTTGTTTCTCTTTCAAAGCCATGAGCGATCGCCTACTTTTCATGCCTGAATTCAGGACTGAATTTTTCAGGCCTGAACGACTGAACTGCAGGTTAGTTACATTTTATTTGCACTTAATATACGTTATATATAAAATTTAGATATACTTTATATATTATTATGGCGAGGCTAGATAGCCTCGTTACAATGTGCGAGACCAATGAATTAGAATTGAGAATTAAAGAAATACCTTAGTAAATGCCGCTAGCTCACTCATGAGAAAGCATAATTACTCTCTTTACTCTTTGTCAAATTACTTCTTTTAAGTTTTCCTCACTACAGAGCGTACTACTCTCATTTAACTTTCACTGTCCTCATAGTTTTATTTGCTGTACTTATGTTAGAAAGAGACCAAGGACATAAATTCACTGAGAGTGTGTACACCAAAAACACTCTACTCCTTTTCTCTTTTTGGCTTGTATCGAAGTACAGTAACTTTGAGGATCAGTACAGCTGCCAGTGTGCATGCATTAGCTTGTGTGCCAGCTCGTGCTTGCTTCTCTCTGTCTCTCTCTCACTTGTTGTTACTCTCACTGCAATGCCGTGGCCTGTGGCTTTGGTGCTGTTCGGTTGGCTACAAAATAAGATCGCGCTGCGCAAAGAACGATGTAGAAGTAGGCACGGGGGAGAAGGAAAGTCGTGCTTCTTGTGCGAAAAATATGAGAGAGTTACACAAGCAACAAAGCTAAGCAGCATCGCGTCATAGTTACATGTTTAACTCTTTGTGTATTTATTTTTATGCTGCTTTCTTACGCGCTCAGCGCAGAGGAATTACTATTGATTTTTTTCTATTCGCACTACTTATGCGATGGCAGAGCGAAGGTGATAAATAAAGTAAAATTGATGTTTAAAGATGTTTTTGTATGAATATTCGTAATTGAATAAAATATAAATAAAAATTTTAATATATTATTTACATTGACAAGTTTGCAATCTTGAACTCACTCTCACGTTTTTTTTTAGCTAATAAAATACATACATATGTCCATATGTGTGTACTTATAGAATATAGAGTGGGGCGAAAAAAGTTTTACTTCAAACGCGTGCTTGTACTGCACGTGAATTTTTAATTTTTTTTCAGAATTTTCCTTTTTATAAATCTCTATAGACTATAAGACCTTATTCTTATGTTAAAAACCGGAATGTACTAGCCGTGAACTTTAAAATGCTAACTAATAATTAATAATATTTTTTCAAGATACTGCTTTGCGACATTTTGATTGAAGATTGGCTACTCACAATTGAAATGACAGTGATTCTGCGACTTCTGCAATTTTATTCCTTTTTTGGAAATGTCCTAAAATAATTTTTAAATTTTCGTCGTTTTAAAATAGTAACAAAAAATTCGTTTTACGGAAAATTTCACTATATACTCATGTTTATAAAAAGATGCAAGTAAAATAATTCTTGTACAAAAAAGCAATGCACTTCAAAACAAATTCGTTATAGTGGACTTTGTTACAAGGAGGTTCGATTTAGTGATGAGCGATACTGTGAATTTGCAGTCACAGCGACAACTGTGACTGTGACAAAAACATATCAGTGACAAAAGGTCGTGACAGTGACAACAAGCACATAATAAAATGTATACGAAAGAATATCGCGGATTTTTAGGTTATAAAAAAAAACAGCTTTGGGTAATTCACACGTTGGATGTTTCCTCTGAATATGTTTTGATAAATTGATTGTTGAAGATCCTATGAACTGTTACAAAATACGCGCCAAGTATTTCCGTACCAATTGCATCTTGCAATATTTGCAAGGCAAAACAATCAATAATTTCCTAATTTCACTTACTTTGCATGTGATCCTTCTTCATATTGCAACAAATATTTCAAAACTATTGTATTCATTAATACTAGCCACCTATTGTGTAACCGTTCGTAAAATAATATACAAATGCAAAATACGCGCCAAGTATTTACCTGCAGTATTTACTCTTGCAATATTTTGTTACTATTGGTACGGAAATACTTGGCGCGTATTTTGTTACAGTTCATAGGATCTTTTGTCGCAGTTCATACGAACTTATATATCCACGAGTATTTTGTCACCGTGGGTTGTGACTGTGACAAGATACTCTTGTATCATACGACTCGTTACATTAAAATACTTGTGACAAATCGCAGGTACGTAAATATTGCTCATCACTAGTTCGATTATAGTAAATAAGAACAAATATGACGGACATGGGTTAATGGATGCACATAACTTAGGGACTGCTCTTAAACATACCTAGTACAATTGTATAATACCCTTCACCCTATGGTTACAGGCTATACCATGTAAAAAAAAAAAGCGGGTCGGTTGACTTAGAACTTTTTATACAAATATATAGCTATTTAATTTACATGCATTTTGAGCATATGTGAGGACTTAATGAGAGGACTCTTAATTCTATGAAATTTTAAAAGATCACAAACAAGTAAAAATATTTTTGGCTTTATATTAAAACTAGTAATTTGGGGAGACAATTTATTGTACAGTTCGTTTATATAATATTTAAAGCGCAACGCCATTTGCTAAAGCAACCTTATTAAATTAATATACATATAATAATAAATAAATTATGGAAGTGAACAACTTTTCAAAGCGATTTTTTCAATTTTGTTAATTTTTAAATATTTAAATATTTAACTGTTTCAGTTGTTTTTTATTTTTCCCAACAAAAGTAATATAAATTTTTGCACTAATATATAGGCGATTGTCGGCGTATTCACTGGAAAGAGTTTACTTGCCATATTTCCGTGTTTATTTGGCAGAACATTAAATTAATTTTGGAAGCAATCTGTTTCGAGTTTAAAAATGAAAAATAATAAAAATAAAAAAACTCTACAGCCCCTATTACTGGGTAAATTAATAGTGTTTTTTCTTAAATTTCGAAATATAGAGATGTAGAAATTTTTGGTGAGCAGATATGCCTATGTCCGCATACAACCCATCATACTTAAAAGATTTAGTAGTCGCAGTTGCTAGTGCGTTAATACATAAGTACATTCTACTTGTAGCACTTGAATAATGTTTAAAATTTTTATTTTGAAACT
This sequence comes from Chymomyza fuscimana, assembly GCA_949987675.1. Classification (NCBI taxonomy): domain Eukaryota; kingdom Metazoa; phylum Arthropoda; class Insecta; order Diptera; family Drosophilidae; genus Chymomyza; species Chymomyza fuscimana. Next base: position 63,383,801 of record OX465089.1, on the reverse strand, counting down.
TGCAATCATCGAAGGTTATTTTGGTATCTGCCAAATTATTTATTTATTACCTTATCTAAAATGCAAATTCCGCCGAATTCTTGTAATCAGAAATTGTCAAGACTCTTAGCACAGAAGTATGGTTCGATAGGACGAAATTTTCTCTCCTAGCTTCATCACCCCACACCTATCTTTTTATGTTCAACCTCAAGAAATCACAAATTTAATCGAAAGTTTTTGGCTACGACTAACTTTTATTTGCAACTATAAGAATCTAAGTCGAGCTTAATAGCTGGTACTGATACTGTGCTTCAATCAAACAAAAAGTACATTTCCAAACGACCGCTGAATGTATATAAAACTTAATGCGATACTCCAAAAAAAAAAGTAAGAAAAAAATGCGGATACGAAAGGAATAGTAGGGAATTGTTTATTTATTGCCTTTATTAGTGAGTCGATTGAAAAATTTACAGAGCTCAAGTTGTATCTACAACGCTTCAATTCACTTTCAGTCTGTCCGTCTGGGAATGGATTTGGTCTGGCAACACCAACGACTGCCAACAATTCGTCTTGGCTTGTTTTGGTCCAAAGTTTTCGCTCTTACCGTAATAGAAGGCCAAAAAAAAAGTAAAAAAATAAAATGCTTGCAACTGTATGAAACTGGCACAATTGGCAGTTGGAGAAGGATATACTTGACGCGCTTTATTATGTTTTTCACTTGAATTTGGCTGAATGTTTTTCTTTTTCACTCACTTTTACTTTTTTTTTTTGTTTTTTTGTTAAGCATTTCTTTGCTGCTTAGTGCTTCATATTACACTGACTATACTCCATATCGTGTATAGTATATACTACATTGGGCTACAGCATCCATTTTGTTTAGTATTATTTTTACGCTTTGTTTATTTGGTTTCAATTTTGACTGTTTTTCATTCTTCTTTTTGTTTTCTGTTGTCTGTTTTCTGCTTCTGCTTGCTGCTTTTCCGTTTCCGCTTGCGCACGGCAAAGGCTATGTAAGCGTTCTATTAGTTGATGAAAATTGAGCATTGCAGCAGTAGAACGATGCTACGTGGCGTATGAGTAATATATTGCGAATGAGCAATATGAAGGAATTTGTAGCAGCTAAAGTAGCATAGGCTGCAAAAGTTTCCGCGCGTGGCAAACTTTAAAGTATCTGCACCATTTATATTGCTATGTGTAAAATATTTGAAATTGAGCTGGAGCAGTTTTTGAGCTTTAATTAAATGTAAAAGAAGAAAATCTAGTAGAAAACAATGACAAACGAATTTTGGGCAAATTTTCTGTTTTATATGAGCAATTAAAAAGTGATTTAGCATAAAAGTGTTTTTAAATTCGGCTTTCTGCGATTAAGTTATGTATTTAGCGTGTCTAAGAGTTCAGATAGCATGTAATTTGGAATTTTTGGAATTGGAATAAAGCCTTGAACTCGATGCGGTTTTTGTTCAGCAAATTGCCATGTAGCTAGGTTGAGCTTGGTTTTTACATGATACAAGGTAAATCCTGGCTGACTTCTCAGACAGTGTAAACAGGGGACATGTGGTGAAAAATGCAAGTGACAGACAAGCTTAAAGCTGGGCAAATAATAAACACAACGCACACAAACAAACACAACTAGATGTATCTTATCATTGCACGTGGCCAAGATACATAGACCACATACAGAGGCAAACATTAACAAGTTAACAAGCAGACAAATATACGTGGCTGGCTATGGACAACAAGTGAGCACATTTTGCCAGCTTTGCACATATACAAATACATATGCTGCGTCTATATGAAGAGGTAGATAGCTTCACACACACACATGTATAAATATATCCGTATGTGTGTGTGTGTGTGTGTGTGTGTGTGTGTACATACTAAGGGCATTAGTATGCGCTCGTAAAAAATACTTTACATCACTGAGAAACTTATTTCAATATGCATAGAGAGTCTGTGTGTGTATGTGTTTATCTTAGTGTGTTGGTTTGTTGTGCCTCCGGCCACTTTGCATTTGCCTGTTTCATCTGTAGTGTCTGTGTGTGTGTGTGTTTGTATTCCTGTTCCTGGTCTAGCACCCATTCAGCCCAAGCATAAAGGCACTGCGACTGTCTGAGTATTTCCGGCGCTATTTCATGTTGGTATACCGCATATAAGTTGCTCTTCTTTGTAGTGTATGTGTGCGTGTGTGTTTTTGCGTGTTTGTGTTTGTCAGTTTACCTAATTACATTCCGGAAATAAAACGTTGACTGATTGCGCCAATAAATGAAAATAATGACGCACCATTGACTGCAAACTCGTAAAGCGGCGGAAGCAGCGCAGCCAGCCTTAACGTCAGCGTCTAAACTTGGCCAACAAAGTTTTCACACACACACAACGACATGACATCGCATTTGCCTCTTTATTTGCTCCCTTAACTCAATTTCTGGCTTAGATTCGAAGCGAATCTCGCAACATTTTTCGACGAGTTTATTTCCTACGCAGCGTGTTAACTGATTGTCTGTGATTTTCTTGTTTTTAGATAATGAAAATATACTCCAAACACACACACACACAGTCATCACTCACACATACATATAAAAATGTTATTTATTTATGTCTGTGTGTATGTCCCTCTGAGTTAGCATATAAAAATAAATGTTGCCAAGTTAATGTTTTTATATGTTTCGGCGTACTTTGGAATTGCTTGCAATTTATTTTGTTATGGCCCAAAAATTAACAAAGACTAAATTTAAGTGCACGAGCTTAACCTTATGTTTAGCATAAAAAATGAAATAAAATAAATAAATAATTGCATACCATATGGCATAAATTTGTTACGTTTCGCTTGTTTTCAAAATAAAAGTGAATTCAAATTTGAGTGCTGAATTGAGAAGAAATTGAACTTTTAACTTTAAGCTCCAACCAATACGAAGTTTAAAGTGAAATACATTACTGACAACTTGGAATACAAAATACGCTCAATCTTTGTGGCTTGCGCGAAGATAGCACTGAACTTTAAAGAGTAAAAGGAGATGAAATGTATGGATCGGTTTTTTAGTAAAGTAGACTGTTTATGTCTTGACAATAAGCTGGCAGTTTGGTCTCTATGAAAGCGGCGAGCCTATGATCAAAAGAAGTAAAGGTAGCAGTAAATAAGAAAGTTTTCGCAGAAGGACTCTGGGCACATTAACTAAACTTTATTGAGCAAGAAAAGATATTAAAACTATCGATAGCAATTTCGACAACAATAGTGTTAATTTAAGACTATTTCTTGACTATCAAAGGTGCTTTGTAAATTTTATATTTCTATATTAATAGTTGAAAATAAAATGTACAATATTAAATAGTGTTTAATAACCATTAGGTTTAGTACTTAATTTTCACTTTAACTTTTTCGTTTTATGCTCGATTTAAAATTTTTTATAACTCGTGACACATATAACTTACTGCATCAGTAGTGCTTTCCGTTCAAAAGAACGTAATTTTTTTCTGTTCAAAAGAACGTAATTTTTTTTTTTGGTTATTTTTTTTGGCATTTTATCAGCTTAAAGCCTTGCTTAACAAGTTTAGTTTAAAAACCAATTATTTCTTATTTTTGAAATGTTCCACATCTCTCAAGTCTATCAGAGACCATTTTTAAATTACTAAATATCTGTATTCAGATATTAAACTATAGTTTAAAATTCTAAAACAAGTTCATAAACATTAAAGAAGTGATCACAAACCAAAGCATACAACTGAAAAATTATTTAAAATTCATGCAAATCATAACTAAATCAAAGCTCTGATTACAGTCTGCTACTCAGAAGAATTGGCCATTCATTGGTGGTGGGCGTTATATGACGTCGAACTGGAGACCACTTAACGAGATTGTAGAGCGAATGCTGAATCATCAAGGAAAATCATTTCCGTTCAAGCCAGTCAAGTAATGTATGGATGCTCTAAAAAGCGCCATCTTCTTAAATTCCCTCCAAAAGAGAAAAAATTTTAATCCTCGAAACTATGTCAATGCGTTTATAAAGATTGGCTTATAGTTTTGCAGTGTAGCTGCATCTAGATGACTCCTAGCTAAAAAGTATAAGATACTGCAAAAGACAGAGCCAAGAAGCATTGTAAGCAAAATTAAGGAACTTAACCTTTAACTAATTTCAACACAATAACCCAAATTCAAGAGTTTGGTTTCGGGCTATTTACAGACAAGAGAGAGCCAAGAGCAAGAGAGTTCTGTTCGTGTACAGTTTATGGGAGCTGCAGTGCGCCGAAGCGCAGCAGGACTGAGAGCAGTAGTTAGAATGAGAGAGCACAGAGAGTGACTTGCTATAAAACTAATAAAACAGCTGTTTTGTTTGTTGACGCAAAGGCAAACACAGGATTCAGAATATAAAATGCATGGAAATCAATTGGTAGAAATAAATAATAAAAAAAAATGAAATTTTAAACAAAATTTGTATTAAAAATAATATTTTATTTTTTTTTAAAGTAAATGTCAATTAGAAATTTTTAAAAATTTACGTGAGAATTAATAATTAAAGATAAAGTTCTTTAGGAAAACATATTAGAAGTAAAACACATTTTTTAAGGTAAGTATTTCATTTGACAATAAAAAGCAGATAAAAAGTAAAATAAAATTTTTAAAAACCTTCTGCTTTTATATTATAATTTTAGTATAAGAAAGTACTTAAAAATGGTGACCTAAATGAAGACCAAAGATAAGCTTTTTAATCCACATTCACTCACAAAAAAAAAGAAGATTTATCTGAAATATAAATATCAGCTAGCCCTTTCTTTTTTTTTTTATGGGATGGTCGATTGTTTAAAGAGAACTATTGCCACATACCGAATATTTGCGCGATTAGTATAAAAGTATAAAAACAAATCATAAATCTGAAATCTCCAAGCAAAATAAGCTAAGCCTGCATAAGATAAGATGCATTCAACAAACTTATGTTATTTTGCCATTGTGGGCCTTTGCAAATATATTCGACCACTTTGATATAATATTCTCAATCAATGATTAAAAGGTCTAAAAAGGTCAATAAAAAATGAGATCAAAATAATGTCATCGATTGAACTCTAGCATAGTTTTTTTTGTAGCCGCAAAAAGCCATTTTCATTTACTGTTCCTTCTTGATTTCAAAACAGTCTTATCTTTCGAAACAGAAAATGGATTAACCATTCTTTTAGTCCCTACATTTTGATCCGTTGCAATAATAATATTTTTTCAAAAGACTATATAATTTTTATTTGCTTATAGACCCAATCACTATCGTTTCAATCATTTAAAATTTCATCATTCTCAATTTTTTGATTTTTGTAATTTAGAAAGAAATTTAGTAGCTCTACCAAATATGTAAAAATCATCAAAATCGGCAAAGTTTGGGGGAAAAGTGGCCCGCTTCACTTATTTTCACCGATATATTTTCGACTGCACTTTCTGCAGTACAAGCATCTATAAAAATTTAAAATGGCATAAACAACTCTACAATTTTCCATTTAATTATTTTTCATTAAATATCAATATGAAATATTATTTTTTTTTTTTTCAAATTTTTTTATTTTTACTTAAATTCAATTAAATTTCTTTTTTTCTCTTATATTACAATCTCGTTTTCTAAATATTTTCATTATATAGAGTTCAGCTATACAACAGCTTTACAATTAAGATTTTATTTTGAAACATTTATTTGTAATTAAATCCCTAGGAAAACACTTTTTTTATTCTGCTCAGTTGTTCCAGATCACATGCTAACTGCTAACCCTTTGTCATCCCCATGGACCACTTAGTCGACTAAAAATCAAATTTTGCTATAAACTGAGAGAGTCAAATGAGAGCCAGACTGCAAAAGAGAGAGCACGCTGCGCTGCGCTGTTAGCCGCGCTGCTGCTACGCAGCCTGTGCAGAAGTTTGTCGCTGCACGAAGCCGTTTGTTAGTTGCTTCACGGGTTTGCTCGTATCCTTGGCATCGCAGTCGCTTGCGAAAGCGTAAAGCAATCCGACCGAGCATTGTCCGAGTGAGTGTGCACGGCGCGACGAAGTTTGGAAAAGCCGCCGCCAACGACAAAAAAAACAACCAGAAGAGTTTTAAGCAGCGGACGAGCACCGTGTCCCACCCCGTGCAGTGTAGTGTATCGCCTTGTGGCCAACACTGCCGCAGCTGATGCCAACGTCGCCGTCGTCGTCGCGCCGACGACGCTGTTAATCTGCATTACGGTCGCTTGGTCGCCACATCCTTTGATGCCACACATTCAGTTAATTTCTGACCACAGCGGGCACGGGTGCGTTTTACGCCGCATGCACAAAAAATTCACGGGTAACGCTCTAAGCGTTTGCAGCCATTGAACTCACGTTTAAATCAAAGCGCTTATCGTAAAAAACTTTGAGTATAAGAAGCGAAGAAGCGTTAAACACGCGTAAATAAACCGCCACGAAAGTGCTTTTGGCTTTTTGGCGCGCATCATACACGTAACCTCAAGTTGTAAAGCATAAAAGTTAATTCTTGGCTAGAATCTCATGTGCTTGGCACACACAAAGTGTCTTGCGGCTTGCTGCATGTTAATAATTTGTGGCAAACTTTGGCGCTAATAAGCCAAGGCCAAGTGCCAAGGAAATCCCGCCGCGTTCATAAAGTATGAATCAAGATGTGTGCAAATGCAAATGGTGGCACACAAAATGACAGCCAGCTGGCAGACACGTGCAACACTTGACTTGCAACTTTCATAGTGCAACAAAAGAATAGCAAAAAACAAAAAAAATAGAATAGAATAAAAAAAAGCAACAAGCTTTGAGTGGTATGGCCGTAAACCCGGCCAAAAGTAAAGCCCCAACAGGCACACAATGTGACAGGAAATTTTTTTGCTAAGAGTGTGCAAGTGTGCGCGAGTGTGTGCATGTGTGTGTGTGAGAGCATCTTAAGGTTGACACACAAAACGGATAAATATGTGTGCGAAACCACGAAGCAAAATACATCTAATATTGTTCTAAACGAACAGCACAAACGTATTTATATAATATACGAATTCAAATAAATTAACATAAAACAACGAACTAAGCAAAATAAATGTCAACATTTAAATCAAATAAAATTGTAGTAAATAAGCCATTAAAATAAAATAAATGCAATTCTAAAACAACAACAAAAAGAACAAAATGCCGGCATCTAGTGGATTATTTAGCATCAAATACGGGAGTGTCCTTGAGAGCGTGCAAAAATCATTGCCGCTCATTTTTATAGCATACTTTGCGGCATGCGGTAAATATATACATATAAACATATAAAAAAAACATTCATATTTAATTTTATTATTTTATATACTATTATTTTAGTTTATTATAAATGGTTGATGACGCAAAATAAATAAATAAATTTAAAAGCTTGTGTACTTTGTATACAATAAATTTTGTGCTTAAATTTATGCGGAACTTAAGTCTAAATATGCTAGAATGAGAGACAGCTGCAGCTTTATTTCTAAAAATGTTTAAAGAGTTCTGAATAATGTGGCATTTGCAAGAGCAAAAAAAAAACCTCTTATATGACGCCTAAGCTATACATAGAGCAAACAACTTAATCCGGGGATTCAGAAAATACGTTATTTTTAGGTCTCTAAAAAAAGGCATTTCTTCAAAAATAATAGAAAAACGGTTACAGATAGGGGAGACTTTAGTGTGTGGATATCCTCTTCCGAAAGAGGCGTTTCTTCAAAGGTAAAAGAGAAAGGTATGAGGTAGAGGAGACTTTATTGAGTAAATATTCTGTTCATAGCGCAATGCATATAATTAAGCAATGGCGAAGAGCTCTTGAGTGTAAGGTCTTTTTGGAAAAAGCCATTTTTTCTTTTCCAAACTATTTATATGAATTATCTTGTCTTGTGACGAAAGCAAAACTTGCAAATTACTGCAGCTAATCATCTCCAATCATTCCGCTTACATGGTTTAAAGTTCATATTCATATCGACAACGAGAAATCGAGGCACCCACCTGGCAGACAGCTACCACCTATGAATCGCCTATATTTTGCTGGTATCGTTGCTTTTCTGGTTATCACTCGGATTGGCCATAAATATCGTCCAATTAGATTTTCCATGTAAAAAAAAAACACAAATGATGGTACTATATTTAATATTATTGTTTATTTATTTGGGTGGCGAACAAATGAAAATTCTTCAATAGAAACCTCCTCCTAAACTAGACTGAGATTGGACAAAGATGGGCTGATAGAATATACTTTGTATGGTTTCCTGGCTAGGCCATTTCAGTTCATTATTTTTTAGAATGAAAAAAAAAATTCAAAATTTGTTTGTATTTTTTAAGAAGTCGTTTTCCACTATTATCTTAGTTAACATTTTGAGTATTTATTTATTGACTTATCACTAAATGACGCCAAAAACTTAACACTTTTGGATAAGCCAAAATTGTTATCAAATACCAAGTTATACCAATATGAAGGACGCTCGACACACATATGTATTATGAAATTTTTATTGTATTGAATCGTTTATTGATAGGTCAGACTTTGGAATAAGTGCACAGCCAACTCAGCAATCATGGATCACTTGTCAAATCCTGACACATTACAACACTTAACAGTAACTTCAAACATAGACAGACAGACAAACATAAGTACTAGTTTTTCAGCTTGTTTGATATAAAGACAAACACTCGAAGCTCCTCAGTGTTATTGGCAATTTGTCAAGCCATCAACAAAGTCAGAAATTGCCTAGATTTTGATGGTAAAGTGCCAAGGCTTTGAAATAAAACAAGTTATAAATACAGTAGGAGAAATGTACGTATGTACTTATATATGAAGCAACATTCGCTTATGTACAAATACTATATATAGAGATACCTAAGTGTATCCTGCCAGCCCAGTTACACTCAAAAACAGCTAATAAAAATGAAACAAGTGAGTGGGTTATAATCGGATCATCTTGACTATGGCATACGCTGCACCATTTTGAAACCTGCAGTTTTTGAAATATGTTTTAGAAGCAGCCATTTTATTTTTCGCAGTTTATTATTTTTATTGGATTTATCACAGAGATTTACCAAAAGTACTTTTAGTCAATCTCCAGCTTCAAAATTTAATCAAAAATGTTCAAAAACCCACAAAAGTTTAAACTGATTTAATGTTAATACGAAAACAAAGAGCTACGCTTTTAATCTGCAATAAACAGGCAATATGGATAGACGGAAACAGGTGGACGGATATGACTAAATTATAATAATTGCAATATATCGCAGGATAATAGGCACATGTTTATACCCTGTACCTATAGGGACAGAAGGAGGCGTGGCAGACCCTAAGTCCTTTATACCAAAATGCTTATCATAACCTCGGGTAGCGATTGAGCCATGTCCGTCCGTCCGTCTGTCCGTCCGTATGAACGCATAGATCTCGGAGACTATAAGAGCTAGAGACACGAAACTTTACCAGCTGGTGCGCATATTTCCTAAGAAGATGAAGTTTGTTGAATCATGTCAATATCTTTCCCCGTTCCCCCGCAGTAGAGTTTTGCGGTTTTTAGCCACACCGTTCAGTATTTTCACTTAACAGAGCGATGCGTTGTGGTTACATGCATCTGTGTGAAAAATAAACAAAATCGGACAAATACAGTAAAAGTTATAGTCAAAAATGTACAAATTTCACCACCCTTGCCTATAAACTGCGTCAATATTTGACTCCTCGTAATTATGGTTACAAGTGACCCAGAATAATTTTTGGTAATCTGATTCATGTGGCTCTAATGAACAAATCCACATCCAAATTTTATCGATGCGGTCCCCCCACCCCCCGCAATCGATTTACCGTGTTTTCTCCCACACCCCTCAACATACTAACTTGAAACTTACCCCATATACCTACTTTAAATAACTTCTTTGACGTAACATTCGAGTTTCATCAAAATCGGTAAAAATTTAGGGAACTTATAGGTATAAACATCGAATTTCACCAAAAAAAAATTAATTCCCATTGGAAAGTTCTTAGAAGGAATATGCAGGAAAAATTTATTCGAGACAAAAGGTACAGGGTATTTCACTGTCGGGCACCGCCTCGACTGTAATACTTTTTTTTTTTTAAATACGCTTAAAATAGAGCTGATTGATTTCCAAATAACTTTAGAAGTATAAATAACATTTTTGGGAAATTAAACACTATTAACAAGATGAGACGAGATCTAGTACATTAAATCATTTTGAGTGGCCTAGTAGCATTTCTATATTCTAGAATTCCTATTGCTATCTGAAAAGAAACAAATTTTGCATAAACCTAATACAGCTTCTACACTTCCTGTGTACAGGGTACCAAAAAAACTGACTAAAACGAACAGTCATGCGATTTGGATGCAAGAGTATTACGTATACACAAACACATGTGTAAAGACAATGCATACATATACTTTATATATGTACCATATATGTATATATATGTATGTATGTGAGCGCCTTTGGCACAATGCTGTGAGGCACAAGAACTATCTGTAAAATTGCCACACAAACGCATCCCTGCTCCAGGCAATATACTCACACATCTAGAACACAGTCCTTACATATAACAAATATATACTATAAGTTTGTGTGCCTTTTATCCTTCGTTGTTTTCTCGACAATACTTCAACACGTTGCTTACATGTTTTTTTTTTTATTTTTTCTGATGCTTTATTTTTCATTTTGCTGACGTTTTTGGCACTGTGACTGTCACTGTCAATGTTTTGAGTATGTGTGTATGTTTGTTTAACTGTGTGTGTGTGTGTGTGTTGATGTTTGGCATATTGTGGAAATGAAAAATTCACAAATAAACAAAATGGTGCTAACGAAAATGCGGCAGCTAAAAGTTTATGCGAAAATTTTGTGTTCATTTAATAAAATTTATTTAAATTTTCATATTTTATAAAACCTCGTCATTTTAGAGAATCATTGGAAACGATTTGAGCGAAAAATTTATGATTTTAGCTTTTTTCAAAATAAACTGCTCAAGGTACTATAGCAATAGCTATGTGAAAGCACAAAGAACAAAATATGATTACATATAGTAGTATATACGAAAAGTTTCATTAAGCGCTCATAAATATGCACTAAAGTTCCTACTCTGCTATATACTACATAGATACGAGTTCCAGATACATGCTATTTTAGAGATACTGAAGCATAACCATTGCACCATCTGGCTGGAAAAAATCAAATATGCAAGCAATATGAGAACTAAAATGTGCAAATTTGTTCAACTCTGTAATTGACTATCTATTCAAATGTGAAATTGCACCAAGTAAGTGAATTATGGAACCCGGACTTGTACATGACATATAAGTAAGCCATAATGGGTAACAATGTCAAGCGTATCTAAAATTTATTCAGATTATATTTGGAGAACTGTTTTAAAAGTGCTTGAATTGCAAATTTTTTGTGCCTTAAAATACGGTTAGTAATTTATATAGTAGGCAGAAAGATGAGTTAGAGTTCTAGATATATTTCTTATGCGTACAATAGGAAAATTAATAAAGGTGGCTATATCAATTATTCAAGTAATGCGTGATCAATTATGCCAAATTTTTTTATTAAATATAACGACAACTGACGCATGTTCTTCTCTAATTTTAAAATCTGATCATTTAAAGATGATTTAGTTATTGAACTGGGTATTGCGGCACATGTACAATATAGAATTTTGAAGAAAATGTTTTATGGAACATATTTTCTGATTTTTTATGAAGTTCTTTGAGATAAACTTTAATTGAGTTCCTTGACATTTCATGCAGAGATTTAGGAGGGATGAAATGTAGGTAAAGTTTTAGCTGTTGTCATTGTAAGAAACATCTCTTCGTTAAATAAGATAATTTCGTTTAAAAATTAAAGGCAAAAGCTTAAGAGAAAAAAATTTCACCTTTTGTCTCGAAAAAAGTAAATTCCTCTATATTCCTTCAAAGAACTTTCTAATTGATTTTTTTCTTGGAGCAGAACGATATCTATACCTTTAAGTTCTGTAAATTTCAACCGATTTGGATGAAAATTATGATGAAATTTACGTCAAATAAGTTATTTAAAGTATATGGGGTAAGTTTCAAGTTGATATGTTGAATGAACATGAATCAGCTTATCAAAATTAGTGATTCTAGGTCACTTATTGCGTAGAGTCAAATATTGCCGCAGTTTATTGGCAAGGGGAGGTTAAATTAGTACATTTTGACTATAACTTTTGGTGTATTCGTCCGATTTCGTTCATTTTTGACGTATCGCTCTGTCAAGTTTCTGATGAAAATATTAAACGGTGTAGCTAAAACTCGTGAATATCTGCTACAGGGGAACGGGGAATATAAAAAAAGATATTGACATGACTTCATCTTCTGGGGAAATATGCGCATCATCTAGTAAAGTTTCGTATCTCTAGCTCTTATAGTCTCCGAAATCTAGGTGTTCATACAGTCAAACAGACGGTCGGACAGACGGACATGGCTCAATCGCTACCCGAGGTTATGATAAGCATTTTGGTATAAAGGACTTCGGGTCTGCCACGCCTCCTTCTGCCCGTTACATACATTGCACAAATCTCGTATACCCTTGCACCAATAGGTGTAGGGTATAAACAAAATTATATAAAAGTCAAATTTAATCGCTTCCATTTTTTTTTAAATTTTAATTGTACAAGTTTTAAAAGTTAATGATTAGATTTTTTTTTTAATTATTTCAGATAAATAATATTAAGTTAATAGAAACGATATTATTTTCGAACTCGAGTCAACCCAAGTATGAAACAAATGTTCTTTCATCTATCGATATTTCTCCAAAGCCTCTGCATGTATGCAAGTATGTTCATCGGCATATTATAGATATGCTGTCAGTACGGTAGGAAAGAATAAATCATCAAAAATATCCTAATTTAAGAAACGCTCCAACAGAAAGTAAACAGAAGAGGTATTGTTTTTTTCTTTTCTCTTCATTCATAACCAAAAACTGTGGAAGCTATTTTTTATTAAACTACAATCCCCTCGGGGAGTCTGCTTCTAGTTAGAGCATATGTCACACTCCATAAGCTATTTTGGTTTTTTTAGACACTTTAATTTTGCCTCTTCACAATATTCATTAATATAAGCTTAGGGTTGCATAGTTTTCATCCGACTTGGAAACCACACCCCTTGGCATTCGAGGGCAATTTTATAAATCGATAACTATTAATTGCAACACTGCTTCTATCAAATCAAAATACTCCTCTAAAATTTTAAGCAAGCTGCGCCATTTAATTTGTGTTTATGAAATGCAGACAACCCCGTAAATGTTTTCGAAAATGGAATTGATTTTCGCATTTTGAGTAACCATATTTTTTTCGTAAGAAAAACGTTCAACGAAATCAAGGCTTAAGTATTGTTATCGTGCTGCCCTATCAAATCTGATGGTATCGAAGTGTAATACTCTGAAAAGTTCGTTATGTCAGAAATCGTCGATAATTCCATGGACACTCGGAGAATAAAAAAGAGTAAAGTATTAAAAAATTTAAAAAACGTTGGACTTAATACGCTTATTCGCCGAAAAAAGTGTATTTTATTCAGAAAGTCAGTTAGTTGGAAAAAAAAAAAAAACATTGCAATCAAATATTGCTTATGTACTTCGAAAATCTTTAAGTTTAATTACAAAAATACTTCCAAAAACTTTTTTTCAACCGATTGTTGCTATATAGTACATATGAATATTCCAACTTTTATTGTTATTATTTCTATTGCCTTTAGATCTTTGTGATTTGATATAGCTTATTGAATGAATGCATTAATGAATATAACATTTTTTTTTCATTTACTTGTAACATAAAAGAACGATTCATTCAATGCTTGACAACACTGAAGTCAATTAAAAAAACTAGGGATATTTTAAATTTTCTCGGATACTAAAAAATCATTATTTTTTTATATATTTAAATTTCAAATTCAATTTTGTAATTTAAAGGATATGCAAAAATGTTGCAAACATGATAAATTCAATGATATTTTATTTACCGCACTATAGTATTGTACTGGTGTCATTTGCATTTTTTTCTTAAGTTGAAAAACAAGTTAATAAAAATAAATTCATTGAAATGCTAAATTAAAATTTTGAAATCGGTGTTCTGCAAAGCATGAAATAATATTCACACCTAAATAAATAAATCAAATAATATCTCTATCTAAATCATTAACAAAGCGAAAAAACGCCGTCTAAGTTATTTTCCGGCTATTTGTACTTTAAGCTTAATAAATTGGCAAATGTCATGGCCCAACTAAAATCAAACTTCAATGATGCTTTGTGGCGCCCAAAAAGCAATAATTTTAAAAGGAAGATGTCAAATGTACGTTGAAATAAAATTCATTTCGTTAATGGCGCCACGCACCGTGTGGAAAGTATCTTGCAGATAGCGAGTAAATGTAAACGTCAATATTGCAACATTTCTGGCATAATAATTTTAAATAAACTTAAGACGGCCTGTCGGCAGGGCAATTGCAATGTCAGGTGAGGTGGAACGGATTACCCACAGACCGACCCAGGAACCGACCAAGAGTTAAATGCACAATGTGCACAGGTCAAGGCTTACCATATGGATGTGCAAGAGAGAGCAGATGTAAACGCGTTTCCAAGCATAATTTAATACAATCACATACGCACACCCACACACGCACACACAGATTTCACATGAGTCTCTCTGAGTAAGAGAGCCATAAAGCTCACCTGTTACAAAATGCAGCAGCACGTTGGCTTTGGCTTTGGACCAACGTGTGTTGGCGTTTTCATTGCCGCTGGCAACCATAATAATCAGCACAAAAACTAATGGTCACACTGACACACACACACACACACACACATACCTATGTACATTTATACATATGCATGTATTCGCTGTTGCACTTTGGCCGCCATGGTGAAAGCACGTAAATTTTACATAATTCAAAGGCAGCACCTTTTGGCAACCTTAATGTATACATATCGTAGATGTGCACACAAACTTAGCTTACAGCCTCAACCTTAGCTACTATGGCTATGGAAAACTTTTCCGTATTCAGGTTTCCGATGCACTCGGCTTGATTCCAGTTTACTTGGTTGCACATAGATCTATCTTATGCCTGTTACGCCTGCTGTCTGCATTCGTAATTCGCTACTTTTCACTTACTGAATCCAGCAAGGACTTTAACTTGAAATGGAATCACGTTATTTCTTCGTGGCTACTGGAGAGCTTATTGGCTATACAAGGATATAAAGGGTATAGGGTATTTTTTTTGCTTATAGAAGTTGGCCCTCAAAATTCAATAAGTTCAAATCAAACTGAAGATTTGCTAAATTTTTTTTTTTTTAATAATATTCTGTTTATTGTTTTGAACTTAATAGAATATCAGGATATTATGAAAGTAAATATACTGTTTGAAAAAAAACAAACATCCTGTAAAGGTTACTAAATAACCTGAACTTTAGAATTTACAGGGCAACCAATTTTCAGCCTGAAGGCCTATGTTGCTCTGGCTTTAAACCACTTTGTTCCCTAGAATTAATTCTAAGTTACAATGTTAAATAAATAAGTAAAACTTCTATTATTCAAGAAAAATAATCAAATTGGTCGATAAGATATTAATATGATTCAACAAACTTCATCAGCCACGCCTCCTTCTATCCGTTACACCCTGTAATAAAAGGTACAAAGGGAATAATCCCCCATAAAGTGTACAAATTGTTGCTCAGCGTCAACAGCTGAGTCGATATAGCCATGTCTGACTGTCCGTATGAACAAAAGGATCTCTGAGACTATCTGGGGTGCCACGGAAAACCATTTCTTGTCAATTTCACACAGACATGATTCGGAACGGTTTTAAAATCTTTGCCAAAATTGCTTGAGATTTGATTAAATTCACCGATAAATCTATGCTGATTGAAGATGTTGCTCAAAAGGCTTTGGGTGAAATCAATTTTATTGAAGGTTCGTCTGCTAAAACAAATTCATTGTGGAAAAACTAATTTTTTATAATACAGAGAAAATGGGGTAGCGTGGCGGCGCACAAACTGATAAAGTTCTAGATAATTATCATGAGGACATAAATGCAATTATACTCTCGCATCGTGGTGACCATTTCCACATCCCTAGTTTAATTGACTGGCGCCAGAACGTGTTTATTTCCTTCGAGGAAAACCGATTTGTTTAAATGCTGAGGGCAACTCCCCAACAGTTCCTGCATATGTTAAGCGTAGCACAGCCCCAGCATTTTCCAATTCGCATCTATTTTTACTCTTTTACTTGCGTTAACTCCAAAAACAAGTATTTATGTCTAATTCACTTAATTTCGCATAAAAAAGCCACAACCTTTTTTACTTGCGCTAGTACAATTTGATTATTTTAAATTTGGCGCTCTTCTTTTTTTAGCGAGTATAAGGTAACTCGTGGCTTTTCATATCATGAAATGGCTAAAAAATGACAAATGCGAGCAGTGCTGAAAAGGCAGCTAATTACAATATTGTGCAACACTTTCTCAACAAGTCAACAGCAAAAAGTAGACTAGGGTCTGGGTTGAGGAAAAGTTGAGTTGAGAGTTGAAACACAGGGTTGTATTTTGCCATACATTTTGTTTTTGTAAAAGTCCTCAAGTCAACAAGTTGTAGTAGGAAATACAGATGATCTGTTAACATCAGCGTTTACTGATGTTAACTCGCTCTCATTATGTTAAGTAATGCTAAGCTAGGCTAAATGTGTATATACTTTAAGTTGGAGAGACATTCGATGTTAAGTGTTGATTCAGTTAAGACATGTACGGCATTAAGGAATAAATAAATTGTTACGTTAACGACGCAGTTGTTGTTTTGGTTTTAAGATCGGTCACCTACCACAATTTCAGAAGTGGTCCTAACCCAAGAACAAAATTAAAATGAACAATCTATTAAATTTTGCCAATTTTACGGAAGAGCAAGTGGAAAGGTGGCTAAATGCAATAAAACTATCGTCTGAATGCTCAAAAGAGGAACAAGTGATTCGTTTAAGCAATTATGTTAAGCAAACACCAAGTGATTTGCTGGTTGTAAACAAAAATTCAAATGAAAATATGTGCGAAAATGACAAAATGCCCGCAGAAGTCTCAGAAATTCAAAACGACGTAGTTTTGTATGAGCATCATGCAGAAAAAATTGAAGTCCCCGTTATAAAGACGCCGTCGTGTGGTGAAATTCAATTGAACAAAGAAACGCTGCAACAAATGAACGGGCAAGCAGCTAACGTCGTTGGAGTGAAGCAACAACAAGAGTTTAAGAACATCACCATGCAGGAGTCAGCGTCTGTCTCGCTTACTCTCGCTAAAGAAGCTTTGATGGACTTTGACGGTAAAACGTGTGCGCGCGGCTGGGTTATGCAGCTAAAAAACATCGCAAGTGTGTACAACATCAACGACAGCTTGATGCGTATGTTGTTTATAAGTAAATTAAAAGGCGATGCGCAGCGTTGGCTGCATATAAACTCAACTCGCATTATGGAACCAATTAATCAATTGTTAGACCAACTAATTATGGCGTTTGGTGTAAAATTATCCAAAATGGAAATAAGACGGAAATTTGCAGGCCGCAAATGGAAAGCTTTTGAAAAATTTTCCGCTTACTTTGATGACAAAATAAAGCTTTCTGGCGATCTTGATATCGACGTGGATGAATTAATCGACGAAATCATAGAAGGCATACCGCAAGAGAGTTTGCAGACACAAGCGCGTATGCAGTGCTTTACTGACCCAAGGCAGATGCTTCGTGCATTTGCAAATGTACGTGTTTCGTCGGAGTCCACTCCAAGCAGCTGCAAAAAGATGCAGAAAAAGTATGATGACAATTTACGCTGCCGCAACTGCAATTCAAGAGGTCACTTTGTTAAAGAGTGCAGGAAGCCAAAGAGGGACCCCGGATCCTGCTATGCGTGCGGCAAGTTTGGGCATCTTATTGCTCAATGTTCCGGGAAAAAGGGTGCAAACGAAGAAAAATATGTAAGATATTTTAAGATTTATTTTGAAAAAAATACTAAAACACCATTAATAGCAGCGTGCCTAATAGACTCGGGAAGCCCAATTTCATTTGTCAAAATTTCATGTGTTTCAAATCAAATCAATTTAAATCCAGTTTCAAAACCTTACTTTGGACTTAATAAAAGTCGCCTTAATACATTTGGAAAATGTTTATGTTTTGTATTTAAAGAATCCTTAAAAGTACATTTTAATTTAATTGCTGTTTCCAATGAGTCTATGGGCTACGATGTAGTGCTGGGCAGAGATTTTTTAAAAGCATGTGGTTTGCAGTTTGACCCAGACATTTTGAGACTGATTACGGTAGATCCAATTAATGTAAACAATGAACCATGTGTTGGTTCAGAAATGTTATGTAACGAAGATTTTAGTTATTTAGTCAAGACAGAAACCAATGATCGTTCACGTGCTAGTGAAGCCATGTTAAATAGTACAGCAGATCCATGTGTTCGTGAAAGCTTGCTGGATTCTGCACAATCATGTGTTAATGCAAAACTATTAGGCAAAGAAAATGTCAACTTGGTCACACAACAGTCAAGTGTTATACAGAAAATGTTAGAAAACGATGGCATGTCAGACCAACAACTGTTAGGATTGAAAGCTGTTACTTCAACCATTAGTGAAAAAGAAAAACTGTTAGATTCAAAAATATTAGCAACTGATACTGCTAAACATCAGCTGTTAGACAATGCAATTACCGAAATACTTAACATAGATTATGCTGATAAAGAAATTGAACTTAATATTGGTAAAAATATTAGCCATAGTATACAGTGTCAATTGAAAAAATTATTCGAAAATGCGTATTTAAAGGCAGAAAGACCAAGCTCTCCAGTAACAAAGTGCGAAATAAAATTGAACCTGGAAAGCCCAAAACCGTTTAGTTGCAGACCAAGACGTCTTTCTTATGCGGAAAAAGAAAAATTACAAGTTTTATTAGATGAATACAAAAAAGACAAGGCCATACGATCGAGTACGTCAGAATATACATCGCCGATCGTTTTAGTTAAAAAGAAAAAGGACAGAATGTGTGTAGATTATCGTATGTTAAACAAGATTACAAAAAAAGATAATTATCCTCTTCCTCTTATCGATGATTTGTTAGACAAATTAGAAAATAAAACTGTTTTTACGAAACTTGACTTAAAAAATGGATTCTTTCATGTAGCTGTACATGAAGGCTCTATTAAGTATACTTCATTTGTCACTCCACTTGGACAGTTTGAGTTTTTAAAAATGCCCTTTGGATTAAAAAATGGTCCAGCTGTTTTTCAAAGATTTGTCAACAAAATTTTCGAGGATATGATTAGAGACAATAGGGTCATTATATATATGGACGACATTATGGTAGCGACTAAAGATATAGAAGAACACATGAAAACATTAAAAGAGGTCTTTGATAAGCTTGTGCAAAATAAATTAGAGCTACGTCTCGATAAGTGCGAATTTTTGCAACCTAGCGTAAAATATTTGGGATTTTTAATAGACAAAGACGGCATTAAAGCTGATGATAAGGGATTAGAAGCAATCAAAAATTTCCATATTCCTGACAAAGCACACAAAGTACAAAGTTTTCTCGGGCTATGCTCGTACTTCAGACGATTCATTAAAGATTTTTCAACAGAAGCAAAACCCTTGTATGATTTGCTCAAGAAGGACAAACAATTTGAATTCAAAGAAAAAGAGTTAGACTGTTTTAGAAAACTTAAAGAAAAATTAGTTCAAGCACCCGTATTGTCAATATACAGCTATAAAGATGAAACCGAGCTGCACTGCGATGCAAGTTCACTTGGTTTTGGTGCAGTTCTCATGCAGAAAAAGGAGGATAAAAAGATGCATCCGATATTTTATTTTTCAAAAAGAACCACAGAATTGGAAAGCAAGTATCACAGTTTTGAGCTTGAGACTTTGGCAATAATTTATGCTTTGCGACGATTCCGTATTTATTTGCAAGGAAAACATTTCAAAATAGTTACAGATTGCAATTCTTTAATTCTTACACTAAATAAAGTTGAGTTAAATCCTAGAATTGCTCGTTGGGCTTTAGAATTGCAGAATTATGATTATGAATTACTACATAGAGCAGGTTCCAAAATGCAACATGTCGATGCACTTAGTCGAAATAATAATATTATGATAATAGAAACTAATAAGTTCGAAGACAATCTAGTTATATGTCAGGCAAAGGACGAAAAGTTACGAAAAATAAAAACACTATTAGAAAAGTCAGAGCATAAACTTTATGAAATGAGAAACGGCATAGTATACAAAAAGTTAAATGACGATAGACTGCTTTTTTATGTTCCACATGACATGGAAGATCATGTACTTTATAAATATCATGATGAAATAGGCCACATAGGTAGAGACAAAATGATTTATGCTATTTCAAAGACTTATTGGTTCCCGAATTTAAAAGAAAAATGTATTGGTCATATTGAAAACTGCCTAAAATGCATCGCGTATTCACCAAAAAGTGGGAAGGAAGAGGGATTTTTAAATTGCATTCCGAAAGGTAATAGACCGTTTGAAATAATACATATAGATCATTATGGTCCAGTTGATGCAGGAAGGTCAAAAAAACATATCTTAGTAGTTGTTGACGCGTTCACAAAATTTGTTCGGTTATATACAACGAAAACAACAAAAACAAAGGAAGTTTTACATGGATTAAAAGATTATTTCCGAGCATATAGCAAACCAACTTGTTTAATTTCTGATCGCGGAAGTTGTTTTACGTCGGGTGAATTTGAAAATTTTATAGCCGAAAATAACATTAAACACGTTAAAATCGCAACAGGGTCTCCTCAAGCTAATGGTCAGGTGGAACGCATAAACAGAAGTCTAGGCCCAATGATAGCAAAGTTGACAGAACCTGAGAAAGGATTACACTGGGACATAGTTGTTGAAACAGTTGAGTATTCGTTAAACAATACTCAACATAGGAGTATTAAACAGTACCCAAGTAAGATGTTATTTGGCATACAACAAAAAGGCCATGTTACAGATGAACTTAAAGAAAAACTAGAAGAGGTAAATGGTTTGATTGAAACACAATCTTTAGCAAATATTAGGAAAAAGGCAGAACAGATTCAAATAAAATCACAAGCTTACAATAAATTACAGGTCGACAAAAAAAGAAGAAGCCCAAAGCAATACAAAATAGGCGATTATGTAGTGGTGAAAAATTTTGACTCTACGGTAGGAACGTCAAGAAAACTTATTCCAAAAAGCAAGGGACCTTACATGATAACTAAAGTTTTAAAAAATGACAGATTCGTTCTTAATGACGTAGATGGTTTTCAGGTATCCCGTAATCCGTATCAAGGTGTCTGGAGCATTCAAAATATTAGGCATTGGGTAAGGGGTAAACGAAAAAATAAAACATAAAAGCTTAGTTGTTTAAGTAAAACTTAAGAAAAACAATGTAAAAGATGTAAATAATTTTTTTTTTTTTCTAATTTTAAGAATCATTATGTAATAAATTATTTTAAGTATAGATCAGGGGATCTAACCGTCAGGACGGCCGAGTTGTAGTAGGAAATACAGATGATCTGTTAACATCAGCGTTTACTGATGTTAACTCGCTCTCATTATGTTAAGTAATGCTAAGCTAGGCTAAATGTGTATATACTTTAAGTTGGAGAGACATTCGATGTTAAGTGTTGATTCAGTTAAGACATGTACGGCATTAAGGAATAAATAAATTGTTACGTTAACGACGCAGTTGTTGTTTTGGTTTTAAGATCGGTCACCTACCACAAAGTCAACACAAAGCGTGAATACCCTAAGTATAATTTCGGAGAAATTTTTTTGGCATATTAATAGATGATTTTGATGTTTAATGAAAGTTAAATTTGATTGATTTTTTAATTTTAACTAATTTTTCATTATGAAATGCGAGGATTTCAATGCACAGTTAAATAAACAAGTGCCGTTTTTTGTGCCTTAAAATACGGTTAGTAATTTATATAGTAGGCAGAAAGATGAGTTAGAGTTCTAGATATATTTCTTATGCGTACAATAGGAAAATTAATAAAGGTGGCTATATCAATTATTCAAGTAATGCGTGATCAATTATGCCAAATTTTTTTATTAAATATAACGACAACTGACGCATGTTCTTCTCTAATTTTAAAATCTGATCATTTAAAGATGATTTAGTTATTGAACTGGGTATTGCGGCACATGTAAAACCGATTTGTTTAAATGCTGAGGGCAACTCCCCAACAGTTCCTGCATATGTTAAGCGTAGCACAGCCCCAGCATTTTCCAATTCGCATCTATTTTTACTCTTTTACTTGCGTTAACTCCAAAAACAAGTATTTATGTCTAATTCACTTAATTTCGCATAAAAAAGCCACAACCTTTTTTACTTGCGCTAGTACAATTTGATTATTTTAAATTTGGCGCTCTTCTTTTTTTAGCGAGTATAAGGTAACTCGTGGCTTTTCATATCATGAAATGGCTAAAAAATGACAAATGCGAGCAGTGCTGAAAAGGCAGCTAATTACAATATTGTGCAACACTTTCTCAACAAGTCAACAGCAAAAAGTAGACTAGGGTCTGGGTTGAGGAAAAGTTGAGTTGAGAGTTGAAACACAGGGTTGTATTTTGCCATACATTTTGTTTTTGTAAAAGTCCTCAAGTCAACAAGTCAACACAAAGCGTGAATACCCTAAGTATAATTTCGGAGAAATTTTTTTGGCATATTAATAGATGATTTTGATGTTTAATGAAAGTTAAATTTGATTGATTTTTTAATTTTAACTAATTTTTCATTATGAAATGCGAGGATTTCAATGCACAGTTAAATAAACAAGTGCCGTGCGCCTCTTGCTCGTAAGGTGGCAATGTACTGCATGTTAGGCATGGTTGTGAATGTCAATAGTTTAGCAGTTTAAGTTCAAAATGAAAATATCATTAGCGCAACCTAAGGAGAAAAAAGCCACAACAGCATATGGAAATTTAAAAAAATTATTAAATGATTTTCATAAATGAAGTAATACCTATTGAATCTGGCGTCATTTTAGATAGTTGGCGGTGCATCGAAAATACTAAATCCAACTGCTGCAAGGGCATAATTAAAAGTAGTGTCTGTGTTTTATATTAAAATTTCACTTCATTTGTTTAGAGCACCCTTTGCTGGACTGTATGACAGCCTTAAAGCGATCTAGAGGTTCTTCGACACCTTCGCTCGACTTTTTCTTTGTTGGGTGTTTTTTTGTAATGGCTAAAACTCCCGCAATAGGCATTTTAAAAATTATTTTCTATATGCGTGCAAATTTGCAAATGTAAACAAACGAATTTTATCATTTACAACGCTGAGGACAGCCCGTAGGGTTGTCATACAAACTCTTGTATTGGGTGGGAGAAATATTCAAACTTCATTCAAATTTATTTTGTACAAATGGAAAGAAAAATAATGCAAAATATGCTGAAAATCATCGCTTAATGTAATAAAGAATAAACTTTCTTGGATCACTGTTAAAAAACATTTATTTAAAAAGTGTTTAAATGTTCTAAAATAATTTTTGGAAATTAGCAACTCTTTGCTGCCATTTTTGCAAAAGCGTAAACATTGGGAATTAATTGAACGCAAATTGAAATCTTTGAGATTTCTGTGGCACCTACGGTTTTTTCTAAAGATTTGTTTTCGAACCGTTACCAAAATCTTAAAAGATTTCTGTGGCACCCCCGAATAACAGCTATATAGCTGAGCTTTCACCAAAAGATGCGCATAATAGCCTGGCAGATCCAGTTTTACGATTTATATCGATAGATTTTTACGTTTCTTCGTTGGATAATTTCGCGGTTTACAACCACAGGGATTCAAATTTATTACGCTAATACGTGATTTTTAAAATCGAGTCTAAACTTTAAAAGATATAAGCAAAACCAAGTATATTGTAGTATTTCCCTAATGTGACATTAAATTGCAAACAACATTGATAAGAACTAAATGCTAATGGCTTGAAGTGTAAAAAATAAATAATTATAAATCACTCGCACAGTACATACGACTTGTGGTTAGGTTGCGGGATTTGCGCCAATTGGCTTCAGCGCCCAAATATAGAAGTCAGGCTACAAGAGTAATTGGTTAATACTATGCAAAGATCGCATCTCAGAGAAGATTTAGAGATCAGAAATGCAGCGCAGGATGGGGATATAAGACGTAGACGGCGGATCAGCCAATATTTAGATGTTCGGCGACAAGAGCAAGCTATGAACGCAGCACAGAGAAGACATAGAGTTTTGTATGGCTTAGCAGGAACACTATGGGTAGAAGACACATCAGAGAAAACTTAGAGCTTAGCTTAGTTGAAGTTATTCGGCGAGAAGAGCAAGTGAGGAACACTTTGCAAAAAACACAGCTCAGAGAATACTTTAAGTTAAAGGGGTTTTTTTTTCTTATATGAAGTTTTGTGATTCTGCGCGAAATATTTCGTGCTGCGTATAGGCCTTAAGGACAGAGAGCAGAGCAGGAGCATGCCTAGATCGCTAGCAGACAGCTTAGGCAAGAAGAGCAAGTAAGGAATACAGGCTAGGGCCGACCCAACACGTAATTTAGTTGAGCAGGCAAGAGATACAATTAAAAGAAGAATTGCATGAATACAGTCACGCTACGTTAATGAGGAATGGAGAAATTAACTTAATTAAAAAAAAAAAGTAAAAGTAGGAGTAGCATTTTTACAGGTGAGGGACAGGGACCTCTGGATATGATCTTAGGTTGTGATTCAGATGATTTGTCTTTTTCCACCACTTATGCCGAGATTGAGAGAAAGTGTACGAAGAGCTACACAAAACCAATTAGAATAGAATCCATGGTGTTAACATTGGTTCGCCGACGAAAAATGAAGTTCAAGCTATCATTAGGGCACTTAAGAACAACAAAGCCCCTTGGAGAGATAATGTTCATGCTGAGTTTTTAAAGTGTGATCCTGCTATAACAGCGAATATGTGGTTGCCTATCTTATAGGATAGAAGCTGGTTCGAATGGGATCATGTTCAGATTCACAAGAAAGGTGACGCCTCAAACTGCAACAATTATAGAGGAATAGCACTTCTCTTGGTTCCGAGTAAAATTTTAACATCGCTGATTATAAACCGCATTTCTATTGCTTTGGAAGGTACGCTCCGGGAAAACCAATTCGGTTTTCGACAAAACCGCTCCTGTACAGAGTTGATAAACACAGTTCGCATCATCTTTGAGCAATGCAACAAGTTTCAATGCTCAATCTACGCAGCCTTCGATGACTTTTAGAAAGCGTTTGATTGCCTAAAGCGCCCTTTTCTGTGGGGCACTTTACTCAACCGAGTCATGCCAGAAAAGATTATCGACCTGATAAAAGCCACGTACACTAATTTCACCTGTAGGGTCAGCCATTCTGGTCTACTTTCTGATCCCTTTTCAATTAAAACTGGAGTTAGGCAAGGATGCGTGCTATCGCCTTTACTCTTCGTGTTGGCTTTAGACGAGGTACTCAGATCTTCATTGACGGGGCGCAAAGGCATACAATGGAGCCCGTTTAATCAGTTAGAAGATCTTGAATACGCAGATGATCTATGTTTATTAAGTCATAAGTGCTCAGATCTCCAGGACAATCTCGACAGAATTAACAACTGCTCGAGTAATGTTGGATTAGAAATTAATTCATCAAAAAACAAAAATCATGTGCAGCGGATGCGCCGTCACTTTGGATCCCGACATTACATTACAGAATGAAAGGATGGAAAGCGTTCGATCCTTTGTGTATCTGGGCAGTGTGGAAGAAGCGGTGCGGACGAGGATGTCAAATCACGCATTTGCAAAGCGAGATCTGCGTTCGCACAAGTGGGTCCCATATGGAGTTCTAGTCAACTTACAACTTCGCATATTCAACTCAAACGTAAAGTCTGTCGCCTTGTACGGGTGCGAATCCTGGAAAGAAACCACATGTAGCGTATGAGATAAAAAGCCGCAAATGGAACTGGATCGGCCACACAGTAAGACGACCAAATAATAACATCGCCAGACGGGCTCTCCGCTGGAACCCACAAGGTTCTAGACGTCCCGGGGCGCCAGCTAGGACATGGCGGCGTACAATTGAAGAAGAAATGCCAACAGCCAATTGTACCTGGAACGACGTCACTGGTAATGCACGTAACAAAGTTAGATTTAAGTTAATTGTTGAGGCTCTATGCTCCACTTAGGGGTCAAGAATACATAGAAGTAGTAGTATGGCTATGATAAGGCTAGGATGCGTGCTTCTCATGCCAACCCCCGTACGGTCTTCTTTATTCAATTCAAATCATACAGACTATAATATCCCTCGTACATTTTTTTTTTCCATAATGTTCTTGCATTAATGCTATAGTCGGTCCAGTCCGACTTTAAAATAATAACAATAAGCTGTAATAAAACTATTTATAGTTTGCAATTAGTCCTGAATAGTTATTATTCTAAATAATCTACAACATATAGGATCTGCTCTTCCTTAAGAAGTAGTTTTGCGTTGCTCTGTAAGGGCATGCGTAAAACTACTAGTAGTAGCCAAAGTTTTTGGGCTGAATTTCTTCTGCTTTTTTTTTTCTGCAACTCATGCAAAGCTATTAAAGACTAAAGAAACTAAGCAGATACCACCTGGCCGACAAACATTTCCAAGTTGACAGCTTATTGATGGCAAAAAACTTGTGAGACATGCAAATGGTTTTCTGATTTACCATTTACCTGCAGGAGAGAACCAAGAAGCCCTCAAACACACCAAACCAAAAGTTGCGCGTCATCGTTATCGGCCACACATAATGCCAGCGATGATGACGTAGTTAAGCGACTTTCTGCTAACGAGCTGCTTCACCTTCTGACTCTTTTTTCCCGACTTACGAGTATGCTTCTTTTACTTGTGCCCCTTTCTTCCGAGTTTCAACTGAGCACTTCTTTTGTAGGAAACTTTGACAAGTGGCCGAATTTCTACATTTTTCTAGGCTAAAGATAGCTAACCTTTTTTTGCTTTCTTTTTTCATCTTTTTTTAGCCTTGCTGTTTGTGTGACCAAGTTTTTAAAGCCATTCACACTTCCATGACCTTTATGGTGTTTTTGCTGTTGTTAAACATAATTACTTCGCTAGGCCGCTTTTGTAACTTGTTTATTTAAGCAATTAATTTGAGAGTCAAGCACAGACTTGATTTAATTTGATTTTTTGTCACTTTTGTTGCTTTTTTTTTTTTGTTACCCTTAAATACTTGAAGACAGCTCAAATCAAGAATACCGCTGACACAATTTCATTATGGAAAGTTTTGCGTTTACTTTTCGAAAAATGGCTACAAAAAATTTGCCTAGCTGTTGTCTTTAGACGCGTTTTTGTCGCGCCAAGAGACAGTTGCAAGAAGATAAAAAAGACGTTGCAAAATTTTGAGTTGAAGAACTTGTATAAATTGAAACTTTTGAAAAGCAATTGGTAGCAAAAAGTTTCTTGTAGCTAGCATGTTGCTTTTTTTTCATCCTCCATACATTCCCCAAGCGTTTCTCTTGCAAGAGTTGTAACTTTTGCCAAAAATATGTATTCTGGAAGCATCTTGTGCGAGAGTACGAGTATTTCTAAGTAATTGTGCGTTGAAGCAACTGGAGCAAACTGTCTGCGCCTTAAATGCCAGCGAGCAAATTGACGCCAAAATGCAAAGTAAAATGGCGTCGGCACATTGTCTCCGGCTATCTGTGTGTGCGTGTTTGTGTGTGTGTATGTGTGTGAGTATAACGGTCATCTGGGCTAAATATTGGGACTTTGGTACATTTTAAATTTAGAACACAAACACACATAAAAACACACAATTTATATAAAACACTTTGAGAGACATTGCAAGAGTCATACCAAAGAATTTTGTTTCAGCACGCTTGAATCACTCTAAAGCTGAAGCTGCTCCGTTCTGGTCTGAAATGAAATTGTTTCACCCAATGAATGTATCTTCAAAGAGCTTACTAACACCGTTTTTGCCGCTTTTATATTGTATCTTAGAACTTGAAAGTTGTCTTGCCACATACGACATTCGAGTTTCTTGGCGGCAACAAAAAGTTGTCGACGCCGGAAACTTTGGTATGCAGCTGTACTGATAAAATGAAAATTTCCAACACAAGTTTATGCCAAAGGCCTGGCATTAAGGTGGGTGTGGATACAACATTTTTGTATGCAGTGATTTGCTTAAAGTTCGGCAGAGAATTTTCTTGATACAGGTAAGCTCACTTGACAGATTAAGGACATGAAAGAGAGGATAGAAATTCTCTTAATTTATTTGATTTTAAGTGTAGTAGGAGGTAATGACAATAGATTTTATAAGTATAGGAAAGATTCTTTTTTGAAGACCCTAGTACCTGCAACAGGGAAAACGAAACAGAAAAAATTTTACAAAGGCGGTCAATTAAATTTTGTAGGTGTTTGAAAATAGAATTTCGCCATTTTATCATAGTAACATTGTGCTATATGTAAAAAATATTTTGGCTGTTAACTTTGTCGGGGAGAAATGCAGAAGTGCCTGACTAATAACGCAAGCAATTGCAATCAGCTTTTTGCAAGTCTCAAGTCCTTTGTTTTATTGGTAAAACTTACTCTAAGAAAAATTACAATATATGTTTGGCTATTTTTCACTGCAAGGAAATTTGAATTTGTTGTATTTCATATAATTAGTTTTTGGGTTTGTTTACTGACAGCTGTTTGGTATCATATTACACTACAAACACTGAATAATACCAAGACAGTACAAAACATATGTATGCCCAGGTAGATATTGGGGCTAAGTAGCCTACTATTAGTAGTCTGGGTCTGGGTCAGGCAGCAATGCTGAATCGGTTTAGCCTGCGATGCTGTTAGGCACTTCTGCATTTCTGCATTTTTATCCAAAAAAATGAACATTTGATCTTTTCGCTAAAAGCTAAGTTTACGTATTGTTGTCAGCCGAAGCTTCGAAATTTTCTTAACTTAATTTGTTTATTTATTCTAAAAATAAGTTGAATTTCTTTGAGAGGTTGAGAAGAATAATTTAAATACTTGTATAAAGTAAGTAGAACCAAGAAAGTAATAAGGCCTTGCGTTTGGTTATCACACCTTTTGAGATCCTTGACTGAAAAGAAAATATAGTTGAAAATCATGCAGCAAGCACAGGATTTGGACCTTATGACATATAGCTAGGAGGATACCAGTCCGCTAAAATGGCTTCTAACGCAGTTGCGAAAATTAAGAATGAATAGAAAGCATCTAACCTATATAAATGAAACTAAATAATTGTTAGTGTCCAAACTCACTCCTTTTCCTGATTAAAAAACCAAACATAAGTCTCAAGGACGCTTTAAACTCGCCTCCAATAAGTTGAACCAGTCAGCATATGGCAATACGATAAGTCCCTTGTGTTCTGCACCACTGTGAAGTTTTTTCTTTGGTGCCAGCCGTTAGTGACGCTTAAGCTTAAAAGGTCTTTCATCTGATCCTTCTTTTTTCCCCAGTATGTATACGAGTGTAGTATATACATACATATATATATATATATATATATATATGTGTGGTTGTGTGTGTGCCAAAGACGTTGTGCCAACGCCTGTCGGGAGCTTAATGCATAAAGCAGGATTATGGTTTTAAGTGTAATTACAATTTACATGGCTTCCATTTTGGCAGCTGTATTAGCAATGCATACGCTTTTGGGTGCCAAGCAGGGAGCGCTAGAAGGGAGCTGGTGGCACAGCAAGAGCCTGATGTTTCCAGCAACCCTCGCCACATTGTAGTGGAGCAAGGAAAAGTTTATTAAAAACTCAAGCCCATGTTAAGTGAATAAAAATTAAAAAAAAATACAGTGCGAGTTGGTTTTAACGCTCGTAATTAGAAACTTTTAGTTTGAAGCGCCCAGAAGTTAGACATGACTTTTGAGGCATTAGCCGTAGCAATTTTCGCGCCGCAGCATTTTCATGGTGGCGGTTATTAATTTTCCAACTCTGTTGCCTGAGGGAGCTGGACAATAAAAAGCTAAAGAAGCAGCATATCGTCAAAGCAGAGGCTCCAAACAAATTTCAAGGGCAGTTTGGTAGTTAAAGCCTGCTCTATGCATATACTATATACATCAAAATACGAGGACAGGTTGATAAGTTTATGGCCTACAAAAGATATCACGTTACTAACCATATGGCTTATATTTTTCCTATTGTTTGGGGAAGTTCATAAGGATCATGAAATCAAAAATGAATAAAATCGAATCGGAGAAGCTGGAGACCCGCAAAGTAATCTTAAAGCTGTCAGGAGAAAAAAAAAATGGAATTAGACATGTCTCTCTGCCTCGCCTTATATTGGACTGAACCTCAGATTTGGACTCCTTATATGTGCAGACAGATTATGCCACGATCAACAATTTTTGAAAGCACTAATCGGACTATAAATTCTGGATATTCGTAGCATTGTATAGGGTGGGCCATCTGCTGATTTGTTTTTTAATTGCGCCCAAATGGCCACCGTGGCTGGCTCTACAGGCCCTTATGCGAACATCGTAATTTTCGATGACTTTTATTTGACGAAAACTCATCTGCCTGTTCTCCCATCGACTGAACGAATAAGCGTTACTATTAATGGTCTGTGGGCTTCAATTGTTGCGTCATTTTAATCTTGTAAGAATGTAAGTGAAGATCCGCATGCAAAATTCGACACAAAGCAATGATCATTTTCATAGTACGCCTATACCACTTTTACGTGTTGTTTGGTTGTTAAACGATCTATGACTAGAATTGAGTAGTTTTGAACTTGGCATATGTCGAAGAGCATCCACTTTGGACGGGTATGTCACAAATTATGAGTATTTAACAACTAAGCGAACAGATGGCTCACCCTGAAATTGCCTAAGGTTGGCTGAGTTGGTAGAGTATTGGTCGTATAACTTAAAGCCGCTTCAAGTCCCTTTCATGAGAAGTGCTTTTTTTTTCTTTTGTTTTTTTTTCTAATGGAATAGTCGGTTACATATAGATGCCTTAAAATGTGTTGATACAGATGAGATAAAAAAGTATGTGGGTGCTTAAATTTATAGCCAGCCAAGGATGTAGTCGAGCAAATTCACGGAATAGTCACGCTGCTCTGGCTTACCCAGACCATAGTCATTTTCACAAGAATTAATGGATATAAGGAAGCTGACTGCTAGAAGGGTTCCGCAATTGCTCAGAGGCGGCAAAAAAATTCGGACATTTTGCAACTTTTTTTCACTATAGATGAAGACGAGACGAAAGATTTGATATCGACAAAAGTTTAGGCGGATTTTCCAGCCAAAAACACAAAGGCAAGGTTTGGTAGGGATTAGTACCGACTACATTAAACAAGGCTTTACAGAGTCAGGTAGCCATTATGCGGAGCCACTCAGACTCCATGGCCAAATTATATAATTGTTTTGTGCTACGAGCAACTTCCCATCAGTAAAATGTTTCATACTTTGTGATCCTTTCGCAAATTCACAGAAATACTTTGGTTTGCCTTCTGTAGTAGTACTAAATTTTCTTTGGAAGGTAATAAAATATTGGCTTATCGCTAGCTCAAGTGTATGGCTCTCAAAGGAGATTACTTTGTCGAAGTCACTGATTTCTGGGCTGACTACTTTATTTCCCACCCTCGAATGCTTTATTTTTTTGTTTTGTGGCATAATTATTTTTCCGCTCAATTCAAATTTAAGTGAATTTTGAGGTTTCCTGTTCGTTGTTTCGGGTTTTTTTTTTGTGTTTGAGTTGCTGTGTTTTTGGGTGTTTTTAAGGACTAGCCACAAATTTAGACAAGGATGTGTTTAAAACAAGCGCATATGTGACTGTATGTGTGGTGCGTGTATGCGCTTGTAGCTGCGGTTTATGCGTAACTGTGTGGCTTTAAATTAGAAATTTATAGGACACACAGCATAGACATAATGACAGACACACAGATACACACAAACACGCACAGAGGAAAATCTCACGCATACATGAGCTTTATTTAATTGCCGTTGATAATTTACACTTTTGCTGGCAACGTTTTAGCCCATGTCGCTGCAGTTGTGCGTAGTAAATAAATTAAAGTTTAAAGCGCACTAAATTCGACGCCATGTCTAAACACCCACACACTCGCACGCACTCGCACACATACACAGATACAGACAGCAGCATGATGTAAATATGATGAGCGCCAAATTTTTGGGTGAGAGTCGTATGGAGTTGGGCTTAAAACATACTTATAAGACTCTTGCATAACACTTTGGATTACAGTTTCAAGTACTCGCTCCGCCCAGCCCCACGGCCACGATTATAACGAGAGAGGCTAATTAATGAAAATTGCTGTTTCGTCGAAATTATTGGCAAGCTGCGTTCGAAATGCGCTCTCTATCTCTAATGCTGTATCTGTATCTCGAAATTTGAAAGCCAACTGATTAAAGTCTGTGTGGGAGTGTGTGTTTGTGTGTGTATGCGAGCTTTACGTTGTTTCTAATAAAAGTTTTTTAACATGGCGCCCAAAAGTATGCAAATACTTATGTTTAAGTGTAAGCAGCCTATAATTTATGCCAGAGCCAGCAGAACTCTGACAAACTTGGCTTAAATTTCAAAAAAGAAAAAAAAAAAATAAGTAACAGCAAACATGTAGCCAAAAAAAAAGAGGCAGTATCAGGCAGATATTGTATATGTATAGCATATTAGGTGGAGCAGCAGAGGTTCTGAGAGCAAAGGAATATAATGGGCCGCTTCCTGCTAGCTAAGCAAAAAAAAATTAAGAAATCTACTAACGAAGCAGTAGTGAGTCTATTGTTGTTGTTGTTGTCTCTAATCTTTGGGGCACAATTTACGCGATTTAGCTTTACACACACACACACACAGACTGATACTCAAAAAGACTTGCCCCCGCTCAAGGACAAATGATAACGGTTGACATAGCATCTGACAACAACAAAGTACATAGAATGTTATATGTAAAAAGTAAGAGTAAAGGCTACACAAAACACAGCAGTTACATGCCACCTAATGATACTGTCAACAAAATGGCGACTTCGCGCAAAAGCAACTCTGCCAAACGGCACAAAACAAAGCAAAGACGAAACAGGGAATGGCAAAGACAAAAAAAAACTGAAGAATATTTTGCAAAAATAAAATACAAGCATCAAGAGAAGCGCATAATGCTGAGAGTGTAGAACTGACTACGACAACAAATTTTTGCCATTAGATACTGTAATACTGTAGCCAAGTATTGCTAAAGTTACTTGGCAGCATAAATATGCCAAGGGGACACATACTCACATAGATACACAAATACACACAAACAGTTTGCTTTGCATTTATTCACTTGACATTGCTGATATGTATTAAGACATAGCTTGAATATTTGCTGCTATTTGAAGGCACAGATTTTGTCATGCCACAATTTGTAGCATGAGGCATACATCATACGAACATGTCCGTGTCGACTTAAACCGCCTAAATAGAATTTCAAAGACGTCAATCTCAAATAGAATTAATTTTCTCAATTTTCCACGACACACACATTAACATAGCCATAATATTGCGCACTTTACGCTTTTCTTTGCCATAAACCGCTTTTCTGGTCTATGTCCGCCAGGGATTGGGATTCGTTGTTGTATTTTGTAGGTGTAGTCGCTAAAAACTGAAAAGTGGAAAACTTTGTTACTTAACTCAGTTAACCCACAACTTTGTAATGTTCTCTCGACGTTGCCTTGAACTTTATTGCTGTTGTTTTTGTAATAAGTTTTTATACCCCAATGGTCATCTGGAAATGAAAAGTTATACATCTTGTCGGCAATATGTATCCGTACATACTTATATAATACATATAGATTAAGTACGCGTCTGGCATGATAAGCGAAAATCTAACAAAATACTTGCCAACACTTCTGTGTTATTTTTTATTTTTTTTCATGGAAAACTCATTTTATTTTATTTTGCATAAATTGAATATTTCAACATTTTTTCCACACTAACAAGAACTAGAACTGATAGAATGGTATAATCGATAAACACCTTGTGCATAATTTGTGGCTTATCCTTAATAAATATTAATGATTTTGTAACATTATGAATGCAAGCTAAAATGTCATAAAGTGTTCATTCAAATTCACGCAAATAATTTTGACTTTCATGTTCCATACACAGCTTGTGGCTTTCTGGGTATCTCTATGGAATAAGCTGCTGTTAAATAAACCACAAAATTTTAAATTATTTATTGGGTAGAGCACATTTAATTATAATTGGCTTATCGCATGTTAAAGTTGGCTGTTATTGTTACTCAATTAAGCAAATGTACATATATCGACATGGATTGCCAGTACCCAGATACCTTTGACATTCATACTTGAAAAATTTGCTTCAATACTATTTCCTATTATATATGTATGTATAGTGCAAGTGCTACAAATTTCATCACAGCTCCAAAGCGTTATGCAGGCATCATTAAAACTTTAAACTAAAATTTAAATTAAATTTAACTTTGACAACACATCAAATCAAAATGTAAACAAGTCAAAGAAAAGTCTATTTTAAATTACTTCAGACTACACACAAAATCTCTATTATAAAATACAACAACAAGTCTTCGTTGACAGAAAAAAGATTTTTATGAAGAGTTGGCAATCAGGAAACCCAACAGTAACAAAATTCTACAGACCTCGACAGCTTGCCACATCTCAAATTTCATAAAGAATTCAATAACAATGCAAGATGAAAAGAGTGAGTGACTTTTTTATGTGCTGCAATGAAACCTGTATACGCTTTTGGAATATTTATGTTAGTCCGAGGAGAGATTGTGAGAAGAGAACAAGGTGCAGTGAGCAACTGCTTTGAGTTCTGCAAAATGCGCTTAAACTTAATCAGATAACGTCACATTCTCAAAGTAGTTGGTCAATGATGCATAGGATTTAGTGTTATTTATAATGATTGAAAAAATTGATTGCAATTTAGTCTACCGACTTTAGATCATATTGCTATTTTCAAAGATTGTATAGATCTCAGAGTTGCAAATTTGTTCGTTTATTTATAGACACAGAGTATGGGAATATTTTTTTGAAAAACTGGTTTCATTGCTAATTAGACTGACGTGGACCTTAATCCGATTTTGATAACTCTATTTTGTTTAAAAATTAAGTTGCATATTGGTGCAGTTGTACGAAAGGAGTTCTAATAAGGCATTTATTACTGGTATAGTTCTAAGTTTTACGGGGCAATATGTCGGATCGTAAATGTGCATCATTCGGTGAAATCTAGATGTTCATAGTCATAAGAACCTGCTTCGTTCGTGTATAATGAATGAAACCCGACTTTTTTTTTACAAACGGCTTTCTTTCAAGTTTTTAAAGCAATTTTGGGCTACAAATCGTACATAATATATCATTGGCGTTTCGATTATGGTTAGTTCTAAAATAAATTTAAGTTTTTTGAATAAAAACCCAAGACACATTTTTTTTTTTCAAACAAATTTGGCTTAGATGAGATTTCCTATCAATTTAAAAAAATGCATTTCGTCAGTGTAACAAGTCAGTTAGTCAATAAAATGTGTATAAGTCTTAGCAAAAGGCAGATATTGCCACTTCAATGGGATTTATTTTGATTTAATATATAATACCTCACGTGCATCCTTTCGCGAATTCCCTAGGCTGCTAGTTTTATAACATAAGCACGTAACTTCTTATGGTTAGCAGTGCAAGTGTGGCAAGTCTATGTTGTAGCTTGTCTATGTAACATGACAGCTGACTCAGTGCAACACAATAACAAAGCCACATCGACTGGAGCAAGTGCACATATTGAGTATCTGATCGGCAGGAAAACATAGTAGTTCAGTAGCAGTTTGAAACCACCCTGAAAAGGAATAGTATACTTGCCCAGAACTAACTACAAGACAGATTGATTTCAACAAATTGCAAATTGATTTAAACTATTTTAAGATATTAAGCTTCATTTTTTAGAACTTGCAAAATCAGCTTGGATTACTCGAAGCATGGTTAAAAAAGTGGAGAATTGCAGTAAACAGTCAAAAATCAGTCCAAGTAACTTTTTCTTTGAGGCGTGGAAAATGTCCCCCAGTTACCCTTTTTGGTTTGTCGATACCGGAAGAAGAAGAGTTTAAATAGCATGGCGTGTACTTGGACCGAAAGCTCACCTGGAAAAAACACATTAGGTGTAAGCAAACCCAGCTGAAAGCTAAGACTAGGCAAATGTATTGGCTTTTAGGACCTCGGTCCCAACTCAGCTTGGAAATTAAAATCCGTCTTTACAAAGCAATTTTAAAGCCAGTATGGACCTATGCCTTGCAACTTTGGGGTATGGCAAGTACATCTAATATCGAGATACTTCAAAGATATCAATCAAGCACACTCAGAAATATTGTCAGGGCACCCTGGTATGTTAGTAATTATCAAATACACAAGGACCTCAACATATGTTATGTAAATGAAGAAATTAAGCAACGTACAGAAACATACATAAACAGACTAAATTTTCATGAAAACTCATTAGCTATAAACTTTTTAGATAATAGCGCAGATACTAGACGATTGAAGCGATATCAAATCCTAGATCTTCCCCATAGATTCTAAATTAAAACTAAGTCTGCTTAATGTTATATTGGTTTAGCTCATTGGAGTCAAGCCAAGATGTTATAAAATTTGTTGAATGTCCTTTGAACAGATTACAAATAAAAAAAAAAAAAAATTTTGTAGAAAGAGCTGAAACTGAAATGCCAAAAAAAACGTGGCGTCACGCAGAAGAATATGCTATATACACGTGTATGCTTTATTATATCAAGTGGAGTCCCAGGATTGATTCTTAGTTGGGATAATTTTTTTTCAATTCTTAACTACTTTACATTTTTTTTTTTTATTTCTTATTTTGTATGTATATTTCTTTTTTATTATGTTTTATATAATATCTAATTGTATTTATTTAATATTATACGTATTACACTATATTTTGCATATTAATGAACTAATAAAAAAAATGTTTGAGTCGACTTCTCTTTTAAAAATTTGAATATTTTTTTTTTAATTTTTTAAAATTATTCAAATATAACTATTTTTTTCGAGATGTACCTTTGCAAAAAAAAAAGGTCGACTTAAAGATTTATTTTTATTATTTTTGTTTTAAATTTTTATTTTGTCGAATTACTTGCGTACCCATACTCTCAAAAAGCATTTGAGTGAGTTGAAAGTTCTTCAAATTAATTTCTGCAGTGCAGGCCCAATCGAGATGCACACTCACCCACTCACACATGAGGTCGATATATGTCAGTAGACTTGTGTAGAGAATATAATAGCCTCCAGAACTGGTGCACTTTGAAGGAGTCCAATCTTAGTTGCTTTATGATACGAAATTAAAAGCTACAGTTGTCCATGACAACGCATAATGGCAGAGATCAAAAAGCATTCTGCTTAAAATTTCATATGTTTGTTCAAATTCAGATTCAAAGCTTAGAACTGAGCCGCCCCGTTCAGAGAAGGGCTGTACCTGAGAGATTCCATACATATATGTGCATATAAAGGATACCTGCAATAAGCCAGAGAGTTATGCACATAAACTTTTAATGAGCTTGCCAAGTTTGGCATTCCATTTGGCCAAATTGATTTTAGCAGCTAGAAGCAGAAAAGCAATTTCAACTCTCGGTGAATGCAGCTCCATCCATAAAGCATTGCAGTATAATTAAGTTGTCTGCAACTAAGTAACCAACTAACGAAGCAACCAACTAACTAACGGCCAAGCGGCAAGTTAAAAAAGTTAAAGCCAAATATAGAATGTTGCCTTGACATGAAAAGCTGCCAACTGCAATGCGCTTGCATATGCCCCAAGCCCTTCGCTCCTTCGCCCGGCCACTATCCACTATCAAGCTGTTCTCTTCTTCTCTCTGGCTTATAGGTTGCAGGCAAAATCCAAATGCAGGTTAAACAGTTTTATTAGGCTGCCGTTGGCAAGAGCCAATTGTTGCCTCATGGCTATAACCTGTCGGCTGTTGACTGAGTCTGCACTTAATAGCCGGAAATCAAGCAAACTGCAAGCGTTCGCTTCTATTTACCTTGCCATTAATGTTGTTGCCAGTCAATGTTGTTGCCACTATAGAATTAAAGCCAATTTGTTTGAGTAATAAGTGAAAAATACACACACACACGCACACACGCAAATTCATTGTTTAAATGAAGCATTTGGTATTCTCAGTTGGTGTAGGTATATACATACTATATATATAAGTATTCCCGAAACTTTGGCTGTTGCAAAAAGTTAAATTTACAGTTGCCAAACTTATATAACATGAACACACGTTGCCACCATCCCGAGGTTGCAAGCTCGATATGTATGTACGTGTACATGTGTATTTAGGAGGGAAGGATGAAAATTATTAAGAAATATATTTTGGCTAGGCGCGATCCGTTTGATGATAAAATTTTTTTTTTTGAACCAAGTAAAAGTCACAGATAGCCAAATGCGAATGGTATGTTGGGTGGCGACTGAGGATTGGCGTAAAATACTTTTTCCTTTTCGATTTTCATCGAATCGGTCCAAAGCACAGTGGTCGATTTGAAAATTGAAAACCTGTCAATTTTTGGTTTACGATCGATTATTCAAACATCATTGAGTCTATCGATATGTTTAACGTAAGCTTTATTTTGTGCTTATATATTGTGATGGTAAATCGTGGTGAATGCTTGCAACAGTACTGATCTCTCTTCAAAAACACTTTTTGGACTTTCGTGGAATGCATCTTTTTATATTCGAATAAGTTCGGTCTAAATCATTTTGTTTTTGTTAAAATGTTTTTTGCCACCTTTAATCACTGACTACTTTTACGGCCCTGATTCGGTTTGCAAATGCACTTTTGTTAAGATTGACATATCTGCTATATTATATAGACACCCGATTCGGACAAAGCTCCGCATATTTATATATACATTTAATATGTTTTAAAACGCCGAATTTGGATGACATGGGTTGATGTATGGCGGAGATATGGCCAAAACCGATTGTAACATGGCCGAGGGTAACATGGCAGAAATGTGATATAGCATTCCGATCCAGATCCAGATAGACCAAAACCGATTTCGGCTTATATATTTAGTAGCTATATAATATGGTCATCCGATC
The DNA here is from genome assembly GCA_949987675.1 of Chymomyza fuscimana. Classification (NCBI taxonomy): domain Eukaryota; kingdom Metazoa; phylum Arthropoda; class Insecta; order Diptera; family Drosophilidae; genus Chymomyza; species Chymomyza fuscimana. The sequence continues at coordinate 63,344,776 of OX465089.1, read as the reverse complement.
CGGACCACACTCGTCACGTATATGTTCACTACCTGAAATTTTCGTTAGTATCGAATTATATAGGAGATAGGTTGATTATTTCAGAAGATATTAATTTACTGCCGCTCGGTAGGCCAAATCGGCCACTGTGCCAAGCTTCGAATGATATTTTCTGCTTCTCGTACTGCCATGTTGAAAGCATTTATTATAAATTATGACACAGGCATCCAAGAAATCCTTTGAAAATTTCGGTTGCTCAAATTTATCAGTAAATTGGCTTTTGATTCATCCAATCTTTATATGCAACTGCAGAGTCGTTCTTATTCTAGTTAGTTAGTTAATAGTAAATTTTATATGGAATCGTGTATCCTAAAACCACTTTCCGTGTCTACAGCCTCAGCCATCTCGTTCAAACGAATTCCAGCTATTTTAACTACTATTTGTGACATCACTCCTGTTTTTTTATTGAGTTCGAATAATAATTAATATTTTGCAAGTCTATTTGACTTGACTAAGCTGCTAAGCAGAAACATTGAGTCAGCTAATAAGTAAGCCGAGTCGATAACTTTTTAGCCCACCCACCTATAAATGCGTAAAAGTTTTCTACTCTGACTCACGTGGCGTATGCATGATATTTACATTGTGAGCACCTGCAGCTATTCGGCTATTTCGTGTTGGTGTTATACAATATGTCTGATATTATCAACGTAGCAAGATAGCTGTTGTTGCTCTTGTTGTTGTTTGTGCGGCTTTTATAGTGGCGGGATGCAACAAACAACATCTCCCTGAATAAGTCAGTTTATTTGGTTTTAAGCTGACCAACTTTGGCGAGTTTCGGTGCTTTTGCTATTTAAAGTTTTGATTATGGCTGTTGGCACTATCCATTATTTTATTTTTTGATAGAGTCCAATCATATGCCTTAAAAGTTGTAACTTTTCTAACTTTTAGGCGAGTTAAATGTGCCGGATTCTAGGATGATTATAAGTAAAAATAAAAGAAATCAAAAGGAAAATATTGAAATTTTGGTAAACTTTACTTTTTTTGGGGTTTTGAGAGGTTTTTGAAAAAGAATAAATTATAGTTTAATAAATTTTTAGAATATTAAAAAATTTGTTAACGTTTTTTCAAACTTTCTTTCAAAATTGGTGCTTGGTGCCAAATTTAAATTAAATTACATATTTTCAAGTAAATGTTAATGATCAATATGTTTATTTGTCTGTCTTGTTCTGCAGTCCTGCGATAGTTAGCAAACAAAAAAAAAATATTTAGTTCGATTCCCTTCTGCAATTCCCATGTCTTCGCTTTTATATAAAAGTAATCCGTAATTAAATATTTTTTGGATCCATTTCCCACCAAAGTTTTTTATTCTTTCTGATTTGACTTCGGAATCTTTTGCAACTTCTGGATCTGATTTGGATGGATTGAAAAATTAATTCATGAATTTCATGTTAACATTTAATGACTATAGCCACAAAAAAAGTTTTAGACGGAACTCAATATTAGAAAATGAAAGTTTTCACAGCCTGAAGGCCTACGTTGCTCTGGCTACAAACCTTTTATAACTTAGAATTAACTTCTACTTTATAATTATATAAATAAATAAAATAATAAAATAAACATTCGATATTAACCCTAGCCAAACACGCCGTTAGTTTGTCTAAAAAAGTATTTATTGTTAGAATGTCAAAATGTATCTTACAATTTTTAGTGTGTATTTTCAAATATAAGGGGTACAATAAGTTAGTGCAATAAACTGTTTTCTGTTACAACTAGAAGCAAACGAGCAATAATATACAAGTCTTGGACCGAAAGGAACAGGACATTGAAAGAATCCGACTTGGCTTAGTTCGTCTATCCCTCTGCCTGTGGTACCTGTTGCTCGAAGACCTAGAGGGCGAAGAGTATGGGTTTTGAGAAATACAGCCAATATTAACATCGCCCTTTTTTTTCCATGGAATGGGGGAAATGGCAGTGACAGTAAAGAGCATAAAGTGCGTGAGCAAGGCACACAGAGAGAATATATACTTAGAGAGCAAGGGAAATAGAAAAACATAATTTTCGCTGGCGGGCAGTACAAAAGGCAAGCAGGCAGTCGATCGTAGAGAGCTGAACAAATCAAATGTGTTTACAGTGAGGAAAGTTGATTAAATAATTACTTGATTTGAATATATAGTTTATTTTGATTTTATTTATGATTATGCTACACTTATCATACCCGAAATGTGCCTTCTACACTTGTTAAATATATAACTTCTTAACAGTCAGCTAATTTTTTCATTGTGTTGAAAATAAAATATATGCCTTAAATAACATTTAGAATCAATGTGTTTTTAAAGACTAAAGCTGGTCCCTCAGAGATTTTGCTCAAAATTGATTTACTTCTTGGTTTCACTTGGAGTGACATTTGAACCATTAAATTACCCTACCAAGTATCCATTTGACTTTGGTATTTAAATCAACATTGGCCAACATAGACCATAAACAACTTAATCGTGCGTATATTAGGGCATAAACATATACTTGAAACTCCTTATATTGCCATAAAAATACACAAGCCAATGGGCTAAAGTTGTGGTTGGTTGCACGAACACAACTACGCACACCCAAATTAGGTGCGAGGGCAGTTTGAACAGTAATTTTATAAGCCAAGAAAATATTTAAGCCAAATAAAAATAGGCCTGATAAAAATCAGCTGATTGCTGTCAAATCCAATGTCACCTATGGTTTAGATGTTTACAGTTTGCGTTCATTCGGATTGTTCACCTTCAATATACTGCACTGCTGAGTTAAAACGAGGACAAGAAAATATTTTTAATAAGATCTGCTCCTTATCACGAACGTCTGGTATATCAACCGCCTTGTGCGCACGCTCACTATTTTAAACAAAATAATAATTTAACAAACAAATATTTTGCAAAAACAAAACCAGAGTTATACTTGAACATTTCAAATAAGTAATATTAAATTGCACGGTTACAAGTATTTTTCAAAATATAAATATAATATAAATTATGAGACGCCTTTGGGTATACGCTCACCCAGTTGTTAATCCTGGTAGCAAACTCTGATACTGTTCACTTTTTTCACTCACTGACTGACTGACCAACACTTATCTCCTTTCGCTGACTGACCAAGACTCATCCAGATTTGCCTGCTGATCCGCCTTATATTGGCCTCAATTGCCGCCAAATCCTGGAATTCCTGCCCAACCCAACACTAATAAATCCTAAACGGCTCACATCTTATCTATTTGTCTTTCCTAATAGAAAAGATAGAGTTCGCCTATCCCTATCTCTAATGCTAAACAATATTTAGCGGACCAAGCTATACTTTAACCAGTCTTGCTGCTACTACTACAATTCTCACGAAGCAGTCCAAGCAGTTTTCCTATTCTAAGGCGGCAGCTTGCCAAATCACACCTTGTACGGCCAAGTGAATCTCAGAGTTAGTTTGCAACATACATGGGGTCATGGACGATAGACGAATAAATGTATGCGATGATTTATGGAAATCTTACGTCAATGTCGCATATTGCACCCATATTTAGTACAGGCTTTAACAAATATGAACAATATGTTGAATTGCAATAAGGAGTCTGGATTGAAGCCTTTCAATCAGTGAATCGGCACTGAAGAATGCCAAGGTGGGTCTGTTAGTCAACCGGGTAACGGCAAAAGTTTCTTTAAATGCTCTCGAGATCATTTTATTTTTTCATGTTAAATAAAAAAGGCATACGGTAGCTAAGGGAAATTATATGGATCTATGGAACCTTTCACAGCTGGCTTAAATCAATAAGAACTTAGTCAGAATTCACGAATTGGGTTATAATGATCGTCCTATGGCGTGCCTTTGTAAATCTCGTTATCTTGCTTTGTTGACTTCTTTAAAGGACGCCCTCGTAAAGTAGCATTATGACAAAAATCCCAAGCTTTCATACAGTTCGTCAGGCATTCAGGAAATCGTTTGTTGGAAATTTTGCCAAAACAAACAAATCAACAAAATTGTGGAGAACAATGTAGCAAGTTGTTGTCATTGTTCTCTCCATGCAACACAAATTGAAATTTAAGGACAACAGAATTACACACACACACACACTCACCCATACGCACACACACACTCGCATTGAAGGAACATTTCTATAGAATTATAAGTTTATTAGATATTCATATTGTATGGCAAGACTTGAGTGGTGTCGCTTGTGTGCGGGCAGCTATATAAAATTCCCAAGATGTTTGAGCTAGGAATTATGGAGCAACAAGCACCACAAGTGCAACACCTCGATAAGTGCATATCGTATTTGTGACGTAAGCCACAATACACAATTTGTGTTTTAATTGAAGCTGTGAATCCGTTCGTTTGCAATCAAAAGGATTAGATACGTACCGTACACTCGTATAACAAATAAAACTGACTAGTTTGGGTGTTCAATAATAAAATAAAAATATTTTTGCTTGTTAAAAATAAGTAAGAGAGGAAACAGAAAGCCAAATTGTCAAAATGCTAAAACACTTGATGTATTATTCAAAACGTCAATGCGGATATCCTTTTATGAGAGGAGCAACCAGCGGTCAAATCGAAGCAATTTCTATTTCTATTTGTGTTTTTTTTTTTTTTTTTTTTTTGTAAAAGTAGAAGTAGAAATGGAAAATATAAAAATAAATAAAATGTCAATGGCGGAAAATGGATAAGGGCTCATAGCCTAATACAAATGTGACAGTTAAAAAAGAAAAGTGGCAGGAGCGAAGTAGAAAAACATTTTGAAAAAAAAAATGTATATAAAAGACGCCTGCTGTCAAAGCGTCGAAAGCACCACTGAGATTTGCCCAATCTCGCTTGGCGTCAATGTCAGGCAGCAGCAGATTTGGTATCAGGACCGAGCAAGCGCTTCCGACGTACCCAAGTCGCTAAGGAAATGCCACTACGCCGAGCACATTTCAAATACGAATCGATCAATAGCTGTAGGTTTTCCTTTTTTATTCCCCATTTCTTATACCATATTCCTTTTTGCCTTTTTTTCTCTCTTTTGGCCACAAATAAATTGAAGTTAAATAGAAGACGTCAACGACATTAAATTTGATGTGAGCCTGCAGCATTCAAGTGGCAGCTAAAGCAGCGCTCTTCAAGGTAAGAAAAATCCCCAGAAAACCCCGTCCCAAGTAAAAGCCAGTTTTGATTGTGTTGCCACAAAATAAGCAAATGGAGAGAGGAACCGAGAGGAAAAATACAAAACAAGCTCTAGAAAAGAAAATCTTTTGAGAAAAGCGTTGGTGAAATGGGTCTCAGAACATCACCGAAAATTTGCCACATCCGGCGCAGCAGTGACAGTTTATTTTACTCACTCTACGATAATGACGTCGCCATCGTCGTCGCCAGCCCCCTCCGCTGCTTCTTTATAGTAAATGTCAAAAGTCTGGACTGTGTATTAAGTGGACTGCCAAAAAGTTCCAATTGCGGTCTTTGTCGCCAAAGTTTTTTTCTTTCTTTTTTTTTTTTTTTGTTTGTGTGGTGTAGTTGCGTTTTCTTTTATACTCTTCACCTAATGACTATTAAGTGTTTCGAATCTGTTTTGTAGTTTGTGCATCTGGTTTAGCTGGATATATAAAACTTAAAGAGATGGGTTAAGAAACATCGGTTTGTCTCTTTACGTTCAAAGTAGTACTGAAAAATTTAAGTCTGATGTTTTAAGCTTTGCTTTTTTCAATTCACGTAGCTGCATTTCCAATGTTTTTCCCATTTCATTTATGCAGATTGTCTCGAAATTCTCAATACATATTTTTTTTAAAGACTCTATCGTACTTTTAATGTCAGTTTGTCTTTAGCTTATTTATCTGATTACTAAAGTGACTTGGTGGCTTACTGTAGCCACCTTATTTCATGTTGATGCCATTTAATCAATTCATAATAGATTTGTGAATATTAAAAAATGTAAAAAGACATTGTGGCTTTTTGTATGTTGATTCAGCAGAATTTTAGAAATATTGCAACACGAATCACAATTACTTTTAAGACATTCCTAAAACATAATCTGGAATGACTTAAAAATCTATTTCGCTCAAATTTTGACAAAATCCCAATTCTCGATAAAACACACCCCTTTGGCACGGTTTCAAAGTATCCATTAAATTTTTTTGAGGATTCGAATAAATTCTTCTGTCACATATTTAAAGGGGTTATTAAATTTCGCAGTTATCTGTATCACTATAACTTAATATACCAAATGTTTTAATTAATGATTTTAATTTTTGAAATAAAAATGTCTAGTAAAATCTTTATCAAAATTTGGCATTCATTGTCAATGCGCAAAACCAACTGAACTAAGTACGTGCCACCAAGTCTTGGGAATAATAAATTAAATTTCCGAATTTTTTACTTACCAAATTATTCGCTGTTTTTGGTGTCAAATTAAAGTTAAAAAATTTTAATTTAAATTGACTTAGTTATCATATTGAAGTGAGAAGAATTAAGTGCACAGTTAAATAAATAAGTGCTGCCATATTTTTTTAACTAAGGTGGCAACAGTTTAGCAGTTGGTTCGAAATAAAAAATTCAGCTGTTTCCTTTCATAAAAGCCAGAAAAAGGCATTTTAAGAATTATTTTCTAACATGCAATTATAAAATGTAAACAAATGAATTTTACCGTTCAAAATACTGATTAAAGATGATGTCATGGGCGAGATAAATATTCAAATTAACTTTGCAGAAATTGAAAGGAAAAGTAGCAAACAATGCTACAAGTTAAAAATCGTATAATACAATTAAATACATGTATTTATAAATTTTCCAAAATAATTTTTGAACAGTAGTAACTCATTTGTACCACCTGTGCCACCTACGGATTTTACTAGAGATTTGCAAATCATCCGAAGTCAACATCTTTAGAGATTTCTCTATCACTCCAGAGAATAAAAAAAAATGTTGCATAAAAAAAAAAGTAAAGCAAATATTAAAGAAATATTTTGTTTTCTTTGAACCCACTTCACAAGAGTATCACAACTTCGTCTTTTCATAACTTACAAGACCTTCAATCTTATTTTTTTTTATTTTCCTCACTCTCATTTAATAATATTTTTGCTTTGATGCTGGGGCAAGAAGCAGACCAGCCGTGTCTTTGCTTTGGTTCTCAAGGTTTGTTTTTGTTTGGGTGTGTGGGTGTTGTGTATGTGTTTATGTACCGCATTACGGAAGTTAACAATTTAACTTTATGTACTTTTGGACTTGTCATTTCTCGTCCTTCCTCACAACTACCATCTTATCGTTAGCAATTCTCAATGTCTGAGTTCCGTGCTATGCCGTTTCTCGGCCTCTGTCCCAGTCACAGCTCCAAGAAGATAATAAACGTATATCTTAAGATATTGCCATCGAATCTCCCTGCCCGAGCTGCCAGTGACCCAACCTAAGGCCTAGTCTACGACTATTCACAGTTCTGCTTATTCAAGCACGCTGCAGGGCCTTTAGGTGTATTCTAATTCGCACGTGCTTGCAATTTAGCAAATCTGACGCATTCTTTAGATACATGGGTGTGTGTGTGTGTGTGTGTGTGTGTGTGAGTGTAAGTGTGTGTATGTGTCAGCAATAGGTATTGAAAGTATAAATCTTCATTAGGCACACGGCTCACATTTGCACAGCTGTTATATACAAAGACTTTATCACTCTCACACACATATGTATATACTACACTCTCTCTCAGATACACATACACACACACACAGCCGCTGCCTAGCGCACTTAACTTCTGCTCTTTTACATTTTTTGTTGGCTTAGCTTTCATTTCCGTTTGAATTGACACACTCACACATACACAGAGAGAGACCAACAGTTGCACACAGATACACACACACGCATAGGCAGTTAGAACATTTTGCAGTTGCTTTTTATATCTGCTCAACGGCTTTGCAGATAAAACTCGTTGTAACATATTTGTACCTTATTTATTTTGTGCACATAATTTATTTATATTGTGTACTCGGCTTTTTTTCTCGTTCGTTTTTCGCTATACGTACGTGTATGCTCATGTGTTAGTATATGTATTGGCGGAGGCCCACATCAAGCCATCATTTATCGACATTTTGGCACTCACACATACATGCACATAACATATATTACATAAAGCACACACTCTTGAAGCTGCGCATGATGAAGTGTGCAAAAGTCAAAATTGATACTCAAGTCTGAAAAAGGCAAGAATAAGAGCAAACAAAATAAATCGTTTGCTGTCGTTTATTTTTTGTATTTTTATATTTTGTGCCTTTATTAAAAGTCTAGACAAACTTTTGTAAAAACAACTAGAAACTGTTTTAATTTAATGAATAATTTCATGTTTAGCAATTACTTTTGATAATATAGTACATATATACTACTTAAAATTAAGCCTAATTAAATTATGTTCAACCATAACTTTTAATTGAGACTCTTATTAATTTGGCAAAATGTGTGAATCCGCAGAAAATATTACTAATTAGTTGGTCGAGTGGCACAGTAAGGCTATGCCATAGTGCCTGCCAACTTTTTAGGCACACCCTAACATTTGTTTCGATACGCGTGTATTTAGTTTATAAGTTCAAAAATAATTTGCCGACGCTCAGCCTAATTTCAAATTACAAAAAAAAGGTTGCACCGCAACGGAAATACTCTTTTTGTACATAATATGTATATTTATAATTTTGAAGCGATTTTTATCTCATTCCAAACATTATCTATTTCAGTATTAAATTCGTATTTGAAGAGTTAAGTTTCGCATCCATTTAAACCCCTTCGACTTTGACACAACAACAACGCTGACTTATCCATAACTCGCCATGCCAACTTATTTGAAGGTGCGACATAAAATATACCGTCGATTAAATTCAACCATTAATTAATTTAAAATTAAAATAAAGTTAAATAATTCACAACAAGAGCTGTGTATATAATCGACAAAGGATCAGCATGATTAACATAACAAGCACATGTAATACACATATGACACTAAGATATTAATTTTTTATTTTTAAACTCTTGAGAACTATCTAAAGAGGCAGTGCGCAATTTTATTGTTAGATAATAATTATTTTGTTTGTTAAATACAAGCTTTTTATGGAAAAACACTAATAAACGATCAACAAAAAAAATAAAGGATCAGCATGGTATTGATTATTAGGCTTTCAGGAAACTACTGTAGCGCATTTCCATCAAAATATACTTAAAGCTGAACTTTGGAGATGATGAGGGGCTCATCTGTTTCTGTAAATTCTTATTAGACAGATGCATGTAACCTCAACTGTAACTAGATTCGCAGTCGTTGTGAGCAAATAAGAAAATATAAAAATAATTCTGTCTGAAGGTCAGATCAAAAATTTCCCGATAGTTGCATCCCATAAAAAAAATGTAGAACGTACTCTGGATAGAGTAAACATGCTCGAACTCTCAGCAGAAAGTTTGTTTTTCCTGTCCATGAAAAAAGGCATTTTCCATACTTTCTATAATTGAAAACAATATATTACAAACTACTGTCCAAACTCATAATACTGTTTACTACATCAAGAGTGTGAAACTGAAATGCAAAGCAATTCCAGGGAATTTAATCAACTGGGATGTTGACCTACCCAGATAGAGCTGCCAGCTGGCAACCATGCCAACAGCATATTGGCAATCTTCAGTCGGAGCACTCTCGGACACGCATTGAAATAAAATAAATAAAATTACAATGGTTTCTCGGATGTTTGTAGTTCATTGTTGTTGCTGTTTTTGTCTGTGTTGTTGGCTTGCCTATTAGCAAGCTGTACTCATGCTCCAAACACCCTGGCTTACGTCCTAAGGAGCCCAAAGAAGCAGCCTATGCTGGACCAATACCCCGAACCCAACAGGGCCTTGCCATTACGAGATAGAAAGCCAATTTTATGACTCAACTTAAATAGGCACTTTACTTTAGTCTTAATGCCTTTTTATGGACGCACGCGCAGTTAGTGCTTTCGTAAGTGAAACTGGCATTTCTTTTGATATGATACTCCTCATCGTGGTCGGAATGGCAATGGCCAAGTTGCAGATGCCCTGCGTCCCATTAATGATTGCCACGCCTTTTTTGCAGAGCTTACCGAGGACCCCGCTTTATTGGAAAATAAATGCGCAGCTAAAGAACAAAAAAAAAAAAAAGTTAGTCACCAGAAACATCCTAGCAGATTTTACAGTTTTAGCTGACGCTCATTGTTGTTGGCAGCTGTTAATGTTTAACATAATAAAAATTATGACAGTCATGGCGTTAAACATGGCGCTGTCCTCATGAAATCCACGCCATTTTGTAGCTCAAGTGCCGGATCAGCTTTTGGGCGGCGTATGCTCTGGAAACTTGTAGACATTTTCATGTTTTAATTAAATCTGGGTGAAAGTTCTTAGTTGGTGTTGCCTCAAGTAATGGCAATAGACTTGGCAACAAATGTGCAACTTAATGTGCGTTTAAAGATTTATAAATTACAAAGCATTAATATCTTTTGAAAATGTGTTTAACTTTAAGCCCAGTATGGCTAAGAATCTTATTTGGTCAGGTTTGATTACATGAAGTGTGTGAAATATTACTATAAACATTTCCACAAACACATTTATAAATAAATAATTTTTAATGGGTTCTCATATTCCAAAAAAAATATTCCAGTTGGCAACCTTTTTGAAAAATACAATTTTGTGGGTAATTAGAAAAGAAAAATTCCAAATAGGACACACGTTATAAAAAAATATCATTTATCATGCCATAGACAAGCAGAAAGTGAAAAGGTGTTTTGTAATACCATCAAAAGTAAAGAGTAATTTATGGCATTGCTATCGTATCTCAACTCCATTTTTATTATATATACAATGTGCTGCTCACAAAGTTTAGCTGATTAAAAAATTTAAATTAAAATATTTAAGTCGCAAATAAAACAGTTACCTTAATATTTTTTTGGTATTAATTTAGCCAATTTGTGATATACAAAATGAATATAATAAAGCAGCTCTTTCCAATTCAATACCAACAGAAAAAAGTCTACTTACATTTAGTTTATATTATTATATAGTAACAATATAAATAATAGTTTTTGGTTAATTTAGCTTGTTTTTATTAAAATGCTTTTAAATTTAGCTCCAGGGTAAATGTACATTTGATTTCTAAATTTTTTTCAATGCTAATTTGTTCAATTACGCAGCCATAGGAAATTTTGTGTAAAACGTTGCACGCACTTGTAGTTGAAATAAGTGGAACCACAAAGTTAGTTAGTAACTAGCATAAATAATGCAGCCTAATGACAACAACACAAATGACAACAAACACAACTAAAACAACAACTCACATACAAAGCCATGGACAGTAAACGGAAATGTACATGGCATAATTTTGTATTTTAATTAGAGGGAAATGTAATAATATAATCATGATAAATAAAATATGAAATCAAATAAATTTAATGAATATACAGGATGGTGCTGTACTTGTATTGTATTAAAATAATTGCATTTAAAATTCAAAAAAATAATAAGCCACAAAATGATTAATTTAATTGTCAGCAAGTTAAAGGTACAATAAGCATTGTATACGTATAAAAATATATTAAGCATACGCCACATAATGTTAACTTTCAAGCAAGTTCTGTCAATGTAACGCAGCTTTCCGAAGGTTAGACTAGACACAAACGCAGACTTAACATACGCTCGAACACAAATAGACTTGAAGCAGAAATTATGGATATACGAGGGCAGGCTGAAAAGTAGTAGCATAATCTCAAAATACATTGGTTTTTTCGTTATATCTTTTCTCCAAGGAATATCTTAAAATTGGCAAAAAATAATAGTGTAAAAAAAAAGAGATATATGATATACATATATATCAGTGAATCATTCTCAAAAACTTTAAAATGATGACACGATTAGGATCAGCAGAACAAAATTTATTTATTCATTTCTGTGCACATGCGAAAGTTTTCCTGTGTCTATCCCCGCCAAAACCAAACAGTCAGTAGTATCTCAGCCACCCCTCGTTTATACATAATATATGCGGTGCTAAACATATACAGAGAGATGCGAGGGAGGCCACACAACTTTTGATTAAAATGTCGCAGTGCATAAACAAGCACACATACACACATAAAATAAAAACAAATGTGAAACAGTCGGGGCGGTGCGCGCCGTTGAGATACTCTATACGCACTTGATTCGATTGTGAAGCTCAAATGTATGATAAATTCAAAATTTGGTATTAAAATCGAATAATCGGAATAAATTTTGTTCCTTTTTGTGTTTGCATGCTCCCAATTCCACATATTCTCTGTCGATATATTTCCCTTGCTCTTTGATAGCAAAGCTCTACACCATTCCATTGAAATTTACCATAACTTTGCTATTCTTATTGCAAGGGAATTTTTTTTATGCAAGACATGAACCATTTGTGAAAAATTCGTTTTGAGTTGTGCATGCTATTTTTTTTGGTGGAATCAGAAAAAAAATATTAATAGATATTTAACTTGAAATGTGCAAGAATACGAAAGAATTCCAAATGTTGAGCAGTTGACCTTTAAAGTGTGCCACGAGATTCTTCTACTCTTCTAATTAATCAGTAGCTTTTGTTTATATTTTATATATCTCCAATTTTTATACTCTCTGAAATCTTGGTAGTCAATCGCATCACTAGTTGATAGTAAGCCTTTTGGAACAAAGAACTTATAGTCTATAATACCCTTGCCCCCATAAGTAAAGGGTATAAAAAAGTTTAGCGCACAAATTGCAAATGTTTTACCAATGTACAACAAGCAAGGCTGTAATCATGTACAAAGCGATAGAAGGGAGCGTGACGCAGGGAAAAACGAAAGTTGCAAATTCAAATGTTGCACTTTGCTTGGTGCAAAATGTTTGTGGCACATGCATAATGTTCGCTGAGTTTATCCTTTTTTTTTGTTAGGTTTGGTTTTGTGGCACTATCTGCTACTGCTACGGGTTGACAATCCGCAAATCCAAAGCTAAAATGCGCAAAAACCACAACAGCAGCAGCAGTCGAGGCAGCGGAGACAACCCTGGTCGCAAGTTGCAGTGCAAAAATTCAATTACAAAGTCCTCGAAACGAACGTTGCACAAATGAAAGAATGCAAATGTGCGATTGCGATTTCGATCACATGTACACACACTCACTCACAGTTGCACACGCACACAATGACAGACTATAAAAGTTCGTTACAAACGATTGGGACAACTCACAGATGGCATAGAACAACAGTTATGTGGTCATTTGGTCAGAAGGCTAAAGGCTGATGAGGAATAGGTTCAACTACAATACAGCATCATCAAATATACGTGTATACATATATACATATGTACGCTTATTTACCTAAATATTAACTAGAACATGCGTATTTACACTAAAAAAATATTGTTGGTGTGAAGTCCACATCATTTGAAATCTACTTCATAAAACTTTAAGACTCAGACTTGACAAAACAATGCACAGTGGTCGGAAATCAAAAATTATTGCAAAAAATCCACAAATTAGATAAAAATTACAGCTTCAGCTTAATGCTTATGTTTTCAATAATTTTTTAGATTTAGAATCTTTAAATTATTAAACTATTAAAAACATGGGGTCGGTGACTTTAAAAGCGTAATTACTTCTTGGACAAATGTTTATCCCAAGACTGGCTACGTGAAGAATGATGCTTGAATAATTTGTTATCCATGAACCGAATATTTATAAACAGTCGCTGAAATGGAGTACCATGTATATCTGATCATATATAACGAACTAGTTCTGTTTCAAAGCTCTTGAAACTGTTTGCGCTGATTTAATAATAACATCTTTTGAAATAAGATAATATCTTCTTTTTGAAAACTTTTATAAGTTTTTACCAAAAAAAATTAAAGAAAAATGAAAGAAAACACAGAGGCCACTGGGTTGATATTTTAAAGTATTCTGAAGTATTTATAACTAGACAGAAAGAAGATTTAGGAAATCATCTTAATTTTGTTACTTTATGGCGAAAAAACGGATTGACCGACTACTGTGCAATGTATGATTTGAGGGAACTGTATTTGTTACAGCACCCGAGGTCATGGAAAAATAGAAGATGGCCATACCGCAAACCGATTATAAAGAATGTTTCGAGGATTGGATCAATAAGTGCGTTGCATTCGAAGGGGAGTACTTCGAAGGGGACAATATCGATTTTGATGAAGGTGGTATTTCATCAATAAAATTGCCAGCCATTTTTTATTTACCCTTTCGCGAATCTTGCTTACAACTGACTCATGGATCGATAAGTAGCGAGGAGTTCAGGTGGCTCATTGGCTTTCATTTTGAGGATGACTTTAGATATTTTCTATGACTTGAAAAAGTAATAAAGTCGAAGGCATACATTGATATTTTACTTGTTTAAGACGAATATTTTAAATGGGCTTGAGTTCTTTGATAATTGCCTATATTGCTTTTAAATATTTAAATTTTTTTATGCATTCCAGAATAGTTTTTTTACTTTGAAATGAGCGCAATTAGCTTAAACCTGATCCATGAAACCATTTAAAAATTCTTGAAATGGTAATAAAATTAACTTAGACTTGAATTTACTTTAAAAAGTAAAACAACTCCATGTAGGATTTTCTGCATCAGTGAAAACACCCAAATAATTTGTACAAAGTATTTCTGCTCCACTATATTTTCTCGCAGTTTACTTTAACAGTCACGTGCGAACGTGATGTTCATACCACGATGCCTTTTAGTTTCTAGTATTGCGTGTAAATGTTATCCCCATCATAGCCTTGGGTATCCAAGTCATGGTTTGTGTGTTGGTTTTAGGACGCGGGTGCCTCGTCTTCTGGAATTTTTTGGTTTTCATTGCTGCAAGTTATTCCTTAGGCAACTTCGTACAAGCAGCTGGCCACAACGATCCACAGCCGCAAATGTGAAATAGTTTCGTTCATGGTTATGTCTGAATATTTTACAGTACTATTTCTGGTTGAATATCTGACTGTGTCCGTGCCTGTGTTGGTGTCGGTGTATCTGTGGGTGTGTTGGATGCATTGGGGAAATCTTTGGATTCCCGGTCCCAGCTGGCAATTCATGCGCTTATGTGACTGCATACGAAAATTGCTCCGCGCGCACATTCACCGCATGTCAATTGCTCCCACAGCAATGCCAACAAGCTCGAGTGCTGACAGCATTGGGATGTTGCAAGTTCCAGGAGGCAACAGAGGAGATACAAATCGTATACACCGAACAAGTGACCTGATAATTGTGTCAACACCCATCACCTGGCAGGGACTAGACCGTCAATCTATCTGTTATACATATGTGTTGTTCCCAAATAATCGCAAATTAAATGTTGACTGTCTTTTTTGAAGTTGTTGTTGATTGGCTTGATGAATTTGTATCTGATTGCGATTAAATAGCAATTTTTGAAAACTTGTTTTAAAATTAAATCATTCATAAAATTGTATTTTGCATATGCAATTAGACGGCATATTCAAATTAAATATAAAATGCAAATTATTAAATTAATTTCGAATAGTGGTCTGATTGTTTGATTATATATTTCATATAATTATAATATTAAAATTAAAATTTCAAGAATTTAAAAGTAGGCTGATTTGTGGTTTGATTAAATAAATGTTTCAATGATTAATTTAATTTTGCTATATAATTTTGAATGCCTAATTTATTTTACAAATGCCCGCAATTAGACGTGTAATTATTGATTCGATGAATTTTTATTCATTCAATTAATTTGTCATTTTACGCAGGTGACCATCGGTAGCGAAGTGGTAGCGTAGTCGCTTTGCAACCCGATGGTCGGTGGTTCGATTCCCTGCAGTAGCACTGGTACATTTGCCTAGCACTGGCATCGCTGGCTCAAAGACGCCATTTGCTCAAGAAAATCTTTATTAATTCAAGACACCGCCATTCGGATTCGGCTATAAACTGTAGGTCCCTGTTCTCTTCGAATAGTTATTAATAGAGATCCCCATGATCCCCCATGCTCAGTCAGTGAAATTATTATTTTAAATTATTAATTTTTTTTTTATTGGCATATTCATCAAAAATTTGTTGTTGCGCAATTTTCGTTTAATATATGAAACAGAATGGAGAACGAACCGATGCAACGGTCTCTGATGCACATTATCAATATTGAGCTTCCACCAAGACAACCTATAACCTAATTGGGAACTTAAGATTAATATATACATATACATATCTTGGAACAAATAATTAAGCAAAGTCCCAGCTTTAGAAACAATAAATGCTCATATAGGGCATTAACTAAAAAAAACAAATAATTATATTAGATACATGGGCTGATGTAAAAATCTAGAACACTTTTCACTCTATGGATAGAGTAAATAAATAAGCTGCTGTTTTATTTGGTGCGAATAATTCAATATTTTGTTGTCCTAAGCCACATAGATAGACAGATAAATAACTGCATTAAATTGTCATATAAATACAAACAAGATGCAATATCATCTTACAGCGTCTGAATGTGTTAATTAAAGTTGAATTATTTTACTAATTTATTGGCAAGCAAAGCTGTCAGATACTTATGTTAAGCATGTTCCAAAATATTTCGAGACAATTAGTTAGCCGGTATATATACATAGGAGGATACTATGTATATGCACAAATATACCCTAACTAAATCTGTTTTACTTTCATATACCTCTTTTAACCCGTTTGCAGCCCAACTTTGCAATAATTTTGTTAAAATTATAATCCATTGAAAGCACTTGTTCTGTACAAGCCCTAAAGACTATCTTGATTATGGCTGGAACTGAAATATGTAGCTCGGTTAGTCTAGTTAGTAGATTAAGACAAGACGAAAAAGTAAACATCAAATTATGTTTGGGGCATTTCATGTAATTCTGCTTAATTGACGTTTATCATATTGTAATCTGTTGTCAAGTTGCAAATGCAATTAACTTTAATTGTTAGATATTCTTTAACTGCGGCTTGGACAATCGAAGTACGTGTTTTTGAAATGTGTAACGTGTTTCAATTAATTTACATGAGTGGACGTGTGTGATGGTTGTGCACGTGCGTTTGGTAATAACATATTAAGAGCATACATTTAACATAGCATACTTTTTGGGGCATGCTTAGGTTATGTTGGCTTAACGATGCTAAAACAAAAGTGAGACAAGTTTTCATTTAAATTTTGTCGATAAATTAATGGCAAACTGTAATCGTGTTAATTAGCTTATGTAAATTGTGTTAGAAACTGTTTAAATAGCCGCTAATGATACAATATCACATATACGCCAAGTTGCTGTATATTCAAATTGCGTTAATTGACTTCATGCTGTTTTTGTTTGTACGACAGCGACGCGCATAAACACATTTTTTAATGTCATCCTCTCTCATTTCTCTCTTTTTATTCTTTTTCTATAACATTTTATGCAAACAGGGAGCACAGCAGCCGCAGTGGCAACGGCGACAGCAACAACAATGGCCGCGGCGCCATCCACGGCACAAAGCGCTTCAGGGGGCATTGTTAATAAAGCTGCTTTACCCTCCAAGCATGCCACAAGTGAGGAATTACAACGGCATATAAATCAAAATTTAATTATGTCGCCGGCAGCGCTGACAGCCCCTCAGCCACCCTTTACACATACGCCCAGCGGCAGCAGCATCACCAGCTTCGACTCCTCGAATAACTTGATCGATGACAGGCGACAGCATCAGCAGCATCAGGTACAGCAACCACAAGAGCAGTCAGCCTCTCACCTGCAGCCCCATTCACGCATTCAGGCCAAAGACACCGCCGGTCCGTATCCCTTACACTCAGCGGACAATCAGCTATATGTGGCACACACTGGCGCCAGCTCTGGCCCGGGAACAGGGAATGGCATTGATGGCGCTGATAATGTTTTTGGCACGCCCATGTACTTTGGCACTGAGAACTCTACAGTGGTGACAACACAAATTGGGGCAACAGCGCACGTGCCCTGCACCGTGCACCACATTGGCGAAGGCGTGGTAAGTAAATTTGCTTTCTATACCTCAATGCCCCTCGTCGAACGCTAGACTCCTCCTATTCTCAACAAGTAATAAGCTGCTGGCTGACAGCCGCCACAATGGACCTATGGTTGCGTATTGTTTTAATAAATGATTGAAATGGAATCCATCAATGTAGCTATGTTTGATTTCTATCTGGCGGCATTTTTCATTCACTGTGCATAAATTAAGGCAAAAATAAATGAAAATGAAAATGGGAATGCTTGCTGTAAAAGTTAATAAGTGTTGCCATACAATCTCCAGCATAGCTGTTACTATTACTGTATACATAGGTATATATAGTATGTCATCCACAGTGCCCTCGGTTGCCATGCTGAGCAAAATTAATTAAATTTTTTGCCTATCAAGTGCACTTGTTTTTGGCAGGGGCATGCACGAAGAGATGGTAATATACCTAAAACTAATATTGTACGAGACATATTTAGCCATTATCAAGAACATGTCTTCTGCGTCACTCATTAGGCAGCAGCACACATCTACACTGGGAAAAATTCATTGCTAGGTGCTATACGTCATAAGCAGGGCCAGAAAATATTGCTCCAAAAGCCATTTTTTGTGCCTGATCTCTTTTGGCATCAATTCCCCAAAGTAAATTTATTTCCTTGACTATTCTTTTTGGAGATTGCAATTAGGAAAACAAGATAATTTTTATTTTTTTGTATTTGATTTTTTTAATTCCAATTAATTCCAAGAAATTAATGCGTTAAATAGCCGAAGTCCCCATTTTTATATTTGAAAGATGGCGTACGTTAAAGTCGGGCGCGGACGACTTTGGGATACCCTGTACCACTGCTTGCAATAAAATCCGGTAAATTGCTTACGAACACCAAAAGACATTTGATTGCCAAATTAGATTATGATACCTTCATAAACAACCAAAAACAGACGAATTTTTAATCAAAAACTTTTTTTCGACCGATCGGCCCTATGGGAGCTATATGATATAGTCAACCGATTTTGATAAAATTTGGTACAGTGTTGAAAATCTCTAAAAAACTTCTGAATGCCAAATTTGGTTACAATATCTTTACAAATAAACGAAACACAACGAATTTTGTACAAAACACGATTTTTTGACCGATTGGTCCTATGGGAGCTATATGATATAGTCAACCGATTTAGATCAAATTTGGTATAGTGTTTGGGGGTTTCTAAAAAACTACCGGTTGCCAAATTTGGTTATGATATCTTCATAAACAAACGAATTATCCATCTAAAACTTTTGCTTTTTTTCGAGGTCCTCTGAAACACCCCTATGGGAGCTATAAAATGTAGTCCCGATATCAAAAAAATAAAATAAACTTGTCTCCTATGGATTAATAAGGGATCTTATCTGAAAGTTTGGTTGCTCTAGCTCTTACCATCTCTGAGATCTAGGCGTTCATACGGACAGACGGACAGACGGACACGGGTATATCGACTTCTCTAGTCACTCTGATCATACTTTAGGTAACTTTGGGGGGTCTCCGACTTCTCCTTCTGTACGTTACATACATTTTCGGCTTGCACAAACTTAATATACCCTTTGTACCATACGGTACAGGGTATAAAAATAATCGCAAATGCTTTTTACGAAAAACTAAACTTTTTTAACCGCATTTATTAATTAGGAAACGTTTGATAAGCTTCTTTCTCTGAGTGTCTCAGTCTATAACACGTACACACCTTTGTAAGCATAAGCACTTCCAAAACTCCCAGCCCTAGAAGCTGGTTGGGAAAATAGTCAAACGGTGCCATTTAACTGCTGGTAAACAAATTACACCCTTAGGTAATGCACATCATCAACTGCAAATACATTTAGCCACGCTCACAGATACACAAACCGCACACACACACTCATACTGATACAGTGAGCTTTGTCATTGCACAGCCTGAAGTCATATTAATTTTCCGCTTGTCTAGAGTTATTACTCAGCCTTTGCCTACGTCACGTTTTGCGTATTTGTTCGTATAGTAAGCATAACCTAGGCATGACTGAGCTCCTGAGCTCCTGAGCATTAGCTCAAACAAGAGCATCAGAATGAAATGACCAAAGTGTTTATACGCTCGCACATGTCAAGTGGTGGACATGATTATACACGCATATAGCTTCCGGTTACAGCACATAAATATATAGAATGTGTATGTGTGTGTGTTTGAGTATATAAGTTGTGGCTGCTTTAAATTGACGATTTCATAATTGCGCCTTCAAGTGTGCAAAAGTTAATAAGCACTTAAAAGCTTGTTGACCGTGTTATGGTCTCTGCACGTGTGTGTGTGTGTGTGTGCGTGTGCAGTCGTATGTGTGTGTTTGGCTTTTAAGCACGTATCGTTGTGTAGGTGTATGTTGAGATTTTGTTTAATAAGCCAGTTGTCAATATTTAAGCTTGGTTAAGGAAACTCCTTATTACGACTAACACGAACGCATTAGCATAAAAAATTAGTTATTAAAATGATTGCAAATTTTTTTAATATTTTTTATGGACGATATTATTTTTCATATATAAATGAATAGTTTCAAACTTGAATTTGGTGTCTATATATATTTGCCCAATTTCGTTGGAAAATATACGAATAAAATTCAAATAATTTCGATCTGGATTGGTTTATTAGGGCCATATTAACACTCTGACCACAATTTATGATTCCAGCTCATTTTTTATCGTTACTACGTAGAGTCAAATGTTGATGCAGTTTATCGGCAGGGGGGTGAAATTAGTTAATTTGTGACTATAACTGTTGTTGTATTTGTCCGATTTTGTTAATTTTTGATACACCGATGCATGCAACCAAGACGCATCGCTCTGTTAAGTTTCAGTCTTATAGTCTCCGAAATCTATATTTGCTGTTTATACAGACGGACGGACGGACGCACAGACGGACATAGATAATATTGTATACCCTTTGTACCTATAGGTACAAAATGCGGTGGTACGGAAAAGTATGACGGGGGGATACTTTAATCTGAGTTAAAAGTGGTCAAAATTGTTGTTATTTCAATTAGACACTGCAAAATATTTAAAAAATACAGAAAACTACTCAATTAACTATTTATGTTCTAAATGGGTTGTAAGGCTTCAAACCACGGAGCAGATGCTCCATAATCACACTTTAAGCTGCAAAATATTGCCTTTAGGGAGTGACCGACGACGAACTCGGGCCAAAATCTGGTTGAGAATATCTTAGAGATGTCATCTTTAAAAATTTTTATAAACATAACGATGTATGACTCTTAACAAGACCTAAAAAGTGACCTTGTAGTGGATAGAGCCCAAAATTGACTTTTCCACCCTATAAAATCCTGGTTGACTTAATGCTCCGCAGTCTATAAAATAAGTGGATACACAATCTCTAACTAACGTTACTTTTAGTTGTGAAAATCAGCTGCCGCTGCTGCTGCTATTTCAGCTCTGTAAATTTTCAATATCTGCTGTAGCAGTCGCAGCCAAAAGGAGAAAAACGAAGACAGCCGATCGCAGCTCGACGCACACAGCTGTGCAAAATTGAGAGACGAGCAGCAATATATGTGTATATTTACACCCGAAATATTACGACTGTGGCCGCTGCTGCCGAAGCTGTGAGCTCAAATAGCCGCCTTTCGAATAGACACGCATTGCTGAAAGCTGCAGATACAAATGCGTATAGCCGATAGAATATGCTGGTAGAAATGTTTATAGCCTTTTTCAAATGTTGATAGCTGCTGATAGAAATGTTGGTACTTGCAGGTAGAACTGTAAAGAGCTGTTGAATTTTGTTGATAGAAGTCAACTTCTAGTTTGATGTATCATAGTTTAAATTTATTTTCTATTATTACCTTCTACTAATTAACATTTTTAAGCATATAATATCCGACTGAAGCCTTATTCTGATAGACTTCGCCTTATAATCAAATCAAATCATCGCAGAACATGCCACGGCGTCTTATTGCATAAGCTGTTACTCGGCCTTATTGATTCCAATACCATCCATAGTAACTCGTAATTTTCGACCCTTAACCCTACAATTTTGTAGATCTAATTATGCTTTGCTCGATCCTATCCTTTCCGTGTCTTATGCTCTAACTATAATAACTTTTACAATTTCCTCTCTTTCGAACGGTCTATTCAATCTATCACTTCTTCTATCTTAAGTAACCTTGACTTGCCACTTCGAGCATCCTTGACCAATCCTATATTATGAGTCACCCACTTGGTCAACGGTGATCTTTTGGCTCTTTTTGTGATATAATGTTTAATTTTTATCTTACTTCCTTGTTTTCAACTTTTTATACCCTGTACCTATAGGTACAAAGGGTATACTAGATTTGTGCAATGTATGTAACGGACAGAAGGAGGCGTGACAGACCCCAAGTCCTTTATACCAAAATGCTTATCATAACCTCGGGTAGCGATTGAGCCATGTCCGTCCGTCCGTCCGTCCGTCCGTCCGTCCGTCCGTCTGTCCGTCCGTATGAACGCCTAGATCTCAGAGACTATAAGAGCTAGAGACACGAAACTTTACCAGCTGGTGCGCATATTTCCTAAGCAGATGAAGTTTGTTGAATCATGTCAATATCTTCCCCCGTTCCCCCGCAGTAGAGTTTCGCGGTTTTTAGCCACACCGTTTAGTATTTTCATCTGAAATTTAACAGACCGATGCGTTGTAGTTACATGCATCTATGTGTAAAAAATGAACAAAATCGGACAAATACAACAGAAGTTATAGTCAAAAATGTGAAAATTTCACCTCCCCTTGCCAATAAACTGCGTCAATATTTGACTCTACGCAATTATGGCTACAACTGACCTAGAATCACAATTTTTGGTAAGCTCATTCATGTGGCTCTAATGAACAAATCCACATCCAAATTTTATCGATGCGGTTCCCCCACCCCCCGCAATCCATTTACCGTGTTTTCTCTCACACCCCTCAACATACCAACTTGAAACTTACCCCGTATACTTTTAATAAATTCTTTGTTGTAACATTCGAGTTTCATCAAAATGGGTAAAAATTTAGGGAACTTATAGGTATAAATATCGATTTTCACCAAAAAAAAATAAATTCCAATTGGAAAGTTCTTAGATGGAATATGCAGGAAAAATTTTTTTGACACAAAAGGTGCAGGGTATTTCACTGTCGGGCACCGCCTCGACTGTACCACATTTTTTATTGTAAAACCTAGTGACTGGCCATTTCTTGATGTGAATCGGTTCATATCTTTAAAAAGTTCACCAATCGGGCTAGAGACGCGGATTAGTTCACATCTATTTCCTCGCTCTATTTTCTTTACTCAAAATTATACTATTTTATAATATAAGGTCAACTGAGCGTAGTTGTACTCCTTAAATAAATAAATAAATAATAAGGTACGAAGGTAAAACAAATTTATTTAAAAAAAACACAACATTTTTACAAAAAAACCAAAATTTCGAAAAATAATTTTAAATGTACTTTAGTACTCTTCATGGTGGTATTGGAAGATCGGCATTGTTTCAAGTGCTGCGTTAAGTAAGGCAGGATTAAGCTTTGCTAGCAATATATTTTTCAGCATATTCTGAAACATGTGTCGATCGAATGTGCATTTTCTGTTTTGAGAATGGTGCTAACAGATACCGGAACAGATAAATTATATTATTTTTTTTTATAGCTCATAACAAACACCAAATACAAAACACAACATTATTAAATTAAGCCTTCTTTTAAGAAAAAAATAAGTTTTCTCAGAATAAAATTTTGTTATACCCTGTACCTTAATCTACATGAGTCTAGCTACATAACCGTTTTCGGGCGAAGGTAAAATATTAAATATGTACCTATACTTTTTGAAGTTTTCTCCGATTTTAGTAAAAAAAAGAAGCTGTCAATAAAATTGTAAAAACTTGATCTGCTGCAGATAACACACAATTTTTAGTTCCCTAGCTTTTAATTCGTTACATATAATTTTTACTGTACCTATGGAATAACTGAATACAGTAAAAAAAAAGATATTTAAAAATGTAGAATATGAAACCTTTTTATCGATAGTCAACAGGACACGAGTGTTAGCGGGCACAATAACATTTATATGGCATGCATAGTTAGAAGATCTTTCTTGGGGTATTAAAATTTAATTTTATATTCATTAGTTATACAATTAAATTTCCTTTTCAATGTGTACATTTATGCAAGTTATGATTCATAAAACCAAAAATAAAGAGTAGAGCTCTGTATAGCAGTTGAATAATTCTCTTAATTGGCAAACATTTTCCAATACTAAAATAATATATTTGAAATGCAAAGGAAAATGAAATACAAATGTATGAATATTGCACATGTCTCACCCTCTGTTTGTCTGTCGTTCTACTTTATGAATGTCTTGAATTTGTAATCAAAATAATATGAAATACCAATTAAGGTAACAGGTCTCTAACTTCTTGGAAGCTTATAACAACTTCCAACTTACTTTGATGCAAGTTCTTATGGGATGCATTGCTTGAAAATGTAAATATTTACAATTTGTTTGTATACGTATGCTTTGATGCCATTGCATTTTCCATAATTTCCTAGTCCTGTGACGTCATTATTAAATCACTGTTTTGTATGTATGCTTCAAACGCATTTATTTCAGAGAGAGAGTTGCAGTCAATAATAAAAAACACGGAAAGTTTTGTTGTTGTTTCCCAATAATATCGAGCTGACTAAGCCAAAGTCCTGCTTAGGGTGCAGCATTATGCAAATCCTTTGTCTGCTTGCCGGTCCGGTCCTTTGCTCTTTGTTAATGAGTTTTGTTGTTGCTAGCTACACAACAAGGACGGTTGTTGTTGTTCTTGTTGCTGATGGGGTTAGGTTTGCCAAGTTCTATGTTAAAAGTACTATGTACTAAAACATTTCCGCGCTTTTTGTTTTTCCGACGTCAACGTCGATGTTGGCATTGTCATAAATATACTTCAGGCGAGGAATACTAAAATGCAGGAAACATTATATAAATGAATTGTTTCCTACGCGTCTTTGTTATGACATTTTTCTACGATTTTCATTTCTGTCGCACTCGCTTACTGGAATGTTCGTCATTAGGCTTTAAATTTCAGAAACAAATTACTGAGATGCAGCTAGAATGTTTGAATTGAAGTTGACGTAACTCTGTCTCCAATTCTCAAGGCTACAGCAAAATGCAAGTAATTTCATATAAATTACTAGCACATAAATCAAATAGCAACTCAAACAGCATACTCTATGTACTCTCTGGCATTTAGACTCTTAATTAAAAATTACGACACATTTGGATAGACATTGGAATATGCTGGGCGGACATTTCGAATGTGTCATTAGACTATTTGAGTAGAAAAGCTTAAATGGCATTTAAAATTAAGTAAGCAAATAGTAGTTGCCTCTGTTTGCTCAACCTCGGTCTCTCACCCATGCTACACTGAGAAAAACAAGAAGAAGAATTTTTTAATTTTACTAAATTAACTAAATTTGATAGAATGTATGAATTTGGAATGAAAGAAAGAAAATATATTTTTTAAAAACCGGCAACAAAATTTGGTGAAATTCGAAGCTTTAAAGATAAAAAAACCCTCAAAAACAGCAGTAAATTCCTTGTTTACTTACGAAATATTAACTATAAATTTTGGTCAGAAGCAGTTGACAATCATTACTGTGTCATACGTCTCAATTGTATTATTTGCAAAGATTTTCAAATTTGAATCAAAAAAATGTAATACAGTGGAGGTGGAGCCCGACAGTCTAATACCCTGTTCCTTTCTCGGAAAAAATTACATTCCTGAATATTCCTTCTAAAAACTTTCCAATTGTATTTTTTTTTTTGGTGGAGATCGATATTTATACCTATAAGTTCCGTTCCTAACCGATTTTTATGAAAATCGAAGTTTACGTCTAAGAAGTTATATAGGGTAAGAATCAGCTTGCCAAGCCCTATAAGACCGATAGGTCAAAAAAAAACGTGTTTGATGCAAAATTCGTTTCTTTTCGTGTATTTACGAAGATATTGTAATCAAATTTGGCAATCAAATGTCATTTGGAGTTATTAAGCAATATACCGGATTTAATTGCAATGTGGTGGTGCATGGTATCCCAAAATCGTCCGCGCCCGAATTTAACGTACGCCATCTTTTTTGTTATTGTTTGATACAAAATTATGAATAAAGCGCTTAAAAAATGTTCGACCGCAACCAATGATGATGATCCAAAACTTAGAAGGTCTCTCAATGCGCAGGTCAGTCATTCATGTCCTTCTTTCGAGAGAGCAAGTGTTAAATTTTTGGATGGTAGCTATATGCTATAATGAACTGTTTTCGATCAAACTTTACACAAATGTGAAAACTTATACAAAATTAAACTGACATAAATTTGGTTGCGAAAGTTTAAAAAGCTAGCGTTTGTATGGGCAATGAACACGGCAGCTTAATGCTAAAGCAGAAAGCAAAAAGTAAATAAATCGAGAGAAAAAATATAAATAAGTGTTGTTATTATCGATTATTATTGTTTTTTAAAATATCGCAACTAAATTTACAAAAATTGAACCCATGCAGCCATATTTCCGGCGCAGCCAAACCCACGCACTTCTTTGTGGCACTTTGTAAAATTAATTGCATCATGGACAATAAGGGATAAAACGTGAGTCTGAGCTGTGGGACTTCTTGATCTTTTTCTGAATGCGTACCTCTGAGAGCGTTCTTGCTCTCAGTATGAGAGCACGTATATTCATGAGTTAGTTGGTCCTTATAAGCTTTGTGGAAGGGCTTATAAACTATGTGTTAGTGCTTATAAGACATGTGTTAGTAGTAGAATGCGTGACTGTCACGGGCTCTTAATTTAAAATGATCATGAATTCGAGCATCAAAAGGGGCATGTTCGTTGTCCATGTATATATTGAGTGAGAACAGTCTGTAAGGATGTGGTGTATGGATAGGGTGGTGTTTGTGCATAGTGGAGTTGGTGTTTTATAAAATTTGCGATTATGGAGAGGAGGCGAAGGAGCTTTGTAAGGTCAGTTCGGGAAAGTCAGCAAGGTGAAGAAGAAGGTCGAGCTCGGGCAATTCTTGTTGTGGTGCGTTGTGAAAGATAGAATGAGTGTATGTTTTGCTGCGAAGTCTGCTAGATCTTTGTCTTCGATATTTTGGCGAGAATAATTAATAGCTACTCCTTTATAAATTTCCAAAATATTTCACTTTCTTTACATTTGTATTATAACTTCTCTAAACTCGAAATGCCCAATTTTGTATGTAGACTCATGTGAGCTCAATGAACACAACCACTTTTGAGTTTTTCCCTAATTTGTTCCAATTTAGAAAGATTATTTTGTAACAACAATCGTTGTCTATTGAATATTCCTTTTGTGTTATAATTCATTTCTCTTATCTGAAACAAAAGGCAACTTTTTTTTTAAGTGTACAAATAAATTGAACTAAATCAGCAGCAGCAGTCGCTGCAACCAACCGTATATCTGTGTATGCATGCATAAGTATATATGTATGTGTGTATATAATCACTTGCATGCGAAGTCATGTGTGTTCTATTGCTGACTGCAGGACTGCCGATTGCATCTGTGTGTGTAGGTGGTGTGCGAGTGTTAGGAGCTCTTAATTACTTTTTAGATAAGTTGCTGCCATTTTATTCTTTATTTTTAGTCTAGACTTGAATGTATTTCTAGAGCGAAAGTAGCAGTAATTAAATGCCAAGTGACACTCACTAGACTATGGAAAATTAAAGCCAAAGGAAAACTTTACTTTTAAGAAAACTGTAAAATGCTGAAAATTAAATAAACAGACTTATACACAGACACACACACACACGCACTCAAGAGACACTACAAATTTAGATTCTATTCAAGATTGCAGGTAGTTAATTTATAATTTGCTCTACTACTTCTTTCGACTATGCAGATTCAAAAATATAATTAGAAAACCAAAAAAAAAAGGTAAAAGTCAACAGGACTAAGGCCCGCGAGCTAAAACAAACACTTGTGCCAACAAATATCATCCATATAAGTGTAAATATTTTTGGAGTCTCCTGAAATAAAGTAAAAGCAGCAAAAACAAAAACAAAACCAAAAAAAGAGCAGCTACCTAAAGTTCAAGATAAAAGTGCCGAAATTGGTTTTTTATGAAAATTAACGCCCAAGGGTTCTTCTAGCTGGAATTTAGCCCGGTTTGGGGCACATTTCTATTATGTTGGCTGTGTGCTAACGACAGCCAACAGGCCAATCCTCAAAAGCAAGCATAATAGAAGCCAGACAATCCAGCTAGAGCACCAGTAGATGGGTCGTTAAGATAAAAAAGGTTATACAAATATTTAAGTAGCCCTACAAATCTACAAATGCGTTCATTGTATGTGTGTGCAATTTTCAAAGTTTAAAATCAGATATTCATATATAAATTACTATTACCCAAGTTATTTGGCATAATTCTGTACCAAAACAAACAAAATATGGAACTATGTACCAAAAACATAGCCATATAAGCATAAGGGTTCAGATAACAACAATAACATATTGTATTCATATAAAAACAAAAATAGCCAGTTTCTCATTAAGCATATAAAAAAAAAAAACAAAATTTACATAAAATCAAGTGTATATTGCAAATTTAATAAAAATATATAACATTTGTTTCGTATAAGTAAAAAAAATATTGCTCGTTGTGGTTTGCATATGTTTTGTTTTGCTGAGTAAATAATAATTTTTTACTTCAAATGGTATAAATTATATTTTTAGCTTTTATTCTGAGGAAGTGAGTTGCCGCCAAAAAAAACATATAATAATATTTGTGTCCCATTTAAAAAAAAAAAAGAATAATAAAAATTCTTTCACCATTTTTCAATGCCGTTTTATAAAAATTAACAAAAAAAAAACATAACAAAATGCAATTTATGTGCATTATTCAGGATTAGAAGATAACATTTGTCCATTTTCTTGTTACCAGGTCCAGATATAATTCAATGCAGAGTCCATCTTAGAGAAAAACTAGCCTTAAATTAATTTAAGAGGGTTCAGCTGAAGTACGGGCTTTAAAGAGCTATCAATATAAAAGTAGAGGCATGACAGCGTTCACTTTCAAATCCTTATCCGTTCTTTGAAAATACCTATTTCTCCTTTATTTATTACATTTTGGGAGTTATGAGGATGCTCTTTTTTTTTTTAAATAATTTTGTGACATTCCACTGTGGGTCCAGATTATCATATTTTTTCCAAAAATCTGGCATTTCCATAATATTTTTTTTAGAGTGATGAAGTTTTACACATTTTCGTTGATTTTTCTGGGAAGTTTGAGCCTCCTCAAATTCTTTTAAGATATCTAGACCAAAATTGGAAAACATTTAAAAAAAACAAAAAAAATTTGTAACTTAATTAAAAAAAAAAAAATGTTAATTGGAAGAATTAAAAGTAATGATTAATAAATATCTAACTTAAAATTGGCATAAAGCATCTAAGCATCTAATATCCAAGAATATTTATAAGATATTTCAGCTGAAAATGTGTATACCTTTGAACACACTTTGCCAAATCGTTTTGAGTAGTCGGTTTCTAACCATATTTTGGCGAAATTGGGAGCACGAAGAAAGTGGGTCAAAAAGAACCCAAATAAAATATTTCGAATAAAATAATGGGATTCTTTTTCCGGAGCACGGCCGATAGTTACGAAAATTTTAGTAGTGCGAAGTGAAGAGAATTTAATCTAATGTTTAAATACAATTAAGTTAAAAACTTTTAATAAAACAAAGCTTAGTTGGATTCAAAAAAAAAAAATCATAAAATTAAAATAAAATTTAAAAAGAAAATATGGTAAACATATTTATAGTTAGATCTGAGAACCCCAAAAGAGTAATGCAAGGGTAAAGTGCACAGCTTCTGAGTGGGTCTTTCAGAAGCAAACAATCTGTCTCATTTTTATTTTATTTATTTTGACAAATATAAAATTCGTAAAACCAAAATACTGGTAAATTCCTTTTTATTTATTTTGACAAATATAAAATTCGTAAAACCAAAATACTGGTAAATTCTAATGGCTCAGTATGCTAGAATACGAAGATAACCAGATAGAAGGATACTATTACAGCCGCTTAGAGTAAAAAGACATTAACTGATCCTCACTTGATGAATTCGATGAAAACAATTCCAAGCACAGGAGCAATACTTCAAAACATTTATTTTATTATAAAAGTCAAATTTAAAACAGAAAATGAAAAAAGGAGAGAGATGACGCAATCCTCTTCTTTTTTTTTTTTTTGATTTTGACACAGATGATTCGAACCTTGGCCTCCTAAATACTACATTGCGAGTATATCCATTATTAATGGTCCGCCTGCGTTTTCTTAAACGAAAGATTTTTTTCTTTGCCCCACATTACAAAAATTAAACTGAAACTTTAAAAGTGCCGAAAATAAAGTGCTTTGAAATTATTTGGGTGTCTTAGGGGGAAAAAAAAAAAAAAATAGGTTGGTCCGGCTTGACATATGAATAGTCTATGCCGTGAGTTTGGTTATCCCAGTAATCTTCAAGAACTAGGCATTCATAAAGACGCAAAGGCAGACAGAATGTTAGATCAATTTATTTCATCCACCCTATCATATTAGAGGTAACCTTGGGAGGGTCTCTAACGTCTCCCGAGACAAAAACTGCTTAAAATTCATATTTAATTGAATCGAATGCTTTAAAAAATCCATAATCCAAAACCAAGCTGATATGCCGATAGCCACAGTATTACTGAACACACTTAAGTGTTAAGAAACGTTTTTTTTTTTGGTCAAGAACGTGGGTGCATTATAGGTCATGACCATGACCTTATACTTTTCCATTTGCTTAGTTTAAAGATGTATCCCTTTTTGAGGAGTATTAAATATTTGTTACGAAAACAGTTTCAATTTCTTTCTCTTGTTTTATATTTGGTCTTGCGGCTGACTTTTATTGCTTACAGTTTGCGCTTGTGTTTGTGTTTGTGTTATTGTGTGAACTTAAAGGACTTGCACTCGAGTCTGACGAGCTACACATAACATATGCAAACAAAAGATGGCGTTCACGCACACACATGTGCAGTGACACAGTCTCAGTTTCAGTGATGGCTGCCGCCGGCATGCCTTGCTGTTGATGCTGCTCAAAATAATATAAAATATTTACTTCATATAGTATATACAAAAAAAAAAAATAAAATAAAATATAATAAAAACATATACAATACACATTTTTTAATGTCAAGCAGTGTACTGATTTACTTTTTTTTTTTTGCTTGGCTGCCTGCTTGTTATTGTTGCAATGACCTACAACAGCAAATACTTAATGCGCATATAAGTGAGCGATGGATATACATATATGCACGAGTATATGCTCTTATAAATGCTGCAGCTGACGCACAGTTTTTGTATTTTTTAGTACTCATCAAATTGCTTTAAAGTTTGAATATAGTATGTATGTAGATACTTAAAAATAAATAAAATGCCGCAGGCTGCAATCGATAATTAAATTTGACAGCAAATGAGGAACCAGGAAATACTCATAAAAACTTGGATGACTTTTAGCTATCAATTAATATATTAAAACATAAAATATATATAGAAATGTGTGTGTTTTGGGCAGGGGCTTTTGTCAAAGTTTAAGGGCGTGTCGCTGGCACGCCCCCAACTTAATGTAGCTCGAAATTGCCGTAAACCTTTTTAATGAATACAAATCATTATCACTTTGCTGTTGCTGGTTGCCTTTTGAGCCGTAATTAAACGGGCGAGCACCGGGGCAGGCAAGGAGTGTATCCTTGTTTGTCGGTTAATAAGAGGGTTTTGTTGTTTTGCTTCTTATGCTATAGTTGTTGTAGTTGCTGCTGTTGTTGTTGGGACAGAGTAAACTTGGGGCCACCCCTTGGGTTTGTCTATTGTTGTTCCTGTCGTTGGCTGTCACAATGTTTATTAAAACAAATGTTTCAATGTTGAGCCAACAAAGCAAAAATTTTGACCCAGATACTCTGTGTGTATTTGTGTGTGTGTGGGAGCAGCATTTCTTACAAAGTTTTTGAGTGTATAGTATATACTATGTGTGCGTAGGAAAAATGGCTTCATCTTTTCTATAAACTGTGTGCAACATACTGAGAAACTTTCAACAATTAAGCAAAGCGCAAGCTGTTGATTTTGTTGGACAAGTTGAATAACTACCAACAATAAAGTTATGTATGGCATTTAAGTAGGTTGTCTTGCGGCAAAGTTCAAAGTTCATTGCCACAAAAACACACCCACACACACATACACAAACACACAGGCAGCTTAACAATTGCTTTTTATATATTTTAGCCTCAATTACGTTGCATTTAGTCTTAATTACTTTAATTGCAACGGAACTCTTTCACTCTCTTAGTCGGCGGCGGCATTAATAAATTAACGAAAGGCAAAAATAAAAAATAAAAACATTAAATGAAAGCCTTAAATATGCCGCTTTGTTTGCATTGAATAAGTAAAACCCAAGCCCAAGCTCTGGCTCCGTTCCAGACCCACAACCAGTCGCATTCCAAAGGCCCGAAGCAAAGCAAACATTCATATTCATTTCATTTTTCCAGAATACGTTGACAAAATGTTGACAACTGAAAAGTAGGCTATGGTAATTTTGTTGGGCCTTTCGTTGTTTCCTTTGTTTGAGCCCTAAAGAGCCTCCAACGTGAAAATAATCAGAGGCGCGTGCTTACAATTTGACAGCCTAATTTTCACTCTAAAGGTTTATGTGAGTGTGAGTAAGTGTTTTTGGGGGGTTCCAGTGGTTTTTTTTTGCTCTTGTATTAGTTGCGCCGCATTACCATTGTTTAATTATGCATTAATTGTGCAGTCAAGGCGCATTACCGTTCAGCATATTAAGCGCTTTTGGGTTTGTTGAAATGGCTTAAAAGCAGGCAGCGCACAAAGCCTGAGTAGTTTGTAAATTATTTCCAAAACTTTTCAAAATAATATTTGCTTAAATGAAAATGCAATAATCTCAACAAGTTAAGTAACAAAAAAAAAAAAGAAAACAAAAAGGGATTAGAGTAAAAAGTATAAGCTCTGCTATAAACCTGTTGGTTTCTTTTTTTGTATCTTTAGCACAACAACATTGGCCCCGTTGACCCATTTTCGTTCACAATTTGTTAGATATGCACAGCCACTTTGAGTCCCATTCACACATAAACAGACAAACACACCAACATACACACACACAAGCAAGAGCGTGCATATTTGCTGCTTGCATTCCCATTTTCTTTTTATTTTTTGTTTATATCCGCTTCCTCATGCAACAATGGAATCCATTGGCAACATTTTCCCTCGAACAGCTGCAGCGTATAAAAACTTCAAGCAGGCAATGTGGAAAACCAATAACAAAAAAATAGTTGACAACAAAAAGACCAACACATATATATTTTATATAAAATATATATATATATAACCACATTCAAACATGGCGACACTAAATTGGTTGTATTTTGGTGCAAACTTTTTTCCACTGCAAGTTGATACAAAGTTTATGTCAAAAAAAAAACCAATATTGAAATGCCAAAGGATTTTTAAATTTCTTATATCTATTCGATTTTACCAAATAAATTGTACATCGTTTAAGCGAGACTTCCTATCAGATTATAACAGCTCAAGAGTTTTCGCAAGTTTCGGGAATTATTATAAGTGGTTTCTTATAAAACATCTGATACAAATCTTGACTCTTTGTAGTGTGTTCCGTTTTCGGAAGCGTTGTCCCGTGTCCCGAAGAGAAGCTTCGGGACACCGGGACAACCTGAAAATGTCCCGTTTTCGAGCCAAATGTCCCGGAATTTTATGCGTTGAATTTTTTATTTTATATCAAAATAAAAATTCAGCTTAAAACTCCCTCCTTTTGAATATGCATATACAGTGCTTTGCAAAACTATAGGACTGCAATTTTAAGCGTTTCATATCTATAGGACAGTAGTCTTATGTAAGGAAATTAAGTGTATGGATGGCTTTTATATTTTATTTTACTTTTGTATCACTTTTTGATAGTTTTCTGATAAAACGACGCAAGGTATGGCTTTTAGTTTGGAGAACAGAGACCGTATAATAGCCAACACCGACATGGGGCTTAGAATGGTCAAAATTTATGGAAAAACATATAAACCGATAACATAATTACATTTGGAATTTCTTGAAAAACTGTGAGAAATAAGTATAAAATAAAGTAAATGAAAATTCACAGGTTGTCTGACCATAAGAGTCGCCCTGAAGAAGGTATTCGCGTGTTTATCTACTTGAATTGAGGCGTTGTCCTGTTAAAATATTAGAATTTCGCCGTATTTTTACAATGGAATGGTATCAAACTGCTCGCAAAGACATGTTAGTATTCTCCGCTGTTCATGCAAGATGAGTTTAGTGGAAGGTCGAGGGTGTGAAAGGCTTTATATGCGCCCCGCACAACCACCAAGCCGCTTCTGAAATTTCGCCAAAAAAAGTTTGTCAATCCTTTGGCAAATCCCTCCAATAGTAATTATATCCACCAGGACTACACGAACTCAATGTTTTCTCATTGAAAAATATAAGAACAATCAAATTTATTAGGAAAATCTTTGATAAAACATGCACAAAAAAGCACGCCAATTAAAAATTAGTTACATCATGGCGAGCATTTCCGACATTCTGACATTTATCCTGCGTGGGCACTTTTTGAGGACTTGCCACTTGGACACTTTATGGTCCACTAATGAATGACTCTGAGCAAGAAACGGAAGAATATGATGAATTTTAAGATTATTCGTTTTTAGCGTTCCGATATCTTACTAATAATCTTTTACTTATTTTATTATTTATTTTTCAATGTTTTTAAAGAATTCCCAAATATAATTATGTTATCGGTTTATATGTTTTTCATAAATTTTGACCATTTTAAGCCCCATGTCGTTATTGGCTATAATACGGTCTCTCTTCTCTAAACTAAAAGCCATACCTTGCGGCTTTTTATCATAAAACGATCAAAAAGTGATTAAAAATAAAATATATTTCTGCCATCCTTTCACTTTATTTCCTTATAAAAGACTACTGTCATGTAGTTATGAAACGCTTAAAATTGCAGAAAAAGTCGCATGTCAATGAATAACCTAATACGAAAAATCGTGTGAAGCAAAATGCAAAGGTGACAGTTGTAGTGGCAATAAAGCTTTGCTGGATCACCTCCACAAAAAAAAAGATATTTAGAATAGAACATAAAACTTCAAGGTGCCCTATAGTTTCGAAAAGCACTGTATGTATATTTAGTACATAGCATTAAAGGGGTCTACGCAGCACGAAATATTTCGATCGGAATCGCAAAACTTCATATAAAAAAAAATATCCCATTTGGGATATCCCATTTGGAACTTTTTTTTTTTTATATGAAGTTTTGCGATTCCGTGCGAAATTTTATTTAAGTGACTGCGGAGCCTACAATGTCCCGTTAAGAGGCCAGTCAGGATCCTCACGGTGTTTGCCCGTGGGTTATCATAAGTTTGAACCTCTAATGATTATTTTTAGAGAGGAGGTTCGATTGCTTAAGTCCTGGTATCATTGCCCAGTGAAGCATCGGTTTGTTTTCCTCCTCCGTTCCCAGCAGGTCTCGTACCACATGGTTACAAATCCCACAGTGTGGTTCAGGTCCGATTAGCGGTGTGGCTGCACTGGTCCTTGCTAGTTTATCTGCCAGCTCATTTCAAGAAATCCGTCTGTGCACCACTTCATTGTATGTGCTTTCATTGGGTGAACTGCCGTAAGAGATGTCACGGCCTCTTTCGTGCTGAGTTTTGATGTCAAAGTTCTGATTGAAATTGTACTCAGCTAGCATTTCATCCCTTGGATGCAGAAGCATAGGCGTGTCCTTTGCTAGATCTGCAGCATCCTTCTTGGTGAGGCTGAAGTCATCTCCTGCCCTCCCAATTCTTATTGGCGTTGCTTTCTGCCGCATATCGACAACAATATGTAGCGGTGGAACCTCCATTAGGGCCGCAGTTGGGCAGGTGCGCATTGCTGCTGTCATATCATTCTTTGCAGTTTCTGCATTTTAGCCTTGGTCGTGCTAAGGCGCGCTCTACTGCCCCAGGCTATTGCCCCATATGTTAGCATTGGTCTGATAACCATGGTAGAACCATTTTATTATTCGTGGTGATGTGCCCCACGATTTCCCGGCAATGCTTCTACACGTAAAGAGAGCCCTAGAGCACTTACTTATCGTTTTATCTACATGGGTCCTGATGATGTCGTCAGCATAGCCTTGACATAGTATGCCTCTGCTCGCTAGTCTCTCCAGTAGCTCATCTACTAGTAGACTCCATAAGAGGGGTGATAGTATACCGCACTGAGGGCAGCCTCTTGTCGTCACTACTGTGGTGGATTGTCCACCAATAGTTGCTATGGCCTCCCTAGATGCTAGCAGTGAAGTTATCCACCTGCTGGTGGTTGCGTCTAGGCCCCTTCCGGCCAGTGATGCTCTGAAAGCTTCGTGGAAAGCGTTATCAAAAGCACCTCGTATATCCAGAAAAGCACATAGTGACACTTCCTTATGAGTTAAAGATTCCTCAATAAGGGTGTTCAGCTGATGCGGTGCAGTGTCCGTAGACCTTCCCGCTCTGTATGCATGTTGCATCCGTTGAAGAGGTCGTTGTACTAGGAATGTGCATATAGCGCTTATAAAATTTAAATACTATCCGAAAGTATTTGATGGTCGCGGAAATAGGTCAAAGATGACGAAATTAAATATTTTCGACAAGGTTGTTTCTTATAAGTAATGTTAAGTAATATGGTGTGCAACGGGTGGGAGGATGGGAATTTATTTCAACAAAAAGTATCTGCTTATTTGGCTCACATCTACAGAAGGTTGGAATAGTGTGCTGTTAAGTGTAGAGGGTCTTAAATCTGGTACCTTTTTGCCAATATCTCTTTGTGACCCATGACAAAGGTCAGGGTTATATTGGGTTTGAGCAAATGTAGGTAACAAAGAGAAAAAACATTAACAAATTACCTTCAATACGGTCACAAGAACAAAAGAAATAAATGTAGCTTATTTTATTTTTATTTATTTTTTTTGATATCGGAGTTATTATTTGTAGCTCCTATGCCTTTAAAAAAAAAGAAAAAAATCAGAATTCCTTTATTTAGTAAGATATAGTAGCCCCATTTGGAGTTCAAAAGTTTTTTTGAAATTCCTAAGCAGTACCTATACCAAATTTTATCCAAATCATGGTCGTCCGCGCCCGAATTAAACGTCCGCAATTTTTTGTTGTTTTTTCATATTAACGAGGTACATAAAGAAGTGCGAATGAAATAGATTTAATAAATAATATTATAAATAATAATAATAGTAAATCCGTTGCACCTATGTCTAATGCAGTTACGAGCAACCGGACATATTTCAGTCGATTCCCTAACATTTCAGCTTAATTAACTTATACAATGCCACATATTAATAATTGCTAATACCTTAAACTCTAAGGATGCAGGGTATAAAGCCTGTTTGAATGCATCCATATAATATGGAAAAATTAAAATAACGAAACCGAATATTTTAATATTCAAAAATTGGAAGATTCACAAGATATAGACAATGAGAAACTGATGCTAAGAAGGTTATTCTAAGAGAGTTCAAAATATCAGCACCTTTTTAATACGTTTTTCTACACAAATTTATTGCTGATACATGCACTCTTTTAAATATATGTACTTTGTTTGCTCCACATAAACTTGTAGTTGCTTATCCCCAAAATAGAATTTTATTAAAATTGCTTGTAAAAAGTTTTCCATTTCAGAACTTTTGCTTGTTTTTACAGCATGTTTTTAGTAGCCAGTTTTTCTCATTCTTTTTATTGTAAATTGTGGCAACGGAAATTGATTGGACTGGAGAAATAAAGCATACAAAATACATGCGAATAACATGAGTCCAATGCCAACAACCACATGAAAAAATTCCAAAAATCCATTGTTTACATTTGAAGAGAGAACGCTAGCAAAGCAAATCCCTGCCACATAGTTTACACTTTTGTATTGATTTAGTTTACGCTATTGTAATAATTACCGCATACCAGCATATAGATCCCCTGCGTACCACTGTATCCCGCTGCTCCGCTGTCCACCCACAGTCCGTCCAACCGCACTGCAGTTAGACATGCCACATATGCGCGCAGCTGTCAAAGATGCCACGATAAGCTCAACCCTAAAAAATGAAAAAACCAAGGCAAAAAAAAATCAAAAAATAAAAGGGAGAAATGTAAACAACGTAAACAAGTCGGAGCGCAATAAATACATTTCATTTTTGCGGCAATAGGCATGTATCCCATAGATCCCACGTATCCCATGTTGTCCATGTACTGCCTGCATGTTCAGGCAAAAGTGTTGCCTACCTTTGGGCGCCATTGGTGCTGGTGCTCCTGGTGTTGCCACACTGCTGTTGGCATAAAAGGGACAAGTAGTTAGCATAAATTTGCCATAAATTTAGTAACAAGTGATTTGTAGCTGCAGCCAGAGCCCGAGCTGCCAGACCGGCCCCTTTTTTGTCGAACATTTCGTTCTGGCGCTTCTGCTGCTTTGGCTATAAATTAAGGTCTACTTTTTTCATACAAACAATTTTTTTTATACATTTTTGTTTTCATTCACAAAAAAAAAGGTAAAATGTAAACAATTATCTACGCGCGAACACAGCTGCAGAGCATGCAAAGTCAACCACCAAGGGTGCTGTGACCTAACCCTCCACATTCCTAAACCGCGGCAGCCATGACAGGCGCTGAGATTTATGCTTTACATACACACACACACACATTTGTATGTGCATATGTGATGCGAATGCGTCGTCTCCATTTGCCAAGAAGAATTCTCATGCTTTTGATTAATTGCCGCCACATTTTATTTCTCGTTGGTTTCAAACTTCAAGCTTTTTATTTTATAAAATTTTTACTCTTTTTTAAACACTTCACATAGTGAGCTTTTTCAGTTGGTAAATACTGAGTTTAGGCAAATAAGAGACGAGTCTAGGGCTCATATGATTATGGATTCCAGTAAAGTTAGAAGAGGGGAAAAACTAGTGTACATTCAGGATACCCTGTCAGGAACGAAATTACCTCTGCACATTCTTCTTCAAGACAATTTTTTTTTTAAATTATTGGATCGATTGGATTGTAGACTATGGCCTTAAGTTGTAAGTTGCATTAAATATTTAGACAGAAATGTTTTTAAATTAATAATTATGTACACAAGAGTAATTTAACAAAAAATACACAAAATAGAAAATTGTATACATTTGTATTACATAATAAATTTTTATACCCTGTACCGTATGGTACAAAGGGTATATTGTGTTTGTGCAAGCCGAAAATGTATGTAACGTACAGAAGGAGAAGTCGGAGACCCCCCAAAGTTACCTAAAGTATGATCAGAGTGACTAGAGAAGTCGATATACCCATGTCCGTCTGTCCGTCTGTCCGTCTGTCCGTCTGTCCGTCTGTCCGTCTGACCGTCTGTCCGTCTGTCCGTATGAACGCCTAGATCTCAGAGATGGTAAGAGCTAGAGCAACCAAACTTTCAGATAAGATCCGTTATTTATCCATAGGAGACAAGTTTATTTTATTTTTTTGATATCGGGACTACATTATATAGCTCCCATAGGGGTGTTTCAGAGGACCTCGAAAAAAAGCAAAAGTTTTAGATGGATAATTCGTTTGCTTATGAAGATATCATAACCAAATTTGGCGATCGGAAGTTTTTTAGAAACCCCCAGCACTGTACCAAATTTTATCAAAATCGGTTGACTATATCATATAGCTCCCATAGGACCAATCGGTCGAAAATTTGTTTTATGTACAAAATTCGTTGTGTTTCGTTTGTTTGTGAAGATATTGTAACCAAATTTGGCGTTAAGGAGTTTTTTAGAGTTCCCAAGCACTGTACCAAATTTGATCAAAATCGGTTGACTATATCATATAGCTCCCAGATCGGTCGAAAAAAAAGTTTTTGATTAAAAATTCGTCTGTTTTTGGTTGTTTATGAAGGTATCATAATCTAATTTGGCAATCAAATGTCTTTTGGTGTTCTTAAGCAATTTACCGGATTTGATTGCAAGCAGTGGTACAGGGTATCCTAAAGTCGTCCGCGCCCGACTTTAACGTACGCCATTTTTTTAAATATTTTATTTATGTGGCTTCACGAAATAATTAAATACTATCGGAGTCACTTTGTTTCATTACAATATTCCTTTATTTATATATGCAGATTTTAGTCAATGTGTGACGATCTCGACACTTCACGAGCGACTGACTGGGTATCCTCTCTTTTCTTTCATCCTAAGCCTTATTTGAGTGAAATACTCAGTAGTTGCGCCCGCTACGCGTATTCTTAGGCGCAACATGTTTATCTCGCTCTTCTGGAAATCCCACATTTATTTATTTATTTACAATGATAATAATAGTTAAAAACTAATAATTAACATAATTTTTATTACATATTATAAAATTTATAAATAATTATAAATATATATAATAAATATATTTATTATAATTATAAATAAAGGAATATTGTAATGAAACAAAGTGACTCCGATAATATTTAATTATTTCGTGAAGCCACATAAATAAAATATTTAAAAAAATGTATTATGTAATTATACAACAATTAGTAATTTGTTTAAAAATTATGTACAGATAAGTTAACCCTTTCATGCACGCTTTTTGCACAGGGCAGGTAGGTTGTTTTTTACTATATTGTGGTCAAATAACAAAATTAAATCAAAATTTTTAAAAATTTAGTCACTCCTACTAGTTTTAATATTTTGTTGTACACGCACCACATTGTGCATTAAAGGAGTAAAACTGAGTAGCAAAAATGACTAAAACTATATTTTATTTAAATCAAGACAATCATTTATATTTTATGATTTGGTAGTAAATAATTCTGCAGTTTATTGTTTTAAACTTAATTTAAACCGAATTAGTAAAAAAATTTAAATTTTCTAGATATTTGAAGAGGAACTTATTAAAGTTAAAGGGTTATCCATATTCAAAAACAAATAATTGTTCCTCTTATTTACTCAAAGTAACTAAATTAAAAACTAATATTAGAAAATTAAATGTTTAGCAAATTAAAAAAAAATTTTAATATTTCGAATTCATTAATCAACATTAAAAGTTTATATACCAGTCAACTATTCTAACTGCTGAGTTAAGAATCCAAAAGAAAATTCGCATGCAACATTTTCGGGATCGTTGATTTATTCTATATAATTCACAGAGCATGTCGGCTAGTTCTACTCCTCCCATAAATCGATTTTATTGCTGAAGAATTCTAGGTATTAAAATTTTCATTGACTTTTTATCTTTTTGGCTCCATCGCTGGCATAAAGATATTGGTTTTATACCATAATCTGTAGACAAAAGTTGAACTGGTTTGTTATCATACCATTTTACGATTTTTGCCACGATTTTTTTTTTTTTTATTTTGCTTCAGAATCCTAATAACATTTTCCCACACGATTTGAACAAACAAGCGAATATATTATAATATATTCATTTCTGGATATGTAACTATGGCCATTAGAAGCAAAATACGTAAATACAGTTTTATTTCTTTGAGACTTACATTAACTGACCTACCTGTATCATATCATTATTAAAAAACACTTGGAAGTATTGAAGAGGTGTGCACACTGCTGTATTATTAACCATAAGACTTTCCCATGAATTATCCCCCGACTGTTCCAGGTCTTTTTTTTCTCAATTTTAATGTGTTTAGATCAACCTTTAGATATTTTGGAATTATTTGTAAGTGGGATTTAACAAAGTGAGGTATGTGTATGTCATCTGCCACAATGTCATCAATTACCACACAATTATCTTCTGTTCTTTATCCAAACATTTTGTTTCCTGCATTGTATCCTTTTTTTCGATCCATATCTTATGTATATAAAATATATAGAGCTGGGGAATAATTGGGATAATTGAACTTAACAAAATTGCAATCTAAACCAAAAAAGATAGAAACAGCAAAAATTTTCTGTTAATGCACGATGTTGTATACATACAACTCATCAATTTTACGTTTTATAACTACTATGTTCATTAAATTTACCTGCTTCTTTTTGTAATTCGCTTTTTATAAAGAATTTAAACAGTAAAAAAACAACCAATGCTCTGGTGTAAAAACTAAAAGTTTTTTCGCTGCTCAAAAAAAGTCCGACTCAAGTCAAAAAAAACCAAAATATAACAATCAAACGCTAAAAAATCAAGACAAAATATAATGCAAAATAAAAGTCAGGAGATCCAAGTTTCGTTTTTGTTTTAATTCACCAAAAAATTAAGTAAATTCAAAATATAAACAAAAGTTGTCTCTCGCGATTACACACACAGCACACCCCATTTTGTTACGTGACGATTTTTCTAACACTACCCTCTAAACTCCGTTTAAAAATTTCGTTCCAAAAAGATAACAAAAAAGCAAAAAAAAATACTACTTACTGAGCATAAAAGTATCGAAGAAGATTTTTCATTTACCATTATCTTTCATTTCAAAATTAACAAAAACAATTTGTGATATTAAAAATATAAATTTTAGTCTGAAATCGAATGAAATCATTTCGTTATGAGGATATGTGCAAAATAAAACAAAAGGACATAAAAAAGCCATATCGATCTATTAGAAAATTAGTTGTGCAGAACATAGAGTTAATTAAAAGATTGATTACGAACGGCTTGTTCTTCAAGTAATTATAAAGCCTAGGCACTTTAATATATAAAATAAGCAGAATTAGCTGATTAATAGTTAAGCCATGTCCCTTAGTTCATATAAACAGGTAGATCTCTGAGATTTTCAGAGCAAAAGACAATAACACAATTCGAAAAAAATAAATCTGTCCACACTTTTTGATTGAAAATTTTTTGCAAAAATGACTGAAACAAAAAAAACACTTCTTGTAATATATTTAAACGGAACTTCCAATCTTTTTTTTCCCCATTTTTTTTTCATTTTTTTCTGACGAAAATGCGTTCGGCTTAATCGATTGTCGCACAACGACGCCTCTACCAAAACCATTTTTTCTACGTGTGATGGCTTCAATATGGTCTATCTTAGCAGTACTCTCTCATCTTTCTTCTACCACATTTTTATTTTTTGTTTTTTATTATTTTTATGTCAGTCGCATATTTCACTGCTTGAAAATTTTTGCTGTTGTTTTTAGCTAGCCGCATGTTTTATTTTCAAACACGTAGCAATCGCAATTTTCGGGAACATAAATACTGAGCTTACTCCCAGGAGTGTGTGTGTGTATGTGAGTATGTGTGATGCTCTCAAGATTTGGGCTTACAGTGAAATACATAGACGGCAAGAAATACAAATATGCTGTGCTTCAAATCGCATAAAATTTATGCGCAATTTATGTCCTTCACTTGGTTTTTATACTTTTTCAGCATAAAACATAAAAATGTGTATATAGATTTTCAAATAAGTATCTCTAGATATAAAACCCTGCGCATATCGATAACAAATGACTTACTTGGTACTCACACTCTATTATAAAAATACTTGTCTGCACAATTTAGTGTGAGAGAGACGAAGCTTGGTTACGTAACTTGACATTTTATCTATGCTCAAAATCTACGCCACAGCCACACTACGTATACGCAACGTTCCAATCTCAAGCACTGCAAATACGTTTAATTCCTTTATGGTTAAACGCAGTCGGTTTCCAATTTCGTTAAATGCCAATTCAACTTAATTTGAACTTTTCCCGCAGACACACTCGTGCGCAAGAGCCTCGGCAAGATGTGTGTCAATATTTGCACCCCTCTTAAACTTCTTTGGCGTACGCATCGACTCCTCGCCGCCTCTGAAAAACGAATGCCTGGGTTTACTTTCAATTTTACTCTCACTTTTCCCAATTTCACATGTTAGAATAAAATACAAAAATACAGATAGGTTATCAATTGAAAATTGATTGATACACGCACGTACTTTGACTGACACTCCCACTATAACACATGCTCAAGCATTGTTCTACCCTGGCCCAACATGAATCTTTGTCCTCCATTTTCGATTTGTTACATTTCCACAATATGCG
This sequence comes from Chymomyza fuscimana, assembly GCA_949987675.1. NCBI lineage: Eukaryota > Metazoa > Arthropoda > Insecta > Diptera > Drosophilidae > Chymomyza > Chymomyza fuscimana. The sequence continues at coordinate 63,300,818 of OX465089.1, read as the reverse complement.
TATGTTGGTGTCTATGTGTGTGTGTGTGTGTATGCACAGAGAGTATTAACCAGAGTACAACGGTATTGAAAACTGCCAGAAAATCAGCACTCAAAAAGAAAAAAAGCTTTAGCACATTACCTTACTCTTTAACTACTCAAAATATAAAAAATTGAATCAATAACCCTTGGAAATAAGTTCTTAAAGGAGTCTTTCACAGCTTCTTCTTATCGATATTTAGTGAACTATAGTATATCAATAGTATCGATCTTTTCAAACACTTATTTTACATGTCGTGAAAAAGGCATACTTCAGAAGTCCAATCATTAATTTTTTCGAGGTTCTCAATCATACTGTCAGATTCTGTGTTAGTTTTGGTTTTTTGAAAACAACTTATTCAATTCCCTTATTCCATGCAGCTAATATTTAATTCTAATATAATAACATTACAAATATTTTTAAAATGAAGAAATAACCCTATGTTAGGGGACTTGGAAAAATGTGACTTGAAAACGAAATATTTTTAAAAAATTCATAAGGTATTAGAAAGCGAAAGGGATTTAAATGAACTTGTAAACCTGTGATGAATGTTGTCTCTACATTTAGCCACAATAAATTATAATTTGTAATTATAAAGGAATTGCTTTCAATTACTGTCCATCAAATATTTTTATTTAATTGTGTTTGCTCCTTCCTTTGAAAAATCGAGCTCATTAATATTGCAATTTACGCGATTTGTGAAACATATCGCAATTCATATATCACCATACATATATAAGTTTTCATTATTCCAAGTAGAAACATAGGACCCCGTCGAATAAATTCCAATTATCGCGATCTTGCGCCAACGCCTTCGATTCCTGCCAGTTCCAGCTCAATGACAATGTGCATGTCTTCCCCTCCTTCTGCACCCAGTTCCACTAGCGCCTCAGTATTTCTTGTTGGATGGGTTTTCGATGTGTTTGGACCCATAGCTCTGCAAATCTTGCGCAGGCACCGGTTCGCAAATACTTGAAATTTCCGTATACTTAACGTTGACTTAACGTTAAAGTTAAAAATTCTGAGCTTTATCCCCCTCGACAGCTGACCGATAGACTGCTTAGCTTTTGAGGCAAAGCATATCTTCAGAGGATGCGCCTGACTTATTGATTGCTTTCAAGATAAGAGTAACACTCTACGTCGGATAGTTCGGAGTCGACCATTTTGAACCGCTACACACACAGGTTTTTTTTTTCAGTGTAGCCATGTGCATATATATCATAGTACAATATATGTATGTGTATGGAGCAAGCATACTCATCAGGCGTAGACGACAAAATGATTAATGGTCAGTTGAGATTAGCAAAAGTCATGCCAAAGTAGACAACAACACGACAAGTCACGCCCATTTAGGCCGTCAGGCAGTGCAGTCCATGTGACAGGAGAACCTGTATGTGTATGTGAGTGTGAGTGTGTGTGTGTGTGGGTGTCGATATCGCCATTGTTGTCGTTACCGCTCAGCATGTTTGTTTGTCTATTTACAGTTAAGCAGCCAATTTGAACTCTGAACCTTGGATCAATCAATCTGCTATTATGTTTACCGTTATTGTTGTTGCTGCCATTGTTGTTATTGTTGTTGCTTACACGTAATTGCTTTTTGATTTTTTTTTTTTTTTTATGCCGTTTCTAGTTCTCAGCTTCGAGTTTCATTTTTGCTTTGACTTTCACTTTATTGTATTCCTCTTTTTGTTGGTTGTTGGTATTTTTGTTTCGTTTGAGAAATTGCATCATCATCGTATTGTCGTCGCTAAAAATGGCGTTGTAGGAAATTGTTGATAGATTGACAAATATTTGAGCAGCACGCACGAACGGACACTGAGCCAGCCAGTGCGAATGCCATATGTTTAGCTACATTTCTTATCTAACCCACAATATGTGTAGCCTTGAACAAAAGAGAGTAGCTTAACTCATTTCTCCTATTTTGTTTTTGTCACTCTCCGTAGGTGTCCTGGATACGTAAAAAGGATTATCATCTGCTTACAGTGGGTCTAACAACTTATAGCAGCGATGAGCGATTCAGTGCCACACACTTGAAGCATTCCGAGGTAAGTAAGCTGACGGCAGGCTACTTAAAGTTGATTGCAACAATGTTGTCTGCTCGTTTAATCCATAATTCAGTCAGTCAATCAGTGACTCAGTCCGTCTGTCAGTCGTTCAGTCACACCGTTGATGTGCATACAAAATGTTTATGCAGACTCACGCAGCATGTACAATACATGGCCACATCCTTGGCACTGTTCCGCTTACAAATTGCGTATACGTGACGAAAATGCAGCTAGTACATACACTATGCTTTTCCATGTGTGTGTGTGTGTGTGCGTCTGCTAAGCAGTGTATGTAACTATGCACACGTATATACAACCGAATCAGCGCATTTAATACAATTTGGTACATATATATTGTTTTTCTTACGTTTATAGGACTGGACATTGCAAATCAAATTTGTGCAGCTACGTGATGCCGGCGTCTACGAGTGCCAAGTGTCCACACATCCACCCACATCGATATTTTTGCATTTGAGTGTAGTCGGTAAGTAGTTACTACAACAACAACTGTATCCATTCATTGTGTTTGGCATTGAAGTGGAATCAATGGAGTCCGAGTCGCTGCGCAAATGCGTTGCCCACACAGTGCCCATCCTCCACTCTTTCTCGCTCATACCATCTATCCCGGCTCTTTTTTTTACAATTTTACGCTTAAATGGTTTCTGAAAACTACTGGCAAACAGAAAAACTAAGTAAATTGCAGAATAAGTGCAAGCCTCGGAAAATCTCGACATCTTCAATAGGCAAAATTTCAACGCTTTTGAAGAGCTTCAGTTCCAGAGGCAACTGATAGCGTCATAGCGCACATTGCTTCGAAATTTTAGGAAGCATGTCTCAAATTGTAACATATCAAACTTTACCTTTTGCTTCTAAAGGCCTATACGCAGTTCGAAATATTTCGCACGGAATGACAAAACTTAATATAAAAAAAAAATCCCAGAGGCCAATCTTTCGTAACCCCTTTTGGCCGACTTTTACTAATTAAAAAGATTTTTCTGTTCAGCGATATCCGAAAGCATAATTCTATATGATATTTTAGACCCTGCACAAAATTAGTTTTTAAGCAAAAGGCGGCCATCTTTATATTCTAAAGTTACATGCATTCTATCAAGTCTTTGAAATATGTAAAAACTAATAACACGAAATGTCAAATCATTCTGATTATTTTAATTTTTAAGTTAAATTCATGCAAATGATAGATCTAATCATAAAATTGGCAATTTTCGTTACAACTAGTTTTAATTATTTTTTTTTAACCTTAAACAGGCACTCAAATTAATCTCTTGTGAGATATTATTTGATTATATAAGAAATTTCCATAAAAAGGGTTATACTATATGTTATGGTTGCTAAAATTTTATTAACCAGAAATTATTAGTGCCAATTATATGCGAACAAAAATAAATTTGATAGTAAAAATATTTTAATTATTATATGTTAATCGTATTGACCAATTTTTAGAACCTTCTTAAAAAGCATTTAAAAAAAATTTGTATATATAGTATATGTTTATAACCATTTTTTTTAAGGTTGGAAATCTGCCCTGTGGCGGCTTTGAACACAATTTTTATCTTTGTAATGAATTCGCCAGGGCCAAGTAAAAGGGAATTGTTGGTTACGCAGTCTTTGAGAAGATGTTAGCTGCAAATAGTTGAAGCATCTCGTCTTTAAGGGCCATATCCCAAAAAAGTGTTTTTTTTTTTTATATGAAGTTTGACGTTTGGTGCGGAATTTTTGCGTGCTGCGTATGGGCCTTTAGTCTAATTACTGGCTCTGTTCGTAACAATTTTATTGAGAAGCTGTTTGCTATGGGTAATCAGCCAACCATTGATCAACTGGAGAAAAAATGGTCCTCTATGGTGCTCAATTTGAAATCACGACGCACCATTCGCAATACAGCGGAATACCTTATTCTGTATGGTTTGGAATATAGAGCAGTTTCGAAACAAATTTGATAATTTTACAAAATATGTCTGAAACAATAACAAGAACATAATACTTTAAAAAAATTGTATTCCGGTTATAGCAACAAACTCAGCTTACAAGCCTATTCACGGAAATTCGGATCCAGTTATTGACAAAATCCGATATCTCCCATATTTGATGATACTGGTATACTGATACTTGAATTTTTGGAAGTTTTGTTCAGGAGATGATGCACTGTGCAGAGCAGCGTCCACTCAGTCAAGCGATTTCTGTGTACGGAATTTGTTCCACTTTTTTTTTTTTAGTTGGTTGGCGCTCTCTGAAATTAGAAACGTCTTTATGCCAGAGATAACAACAATTTATATGGTTTGGCAGCACGAAAAAGATACCAACCCAAAACGAAAAAAAAACAAGTTGGAAAATGGAAAAAGGACAACTCAGACGACTCAGCAGATTCACAGCAAAGATGGCCGCTTTGCAGTCAGTGAGCCGTATGGCCTTGCCAAAGTGACGCACATTATTCTAAATTTAACAAACAATTTACTTTGAATGTGTATGGCCTAATGGTGGTTTTTTGTCTTCAGGCACACAGCAACAATATATAAACATGTATATTGTATGTATGTATGCATATAAAGGCAGAGAAAATACTGCCCACTCACATGTTAATGTGCCAACATATGCCGTTAACGGGCAAGTTGTTTGGAGAGAGGTAAAGAGTGTGCGTGTGTGTGTGTGTATGCCTTGAGTGGGGCGCATTTGCATGGCTCTACATATAAATTAGTTTTGGCCTTAGTTTATTTGATATCCCATATTGAAATGCTTATGTTACATACTGCATACATATAAGCAAAATATTTACTTTATGCATATCAATCCCACTTCAATACTCACTCATACAAATGCCTTTCCATACGCTTAGAAGCACGCGCCGAAATATCAGGACCACCCATAAGATATCTAACGCCTGGTTCCACGCTGCGCCTGCAATGCCGTGTGGTGCAGAATACCGAGGCCTCGGAGTTTATATTTTGGTATCATGACAACCGCATGATTAATTATGACAGTGATCGGGGCATTAATGTATCAACCGAAACAGGTAAGTAAACAGATACACACACACACACACTCTGCTAACTAAATATTTGTATTAAATATTTATAATGCATTTGCTCAACATTACTCTCCTCATATCTCTCTCTATCTGTGGCAACTACTTTGCAGACTTTCAATCATCTGAGCTTACAATTTTGCGCACACGTCGCGAGCATTCCGGAAATTTTACCTGTGTGGCCAGTAATACGCAGCCGGCAAGCGTTTTGGTACATATATTCAAAGGTAAGCTCTGGATAGTATATAATCTCTCCCACTTGCAGCAGCGCGAAGAAGAAACCACACAATTACATTCGGTTTCAATATATATGTACCTATATGTATGGATAATATTTATGCACGTTATGGCACGGCTTACAGTTATGGCAGTGCTGTGAATAACTTTATACAACTCAATAAATGACATTTATGTAATTTAATCAAAAAGTAAATAAAATGCTGTCAAGCTTAAAATGAAAAATTCAATTTGCAGTCCTGAAAATGCCAAATGAAATTAAAACTCTAAATAAACAAAAGAAACTGCGTATTTACATAAACACATACACATTCTCTCTCTGTGTATGTGTGTGTGTGTGTGTGGTTATTTGTATAGTGTTATGCTCTTTTACAGTTCATATATCAAGCGGCAAAAAGCAATAAAAGTAATTTATGAAAATTACACAACCGCAAGCCATTGGATTAAAAGTGTCCGCTACAAAATGGCGGCTGCTACGACGCCATTAATAGCATGCCATAGCTGCTTGCCGAAAACACAAACACACACACACACACAGGTGTGAAACTTAAGATGGCACACATCATAATTTATAAGCAGCACATTAGTTTTAGCTGGTAGTTAAAGTATATTAAAAAGCAACATAAAGCGAAACATGTTCATTAACTAACCCATACAAAATGGAGACTTTTTGCCAGCAATTAACGCTCTTTTTTAATTAATTTCCAACACATTCTTTGCTTTTCTTGCATTTTTCGTACAGGTGATAATCCTGCGGCCATGTACCATGGACATGTCGGTGGTTCAACAAAAACTTCGCAGTCCCAATTGCACCATATTGTGGCCATCATAGCCATGGGCTATCGGATATTCCATACAAGTGTATATATGAAAATTGTGTAGATTCTCATCCCAGCGGCAAAATCAGCAAAAACAAATTAAAAAATCAACAAGAAGCAGAGCTATTTCCACAAGCGCAAAAGGAGCTCCCTCGCAGATGTGGCCAGCATTTGTATCTATGTCATACTCAGCCTCATAGAGTCGTAGCTATTTTGCATACTTTTTCTTATAAAAGCAGTCTCGCATAAGTACACCATACCATACCATAGTCTATAAGTGCTATACTTATCTAAGCTATCATCAGTCTTAAATATTTCACTCATCACATTAAACTTTAACTATGCATTTCTACTAAAAACAAAAAAAAAACAAAATCAAAAGAAAACCCAATTAAGTAAAAGGTAAAAAAACAGATACAAAAGCTTTGCTGTTCTTTAGAACTCCTTTTTGTACAAGTATATATATACATTATATGTATATGCATATGTACATGTGTGTTGGTAATTAACTACAACGCGTCAAAACATGAAGCTCCTTTACAGTTAGCGCTCTGAAACAAGAATTTCGCGATTAAATTGAGCGGTTTCCAAATAGAAAAGTACAAAACATTTTTTTGTGAATTCACCTTTATTTAAATACCAAAACAAAAATCACAATATTTCAAGAGAACAAAGGTCATAAAGGTCAAGGACAGTCCAGTCGTAGGCGCGTTTCACGAATGGGCAATCAATGTTTGTGCAAATATCTCTTTTATACTTTATCCAAGAGCACAATTGTTTTCAAGAGAATATTTTGTCATTCGTAAGTTTTAATTGGCTCTCCAGATAATTATCGGAAATCTTAAAGGGCAAGCAGTTTATTTGTTCTTCTTTTAGAGAAGCCGCAAGTTGGTTGACTCCATAATCGCAATACAGAAGAGTAATGAAAATATTTCATTTGATTCTCCTTCCCGCGGTGGTGTACCAGAGGATCCATGGGACTTTTAGAGAGCTAGAGTGATGTTAAATCTTTATAATACACTTCTGATTGATTTGGGACTAAAACGACCCAAAACTGGGTAATCTGATTTGTAGAAAGAAGTTTTGCCAAATAATTAGGTGGAAGCCGAAACTTATGAAACCGAACCAGATCTGAAAATTGCAGGAACTACTGTTTTTCCTCCTTTTTTTTCATACTACTAGAGTCAATAGGAGGTCCGGATAATTATTTTCTATAGCAATAAAAAACTTTATGTTTATAATGTAACTATTTTAAACTCATTTAAGTGAAATTCTAGTTTCCATGCGATTGCTGTAAAAACCATCAAAAAGTTGAGCGCATCAACAGAGTTTGTATTTTGGATAATGTTCTACGATAACCAAACAATTCCAAAAATTCTGTTTCCTTTATCTGGCAAACACAAACTGAATACCAGTGAAGAGCTTTTGTTACATAAAATTGTGTAAAAAACAAGAAACTACCAAAAACTACAACTAAAGGCAAAATGAGCTTTTATGTAAGTGATTTGAAGTCAACTTAAGCATAAATTTAATAAAAAAAAAAAAAATAAAGCTAAAAATTGTGTTAAAGCTCTCGTCTACATAGCTATAAATAAATTAGTTGAATTAAAATAAAAACTAAATATAGTTCATATTTTAATTGGGTCTATGCGATAAAATTGTATATAAAAAAAAAATTCTTATCTATGTATTTTACTGGTACCTACCATTTTACAATTGCTAAGCTAAATTAATTTTAATTTCTTTAACAAATACTACTTTTCATAAAAAAAAAAAAATTAATTCTATTTTGTTTTGTAAATAAATTTTATTTAATTTTTAAAACCATACAACTATTAAATATAAGTAATAAAATAAAAATGAAAAATTTTGCAGTTAAGTTATTTGCATAGATGCAAACAAAAAGTAAAAGTTGACATAATTGAAAATATTTGAAAAACAAAAAAAAAATTGGAGCGTAATAAAGAGCAGATAAGACAAAAATTTGGTCAAAATTAAAATATTTTAATCAAAAGGAGAAAATAGACAAAAATGAAGCTGCAACAAAAAATCAGAGTAATCAAAATAAACTAAATATTTAAGAGAAATGTAGTATTTTTAATCCTAATAAAAAGTTGACAAAAAATAAAAAGAATTAAAAAAATTAATTTAATGAATGCATATGTATGAAACAGAACAAAGGAAAGCAAAAAACTGCTAAATAAAAAATGGAAAAAAATTCAATAAATAATGTATATAAATAAAACCAAAACAAAATATAGATGAATGTGTATCATATAGTAAGATACTCGTACCATAAAAAGAAAACAAAGGCAAAAAAAAAAATAAAAATGGCAGTAATAAAAACAAATAAAAAACTAAAAACATTTTTAACAAATAAGTCTGTGTAGTTAAATGTAATACAAATTACAACATGAACAAAAAATAAAACATAATAAAATTATGAAAAACAAAAAGAAAAAAATTTCAAGCTCTCTCATATTTCTTTTGTTTTTTTTTTGTTGTAATATGAAAAGTTGGTTATTAAAATTTTCAAGTATTTTAGCTCTGGGTAACATAGGAATTTTATGTACCAGATCGCTTTGGCACACAAATTGGCCAACATCTCCGGCTCGCTGACGGGAGTGGTTAGAAGTACTGATGTTGTTGTTTTTTTTTTATTGTAAATGCTGCTGTTGTGGCAGCATTGTTTGCAGCCGCCTCAAGTTGCTGCCATCAGCCATCAGCATGAGCTACTACGTCACAAAAGCAGCAGAGTCTACAACAAGTGCATCATCTCATTTTTCTTGTTGGCTGTTGCCTGTTGCCTTTGCCCAATCCCTTCCCCTGTCACTCCGTCTCCTTTCCTTAGTTAATCAAACTAAATTGTGTGTACACTGCAAAAGATGACAACGCAGAAGACGTTGAAGCAAAGGAAGCTGCCTCTGACAATGTCCTCTCTCATCTGCTCCACTCTCAACCACTGCGCTACAGCCCGAGGTGACGATAAGAATTTCCTTCGTTTTACATCCGTTTTTCTTCTTTTTCAGCACTTTATGCCACAGTCAAGCTACTATGTGCATCAGATACGCCAAGCATAATGCACTCTATTAAAGCGTGCTTCAAAATTGAAGCCAACCAAAGTGACCACCATAAGTGGCTGCCAGAATACTATAGTTGACTTCAAAAAATGATAGTGTCTACGTGAGCATATCTTTGCGTTCATTTTGTTATGCTTAAATTGGCATTTCTCTTCACCCCAGAAGGTTTAAGTCCATTTATCCAGTATTTCTGGTTTGGGTTGCGTGACATCGACTACAGGTACATTTGGTCACAGCTATAGAAATTTGACTAAATATGAGGTGGATTTAAATGATAATTAATTAAATAAAATCAATTTGCAAACATTGCATAGAGTGCGTTGAAGATGGAAATTAAATTAAAAAATTTTGATTTTTACTTATAAAGGTATAATTTCGATTTTAAATGTAAAAACGCAATCATTTATTAGAAGGAAAGTGCGGCAGTAGTCAGCCTTTTATTGTTTATTAGGCAAGCAGAAGTCTACAAACCAAACCACCAAAATTTAATATTTTGATAGCTTATAGGGGTGGGATGTGGCCATCGGTAGCGTAGTGGTAGCGTACTAGCTTTGCAACCCGATGGTCGGTGGTTCGATTCTTCGCAGAAGCGCTTGTGCATTTGCCTAGCACTGGCATCGCTAGCTCAAAGACGCTATTTGCCCAAGAAAATCTCTATTAATTCAAGATTCGGCAATGAACTGTAGATCCCTTTCTCTTCGAACAGTTATTAATAGAGATCCCCATGCGCCGCCCAGGCATGACTGACAAAATAGTCAGTCAGGGAAATTATTATTGTGGAGGGATGTGAAATTGTTGCACTTTTGTTTACCTTCAGCTCAAATATGAACGAGACTTTACGAATAAAATGAACTGCGGATGACCTAACCACAAAAAAAAAACGCCATCAACCTTGAGTCTGTTTTTCGATTGTTGTTGCTATGGAACCAAAAGCTGAGTAAAGAAGTTTGTTTGAAATTACTCCAACGGAATTTCTCAATTGAAAATGTAGTAGAACTGGGAATCGGCTTTATCACAATTACGAGTGCTTGATTGGCATTAAGTCATTCCATGAGGGAGAACTTGCGCCATGAGCAGAGTCCAGTAACAACAATTAACGAAAAACACATCGAAAAGCGAAGGAAATTCTTCTAATCGTGGTGTGATTGAATGAGAAATAGCAGCCGACCTTGACATATTGATTGGGTCAGCTTACAGCATTTCACACGATGCTTTAGGCTTGAGAGGTCTCTCTGCTCTTCTTGTTCCGGAATTTTCTTCAAAAAGAGCAATGCAAAATACTAATAAAAGTATAGCGGCCATAGCTTTGACGCGCTCTTAATTGTTTGGTATTAGTGTGTAGGGTATTAGTATTAATGCGTAGGTGTGAGTGCAGAATAGGCGACAGGCATAGTATGGGATACAGCGATCTCTTTAAAGGCCAATAGGCATCATCGCAAATTATTTTATGAGCAAACAGTGCTGCCCATTTTTGGGAATTAACAGGTATATGGCACCACATGAAAATCAGCTGTTTGCTTTTTTGTTGATTGTTTATTAGTGGAATTCAGTAAAAATCTTATATTAAAAAAAAACAAAAAAAATAATAATAAAAAATATATACACATGTCGTTGTTAGGATACAAATGTTTTTTTTTTTTTTTTTTTTATTATAACAAATGATGTAAAAGTGAATCCTCAAAAAAACATTACTTGCTATTTATTTTTCAAACAACGCAATAATAACCTACTTGCTTGCGAAATTGTTGTATGTGATGATACTTAATACGCAGAGCTGAGTCTGGAAGATTTTGCAAAGGCGTACCTATTTTTAAATGACTTATCATTGAAATTGAATTAATTACATTTCGCGGAAAATTTTCAGTTCGAAGCCATGGTATAAAATCCGGCAACATTTTTCCGAAAATTTCTATATGTCCTCGGTACTTTTCAACACCCTGTTTGGGTTGCTGGAGCCCCACTTGGCCAGGCGCAACTCCATTTAAAGCCAAGATGGCGATGGTTTGGAGTAAGTTACATTTGAATTGAAACAAATATTAGTATCATAGATAAGCTTAGTGCTGTCTAAGGCTATGATTTGCGGTAAGTCTCGGTCAGCCGTATGTGGAGAGTAATATTCAGTCAGTGTTCATCAGAGAGAGCAAGACCTCATCGAAAAAGTAATACCGTTCCGCTGTATGAGTCGCGGCAAATTCTGCCACCAGGATAAACATCTGGGAGAGCGTATCGGGGCATTATGCTGTAAATCTATATACATACAAAACGAATGTATGTTTGTACGAGGCTTATAGAATCTACTATATTGCAGTGTGATGGTGTTAATATTTACAGGCTGTGTTCGGTATGTTGTCGAGAAGGTTTACACCTTTGGTGGCAAATTCAAAGGAGAAAATGTGCTTTTACCACGCATTCCAATGATATCAACAGATATGTCTTTCGAATTTAAACGTTTGCAGTTTTCAATACGACTTGCATTTGCAATGACCATCAACAAAGCGCAAGGACAATCGCTACAAGTATGTAGATTGTTTTTGGTGACTCCATGCTTCTCCCATGGACAATTATATGTAGCCTGCTCACGTGTTGGAAAACCATCTGACTTATACGTATATGCACCAGATGGAACAACTAAAAACATTGTGTATCCAAATTTAAGTAAACGGCACAGCAAGGCGTGACGGGTATAGCTAGTTATATATAAACATACGAATATGTTATATTTACATCATAACTTTCTTTTCTACTGCATATATACTAATTTTGCATAAAATAATGAGCCAACTGGCTCGTGTCAAGGGTTGTGGTGAACAGGAGTTATTCCCAGGTTATATGTAGGCTTAGATAAAGCAATTAATATTTTTAAAAATAAATTTAAAAAAAAAAATTGTTTGCTTATATACAGAGTAAAGCTTATTAAGATTACTTATTAGGTAATAAAAACTATTTGGTGTTGCAGAACTTAACTAATTTTTGGTATTTTAATTATTTAAAAAGATTATTCGATTGTCGCTAACGTATTTAAGCTGAGCTTTTAGGTAGTATTTTCGTACCAAAAGTCTGGCAGCGCCAAAATTAGACTTGTCAGTATTTTAATACTGCACCTTCCAATGTCAAATTGCCAACCCACCAAGAAGCAGAGACTGCATTTCCGGCCTAAACGCCTATATATTACTAGGAAACTAACCTCGAGCAGACCTCTTTTCTGGATTTTATACCACACGAGGCAGCAGCACTACGTCTACGACAACACAAAAATTTTTACCGTCATACATATACATATAAATATATCTCTATATACAGATATATGTATATAAGAAATACATTAAATTTCGTGTGCAAAGTCCAGCAGAAGAAATTTAACATTGAATTCTGTTACCCCGAATTCGTGTGACTCCAGTCACCATCGGAAATATATACCCCTATTGGCCTAGGCCGCAATTTGCAGTGTGCAGGGTCATTCTTGGCAATCGCCAAATAAATATATCCCCATAATTTGTGCACACAGCCGCAGCAGCAGTCAACGACGCAGTCGCAGTCGCAATTGGCAGAGCAGCGCAGCGCGCTTGCGCAGCTGCTAGCACACCCGCAACCACCAAAACCAGAGGCGTACCAATAGGGGATTGCCATCTTACCTCATTCTACAAAAACAGCATAAACGGCATCGACCATATAAACCTTAAAACCATATAAATAAAAAAAAAAAAAAAGAATCTAAACAAGATAAAAAAAGAAACAAGCAAAACATTGTAAAATCTAAAAACATAAAAGCAAGTCTATTTTGATATTTTTGAGTGTTTTGAGTTGAGTAAAGTAAAGTAAAGTAAAGAATATATGTGTTAATATCAAAAAAAAAAAAAAAAAAAAGAGAAACAACAAGAAAGGAAAACAGATCACAATAAATAATAACATAAAATATTAACAATCTAGTTAAAACAATCAACGTGAGGAAGGCCTTCGCCACGAAATGGATTGTGGGTGAGTGAGAACGAATTATTTATTATGATCTGCAAGTTGTAATTTAAGAATACCAATTGCACTATAAATGAAAACAAAAAATGAAATGTAAACAAAATTTGCAAAATTAAACCCAAAAAGAACGCGTAAAATTAAAATTTGTGAGATTTAACTGACAACGGAAAAGAGAAAAAAAAAAAAAAGGAAAGAATAATGTAAACTAAGAATTCGAAAAAATCACAGAGCCAAAACAAATAACGAAATCAAAACAACATATAACTGTATTAATTCATATAAAGAAATGGATGAACCAAAACAAAGTAGAAATTTTATTACGAAACGAAAAATAATGTAAATATGAAATCCGAAGCTATGCAAAGGTTACTGTGCACATATCTCTATTTCTGATATATTTTGAAAATTGTAATTCTTTGTATTTTCCTTACATCTTTTTAAAAATTATAATTTTTAATTTACATGCACACACTACGTAATCTAAAGTACTTCTTTACCCTTGTTTCATACAAACTTATATCTATGAAGTATACTAAGAATTAAAAACCCAAAATACTAAGTTAACCCATTTTCGCTGTTTTCGCGAAAAAAATTTTTATTGGAATGAAATCAATGTAGAGTCGTTACATATGCCTTAGACAAGATATTTGCAAAATTTCAAAATTTTCTGACACCTAGGAACGCCGTGACGTCATGTTGCGTGTACGCAACGCTGGCGTATTACTCGACAAATGGATAGTCTCGGCATCATATCAAATCGTATCATTCTTGATGATTTATTTTACCAAAAATTATTAAAAAAAAAGTGATATGGGGTTCCATTGGCTAAAAATAACATAAAAGTTATTTTTATATATTAATGCAATGATAAAATGGCGGTGTCAATAACTGAAAAATAACAGTCCTACTGGTGGCAAATTCGAATTCATTTGTCGAGCAATGCGTCAGCGTTGCGTGAACGCAACACAATCTTTAAGCCTCATGTAGAACTCGCACAATTACTTCTGCATATGTCATAAACTAATTTAAATTCTTCGTTGTTCATTTGTCAACACATTTTGATGTCGAAAAGACAAAGAATTTACATTCAGTAATTTTTAGTGTACAGTTCAAAATGTGTCTAAAAAAGGTGTGTACACATACGCAAGTGATTATGTCAGTGTGTGTTTTGCATGGTGTCGGATTATGAAAAGGAAGAAAGTCTAAAGATATATCTTTAAAAAAAAAAAAAATTGTAGCGATATATCATACACAGGGCTCATAAGAATTTTTTGAGAATGGTGTTGCGTGTACGCAACAGAGGAAGAAAATGGGTTAAGCTTTGCAACCACAAAAACCTAAAAAGAACACAAAACAAATACACTACCACCAATGAAATTTATAACATATTAAAAGCATTAGCATTATGTAAAAACAAATACACCCCAATATTTAATCTAGAACATATTAAAATAGTTATAATTATGTAAAAATAAGTACACCACAACATATGAATTATAGCGGTTAAAATAATTGTGATTATGGATAAGACTTCCCAGAAGCAAATGGAGTTAGGAATTTTTTTATTTTTATGAATGAATAATTTTAAAATTATGGAATATAGATTTTTTTAGTTTTTCTTAAAGGAAGAGGATAGGGTAAAGCAGATTAAGGGAGTCATTTAAAATCTACCATCGCACTAATTGACTCATAGGTAGGGTGGGTGAAGACTCGTAATGTTGCAATACCAACTAGCAACATATTTTCGTGAAAAATGATAGTTCATCTATATCGGTTCGCATCGTCTGTCCGTTTTCTTACAGTTATATAACCTGGCAGGGGCCTCCACACACTTATTTTATTGTATGTTAATGTAGTACCTCCCAAAATAATCATCAAACGTACCCACCCACAGGCTGCTTTTGCTAGTCGAATTTCGGAGCCCAAGGGATGATTAGCTTGGATTGAGTCGTTGTACCTTTTTGTATTTTGTATGTGAAAGAACGTACATTACAATTATAATATCAGCTCAATGGTGTACAATCACATTACAGGGTGTTGTGAAAATTAGATCGCAAATGCAGATAATATATTTTTAAATCTTGTAGTGCGTAGTGTGTTTTTGCAAGATGTCATTAGCTAGCAATGTATGAGAGGATTTCGGAGTGTGCACCTCTCTTGCCAGCTCGCCGGATTGTCAAGGGTCTTTCCTAATTTCTGTTCCCATATGCACACACTCGCATAAAATTTAGGAGCACATTTTAGAGAAATAAATAAAAAAAAAAAATAATATACTTATATGAAAATTGGTGTATTTATTTTTATGGAAAATGGGTTAATAAATATACTACTTTCAACTGGGCACTTAGTACTAGTATGTCAAAGTTTTACTGATATGGGACTTCGATATTGAGAAGCCCAATCTCAACCCACCCTACCATTGTAAAACCAGATAGATGAAATATCCGGATTCACCATTTGGAAAACGTATCACGCTTTCATTTCAGCAGAAACATAGTCATGCTCTTCTAAGGAGAAAATAAAATATAGACTTAATTATTAATTTTAATACGTTATAAAGACTTCGTACGTTTTATTCATATCCATATTACCAACAAATTGAAATTCGAGAAAGAAAATAATAAACTATATAAAGTATAAATGTAATCGAAAAATAATCAATATCGAATGAAAACAAAAATGATTATAACGATGTCATATTTAGGAATGAAATTATTTTAAAGAACGATTAGGTTTATATGGGCACACGTAGGTTTACAAAATTTGTTTTAAAAGGGGTACCCCTATATATTAGTGTATATATACATACATATGTATATTTAAATAAATCTTTATCACTACTGTCCAAATAGTATTTTTTTAACAATATTTTGTAGTTCTTTCTCTTTCGCACTCAGAATAATTTAAGTACTTTCTATAATCATCGTTGAATCCTTGGTACCATGTAGACGTTCCCGATTTGCTGTTATTTAAATCAAAAGGAATTAGATATGTGCAAACATAGATACAATATAAACATATATAAAATATATGATACTTATAACAGTTCTACCAACATTACCAAAACAAATTTGGCTGTATATCATTCATGGTCTCGTTCATATTTAAACAGAAGGTACAGTGTATTAAGCTTTTATCCGCTCTTAATAGTATTTACTAAAGATATCTTTCTTGCTTTTCTTTCTAAGGAGAATTTGGTATCTGACCATGAATATGAATCGACAAACTTGAATGACAAACTGCGTATATTTTAGTATTTTGTCTCTTTAGTTTTTCTCCTTCTCCAAAACCCTAGTTTACCTCTTTTCGGACTCGCTTATGCTCCTCCTGAGGTGTGGGTATGCGATCTCAGCATTCGTCTGCAGGCATTCCGATCCTGGATCATGTCATCGCTGAGACCCATTCGTTGCTGATGTTTTTGCATTTGACCGATCCACGTATTTTTCGGTCTGCCTGCCCTATGGCCGTTAACTGGAACTACGGTAAGTATTGCCTTCTTAGCGGGGTTCTCCGGCGGTCGCCTTTGAACATGGCAATACCAACGTATCTGACCTACTTTTTTTTTGGCATTTGTGTATGGATATTCATTAGTTATGGACATTCTTTTTACACCGGCGGTTGTCTCCAGACCCGGTAACCAATCGCATACACTGATCTTTGCAAGATCTTTAAGATGTTAAAAATGTGCCTCAGGCTCAATGCGATGGTAAGTATGTCTGCATCTGACTAGTTCTCTTTTAGGGGCCTCTTACGCCAGGCAGAGAATACCGTTTTTTAAACTGATTAATTTTGTCTCATTAGTTTTTATAGCCTCCAATTTCAGTCATATATATGTACATCATACTATGTGTTCTACCGGCGGAAGTCACAGTATCATCGATCGAAGATGGTAATGCCATGCTATTACAATATAACTATATGCGACTTGCCCAGCCGATCAAGGTTTACAAGTAATATTTGAAAACGCTTTCTCCCAGACTTTTCCATTGCTCTGCGGCTCTTATTTTAAATTATTTCAAGTTTTCAATTTTTCTCTTTTACTGAAATTCGTGCAAACAGTTTTCTTTTTAAGCCAAGCATAGTTCCTTCGCTTTTTCAGATACCTACAATTGTTGTCAGTTTTTGGTTTGACGCATGATTCGCATCTATGTCTACAAAATATAAAAAAAACCCTTCCATAGATAATTCCACAAAACTTCCAAACATTCACAAAACTGCTAAAGTTGGTAACACCTACTTGTTTGGCTCCATTCTCGTTAATCATACATGTTTTAAGCTTTACTTTAAGCTGCCCCAAAACTAAAACTAAAGTAATTGAAACCGAAAGTAAAGCAACAAATTTTCCACAAAGTGAGTGCATCATCTTGGTACACACACACGCACACACACACATCAACGCGTACTAGATGAGATTGAAGGGAAAACTTTTGGGAAACTAAAAGATGCAGCCAGAGACACACATGGCCAGTGTTGGAAGTTGTTGAAGTGTTTGACAGAGACCACAAACGTGCTCGATCATGGTGACTATGATAGTGTATAAACTATTTAGATTTACAGCAAATTTAATTTACACTTAATTGAAAGCCAAGAGATAGCCAAAGATTTGCTTGTTGGCCAAGTTACACAAAATTAATGCATGCAGTTCCTTTTGTCATGCTACAAGATATACCAATATATGCTTAGTATAGGTACATACGTACATATTTGATTCTAAAACTGAGGTCAGCCTCTAAACTTTAACTAACCAACACTCAATAGAGTCACAGACAGCAAATTTGGCCAAAAAGACAACTCAAAGCTTTTATGACAAAGTATTTGACAGATAAATTTGAAGCTGTGGCTCGTATAAATACCCAAGGGCTTACAACCTGTCACGATTTTGGTGAAAAACTACAAAACTAAACGGAATAAATAATTATTTGCTGAGTCGAAAACTTAATTTGAAGTCAGTTGTAAATAGACATAAATAATCAAGTAAATTGAGTAACTGAATCAGTTAAAGCAAATTATACCACACCACCACACATACACACACACATACAACCATACACACACACACACACACACACAAAGATGCATCTACGCCACGTCAAAGAAACCGCAGGCAAGGCAACACTTAAAGAAGAACTTCAGCAGCAACAAAATGGCTGCCAATGCATCAAACTTCCACCAAAAGCATATTGCACCAATGTGTTTTGAATGGCCCAATGCCAAAGGCACTTCCAGCGAAATCGGATGCAGGCAGCAGCAGGGCAAACACCAGGAAAATGCCAAAAGACGAATAGGTGCAAAAAGACTAAGGCAGACAACTTGCAAAATGTTTTATCTGCATATCTTCAGAAATTTGTTGCTACTCTATACACACACACATAGAGATAGTATTTATTTATCAAAAGCCAAACAAATAGTGCCACACATATGTTAATATATATGTATCTATGTGAAGAAGACGTTGCCGCAAGTAACAAAAGGAAGGCAGACATACACACATATGGTAAATACATATGACACATACAAACCATGCATTTGCTTCTTTTTTTCCTTTCTTGATATTTTTGAAAGATTTCTGCTCCCACACTTAATCTATCCAAATGTGCGCTGAGCGGTTTGTATTAAATAAATGTCGTTTATTTATTGAAAGAGTCATGCGAAAAAAGGATAATCTATAACATATTTAATATGCCGCCAGCTGAAAGCAAAAGTTTTTTAAGCAATACCTTATTTTCCAAAATTAAGCTTAGTAAAAATTTGGCGTCTTTTAAGGCCAACTTTGATATAACATGGTGTCAGATATGTTTGTGTAATTATAGAACAAAAAAAAAAAAAACTATGGGGATAAATTAATAATCCACTATAAATACAAGGAATCGAATAAACGATTTCAAGATATACGACAAAGACACTACCAAAAACAAAGTAAGACACATTTATCTCGATTTGGATCCAATCTAGATTTAGCTACCCTAATATACTTGTGGCATATTTCTATTTTATTATTTGGGAATACAAGGAAAAAACCAAGGAGACCCCTCGTCTCCTCTCAATTGCCCAAACTTAATACTTATTAGAGAGCTGCACAAAATGTTCTTCACTGCTGCACAGTACATCCAAGTACTGTATTTCACTTCAGAGCTGACAGCAGAACAAAATGTTTTGATGTTCTGCTTGCTTCAAAACAAAACCTTCAGTGCTTGAACTGCCTTTGCTTCAGTGCTTGACAGTGCTTGAATATTTCAAAACATTAGAACATCACACAACATGCTCGAGTGAAGCAAATTTTCGGCTAGTGTAGCGAGTGCACTACAATGTTTTGATTTTCTGCGCAGCAGACATAATATTAAGCCACGCACAGACAGAAGCAGATTGTTTGTTTGTATTAGTCAAAAAAACCACCACCAAAATCATTGCAACAACAAAAACGTTCTACTATGCTTGAAATGTTCGACTTCATTTTGTTTCTACTTCAGTTTGGTTTTAGTTCAGTTTGGTTCTAGTTCAGTTTGGTTCTACTTCTATTTTGTTCTACTTCAGGTTGGTTCTGTTTCACTTTTGTTTTGTTTGTTAACTAAGCACTTTTGACACAGAAGTATTTGTTTTGTTTTGTTCAAGCCAAAGACATGAAGTGCTTGAAATAACAGCTGATGGCTTACAAGACATTTGTGCAGTGCTTGCGCAGCTCTCTAATACATATCTTACCTAAGGGACAGGGTTTAAAAAATAACGAAACATGTCTTTCAGCTGAGATAATCAAGGTATAAAAAAATGAATCCTATTAACTGGCCTCATCTGACTATAAGAAATTTTCAATTGCAAAGGCGATATTTTGGCGACAAAAAGAGTATTAGTGACTTTGCTTTGAAAAAGATGGCGCGGTTCAAAATTTCAACATCGTTCTGTTTATTACGCTCAAGTGCTACCCTAGATACACGCCTTCAACTGTGCTGACAGCACTTGTGTGTCATGTTCAGTTCAAAATTTTCAACTCTTTCAGCAAACAAGAAACAAGATTATCCCGACCATGGATGGAAGTAAATATTAATTCGGCGAGAAGTGCTACTATCTTATGCATACATTCTGAAGTGGAGTATAGCCACAAACTTGATCTTTGAGGGCGTCAGAATCCTTGCGGCAACGGAAACCTGGTATCTGGGGCTCTAAATAAGAGGATTACCTTTGTTTCTCAAAATGGTGAAAGCGAGAGCAAACTTCCACTACACTTCAAAGTAAGCATATGGTAGTCAAAGCCCGTGGGCAACATTTTGGTAGCCAAACCTGATGCAACCTCAACCTGATAAGCGCCGCCGTGGAACTGTACTTCATTGGAAACGACGTTGATGTTAAAATTGGATAATACCAAATATATTTGTTTTTATAAACTGCATGTACGATGTAAGGGTAAGGTGCGAGTGAAGCAGGAGTGCCTTCCTTAATTTTTCTAGCTTAATCTATCGAGGCCGAGAAAGTCAACATTATCCATTTTAAGCCCCTTAGATTATTATCCAACAGTTAGAAGGTGACGCAATGCATATAAATGAGTTTTCCAACATAAATGATTGGATTTTACATAACAGTTGAACATTTTTTCAATGAATTTTATTGCATTCTGTCAAACAACAATAAGCAAAATGTTTAAATATTAAAAACACAGCAGTATTAATTACACTAGCTTACACGAAAATTGAACCTTCGTAAAAAAGTGTTTTTTAGAGTAATTTTGGGTCGAGAAACACGAAATTTTGTACCGACATGAAATTTGATCTAAAGGTATTGGTGTGCTTTTTACAGTAATATACGATATGTATAGATTAAGTAAAAATTATTGAAGTTACAAGCAACCAAAGTCGAAAAAAAGTGTAATTTTCAACCATTTTTCAAAATTACAAATTTTTGGTTTGCTTTTTATAAACGAGAAAAAATTTTGTAAATTATGTTAAGCTTCACGCTGAAAGCGAATTCTTTTACGAACATTTCGAGCGTAACATCTAAATCTGATAGGAACTGTAGATGTTATGTTATACCATGATCGAATAATCACTACTACTGCTGCATACAAATTCGTGAAGACGTATTGAACGCAAACGAAAATCTTTGAGTGAAAAATTGTTTTTTCATACAAAAGTGTGATTGAGTGGAGATTGGATATCACCGTAAAGAGCGCATCAATACCTTTCGATCTAATTGTCTTTCATGCGGGTACAAAATTTTGTTCACGAGATATCGACGTTAGCAAAGCAAGCCGCTTGATAATATCTATGCCATATTTGGAAAGAATTGCCAGTTAGAGAAGGACATTTCTCGGAAATTCAGCGACACATACCTTTTTTTATTTTTTTTTTTTAAATGTTCACATAAATATTATGCGCGACATATTTTAGTTTCCTACCTACGTGCAATCGTTAGCCATTAATGCACAATCTGCTTACTAGTTACCTTACTGGTCACAACTTCAAAGTATAAGCCACAAAATCCAAAACCTCGTTGTTGACTTAGTCAGCAGACTTCCTGAAAAGCCGTCATAAGGACTAAAGTCTATCCATTGAAGGAAATGTTTATTTCGAGTTGGCATAGTTTTCACTTCAATAATGTGACCGACTGACGATCGATTTCATTCCATTTGCGTGGTCATAATAAAACGATTCGTGAAACATTTCAACAGGCCATTGAAGTTGTACGTGTCTGTCATTGCGTATTAACGTGCGTACAAAACTAATGCAGAATGTTTTGTTTGTGCTTGTAACATGGTGCGTATGAGTAACGTCTTGAAAATTGCTTGCCTTTGCATTTGTATTTATCTGTCCTGCCAAACTGGCATGTTGTAGCGTAATTGTACATTGTTAGGTTTATTATGAAGTACCCCTCACCCACACAAACACATACGCATACACACACTTACACGTTAACTCATTCACACAAAGATACTGGGTCAACTAAATGTGCAAATGGCGCACTTTAAGTCAAGCAATTGGAAACTAAATTGGAATTTTTATGACAAGCATCAGCATGTGGCCCCAGGACATATCTGTGTGTGTTTCTGTCAGTACAGTCAGACAGTAGTATCTGTGTATTGTGTGTTTGTGTGTGTGTGTAAGTGCCAAATTTGACCCAACACATGTCTGCATGTCCGCACATAAATACAGTCATAATGCGTTGCTGAGCTATGCATGCATGCGAAAATTTGCAAAAATTATACCAAAATTTCCCTTAGGCCTTGTTAGCTTCCACAATTCGGCTTTCAATAAATGAATTTGACGTTTCTAACAGAATTTACACTCGACTTGTCCTGACATGACTTGACTGCCGCTCTGTGCCCATTGAAGTGTATTAACCAAAAGGACTAAGCACTGGCTAAATGACAAAAAAAATTAAATATGCTACCAAAAATGCCACACCAAAATAAGTGTGGACAAAAAATGAAACTTCAATTTTCTTTATAAATAATTCAAACATTTTGCCGCATAATTGAATCAACTAGTTGAGCAGGGTAAATGAATTAAACATTACTTGATGAGTGAAAGATTTGGCACCACTTAAAAAAAAAAATGGGTAACTCAATTAAGTCGAAGTTATGTAGTTGGGTTAAGAGGAAATATTATAATATTATGATGTTGTTGGTGGAACTGACAAGTGTCAGAACTTCACTTGCTGGATACCTTCGCCATGTCATATAATAAATGCAGCTCTGTATTTGCATTTATTTAACAATTTATGGGATATGTGTCTCGGAAAGTCGGAACATAACCTGTTGACAAGATTAATACACACGAAGACAGGTTGAGAAGTTATCCGTCTTGCCAAAAGCCCGCATTAGCAATCATTTCACATAACTTTTTTTTAAACTATTTTATTCAGTAGATTGAGTTTTCGAATTGGAAGCTGTTTATGAAGCCTCTTCAAAAGTAACTATATATTGAATAGCTAATTTTAGTTAAAGAAGAAAGATGCCATGTCCGTGACCTAACTCGTTCTATAAACTTTCAAAGGGCAGTACAAAAAAAGACAACTAACCGGCTCACAAAAGCTTAGTCAGCACCCACTATTTTCTGGCACCCTTTTACTAATGGGTTGCTCGTGAGAAATTTCCTTCATCTATTGCTCGGAAATAAGAATATGTTAAATTGTTTTTTCGCTTTAGGAAAATTGCCCCTTACGAAAATTTCATTATTGTGCTAAATTATAGATACCCGTTTGGGGGCCAACTCAGTTTCAGATTTTTTGATTTTCATACCGACATCAATGCCATATGTATGATCTGGGCCTAGGGCGGGTCAATTTGTATGGAGCCGAAAAAACGTTCTGGGGCTCACAGTGATTTTGATTCTTTGGGTCATTCTAAGCAACTTTGCCCAAGAAACTATGGGTCTAAAATTAATTTCGAGTTGCCCACTTTTTCAAAATATGTTTTTTTCGAAATATTCAAAAATCAAATTAGACATTGCAATGAAACAAAATTTCTAAAAATTATGTTAAGCTTTAAGCTGAAAGAGAATTCTTTTACGAACATTTGGAGTCTAAGATCTTAAAAATCGGTTGAGAATTGTAGGTGTTATGAACGAAAAATCACGGCTACAGCGTAGCCGTAATTGCATGCAAATAAAAAAATTTTTGTGAACATTTTTTTTCATATAAAAAGATTTTTAAGATCTTAGACTCAAAATGTTCGTAAAAGAATTCTCTTTCAGCTTAATGCTTAACATAATTTTTAGACATTTTTTTTCAATGCATGTCTTAAGTCGATTTTTGAATATTTTGAAAAAAAACCTATTTTGAAAAAGTGGGCTACTCGAAATTCATTTTAGACCCATAGTTTCTTGGGCAAAGTTGCTTAGAATGACCCAAAGAATGAAAATCGCTGTTAGCCTTCATACCAAGAAAATGTAGAAAAAGTAGAAAATGTACCAACCTCTCTATAACACCTTGAACAGTACTAAAGTAGTTACAGCGGGCCCTTGAAAAAACTCCGGGCCCGGGGGAATCCCCCCTTCACCCCTTTAGCACCAAAAACGTTTTTTTTACCGATCCGTCCTATGGGAGCTATATGATACAGTCAACCGAATTTGATTAAATTTGGTTCAGTACTTGGGTACTTTAAAAAACTGCTGAATGTCAACTTTGGTTATGATACCTTCATAAACAAACGAAATACAACGAGTTTTATACAAAAAACATTATTTTGACCGATTGGTGCTATGGAAGCTATATGATATAGTCAACCGATTTTAATCAATTGGTACCGTACTTGGGAACTCTAAAAAACTTCCGAGTGCCAAATTTAATTACGATATCTTCATAAACAAACGAATTATCCATCTACAACTTTTGGTTTTTTTCGTGGTCGACTGAAACACCCCTAAGGGAGCTATATAATGTAACCCCGATATCAAAAAAGTAAAATAAACTTGTCTCCCCTGACATAATAACGCATCTAATCTGAAAATGTGGTTGCTCTAGCTCTGACCATCTCTGAGATCTAGGCGTTCATACGGACGGACAGACGGTCAGACGGACATCTGTATATCGACTTCTCTAGTCACCCTGATCATACTTTAGGTAACTTTGGGGGGTCTTCGACGTCTTCTTCTGTATGTTATATACATTTTTCACAAACTTAATATACCCTTAGTACCATTCGGTACAGGTTATAATAAAAAAATCTACTTATGTAGTCAAATGTTAGGTAGCTCTCGAAGCCTTGGGTAGTTATGGTATTCTATATATTAATTTAAATTTGCAAAAGTGTTTTTTTTAAAAACAAACCACCATACAGTGGCCGATTACGCTTCCTTACTCATTTTTCTTCCTTCTCCATTTTTTGTATACTTTTTAAGCGAGTTAGTTAATTTTTTTGGAGTGTCAGTTTTATAAAATTATTCCAAAAATAAATATCGTATACATAATATTATACAATTTGTAGCATATGAATACATTTGGCTGGTCATTCTATAGTTTCAAGTTTTACTTATGGTTTATTTATGCAAATACGATATATAAACATAATAAAAATATGAGTTGTCTGTATCTTTTGGAGAAGTGAGCTGTATTCTTTTGGTCTCTTTTTTGCCACTTTGTTTTCTCCGAGCGGTAATTTAAACAAAATACGTACGCCATTTTGTTGCTCACTTGGCAAGTTTTAGTGTGAGCATGTGTTAGTGTGTGTGTGTGTCTGTCTATGTGTGTGAACGGGTGTGTGTTCTGTTTGCCAGACACGCAAATATGGCGACAGCCTACAATATGGACAAGCCCCAGCCCCTGCGGCAAAAAGAGTACAACAAAATGTGTGCATATGTATGTGAATATAGGTACAGTCTAACTTCAAAAAAACGAACTCCTTTATAACTATTTTTTCCCCACTAAGAATTTATGAATAGCTCATAAATAAAGGTTATTAAACTATAGAGTATTATTTTGAAAACGTACTACAAAGTTAGGAGTTTTAACTCCTGAAGAGGCTCGAAATACCGGATTATTATATTTTATGTTTTCCAAAAGACGCGGATCGCATTAAGCTTTTCGAAGAATAAAATCCTTCGTGAGGTAGAATTAGCTACAGACGGTGGTCCATATGCCAAGATCGGCCGTATAAGTTTTGCAAATAATCTATTGATAGCTCATGGTCCTAAAGTTTTCCAAAGGGCATGTAGGTTTGAAAAGTGCATTAACATTTAAATTTTTCGGGAAGGAGGTATGCGGTTTGGATCCAACGGTAGTTACTTTTTACCTGGATAGCTATACCGTAACCGATTCCTCATAACGAGAAAAAATCCTAACAAATTTTTGGGGAATTCTTAGATTTAAAATAAATCACAAAAATTATGACGGTAGGTATTGTGGTGTCTACACTTCTAAGCAGCTTATTGGATTTATGCCTTACTTTTTAGCAGGCTGATTTCTAATATAATAATTGTAAGTTGCCTTTGTTCGCAGAGCAGTACCTTTTCTCATGAAAAATAGATATCACCTAGCTGTATAGAATTCCTAGCATCACACTACCAGCAATTTAAAATAACAGTCCCCTAGTACTTAAAGTACACGCAACAAGAAATTAATCATTGATTCAGTCGTGAAAAAAATCTACTGATTGGTATATCTAGGACAAAAAACCAAAGAATTGCAATGGACGTTTTACAAATGTTTTTAGATATACAATTTAACGTAATTTTTTTTAACAATGTTTCGTTTTGGGGAGATTCCACTGTACGAGCACAAACACAGGCAAAGAAATTCAATGGTGCCTGCGAAAACATTTGCAGAGGCCGCATATTTTACGTTACTTATCTTTATCATTGCCAACTAATTTCACAGAGTGTGTGAGAGAGGAGAGAGAGAAAGTGATGAAGAGAGGGAGAGGTAGAGTGATATAAAGAGATATATGTGTATAACATAGCCGGCAAAATACACTAACTCATACACACACAAACACATACACACACACACATACATGGCAGCTTCCGTCTTCTTCTTGCTTCTTGCTGGCTTGTGAGTAGCGCTTGAATACAAAATATTTGTTTATTTTCTAGTTCATATCTTTTATGTACGCTACACTTGCCGTTTTCTTTTCTCTTGCTCCTTTTATTTATTTTTTGTTTTGTTTTTTGTGTTCCACTTTTGCTTGTTTTTGTTGTCGTTGCTGCTGCTTTTGTTGCTTGCTGTGTCTGTTTGCGCCATTTTGCGTTTTTGTTTATGTTTAGTTTAGCCATTCCCGGCACCAAAACATGCATATGAGTTTGTTCTATGTGTGTTTGAGTGTTTGAAAGTGTTTGTCAGTGAGTGTGTGTGTGTGTGTGTGAACTCTGTATGGTCGCTTTAAGCGTTTTTATTGTCTTTTGCTTAGGGTTAAGTTTGGCCGTTGTTTTTATGTCATTGCCACTCTTTGTTTATTGTTGCCACTGCATAGCTTTCTCTTGCTCTCTTTCTTCCTCTTTCTCATTCTCTCTCTTTGTTGCTATCACTTTCGCTCGTCACTTTTGTTGGCATTTCTTTGTATGAGTGCTTGTTTGTTGCTTGTTTGTCCTGGAACACGCACCATTGAGTTAATCCTTTTGTTTTATAGCATTTAATTTATTTTTAAAGCCCGTTTCGCAAAGTTGTTTATGATCCACAAACAAAGTGAAAAAAATTGTACAGCATACTTTTATGCGTTCATAAAATGCTTTACTTTTGTTTTTTGCTTAGAATTTATTTTCTTTCATTTATTGTAACTTGGCTTGGGACTTAATGCAACAGGCCACACAAACGTCTCATTAATTGGCCTCAATTCGCCGAACACCCACACACACGCTCAGAATTGGCTAGAAAATTGCATTAATAACAATAACAATTCAATATGCCAGCAACAGATGCTCATGTTAATATACACAAACCTTTCCCAAAGTACTACATAGAACTGGCCACAACAGCTGGTTTTTTTTTTTGTTTCTGGTACCCAACCAAATCCATCCGCCACCCTTTTGTTCCGTTCATTTACGTTCCATACGGCTGACCAATCGTTTCCTGGTCTCATATAAGCTGGCCTAATTGGCGCTCATTACATCAAAGAGTTTTCTGTTGCGGGAATTCCAAAGTAGAAATAAAACTCATGTGCAGACTATCAGAGCCAATGACAACGGTAATGACTTTTTGAGCATAGTACTGCGTCTGGTTAACATGTTCCAAGTAGTACATACTTGTTGGCCCTGGGCCACACAAGTCCCATTTGGGCTGCGAGTGTTGTCTGGCAATTGCCTGGGCTGCCTTTGTCTAAGTATCCTGACAAGCATTTCAAACTGCAACTAAAGCGCAAAACAAGCCACAAGTACCTTAATGTATACATAGGGTATATGTAACAAGCAGATACTTTTAGAGTCTGTATATAAACTCTTATATGCACATACGATTACAGCTGTCTAAAGTAGTTATTACCAGCAGCTAAGTATTGCTACTACTATGTTATATTATGTATAGCTGATTCAGTACACGCTTCCTAATCGCTATCAATTAGTCTCATTTGCAAGACGCTTAATCAAAAGATGGCCTGATGTATGTGACTTTGCTGACCTCAAGCATGTGAGTGTTGGCATAGACTAAGAAATGAGCTGGCCTACTAAGAATAGCTCTGGCTTTGACTTTAATAAATACTAGGAATATAGTTAAGTTGAAGAAGATGTACAAGGCAATGCTGAGACAGATGAAAAATTAACTGAAAAGAGATTTTTCTTCAGACAATTGTCACTACTCATATTTAACCCTTGGAGAATGATATGTAAGGGACTTGACCAAGTCAATACCGAAAAAGAAAGTTTATAACCAGCGGACGATTTTCCAATGATACTTCATTTACCAAATTACAATAACCAGCGTAAGAAGAGAACTTTTATAACATCATATCAGTGTTAGCTTAAAAAATATTAAAATTAAATGGTAACTTAAAAATACCAGTTACGAGTATCGAGTATCGAGGTTACCTCAAAATTGTCATGCAGACCCTCTAATCCTTGATTTTTTTTAATAATTATCTCCGAATGCAAGAAATTTACATATTCGACTTCCACTTTATTCTGACAGACTTCACTTAAATGTAGATTCCTGCCTAAAACAACCGTAGAACCGTAAAACTCTTTCTCGGTCATATTGACTTCACCGAACTTCTTAATAAAATTACTTTATGGTGCCTTCTAGAGCAACTCGTATTTTTCGCCCCTTATAATTTCATCTCTTGCGCTTATTCTGTCTCAACTCATCTTAACTTGCTTCATCGAGCATCGTTGACCAATTCTGAATGGTAAGTCCCTCAATTGATCAACGGTACTCTTTTTGTTTTCTCCTATGCTAATGTATAATTTTTATTTGCTCGTCCTTCTTCAACTATGTTATAGTAAATCCTAGTCTCTGGTCAATTTATGATGATGATTAAAAAGTTTACCCATGGGGCTAGGGACGCGGATAACTTCATAGCTACTTTCTCATATTTTGTTTTTTCAAAATAATAGGCCATGAAAAGAGCAGTGTTTAAAATTAATAAGCCAGCTTGTAAGGCCTATAATCTGAAAAAAAATGTATTATTTCAGACATTTTTTAGAATCGTTTAGCTTACTTTCATTAAATACTCGTATATACTTTAAAAACAAAGTCAAGATTTTCCAGACGAAAAACAAAAAACGACAAAACAAAACATTTTCCATATGAAGCTGGACACAAATTGTTTGGTTACTTTTAATTTTTAGTAATAGAGAAAAAACAATCTCTACTCAATAAGGCAGCATGAATTGATGTTTGACTTTGAAACCATTTCTAAAAATAATGCACTAAAAAATGAAAAAAAAAAGTTAAGTAAAACTATTGCAATGTTCATATTTTTGGTTTACAAAATATTTTCATATACACTCCGTGTCACTCGAATATATACATGCCTATGCAGATTGCATTTTAGACTTAAAATACATAATATAGAGGAGACTGCTACTGCTAATATTGACTAGATTTGAGTACAAGCTCCACATAATGTAGAGTATCTCCAATCCACAACTTAATTTCTCTTTACTCTTTTGTTAAATGAAAAAATTTAATACAGTCGAAGCTGTGCCCGACAGTGTAATACCCTGTGCTTATTTTCTCAAAAGAAAAATTTATTCCTGCATATTCCTTCTAAGGACTTTCCAATTGGAATTAATTTTTTTTTGGTGAAATTCGATGTTTATACCTATAATTTCCGTAAATTTTTACCGATTTTGATGAAACTCGAAAGTTATGTCAAAGTAGTTATTTAAAATATATGAGGTAAGTTTCAAGTTGTTATGTTGAGGGGTGTGGGAGAAAACACGGTACATCGATTGAGGGGGGCGGGGGGACCGCATCGATAAAATTTGGATGTGGATTTGTTCATTAGAGCCACATAAATCAGAAACCAAACCAAAAATTGTGATTCTAGGTCACTTGTAACCATAATTACGTAGAGTCAAATATTGATGCAGTTTATTGGCAAGGGTGGTGAAATTTGTACATTTTTGACTATAACTTTTGCTGTATTTGTCCGATTTTGTTAATTTTTTACACACAGATGCATGTAACCACAACGCATCGCTCTGTTAAATTTCAGATGAAAATATTTAACGGTGTGGCTAAAAACCGCGAAGCTCTACTGCGGGGGAACGGGGGAAGATATTGACATGATTCAACAAACTTCATCTTCTCAGGAAAAATGCGCACCAGCCGGTAAAGTTTCGTATCTCTAGCTCTTATAGTCTCATAGTTCTAGGTGTTCATACAGACGGACAGAAGGACGGACGGACAGACGGACCGACGGATATGGCTCAATCGCTAACCGAGGTTATGATAAGCATCTTGGTATAAAGGACTTGGGGTCTACCACGCCTCCTTCTGTCCGTTACATACATAGTATACCCTTTGTACCTATAGGTACAGTGTATAAAAATTTAACAATGAACTTAGCTTTAGCCATGCTTAGTTGTAGCGGAGTGTTTCTATATCCATACTATGTAAATAGATTGTTTAATTAAAATAATAAATCTCAAAAATAAATTTATTGCTTTACGAATTACTGACATGCACTAACAAGTCTCTGTGCATTGTTGCAGTAATAATTGGCTAACAAAAATATTGCACATACGCAGAGTTGTACAATGCTTTAAAGTAAACATTTAAAAAATTGGCAAATCCTTTAAATGAATTTGTTTAAGATTTAGTCTGGTCTAGGTACGTCGAAAAATATATAATATTATAAAATTTATAAAGTTATTACTCGAAGGTTTAAATGAATGAGCTACCCAAGACGTATATGTAACTTTGGCAAAAGACTTGGCACAATTGATTAACTACGATGTTAAGCAACTCAATTTGATTACAATGCAAAATTCAAGCAAGTCCACATAGCAACAAATTCTCCAAATGCAATCAAATAGTCCTTGAGTCCTAGGCATGATGCTTAATTTTGTCAAGTTGTCATGCAATTGCTAATTGCTCAACACTTTACTAAGTAGAATATCTAAATGGCCACAGCAACAATAACAACAACAATAACTCAAAGGCGCTGACCGACAATGGGATACCCTTTAGCTTACTACGACTTCGAGCCTGTGCCTGCGTCCCTTTCGGTAAGTTTCTGTGTATACAGCCTATCAAGCCGTTTCCAATTGAAAATATACTTATGTGATTAACGATTAAGAAACCTGATGAAAATAAAATGGATATATTTGAGCGCAAGGTACTACGAAATTGAGACAGTTTGGATATGCTGGTCATATAATAAGAATGCCTGAAGAAAACCCTACAAAGAAGGTGTATATGGGTGAACCGTCATCCAAAAGGAAAATTGGAGGACCAAACACAACATGGATTGGAAACGTCGAAAAAACAGGAAACAAAATTTCAATTAAAAATTGGAGAACGATAGCAAGAGACAGACCTAGATGGAAGCGTGTTTTACAGGAGGCCAAGATTCGTTACGGATCGCAGAGCTAACAATGATGATGACATAAATCTACTTATAAAACTACGTAAGTCTACTAGCTCATATGTATAGATTCAAAGCTCGAGAGATGGGAACAATATCAATATGTACCTAAATACTGGGCCGTGCACCGGAAAACGAGAAACGAATGAATTTTGGAAGCTCTTAGGTTGACTTAGTAAAAATATTATTAAAAATTGTCGTCCACTGGTTATCGGCTAAGTGTCGTCACATTCAGTCATAAATCAAAACAAAATTGTATCAATTGCCAATTTCAGCAAAACGATTTTTTAAGTCGTTTGAATTGTAACAGAAATAAAAAAAAATTGGCAAAATATGTTCAAAACTGTTCGTATTTGAAACTAAAATAATTTTATCAATAATCATCATCCATAAATAATCTTTTTTTGCCAATTTCAAGTTAGATACTTATTAATAATTATACCAGACAGTTCCGTCTGCACCTTCTTGAAATGGTTCTTTAAAGTGAAAATAAGACAATGATAAAATTTGCATTAATTCCATTGTTTGGATATGCAACAGGATATACTTTTTTGAAGTTCATGGGATTTCATATAGTTGGTATTTGTTTTGAAAAATTTGATAATATGTATTATATATATCTAATATGTACTAAATTGGTGTTGCTCAATGGAGCGTTACAAATCCTGTTAAATTTATAATATTATTACCAAATTTGTTAAATGTCAATAGACAGCTTGCAAATAAAAAAATATGAAAAAAAAAAAAATATATCTAA
The DNA here is from genome assembly GCA_949987675.1 of Chymomyza fuscimana. Taxonomy (NCBI): domain Eukaryota; kingdom Metazoa; phylum Arthropoda; class Insecta; order Diptera; family Drosophilidae; genus Chymomyza; species Chymomyza fuscimana. The sequence continues at coordinate 63,268,415 of OX465089.1, read as the reverse complement.
TACTATTTTTTCAAATTCAAAAATTTATCTTTCATAAAAAAAATGTTGCGTCGATATCTTTATTCGTTTAAAGTCTAAAATGTTCAGTTATCGATAACACGATAAATAGTCTGAATTTTTTCATTAAATATTTCGTGGTTACTATTCTCTAATACCTCTATCACAAATGTATGTAAAAATCAACAAAATCGAGGGGTCGGACCTTCACTTGTTTTTGCCGTTACGTATTAATTTGTATAAACTTTTTCAATTAGTAAACTTTAAATTGATAAAATGCTTCTAATTATTTGTTTCGAAAAAAAGTTTCAATTTATGTACTTCATAGAATATTTGTGTTAGATTTAAAACTCTTCCTCGATTTATTTATTTATTTATTTAATATTGTATTCCTTCATATACTACTTTGCGTAGAGGTGGATCAGATTAATTCTTGGTTTTATTCGCAAGGATGATTGATAGTTAATGTCAGCTATTGAAAACTATTAAACTAAGAGGAATTTTCGCTTTACGTATTTACTCATACACAAAAAAATAAAAATCAATTGTCAATTGTCGATTTGCAGAGAGACATTATGAAGAGAAGTCAACGCACTTAAAGAAGAGAAGCAAGAGAAGCTAGCGATCTTAAAGGCGGGGTAGTGTTGGCCACTTCACTTATAGGTAACACAGTTAAAAAATGGACCAACAATCGCCATATTGGTGATTGTCTGCCACAACTCCTTTGGCCTGTTACATATATTTCACAAATCTATAATAACCTTGACCCAAAGGATACAGGGTATTACAACGGCAACAAGAACATAAGCAACAACAAATGCTGACTGACATGGTAAGTGTTGCCGTTGCCGTTGCATGTCCTTCGTGTTATAGCGCAAGTTACCGCAGTAAATTCATCGATTTTGCTTGTAAATATATGCATGTACCTTTGTATGCATATACTATATATGTACCTATATATATATATACAAATATTTTCATATACATCTAAACACATGTTTCCATTTATGTACGAGTGTGTCATGTTGATGGTTTTTAGGCATCAACAGATTTTCCATTTGGGTTATTTGTCATGTACTGCATAGGAATCGCAATGTTGTTGTTGGTGCTGTTGTTGTTTGATGCATGTTGTTGCAGTGCGTTTGTTTTTCCATGTCATTGCCGAATTTTGTTGCAACATCAGCTATTGTTGTTGTTTTTGTTGTGGTGCATATTTACCAGCCTTTTGGCATATTTGTGCAATGCATATGCATTATTATTTGTGTGTGTATGTTAAATTGCCATTATTGCACAAATCACATGGTATGTAAGTAAATAGACACACACAAACATAGGCACACACATTTTCTCTTCCATATGTATGTATATAACATCTGCTAGAATGTCCTTTATTTGTGGCTTAGGGCAACAATCACAGCTGTAACGACAACGACAGCTCCACTGACAACGCCAAAGGCCTTAGGTGTTTTATTTATTTTAATACAATAACAACAACAACAATAAGCCCAGCAACAACAACCTGACCGTCCGTCCTCTGGTATCTCTGGTCTCCTCCTCTCTTGGTAGGCCTATGGCCTCTGGACTCTGGCCTCGACGTCTGTCCCATTAGGCCATTTGGTGTAATCCTCTGGCCATTAAGGATATGCATTATTCACGCATGAGCGTTGTCTTTAGCTCTGCGACTGCACGTGTCTGTATCTGTGTATGTGAGCATCTATGTAATCTGTGTGTGTTTCGGTGTCCTTTAACATGCGAATGTTTGTTTGTCTGTCTGTATTTCTGCTGTTAAATGCTTGTAATTGTCTATGTATAAGCCGCTTTGTAAATTGGATTGATAACATTTGATAGTACTTACGTTTTTTTTTTATAAACATATATCCCACAATTGAAAATTCAAGTGCTTTAAAAAGAACTATACTAAGTACGGATGTGCATGCAAGTTTATAGCAATATATACTCACTCATCACTCTCCATGAATATAAAGGGCGATCAGACGAACATGTCTATATTGATTGTTTTTTCTCGTGCTGATCATTTTTATGTAAAGTCTAAGGGGTCTTTCTCTCCCCATGCTAGATATTACACGTAAAACTTGTCTGCGCTAATTCAACCCTTTTCTTATTATGTACAGGTTATAAGAAATAAGAAGTTATAGGGGAAAGGCTGCTAAGTTGACACACCATAGCTTTTTTAGCTATATCTCGACATTGAATACACAAAGGCATCAATGTAAATACACCGTTGGAAAGAGAAAAGAAAGAGCTATTGTCCACAATAAGCAAATCATTTGAAATTTATAAAAATAAGCATTTTAAAGAGAATTTAAAATAAAAGCTTGTAAGTTGTCACACCTGCAAAAATCGCTGATAAATTGAGAAAACTGAAATAAAAACGCATGATTACTAAAATTTCTAAAAATTTATTGATTTTAAATTTAACTGAACATTAAAAAAATTGAATTGAATTTAAAAAAACAAGAAAAAGTTAACTTTCCAGAGAAGTCAAAATTGTTGTTTTTTGTGATCGGGTTTTCTTGGTCGACATACTAAAAATGAATTGTTACGGAAAATATTAACAAAATATATCCGAAGATGGCAGAAAAATGCACTAAATACCATTCAAATTAGTTTCAATGATAATTCCACACAATAAAACAGTCATATAAATAATAAAGCAATGTAAAAAAATGAAAATAGATGTGTGACAACTTACAAGCCAACAGGTGTGACAACTTACATTTTTGAAGCCATTTTGGAATGCATTGAAAAAAACTTGTCTATTCACTGTTTATCCGAAAACCATTTTGGATTATGAAAGTTTTTTTGAATTTCAGTTCCAGCACATATATTTTCCGTGGTTTTTTATTTTGAGTTGATCACTTTTTGAACGCAAGCAAAAATAATGTTTTTTATTTTCCGATTTCTTTAAAATCCATTTTTATATTTTGTCACACATACACTGCATTTTTGAGTCTGTTCGCATCAAAACACACATTAAAATTGTTTAAGGCGTATTTGCAATCGAAGGCATTTGGAATTTTTGTATTTTCATTGCTGGAACATCAAAATCGACCAGGTGAGCCAACTTATAAGCTGTGTCAACTTACAAGCCTTTCCCCTATTAAATTATTAGCTATTACATAGTGCTAGTAATCCACAACTAGGTTGGAAATTCGGTCGAATAAAAGATGAAACAGTGGTTCAAAATTGTTCTCAAAGCTCAAAATCTGAAGTAAGCATTCAAAACCCGACTACCGTACTTGCACAAATCATATCGTTTTGTGTATTATATACGATTAGTGTGATAAGTTATCAAGTTAAGCATATATAACTTATTTTTGATTTATCAATGTATTCTTGCAAGTAGTATTATGAGTTTCTAAGATAACTTACACAAACTATTTGTACTTATACTGTGCAACATCATCCGCAATTATATTAAATTAAACAATATAATAATATTAGTAATAATAGTAATATTTTTAACGCAGCTCTCAATTTAATATCTCACTTTCACTAGTGTTGCCAAAAAATTTTAAGACTGTTAAAGTAGTGGGGCTTTGTCTTCTCTTGTTGTTTGTGTGTCGTGTAGAAAATGCCCTCTGTTTGACCCTTTGTTAAAAGTCCAGTTGATTTCCTCGTGGTAATTGATGTTTATTTGTGCGTAACCCACTCATGCCGTTGCGGTGTGAACAAAGATCATTAAAGTTAAACATACGACAGCAATTGAAAAAAATGTTTACAACTCAATTTTCATTCCATTCAAAATTTCTTGTATATCCTTTACCTCGAAGTTAAAGAATTAACTAAAGCATGATCAGGTCGATATACCTAGACATGTCCGTCTCTCTATCGGTATGAACGCCTAGATCTTAGAGATGGCAAGAGATTTAAAATTTAGAATTTACTTCCTTATTGTGACAAGGAAACTTTTTTATTTGAATTTTTCGATATTCAATAGCAAGGTGGGGAACCTACATAGGCCAAAAATAAAAAAATGAAAGTTCGAGTTGTAGATGTGTATCGTATTTTTTCCGAGATTAGTCATTTTTGACCTGAAGAAACTTTGCGTGAACATCTTTCAGGAACTTTTGACTGCCGTCAACGATGACACAGATTTGCCTAAAAGGGTCATACGTAAGTGGTAACGAAACAATGGATCCAAAGCCTAACCATCCCAAAAGATGCGTCTAACCAAAATTTTCAAGTAAACTTAAATATGCCAAATTTTTATAACTATTAAAAATGTGGTACAGTCGAGGCGGTGCCCGACAGTGGAATACCCTGCACCTTTTGTCTCGAAAAAATTGTTCCAGCATATTCCTTCTACGAACTTTCCAATTGGAATTTAATTTTTTTGGTGAAATTCCATATTTATATATAAGTTCCCTAAATTTTTACCGATTTTGATGACACTCGAATATTACTTCAAAGAAGTTATTTAAAGTATATGGGGTATGTTTCAAGTTGGTATGTTGAGGGGTGTAGGAGAAATCACGGTAAATCCATTGTGGGGGTGGGGGGACCGCATCGATAAAATTTGGATGTGGATTTGTTCATTAGAGCCACATAAATCAGAAACCAAACCAAAAATTGTGATTCTAGGTCACTTGTAACCATAATTACGTACCATGCAGTTTATTGGCAAGGACGGTGAAATTTGTACATTTTTGACTATAACTTTTGCTGTATTTGTCCGATTTTGTTCATTTTTTACAAACAGATGCATGTAACCACAACGCATCGCTCTGTTATATTTTAGATGCAAATATTAAAAGGTGTCGCTAAAAACCGCGAAAATCTAGTGTGGGGGAACGGGGGTAGATATTGACATTTTGATTTTTGATATTTTATTAACAAACTTCATCTTCTGAGGAAATATGCACACCAGCCAAGCCACTGATTCTGATTATTTTTTTACCAAACTATTTATATGAAATTTTTCGTAATTTTCACCAAATTTTTGAGAAAAATTTTATTTCAAATGTAAATTTAAAAATTCAAAAAAATTTCTTGTACAGTTTTATTTATGGCTTGTAAAGCTTGATCGATTACGAAGAAAATGAGTGGTTGTTTATCAAAAAAACGTTTTTTCAACGAAATTCGTTGTGTTTTGTGTGTTTTTTAAGAAATCGTGACCAAACTTGATGTTACAGTGCTCCCAAGCACTGTATTAAATTTGATCAAAATCGGTTGTATATATCATATATCGCCCATAGGGCCGATCGGTCAAAATATGTTTTTTTGTGCCAAATTCGTTTTGATTTGTATATTTCCGAAAATATCGTAACCAAATGCAAATATATATGTATGTATCTTTAGGAGTTTTTGAGCAGTATACCCGATTTTGCACCAAACCAGAGAGCTGCATTGAGTGCGCTCAAGCCTGTTCGAGTATAACAAGTAAAATGTGAGTGTGAGTAGCAAACCGAAACGAGCTTGTTTGAGTGTCGCGCTCAATGTGAACGGAGAGCTGCGTTGATTTAACTCGAGCCTGTATGAGCTCAACAAGTAAAATGTGAGTGTACGAGAGCTTGCTTAAGTGTTGCGCACAAAGTGACTGACTACCTATGTTTCCAATGCAATACAAAAGTATAGGGTGAACTAATAAGATGAATTAGGCACTCATTCACCAAAAAAAAGGCTCACAATTCATTCTTCGTCGCTACACATGCACATGTGTATGCGTGCTAATGCTGCAAATAAAAAAATCGCTGAAACAACCTACATCATAAACAATAGCAACAAGAATGCAAGTTATGGGCCAAGCAAAACCGACCGTGGAAAACTTCTGCAGGTTACTCGTGTTACACGAGTACATTGTGAGTTTTGCAAATCAACAGCTCAAAAAATACACAGCTCGTTTGTACTCAAAACACAAAAAGCTCGTGAGTCACTTTTGATAGCTCAAGAGATATACATACATGTTTTGCTCAATTGACTTACATTGCTCAATAGTTTAAGTCATGACTGAGTGCACTCAAAAATTTTAATACTCGTTGCAGCTCTCTGCACCAAACACGTTTTTTTTTACCGTTCGATCCTATGGGTGCTATATGATACAGTCAACCGATTTTGATAAAATTTGGTACAGAGCTTGAGAACTCTAAAAAACTGTTGAGTGTCAAATTTGCTTACGATATCTTTATAAACAAACGAATTATCCACCTAAAACATTTTGTTTTTTTCGAGGTCCTCTGAAACACCTCTATCGGAGCTATATAATGTAGCCCCGATATCAACAAAATAAAATAAACTTGTCTCCTATGGAATAATAAGGGATCTAATCTGAAAGTTTGGTTGCACTAGCTCTTACCATCTCTGAGATCTAGTCGTTCATACGGACGGACAGACAGTCCCTCCAGGATCATCTACAAAACATTTATAAAACGCCGGGACCCGGGAAGACCGATGACAGTGGTAAATCGGCTTACTTGTAGTTGGGTTTGCCTTGGGAAGCCGGATAGATCAATCCGTGGATCTACTCGGTCCTCCCCATCAGCACTCTCGTTGCCCGGAAACGTCCGAAGTGAGCACTTCGCGGACGTTCCAGAGGCCCCGCGTCCCCCCTATCCATCCAGCGAACTCCCCGATCCCACGAGAGATCTCTCGGCTAGAATCGTGAATTTCGACGGAGGCCTCCCTCAAGGACCCACAAACTAACACCAAACCGTCTGAACTTTGACTGTTGGAGAGAGTCAGGTACATTTGGACCGACCGATCCGTTAATGCGCCTGACTTCTCCGACAATACTCACGCTGTCTCCAAAATGATTGAAGTGAACACTTTGCAAGCATTCCGGAGCACCGTCTACGGCCGAGTTTTGGTTCCTCTCATGTTTTACCCTAGAAATATATATTTTTAACGGTTCAAATTTTATTATTGTCCAGAAGAAGTCCTTTCTATATACTCTATATCCCTAAATGGTATGCCTAGAGAGTCCAGCTCACCCTTCTCTCAGAGAAACGACTCCCACACATTTCGTCAGGTTGAATCATCCGTGCTCGCGTCCTAAGACCTTTGCCTCCGCGTCATCACCTTGAGTGGCCGTCTCACGTAGTTTTTTCTGGTTGTTGTTTTTAAAAATGTTGTCTGCTGTTGGTCCACGTGGCTGTAGTTAATTGTTGTTTACTCGTTGTTGTCACTTGTTGTTGTTAATGCGGTTCGACGTCTGTAGCAGGCACGTCCAATCGCTAGTCGCGGCCACGGATGACTGACTGCCTCTCGTTTTTCAGCGCTCGATGTACAGCGCGCACGAGGTCATGATGTTCTTCGTTCGTTTTGTTCTCGTGTTGTGTTGCGCATGAGCAGCGGTCGTTGTGACTCTCTGTGTCTTAGTAGTATTACTTCATTAGTTTTTTCTTAGTGCTATTAATTCATTATTTTTACTTCGTTCTATTCATTATTTTCTCTTAGTGCTATTAATTCATAATATTCTCTTATATGAATGCTTAATTGCTAGATACCAAATCCCATACTTAACACTACAATTTCATAATATGTTCTTGTTTTCACTAACTTAAATGCTAATTAAGTATATCTTAACAGATTTAACTTATAATTATGGAGTTACGATTGTGATTCATCACACCCCCCTTTCTTCCCGGTAGCGAAGATGGATCGTTATTTCGTTGTTTTTGTTAATATGCACCCGGAACCATGTGCCTTGCGCTTCTTTTAGCTATTTTATATTTTTCCGGGTGCTGGATGCCAATCGTCATTTGAGCCGTTCGACTAGACCCGGTGGTAGCTTTTTCTCCGGAGTGTTAACTCTCCATGCGTCAAGTGTGTCAACCCACTCGGACTCGACATCAATCATTCCGAGTTCGGAGAGCGGTGGTATTACCTCCAATAGCGTCGCCATTTCTCCGGCTGTCATTGGTAGCTCTTTGTTTTCTTCCGGGTTTGAACTGAAAGCTTGGGGTTGAGGTTCGGAGAGTATGACAGTCCTGCCACTAGGTTCAACATTTTCTTGTGTGTGGTGCGATTGTTCCTCTTCGTCGGAACTGATGTGGGAGTAAGCCGGCCGCCAGTCCATTTGCTTCCTTTTTCCTAATGTTAGGGTCTTTCTCTCGCCGTTTACCCCGATAGATATAGATATAGATATCCCAGGATTTTGGTTTTCAGCAGGCGACGGTCCTCTAAAGATGGATCCAACACACCCGAAAGCCTTTGGTTCATGGACCCGCTGCAACTGTTGGCCGCTAGGAGATGGTCTCATATCCATCTCGTCCGGGAAGAGCTCCTCGTAGCTCGATGGGGGAGGGTACAGCCAGGAACCGTAAGCGGGCGGAGGGGTTGTCCCCGCGTCATGGCTTTCTGACTTCGTATCGTCATCGGGAGGGTTTTCTGCAGTTGTCATCGGCTTGTCCATGGCGGCATTCGACTCGTCTGACTCCGTCAAATTCTCTGGAAAGAGATCATTCCATGGAATGCTTCCGGGAATCATTGGACTCCTCGGGCGTAGGACGTGAGTCCCGAATCGTCCGTCCGGCACTACCTCCTCCTCATCTGAGCTGGTGTTCTGCTCGCTCGTGGACCAGTTCGGACTAGAGATTTTCGATACGTCACTGGACAATTCGATTGGGGAACCTTCGTCGACCGTTATGCGTCCAAGTTGGACCCTTGTTAATACATCCGAGGCCGAGTTTTTTTGAGTTTTGAGTTCTGGTATGAGATATATGTATGCATATGTGTTTACAAACGTGTGGTGAATTTACTTAACTATTGTACATACATATATAACATATTCCCCCTTTTAATTTTCGATTAATTAATGTTTCTTAGACTTTCTAAAATCAGGAACACTGAAGCGGTCAACATCTTGGTGGACTCGACTGCTTTTACGTAGAGGTATGCCGGACTTCCTTGGACCCTTTGGTTTCATAGGTGGTTGATTAGAATCGGCATCTGCAAGCATTGGAGCGGTTTCGCTTGACGAAGGTTCCTGGTCTTCTCGGTGTGTCAACGTAGCTTCGCCATCTAATGGCATACTTATAGGAACCATTGGCGTTAATTTTTCCTCTTCTGGCAGGCATACGAAAGGTTGCGCTTCTTGTATAGGATTTGAGTTGAATCTGGGTTTCAGTTGATTTATATGGCGTTTCCAGTTACCCATATCGGTGCGGACCATGTACAGCATTTTGCTTATCTGGTGATCTATAACTGCTTCAATCCACTTTTTTCCTCTGCCAAAATTGCGAGCATATACCTTTTGATATGGCATATATTTGGGGACTGATCCGTTTCCTTGGAGTTCTCTTGGATATTCGAACAGTTGACTTAAGATTGTTCGAACTGGTCTACCATGAAGAAGTTCAGCGGGAGATTTACCCTCTGTGTTAGGCGTAAATCGATATGATGATAGGTATTTGCCTACTGCTGCTTTGGTTGATAACCCCTCATGAATGTTCTTTTTTACTGCTGTTTTGAACGTCTGTACAAAGCGCTAGGCTAATCCATGGAATGGTGCGGTTGTCAAATGATTAATACCATGAATTTGACAGAACTGTTGAAAACTTTCCGAAGTTAATTGCGGGCCATTATCGCTGATTAAAGTTTTCGGGTATCCCTCGATTGCGAAAATGTGCAAAAGAGCTGAAATGGTGCTTTCAGTTGTGGTGGATGACATTTGTATTACAAATGGAAACTGCGAAAATGCATCCACACAGATGAGCCACATCGCGTCAAAAATTGGACCTGCAAAATCGATGTGCACTCTTTCCCATGCTGAAGTTGCTTTTGGCCAACTTTGGAATTCTTTTGGTGGAGCTGGGCTGTTTTGTTTGCAAATACTACAGGTTGCTGCTAATTTACTTATGTCTTCATCAATTCCTGGCCACCAAACATGTCGTCGAGCGAGTTGCTTCATTCGTACTATTCCCCAATGGCCATCATGGAGAAGCTTTAGAATGTTGTCCTGTACGGAGCGTGGTATTATTATACGATTTACATCAGAATGAAGGCATAACATATTTTCGTGAATTGTTAAGGCAAATTTCCTGTTAAAATACGGTGCTATATCTGTCTGTGCTGGGGAGATTTTTTCTGGCCAACCATTTTCTACATAGCTGCGAACACGTTTAAGAGTACCATCAGACTGAGCTCGATTACGAATGATTTTTGCATTGATTGGTGATTCAAATTCGGTTATGTTGTAGCATGCCTCCTCCTTGTCAAAATTGTCATCTGTACCAATCGGAAGTCGTGACAAGGCATCTGCGTTACCATGAGCGGCGGTTGCTCTATATCGAATATCGAAGATGTAAGCCATTAGAGTTATTGCCCAGCGTTGTAACCTATTTGACGTCTTTAACGGCAGATGTTTGTTTGGGTTGAATATAGTTACAAGTGGCTTGTGATCCGTAATAAGCGTGAACATTCTTCCGTATAAATATTGGTGAAAACGCTTTACACCAAAAATGATTGCGAGACCTTCCTTTTCAATTTGGCTGTACTTCTCTTGATGCTTGTCCAGAGTTTTGGAGGCAAATGCTATGGGCTTGTAGCATATAACCTGTAAGGGTATGCTGTAGTCTGCGAGCTGATGGGTGTGTAGCGGCTATGTGGAGCACGCGCTTGTGATCCGGCTTTATGCGATAGGCAGTTAGGGGAGGTTCAAAAAAAAGTTGCCACTGTGCTACCTACTCGCTGGTATATTCATTACTAATTTATTTTCGCGTGCAGGTTGTACAAAGTTCGACAAAAAAAAAAGGCGGGAAAGCATTAGGGAAAGTTTGAAAAAAAAAGTTAAAAGATCGAAAAAAGAACAGAAATCAAGTTATAACAAAAAAAAAGGTCCATGCTGCGCTTGTGTTGGTGCGTAGCTGAACAGGCTGTGCTGATGTCGTTGCAACAGCGACTGCCCACCCTACCATGATCACTAAATCCAGAAAAAAAATTAAAGTGATCCCTAAAACTGGCCTAGAAGGTCTACCTCATGTGGCTACCGCGTCGCTGTATAGCTCCTTAATAAGAAAATTATAAATATTTCATATTTTATAATACAATTTATTATATAAAATTAATCCTAACATTGGCGAAAGAATAATTAATAAAAGGAACTCTAAACCCTAAATTTTTAATAACATTATAGATAAATGTAAACTAATTTTTTTTCTTTTTATGTTAAAAGTGCAAAAAAAAATAAAAAGGTGCTGAAATTTATAAATGGTTAATAAAAAATAGTTATATATGTATAAGATAATGATTTTCACTGGTTTTAAACTTTAGATAAATGCATTAGAATTGTAAGCAGGAGGAAGGTGTGCGAAAAATTATGCACTGTACTGTGTTAAACTGTATTAGCACACAGCTGATATTACAAGAATATACATAAAAGAAACTAAAAATTCAAGTTCAAGGCCAAGTACCTTTGGAACGACTGGAATGGAACGTGGCATTGAACCAAAATAAGAGTCGGATAATCTAACGCTCAATAATTACATTTATTTAACTCTTTAAGAGAGCTTGCAAAAACAAAATATTAAGAACTTAAGAGTTCGACACTTACAGCATTCGTTGCGGCGACGTCCAACGACGAAAGATCGATTCCTCGCGCGGAGGCTGCTGGAAGAGAGGGGTTCGGGCGGTAGATTTGATGATTTATGCCCTTTATAATATAATGGCACTCATAATTTAGTTTTTTTCACATATTTTTAAAACTGCTGTGGTAAAAGAAAACCATGCTAATTAATGCAAAAAAAATTAAAGCTTAAAACACATATGCCGACTTATAGCAGCAACAAAAAAAATTTGAACAACCAAAAAAAATCTATATATGGCAATTTTTTTCCCCTTTTCTTTCTTTTTTTTTTCTTTTGCTTTGCACTTTTACCAAAAATTACATAATTTTATACTAATTTAAATAGCCGTAATTTATACCATATTTCATTACATCGATAAGTATGTTTTAAGAAACTTCTTCTTTTTTTTTTTTTTTTTTATCTTCTATAATTTTTTTTGTAGCCAATAGATTTTTCTTTCTTTTATAGGCTGTTAACACATCACCTCACAAAAAAAATTATATAGCGTATCGCAAAAAAAAAGAAAAGGCTTCAACCCGAAATTTGCCATGCTGCGTTAATAAAGAAGTTTTTATAAATAAATAAATATTAACTGGACAGCAGCCGCGCGTATGACCGTCGTTGAGTATACAAGCGGGGGAACTGCTGAGCTTAGGTTAGGCTAGCGGCGGCTCACTCCAATTATTAGTACCACCACCAAACTTTATAAGAGAGACCATAAGAGCTTCACTGGATTAGGTGCATCCATTTGTTTGAGCTGAAGGGAGTACTTTTAATTGTAATACGCGGTGCATATGCGTAATAATTACAAGGCAGATATTAGGTGCCAAATCTATATGCAGAAAAAAAAGCAAATCAGCGAATGCGCTAAGTTTAGTGGCTAAGGCAATATTACCCTTTTTAAGGAATGGCACCACAGAAACAAATATGTTCCGATCTCCTGATGACGGCAGTTCGGTTTAAAACTTAATAAGCAAAAAAAATATGGCGTATGGGATGATTAAGCTAGTATTAGCTGAGTTGGGTGCTGCAATTTTACCAATTAATTATGCGTTGTATTGATTAGGAGGAAAAAGACTTACTTTTTCAAGTTATGCCAAAAAAACCAATAAAGGCATCAAATGAAATTAATTTACTTTTGTTAAGATATATTGGAGTGCGTTTATATACGTTTTTACTTAGACTTTTCACTTTTTCCACTTTTTCTTAATTTGCACTACCGAACAGGACGGAGGTCACCTTGTAAAAGAAATTGATCAAGGTTCAACTTAGCCAGCAAAGCCATCAGCGGCAAGTTAGAAGAAGAAGAAGCATTTCTTTGGAGAAATTAGAATTTAGAAATTTAATAACACTACTACACTAAGCTGCCCCTAGATGGCGAGAGTTCTACTAAATAAAATTTTAATGTAATTAAATAATTGGTATGAACTGAGAAATTTTATCAACTACTTATCTTACGAAATTCCATAAATATCCCAAAAAAAACTAACTTAACAATTAGAATAATAAAAATATTGATTATTTTAGTTTACTACTAAAATATGCAACTAAACAAAATCTACTACTAAAACTAAAACCAAAAAGGAAAAATTCTTATTGCATACTTTTGGGCAGCAATATAAAATTTATTCAATTTAGTGCGACAAGCGACACTACAGGCTTTTCATTTCCATCATGCTGAATGTGTGACAAAACAGCACCTATGCCGAAAGATGATGCGTCTGTAGCAAGAGCAATCGGTAGCTTCTCGTTGGAATGGGCGAGCTCTGTAGCATTGATTATGTAACCTTTCAGCGCTTCGAAAGATTGCTGCTGTTCTGAACCCCATTTGAAATTTACGTTTTTTCGGCGTAGTTGATTTAATGGTGCTGCGACCTGTGAATACATGGGAATATAATTACAATAGTAGTTTACTTTATCCATAAAGGCTTCTAATTGTTGAATATTAGTGGGTGGTTTGAGCTTTTGTACAGCCTGCAGCCCGGCTACATCTAGTAGGACACCCTTTTCGCTTATCCTCCTGCCCAAGTATTCGATTTCGTCTTGAAGAAAACAACACTTCTGTTGTTTGCATTTTATTCCATTGTCCCTGAGTATTCCCAGAATACGATCCAGACGACCAATGTGTTCTTCAATTGTGGGAGCTGAGATGATGATGTCATCCAAGTAATTTCCACAGCCTTCTATTCCATTAAGAAGCTGCACAAGATATCTTTGAAATATCGCTGGGGCGCTGGCAATTCCATACGGAAGACGTTGATACTGGAATAGGCCCAGCGGCGTGTTTACGACCAATATTTGTTTAGACGGCTCGTCTAACTCCATTTGTAAATATGCGTCTTTGAGGTCTAGTTTGGAGAACTGCTTACCACGACGGATAATATGCAACAATGACTCACGCGTTGGTAGTGGGTATTGTTCAATGTCAATTTGAGAATTAACACCTTGTTTGAAGTCTCCACAGATGCGCACAGTGCCATCTAGCTTTGGTGATAAAACGATTGGCGATGCCCAGTTGCTGAATTTGATTTGTTTCCAAATACCTGCTTTGGTTAGGCGGTCTGCCTCAACTTTGAACTGTTCCAGTAGCGCAAATGGTATTTGGCGGCATTTAAAAAATTTTGGCGTAGCGTTGTTTTTTAGATGAACCGTTGCTTTAAAATCCTTGATTGCTTCTAACGCTGGCTGGAATACGTCTTGATACTTAGCACACAATTCCTCTACTTGCGGTGTACATATTTCATTAATTGAATATGCTTGCTGTATTTGAAATCCAAATGCGTCGAATAAATCTAAGCTGAACAAATTGTTAGAATTTGTTACGTTTGCGACTATCAGTGTGATTTCCTTTTGCTTTTTTCCACACTTTGCCACTGTGTGTAATTCGCCTAGCACTGGAATTAGTTTGCGTTTGCATTTGACAAGTTTTGGGCTATTCAATTGCTGATATGTAATTGCATTAATTACTGAAACTGTAGCCCCAGAATCCATTTGGAATTGTACACTTTTGTTATAGAGTTCAACATAAATTGTATTTTTATTTGACTCTTTTGTTACAACGCCTGTTAAGCTATGCAAATGCTCGATCGCGTTGGCATCCCTATTATTGCTTTTCTTTTGATATTGTCGATCTCCCTTGTTACCTTTTCGTTGCTTTGACATACAAACGGCTGCTATATGCCCCTTTTTGTTACACGTATAGCAAACGGCATCTCGAAATTTGCAGTTGTCTCTTTCATGTGACTGCCCACAGTTAGCAGTTAGTACATGACTTCGTGGTGAGTTTGTTGTTCTTGCTGTAGTTTTGTCGCTTGTTGTTGCTTTGCTGCTTATATGCTTTAACAGCGTTTGCGCTCACAGGGTTTTCAAATTCCTTACTCTTTATCTCTGCAACTGTTTTTATTGTTGTTTCATAAGTCTCTGCTATAGTGAGAACATCACTCAATGTTGGTTGCAATTTTTGTAAAGCTGCAGCACGCACAGCGTCGTGTGGCGTCTGCACAATAATTTGGTCTCTTATCATTTCGTCAACAAAATTTAACGAACATGCGTTTGAAGAGCACACAAATTTACATTCGCGAGCAATTCCGCGAAGCTCTGCTACCCATGGCTTGTATGTATCCATTGGCTTCATGGTACACTTGAAAAAGGCGTAGCGCGCGGCAACTACGTGACGTTACAGTTGAAAATGATCCGTTACTCTTTCGATCAGTTGCTCATATGGGCATGTATTTATATCAGCATTACCAATTAAGTTTTTTAGCAATTCAAAAACATTGGCACCGATCCATGAGAGGAAATACGATTTTCGCTTCTCAGCACTACTGATTGAATACGCTTCGAAATGTTGTGTTAGTTGCTGGAGGTAGGACTCCCAGTTTTGTTCCTCTTTAACAAAATTGGGAAATTGTGGACAAATAGCTGGATCATTCGCAGTACGACATGGACCACTAGCATTAGCGTTCTGTTCTAAAATTTTCTGCATCATCAATTGTTGCTGTTCCAACATGCTTTTAGTGAATTCTTGTTGTTGTTCAAGCAAATCACGCAAGTTAACTGCTTCGTTCGCCATCTTTAACGTTGTTGTAGACTGTCGACACGAATTTTATACAAAATGAATATTTTGCAGCACTTTTGTTGTTTTTATCCTCGTCGCCAATTAATACATCCGAAGCCGACTGTATTATTTGAGATCTGGTATGAGACTGTTTTATTGTGTGTATATCATGTATGCATATGTGTTTACAAACGTGTGGTGAATTTACTTAACTATTGTACATTAGGGTGGAGTGAATGTGTATGAACAAAAATTTTTTTTAATTTTTTTTAATGGAATAGCAATACAAAGTTGCCTTTTAATGAGTAAATTCAGCATACAAAAGATTGTTCACTTGTCTTGATATTATGAGGTGCCCCTACCCAATTGAAAATTAGAAAAATACTAAATTTTTCAAAAAATTTATCTGATTTTGAATGATTTTTTTTTTTAAATAGTTAGGTTCTCTCACAACAGAGAGTGGGCACTGCGACCTCAAGATCTATTGTACCTTACCCATTCTTTTAGGACAAAAGACCATCTGCCTCCCTTATGAAGAGCAGTAAGTCTTTCGTTGGGATTCGGCGTAGCTGAAACGGGGTGATCCGTTCAGCTCCCAAATGTGTGACTCTGTCCCACACTATTGCTGGACAGTCACACAAGATGTGTTTGGTCGTCTCGTCGTCTTCAAAACAAAGCCTGCACTCTGAGGAGTCCGATAGACCCATTTTTTGTAAGTGATAACTTACAGTATGGTGCCCAGACAAGTAGGCTACCAGGAACCTTAGATCTGCTCTACCAAGACCTATAGTTCGGTTTGCATCCGAAGGTGAGACAAGCACTTTTGCCTGTCTTAAATTCGGTAAAGAGAACCAATATCTCCTATGTTCACTTAAGGCCCATTTGTTGACCATAGTTTTCATTGTCGACCAGCTGATGCCACAGAAGGGCGCGGGGCAAGTGGTGGGCGAAGAGGAGCCCAGTCTTGCGAGCTCATCAGCTGTCGAATTACCTTCCACTCCTGAATGTCCAGGAACCCAACAGAGTGTGACTCTGTTATTGGAGGACAGGAGTTGGATTTTGTTCACGCATTCCCTAACCAGCTTGGAGGAGATTCTCCACGAGGACAATGCGCTGATAGCGGCCTGGCTATCTGTAAATATGTAAATGTTAGCACCCCTAGTACCTTTAAGGAGGATACTGTGGGCGCAGACCTCTAAGGCGTGAATCTCTGCTTGAAAGACACTGGGCCAGATACCCATTGCAATAGAGATTCTGGTGTTGGGTCCGACAACTCCAGCACCTACACCCTGTTCCGTCTTGGAACCATCCGTAAACCATTGCTGGCACCGGAGGTTACCACAGGGGTTGCCTTCAGTCCAAGTCTCGCGATTTGGAATGAGAGATCTAAATTTCCTATTATGGAGAAGTTCCGTGGTCATATAATCTGATCTTGAGCAGATCGAAAGGCCAGGAAGAGAACATATAAGTGCAGCATGGCCTGTGTCACTCTCCACGAGTCCAGACGTGATCCGGATCCGCAGAAGACTTTGCATAGCTGACTTTTTGATATGTATGTGCAGTGGAGTCAGTCCGAGGACTGTCTCCATTACAGCTGTAGGACATGTACGCATTGCTCCCGACAGAGATAGGCATATCAGTCTTTGTAGCTTACTGCACTTTTTAATTGCTCCGCTTTGCTGCACCTTGGGCCACCACACAAGGGCTGCGTACGTGATAATAGGGCGGACCATCATACGGTACAACCAATCTATTATATTGGGTGTGAAACCCCAAGTGCTACCAAAGAATTTCCTGCAAGCCCATAAAGCTCGAGTGGCCTTTGAGAGCACTAACTCTAGGTGGGAGTTCCAGTTTAGCCGTTTATCCAGGACTATTCCTAGGTACTTAACCTGACTGGAGAACACCACCTCTGTTCCATTAATGGTCAGGTTCCTAAGACTCGTGTTGTATCTCTTCGTAAAGGGAACAACCACGGCTTTTTGGGGATTGATGCTAAGTCCTTCACTTAGGCACCAGTTAAGGGTTACTTGGAGGGCTTGTTCCATCACATCTGTGATGGTGCTCTCGTATTTCCCTGTCACTATTATAGCTAGGTCGTCTGCGTAGCCGATGGCCTCATAACCAAGCCCCGACAGTTTGATTAGCAGTTCATCGATTACCAGGGACCATAGCAGTGGAGATAACACACCCCCTTGTGGACAACCCTTTACAGCTCTTATGCTGACAGAGGTACCATTCAGGGTTGATGTTATATCTCTCTGACGAAGCATGGCCTCTATCCATGCAACAGTGTTACGGTCAATATCCCTACGAGCCAGCTCCCTGGATATAGAACCGTAGTTGGTATTGTCGAAAGCACCCTCAACATCTAGGAATGCGCACAAAGCTATGTTCCTGGATTCAAAGGCTTTTTCAATTTTTCTAACTAAGTGGTGTAAGGCAACCTCTGTTGACTTTCCTTTAACGTATGCAAACTGCGTCGAGTGCAATGGGATTGTACTGTGCAGTTTGTTTCTGATATGTAGGTCGAGAAGTCTCTCTACCGTCTTCAGAAGAAAAGAGGTAAGACTGATGGGTCTGTAAGATTTGGGCTTGTCAAGTGGCCTGTTTCCAGCCTTGGGGATGAAAACTACCCGCACACAATCGAAGATTGCTCTAAACAGACGAATCAGAGGATGTAAGATGGTCTCCAGGCAATTCTGAAGAAGTGCTGGGAAGATCCCATCTCCTCCTGGCGCTTTAAAGGGATCGAATGAGTTTATCGCCCACCGAACCTTGTCAGCATCGAATATTTTGCCAGATGTTCTGGCAGCCCGTAGTATATTAGGTTCATAATCTTCGGATTGGGCAACTCCGTCACAAATGATCGAACCTGGAAAGTGAGTTTGGAGTAGAAGCTCCAGAGTTTCCTTTCGGTCTGTAGTGAAAGAGCCATCACTCTTACTTAGTAGACCAACCCCATTTGAAGGTTCTTTGGCCATAACTCGCTGGAGTCTAGCCGCTTCTGTGAGGTTTTGGACATTACTACAGAAATTCCTCCAGGTATCCCTTTTAGAATTCCTTATGTCTTTATTGTAGTCAGTGAGAGCAGCCTTGTACTCTTCCCACTGTTTTGTTTTCCTGGCTTTGTTGAAGAGTCTCCTTACTGTTTTCCTTTTAGCAGTTAGGTTGGCGTTCCACCACGGAACCTCACGTTTCGATCGGAAGGAACGCTCAACCGTGCTCTCATGGAAGGAGGAGACTAGCACATCTTCAAGCTGACTTGCAGCCAGGTCAATCTCGTCAACCGAGTTGATATTTGAGACCAAAGAGTCAGCCCTATGCTCAACCAAGGTCTGAAAAAAGTACCCAATTGGTTTTCTTTGGGTTAAAAACCCTCTGCTCTAACTCCGCCCGCCCCGGTAGATCAAACCTAATGTGCTGATGGTCTGAGAGAGTTGCCTCATTAGTAACCCTCCAGTTACTAATGAGATGGGACAGGGAGTTGCTAGCCAGAGTGAGGTCTAGAACCTCTTCTCTGATAGCGTTTATGAAGGTAGGTTTATTTCCTTTATTGATAATATCTAATTGACTACACAATAGATACTCTAAAAGGGACTCACCTCTGATATTGACGTCGCTGCTGCCCCAGATGGTATGGTGCGCGTTGGCGTCGCAGCCGATGACCAACTGTGTTTTTTGTTGTTTACAGTGGTCAACAAGCCGCCTGACCTCTGTCGGCGGAGCGTCTGCCGTGTCACCAGGAAAATAAGCTGCCGCCACAGCTATCTCCTTCGTGCCGCTCTCAGTAGCCACTTGTATCAGCGCGGCCACTAGATCTCTGGAGATGAAATTCGTTAATGGAAGATAATTGACACTATTGTCAATGAGCATCGCAGCGCGAGGCACATCCACTTGACGAAAATACAACAACTTACTTGTAGTGACGCTAAGTCCACGGACTTGGCCACCATTCGACCAAGGCTCCTGGATGAGAGCCAGGTCGATTTTGTTCTCGGCGAAGGTCCTGCACATGGTGGCTGACGCCCCTTTGGCGTGGTGCAGGTTCGCCTGGAGCACTTTAATGGCGCTCATGACTCTCCTTTATGGAGCGCTGCACGAGGCTGTTGAGCTTGCCTCGACGAGACCCATTGCCTCTAGCGCCCTTCGGCAGTTTTTCCGCTTTGGACACGATAGTCCGCGCGGTAGCAGCGCCCTTCCGTTGTCCTTGACTCGCATGCCCAGCAGCTTTGCTTGTCGAAGGACGCGGATCGTTGCCGGAGGGGGCAACAGCTACCTCCGTGGGGGTCGACGGCACAGGTGCCCTCACAGCGGCTACCACCGGCGTGGCAGTCACCTTCACAGGGGGTGTTGGGGCTGTTTTCCCAGCCTCCTGGCTTGCATCTGCTACCATCGGGGGCTCAGCAGCCTTGGGGCCAGCACCCCTGAGACTAAGCCTTACCTTCCCGAAATGGTAGTAGATAAGCCCATTCTGTTCCACCAGTTGTTGATAGGATGACCCATCAACCGCAAGGACGAGATGCAGAAGTTGACCTTGTGTCAACCTCTGTATTACTCGCCATTGCGAGGTGCAAACAGAATTTTGGGCACTAACAGCCGCCAAAACTCTCTCATTGGTCAAATCGATGCTGTTGGGGAAGTAGCCGCGAACCACATGGGAACGTGGAAACTCCTCCTCCGTCATCAACTTGATGTCAAGGGCAACTTTGCTTTTGATGTGGCAGAAGTTGCTCTTCACCCATGAGGCCGTGGAGTCGTTCGCACTTATCAGCAAAACCCAGTTAGTGCGAAGGACACATCCTTCAAACTGGGGTTTCACCTCACCGACGTACTCCAGGGTGGCCTCAAGAATTGCACTTTTAATCCGTGCCATTTGCTCGGATGAAAGCGCTGCAGCATTAGAAATAAAGCCTAGCTTGACGCCTTTCACTACGCTGCTGTAGGGCATCTTATTGGACACCGCTTGGGTCCGCTTTTGCTTTTTTACCGCCGTGGGTGGCGATTTTTCATCCGATCGGCCCCTCTTGACCTGTGTCGCGGAGGGTGCCGATGAGATGGAAGCTAGAGCTTCTGCTCTGGAGAGACCCTTGTCAAGGGCTCTCTTCAGGAGTTTTTTCTCCCGGGACGACAGCTTCACAAACGAAGGCTGTTGATCCAGATTGAGGGTCTGGAGTGCGGCTCCGATGACGGTGCCTGAAGATTTCTGCGAGCCAACGCTAGCAGTTTCGTCTCCGTCAGAGACCAACGGTTCGTCCTCGGAGCTAGCGGCCATCACCTCGAGCTGCCGTTGTCTAACCATTAGTCCCCTCTGTTGACTTGGTACCGGTAGTTCCGGCTGTTCCATGTGAACAGGTTCCGGTGATAGCACCCGGTTCCCTGAAACGTGCCCATCAGCGCCGCTTAGGGGGGTTGTATTCTGCAGCACTTCAGCTGTAGCGGTACATGTAGGAGTCGCCGTGCAGGCTTCTCCCTGGGGTGATGCTTTTAGAGTGACATCAAACTCATCAGAATTGTTTAAATTAATATCCATACAATATGTTAAAAACACGGGTCATGGAGGTCACCCACGGGATTGCCCGAGATGCCGTGGGAAGTCAGCTATTTGAAACTGGAGGTTGACAGGTATCCAGAGTCCGCATACTAACGACCGAGCGACCCCTCGGCCATGCATCTATCGGCGTATGATGTTCCACCTTAGATTGGGGTAATTTTTTATGAAAGAGTGTTCTTCTCTTCGCCCGACTACAATTAGTCAGCACCACATGGCAGAGACATGACCTTACCATGGGCCTGCTTCCAGCCGCCCTCACGGGGAGAGTATAGTCGCACTACCAGTAGTGTACCACAATTACGGCGCGTACCACCAGCGTGATTACACGTTATTCCCCTTGTGATACCTATTGGCTGACGGCCTGACGGATTTTGAATGATAGTATTTTTCTAGATTCCCTGTCCCTTATAAAACAAACTACATTGTGATACTACGTTAAATAAAAGCCTGGATAGTAGTATTAATGTTTTTAATCAAGAAAAATTAAAAAAATATATATTATCAAGGAATGAAAAAAAATCAGAAATAAGTACATTATTTGGTATTAAACTGTTTTTTTGTTTCAAAATCAGGCATTTGCTGCCGTGATACTAGTCTTGCCCTTATGAAACCGTCTCGTTTTTTTCTCCACAAACTGCACTTGAAGCTTCGGTCACCAATTTGATACAGCGCTCTACGGCTTGGGTATGGCACGGAAAATCTTTAATATTCTGATATGAAGTCAAACCGCTTTTGACAATCTCTTTCAAGGCTTCATCAGATGAATTGCAAGTCAGAGGTGGCTCAGTTATCTTACAGTCTTTCCACGTAATTAAGTCGGTATAATCTTTAGCATCGAAATTTAAAGCAGGCACTTTAAATGTTCGAAGCCCTAGAGAATTCTCTGCTCTTGCTTTTAAAATTCGGTGACATGCTAGTTTACGTATGATTTCTCTGTCGTCTCCAAGCATAGCAACAAGAATATTTTCTGGGTGACCAAAATATCCATTTCGTTGGATTACCTTATCAAGGATTTTCTTCAAAGGCGCATTCAAATATCGAGTTAGGGTAATTGTTTGCCACAGGTGCTTAGCTCCATTTGTACATGAAGGATAACATTTTATTATGAACCACATTGGACCATAAACTCTCATTACGAAAGTGGCTAATATCACTAAATTTTCTTCAGGATCTGTTTTAGTAGCATATAATCTTAAGATTCTGTTCGCTGTAGTAAGCCATCTAGATTGGTTAAGCGGTCTAGGTGTAATATTAGCTAGATTGGAAGAAAAAATGCCAGTGCTGATAGCTGTCATCACATCGTAAAAATATTTTTGGTCGGTGCTCAAGTCATTTCTAGCGACTTCAGGTAATATGCAAGGAATGGTGGTAAATTGAACAAGTGGCATTGATTCACATTTTTGTAATTCAGATCCAATAAGGCCTGAAATGCATTTAGGCCCTGTAGTTTTTCCATCCAAATGCAATAAAAGATGTCGCAATGGTAACTCATTCGAATGTAACTGGCAGACAAACCATTGTAATGGTTTGTTAAGTTCTTCTTCAAAAAAACGAATAACACCTCCTTTGAAACCTGTATTCACGACTGTACCATCGCAACCAATAACAACTATTTCATCCAATTCCACCGATTTTGTTCTCAAATGATTTATTATGGTACTTTCAATACCTTTAGCAGTTCCCAACTCACACGTAACATGCCCGAAATAATCACTTCCTGGCTCTGATAAAATCACATAATGGTCTTCTGTTACTCTTTTTCTATAAAATTTGCCTTCCTTCTGAATACTAACCAAAGTCTTATCTTTTTTGCCATCAAAATAAATTCCGCGTATACTTTTATTGCGATCTGCATCGTGTAATGCTGATCTGACTTTCGATCTTTCTCGGCGCAACTTTGAACGATCAATGACAGCACTTGGATCCTTTGATGTAATAATACCATCATCTTTTAACACAGAAGAAGCTATAATAGCAGCTGCTCTATCTGAGACTCCAGTACGATCGCAGGCGAGAGCTAATGATGGTAAATTTAATCTCTTTTTCTTTGGTGGCGGAGCAGCTACTTGTTTTGGCGATTGATAAGGACTAGAAGCTACGCTATTATTGCTTGAACTGGTGCATTCGGTTGTTAAGTCATCAGGCAAATAACGAGAACAAGACGGTTGGTTAGGATCCATTATCTCTTTGTTACGCAGTAATTCTTTTTCTTGTCTTTTTGTCATATTTTTTACAGTCGCAACCAAATCTACAGTGCCTATCATCATTTTTCTTGTAGTTCTTTGATCAAGTAAAAAATATTCTTCTTCCTTGGGAACACGGCTGTCTTTTGAGCAATTACACTCTGAGATTACTTTGCATTTGCAACTGCAAACATCAAATAACCGTTGGGACTCAGTAAAAAATTCATTTATTTGCTCTTGATATTTCTTGTTCGTTTTACGGCCTTGATAAGGTTTTAGTAAGCTTCTATATTTGTCATGGTAAGATCGAATAAGTTGTAGTACTCTCTTAAAGCTGACAGTAGGAAGCGACGCTTTTCGCCAGATATCTAAAATTTCCGTAGCCAATCTTTGGGATATATCATGAACTGTCGGCTCTTTTGTTGTTTTGTCAAGCTTTAATTCATATTTAATAAGTAAGTAATTTTTCATAACAGCATTATAAGTTGGTAATTGAGACAATGGTAACTTCTCCGGTAAACCAAACACAGGACAACATGTCCCTTTTCGTGTTTTGACTTGCGACATTTGACTTTAATAAAGAGAAATAATAGGTATAAATTATATCGAAAATAGTGTGTCATCGACAATCTATGAACTGGAAATTAAAAATATTCAGGCGTGCTCCGGGATCCGAATCAGAATAATTTATGCGGATTCGTTTTGAATCCGAATGTTTGGTGCTCCCATTTCCACCAGTCCGAATTTTGTATGCGCTTTGAAACCGACTGATTTGTTGCAAGTGGAATTAAAACGAATCGTCAAAATAGTATTAAAAAACCACAAATTTTATATTGAAGTCATTTTTTATATATGCCTTTATATTCTTAGATTCTATTTATGCTAACTTTAATTTGCATATTAGCTGCTAACTATTATTAATAATTTTTTTCCTGACACAACCCAAAAATAGCATATACAAGCCAAACCGAATTTTCGTTTTGTTGGTGCATGTGTGTGTATCAAACATGCAAAAATTTCCCTTGTAACAAAAATAGTTAAATCGTGTTTAAATTTAATAAACATTGTTGCTAAATTAATATTTTTGTGTAATTTTATTTAAAAAAAATGAAATAATAAAGAACTAGCAATATATTAATGAAAATTAAATCTAAACAACATGTACTAATAAAGCTAGCTTTAAAACAAGCCATTGAGAAAATAAATTACATTTTTGCAATGTTTACAAATTCTTAACAAAAGCCAGTCAGCTGGTTACACCAGCCCATATGTCAATTTACCGAAAAAAGTGAGGGAAATTTACGCATTTATCGAGAATAAAAAAGGAAATTATCGACAAAAAATTCTGATTCCGGAGCACGCAAAACCGAATCCGAATAAAATTGTTCGGATTGAATTTTTCTGATTCCGGAGCACGCCTGATTACTTACATGAATCTTATTTTCTTGACGGCAGTGGTTAAAATCAATGTTTCTCACAAGTAGAATAACAATAACACGCGCGCAATTGATGGCGTTCGAACAACGTTTGACAACGATTGACAAGCGC
The DNA here is from genome assembly GCA_949987675.1 of Chymomyza fuscimana. Lineage (NCBI taxonomy): Eukaryota > Metazoa > Arthropoda > Insecta > Diptera > Drosophilidae > Chymomyza > Chymomyza fuscimana. Next base: position 63,243,551 of record OX465089.1, on the reverse strand, counting down.
AGTGAAATCACTTTTCCCGCCTTATTCTATCTACGCACTATTCAAGGTTAAACAGTTGCCAACGGAACACACAGAATATGATTTAGCGTTAATTTGACAATATTAGATGTTTAGAGGAGACACTATTTTGTGCCACCAAATTATAAAAAATAATTCATTTAAAATATGTAACAAGGCGATTAAATTAACATAGACGTGTGTCTTTAATGCGTGATCTGTTTGGAGTGCTTTTGCCGGCTAGCGCAAGCAGCAGCAGCAGCAGCAGCTGCATGCGAAAGCTCGACTTGAGCAAAAGAGAAAGGTAACAAACAAAAGCTCCCGTTTGAGTAGTTCTAACGCAGTAGAAGCAAAGCGTAGAGCGCGATTAAAGAGATATGTAGCAAGTGCATTTACATATGTGCTAAATGTATTATGTTATTTTTATGTTATGTATTTGTTATGTTCTGCTCCTGACAATAAGACGTTGGTGTTTTTTGACAAAATTTTGCGAATTTCTCTAAAGTTCGTGATGTTGGGGGCACCTCCAAATTTATCATGTGCCAAATAAAATTTTGTATGCATATTTTTGAACAATAACAGCAACTTTTTACAGGTATTCCGAAACGAATATGAAAAAAAAAATTTTTCACTCCACCCTATTGTACATACATATATAACACTTGTGTCGGTGCTTTCGTTCATCTCTTCATCTGACCTGGTTTGGAGCTGCGAGGTCCGGTTGCAGAATCGTCCTCGGCTATCGCGATAACATCTCGGTGGTAGGGACATCGTGATGATTTCTCTTCTTTTTTTTTTAACAAAGCGCAGTTGGTCTAATTAATAATAGCGCATCTTATCTGAAAATTTGGTTGCTCTAGCTCTTACCATCTCTGAGATCTAGGCGCCCATATAGACAGACGGACAGACGGACATGGGTATATCGACTTCTCTAGTCACCTTGATCATACTTTAGGTAACTTTGTGGGACCTCCGACGTCTCTTTCTGTCTGTCTATCGTTTTTTGCACCAAATTCTTTGTGTTTCGTTTTTTTTTTGTGAAGATATCGTAACCAAATTTGGCAGTTGGCAGTTAGAGCTCCGAATCTCTGTACCAAATTTGATCAAAATCGGTTGACTATGTCCTATAGCTCCCATAGGACAGATCGGTCAAAAAAACGTTTTTTTGCCAAAATTCATTGTGTTTCGTTTGTTTGCAAAGCTATTGTAATTAAATTTGGGACTCGGAAGTTTTTTACAGTTCCCAATCACTGTGCCAAATTTGATCAAAATCGGTTGACTATATCATACAGACACCATAGGGTCGAACGGTCAAAAAAAATTGTTGGTGCAAAATTCGACAGTTTATACTGTGATGAATCACAATCGTTACTCCATAATTATAAGTTAAATCTGTTTAGATATACCTAATAAGCATTTAAGTTAGTGAAAACAAGAACATATTATGAAATTGTAGTGTTAAGTATGGGATTTGGTATCTAGTAATTAAGCATTTATATAAGAGAATATTATGAATTAATAGCAGTAAGAGAAAATAATGAATAGAACGTGTAAAGAAGCTTTTTGTGGCTGGGGTATGAACTCAGTCCGGCCAGGATCATCTACAAAACATTTATAAATCGCTGGTACCCGGGATGAAAAGGAGTAGACCGATGACAGTTGGGCGTTCGCTTGGCTGGACAGAGTAATGATTTAGGGTGGAACCCCGCCCCGTTGCCGTGGGTGTAATATCGGGAAAGCGTTTTGGAACCAAATGCCTTGGGAAGCCGGTTCTACTCGGTCCTCCCCATCAGTACTCTCGTTGCCCGGAAACGTCCGAAGTGAGCACTTCGCCAGTCAAAGTTCAGACCACCCTAAGTCATTACTCTGTCCAGCCAAGCGAACGCCCAACTAAAAGTAAGCCGATTTTTCCACTGTCATCGGTCTACTCCTTTTCATCCCGGGTCCCAGCGATTTATAAATGTTTTGTAGATGATCCTGGCCGGACTTGGTTCATACCCCAGCCACAAAGCGCCCGAGCAGGGACACTGGGATAGATAAATTACATTTTTGTTGACAGAATATTGAGGAAAAAGGGATAACATCATATGGCCCAAAGACCCATAAAGTAGATAGAGGCGTTCGGGAGAAAAGCGAGATAGAAAGATTTGTGTGAATCGATATTTTTCCATTACAAGGGGATAACTTTTACGCACCGACCATTTTCTACCGAGGGCTCACTTTCGTTTCACGAGTCAATCAACTCCCACACGAATAGTCCCATTACCGCACACAACGTGGTCGGATAGTGAGGCGAACCCCTAACCTTACTGTAAAATACCCAAGACCTATTGGACAATTAGTATAAATACGAGCGCGCTACAGACCATGAGGCAGTCGAGCAGCAACCTTCGCCGCGAGCACAACTGGTTAATTTCAATTTCAATTTTATTCACTAAATCTAAGACATTATGAATACATGTGGAGTTTAATTTTTAAATACAGAGTTCAGGCTAAATTAGTTACCTTTTCTACTGTGAAATTAAATTATAATGAATATATATAATAGATTTCGAGTAGTTAGAGGCGGGGAAAAAATTACAAAAAAACCCATGATTATGATGGACTTATATCTAGGACTTATTCTATGACTAAACTAGGTATTTAATAATAAATTATTAATATACGTAAACTCGGAATATGTACATCTATCCTTAAAATTGTTATGGAGACGGTTGACTCTCTCTGAAACGAATTCAATTTTTGCCCTGTTGTGTAAATCAATGGTGGAGTGATACCAAGGAAGGTTTAAAAACATTTTTAACAGTTTGTTTTGTGTAACTTGAATTCTATTAGCGTGACATTTAGCTATATCAGCCCATATAGGGGCTCCATAATACAACACTGATTGAAAAATTGATCTGTATAGATACATTTTGTTTTCTAAATTAAGACGAGAATTTCTATTAATGAGTGGGTACATTAAGCGAATTAATATGTTGATTTTCTTGTTGACGTAGTCAATATGATCTTTAAAGGTTAACTTAGTGTCCAAGATTAGTCCTAAATATTTTACATTGCTTTCCCAGTTAACATCCACCAGATTCAACTTAATATGGCTAGTCGGGAGGTAAATATTTTTACGTTTCCTTGAAAAAAATATAGCTTGGGTTTTGTCAGCATTAACAAGAATTTTCCATTTGTTGAAATAACTAACAAGGATGTCAAAAGCATCTTGGAGGTTATTAGTGATATTAGAGGCTAAAGATCCAGAGCAAAGAATTGCAGTATCATCAGCAAAAATAGATGATGTGCACTCTCTGAGATGTGGAAAATCGGAAGTTTAAATGTTGTACAAAATTGGGAAAATACATGACCCCTGGGGACAGCCTGCGCATATGTCGTACTTTTGAGATTGCACTTCACCCAAATGAACGGCGAAAGACCGATTTTTAAGGAAACTCTAAATAATTTTTGTCAGCTCTAGGGGAAATTCCAACAGATTTATTTTGTGTAAAAGACCTTCGTGCCACACAGAATCAACTGCTTTAATATCCAAGAGGACCATTCCAGTGGACCTAGATCTAGCTAGATTGGATTTAACAATATTTTTAATTCTGAGTAGGGGATGTAGTGTGCTATGACCTCGCCGAAAGCCGAATTGCTGCGGCGGTAGGACATCTTTTTCATCAATGAAACTGACAAGCCTTCTTTTAATTACCCTTTCAAGAATCTTGCTTACAGCTGACAGTAAACTTATGGGCCGATAAGAAGCAGGGAGTTCGGATGGCTTATTGGCTTTCTTTATGGGGATGACTTTAGATATTTTTCATGACTTGGGAAAGTAACAATGTCGAAGGCATTCATTGATAATCCGGCTTAAGTATCTCACTCCATTTCGGGGAAGTGCTTTAAGACAAATATTTTCAATGCTGTCCAATCCTGGAGATTTTCTGGCCTTGAGATCTTTGATAATTGCTTTTATCTCAGAGCTGTTGGTATAGTAAAGCTCTGGAGGACTGATATTTAATAATTCTAATGAATTGGCAGATCTTGAGGCTTCGGCAATTGTGATTGGGTCGCTCAGATCATTAGCAAGAGTATGATTTTGATTAAAAGTCTGAGCAAGAATGTTAGCCTTTTGTTCGGGAGTCGAGAATCGCAATGTGTTGGCCTTAAGAGTCGGAATGTCGTTATGTTTCTTTTTAAGGACTTTTGACAGTTTCCAGAAGGGAGAGGAATTGTTAGCCAATGTAGATAGGAATGTGTTCCAAGACTCATTTCTAAATTCGAACAACAATTTTTAAATAACAAAGCTTAGCCATTTCACTGAATCAAAATCCGACCTATTTCTGTGTCTCATCCAGTTCCGGCGAAGGCTATTTCTGCGCATAATGAGGTTTCTAATATGCTGAGGCAGCGTTCTTGGGGAAAAATTTACTCTTTTCTTCGGAATACTGTTTTGTTTGACTCTGTTGATCACGTTGCTGAAGACAGATATTAAATTATCAATGTCTTCAGGGTTGCTGACTGTGATAAGTTCAACGGGAGGCAAATCCTGGTTGACGTATCTACCGAACTCCGACCAGTTAGCGTTATTGAAATTGTAACGAAAGCAATTCACTATACTAGGAGAGGTGTGAAAAAAAGTTTGAACCGGAAGGTGATCAGAGCCGAGGGCATTTAATGTGATGGTATCTGTTAGCAGTTGGGAACAGTTTGTCAAGAAATAATCTAGCGTAGAGCTTTGGCTTCTACTGTTAGCGGGAATATGGGTGTGATCTGCTGGATATACTACATTGATGTCACGTGATGCTACAAAATCATGCAATAAATTGCCCCAAACGTTAGCCCGTTGACAACCCCACAGGCGGTGCCGACTATTTAAGTCTCCCCCTAACTGGTATTTCCCGGGTAACGCGGCAAAATACGAATATCAGCTATAAATTGTCCTTTCTTATTGGAGTCGGCTTGGCCTCCAAAATAACAACAATAAATTGCAGTTTGAACATTCGCTGAATTAAATATATTAATGCCAATAGCTTCAATTAGTGTTGTATTAGGAAGAGGCAGAAGCCTATGGCGAATAGATTTTTGAATTAATATAGCTACCCCTCCCCCTCTGCTGTTTGTTCGGTCGCATCTAAAACAGTGATAGTTGCTGTGTTTTATTGAAAAATCTGAAGTGAGCCAAGTTTCAGTGAGAAGGCAAATGTCAACGTTATTTCGATTAAGAAAATCAAACAGTTCATCTTTTTTGTTTTTAATGCCTCTGGCATTCCATGTCACTACTGTAAGGTGATCTAACATTATATTAGGAACTTGTACGCTAATGAAGTAATAACTTCAAATTGATCTAATTTGGATTTACAATTTCTTAAGTTATTAATTAACTCTACAGTAAGAGATTTGATTTCATCAAAGGAGAAGAGATCTTGACTTGTAGTGGTCGAACTTGACAGCGATGGCCTCACCCAGGTAGGATTTGCCAGTGGTTTAACATGGTTATTCAAATAAGGAAATGCTTGAGTGCTATTTAAATCTGGAGCATGAGCGTAGTTATTAGAATGTGGACGACTATTTTTAGGCCGTGTTTGTTTCAAGGAAAGGTACTTAATCCTGTTTGGACAATCAGCAAAGTTTGACTTGTGCGGCCCATTGCAGTTAGCACATTTAATAATAGTGTTCTCACTACAAACTGTTGTCTTGTGAGGTCCAGCGCAGATTGAACAGTAGGGCTTTACAGAACAGCGGCTCGATCCATGACCAAACATTTGGCAATTGTAACATTGGGTAATTTGATTGCTGTGACGCTTTTGATACTCCCATTTTACTCTTACATAGTTGATGACAGCGTGGTTCTTCCTCAGTTCATTTAGCGAAGTGGACTTTTTGGAGAAGTAGACTACGTAGATTACTAATGTATGTAGAATTATTTGGTCTCTTCCTCTCAACAAGTTTAACATCTAAGCACTTCAGTCCCATGTCGATGAGCTCTTTTTTAATTGCAATGGGATCCATACTGTCAAGTCCGAATAGTAACACCTTGTAAGGCTTATCATTTTTGTTAGCATACGTGAAAAACTCAAATTTTCCATTTAAGTAATTACAAGCTGCTTCATAGTCTTTCATTTTCTCCAAGTGAAGTTTGATGCCAATAGAGATCTTCTTGATAGAATAATGACTGCATTTAATTTGATTGCAAATAAAGTGCAATTGCTCCACTTTGCACTTAAGTACCGTTATTGGAGGTATATACACTTTCTTTGTGACGACAATTTGCTCAGTACTAACATCGTTATTATCAAAATCATCGGGGTCATCAAACGTTTGCAGCGGCGCGAAATAGTTGGAGGCAGAGCTTGACCGCTGCCCAGTATCGAATTTAAGAAGTTTTTTCTGCACACCCGGCGACATAGTGATGCCGGTTTTTGTTTTTGTTCTCTTAATTTTGGTAGATGATTGTCAACTAATTTTGAATTTGACGATACTGTAGTTATAATTTTATTTGACAGAACACGTGTTGGTAGAGTCTGGGTTGTTATGCTTTGCTATAAAACTCTGCAGTTTAAGGACAGGGTTGTTATAAATTGCCAGAAATGTCTTAAAAATTTACGCTGTCACTGCAATATTTTAGATTCGTTTTTTTTTGTGTTTTTATTGTTCAAGTTAAATTAATTTATTAATTACACAGGCACTTATGTCATATATCGATATGATTATTGCCACGAATGTGGACTTGTCCATAGCTTTTATTAATTTTATAATAACTTTTTATTAGAACACGACAAATTTTACGACCATATGCAACGGCGCTGCCAACTCGGTTGAAACTGGTTAATAGTCGCAAAAGAAACAAAAAAAAAAAACTAATGGTAAAGCTACTGCCAAGCAACCCGCAAATGCTACTAAAGCAACAGTGACATAGCAAAGCAACCGTGGCATAGCCATAGGCCTCGGCAACCCCGGCAATCACTATCGGACCACATCACTTACCGGTGCCCGGTCTAGAGCCTGATTCCCCAGGACCGGAAAATGCCTTGAGGGAAGTGCCAGGAGCAAGGATAGGTGAAATATCCTCCGCAGTAGTGGCCGAAAAGATTCGGAAGTGGGGTATCATCTTCGACGGTACGACCGACCCGTTGACCTTTGTAGAACATTTGGAAGAACGTGCCATGACTCACAAGGTGGATTTCTACGGAAGGAGCTGCTAGATTTCTTCCTACCACCCCGTTATTTTCAACGATTGGAGGATGAGATCCGGGCCCGACTCCAACGGCCAAGCGAGAGGTTTAAGTCGTACATGCTAGATCTCCGTCTTATCATGCACCGAGCCTGCTACTCCGAAATCCAGGAGTTAGAGCGGATATATGAGAACCTACTACCGGAGTATCAACTGTTTACAAGACGAACACACTCTACCAGAAGTTCCGTAGTATCGAATAAACCTGAGACTAGCCGGCACATGGCGTTACAAGGAACCGAGGACCCGATTGATGTTCGCCGTGCTTGTCGGACTTGCGGGCAAAACGGCCATTTCTCTAAAGATTGTCGTAATATTCCCCTTCTATTCTGTTGGAGCTGTGGGCAGCGGGGATTGCGAACAATTGAATGTTGCCGGAAGCCAGCGTCGGGAAACGAGCAGCGTCTCCACCCAGTAGTGGAGCGGGCGGAGACGATTCGGCAGAACGCATTCATTAATGACAAGATAGTAATCCGGATTGTCATTGAAAATAAGCCGTCGGTGGCTACCATAGATACAGGTGCCACTCATAGTTTCATCAGCGAAAGGGCAGCGCGGAAATGGGAAACAAACGAGAATATTCAGGAAGCAAATATGCGTATGCGTCTAGCGGATGGTTCCCGGTTAACTGTCTCGCGGATTTTGAAAGTAGTGGTCGAGTTTTTTGGAAAACGGGTAAGCGTACCTTTCGCCATACTGCCTACGGCAATGGATGACGTCTTCCTGGGGATGGACTTCCTCCGGGGAGTTCGCGCCTTCATCCGAGTTGGCCGTTCACTACTTCACTTACCACCACCTCGACAAGCATCACTGACGACTCGAAGGATTACCCCAATGCTCACGGACGTACCAACACCAGAATCCGGCGAACCAAGACCTAGCAGATGGGCTGCAGTACCACCACCGACTCCGCCGTTAAGAGAAATCCATTCCGCCATCCCACGTGCCACACTGTTGAAACTAAAAACGCATCCTCGCCAGAGTCCGACAAGGGCGTACTAGCCACGATACATACATCGACCACACGAGAGTCAAAAACCGAATCTGAGGAAGAGGTGTTACCTCCATGGATCTACGAATTCCTAGAAAATGAGCTTAAAATGTTCGAAGATCTCAAGGGAATAACACACATCGCCGAGCATAGCATCGTAATGCGTGACGACCGCCCTATTAAACAACGCTACTACCCGAAAAACCCAGCCATGCAAAAAATTATAGACGCCCAAGTAGATGAGTTATTGCGAGACGAGCGTATTGAGCCCTCCAAAAGCCCACAAAGTGCTCCAATCGTCCTTGTGGGAAAGAAGACAACATGTGTGCCAACAACATGTGTGCCACCTTCGGGAAGTCTTCCGAAGACTACGAACCGCGAATTTACGGTTAAACCGAGCCCAGTGTAGTTTCTTACGTCGAAAAAGGGAAAGAAGTGGGAGTGGAACATAGAACAACAACAAGCCTTTGAAGACATCAAGTCCAGCTTGACTCAAGCACCTGTTTTAGCCTGCCCTGACTTTAACGTGAAGTTCTCTTTGCAGACAGACGCCAGTGATTATGGCTTGGGAGCTGTACTGACGCAGCAGATTACAGGGGAAGAACGGGTTATCGCTTATGCCAGCCGACGCCTCGTAAAGGCTGAAGAAAATTATTCCGCTACGGAGAAAGAATGTTTGGCCATCGTATGGGCCATCCGGAAACTACGATGCTACCTTGAAGGCTATCGCTTTGAAGTTATAACCGACCACCGCGCTCTAAAATGGCTAAACTCCATCGACAACCCCACAGGACGGATAGCTCGCTGGGCATTGGAGCTACAACAATATCAATTCGACGTGCAGTACCGGCGGGGCAAACAGAATGTGGTAGCCGACGCACTGTCACGACAACCTCTTGCAGCACTAGCCCAAGCTCGAGAGGAAGAGCCAACGTGCGCGTGGATACGCAAAAGGAAGAAACAGATGGAAGAGCAGCCTGAAAAATACCCTGACTTTGCATGGGCAGACGGTCAGCTATACCGTAATTACGGGCAACGCCCACAGGAAGAAGACCATGTGCAATGGAAGTTATGTGTACCAGTGGAACAGAGAAACCGAGTGTTACGAGAATGCCATGACCTGCCGTAGGGTGCAGGTCATATGGGTATCAGGAAAACCGCAACAAGGGTCAGCCAACTCTACTATTGGCCGGGCTTATTCCAAGATGTTGCGCGCTATATCCACCGGTGCCTCGTGTGTCAGAAGTTCAAGGCGAGCCAACAGAAACCAGCTGGGAAAATGCTAACTCGTACAGTGACGCAACCGTTTCAAACACTATGCGCCGACTTCGTTGGACCTCTACCGAGATCCAAGCAAGGGAATACTATGCTTCTGGTGTTCATCGACTTATTCTCCAAGTGGATAGAACTGGTACCACTGCGCAAGGCGACAGCAACACAACTTGAGCGGGCGTTCAGAGAATGAATCCTGAGTCGCTTTCGAGTACCGAGATCGTTCATCTGTGACAATGGTACCCAATTCACAAGTCGGTCTTTTAGGGCCTATTGCAAGCAGTCAGGGATCGAACTGAGTTTTACCGCACCGTACACTCCGCAAACAAAACCCCACTGAACGAGCAAACCGGACGATCAAGACAATGATCTCGCAATACATCACTGGCGACCAGAGGACATGGGACGAGCTTCTTCCTGAGATTTCATTGGCAATTAACACGGGCGTCTCCGACACGACCGGATTTAGCCCAGCTTTTCTTGTACAGGGACGGGAACCACGACTGCCAGGAGCGCTATACGACGAAGTAAGCAACGGAGGCCAGACAAGCGCTCCAGGACCAATCACCAAGGCTGAACGCCTTAAAATCATTTTTCAAGTTGCCCTAGAAAATGCTCAACGTACGTCTCAGGAGCAAGGCCGACATTATAACCTGCGTAGGAGAGACTGGCGACCCGCCCTTGGCGAATTAGTCTTGTTAAGGCAATATTACTTATCAAAAGCTGTGGACGCGTTTAATGCAAAGTTGGCTCCAAAGTACGAGGGTCCATATAAAGTGGTAAAATTTATATCCCCCAACATAGTCCGTGTCCAGTCCACTCAAGGCCGTCAAAGACGCACGGCAGCAATCAGTGATCTCAAGCGGTTCGACACCGGCGATCAGCCAAGTAAACAAGCGACAATACCAGACAACGCACAGCTGAGTGATACACAACCTACCTCAGCTTAACCACACAAAGAAAAAAAAATATATAATAAAAGTCCAAACTAATTAAGTAGACCAACCGCGCTTTGATAAAGAAAAAAAAAGAAGAGAAATCATCACGATGTCCCTACCACCGAGATGTTATCGCGATAGCCGAGGACGATTCTGCAGCCGGACCTCGCAACTCCAAAGCAGGTCAGATGAAGAGATGAACGAAAGCACCGACATAAGGGTTCGACTGGGACGCATAACGGTCGACGATGGTTCCCCAATCGAATTGTCCAGCGACAGTGACGTTTCGAACGTCTCTAGTCCCAACTGGTCCCCGAGCGAGCAGAACACCAACTCAGATGAGGAGGAGGTAGTGCCGGACGGACGATTCGGTACTCGCGTCCTACGCCCAAGAAGTCCAATGATTCCCGGAAGCATTCCATGGAATGATCTCTTTCCAGAGAATATGACGGAGTCAGAGGAGTCGAATGCCGACATGGACGAGCCGATGACAACTGCAGAGAACCCTCCCGATGACGATACGGAGTCAGAAAGCCATGTCGCGGGGACAACCCCTCCGCCCGCTTACGGTTCCTGGCTGTACCCTCCCCCACCGTGCTAAGAGGAGCTCTTCCCGGACGAGTTGGACATGGGACCATCTACTAGCGGCCAACAGTTGCAGCGGGTCCATGAACCAAAGTCTTTCGGGTGTGTTGGTTCCATCTTTAGAGGACCGTCGCCTGCAGAAAACCAAAATCCTGGGAGCTCTATCGGGGTAAACGGCGAGAAAAGGGCCCTAACATTAGGAAAAAGGAAGCAAATAGACTGGCGGCTGGCTTACTCCGACTTCAGTTCCGACGAAGAGGAACAATCGCACCCCACACAAGAAAATGTTGAACCTAGTGGCAGGACTGTCACACTCTCCGAACCTCAACTCCAAGCTGTCAGTTCAAACCCGGAAGAAAACGTAGAATTACCAATGACAGCCGAAGAAATGGCGACGCTGTTGGAGGTGCTACCACCGCTCTCCGAACTTGGAATGATTGATGTCGAGTCTGAGTGGGTGGACACACCTGACGCATGGAGAGTTAACACTCCGGAGAAAAAGCTACCACGGGGTCTAGTCGAACGGCTCAAAAGACGATTGGCATCCAACACCCGGAAAAATATAAAATACCTGGAAGAAGAGCAAGGCACATGGTTCTACCGGGAAGAAAGGGGGGGTGTGATGAATCATAATCGTAACTCCTTAATTATAAGTTAAATCTTTTTAAATATACCTAATTATCAATTAAGTTAGTGAAAAACAAGAACATATATTATGAAATTGTAGTATGGGGTTCGGTATCAAGCAATTAAGCATTTTTTAAGAGAATATTATGAATTAATAGCACTAAGAGAAAATAATGAATAGAACACAGAGAAAACTAATGAAGTAATACAACTAAGACACAGAGAGTCACAACGACCGCTGCTCATGCGCAACACAACACGAGAACAAAACGAACGAAGAACATCATGACCTCGTGCGCGCTGTACACCGAGCGCTAGCTAAGGGAGATGCTAGGCAAGCGCAGAAAAACGAGAGGCTGTCAGTCATCCGCGGCCGCGACTAGCAATTGGACGTGTCTACTACAGATGTCGAACCGCATTAACAACAACAAGTGACAACAACACGTAAACAACAACTAACTGGGCCAACAGCAAACAACAGTTTTAAAAAAAACAACAACCAGGAACAACAACGTGAGACGGTCACTCAAGGTGATGACGCGGAGGCAAAGGTCTTAGGACGCGAGCACGGATGATTCAACCGGACGAAATGTGTGGGAGTCGTTTGCTCTGAGAGAAGGGTGAGCTGGACTCTCTAGGCATACAATTTAGGGATATAGAGTATATAGTAAGGACTTCGTGTGGACAATAATAAAATTTGAACCGTCAAAAATACCTATTTCTAGGGTAAAACACGAGAGGAACCAAAACTGGGCCGTAGACGGTGCTCCGGAATGCTTGCAAAGTGGTCACTTCAAACATTCCGGAGGCAGCGCGTGTGATAGCGGAGTAGCCCGGTGTATCAACGGATCGGTCGGTCTAGATATACCTGACCCTCCTCAATCGCCGGAGATTCTACGGTTTGGTGTTGGTTCACGGGTTTTGAGAGAGGTCACCGGCGAAATTTCCGATCCTAGCCGAGAGATCTCTCGTACTGTCGGAGAAGTCAGGCGCATTAACGGGTCGGTCGGTCTAAATGTACGTGACTCTCTCCAATAGTCAAAGTTAAGACAGTTTGGTGTTGGTTTGTGGGTCCTTGAGTGAGGCCTCCGTCGAAATCCACGATTCTAGCCGAGAGATCTCTCGTGGGGTCGGGGAGTTCGATGGATGTCGACGTAGGGGGACCACGGTGCCTTTGGAACGTCCGCGAAGTGCTCACTTCGGACGTTTCCGGGCAACGAGAGTGCTGACGGGGAGAACCGAGTAGAACCGGCTTCCCAAGGCATTTGGTTCCAAAACGCTTTCCCGATATTACACCCACGGCAACGGGGCGGGGTTCCACCCTAAATCATTACTCTGTCCAGCCAAGCGAACGCCCAACTGTCATCGGTCTACTCCTTTTCATCCCGGGTACCAGCGATTTATAAATGTTTTGTAGATGATCCTGGCCGGACTGAGTTCATACCCCAGCCACAAAAAGCTTCTTTACACGTTCTATTCATTATTTTCTCTTACTGCTATTAATTCATAATATTCTCTTATATAAATGCTTAATTACTAGATACCAAATCCCATACTTAACACTACAATTTCATAATATGTTCTTGTTTTCACTAACTTAAATGCTTATTAGGTATATCTAAACAGATTTAACTTATAATTATGGAGTAACGATTGTGATTCATCACAGTATAAACTGTCGAATTTTGCACCAACAATTTTTTTTGACCGTTCGACCCTATGGTGTCTGTATGATATAGTCAACCGATTTTGATCAAATTTGGCACAGTGATTGGGAACTGTAAAAAACTTCCGAGTCCCAAATTTAATTACAATAGCTTTGCAAACAAACGAAACACAATGAATTTTGGCAAAAAAACGTTTTTTTGACCGATCTGTCCTATGGGAGCTATAGGACATAGTCAACCGATTTTGATCAAATTTGGTACAGAGATTCGGAGCTCTAACTGCCAACTGCCAAATTTGGTTACGATATCTTCACAAAAAAAAAACGAAACACAAAGAATTTGGTGCAAAAAACGATAGACAGACAGAAAGAGACGTCGGAGGTCCCACAAAGTTACCTAAAGTATGATCAAGGTGACTAGAGAAGTCGATATACCCATGTCCGTCTGTCCGTCTGTCTATATGGGCGCCTAGATCTCAGAGATGGTAAGAGCTAGAGCAACCAAATTTTCAGATAAGATGCGCTATTATGTCAGTGGAGACAAGTTTATATTATTTTTTTGATATCGGGGCTATATTATATAGCTCCCATAGTGGTTGTTAGCGCGCAAATTATCATGCAATCCGCCGCAGTGGCAACCACCAATTAAGTGGCAACCAATCTACTATACGACACATCGATTGTAAGGATATCGATACAGCGCAGGAATCGACATCGATAACGAAGCCGGCTTTGCCTCTTGTTAAGCGAAATAAAGACGTAAAGGAATGGCTGCTGCTGCGGATAGGCGCGTTTTTGCACAAGTTTTTTAGTTTTCTCTTTTCTTTTTTCTCAACCAATACATATTTTCATTCATTTTGTACATAAAATTACATAAAACTACATACCTACTAATTAACTTCTAAATAAATAAACAAGTAAATATCACAAATACAAGTAACATATAAAACTGCATAACCTAACTAAACTCAAAAAAGGTGCACGACATTTAGAGGATAACGCCTCTACAGGGGTGTTTCAGAGGACCTCGAAAAAAACAAAAAGTTTTAGATGGATAATTCGGTTGTTTATAAAGATGTCGTAACCAAATTTAATAATATTTAGTTATATTTAGTTCCCAAGCACTTTACCAAATTTTATCAAAATCGGTTGACTATATCATATAGCTCCCATAGGACCAATCGGTCATAAAAACGTTTATTGTACAAAATTCGTTGTGTTTCGTTTGTTTGTGAAGATATTGTAACCAAATTTGGCATTCAGAAGTTTTTTAGAGTACCCAAGCACTGTACCAAATTTGATCAAAATCGGTTGGCTATATATCATATAGCTCCCATAGGAACGATCGGTCAATAAAAACATTTTTGGTTAAAAATTCGTCTGTTTTTGGTTGTTTATGAAGGTATCGTAATCTAATTTGGCAATCAAATGTCTTTTGGTGTTCTTAAGCAATTTACCGGATTTTATTGCAAGCAGTGGTACAGGGTATCCCAAAGTCTTCTGCGCCCGACTTTAACGTACGCCATCTTTTCTTTTATAATTGAAATACCACTCACATATGTATATGTATTAGCAATGTTTGACCCACACAACTTTGAATGATGTCGGCTGGACAAAGTATAATAACCGGGAGCAGTTTGCATTTCTTTTCAAATTACTTCGATGTTTTTGCACTGTGCGACTACAACATAAAGTGCATTAATATTAATATTGTTTAACTTCCAACGTGTTGGACATGAATTATATTTCAGGGCCCCTTCTTTCATACAAAGCTGTCTGAGTAATAAGCTCAATTGACCGGCCCTAACAAAACTCTCGTACTAGAGCATACTTATTAAATAATATTAAAAGAAAAAATTCCGGCCGTGCTCACGAAAACGAAACACAGAAAGCACATTTTTTATTACTTTCCTGCATCAAAACAAAAGTATAAATGTATCAGCGATGCTCGCTTAGTACTTCATCAATATATTGCAAAAACAAAAAATGCCTAAAAAACTTTAGTCTATTTTGTGTTTCCGGATTTCCGAAAGGGATATCTCTGAAACCAGTTGTCACTTTTGACTAATTTAAATTTCATTATAATCAAAATCAGTGTTCCAATTTAAAAACTCAAAGAGCTCTTCGTACAATTTATGGACCGAATAGACGTCCAACAGAACGTGCAATTCGTCGTGTTATTGATCATGTTCGAACTCATTTGACATTCCACGACGTCCGTCCACCAACCAGAATGAGAACAGCACGGTCCGAAGAAAATATCGCTGTTGTAGAGGCCAGTGTAGAGGAAAATCCAAGTTTATCGATTCGCAACGTGTCACCGTCAATGGTGATCGATACGAAGCGATGGATGATCAACGAATATTTGTTTCCGAAATTACGTGACATCGACTGATTTCAATAGGATTGATTTACTGAAAACTCAATTCGGTGAGAAGGTTATTTCAAGAAATGGGCCCACCAACTGGCCGCCGCGGTCGTGTGATTTAACCCCTTTAGATTATTTTCTTTGGAGTCACGTCAAGTCGTTGGTTTATGTAGACGAGCCAGCAACTATTGGCAACTTGGAAACCAACATTGAACGTGTGATTACTGAAATACGGCCCCAAACGCTCGAAAGTGTGGTCAAAAATTGGACCGCTTCGTAACTCGTAGTCGTTGCGGTCACATGCCACAGATCATTTTCAAATATTAAATGATACAAAATTATCTTTCTAATAAAATCATATTTGGGATCAATACATTAATTTTTCTATGTTTTATTTAAGTTTGAAATCCGGACTTGTTTAAAAAAACACCCTTTATATATGTGTGTTTTAGTGATGTATTATATCATTTCACCTTAAACTATTTTTCCGAGTTTGCAATACTAGATTACTATTTTTAGTAGTCTTTTGCACACTATTACCATTATTTAAGTAGTGCTCCAAACACACATCAACAATTAAGGAGTGAGTATCCTTACTACTAGTAGTCTGGTACATAGCATAAAAGACATTGTTCATTTTTTACTATGCGCCCAGGGCCGTCGAGAGAAAATCCGGGCCCAGGGGGGAGAAATATACGGGCCCCTCTATTATAACTTTAGCTTGAATCATTGTGTTCTGTAAGTACGACGAACTTTTTCACTCGAAAAACACAATGCATCGGGACAGCATTCTTTTTAGCAGTACAGCAGTCTTAATTTTATTCATTATGCTTTTTGTATTATTACTTCGTTATGAGATTTACATTGATAAAATTTTTGAATTCAAACGCATGAGCAATATAATTGAGAAATAAGGTACACAACAGTTCATGTTTATTATCCACAACAGAACAATTTTATTGGTTCTCAATATTTAAACTTATCACTAGCAAAAAAGCAAACTTGTTTTCCTGGCTTTGGTCGAAGCGAACGTCTCGATAATGACACCAAAATCCAGTTTTTTTGCTAGTTCAGATTCTAAGCATAAAGTAGCCAGGCCCGAAATTCGCGACCGAGTTGCGCAAGAGCGATGGTAGGTAGCTCTTCACTCTTGAAAGACGCTGAATGAACGCTCAGCACTGGCAACTGACACTGGCAAAGTGCAAAATATCCATAATGCAATACAAGTATTTGGAAAAATTGTTTTTTAAAATTTCTTGAAGTAATTACACTCAACAACTCAAACGGAGGCAGACAAACTGTTGAATCGAAAGCCAGATTAGCGCTGTATATGTTTTTAAAATGAATTATTTCAACTAATAAGTCTTCAGACACATCTTTAGGATATTTTTTTATAAATTCAAATGCAGCTTTTTCGACATCCTCTGCTGACATACTCGGGAACTGCCACAAAATCGAAAATGAGCTGTTGATGTTTCTAAGCGCAGTAAACCGGTCGGTAATTCCAGCAATGATAGAGTCCATGATCACGTAAAACGTACTATTTTTGAATTCAACTTCTTCGTAGATACCATTTGCATCTAAATTTTCAGGAAAAACATTTTTTCGCTTTGATGTCCGGCTGACTGGAAAATTCGACGAGGTATCTTCTAGACTGTCGGCAACTGTTTTGCATTCATTAAGAATTGCATTCCTCTGACTGCGTAGAAATTCCAAATCGGCAAGGAGGCTTTCAAGATTTTTTACCTCGACGTCAATAGTAGCTCTTTTTGTTGAAGAACGAGGTTGTATTCATTGATACATGAAAGAATCTTAAACCATATTGATGCCATCAAAACACATTCAAATTAGCTCATATATTTCAAGAGGCCATTGACGTCACGATGAGTTTCTGCCGTGAGATTGAGTTTCGGAATTTCTTCGAAAGCACGTCGTAGTCCAGAGATATTATATGCGAATTGTCTGACAGCATAAAGTCTAGCAGACCATCTTGTATCAGATAAATTGTGTAGTGAATTGGATACATACTTTTTCAAGATTTCCCAACGTTGTGTAGAGCTGCTAGGAATGTTGTAACTTTTCTGAACAACTCCGAAAAATTTGATTGCACGAGGGCAACATTAGGCAGCATCGACGCCAGCTAAATTGAGGGTATGAGCTCCACAAGGTCCAAAAACTGCATAAGGATTTTCATTCAGAATGATTTTTTACGCACCTTTGTACTTGCCACTCATGTTTGGACCGTTATCGTAGGCTTGTCCACGGCATTCACTTAAAGGAATGCTATGTTTTTTCAAAACATTACATATTATTATGATACTAATGTTGCTATTGCCTCACCAGTTTTCTCATGGCAACCCTCGAACGCCAAGAACCGCTCTTCTACCTGGTAAGCTTTCTTTTCAGGATCCAATAGAATGTAACGCAGGATAAAAGTGGTCTGTTCCACAAGCCTAGAATAAGGGCTCGCATCTACCATTATAGTGTAATATTTAGCTCGTTGTCGTTCTTTTTGATAAATGATATGACATGCTTGGCACATAGCTCAATAAACTCATTTTGAGTTTCAGCCGAATGGTAATGCTCTTGCAAACGCTTATGTGACTGCTGGGAAAACTTCACTTACTCTATATGTGAGCGGATCACTGGATCATGGCGACTAATCAATTCAAGTATTCCTAGAAAATTCCCATTGTTTTCCTCACCAATTAAATGACTATCTCCGCGTAACGCTAATCCTCTTTCTCCAAGGAATAAGATCGTATCTAAAATGCGAGTTAGAATTTCGTGCCATTTCCTGATCTCGTTCGCCATCTGCGCATGGACTAAAGTAGAATGATTTCATATGCGTTCTTCCATCTCTCGCCATTTCAAATAGCATTCAACGTGTTCACGGCTGTTTTCATGTGATGGAAATTTGTCGTACAACTTTTTCCAACTGTTTACTTGTGAATATCCAGGTGGAGAACAAAGATATAGACGATCCAACGTATTAGTACTGAATAGGCGGCATGGTAAGCAAAAAAAAGCACATTTGCATTCACTCCAAACTAACCAGTCACGTGGATTTTTTTCGCCATTTAGAAAGATTTTTGATAAGAGAGAATTAGGAAATGGTTCATTCAGGCCATCACGGGGGAAATTTAACGGCATTTTCTGACGACCCTGACGAATAATTTGTTCCGCTAGATGTGGTTGCACAATTTCTTCTTGGATGATACCAATATCGTAGTTGTATAGACGTTTATGAGTGTTTGGTGTAACTGATCGTTTTCCGTGATCCAAAGGTGATGTGATACTTTCGCAGTTATCATTATCATCAACTTTAATACTACCAATTGCTGTGCAATCTTGGACAGTATCACATATAGAGTCACTTTTCGTTGCATTTTTTGGTATTAAAACTATGCTCTCTGCTGCCTGGAGCCGAAGAACTTACATTCTCATTCTGATTGGATTTCTCTGCTTCACAAAATTTGAATTCAGCAAGTGTTTTTTGTCCTTTTTGTGCATCGACAATTCGTTTACCCCGGGCTTCTTTTTCTTTCTTCTTTTGGCAACCAGATTTGTGATGATACATTTCATACGGTAATTTGCAAAACTTCGAGTTTTAGAAAACTATACATTATGTCGATGTTTTGATTTTGTAGTAAAATTCTCACAAAATATACTCAAACTGATCAATACAAAAACCTGATAAAAGAATTGTAAACGAGAAACAACAAAAAAAAAAAAAAAAAAAAAAAAAGCTTTTTGCTCTTTTGTTCGGTTGGTCGTGTTTCTACCGCGCTCCGGTTACTTTTTATTTTTTATAAAAAAACCCTACGAATTTTAACCAATCTTTGTTCGCAAGCGACTAATAACTTAGTGGTGGTTCATTTAATTAAAGTGACAAACTCAAAATAACTGCAACAGTGTTAATTTAATTGCTAAAACATTTTGCTTAAATTCTAAACAGTGCAATTTGTTGTTGCTGCTCAATTTTTGTTTGCATTTTAAGCTCAGCCTAGCCGCTCAGCTTAGTTTTTGTTGTTGTTGCTTGTTCCTCAGTGCGAGCTTTTATTTCGTGCGGCGCTTTGCGTATTCTTCTTTGTGCTGCGCTCACCAACGCTTTCTTGTTGTTGCGTGCATCTCTTCTTTGCTTTGAGCATACGTATTTGTTGTTGCTGAATAACTGCTGTGTTTATAAGCTTTGGGTCGCTTATACACCGTCGACCTGTTTGCGAAATTTTTTCAAACTACCTATTCTGTCAACCCTAATTGCATTGACCTTAACTATCCCTATAACCTACCACATTCAAATCTTATTGCTTATCCAGAAATCTTTGAAACCGACGTTTTACAATCCCTACTGTCCATTAAATCATCCTTCTCCCCTGGCCCCGATGCCATTCCTAGTTGCGTCTTAAAGCATTGTCTGTTCTTTTCCGCA
Organism: Chymomyza fuscimana; assembly: GCA_949987675.1. Classification (NCBI taxonomy): domain Eukaryota; kingdom Metazoa; phylum Arthropoda; class Insecta; order Diptera; family Drosophilidae; genus Chymomyza; species Chymomyza fuscimana. Next base: position 63,223,453 of record OX465089.1, on the reverse strand, counting down.
CTTCATTAAAATATTCTTATCTTCCGGCCATCTGGAATGAATCCTTTATTATCCCTATTCACAAAAAAGGTTCCAAGTCCAACATTGAGAACTACCGCGGTATTGCCAAGCTTTCATCAATTCCAAAAGTTTTTGAAAGGATTGTAACTTCACAATTGCAACACTACTGTCGTTCTTTAATGTCGGATTCCCAACATGGGTTTGTAAAACGTCGGTCCACTTCTACTAACCTTTTAGAACTTTCGTCTCTTATTAATCTTGGTTTTACGGAAAAAAAACAAACTGATGTCATTTATACTGACTTTAGTAAAGCATTTGATTCGGTAAATCATAGTCTTCTACTTGTTAAACTGTCTCGTCTGGGGTTTCCGTCTTGTCTTTTAAATTGGATATCGTCCTATTTATCCAACCGAGTCCAAAAGGTAGTTTTTAAAGGCTGCGAATCTACAGAAATTATGGTCACGTCAGGGGTACCTCAAGGTAGCCATCTAGGCCCTCTTCTTTTTAACTTATTTTTAAATGATCTCCCTCAGGTAATCTCATCTTCTCACATTCTTATGTATGCGGATGATGTTAAACTCTGTATGTCCTACTCCGATAATAATAAGTACTTACTTCTTCAGCATGATTTTGATAACATGCAATCTTGGTGCACTATCAACCAACTCTTTCTCAACAAGACAAAATGTAACGTTATGACATTTTATCGTTCTGCTCCTTATTTGGCCACTTACTCTTTAGAATCTTCTACCTTAGAACGCATCGAGAGTGTGTCTGACCTTGGTGTTTTGTTTGATCATAACCTTAAATTTAATAACCATATTTGCAACATCGTGAATAAGGCTAGAGGTGTTCTTGCTTTTATTAAGCGTTGGTCTAAAGAGTTTAACGACCCTTACACAACCAAACTTCTTTATATTTCTCTTGTCCGTCCAATTTTGGAATATTGTTCCTGCGTTTGGAGCCCTCAATACCACCTTTATCAGGACATGATTGAGTCCGTACAAAAGCAATTTCTCCTTTTTGCACTTCGTGGCTTAAACTGGGACCCAAATATCCGACTGCCGCGATATTCTGATAGACTTCGCCTTATAAAATTGCCTTCCTTAAATCACCGCAGAACATGCCACGGCGTGTTATTCTTGCATAAACTGTTACTCGGTCTTATCGATTCCAATGTACTCCTTAGCAAAGTTACTTTGGTCATACCATCCAGAGTAACTCGTAATTTTCGACCCTTAGCCTTACAATTTTGTAGATCTAATTATGCTTTGCACGACCCTTTCCGTGTCTTATGCTCTAACTATAATAACTTTTACAATTTCCTCTCTTTCGAACGGTCTATTCAATCTATCACTTCTTCTATCTTAAGTCACCTTGACTTGCCACTTCGAGCATCCTTGACCAATCCTATATTATGAGTCACCCACTTAGTCAATGGTGATCCATTGGCTTTTTTTTGCGATATAATGTTTAATTTTTATCTTGCTTCCTTTTTTCAACTTTAATATTGTAAATCCAAGTTTCTGGCCGGTTCTTGATGTGAGTTGGTGCATATCATTAAAAAGTTCACCCATCGGGCTAGAGACGCGGATTAGTTCATATCAATTCCCTCGCTCTATTTTCTTTTCTAAATAATTTATATGTACTTTTTTATAATATAATGTCAACTGTACGTAGTTGTACCCCTCAAATAAATAAATAGCCGAATCCAAACGGCGGTGTCTTGAAAAAAAAAAAAAAAAAAAAAAAAAACAGCTTGCGTTTTTTGCGAATTCAGTATTCAGCGTTCAGCGCATGTGTCAGAGTAGACGACGATAAACACAAGTCTATTTAATTTGTTGCCGTCCTTGTCACATCTTAAACGTTAACGTCACCCGCTGCTTTGCCGTGATTTTCGTAGTTGCTGTTGATCAGAGCTGGGCAAATGGAGAGCGGTCTGCCATACAAAAACCGAAATGCACGAACAAAAAGTGCCCGTTTGGGCTACTGCCCAGCTCATGGTGGAATAATATAAGGTGGTATCTTCCGTAAAAGCTATCCCTTATTGTATGTAGCGTGTGAGTGCGAGTGAGAGGTCAAAAGCTTTTTTGTGGGAAAGCTCTCTTAGCATTTCTTGGGGAATGTGAATGAGATAGATATATATTTCTTTGATGTTTGTAAATAAATAACAAAGAACCATTCAGATATCTTTTATATTTAACATAATAATAGTATAGCCTAATTTTAACAAGTTAACTATTGCCCATAATTTTTTGCTCTTGGTTTTATATTACAAGTTTCGTGTTTAGGAAACAAAACACAGACTGCTAAAAATTTCGTTCGCGACCAACTATACTCGTTCACAGCAAGTTTTGCACTGACGAATAGGGCTCTAAACGAGAGAGTGAGCGTTCGCACGACATCACTTTATTATTCCACCATGGCCCAGCTCTGCTGTTGATGCTGTTTGCATAGTTCTCGCCTGACCATGGGTGGCTTTGGGTCTGCGGTCTAGGGGGTTCCATACATATGAACATGTGTATTGAAGTCGTGCGCGAAATTTGAAGTAATAAAACTTGCGATGTAATTTTCGTCATTATTTTGAGCTGATAATTATTCAGTTAAAAAAAATTATGCAACTTAAAAAAAAAATTTCAGAAAATTTTATTACGACATTAATTCCACCGGGCCCCTGAGAAAATTCCGGGCCCCTAAGAAAACTCCGGGCCCGGGGGGAATCCTCAATCCGCCCACCCCACCACCAGGCCTGTATGCGCCTTATATAAACCAATTTTGTACTGGGCTTAACTACAGAGACTATAAAGAGAGACGGAGAGAGAGAGAGAGAGTTTAGTACAATGCAAGTTAAGAGTTGATAATCACAGTGCTTAAGAGTTTAAATTTATGTGTAGCAATGATAACGAGTTTGTATTATATTATAGTTTATGTTTGTGTTGTGCATTATTTCTAGTAAACATAATTATGATGATAATTGGGAAGCTGCCAAAATGGAGTCTTAAATGGGTCTTAAACTTGAAGAAAGGTAATCATTGATATGTCTTGCCACCTTTCAAAATTATGGCTTCCCTTTGCAAGGCCTAGTTGTACAACAACCAACTGTCACGTACGTATATTATAAATATGTTATATTGACAATTTCTCATATGGTTTTTAAGTGCATTCGCTTCATTTTGCAGTTAAACTGTGTGTGTTTGTATTTATATTTATATTTGTATTTGTATTGGTATTTGCATTGGTATTAATGTTTACACACAAAATTCCACAAGAATTGTGCAAACACTAGAGTATCTGGCATTCCAAGTTATGCAATCAAGTGTTACAATGCATATGGCACTCACTGTAAATAATGAAATCTGGAAATGTTGCATTACGAAAATCGCAATCGGGGGCAAAGACAGCGTGACTTTTGCCCTGCCACAAATCGAATTGCAAAATATATTCTAAGCGATACATAAGTACTTGGTGTTTGTATGCACTATGTATTTGGTGGCAAGTACAAATACATGTATGTGTGTGTTTGTATTTGTGTTTGGTTACACTACTCGTCTATTTACTTTTGGTTTTCATAAAGTATTTACTTGAGTGGCAAAATAAGTAAATTTCAAATTGCGTATGAACTTGAGTCGACCCAGACTCAGACTCAAGTCTAGGAAACTCAGAACCAGAGCCAGAGTGGTATTATTTTGAAAATGCAATTGTTGGAAAATGTTCACACACACACACAACCGACTTGATGACTTTTGAATTTCCATTGTTTATTAATTTACATAACAAAACACAACACATCAGATGGTCAGTTACATGCAGACACATACAAATACGTTTGTTTAAGGGAAACTTTATTTTAAGAAATACATATATAATGTTTGGGTGTAGGTAAAAATATATGATATTTAAGATCTTGATACACTTACCCAAAGACCACAAGGTGCATCTTGTGGGCGAGTGATCAATTTGCATTCACTTCTTTCCCCAATATAATTTTGTGTCTAATGTCAACATTTTTCAGGTAATAATTTTTTAATTGAGGGTTTTTTTTTTAATCGGTTCAGATTTGAAACCCATTCTGCCAGAAGCCCTACATAGAGTAATCTTTTGGTAAATATATTTTTGAAGAGCTAAAGTCGGCAAATTTTTACAATTTGATTTTTGGTTTATTTGCCAATAAAATAATAATATTGCTTAAAGCTAGCTTTACATAACAATTCAGAGTTTAGATATATTATCTTTATAACTGAGAAATTACATAATAAATAAGTATATAAATATAAAGGAGTTTGACTCAAATATTTTTTTTTTTTTTTTTTTTTTTTTTATATTTGTTTATTTGCAATCTGTCCAAAGGACATTCAACAAATTTTATTACATCTTACAAAAAATATTTCTATGATTGGCTTGACTCCAATGAGCTAAACCAATATAACATTAAGCAGCCTTAGTTTTAATTTAGAATCTATGGGGAAGATCTAGGATATGATATCGCTTCAATCGTCTAGTATCAGCGCTATTATCTAATAAGTTTATAGCTAATGAGTTTTCATGAAAATTTAGTCTGTTTATATAGGTTTCTGTTCGTTGCTTAATTTCTTCATTTACATAACATATGTTGAGGTCTTTGTGTATTTGATAATTACTAACATACCAGGGTGCCCCGACAATATTTCTGAGTGTGCTTGATTGGTATCTTTGTAGTATCTCGATGTTAGATGTACTTGCCGTACCCCAAAGTTGCAAGGCATAGGTCCATAATGGCTTTAAAATTGCTTTGTAAAGACGGATTTTATTTTCCAAGCTGAGTTGGGACCGAGGTCCTAAGAGCCAATACATTTGCCTAGTCTTAGCTTTGAGCTGGGTTTGCTTACACCTAATGTGTTTTTTCCAGGTGAGCCTTCGATCCAAGTACACGCCAAGGTATTTAACCTCTTCTTCTTCCGGTATCGACAAACCAAAAAGGGTAACTGAGGGACATTTTCCACGCCTTAAAGTAAAAGTTACTTGGACTGATTTTTGACTGTTTACTGCAATTCTCCACTTTTTTAACCATGCTTCGAGTAATCCAAGCTGATTTTGCAAATGCCGGGATGCGTCAGCCGAGCTCTCGCTATTTGAAATAATTGCAGTATCGTCGGCATATGTTGCAACCTCAACATTGTTCGTTATCGGCAGGTCTGCTGTAAAAATTGTGTATAGCACCGGCCCAAGTACGCTACCTTGTGGCACACCAGCATTTATTGGGTACAGCTCCGAGCATTCCTCAGCATGTTGAACGTAAAATTTTCTATTGCAAAGGTAGGACTTAAAAAGCAGGAAGTACGGTGCTGGAAGCCATTTCTTGATTTTATATAGGACGCCTGAGTGCCACACCCTATCAAATGCTTGTTTAACATCAAGGAATGCAGCAGCGCAATACTGCTGGTTTTCGAATGCATCTACAATCTTTTTAACAATGCGATGACATTGTTCTATTGTGCTATGTCCTCTTCTGAACCCAAACTGATGTTCAGGTATAATGCTCAGGTTTTCCAAATCCACAGACAATCTTCTTAATAGAATCCTTTCGAATATCTTAGAGAATGACACCAGCAAGCTAATTGGACGATATGATGAAGCGTCCCGTTCAGGTTTGTTCGGTTTCAGCAACATTATTACTTCAGCACATTTCCATTGACTTGGGTAATATTCTAACCTTAGCATTGCATTGTAGATGTAAGAAAGGAGTCTGATGCATTTCGTAGGCAGATTTTTGATGGTGATGCCGTCAATTTTGTCATAGCCAGGTGATTTCTTTATAGATATCATTTGAATTTCGGCTTGCACTTCTGAAACTGATGTGGGTCGTAAGGGTAGGCTCATCTGGCAGGGCGAGCTAAGAAAGTTGTTAACCTCTGTCATAGTTTCCTGGTCAAAGTCCGGGTTTGGTTGGAAAACTGAGCTTAGATGCTTTGCAAATGTTTCGGCAATTTCTTTATCACCTTTGCACATTCTCCCATTTTGGTCGACAATTGCAGGTTTTCTTTTAGTTGGCCGTTTAAGGTACCTGGTTGCCCCCCAAAGACTGTAGTTTAGATCAGATGTAAACGGATCTAGATTTTGAAGGTACTCTGATGTAGCAGCATTTTTTATAGCCCATAATTTTTCTTTAAGTTCTTTGGTAGCCTTGTTATATATTTGTTTATCAATAGGACTACGGCTTGCCTGCCACTTCTTTCGGAGCTTTCTTTTGTTTTTAATCAAGTGCCTTACTTCTGTGGACAGGTAAGGTTTACTTGGTTTTATTAAGCTCGTCTCCGGAGTGCTGTAAGCTCCAGCTTCATGAATTGCGTTAGTTAGTATTTCAATAGCATCATCAATCTCGTTTCCAGTCTTTAGTGATAAGTCAAATGGTGTTTTATTTTCCAACCTGTTTTGAAAAGTTTCAATATTTGTTTGCCTTGTAATAATTCTGTATGGCCTAGCTTTTAATTGCACCATAGCACCGTAGGTAACTATACACGGAGAGTGGTCGGAGCTTAGCTCAAAATTTTCCTCAATGTGAAGTTGGTGTTGGGGTACCCCTTTAAAAACGACAAAATCGAGTAGATCCGGTATTTTTCGGGGATCTGATGGCCAATATGTGGGTTTTCCGGTACTTAGAGTTGAGAATTTGTTAGTTGTAATGCATTTGTAAAGCTCTCTACCCTTCGGGTTCGCGATCCGGGATCCCCACCACTGATGTTTAGAGTTAAAGTCTCCGCCTACTAAAAATCGGCTTCCGAGACTTTGAAAGAACAATTTAAAGTCATCTGCTTTTAAAACTGATCTTGGCGGCACATATATCGCTGATATGGAAATTTCAAAATGCAGACAATTTATTTTAATTGTGGCAGCCTGAATATTATTTTGTTGAACGCTACTTTGCTGTGAGTATTTTAGTGATTTTTTAACTATAACAGCAGCTCCGCCCCTAGCTCTATCAGCTGGGTGGTCCGCATTTATAATTTCGTATCCGTTTATTTTAAAATTAAATTTTTTAGTAAAATGTGTCTCAGAAATTAACATTATATCAATGTCATTCGATTTTAAAAAGAGATTTATTTCATTACAATGATTCGAAAGCCCATTGGCATTCCATATGGCAATACGTAGATCTACTTGCATAATTTGGATACAAGTTGAGAAATCATATTGAGGAGATTACTTGTCTGGTCATACTGTTGTCTAAAAAGCTTCTCAATCCTATCTAATGCCGTAATGACCCTGTCTTCTGATTCACCTCGGACTGCTTGCGCATAAGTAAACTGGTTATTGTTGATTGTAGGTTGTGGTGGTGTTTGAGTATTAATAAATGTACGATTTTGATTATTCTCATGTTGAGTAACCCTATGTGCGTTGTCGTCAAATGACCGTCTACCTGCTGTTAGCTGTTCGTAGATTTTGCAACCTTTATAATTGGCGGTATGATTTTGCAAGCAGTTTGCGCATTTGGGAGGCTGTTTATCCTTAGGACAAGTAGCACTTGGGTGGTTCAATGAACATTTCACACATTTATACGTTTTGTTGCAATATGACTTAGTATGTCCAAACTGTTGGCATCTGAAGCACTGAACAATATCCTTAACTTTTTTAGGTGGTTCAATTGTCACTACAGCATTATTAATATATTTAACGTCGTATATCTTACAGTTTTTGCTATCTGGTTCTAGGTCCAAGAAAAACATATGCAATGGTTGTTTATTTAGTCGGCTTTTGATGTTGTTTATACCACGAACTACGTGACCTCGTGATTCAACAGCTGTCTTAATTGTTTCAATAGGAGTGGAGTAATGCATATTTTTGATTACCACTCTGAAAGCTCTCTCATGTTTCAGCTGGTAGGTATGGTACTTCGCTTTATCATTATTTAAGCACTTAATAAGTTCTCGGTATTTTTCGACAGTCTTTACCATTATTCTTACTTGATTGTCTCGTTGGGTTTTATGTGTAAATGTATTGCTATTAATTTTTGATTCAATATACATCAACAGACCCGCGATGTCGCTGACTTCCGATATGAAAATTGGTGGTGGCTTTGGGGTCTCCGGTGATACCAGATTAGTGCTTGTTAGGTCAGTTTCAGTTTTATCTTCTGTTTCATCAATTGTATCACTCAGCAGGGCGAAAGCATTTTTTGACGTACTAGGTTCAGAGTCAAGAGTCAGAAATTTTTTAGCTAGATTAGGAGAGGAAGTATTTGACCGTTTTAACGCGCGCGGCTTGATAGGGCATTGCTGCCACTCCATTCCTCCGTCGTCGTCCTCATTCATGTTTTCTGTTTTTTGACAGCAAAGTTACACAATAATAAGTGCGTGCACACCACACGAACAAGTGTGTACACACTATAATATGGCAAAAATAGTGCCAGCGAAGTCTCAACAATTTGTAATGTCACTGCACAACTTTTGATTTGTTTTATATCATTAATACATAAAATTTTGTTGTTTTTAATCACAAAATCACTTATGTTCACGGATAGTATTTATTGCCACGAAAGTGGACTTGTCCATAAATTAATTTATCTCAAAAGTTTAAATTTTCACACACAATAAAAATTTTTCTCATCTGAACACGTGTTAGCGCTGCCAACTAAGTTAATGACTCAAATATTTAATGCTAAGGAAGAATGGCACAAAAAAAAAACCTTAATAGTGATAGAGAAAAAAAAAAAAAGTTTGAAGAGTTACAAATTAAGCAGGTATGTGATTTTTTATTAGCGAAATTGTTGATAGCGCGAGAAATAAGTTCATCAATCTTTTTAATATTAGATTCCTAATGCAGTCGTTTTGTCTATTAAGAATCATTTTTAATATTTTATTCTGCCCCATATCTCGGATCCATATAACATTATAGGTAAAAATAAAGATTTATATATTATTAATTTGTTGTGTAGCGAAAGTTTAGATTTGCGATTTATAAAAGGGTAATGTGATCCGAGAAAAGAAACTTCTTATCGAAGTAAACTCCCTAATAGCGAATGCAATTATCTTATTTTATATTCAATGTATTTAATTTAAGTTCTGTGAATGGAAGAAAGCAGTGCTTTCGTTTTAGTAAAATAAATGGCTTTAGTTTTGCTGCAAAAACTTTATTAAAAGCTTTATTTTCCACCGATAAAAATATTCGGATAAGGAACTTAGAGCAGATTGAAGTTCAGAATAAACTACACTAGCTTCACTAGAGCAGTATAAACATTAATGTTTGGCAACATACAAAACAAAAAAAATACCTTCTATCACGGAGCAATACCAATCCGCAATTCAGACGCAAATCACATCAGAAGTCAATAACAACAGAACAGTTGAAGAACATTGGCAACATATAAAAGGCGCCATAACATAAGCAAATACGTCAGTACTAGGTTATAAAATAAGACAGCGTAATCATAACTGGTGGGATACAGAGTGTGATGCACTAAATAAAATTAAGAACGACCTGAGAAAGAAGATGCTGCAGCGCAGTACAAGAGGAAATACGGAAGCATACAAGGAAGCGAGAAGAAACTTTAACAGAGCATGCAGACATAAAAAACAGCAAGGGCTTGAATGCGAGATCCTAGAGATAGAAGATGACTGCAGAAATATGAATGTTAGAGAAATGTATAGAAAAATTAGAAAAATGAAAAGCGGTTTCCAGCCAAGAATGCAATGCATTAATGATGAAAACGACACGATGTTACACGGAAAGGAGCAAGTTTTAGACAGATGGAGACAGTATTTCAACCACGTGCTTAGCAACGATTCTCAAGAAAATATCAACGCAGAAGAACTATATGACAACACTATTGTAGAGGTCCCCACAGCAGATGAAGTAGAATCCTTTAAATATGGTGGAGAAGAACTCCTAAATAGCCTAACAGACCTCATTAAAAAGATATGGAGCGCAGAGCAAATGCCTGAACAATGGAAAATCGCGGTAGTTATACCTATTCACAAGAAAGGAAATAAATTGCAGTGCAGTAACTATAGGGGAATATCTCTGCTAAATACGGCGTAAAAGTTAACTACAGCATTAATCGCTGAAAGAATTAAATGTTACTCAGAGACTATAATCGGCGACTATCAGGCAGGTTTCAGGCAGAATAGATCCACAATTGACCATATTTTCTGTCCCAGATAAATATTCGAAAAATGTGCAGAATTTGGGTTGAATACAAGTCATATATTTGTTGATTATAAACAAGCGTTTGACCGTTTAAACAGGCAATTTATTTGGAATTCAATGAAAAATTTAGGCATACCATGCAAACTAATTCGGTTAGCGAAAATGGCAACAAATGGAAGCCAAAATGTGATACGAATTCAAAATGAACTCTCGCAAATTTTTGAAACAAGCTCTGGAGTGAGGCAAGGTGATAGCCTAAGCACAGAACTCTTTATCCTCACGGTTGAACAAATAGTAAGGAACGCCGAACTACGAACCTCTGATCCGATATGGGGCAATACTAGGCAACTTCTCGCTTATGCGGATGACAAGGATATTATCGGCAGATCAGTAATATCTATGAAAGAAGCCTTTGTCAAATTAGAAAAAGAAGCAAAAAAAGGAGGATTGCGAGTAAATGAAAATAAAACAAAAGTTCTTCTAGCTGGGAACCCACACTGGGCTCGGCGCTTTGGACAAAACATAACTATAGCCGAGTATAACTTTGAAGTTATCGACCAATTTAAATATCTTGGTTCGTACATCAACTCAACGAACGACTGCCTAAGTGATATTAGAGAAAGAATTAAATCTGCGAACTCGACATTTTTCTCGCTTTCAACGTTCCTCAAGTCACGCCTTCTCAACAGAAACCTTAAGCTCCGGATATATAAAACAATGATCCGACCAATACTAACTTACGGATGTGAGACGTGGACTCTGAGGAAATCAGATCTAGGCCTCCTAGAAAGGACAGAGAGAAAATTTTTACGAAGAATTCTTGGTCCGATAAGGATGGATCCTAACAATTACCGCGTCCGCACCAACGAAGAGCTACGGGAGATATTCAACGACACAAGTCTAGCTTCCTATGTCAAGTCACAAAGACTTAGGTGGGCCGGACATGTTGCGAGAACGCGCAACCCAATTCTGAAAAAAATATGCTTCAATCAACCAGATGGAAGAAGAGTAGTCCTTAACTGGGAGGAAGCTGCAAAGGATAGAGACTGTTGGAGAGATATTGTTCGAAAGGCCAAAGCTGAACTATAGCTGTAGCGCCATAAGTCATAAGTGTCATAACCTTGCGGAACACCAGCCGAAATGGATTTTTTGTTGGACTCGAAACCATTCAGAGAAACATAAAAGAATCTGTCCGAGAGAAAACTTAAGATGAGTTTAGTTAGATAGAGAGGAGTTTTACACTAGTTTGAGTTTTTAGGACTAGTTTGTATAATAGGCCATTATGCCAAACAGTATCAAACGTAGCTTCGACATCAAGTGTTACCATGCCAATAGATCTCTTCTGAGCCAAATTTTCTTTAATAAAATTTGCAATTATATCAGAGGGTGGATACAGCTCAGGGAAGGTCTAAAACCGAATTGAACTTTAGGTAAGATGTTGTTTTCTGCCAGATGATGAATAAATCTGGTTTTAATGAGACGTTCAAAAATTTTTGAAAAGCCACAAAGTAGGCTAATTGGCCGATAGCTTGTAGGACAGTCAGGTGGTTTTCCATATTTTGCAATCGGAATGTTTTTGGCTATTTTCCATTCTAATGGAAAGTAGCACAATTTCATGCAGTTGTTGAATAAAACCGATAAGAAATGTAATGCATTTTTAGGCAAGTTTTTTAAGCAAATATTTGGAGTTTTATCAATCCCCGGCGATTTATTGTTTTTAAGCGACTTAATAACGTCTCGACACTTTCATGATCGACAAGTTCATTGAGAGTGTTTTGTACAGAAGTAGAAGTGGACGAATCAGAGAAAGACTCGGTGATGTGATGTTTTGATTCGAATACATCAGCAAGGATATTTGCTTTTTCCAGACCAGTAGAAAAACGTTTGTTATTAAGAGTAAAGCTACGAATAAATGGCTTTTTATTTTTAATAACCTTTGTTAGTTTCCAAAAGGGCTTCGAGCTATTATCTAAGTTATTATTATTATCTTACGTTACTATGGAGAAATAATTTATGGCGTATTTCTCTGTTAAGATAATACACTCTTGCTTTAAAAATGGGTAGTCTTGATCTAACCCACCGCCTTTGAGCAATGTTTCGGTCTGAGACGAGCTTAGTGATGTGAGCAGGAAATTTAATGACAGATTGTTTGCAATGCTTTTTAGATACGCACTCATGAATAAACTCAGTTATATCAAGCTTAAGACAGTAAGCCATCATGTCTACCCACTCACGATTTAAATGTTGATCTGAAATGACATCAATTCTTCTTTGGATTTTATATTTTAGTGAGTATTTGAATGCCTTCCAGTTTGCTTTGGAATACTGTAAGTAAAGTTTTTCTTGGAGATGCAAATTTTTTTTTGTAAATTTACATGTAACTGGGAGGTGGTCCGAAGAAAGATCAGTATATACGATAGGTTCTGAAATATTATTTGGTGAATGTGAGAGGAATAAATCCAGAGTGGATGGTTCGCTTTTATAATTAGTCGGCAAATTTATTTTCAATTTTTCGCACACTGTTGTAAGCACTTAGGCTGTAGTCATTATGAAAGTTATATGGTAGGGTTTATTATAATCAGAATGTCCGACATGTTCAATATAATTTATAGGCAAATTTTCTTATATCTATGTGGTTTTTTTTCATAAATTGCGATTAGTTACTGAAATCGAATGAATTTTCAAGTTTTTTTTTATCGTTGTAATTCAATAAAATACTTATATTATATAAAAAACGAATAATTACTATACTACACTACTGTTAAATTGGTCGTGCTTTTACCTCGCTCCGGTTACTTTATATTTTTTTTACAATTAAACCTACAAATTTTAACAAATCTTTGTTCCCAAGCGAATAATAACTTAGTGGCCCAATTAAATGAAGTGATATACTTGATATAACCGCAACAGTGTTAATTTAATTGCTAAAACATTTTACCTAAATTCTATACAGTGCATTTTGTTGTTGCTGCTCAATATTTGTTTGCATTTTAAGCTCTGCCTTGCCGCTCAGCTCCGTTCTTGTTGTTGTTGCTTGTTACTCAGTGCGGGCTTATTTCGTGCGTCGCTTTGCATTTCTCCTTTGTGCTGCGCTTTGCTTTGAGCATACGTATTTGTTATTGCTAAATAACTGCTGTGTTTTATAAGCTTTGGGACGCTTATACACCGTCAGTCCAGCTGCTAATTCTTTGTTATTTTTGATCTACGCATTTGTATATAAAATCATGTGTGACACTAAGATTTGCTGCTATCCTGCATGCAAATGGAGTGGTATTCAGACGGAGACCTACGTTTCATGCTGGATGTGTGACAATATGGCACACCTTAAATGTGCAGGTCTTACCGGCCGTGTACATGATTTTATACGCGAAAGCAAAGGTCTTAATTGGACCTGCTTTTCCTGCCGCGCTGCAGAAATCGAAATGAAGGCTTTTATGCGGCAAACTAGGCTCGGATTCAATGATCTGTATAAGGATTTTCGATCATTGCAGGATAAGTTTTCTTCTATTGCAAGTATGTTTGCCAATCTACAGCTAATGAGAGTTTCTCCTAAGCGTAAAAAGGCAAACTTACTTGCCACTGAGCCTTGTCTAATTGTATCTTCCAACTCAGCAGGGTTGGATTCGCCCAAAACTCCCAATCCGACGCAATTGATATCGTTTGCAACTCCGGTTCCAGTTTCGCCCGCCGTTGCTGAGGATTCGACTGATGTCGTTGCTGTCGATTCTGGTGAAATCTTACCCGTTTCTGCCCTGAAAGATAACAACATAGCTAGCCCTGCTGCGATTTCTATCGCAGTCCCTGTGGAGGGTATTATGACTGAAACATCTACCTCGGCCACTGTTCTGAGTGTTGTACCTGTTACTGTTGCTCCGTCTGTTGTGAGTAACTTTTCTACTTCGGAGCCTTCACTCCCACTTATTGGCGTTGCCCCTAGAAGATCAGTGTTCGTCTCCAGACTAATGCCCTCTACCTCTGAAGACGTTATCAAGCAGTTTATTTGCGAGAAGCTTAACATAACTTCTCCAAATGATATCGAAGTAATTAAATTTAATTTTAAGTATAAGCGTGATATTTCTTCTTTTAAAATTAGCGTTCCTGATTCTATCTTTACTTCTATACTTAATCCTTCTTTTTGGCCTACTCATACTATAGTGCATGAGTTTACTAAAAAACCTAAAAACACTTTAGCCTCCAAAGTTGCATCGTCCGTTTCCGTAGTTAACTCTATTCCAAAAAACTAATTACTAACCTTATCATTCATTATCAGAATGTACGAGGTCTTCTTTCTAAGCTTAGTAGACTTTTTGCCAATAGCGTAGACTTTGATTCGCATGTTATTGCCTTTTCTGAAACGTGGCTTAATTCGTCTGTCTCTGATTTTGAAATTCCTTCATAACTTATAGACTTGACCGGCCGTCCGGTCGTGGTGGTGGTGTTCTCATTGCTGTAAAATCCGACCTAGAATCGCATTTACTATCTCTTAATTTTCCCTCAGGAATAGAGTTTATTGCAGTAAAAGTGTTTACCAAAAATTTTTTTACTTATTTTACTTGCTCCTATATTCCCCCATGCTCCGACATAAGCATATATATGAACCATCTTTCTGCTATTCGTATGGTGGCTGATTCTATTGGTATTAGAGATCAACTAGTTGTTTAAGGTGACTTCAATCTTCCCACCTTGTCCTGGACTCGCTCGGTTGATTCTAATTCTCTTTTTTCTTCTGATCAGCATGACTTTATAACTGGATTAATTGATATCTCTTTGAGCCAAATTAATTTCATTCATAATTGCTCTAATAGAATGCTTGATCTTGTATTCGTAAGTGATTCTTCGGTATTCGAAATTTCAAGAGTTTGTCCGATTTCCTTACCTGAGGATCCGTATCATCCGACCTTGCAAATCACACTAACACTTAATGTTTGCAATAGTGGTTTGCCCCATGCTCGTGCTCCTCGGTATCGGTGCTTTCGCAAGGCTAATTTTTTTTGGTCTAAACCAATTTTTGGCTGATGTTAACTGGTCCTCTCTGTTGTCTGCTGAGAACTTTGAGCTATCCATTAATAATTTCTATCGGATATTGTACGCCGCTTTTGATCTCTTTGTTCCCTACTCTGTTCTGAGTCCTTCCTCTAAACCGCCTTGGTTTACGCCAAGTCTATCTAATTTAAAAAATCGTAAGTCTTCGTCTTATAAAAGATTTAAGAAAAGTGGTTCTACAGTCGACTTCTATAAGTTTTCTATCTTACGCAGCAAGTTTATTCTTCTTAATAGAACATGCTACAATAATTATCTAGCCCGTTGTAGGCTCAACGTCCGTAGTGATCCTAAGAAATTTTTCTCATTTGTTAATTCTAAACGGAAGTCTTCCCTTTTTCCTGCATCGCTACACTATAATAATGCATGTTCTTCTAAAAACTCTGAAATCGCGGACTTGTTCGCGAACTTCTTTCAAACTACCTACTCTGTCAATCCTAATAGCATTACCCTCAACTATCCTTTTAATCTTCCTAGCTCAAACCTTATTGCTATTCCACAAATCTTAGAATCCGACGTTTTACAATCTCTTATGTCCATAAAATCTTCCTTCTCTCCTGGCCCTGATGCTATTCCTAGTTGTGTTCTAAAGCATTGTGCCGGCTCCCTTTCCACGCCGCTATCCGTTCTTTTCCGCACATCCTTAAAATTGTCATATCTTCCAGCCATCTGGAATGAATCGTTCATTATCCCTTTTCATAAAAAAGGTTCCAAGTCAAATATTGAGAACTACCGTGGTATTGCCAAGCTTTCATCAATTCCAAAAGTTTCTGAAAGGATTGTCACTTCACAATTGCAACACCACTGTCGTTCTTTAATATCCGACTCCCAAAACGGGTTTGTAAAACGTCGGTCCACCACTACAAACCTTTTAGAACTTTCTTCTCTTATTAACAATGGTTTTATTAGCAAAATGCAAACTGATGTCATTTATACTGACTTTAGTAAGGCATTTGACTCAGTAAACCATAGCCTTCTTCTAGTTAAACTGTCTCGCTTAGGATTTCCGCCTTGTCTTTTAAAGTGGATCTCATCCTATTTAACTAATCGTGTGCAGAAGGTAGTTTTTAAAGGCTGCGAATCTAAAGTAATTAATGTCACGTCAGGGGTACCCCAAGGCAGTCATCTAGGTCCCCTACTTTTTATCTTATTCATTAATGATCTTCCACAAGTTATCCGGTCTTCTCGCATTCTTTTGTATGCGGATGATGTAAAACTTTGTTTGTCCTACTCCCACAATGATATTAATATGTATTCACATCTTCAGCACGATTTCGATACCATGCAATATTGGTGTAATGTCAACCAACTTTTTCTAAACAAGACGAAATGTAAAATTATGACATTTTACCGTTCTGTTCCTCATTTGGCTGCTTACTCTATAGACTCCTCTACCTTGGATCGTATCCGGAGTGTTTTAGACCTTGGCATACTGTTTGACCATAAACTCAAATTTAACGATCATATTTGCAATATTGTAAATAAAGCTAGAGGTGTTCTTGCTTTTATTAAGCGTTGGTCTAAAGAGTTTAACGATCCTTACACAACCAAACTTCTTTACATTTCTCTCGTCCGTCCAATTTTGGAATATTGTTCCTGCATTTGGAGCCCTCAATACCACCTTTATCAGGACAGGATTGAGTCTGTTCAAAAGCAATTCCTCCTTTTCGCACTTCGCGGCTTAAATTGGGATCCACTTATCCGGCTGCCTCCATATTCCGACAGACTTCGCCTTATAAAGCTGCCCTCCTTAAAAAACCGTAGAACATGCCACGGTGTACTCTTCTTGCATAAGTTATTACTCGGCCTTATTGACTCTACTGAACTTCTTAATAAAGTTAATTTTGTTGTACCTGCCAGAGTAACTCGTAATTTTCGTCTCTTAGCCTTGCAACTTTGTAGATCAAATTTTGCTCTGCATGATCCTTTCCGAGTTCTATTCTCTAATTACAATAGCCTTTTTAATTTCCTCTCTTTTGAACGGTCTATTCCATCTATCACGTGCTCTATCCTAAGTCATCTTGACTTGCCTCTTCGAGCATCCATGACCAATCCTGTATTATGAGGCACTTGTTTCGTCATTGATGCTCTTTTGGCTTTTTTTTTTATATATTTAATGTTTAAATTTTATTTGAACTTCCTTTTTCCACTTGGTTATTGTAAATCCAAGTCTCTGGCCAGTTTTTGACGTGAGTCGGTGCATATCGCTAAAAAGTTCACCCACCGGGCTGGCGACGCGGATTAGTTTATATCTATCTATTTTCCTCGTTTAATTTTAAATATTTCATTTAAACTTTTCTTATAATTTAAGGCCAACTGCACTTTGTTGTACCCCATTTAAATCAATAAATCAATAAATCAATAAAAGTAAGGGAAGTTGTCCGTTTGTGGGCACAGTTAGAAATTTCAGGCATAACTTTTGACCATATGAAGAAAAAAACAAAAAATATGCTTATCAATGGAAAGCTAGAGACATTAGATAACTACTGGAAACAAAAATTGATTTGATTCCATCAAAAGGAAATTTACTTTTATGGAGTAGTTTTTTACGAAAAAAATTTTGTAAGCCGGTTGTGGGCACTCTTGAAAAATCCCCTTCAAATCGAAAAACAAGGAGTAAAACGCCACTAATGAAATGAAAATGATATTAAAAATAAAAATAAGTTATTTATCGTCCGCATCAGTATCGCAATGCTTGCAAATGTAGTAGCCGATGGAGTTTTGGGCGGCCATCCGAATGGGCAACAATTTTTTACTCATGATGCAAAAATCGCGATCCTCTTCTCCATCATCAACATCTGATGATGATGGAGCCTGCTTTGCCTTGGCGCGGTTTAACTGACGGTCTTACAGGTGTTGCTGAAGCTGCTCGATTAGGGGATTGTTTGGCTGGTTTCGCCTTAGCTTCTTGGTTGACTGCTCCTTTTGCAACTTTGTCTTTCAATTCTGAGAATGCTTTGCATGGGTTTTCGGCCACGGTTTGAAGTCTTCCGTGGCTTAGCTCATTGCAAAGGACCTATTGCATTTAAATTCTAGAGGCTTCTCATCAAGGTAGCTCCGAATGTTGATGGCATTGGTGTGATGACCTCTTTCTCAACATGCCCATCATCTGAATCAAGCATCATAATTCGGAATGGATGGTACACTTTGGGTACATTTATGGCTTAGACCCAACAAAAAACAAATTCGACTTTCGGATACCCTGTACCACCACACTGCATTTAAGTCCGGCATATTGCTTAAGAACTATAAAAGATATTTTATTTGCCACAAATGCTGCCATAATATTACAGCATCTCATGTATGTATTCAAACTGGCAAAATTTCTTTGAAAAGCATCATTATCAGAACCCTTACCTTTCGTCTTACTGAAATGATTACAGTCTAGTTTGCTCATCTATCAAAAAAAGTTTCGAAAACTACAATCGGTTTTTTTCCTTCTTAGCCCGCTACCATTTTCGTTTGGTTCTCAATATAGAAACTGGCTTCATTTTATGCCTCAATTTTTATGGAAAAGTTGCCACAAATGGGTTAAAATTAATTTTTGGAGAACTGCCTTGCTACCGTGGCCTGTGGAAACACTCTCAAACCCGACGACAGCCAAACTTATCACCATAAAAAATTTCCTCAAAAATAAAGGATATAACAGCTAATGCTCTTAAATTTGTAGTAGGTTATGAATTTATTATAAAACTTTTTGTTGGAACCCATATAAAATCACCAAATATATTGGATTTACTGCATAAATATACATTACACTCACATTTTTGCAACAATCCACTTTAATTTATTGAACTTTAAACACAATCAAAAACTAGATCACTTTTGATTTTCACACATAAAAAGATGGCGTATGTTAAAGACGGGCGCGGACGACTTTGGGATACCCTGTACCACTCTATAGCGATCAAATCTGGTATATTGCTTAAAAACTACAAATGAAATTTGTTTAAAAAACTATAAAAACTTCGGGTTGCCAAATTTGGTTACGATATCTTTATAAACAAATGAATTATTCATCTAAGACATTTTGTTTTTTTTTTAGTGGTCCTCTGAAACACCCCTATGGGTGCCCTATCATATAACCCCGATATCAAAATATTAAAATAAAAAATGTCTCCCATGACATAATAAGTCACCCTGATTATACATTAGGTAACTTTAGGGGGTCTCCGGCTTCTCCTTCCGTATGTTACATTCATTTTCAGCTTGCACAAACTTAATATACCCTTTGTTCCATAAGGTACAGACAGTGGCGGATCCACGAGGGGTGGGGGTCCGGGTCCGAACTCCCCAAAGTGGGAAAAACGAGTTGAAAGTGTTTCGCGAGCTCTGTTATATGTATATGTACCTATATACACTTCGAAGTGCAGAACCCCCCCAAGACCATATCCTGGATCCGCACCTGGGTACAGGGTACAAGAATGTGATCGACTGTAGCTGCAAAGTATATACGTCGTTTTCTTCGACATCAGCACTAAAGCATGGTGCAAACAACAATTTAAAGATCAGCTCCATCTCCTCAGGTTCAAAAGTTCTACAGGCGCGCCCTTTCCCTATTTATTATGGGCATTTCCACAGAAATGTCAACCAGGACCGAAAAATTAAATTTGAAAAAACTATTGATTTTTTTTTAACTTTCAGCCGTGCTGCGGAAACCGAATCCGAATATTTTATGTGCTTTAAAACCACATGATTTGTTGCAGGTGGAATTAAAACGAATCGCCAAAAAAGGATTAAAAAAGCACGCATCTTATATTGAAATCATTTTTTTAAATATTCTTTGATATTTTAACATGCTTTTATTAGCTTCACCTGTATGTATGTATGTAGCAAAATCTTTCAGCTTCATTATCACCTATTTCAAGAAGTCTGATCATATTAAAAATTTGCACATTTTTTTATTATAATTGAATTATTTTATTAACAATTTAATTTCAAATTTAATCTTTTTCCAAATTAATTAGTCGTAATTGATTGTCGAAATTTTCTATTGCTGCAATACAAACTCTTGATACATCAAAATTATTTTCTACTTTTTAGTTCGGTTTACTATTAAAGCGTGTTCTTTTAGTTTTTTTAAACTATAATTTTTTTTTAGATTCTATTTATGATAGCTTTAAGTTGAATATTTATTGACAATTATTTTTAATTATTTTTTTTCTGACTCAACCCAAAAATTAGCATGCACAGCCAGTGCATGGCCGAAAATTTCCCTTGTAACAAAAATAGCTAAGTCGTGTTTAATTTCAATTAATATTGTTGCTAAAGTAATACTATTATTGTGTTATTTTATTTAATATTCAAAATAAGAAAGAACTAGCAATATTTTAATGAAAATTAAATATAAACATGTACTTATAGAAAGCCATGTCAACTGTTTTGTATCAAACGAAAAAAATTTGGCGCCAACAAACACAATTAAGTACAAATTTAATCAAAAGAATTTTAAGCTAAAAAATATTTATTGCAGGGGAAAACACAAAAGCAGCGTGTAGGACATAATTCTTCCATAATTTTACGCCTTCTTTTAGCTTTAAAACTAATTGAGAAAATAAATGAAATTTTTGCAATGTTTACAAATTTTGAACAAAAGGCAGTCAGCTGGTTACACCACAGCATATGTAAATTTATCGGAAAAAATGAGGGAAATTTACACATTAAAAGTAAGGAAGTAAAGTAAAATTGTTCGGTTTGGATTTCTCGGTTTCCGGAGCACGGCTGATTATATTTGAAAAATGTCCAATATTTAAAAAAATAATCTTTTTACGGCTTTTCTGTCTTATTATTGTATAAAAATTTGTTTGAAAGCAGAAGATATTGATTTCTCGCTTTTGTTTACATTTAGAGAGGCATGCTCTTAAAGATTGTAAGGCTGTTTAATAACGGTTTACGTTTCTCTTATCACCGATTATCGGTTAATTTTTTATTTAATATTCCTCGATTTTTGAATGTCGCGTATTTGTTCAAAAACTATCATTTGTTATCCGTGCTTGGTGGTCGGTGTAAGCAAGTGAACGCAAATTTAAATTTAAATCAAGTTAAGAGACCCAAACTAAAAAAAAAAAGTATAGTGTGTAAAAAGGCTATATGATACAGCCAACCGATTTCGATTGAATTTGGTACAGTTATTGGGAGCCCCAAAAAACGTTTGTTTGACCGATCGGTCCTATGGAAGCTATATGGTATAGTCAACTGATTTTGATCAATTTCGGTACAGTGCTTGGGAGCTTTGGAACGCTAAATTTGGCGTTTGTTACATAAATTTTTTGCTTGCACAAACTTACCATACCCTTTGTAGCAAAAGTACAGGGTATAAATTTGTCGCGTACTGAAGGTTGTAATAGAATGGTGTAATGGTTTTAATCCTGCATCCAAAAAAAATAATGATGCAGCTGTCCAGGAAGTCGTCTTGCGGGATTTTCTAGTTACGACTAGCAAGCAGCCTGCGGGGGGGTTCTTTGACTCCTTCTGACGGACATCCAAACTATGCACAAATAAAAATAAAATCCCTAATGCCAAGTAAAGGGGAAGAAAGACCACAATTTAACTCCTAATGGAAAAGTAAAGAAAAGAAATAACTAATATTACCAATAAACTTCAGGGAGCTATGCAGATGGTACCACAGCTCTCGCTCTATACCCACCCTACCATGATTTTCCACGCGAAAAGTTTTTTACGGAAAATCCCAATATTTTCAATCACTTCATTCCAAGACTACATTACTTTCAGGGAGAAAGATATTTATTTACAAATCCATAATTAAATCTTGTCTAAAATAATTCAAAGCATAACGTAATTTTAAAAAAAAAAAAATCAAAAACGTACCATATCATAATAAAAGATATGTAGAGGGCTGTTACATAATAAGCATAACATGATAAATAAAAAAAATAATATTTATATAAACA
Source organism: Chymomyza fuscimana (assembly GCA_949987675.1). Classification (NCBI taxonomy): domain Eukaryota; kingdom Metazoa; phylum Arthropoda; class Insecta; order Diptera; family Drosophilidae; genus Chymomyza; species Chymomyza fuscimana. The sequence continues at coordinate 63,201,383 of OX465089.1, read as the reverse complement.
TAATATAATATAATAAAATAATGATACTAATCAAAAACGCATAATAAGTTTATCTTTTAATATAAAGCAAAATATAGTTGTGAATATATCATAATTTGAAGCATTTAAGTTAATATAGTTTGGCAGCAGGCCCTAAGAATATGGTTGTTCAAAAACCAAAATTATAAAGCAGCTGATTAAGAACATATGAAATGAATTTAATTGATATACGATCAAGAAGAGAACTTGCTCAAAACAGAATCAAGGGTTAGGGTATAGGAGGGTATGTACGACCATATCAAAAGGTGTGGTAAAAAAAAAATTTAACAAATTCACTTCACACATTTTGATATGAGTATAAATTGGTTTACTTTAATATAATGTCAATCACATAAATTTAAGCATGACCATTTACTTCACTCACCCATCTGCAGATCCTCCGAAGGCCTTCGTAGAGTATGCGATGATCGACGTGATGCTGTTTAAAGTTTAAGTTGTTATGTTATGTGGTTATGCGTAATGATTGACTTTTGAAAAGGCATAAAAAAAAGGCATAAATATAAAAGCTTTAGCAGAAAAGGCAATTAAATTAATACATTGGCCAATTGATTTGGCTTAAAACATGCTAATGCCTGATGAAGAAAACGTATTCAAATTTTTGATTGAATGAGAATATGCACTTTGAATTAATTAAGTAATTAAAAGTAATAATTAAATGAAGATGTAATAAAAAAAAAACAAATGATCAAATGCCTCACGTTACTTAATACACAAAGCCAATGCACTTTATATATGTATATATGTTATTTGATTATGTTTTTGGTGCTTTTGCTTTTTGCGGCCACGATGTTGAAGGGACGGCCATTATGTAATCCAGAGGGCAAAGGTACAAATATCACCATCGGTATATGCACAACTTCGCATAATTTTTCCCGACACATAGGGGCTGGATGCATATGATCCGGACACTTTTAAGCACAAATAGGCACATTTTGGCAATAATAACAATGCTCAGATGGTTTGGCGTGCGTAGCTCCAAATTAACAAGAACATTCCGTCGCGCACGCGGTTTTCGACTGCGGAACAAAGCTCAGCTGAGCCGCTGCGCATGCGCTGCGCTGCGCTCGCTTATCAGAGGCGCTGAAATCTTTTGATTGCAGGTGTTGGTATTAAATGTATGTTGCTCTGCTTTTGCCAATTCTGCCGCCTCCACTGTTCTTATTGCCTATGTCTTGTATTGTGCAGAGCCATATGTGTATAGTGCTGGGTATTGAAATAGGGAAATTAATTAATTTGCCACGCTTTATTAAAGCAATTTTTACCTTTTTAAAATAAATGCAAACAAACATGCGATATGCAATGATACTCAAACTAGGCCTTGAGTTTATTAAAGATGGTCAATATATTGAGGAGTGGTCACCTAAATTAGGTTATATGTAATTTATATAAAATTAAAAGAACTTGCAAGAACTCACTCCAAAAAAATATATTCGCTCCAACAATGCTTCAGTGGTTCAGCATCATTAATTAATAATCTTTTGGCCAAATTAACGGCGATGGCAAAGATAAAGACCGATTTTAATAAGCTGAACTCGCGGACTAAGCATATATAAGTATTATATCTATATATACACAAAGTTAATTGCGGAGCGGCACATCCGATCAGTTCGCTGGTCAATGCAAAAGAACTTTACAGGAAGTGCAAAGATAGTACGAAGACTAATTACAGCTATAGCTGTAATAGCAAATAATTGTCAAATATGACAGTGTCCTAGGGTTGACTTATTCATAGGTAAAAAGCTTCGTTACCTTGGTTTGTGTCTTAGCTAAGTTATATGTTAAATATAACTAGCGAATAACAGTGAGGCCAATGATCGAAGAGTGACTTAACTAAGCAAATTAACCAAAAACTAATTAATAAAAATTAGAAAAACTAAACTGAATATATACAAATAGATATTAAAAATAAAAATGGTATACAAAATATTTTGGAGGCAGTAATTGTTCATTACAAGGTCTAGTGTTTTTACGTAATAAATTTTAAAAGAAAGCTTTCAAATGAATCGCTTTTTAATATTCTCATTTCGGAGATTTTTAAATTTTTGCTGATGAAGCCAAAAACGACTTCTGTTTTTGCCGCGTACTAAATCGCACGATTTTTGCCGATATATTGGAAACGTCAAATAAAAAGATCCTACCTTTTGCACTAGGTATAGTGCTATAAAAGCGCTATCAAAAAATGTGGACATGAAAAAAAAATTTTTTGCTTTCATAAATTTTTTGAACTTTAAAGGCGTACGAATGTCGCTTACGCGATCCAGGAAATGCTGTAAATACATTTTTTTTTTGAAAAAAATATTTTTTTGTTTTTATTACAGTGTTTGCTCTCATTTTGATTTAAAAATGCGAAAGTAACACTTTCTGAGTTGAATGAAAAAAAAAATATAGTTAGACTTCAAGACTACGCCTTCCTAGATAAATATCAAGCATCTGAAGACATTCTACGTAAAAAAAGTCAAAATCTTATTTCTTTTTAAATAAATAATCCATAAGCTTCAAAAAGAATTAAATGAGTCAAATTGCGTACTCTTCCGGAGATAATAATAGTAGTCTCTTTTGAAAAAAGTTTATTTGTAAAAGATTTGACGAGGTGAAAATTGGCTATGATCGCTTCAAGTATTTTTACCCATAAGAGTGATTGTCGTTAATTAAGTCTTCATAATTATGAATATAAATATAAAAAAAATTTTTTTTTACTTTCTTTAACACTTTAATATAAAAATATTTTTTTTGCGATTTCATTGTTGTCTTTGAATTTGTTTAGTAGTCATCTTGAATTTATATTTTATTTAAATATTTATTATTAAGTTATTTTTTATTGCCCTGTTATGAGCACAAGACCATAACTCACTGCCAAATTCTGAGAAAATAATGCAATCTAAGTCGTATTTAAATTAATTTTTCTATTGCCAGCTTACTTGGATCAAATTCCAACTACCTACGGAGTTTTTTTATTTTTAAATATAAGCAATCCCTAAGACTTTTTGACATAATGTATCTAGCAGCATATTGAAGGGGTGAAAAAAGAGAAATATCAGTGCCAAATTATGTGGCAACAGTTGTGAGGCGACACAACAATAGACAAGTTAAGCTGCCAAACATAAGAACACACACAGAACCCCCTCCGCAAACGCCCTCCCGCATGTCATTGAAGTTGTATTATGTTGCAGCAGTGTGTGGAAAAGAAACATATCTGATACTGAGATCGACTGGGATTGTTCCTAAATGGTTCTGGCACCTTACCTACAACGAAAAAATAATAATGTAAAAAAACATGTGAGTTGGCAGTACTCTTTAATTCGACGAGCGTTGAAGCAAGTGCTGAAAATTATTTAATAATAATTATATAGTTATATTTTTGCGCTACATTTTTCCAAAAACATATTTACCGAAAGGTTGTTACAGTGTAGTATATACTAAGCAAGAGGGATTCCTTGTTAAATTAGTTTAGAACAGACTTAAAAAATCCATGCAAGTGCCTTCGGTTACAATGTGTCTTTGCACAATTTTTAAAGATCATCCGTATTTGGCGGTAAATAGTGAAAACTCTTAGTGGTTTAGGGGGCGGTATTAGCAATAATTTAAAGATATTTGATATTATAAGGAAAAAATATATTTTTTTAAGGGGATGCTGTTTAACCCTCGTGCTGTTTCTGATTGGCTTTTCCATTACTTTATTAGCTTATATAATGTAATAAAATTAAATGTAATCTTTCTTTTGATTTTAAATGCTGTAAAACGCTTTTTGTGTTGTTTAACTCCATAATAATAATTTTAACTTATTACTATTAAGGTACTCCCCTTTACAAGAAATGATTCTATAGCATATACAGATTTATTTCCTCTAAAAAGAAACATAAGTATTTTTCACTTAAAAATGGTCATCGCTAACTTGTTGTATTATTTTATTATTTCATTTTTTTAGTGCGTTGTTTAAACTATTACCCTCATTATTAGCTATTTATAACAACAAAGTTAAAAGTGCTAACACTAAAAATAACATAAATACCAAAAAGGCATTGAAAAAATTACCAATATATAATTATAAAGATTAAAAATTAAGTCTGCTTAAATAAATTACGCAAAATAATGCGATTTGCAAATATAAATTTACGCGTTAAAGTACCATAAATTAAAATGCTTTAAAGTGTTAATGGCCCGAGTAAAAACGAGTAAGAGAAAATGACCATGCAGCGGGCATCTAGAGGCGACAACTGACCGCGATATCCGCAACTATCCACACCAAAAGCCATGATTGATAACATCTCAAAATAAATACACACACAAAGACATATAGACGCATACACACGAAAAATGGCGGCAACACACGCGAGAGCACACGTGGCATCCATGTGGTATACTTTACGCAACCAAAACGTTGGTAAAAACTGACGCTGCAATGCCAGCGACAGTAACAACAATAACAATAAACAAAAAATGGTATACTGGCGAAGCACTATCCGACTGTGGAATACCCTTGATTATTTAGAATAGTTGAGAATGTATTCCCAATTAGTTGACTTTTCAAATAGATTTTGGACGAGGAAGGGCTGAGTCTAATGGTGCACTTCGAACACAGATCTCATCATGATTTGACAAACCTCAACAGCGCACCTTCGGATAAAATTTTGTGTCCCGTCCTGTTCCGTGATCGCCACTACTCCTCCTTTTGCCTGTTACATACACAGCACAAATCTGAAATACTCTTAATCCCATTGGGCACAGGGTATAAACGTGGCGCCACCATTGCAACTGGCAGTTGCATGTTGTAGTTGCTGTTGTTGTTGTTGTTGCTTTTGGCCTTTATCGGGACGCACTTAAAACTGCACACGGCAATATGTCAGCGAATGGCCGCGCATTCTGTACCAGCTGCAGCTAAACCCTGTATATCAGGGTGTCACAGTTTGCGTTTTTGGCACCTTCTGGCACATGTAGCCGCTAGCATAAGTGCTGTAAATATTATATACTTACTCTATATTAAATGCATATGTGGGATAGGGCCTTTGCGTTTTCGGAACGCCAAATAAAAGGAAACAATTATTGCGATACTTAGAGTTTTTGTACTCTTTAGGAAAATATTTGATTGGGTGAAAAGCTTTATTCTATTGATCCAGAACAGGGATGTCCAAACACTGCTTATGGAAGAGCAAAAACCAATACATATAAAGAAAAACACTAACACATTTAAAGTAAACAGTTATTACGGTTTATTGAGTGCACTGTAAGAAATTGTATGTGCATTAGGGTGGCCATTTTTGCAACATCTCACGATTTTACTAACGCCACCCCCTAAAAAGTTTCCTTTTTACCTGCATATAGCGCCTGTAAAATTTAAAAACGATCCGAATGTATTTGATGGGTCCGGCAATAGGTCAAAGGTCATAAAAAAGTTTCATATGAATGCATAAATAGCGACCAAATCGTAAGTTTGACAAAAACATGTTCCAAATAAAATCAATGGGTAATTCAATTATCTACAGTCGAGAAAAAAAATTATCGAAATCAGTTCAGTATAACCAGAGATACTTACTGTTAAGTAAAGGCACTTTTTTTTTTTTTAATTTCGAAAAATGGTTTTTTCAAAATATCTCGAAGCCCGTTTCATGAAAAAAAATTTTGACTGCATTTTCGGTTTTAGCATGTCATTTTACTACAGAAACGATTCAAAAATGTTAAGGATACCAACATTTTTTTTATTTGTAAACTGGTGTAATTAGTCAATTTAATCAATTTTAGAACTTACGAAATTTATTTAGGCCGACTCTATATTTTTTTAAAATTATGTTTTGATAGATATGACACCTTTTAAACCATAATTTGTCTGATTGGTAATAAGATATTAAAGTTTATGTAGAACAATACAGTCAAAAACGGAAAAAGTGCAAGTTATGACCTTTGACCTATTGCCGGACCCATCAAATACATTCGGATCGTTTTTAAATTTTACAGGCGCTATATGCAGGTAAAAAGGAAACTTTTTAGGGGGTGGCGTTATTGATATCGACGGTTTAAAAATCCTCCATACCAGCGGCGGCCACTCTAATGTGCATTCTTATAAGAGTGGTAAAAAATAATAAAAAAAAATTAATGGTACATATGTATACTTATAAAGAACTTAAAAATTGTTCAATATCAATATTTATTTTAGTTAATGATAGTTTTAATAATGCCTCCAAATGTTCGATTGTTAATCGATTTCTCAGTTTATTTTTAATTAATTTTAAGCTTGAAAACGCACATTCACAAATATATGTGCTTCCAAAAATAGATAAAACTCGCATAATTTCGCTGTGGAGTAAGGGGTATTTGAAAAATTAGGAAAATATCAGTATAAAAATGATTTAAAAAGTAAAATTGAAAGATATTACAATGTAACTCTTTACAGGCGCAGGTAGGGGCGTAAAAATTGCAAAGTTACTAAACTTGGTCAATGGATGCAAAACACCCTTTGGTACCTGTTAACATTTGTTACTACTAGAAAAAAGATTGTATACAAGTGCGAATTTCTTCTAAGGGATTTCCCGAAAAATATCTATTTATGATGGCCACGTGCAAGTTTGTTTTATTACCACCGGATTTTCCAAAAAATATATATTCCATTCATATGTTTTTACCTATAGCCACCATCTGTCTGTTATATACATTGCATAAATCTAGTATACCCTTTGTACCGAAAGGTACAGGGCCATAACTAGTTTTTGTTTTCAAGCAACGCCTTAAAAGTTACATTTAACAAGTTTCCTAAAAAATAGCGAAAGAATCTCATACCGATTTTTGTGAGTGCAAGCTCAAACGAAAAGCAACAACAAATTACATTGAAAATCTGTGGGCCAACAACAAATATACGCAAGGGTTGTTTTTGTGCCCACGAGATCAGAGAGCAAAGAGAGTAACAGAGAGTAAGTGAGAGAGCGCTCGAAATTGTTTTTGTAATTTGCATTGGCACACGCGCATCGCTGCCTATGCCTAAGAGCCATTACAAAAACAAAAAGAGCCAGATGAGCAATGGGCCTGGACATCCCTGATCCAGAACTTTACTCCCTAGAACTTTTATTACTTTTAAATTAATTTTATTTGCAACAATATTGACCTTTAAATCATGAGTCTAAGTTTGATTAAAAAAAAATATCATGGAAAAACCGTAGCAACATATATTGTCAGGGGAGGTGCCCTTCTCCATACCCACAAATAGAAACAAGGTCCCTAACGATCCCTGAAAGTTTCATCTATTAAGTATTTTTTTCCAGATGAAACTCTAGTTATACTGTAGGTACTATTTTTGAAATATTTCAATATTTTTTAGTGTACGGAAAAAAATTTATTATTTGTGACCTTTGTCCTTGAATATCTTGAGATACTGTTACTTAAAAAGTCTGTTATAAAATATCAAAATCATGTTTCATGCCAAGTTTACAATTATTATATTTTTATTCCAAGGAGTTAGGCTTACTTGTCACTATTACAAGACAGAGTATACTATGGTGACCATTGGAGGTGTCATTACCAAAATACATATAACTTTCTAAGGTATACACTAGTATATCTTCCTGAAGTATGGATACTTTTTTAAGAAAAGTCCAGATCACTTTCAAAATTTAAATTTAAGAAAAAGTTTTTTGAAATGTTTGGACAGAGAGATATATCTTGACATGTCAATATTAAGTTATCCAAAACTCGATTAATAATTGGAACTTTGAAAAAAAAAATTGCGATATATATATTATATTGTATAGTACAGGCAAGTGGGGTGAATTCGAAAGTGGAGTGAGTCCGGAAACGCACCATAACGGATTTCTGAGTTGATATTTGAGTATAAAACCAAGTGTCAAATAAACGTCATACTCGAGTACACGTGTTTTTCTGTTCTTGAAAGTTTTATTTAAGGTATGTCGCTAAAATTTCCACATTTTCTAGCGAAAATGCAAGCCACCAGAATGACGCTACTCCTTTTCGAAAAAGTCGATTTGGTGTGAATGCGGAAGCTCGATTTGGGGAGAATCCGTAAGTTGCTAAAGCAGTATTTATGAGCCAAATTATTATTATTATTAATTATTATTAAAAAATTCATTGCGGAACTGAGACAAAAAAAATTCAGCACCAAAAAAATGTTTTCGTTCAATCATGCAACAATGTTATTACATATTTACAACAGCTGAACTGTAAGAGTAATAAAATTTCGTAATTTTTAGTGGAGCCCGAAAAAAGGAATATGCGGACCATGGGTCTGCATTGTTGAATTGTAAAAATTTATTTTTTTTACTCAGCTGCACCGCAGAACTAAAAGCTTCAAATTCTAAGGATGTGCATTAGGGTGGAGTGAATGTGTATGAACAAAAATTTTTTTTAATTTTTTTTAATGGAATAGCAATACAAAGTTGCCTTTTAATGAGTAAATTCAGCATACAAAAGATTGTTCACTTGTCTTGATGTTATGAGGTGCCCCAACCCAATTGAAAATTAGAAAAATACTAAATTTTTCAAAAAATTTATCTGATTTTGAATGATTTTTTTTTTTTAAATAGTTAGGTTCTCTCACAACAGAGAGTGGGCACTGCGACCTCAAGATCTATTGTACCTTACCCATTCTTTTAGGACAAAAGACCATCTGCCTCCCTTATGAAGAGCAGTAAGTCTTTCGTTGGGATTCGGCGTAGCTGAAACGGGGTGATCCGTTCAGCTCCCAAATGTGTGACTCTGTCCCACACTATTGCTGGACAGTCACACAAGATGTGTTTGGTCGTCTCGTCGTCTTCAAAACAAAGCCTGCACTCTGAGGAGTCCGATAGACCCATTTTTTGTAAGTGATAACTTACAGTATGGTGCCCAGACAAGTAGGCTACCAGGAACCTTAGGTCTGCTCTACCAAGACCTATAGTTCGGTTTGCATCCGAAGGTGAGACAAGCACTTTTGCCTGTCTTAAATTCGGTAAAGAGAACCAATATCTCCTATGTTCACTTAAGGCCCATTTGTTGACCATAGTTTTCATTGTCGACCAGCTGATGCCACAGAAGGGCGCGGGGCAAGTGGTGGGCGAAGAGGAGCCCAGTCTTGCGAGCTCATCAGCTGTCGAATTACCTTCCACTCCTGAATGTCCAGGAACCCAACAGAGTGTGACTCTGTTATTGGAGGACAGGAGTTGGATTTTGTTCACGCATTCCCTAACCAGCTTGGAGGAGATTCTCCACGAGGACAATGCGCTGATAGCGGCCTGGCTATCTGTAAATATGTAAATGTTAGCACCCCTAGTACCTTTAAGGAGGATACTGTGGGCGCAGACCTCTAAGGCGTGAATCTCTGCTTGAAAGACACTGGGCCAGATACCCATTGCAATAGAGATTCTGGTGTTGGGTCCGACAACTCCAGCACCTACACCCTGTTCCGTCTTGGAACCATCCGTAAACCATTGCTGGCACCGGAGGTTACCACAGGGGTTGCCTTCAGTCCAAGTCTCGCGATTTGGAATGAGAGATCTAAATTTCCTATTATGGAGAAGTTCCGTGGTCATATAATCTGATCTTGAGCAGATCGAAAGGCCAGGAAGAGAACATATAAGTGCAGCATGGCCTGTGTCACTCTCCACGAGTCCAGACGTGATCCGGATCCGCAGAAGACTTTGCATAGCTGACTTTTTGATATGTATGTGCAGTGGAGTCAGTCCGAGGACTGTCTCCATTACAGCTGTAGGACATGTACGCATTGCTCCCGACAGAGATAGGCATATCAGTCTTTGTAGCTTACTGCACTTTTTAATTGCTCCGCTTTGCTGCACCTTGGGCCACCACACAAGGGCTGCGTACGTGATAATAGGGCGGACCATCATACGGTACAACCAATCTATTATATTGGGTGTGAAACCTCAAGTGCTACCAAAGAATTTCCTGCAAGCCCATAAAGCTCGAGTGGCCTTTGAGAGCACTAACTCTAGGTGGGAGTTCCAGTTTAGCCGTTTATCCAGGACTATTCCTAGGTACTTAACCTGACTGGAGAACACCACCTCTGTTCCATTAATGGTCAGGTTCCTAAGACTCGTGTTGTATCTCTTCGTAAAGGGAACAACCACGGCTTTTTGGGGATTGATGCTAAGTCCTTCACTTAGGCACCAGTTAAGGGTTACTTGGAGGGCTTGTTCCATCACATCTGTGATGGTGCTCTCGTATTTCCCTGTCACTATTATAGCTAGGTCGTCTGCGTAGCCGATGGCCTCATAACCAAGTCCCGACAGTTTGATTAGCAGTTCATCGATTACCAGGGACCATAGCAGTGGAGATAACACACCCCCTTGTGGACAACCCTTTACAGCTCTTATGCTGACAGAGGTACCATTCAGGGTTGATGTTATATCTCTCTGACGAAGCATGGCCTCTATCCATGCAACAGTGTTACGGTCAATATCCCTACGAGCCAGCGCCCTGGATATAGAACCGTAGTTGGTATTGTCGAAAGCACCCTCAACATCTAGGAATGCGCACAAAGCTATGTTCCTGGATTCAAAGGCTTTTTCAATTTTTCTAACTAAGTGGTGTAAGGCAACCTCTGTTGACTTTCCTTTAACGTATGCAAACTGCGTCGAGTGCAATGGGATTGTACTGTGCAGTTTGTTTCTGATATGTAGGTCGAGAAGTCTCTCTACCGTCTTCAGAAGAAAAGAGGTAAGACTGATGGGTCTGTAAGATTTGGGCTTGTCAAGTGGCCTGTTTCCAGCCTTGGGGATGAAAACTACCCGCACACAATCGAAGCTTGCTCTAAACAGACGAATCAGAGGATGTAAGATGGTCTCCAGGCAATTCTGAAGAAGTGCTGGGAAGATCCCATCTCCTCCTGGCGCTTTAAAGGGATCGAATGAGTTTATCGCCCACCGAACCTTGTCAGCATCGAATATTTTGCCAGATGTTCTGGCAGCCCGTAGTATATTAGGTTCATAATCTTCGGATTGGGCAACTCCGTCACAAATGATCGAACCTGGAAAGTGAGTTTGGAGTAGAAGCTCCAGAGTTTCCTTTCGGTCTGTAGTGAAAGAGCCATCACTCTTACTTAGTAGACCAACCCCATTTGAAGGTTCTTTGGCCATAACTCGCTGGAGTCTAGCCGCTTCTGTGAGGTTTTGGACATTACTACAGAAATTCCTCCAGGTATCCCTTTTAGAATTCCTTATGTCTTTATTGTAGTCAGTGAGAGCAGCCTTGTACTCTTCCCACTGTTTTGTTTTCCTGGCTTTGTTGAAGAGTCTCCTTACTGTTTTCCTTTTAGCAGTTAGGTTGGCGTTCCACCACGGAACCTCACGTTTCGATCGGAAGGAACGCTCAACCGTGCTCTCATGGAAGGAGGAGACTAGCACATCTTCAAGCTGACTTGCAGCCAGGTCAATCTCGTCAACCGAGTTGATATTTGAGACCAAAGAGTCAGCCCTATGCTCAACCACGGTCTGAAAAAAGTACCCAATTGGTTTTCTTTGGGTTAAAAACCCTCTGCTCTAACTCCGCCCGCCCCGGTAGATCAAACCTAATGTGCTGATGGTCTGAGAGAGTTGCCTCATTAGTAACCCTCCAGTTACTAATGAGATGGGACAGGGAGTTGCTAGCCAGAGTGAGGTCTAGAACCTCTTCTCTGATAGCGTTTATGAAGGTAGGTTTATTTCCTTTATTGATAATATCTAATTGACTACACAATAGATACTCTAAAAGGGACTCACCTCTGATATTGACGTCGCTGCTGCCCCAGATGGTATGGTGCGCGTTGGCGTCGCAGCCGATGACCAACTGTGTTTTTTGTTGTTTACAGTGGTCAACAAGCCGCCTGACCTCTGTCGGCGGAGCGTCTGCCGTGTCACCAGGAAAATAAGCTGCCGCCACAGCTATCTCCTTCGTGCCGCTCTCAGTAGCCACTTGTATCAGCGCGGCCACTAGATCTCTGGAGATGAAATTCGTTAATGGAAGATAATTGACACTATTGTCAATGAGCATCGCAGCGCGAGGCACATCCACTTGACGAAAATACAACAACTTACTTGTAGTGACGCTAAGTCCACGGACTTGGCCACCATTCGACCAAGGCTCCTGGATGAGAGCCAGGTCGATTTTGTTCTCGGCGAAGGTCCTGCACATGGTGGCTGACGCCCCTTTGGCGTGGTGCAGGTTCGCCTGGAGCACTTTAATGGCGCTCATGACTCTCCTTTATGGAGCGCTGCACGAGGCTGTTGAGCTTGCCTCGACGAGACCCATTGCCTCTAGCGCCCTTCGGCAGTTTTTCCGCTTTGGACACGATAGTCCGCGCGGTAGCAGCGCCCTTCCGTTGTCTTTGACTCGCATGCCCAGCAGCTTTGCTTGTCGAAGGACGCGGATCGTTGCCGGAGGGGGCAACAGCTACCTCCGTGGGGGTCGACGGCACAGGTGCCCTCACAGTGGCTACCACCGGCGTGGCAGTCACCTTCACAGGGGGTGTTGGGGCTGCTACCATCGGGGGCTCAGCAGCCTTGGGGCCAGCACCCCTGAGACTAAGCCTTACCTTCCCGAAATGGTAGTAGATAAGCCCATTCTGTTCCACCAGTTGTTGATAGGATGACCCATCAACCGCAAGGACGAGATGCAGAAGTTGACCTTGTGTCAACCTCTGTATTACTCGCCATTGCGAGGTGCAAACAGAATTTTGGACACTAACAGCCGCCAAAACTCTCTCATTGGTCAAATCGATGCTGTTGGGGAAGTAGCCGCGAACCACATGGGAACGTGGAAACTCCTCCTCCGTCATCAACTTGATGTCAAGGGCAACTTTGCTTTTGATGTGGCAGAAGTTGCTCTTCACCCATGAGGCCGTGGAGTCGTTCGCACATATCAGCAAAACCCAGTTAGTGCGAAGGACACATCCTTCAAGCTGGGGTTTCACCTCACCGACGTACTCCAGGGTGGCCTCAAGAATTGCACTTTTAATCCGTGCCATTTGCTCGGATGAAAGCGCTGCAGCATTAGAAATAAAGCCTAGCTTGACGCCTTTCACTACGCTGCTGTAGGGCATCTTATTGGACACCGCTTGGGTCCGCTTTTGCTTTTTTACCGCCGTGGGTGGCGATTTTTCATCCGATCGGCCCCTCTTGACCTGTGTCGCGGAGGGTGCCGATGAGATGGAAGCTAGAGCTTCTGCTCTGGAGAGACCCTTGTCAAGGGCTCTCTTCAGGAGTTTTTTCTCCCGGGACGACAGCTTCACAAACGAAGGCTGTTGATCCAGATTGAGGGTCTGGAGTGCGGCTCCGATGACGGTGCCTGAAGATTTCTGCGAGCCAACGCTAGCAGTTTCGTCTCCGTCAGAGACCAACGGTTCGTCCTCGGAGCTAGCGGCCATCACCTCGAGCTGCCGTTGTCTAACCATTAGTCCCCTCTGTTGACTTGGTACCGGTAGTTCCGGCTGTTCCATGTGAACAGGTTCCGGTGATAGCACCCGGTTCCCTGAAACGTGCCCATCAGCGCCGCTTAGGGGGGTTGTATTCTGCAGCACTTCAGCTGTAGCGGTACATGTAGGAGTCGCCGTGCAGGCTTCTCCCTGGGGTGATGCTTTTAGAGTGACATCAAACTCATCAGAATTGTTTAAATTAATATCCATACAATATGTTAAAAACACGGGTCATGGAGGTCACCCACGGGATTGCCCGAGATGCCGTGGGAAGTCAGCTATTTGAAACTGGAGGTTGACAGGTATTTAGAGTCCGCATACTAACGACCGAGCGACCCCTCGGCCATGCATCCATCGGCGTATGATGTTCCACCTTAGATTGGGGTAATTTTTTATGAAAGAGTGTTCTTCTCTTCGCCCGACTACAATTAGTCAGCACCACATGGCAGAGACATGACCTTACCATGGGCCTGCTTCCAGCCGCCCTCACGGGGAGAGTATAGTCGCACTACCAGTAGTGTACCACAATTACGGCGCGTACCACCAGCGTGATTACACGTTATTCCCCTTGTGATACCTATTGGCTGACGGCCTGACGGATTTTGAATGATAGTATTTTTCTAGATTCCCTGTCCCTTATAAAACAAACTACATTGTGATACTACGTTAAATAAAAGCCTGGATAGTAGTATTAATGTTTTTAATCAAGAAAAATTAAAAAAATATATATTATCAAGGAATGAAAAAAAATCAGAAATAAGTACATTATTTGGTATTAAACTGTTTTTTTGTTTCAAAATCAGGCATTTGCTGCCGTGATACTAGTCTTGCCCTTATGAAACCGTCTCGTTTTTTTCTCCACAAACTGCACTTGAAGCTTCGGTCACCAATTTGATACAGCGCTCTACGGCTTGGGTATGGCACGGAAAATCTTTAATATTCTGATATGAAGTCAAACCGCTTTTGACAATCTCTTTCAAGGCTTCATCAGATAAATTGGAAGTCAGAGGTGGCTCAGTTATCTTACAGTCTTTCCACGTAATTAAGTCGGTATAATCTTTAGCATCGAAATTTAAAGCAGGCACTTTAAATGTTCGAAGCCCTAGAGAATTCTCTGCTCTTGCTTTTAAAATTCGGTGATATGCTAGTTTACGTATGATTTCTCTGTCGTCTCCAAGCATAGCAATAAGAATATTTTCTGGGTGACCAAAATATCCATTTCGTTGGATTACCTTATCAAGGATTTTCTTCAAAGGCGCATTCAAATATCGAGTTAGGGTAATTGTTTGCCACAGGTGCTTAGCTCCATTTGTACATGAAGGATAACATTTTATTATGAACCACATTGGACCATAAACTCTCATTACGAAAGTGGCTAATATCACTAAATTTTCTTCAGGATCTGTTTTAGTAGCATATAATCTTAATATTCTGTTCGCTGTAGTAAGCCATCTAGATTGGTTAAGTGGTCTAGGTGTAATATTAGCTAGATTGGAAGAAAAAATGCCAGTGCTGATAGCTGTCATCACATCGTAAAAATATTTTTGGTCGGTGCTCAAGTCATTTCTAGCGACTTCAGGTAATATGCAAGGAATGGTGGTAAATTGAACAAGTGGCATTGATTCACATTTTTGTAATTCAGATCCAATAAGGCCTGAAATGCATTTAGGCCCTGTAGTTTTTCCATCCAAATGCAATAAAAGATGTCGCAATGGTAACTCATTCGAATGTAACTGGCAGACAAACCATTGTAATGGTTTGTTAAGTTCTTCTTCAAAAAAACGAATAACACCTCCTTTGAAACCTGTATTCACGACTGTACCATCGCAACCAATAACAACTATTTCATCCAATTCCACCGATTTTGTTCTCAAATGATTTATTATGGTACTTTCAATACCTTTAGCAGTTCCCAACTCACACGTAACATGCCCGAAATAATCACTTCCTGGCTCTGATAAAATCACATAATGGTCTTCTGTTACTCTTTTTCTATAAAATTTGCCTTCCTTCTGAATACTAACCAAAGTCTTATCTTTTTTGCCATCAAAATAAATTCCGCGTATACTTTTATTGCGATCTGCATCGTGTAATGCTGATCTGACTTTCGATCTTTCTCGGCGCAACTTTGAACGATCAATGACAGCACTTGGATCCTTTGATGTAATAATACCATCATCTTTTAACACAGAAGAAGCTATAATAGCAGCTGCTCTATCTGAGACTCCAGTACCATTGCAGGCGAGAGCTAATGATGGTAAATTTAATCTCTTTTTCTTTGGTGGCGGAGCAGCTACTTGTTTTGGCAATTGATAAGGACTAGAAGCTACGCTATTATTGCTTGAACTGGTGCATTCGGTTGTTAAGTCATCAGGCAAATAACGAGAACAAGACGGTTGGTTAGGATCCATTATCTCTTTGTTACGCAGTAATTCTTTTTCTTGTCTTTTTAATTTTGTCATATTTTTTACAGTCGCAACCAAATCTACAGTGCCTATCATCATTTTTCTTGTAGTTCTTTGATCAAGTAAAAAATATTCTTCTTCCTTGGGAACACGGCTGTCTTTTGAGCAATTACACTCTGAGATTACTTTGCATTTGCAACTGCAAACATCAAATAACCGTTGGGACTCAGTAAAAAATTCATTTATTTGCTCTTGATATTTCTTGTTCGTTTTACGGCCTTGATAAGGTTTTAGTAAGCTTCTATATTTGTCATGGTAAGATCGAATAAGTTGTAGTACTCTCTTAAAGCTGACAGTAGGAAGCGACGCTTTTCGCCAGATATCTAAAATTTCCGTAGCCAATCTTTGGGATATATCATGAACTGTCGGCTCTTTTGTTGTTTTGTCAAGCTTTAATTCATATTTAATAAGTAAGTAATTTTTCATAACAGCATTATAAGTTGGTAATTGAGACAATGGTAACTTCTCCGGTAAACCAAACACAGGACAACATGTCCCTTTTCGTGTTTTGACTTGCGACATTTGACTTTAATAAAGAGAAATAATAGGTATAAATTATATCGAAAATAGTGTGTCATCGACAATCTATGAACTGGAAATTAAAAATATTCAGGCGTGCTCCGGGATCCGAATCAGAATAATTTATGCGGATTCGTTTTGAATCCGAATGTTTGGTGCTCCCATTTCCACCAGTCCGAATTTTGTATGTGCTTTGAAACCGACTGATTTGTTGCAAGTGGAATTAAAACGAATCGTCAAAATAGTATTAAAAAACCACAAATTTTATATTGAAGTCATTTTTTATATATGCCTTTATATTCTTAGATTCTATTTATGCTAACTTTAATTTGCATATTAGCTGCTAACTATTATTAATAATTTTTTTCCTGACACAACCCAAAAATAGCATATACAAGCCAAACCGAATTTTCGTTTTGTTGGTGCATGTGTGTGTATCAAACATGCAAAAATTTCCCTTGTAACAAAAATAGTTAAATCGTGTTTAAATTTAATAAACATTGTTGCTAAATTAATATTTTTGTGTAATTTTATTTAAAAAAAATTAAATAATAAAGAACTAGCAATATATTAATGAAAATTAAATCTAAACAACATGTACTAATAAAAAGGTGCAAAACTGCGGCAGCCTTGTCAGCTGTTTTGTATCAAACAAAAAACATTTCGCGCCAAGAAACACAATGTAGGTGCATATTTAATCAAAAGAATTTAATGCTAAAAAATATACAAATAAACATTACAATATATAGGACATGATTCTTTCATTTTTATACGCCTTCTTTTAGCTTTAAAACAAGCCATTGAGAAAATAAATTACATTTTTGCAATGTTTACAAATTCTTAACAAAAGGCAGTCAGCTGGTTACACCAGCCCATATGTCAATTTACCGAAAAAAGTGAGGGAAATTTACGCATTTATCGAGAATAAGAAAGGAAATTATCGACAAAAAATTCTGATTCCGGAGCACGCAAAACCGAATCCGAATAAAATTGTTCGGATTGAATTTTTCTGATTCCGGAGCACGCCTGATTACTTACATGAATCTTATTTTCTTGACGGCAGTGGTTAAAATCAATGTTTCTCACAAGTAGAATAACAATAACACGCGAGTTATGAGTTGTGGTCCAGCGTTTGGGAGCCTTTGTTATTTTAGCATATCCCCAGTAAATAAATGCTGATGTTATATGTTTTTGGTTCAGTTTTTAATCAACCTTGTTTTATTTTTAGCTTTTTTGCTATTAGTTTAGTTAGATAATTTATTTATAACATAAAATTGGAATGTTGCTGCTGATGACCACGGAAACCAAAACCAAAGTAAAGTAGTAAGTGAAGTTGGCACCGCCATAGCCCGGTAACTGCAGCCAACTTCACTTCGTATTTTGCACATGCTTTTTGTAGACGAGGATGCATGCAAGTCTAATTCATTGTTGCCGTCCTTGTCACATTTTAAACGTCATCACCTGCTGCTTTGCCGTGGTTTTCTCGATTGTGTGATGAACAGGGATTATTCAACATTTATATTTATACTTTAGGCAACCAAATTTCGTTTGGTAAAAATAAATAAAGAAATTTTACTTATATGAAATTGTCCATTTAATTAAAATTACTTATTAGATAACAAGAACTGAAAAAACACTATTTGGTGTTGCAAACTTAAACTATGAGTACATATTGGGAATTTAAATAATTGAAATAAAGTATTCGATTGTTTCGTAACGTACCCAAAATGAGCTTTTAGGTAGTATTTTGCACCAATAATCTGGCAGCCCCAAATTAGATTAGTAGTATTTTAATACTGCAAATTCTAATGTCAAATTGACATTACCTCAGGAAGAAGCAGAGAACTGCATTTCCGGCAATTTTTCGGCTATATATACCAGAGATCTAACCTCGATCTGACCTTTACTTTAAAATTTTATGCTGATCGAGTCAATCGTGCTATATACATAGTTGCATATACGTATATATATATAGCTATCCATCCAGAAATTGCGTGTGCAAATAAACGCAATTCATAACTGGTAAAATATTGTAAAACTAGTGTTTTACCTCCGACTTCGTGTGACGTTAGTCACCATTGGACAACTCGATCACCATTGGCAAGACCAAAATGTAAGTAGAAGTGTTGTTAGTTTTCTCCGGCTAATTTTCATATTCAAATAGCCAAATATCATCAAAAATTGTCTTGCGTGCAGTCTCAGCTGCAGCCACCGTCGACGTCGACGTCGCCGTCGTGATCTGCAAAGCAGCGCCGCGCGCATGCGCAGCTGCTAACGCAACTAACAGCGAGAAGCCAGAGGCGCATAGGAAGGGGTTTCACCCGTTCTACCCAAAGAACATAGGCAGCCGATCCACCTACATCACAGTTCAATCCCTAAAACAAGATAAATCTTATGCCAATATATATATGATCTAAAAAAAAAAAAAAAAAAAAAAGAGAGTTAAATCAAGCAATGAAATATTTTTGTTTTGCTCATAATTTTAGTGATCTTAACGAAGTAACGTAAAGTAAAGAAAAGAAAAGAAAAAAAGCATATATAAATTAACCAAAAAGTAAATCTGAAAGGGAAAAAGTGCAAGCAGATCATAATAAATAATAATTGAACATATTAAAATTTAGCAACAACAACCGACGTGAGGAAGGCCTTCGCCACGGATGGAATTGTGGGTGAGTGCAAGAGAGTTAAATAATTATTTATAATGATCTGATCTTGTGAATCAAAAAAAACAAAAAAAAAAAAAAAAAAAAAAAAAAATTGCAAAATAATTAAGTACACAGTATATCCCCAAAAGATATTAAATAGCTCAGTGAACTATTGTAAAACAAATGTGAGCAAAGACACCTAAGAAATTGTAAAATTATCAAAATTGAAATAAGGCACAGTTACGCAAATGTAAAACAAACAAAAAAAAAAAAAAGAGAGCAAAAACAAAAATGTGATAACAAAAACATTGTTCAAGTAAAAAGAAAAGAATTATGGTTATCATGCAAACCATTAATCCAAACAAAGCAAAGAATACAACACTGTTATAAAACGAAACATTTGTAAACACGGATTCTCATATGTTAAAACATTTTGAAATAGTCGACCATGCTCCTCTTTATAATTTCTTATGTTTAATATAAACCACTTGCGAAATTTTGCTTTTATATAAAATTTGCCATCTTAAAACTAAGAATTCAATAACCAAGTATCTTAGTTGTGTTCTACACAAATTATATTAGAAATTATATCAACGAAATACCAAACCACACGAATACGATACAATCAAATGAATTTATAAAATATTAATACTATATAATCATAGATATGTACAGATTTAAGCCTTTTTAGAAAAGGAAAAGATGAACGAAGTTCATCAATATATTTTTTTTTGTTTTATTATTATTATGAATAAATAATATCGTATACTAATGGAATAGACATCGGAGTTTAGTTTTCTTTAAAAGAAGAGGATAGGGTAAATCAATTTAGGGAGTCATGTTAACACCTCCATTGACTCATAGGTAGGGTGGGTACAGACGCGCGATGTTGCAGAACATCAAAGCAACAAGATGGCAATGCTAATATTTATCTTGAATGTTTATGTCTGTCCGTTATTTAACCTTTATATATTAGTGTGATCTGGCAGGGGCCTCCACATATTTCTTATATTTGTTATTGTTCTGGCCTCCACTTGAACTGATCCAACGAACCCCCCCACAGGCTGTTTTTGCTAGCCGCTCAAAGGAGCCCAAAGGAAAAAAAAAAAAACAAGTGGAGAGGTGTGAACCAGCTGAACATTACAATTGACCATGGGTGGCGTTTGGTCTGCGATCTAGGGGTGCCATATCATGTATGGTAACTCCTCCCCTCCGAGAATGAAGCGATGGCCATAGGGATAGTATGTCCAGAGCGACATTTGGTACTTTGCTCTTCGGACTCCAAAGCTATTTTAATAGTTTTTGAGTTGAAAAAATATAATGTTTGGTGTGAAGATATGCTGGATGTCTCCGGTATCCACCACGTCAAACATTGGTGATATTTGCACCACATCTGATCTCGAATTGACCGCATTCCGGTGTCTCATACAATCATTTCCTCTATTTGAATACATCGATTATCAAAAAAAAAAAACTTATATACTGTCTTATCGGTTAATACATGTTTAAACGTAACGATTAAACTTAGTTTGGTTTTTAATTTATATATATTTTTTCAAAAACAGGTATTCATTATCATTTTTAACTGTAGAAATGTATACTTAAACTTAACTTCGTTATACAATATTCGAATGTCTTGTTTCTTTAGCGTCTCTGCTATTGGTATCGAATTCGGATAATATAAGCTTCGCAATTATAATTAATTTTGCTAGAAACTTGTTTTTATTATGTTGCTTAACTATTCGTTTAGAACATCTAACTTCTGTCCAAGGGCAAGAGTAGTTCTGTAATAATTGTTTTTATGCGTATTAGTTAGTTTTTTCGTTCTTGTACGGGTGTGGTTGTTTGTTAAAAGTCTTCTTTTTCTTAATTTTTGATTTGTGTATTTTTTGGTTTTTTATAGTCGTCAATGTAGGTCCTGAGTCTTGAAGGACTGTATGCTTTGAAAACCGGGGAGTTACTTTATTTCTTCTGTTCTCCCTTCTAAATACAATTTCCTGATTTGTAACCTTTTCGGGCTGAGTCCTGTATCTATTCAGTTTTTCTATCTTGGACTTTTTGAGCTCTGACATCCGCTGTTGTAACTGCGGATACACTTTTTGCCTAAAAGCATTTAATTGTGAAAGGTACTCGTGCTGATTATCGTAGTCGACTTGTGAACTAAACGAATGTGTTCTTCCCATAAAGATTTCATAAGGTGTGTGTTTGTGTGCCGAGTGTATGGCGTTGTTGTAAGTTATGAACGTTTCTGCCAAAATTTGGTCGTGATCAATATTTATCTTTTCCTTTTTCTTTTTCTCCAAAATGATTCTATAAATTTCGGTCAGAGTGGAATGCAACCTTTCTACTGGTGCATTACTTGAAGATTGTTGAAAGGAAGTTGTATGTAACAATATCTGATATTGTTTGCAGAAATCTTTGAAAATATTGGCGGAATACTCCGCTCCTTGATCGCACACTATTTTCTTGGGAATCCCAAAGTTTTGCATGAACTGTTGTAATGCTTTTATTACGTTTAAGCTATCTCTGTAAGGAATCGTAAATCCCGCAGCGAACTTTGAAAACTTATCAATAATTGTAACCACGTATTTCCCGTTTATGGTGTACAAGTCAGTATGCAAAATTTGCATTGGTTCACCTGGTGTTTCCGTTTCTTGGAAAACTAACTTAGGCGGATGCCTATCGTATTTTAAAATGTTGCACACGTCACAATTATTGATTGTTTGAGTGACTTTAGCCTTAATATTTGGGAAGTAATACAGTCTTTTTAACTGTTGAGTTACTTCGTCTATCCCCCTATGGTTAGTCCGTTCGTGTTGTTCCCTGATTTGTTTTTCCTGCGTTTCCGTATCTAACAGGTCTGTTAATATGGTAGTACATCTAACAATCTTGTAAATATTCCCGTGAGCAAAGTATTTTGAATAACATGTTTGTATCGTTTTAAATATTTTATCTGGTGCATATACTGCACATGTCTTGTTTGGCTTGAGAATTTTCTTTAGAATTTTCGCTAAGTTGTCTTCGTCGAATTTATGATTTGCGACTATCCGTCTAATTTTATTTTTAAACGGGGTAGTTACCGTATTCTGTGGTGAGTTTTCGTATCTAAAAATTATTTGGATATTGTGCTCGTTTATCGATCTTTCTGAAATTGGGATATAGTCATTTCTGTCTTCACAATTGCTGTGTATAGTATCCCCTGCTATCCCTGCTTTTGATTCCTTGTCGTTGATATTAACATCGACTTGAATCCTACTAAGGGCATCTGCCACTACATTTTGAGAACCTTTCTTATATATGACTTCGTAGTCGTACTCTAACAACTGGAGTTTCCAACGTACTAACTTGGAGTTTGGTTCAGAGAGCTGCAATGAGTGCGCTCGAGCCTGTACGAGTATATCAAGTAAAATGTGAGTGTGAGTAGCAAACCGAAATGAGCTTGTTTGAGTGCCATGCTCACTGTGAACGGAGAGCTGCGTTGAGATAACTCGAGCCTCTATGAGCATTAAAAGTAAAATGTGAGTGTGCGAGAGCTTGTTTAAGTGTTGCGCGCAAAGTGAACTTTCAAAAGCAACAATGTAGGTATAAGGAGAGAGGCTCTCTCAGAGAGCTTTTTGTTTTGATTGTGTGCGGCTGATTTATATACAGCTTAGCAGAAGCTGAGGCTTAAGCACAAGACATTGGGAAGTTGCAGTGGGAAATTAAAATGTATGAAAGGCAGTTTACTTAGAAATATTTGTTGTATGCTTTTTATGTAGTTTTATTTTTTTTTTTCCTTCATATATACACTTTTTTTAACTTATAACAAAATAAAAAAACTTAAATATAACAAACGCATGAATATAGTACAATGTTAAAGAAATTAAAACTACATTTTGAAACTTAAATATAAATAACGCATAAAACAAACAAACAAATAAAGAAATTAAAATTTTTTTCCAGTCACTTAAAAATATAACTTATAAAGATTTTAAATTTAATGAAATTATTAAAAATTATATGAATTATTTCTTATAATTAAATTTATTTAAATAAAAATTAGGTTTTAAAAATTTTTGTAAACAGAATTTAAAAAAAGGATACTATCTACTGTGCCTGCCCCAATTCTGTTTCGTTTATCTGTAATTATGTTTCCTGCCAACGAAAACGCCCTTTCGGCCGCTGCACTACTGGCTGGAATCGAGTGCAATTGCAATGCCAATTTTGACAAGCCAGGATAAATATCTTGCTTTAATTTCCACCACTGTATAAGATCAAACTGTTCAGTTAATTTTACTTTTTCTTTGGAATAGTTCTCCACTTCGTTTTGGGGACCGTTGTTAGTTTCTAAATCAGACTGTTCATATAACTCAGGGAAAAAGAACTGCTCGCTTGCACTCTGCTGATGTAATGCATTTGAACAGCTGGGAAGGCTATCACCTGAATTATTTTCGTGTGTCGAAGTATTTGTCACTAACGGAGCTATTAATTCAATACGAGAAATGCAAAAGTTTTTAATAGCCTCAATGTCATTGGGCTGCATATTAATTGCTGGTGGGTATAAAAAACATGCAGCTTTATGCCATATACCAACATTTTGCAGCCATATCTCATCAGTATATTGCCTTATTTTTTCTTTTAATGCAGAAATAGAAGCCGCATCAGCACTATCAGATTCGCAAATGCGTTTTATTTTATTTATGCAGGGAAGTACGTAGCAAAGTGAAGGAGAACTGGAAAGTTGTAATTTTTGAAACACAGTCTCAAAGTCCTCACATATCTTTACCAGAATTTTAATTAGTGTGATATTTATATGCATTAATCTATGATTTTGTTCATTTTCACTTAATATTCTATTTATTTCCAGCCAATTGTCAGATATAGATTTAAGCATTTTGTAATGAGAGTTCCATCGTGTGGGACACTGGCTTTTCAATGATGTAGCTAACAAATGCTGTAAATTAGTAAACTTTGGTTCTTTGAAACTCATAAGCCAGGTCAATGGCCTATGATCCGTTACTATCTTAAATTTTTGCCCGAATAAGTAGGGCCTAAAGTATTTGATTGCCCAAATAATTGCTAACATCTCCTTTTCCACTGTTGAGTAGTTCTGTTCCGTGTCGGACAGGGTTCTACTCGCAAACGATACTGGCTTGTCCTTACCCAAAGGACCTTGTGACAACACTGCTCCTAGTGCCACGTTGCTTGCATCTGTGGTCAAGATAAATTGTTTAGTAAAATCTGGGTACTGAAGTAGCGGGTCATTACAAAGAAGTGTTTTGCATAACTCGAATGCTTTAATATACTCCTGACCTATCCCCACTGCTTTCTTGCCTTTTAACTGGTGTGTCAATGGTTTTGTTATTTTTGCGAAGTCTTTTATGAATTTCCTATAGTACCCCAATAATCCTAGGAATGATTTTATTTCTTTTCTAGTTTTGGGCATTGGAAACTTTTGAATCGTCTCTAGTTTTTTTGGGTTAGGCTTAATACCTTCGTCAGTGACGATATGTCCTAAGTACTCAATCTCTTTTCTTAAAAATTCGGACTTGTTCAATTGTAGTTTGAGATTTGCCTCTTTTAATTTGGAAAAGACTTGTTTTAAATCTTCCGTGTGTTCTTGGAGCGAGGCGGAAAATACAATTATGTCGTCCAAATAGACCAAACAGCATTTGCCGATTAATTCCTTTAAAACGCTGTCCATCACCCTTTGGAATGTGGCTGGAGCGTTAGTTAGACCAAATGGCATTCTGGTAAACTCATAATGTCCTCCTTCTGCCGTAAACGCGGTCTTTGGTATGTCTTCTGGGGACATTTCTATCTGATGGTATCCACTGGCTAAATCTAATGCTGTGAAGTATCTAGCTCTCCCTATTTTATCCAGTACGTCGTTGATTACTGGCATGGGGTATTTGTCTTTAATTGTTTTTTCGTTAAGTTTTCTAAAGTCGACCACTAATCTCCATTTCTTTTCCCCCGAAGCGTCTGGCTTTTTTGGTACAAGCCAAACTGGAGCGCTCCAAGGTGAATGACTGTTCCTGATAATATTTTGCTCTAATAGCTTGTCAATCTGTGCCCGAACTTCCTTTCTTTCAAAATGCCCATATCTGAAAGGTTTGGTATATAGGGGAATATCATCCGCTGTTGGGATGTTATGTTTAATCAAGTTAGTAAATGTGAGTTTTTCATCGTTATTGCAAAACAAGGACGGAAATTTTAGACAAAGCTTTTTGAGTTCAAATTTCTCTTCGGCGTTTAAATGTTCTGTCCGCAATTGCTTTAAGATTTCCTCGTTATTTTTGTGAAACTCCTCTTTGTATTCTAAAAAATTTATTTCACTAAAATCCTCCTCTTCCCAAAGCTCCACTACCAATGGGGAATCTAAATATAATTTTTGTTGAGCGTCCGAATAGTTTGATACCTCCATATAACTCATGTTATTTACAGACTTGTACAGCCCTTCGGAAATAATAATATTTTCAGCTACCTCTATTTGGTTGCAAAAGAATGTACCTTGCTTAATGTTTACCGGCAGTACTACTATCGTTCTTGTATTTGGTTCTAATATAAACAGTTCCGAAGTATGATTGGATCGGATATTAATCTGTAAGTTGGCTTGCGACGTTTCTAATGTTAGGGATTGTACATCTATCTTAGTCTTTAATTGTCGTAAAATATCCATGCCAAAAAGGCCATCAAAAAAATCGTGAAATTTAAACAATAAAAACGTGAATTTTCCATCCGTTTGGAACTCTTGAAAGATTGGGAATTTTACTTTTTCCTTTAATGCGTGTATATTTAGTACTGTTTTGATTACGGTCGGTTCGCTTAATTGGATTCTATTACTTTTTGTTGTGAATTGTGGGTCTAAAAATGAGTCTGATGCCCCAGTATCAATTAAAAATCTCAAGGATCTTCCGAATGGAGATTCTATAAAGACATAGGGTAATCTAGATCCATGTTTATTAACGTCTATATATCCTGTCTGGGTTCTGAGGCGGGTACGCGAAAATTTGTCGTTTCAGTCCAACCTTGCTTTTGGGGTTGCGATTGTTCTTTAGTTGGTTCGTTTTGTTCAATGTTGTACAGTCTTCCTTGCGTCTCTGAATTTCCACTACGTTGAGATTGTCTCGATTCTGTTTCTGATTTTGGCATAATTGCCAACCTATTTGCTCTCGGTGTGGTGTTTGGGTTGTGGTACCGAGAAGACCCGTTCCAATTATCAGGTCTCCTAGGTATTTCTGGTTGTTTGTAATTTCGGCCCTCGTAATTAACCCGATTGGGTCTCTCATAGCGGACAACATTGTTTGATTGATACGGACTGGAGTTATTTCTATATCGATTTCCTGTATAGTTTGTTGGTCTTAAATATCTCTCGTTCTGTCTATCATGAGCGACCACTGCTCTTTCGAACTCCTGTCTTTTCATCCGTTCCTGGTAATAAATTTCCCTTTCCTTAATGGCTGCTTCATAAGCTTCTTTTAAGGATGTTGGCCTTAACGACCTAACGAAGCTACCTAATGGTCCCTTTATACCACTTGTAAAGGTGGATAGGCAAGTTTTTTCATACGCTGTTTTTTTTGCTTTAGCCACGGTAATTTCTTTTTCAGTTGCGTCAACTAAATTGAATAGTGCCGACCTGATTTCTACAATTTTCTCATAAATATGAGATACCGTCATTTCCCTCTGAGTCAGTAAATGCAAGTCACATAATAATGATGATTCCTCCCGCTTATCCGAGAAACTTGAAATTAATTCATTTTTAATTTCGTCCCAATTTAGTGGGACGCCAGCCGCAAGCAAGGCTTCATTGGCTTTTCCCTCGATTTTATTACGGATAGCCCTAAGCAACATTTTCCCGTACGGGGTCTGATCAGTTCCCCTAATCAACAAAAGAATCTCCTCTACATTGTTAATAAACTCGTTAAGAGTTTTTGGTGGAAGAAAACGGATTGCATCCGGAATTCTAAGTGAGTCAAATACTTCCTGTGGGTTGAGTAACGCTTGATGAGTTGGTGGAGTCGCTCGACCAGACGCCATTTCTTGGGAGTTATCACTAACGTTTTCAATCTGTTCTGTGTGTCTTCTTATATTGTATATTATATGTGTTTTATATTTATGATATGTGTAGTTGCTATATGTATGATGTAAATATGTCTCTCTCGTGACGGTAAGTAGTTTAATATAAAATTCTGTAAATAAAAAGGACTTTAGCATTTATTTTTTTTATGTTTCAAAATTTCATTGTTCTTCATAAAATGGTGTTGCAGTGGTATATCAGGCATAAAATTTTAAATTTCCTCATAATATCTAATATATTATTATAATATTTATATATACATACATATGGTATATATATACCTACTTGTATAATTGTATTAATAAATTTTTTTTTTTTTATTCGAATATTTATTTTATAGTGTGCTGTGTTGCACTGTGCTGTGGTGCACGGACCTTTTATTTAATTTCAATTAAATTTTTTTTTTTTTTTTTTAATTTTAATGCCGGTAACCGACGGTCGACAAGTTTCAGTGACCTCTTCGAACTGTTTAGTTCGCGTCCAACAAGTCTTCCGACGGTGTCGGTTTTTTTTTTTGTGTGCTGTGTTGCACTGTGCTTTGTTGCACTGTGCTGTGTTGCACTGTGCTGTGTTGCACTGTGCTGTGTTGCACTGTGCTGTGGTGCACGGACCTTTTATTTCATTTCAATTTAATTATACTATCTCAATGCCGGTAACCGACGGTCGACAAGTTTCAGTGACCTCTTCGAACCGTTTAGTTCGCGTCCAACAAGTCTTCCGACGGTGTCCGGCCCTAACTCCACATGTTATCACGACCGGTGCGATACGTCGTTTCACCCTAATGCTTGTTTCTATGATTTCCAACAATGTTTTTTTTTTTTTTTTGAAACCCTTAAACATGCTGGGCTGAACAACGAAAGCATCGGCCGTAGGGAGGGTAAACATCGGAGAAACACTTCTATAAATTTCCGTTGTTTTTTTTTTTTATATATATAAAAATTCAATCATTTCTTTATCGTCAAAAATTTATATCTTTAGCTAATTTTCAATGTGTCGCAATAAGCAATCAATAACGATTATGTGCAAATTTGTACATATGCATGTACATACATATATATTCACAGATACACTTATTTCCTTCACCATGCTCGTAGGCGTTGTTCTTTTTTTTTTTTGATATTGGTATATATAAAACACCTTCCATATAATTTGTTGTTTTTTAACTTACAATTAAAATACGGTCATTAAAATCCTTTAGGTTCTAACTCCGATCTGGAGTGTAAATCGACTGCGCCAGTTATGAGTTGTGGTCCAGCGTTTGGGAGCCTTTGTTATTTTAGCATATCCCCAGTAAATAAATGCTGATGTTATATGTTTTTGGTTCAGTTTTTAATCAACCTTGTTTTATTTTTAGCTTTTTTGCTATTAGTTTAGTTAGATAATTTATTTATAACATAAAATTGGAATGTTGCTGCTGATGACCACGGAAACCAAAACCAAAGTAAAGTAGTAAGTGAAGTTGGCACCGCCATAGCCCGGTAACTGCAGCCAACTTCACTTCGTATTTTGCACATGCTTTTTGTAGACGAGGATGCATGCAAGTCTAATTCATTGTTGCCGTCCTTGTCACATTTTAAACGTCGTCACCTGCTGCTTTGCCGTGGTTTTCTCGATTGACCATGGGTGGCGTTTGGTCTGCGATCTAGGGGTGCCATATCATGTATGGTAACTCGCGCGCAATTGATGGCGTTCGAACAACGTTTGACAACGATTGACAAGCGCAGTGAAATCACTTTTCCCGCCTTATTCTATCTACGCACTATTCAAGGTTAAACAGTTGCCAACGGAACACACAGAATATGATTTAGCGTTAATTTGACAATATTAGATGTTTAGAGGAGACACTATTTTGTGCCACCAAATTATAAAAAATAATTCATTTAAAATATGTAACAAGGCGATTAAATTAACATAGACGTGTGTCTTTAATGCGTGATCTGTTTGGAGTGCTTTTGCCGGCTAGCGCAAGCAGCAGCAGCAGCAGCAGCTGCATGCGAAAGCTCGACTTGAGCAAAAGAGAAAGGTAACAAACAAAAGCTCCCGTTTGAGTAGTTCTAACGCAGTAGAAGCAAAGCGTAGAGCGCGATTAAAGAGATATGTAGCAAGTGCATTTACATATGTGCTAAATGTATTATGTTATTTTTATGTTATGTATTTGTTATGTTCTGCTCCTGACAATAAGACGTTGGTGTTTTTTGACAAAATTTTGCGAATTTCTCTAAAGTTCGTGATGTTGGGGGCACCTCCAAATTTATCATGTGCCAAATAAAATTTTGTATGCATATATTTGAACAATAACAGCAACTTTTTACAGGTATTCCGAAACGAATATGAAAAAAAAAATTTTTCACTCCACCCTAATGTGCATGTCAAAAGATATGATTTCACTTTTCCTTGCAAGTTTGTCATAGTCAGAGGTGTATCTAGAGAAAGAATACCGAGACGATTCCAAATTTCATTCATAAGCCCGCTAGACATTTATAAAATATATAGATTTAAATTTACTCTACATTTGTATTTAATTATTATTAATACTTACAGCTCCTTTTGTTATGACCATCAATACCGTCTCCATTCTTTTCGGTGAAAGAATATTAAATTTGGTTAGGACAACTTTTTTCTTTGGACCAAATAAATAGGAAAGTAATCCGATATCGATAAACGATTTTTACAAAAGTGAATACAATATTCCTATATTCCTATTTTACTCAATATGTCCACTAATTGGAGCGTTTGTTTATTTAACATATAAACCCATCCTTCCAGGAAAACGAGCTGTTAAAAATATTAATTGACCGTCCCAATTTCTCACTTTGTTACAAATTTTTTTCTTTTATATTTACATATATACAAAATGGAGGACGTTAAAGTCGGGCGCGGACTGTACCAACAAACATCACAATGAAAGAACCTCTCAAAAAAATTTTAATTGCGGAATTCGATTGCGATATCTTATCAAATTTTATCGCAATTGTTAAGCCATGATTATTATTTTCAATCCGATATTTATCATTTTTATTCGGCTGTCTTTTATATGGGCTTAAACCGGAAAATTCTCTTACGGGAAAGCAAATTCAGATGAATCGATATTTTTTCACAGATAACTTTTGGACCATGGCACACTCTTGCTTCTACTCACTATATATGTATATACGAGTATTGTACAGGGTACAGTTTATTCAAACTATGATATGTGTGTGATTATAGTCGTAAGAGTATTTTAAGTTTGTAATATTAATTAATTAATATTTTGTGTGCCCTTAATGTTAATAATAATTCTCTAGATAGATAATTAAGAGAACACAAGCCTTTCAATTTTTAAATTTATTTCACGGTTTTAATTTATAATATTTGCAGTTAACGTGAATTCTAATAGAGAAATTTATGAGTTGAGGTTCTTTACTACTTAGTTATAATTTACTACTTAGTTATAATATTATGACTTAAAAAAATATTCAATGATAGGATATTGAGATACATGATTGTGGAAAAAATTAAAAAAACCAACTGAAAAGATTTTCTATTTAACCTACTTAAAAAAACTAATTTAAAGCTAAAGGGCGGGCTAGGCCATTTCATTGCTATGAGGGTATGTTGAACTGCAACATCTGAGAGAAAAGTTGTAAGAAAGACGTTCTAGTCTGTCTGCAATGAGTTCTATTTTTGCTTTATTGTGTAAATCGGTCGTTGCATGGAACCAGGGTAGGTTAAACATCATTTTCAGAATTTTATTTTGTGACACCTGCAGCTTGTTTAAATGACACTTTGCGACATCAGTCCACACTGGCGCTCCATAAAAAATAATTGCTTGAAAAATCGATCTAAACAGAAATAATTTATTTTCCAAGCTCAAACGCTCTGTTCATGAATGGATATAAAGTGCGGACTGTAATATGAAGCTTTTTGTTGACATTTTTGGATAGGTCTGCGAATTTAAATTTTTTGTCTAAGAAAACTCCCAGGTATTTGACGTTTGGTGCCCGTTCTACGTCTACCCATCCTAACCTAATGTACTCCCTTGGTGTAAAAATGTCTTTCCGGTTAAGTATAAAATAAATTGCCTACCTTTTTTCGGTATTGACTAGAATTTTCCACTTATGAAAGTAAGCACTCAGCGAAACGAATGCTAATTGCAGTTTGTTTGTAATATCAGAGACAAGTATCCCAGAGCATAGGACTGACGTAGCACAACCAGACAGGATCGGAAAGTCAGATGTAAATATACCATATTATACAATATTGGAGAGAGGCACGATCCTTGCGAGCATCCTGCTGGGATACGAGCTAAAGAGGATGTTGCCCTACCAATATATATCTTAAATGCCAGATTTCTTAAAAAACTCTGTGCTATTAAAATGATTTCTAGGGGAAAATTTAAGCGGTACATTTTATGAATAAGACCTTCGTGCCAAGACGAATCAAACGCAGCTCTAGTATCCAACAACACCATTCCTGTTGATTGGGAAAGTCCATCGAGTCCAGATGACTTCTTAAACTTTACGCTTTTAAAAAGCCCTTCAACTGTTTTGTGGCTAAACAGGAGACATTTTCATGATTTATACTGACCCCAGCCAGTGATCGAATTGAATCATCAACTATGTAGTGGCCAGCAGAAAAATTATGATTCTGTGGGGTTAACTTGTTCTGCATATACTTATCATAGTCATGGTATAATTAACATGGTAGAGTAATAGAGAGTGCGCTCGCTCACACGAAGATCATATTTTTCAGTCTTGTTGCGACTGTTGATGTGGTAGGTTGGCGATGCGCATGATTTCTTTTTCAGCTAAAGCACGCAGTACATGTGTATGTGTGCAAACACAAGATTTGTTATTTTATTTATTGTGTGAATATTTTTATTTGCAGCATTTGCAAGCATACACATGCACGTGTATGCTATGTGTAAATACAGCATAGTATTTTTGCTTGCTTCCCTCTCTCTCTCTCTCACTTTTCTTACTCTCACAAAATTTATGATCTTAATAAACTCTCTATTACTCTACCTTACTTATTATACCATGCTTGGACCGTACATGAGCCGACTGCGCTGCGGCAGATTTTGGTGCAATAGCCTCGCGAGTTATGTAAATTGAGAGACTGCCCATCACTGCTTTAAAGTATTATGTTAGGTGTCACGGAATAGGGTAAGGAAAAGAACTCCGCCGATCCGACGAGGTAGGCATAGAGCGATGCTTAGTGCACGAGACCTCCGATCCCTATCCCGATGCAAGGGCCATTTTAGGCCTTGGCAGCCGCACGTTACAACTACCGTTGCAGTGTCTGGATCAAACAGGTCAGCAGACAGATTGTGGTTGAGTTCAAAGCGACGAGCTAACACTTCGATTTTCTGTTTTGCTGTTGAGAACCTGCTGGAACTTTCAATAAGCGTAGGAATAGCTATTTGATCCTTCTTGATAACTTTTGTGAGCTTCGCAAAAGGAGAAGAACCTGGGGCTAAAGATGAGAGTTTGAAGTTCCAGGCTTAATTCCTTAAATCAGACAACGCTTTGGTAATCATCGAATTGAGTGAATTTAACATGGCACGGTCAAAGGGACGTCTACGCCTTTGCCAATTACGTTGAAAGCGATTCCGATTTTTAATTAAATTAATTACGTCACGAGGGAGCTGCTTTGGAGCGAAGTCTATCCTTTTTTTGAGAACACTGGCTGTTTTGGTGACAGACAGGTAGGCGATATTTGGACAGGTAGGTGATCCGAACCGAAATCATTTAATAATCGCGCATTAGATAGATATTGAGGACAATTTGTAAGAAACAGGTCTAGTGTTGACGATTGCCCACGAGCACTTGCTGGAATATATGTAAGTGTGATCCGCTGGGTAAATCATGTAGAAGTTGTGAGAGTCCAATTTGTATTTTAACAAGTTCCCCCAAGAGTTTGCTCTCTCACACCCTCAAGCTTGGTGACGGCAGTTAAAGTCGCCTCTAAAGACGAAATAGTCGTTAACGTTCGTCAGTTTGTGGATGTCTGCCTGGAATTGTTGCTTTTGAATAGTATTTGAGCGACCGCAAGGAAAGTGACACGAGACTACTTGTACTTGCATGCGCTGAGAATTAGTTAATTTTACTCCAATGGTTTCTAAGACAGAAGTGGTGGGGAAAGGAAGCAGGGTATGGCGTAAAGTTTTCTTTACAAAGATCGCTACTCCTTCCCCTCTGTTATCGGCACGGTCGTTCCTATAACAAATATAATTACGCAACTCGCACGACAAGTTGCTGTTTAACCAGGTTTCGGAAGCAAGGCAGATAGATGTCGATTTGTTCTTCATTCAAAAATTAGCCTAATTCATCTAACTTATTTCGAATGCCTCTGGCATTCCACGCTATGATCGATGTACATATTATCAAACATTATGCAAGAAATTTAAAAACATGCGAAGTGATAACCTCGAATTGCTCAGCCTTACTTTTGCAATTACTTAAATTATGCATCAATTCAAATGTGACATTTTTTAACTCCTCCATGGAGAATAGGCGTTCTTCATTAGGTCCGTGAGGTCTTGACAAATTTGTTCTTAACGGTTCAGCTAACTGGTCATGTAACTTCGGAAAGGTTGCCGGACAATTCAACTGTGGAGGCGGTGGGACAGGCTGCCTAGCGGTAGTTGGAACCAGTGGCTGGAACCATGACCAAACATCTGGCATTTATAGCATTGGGTTACAGTCTGGCTCTTACGTTTTTGGTAGTCCCATTTAACACGTACATAATCAATAATCGAGTAGTTTTTCTTAAGTTCACCGAGACTAATAGACTTGCTTACAAAATAAACGAAGTAGAGTGTAAAGTTGGTATGGTTCGGCCTCTTCCTTTGGACGAGTTTGACATCAACGCACTGAAGACCCATGGCTTGTTTCGTAGAATGGATGGAGATTTTCCTTAACGAGCAGCCTGTAATTTTTAATGAATTGCATAATGAATGCAGTTGTTCCACTGAGATTTTTAGTACAGTAATAGGTGGTACATGAACTTTTGGCTTTGTGACAATAACGTCTGAGCCTTGGTCGTCATTATCGATTAAATCATCAATTGTTTGAAGCGGAGAGTAGTAAATGTTTTTTTAATTTTTTTTTTGACAAAAGCACAAAAAAAAATAAATCTAATGTCAGCGGAGTCTCAGAATGTTGCACTGTCACTTCACAAATACTTTTGTTTTTTTGTTAGTAAAAATGATTGCACACTCACAAACACAAATGCACAGGAATAAGCAGTTATTTATTTGTTTCATTAAGTTATTGCCACAGCTGTGGACTTGTCCATAGAAAGATTTCTTATCTATTTTCGCACCCGAAACCTTATGATGTGTTCCCTTTCTGGTTGCTTGTAAATGGCCAAGAAAGTAGTAATTCCCACAAGCTAAAGTCGGACAAAAAGCAAATATCAACAAAATAAACATTAAGCATACGCCATGTTGAGCCATAAAACATTTCATGCAATTTGCACTCAAAAGTAGCGTGAAAAATCACGCAAAACGAAAAGGCAACAAAAATGCACATCTATATATAAGAATGTATTTCTATACATATAAGTATAGGTATATTTATGCAAGTTTATGTATACGAGTATTTGTGTGTGTGTGTGTGTGAGTGGCACATAAAAAACAATGCGCCAAGTGTAATAAAAACTAAGTAGCTTACAAGCTCATTGCTGTGCCATGAGAAGTTTTGCTCTAAGGGAAACATTATGCAAAATGTTGGGATGCTTACTTAACGTTTCT
This sequence comes from Chymomyza fuscimana, assembly GCA_949987675.1. Taxonomy (NCBI): domain Eukaryota; kingdom Metazoa; phylum Arthropoda; class Insecta; order Diptera; family Drosophilidae; genus Chymomyza; species Chymomyza fuscimana. Next base: position 63,166,540 of record OX465089.1, on the reverse strand, counting down.
GAGGGTGTTGAAATAACATGCATATATATACATATATAGATATACTTGTGTGTGTATGTTAAACATGCAACAACAAAAACGATAGCAACAAATACGGCAAGACGACAGAATATTGTGCGACACTCTGGGTGAGAATGTGTCTCTAATAACCTAACGTGCCGCTCGCATTAAATATGCTAATTTTTACAGTGAATACATTTTGAAACAGCAGCAGCAGCGGCGGCACATGCGGCAGAGGTAAAGGTAAAGGTAAAGGTAAAGCCATAGCACCGCGTCCATGTAGTTGCCATTTATATATACGTATGTATATGCCTCAAAAAGCGGACCAAGCGACAGGAACCAGAACTGAAGCATCAACATCCTCATAGCCATAGACATTCCTGTCACCATCATCATCATCAGGCAGCAAGACACATTACCTGTTTATGCATGTATTATACATATATACATATTTGTAAGTACATATATACATATTCAGGGGCGGATTCAGAAAAAAACATATCGGTATGGTTCCAAAATTTATGCACTATAGTGTCATAGAGAACGTATTCAAAACTTGTTTGTCACTCAGATATATATCGGAGGGAATACGGTTCCTCCAAGTTTACCCCCCCACTGCATCCACCACTGTAGCTATAGTATGTACCGCTACATTAACTGTAGAATCATTTTTGAATTGAAAAAAATTGCGCCCGAAATTCCAGCATGAGTTAAATTATGAACAATTTTTCTTTGCTGTTGTTTTTGTTGTCATTTTATAACAAGATTTTCCTTACACTCATTTGTTGTCATTGTCAACGCCATGTTGCCTAATGTTGTTGTTGTTGTTATCTCTCTCTCTGTTTATTTTGCTTTTTGGTTCTTGTTTTTATGTCAAAAATATTCAAATTATGACCCGCTCACCCTTACCGCGCATACACATACACACAGAAATGACAACAACAATAACAACAAGGTGTAACACATACCACCAATGTTGCTTACAACACAGAAAGTTCACATGAGTGGTAAGGGTCTCACCTGTGCCTCTCTCTCTCTCTCTCAAACTCACTCTCTCTCATTGTCACCGAATTAAAAATACGTCATAGGAGCTTATTTTAATAAATTATGAACAGCTTTGTCTGCACATTTTTCAAGCGTTTTGAGTGTGTTTTGGCAAATTCCAATAAATGTAAATAATTTAGAAAATAAGTGAGCCATATTAGCTGGTAAGCACTTGAAGTATTCTAACATAGAGTAAAGCAGGAGTCTTGGAGACGGCTAAGTTCGCCAAGGTACTATATTCCTAAAGGAAATTAAACGAGATTGTCAACGACAGAAAACAAAGTTTGGCCTTTGAGTATCTTTCATTTGGGGGACCACAGTTAGCTGAGCCTTAGGAATTGACAAACTTTCAAATTCTTTTAAAATTAAACCAAATTAAATTACGAGCAATTTGGCCTTTAGCGGTTTTACCGATTATGCAGTATATTTTATGATTTCAAGCTCAACGTAGCGTATTAAACTAAACAGATGGCGCGGGCGGCTTTGGGTTACCCTGTACCACCACATTGCAATCAAATCCAGTAAAATGATTCAGTACTTTACAAGATATTTAATAATATCTTCAAAAACACATTTTGCACTAAACACGTTTTTTTGAACGGACCGATCGTTGGGGCCTATATGATATACTAAACCGATTTTGATCAAAGTCGGTGCAGTTTTGGGGAACTCTAAAATACAATCAGACACCAAAATTAGTTACGATATCTTCATAAACAAATGAAAAACGGCGAAATTTGCACCAAAAACTTTTTTTTTCCGATCCCGGTCCTATGGGGGCAATATAATACTGTCAACCGATTTTGTTCAAATTTGGTACAGTGCTTGAGAACTCTAAAAAACTTTCGAATACTAAATGATATCTTCATAAACAAATGAGTTATCCATCTAAAACTTTTGGTTTTTTTTCGAGGTCCTCTGAAACACCCCTATGGGAGCTATATAATATAACCCAGATATCCTAATTCTAAAATAAACTTGCCTCCCCTAACATAATAACGCATCTAATATGAAAGTTTGGTTGCTCGAGCTCTTGCCATCTTTGAGATCTAGGCGTTCATACGGGCAGACAGACAGACGGACATAGGTGTATCGAACGTTTTTGGTGCAAAATTCGTCTGTTTTTCGCTTGTTTATAAAAATATCGTAATTATACCTTGTATCGTATGGTACCTAGGGAAGAACGAGTCGTCGGAGACCCCCCAAAGTTACCTATAGTATGATCAGGGTTTACTAGAGAAGTCGATATACCTATGTCCGTCTGTATGTCTGTCTGTCCGTCCGTATGAACGCCTAGAATTCAAAGATCTATTATTATCTAGATTATTCCATAGGAGACAAGTTTACTTTATTTTTTGATACCGGGGTTATATTATATAGCTCCCATAGGTGTGTTTCATTGGACCTCGAAAAAAACCAAAAGTCTTAGATGGATAATTCGGTCTAGAAAAAACATTTTTTACACAATTTCATTCGATTTAGCACGAATAAAAAAAACTATTTAATTGAAATAGTAAAGAAATAAATACCTATATATATATTTTCATAGCAGCTCAAGGATGTACTTCACGTATTTTTTTTGACGGTTTTTTCTGGATTTTTTCTGAATTGTAGGTGCTATGAACGAAAAATAACGGCTACAGCTGCATACAAACTCGTGAAGACGTAAGTGAATGCAAATAAAAAAATTTTTGTGAAAATTTTTTTTTCATATAAAATTGTGATTGAGTGAAGATTGGAACTTCCGTACATGGTTACATAACATCTACAATTCTCAACCGATTTTTAAGATCTTAGACTCGAAATGTTCGTAAATGAATTCTCTTTCAGCTTAAAGCTTAACATAATTTTTAGACATTTTTTTCAATGCAATGTCTAAGTCGTTTTTTGAATATTTCGAAAAAAAAACCTATTTTGAAAAAGTGGGCGACTCGAAATTCATTTTAGACCCATAGTTTCTTGGGCAAATTTGCTTAGAATTGAAAAAAATTGACCCACCCTAATGTACATATATTTATACGTGTACCCAATTGTCTAGAGCTCCCCAATCCAAAGCCATAAAAACTAGCGTGGCCATTTATGCAACATCTCATGATACAAATAACCTTATTGCCTAAAAAGTTTTTTTGCTCTGCCCCAAAGTTATTTAAAGTCCGTCTTGGCCACCAAACTTTCGGGTTAGAACCTTATTTTTTGACGGCTAACAAGTTTTACTCAATATATGGCCAACCCTATACTATGCAACTTTAAATAAACCTTTCACAATGTATCTCTATATAGAAAAGCAATTTATTTTTATTTGTTGATTCAAACAATCATTGAGGTGTAACTAACATATAAAGTGCTAATAATCAAATAAATCCATAAAAATAAAAAATAGAAAAAAGGGGGGCAAAAAAAAAAATAAAACGTAAATGGTGGAAAATGCAAATCATATGCCATGAATGACTAAGATATTTTTTGATACTCTGAATGCAATTGCAGTTTGGATGGGCTCGCCTGTTGCTGCTGCAGTATCCACTCCGAGAGGATACAAGAAAAGGCTCTTTGTGTCACAGGAAGCAATGTACAGCTAGGTAGATGCAGAAAAGAAAATGCTTAAAGAAAAAAATAACAAAATAAAGGAAAAACGAGAACTAAGTGCAAGGAAAATATGCAGAAAGTGCAGCTGGTGCCAAACAAAGGGGAAAGTGAGAGTGAAAGTAACGCTGCATTGTTAGACGACTGAATAGAGACCAGAGACTAGAGAGGAGTACCGGGTACTGAATAGTAGTGAGTACTGAGTACTAACTGGGCCTGTCACGCTCCCTGGGCGTTGAAACAATTGCTAAAAGATAAACTTTTGTTGCAATCCTGCGCCATCGCAGTGGGATCCCGTGGAGGTGTGTGGCATGTTGTTGTTGGTTTGTTTGCGGTGGCGGCAGGAACAGTGAAAAGCAAATCTCACAACAATTTGGGTCAAACAAGCAAATTGCATTCTGTTTAGTGGCTCTGGGTTGCACTTGTTGTTCTTGGTGTTTTTGTTGGCAGCCTCTGGATCCTTTGAGGTTAAGCGCAGTTGAGATTTTTAGTGCACAATTTTGCATGTTGCTTGGTAGTTGCATGTTTTTGTCGGTAAGTGCAAATATTTGCCAATGTTTGAGTGTATTCATTTAGATTTGCATACTTTTCACAGCAACTTTTTATTTTCCCCCTATCTTGGAATTCTTTTTTTAAAGAAGCGTGTTCATAGCTTAAAAAAGTAAATCGCAACTTGATTCTTAAATCTCTTTTTAGTTAAAAAGCGTTGATCCAGAGACTTACTGCTTAAATTGCATAGAGCTTGCGGGACCCGAAGTCGCTGGAACGTGGAGCACTTCTAGTGGGTTTTATTGTAAGTACATATTATTCAAATTTACATGTCGTTTAAAGCTAAATTATATATTTTGTGGTTCAAGAAGGCATGCAGTGTAATGGGGCAACAATCGATAAACATCAAATGAAGACGAACATTTGGAGGGTTTGAAATCGTCTGGTTCAATATAAAGCCACTCACCTTCAGCAAGGAGGAGCTAAGGTATATCTTTCTTTAATGTAACGTACCTGGGCATTCACCTAGACAGACGAGTCACTTGGCGAAAGCACATAGAAGCCAAAAAGATGCACCTGAAACTCAAGACAAGTAGCCTTCACTGGCTAATAAACGCTCGCTCTCCCCTTAGTCTGGACTACAAAGTCCTCCTCCGTGCTAAAACCAATCTGGACCTACATATGTCTGCAAGTTATGGGGCAATGCAAGCAGATCCAATATTCACATTATGCAGCGAGCACAGTCCAAAATCCTAAGAACAATCATGGAGTCACCGTGGTATCTCCGAAACAAGGATATTCACAGAGACCTGCATATTAATCTCGTATGAGAAGAGATCTCAGAAAAACAACAAAAACATCAAATCAAGCTCGCCTCCCATCCAAACCCTCTTCCAAGAGCTTTAGCCTGAGTTTGCAGCCACAGTCGACTGTAGCGCAACGACCATCTAGCCCAGGAAAAAGTGGAAATGCAATAAATACTTAAAGAATTGAAAAAAAAAAAAAAAACTTTGACTCGCTGGCGGATTTAACTAAAAACTTTCTTAGTTTTTTAACGAAACTTCATACACTTCACTTGCCTATTATTCTTTGCTGGTACGAAAATAGGCGGTACTTTAATAAAATGCAAAAAAAAATATATATATGTAGGACTGAAGCTATCCAAGCTCGAGTCCGAGGTTTAGCTCGGTTCACAAATGTTTATTAAGTTTATTGGAACATTATTAAAGCATCTTAATTTGCGTTTAACTTTAATAACTTTAATAAGATCAATTATTTTCAACAGCGTAGCAAAATCACGTCTTAATACTGTGGCTGCTCTCTCAAAAACTACGCACTCCTGCTTTTGTGCTGCCAACTGCTGTCTTTCTTAGTTTTCTAGCGCTGCCAACTACTTTACGTAATGGTCAGCTGTAAGCTGCCAAACGCCATTCCCACATGCATACATAAAAACTTTTTGTTTTTGTTTTGTTAACACTTTTATTCATGGCTTTCTAAAGTTCGATCGATGACGATGAAAATGAGTGGTTGTTTATCGTAATCGGAGTAACATTATGGAAATAAAGAGAATGTTCGTAAAAAGTAAAGTTTTAGATTGATAATTTGTTTGCTTATGAAAATATCGTAACCAAATTTTATGTTTGATAGTTTTTCAGAGTTCACTAAATTTGAACAAATCGGTTGACTAATTCATATAGTACCTACCTATAGGACCGATCGGCCCAAATAACGTGTTTGGTGCAAAATTCGTTGTGTTTCTTTGTTTTTGAATATATCATAACCAAATTTTATGTTTGGCAGTTTTTAGAATTCTCCACTGCTAAACCAAAATTGATCATAGCTCCCAAGCAGTGTATCGGTTGTATATATCATATAGCGCCCATCGTTAAAAATATGTTTTTTTGTGCCAAATTCGTTCTTCTGAAAATATCGTAACAAAATTTGGCAAATATATATGTATCTATAAGAGATTTTGAGCAGTAACCAATTTTGATAAAATTTTGTACAGAGCTTGAGAACTATAAAAAACTTTTGAAATTTGGTAACGATATCTTTACAAACATAGGAATTATTAATCTAAAACTTTTGGGTCTTAAATCAAATTGGCATTTTTCACTTTTTACAAAAATTGCTGTTATTTCCACATTTTTGCTCCGATTTTAATAAACAACCTCTTTTTTTTTTGCAATCGATCGAACTTTACGAGCCATGAAAAAGCTGTATGAACAAATTTTTAAAATTTTTAAATTAACGTTCGAAATAGAATTTTTCTCAAAAATTTGATGAAAATGACCTAATCGTAAATTTGCCAAAAATATGTTCCAAACATAATCGATGGGTAATACAATTATTTGCAGTTTGGTAAAAAAAAAAATATAAATCACTACGGAAATGACTTAAACATATTAAGGATACCAAAATATTTTAAAATTTGTTAACTAGTGTAACTGTTGCTACTTGAATCATTTTTAATATTCAAAAATAATTAACAAAAGAATTTATATAGGATTTAATTTATCATAGTAATAAGGCGTTTTCAGGCGTAATAAGAAATATGGTATAAATAAATTAGCGTATATATTAGCTTTTAGTTCTAGATTTTACTTATTATCGTTTTTCAGTTTTCCGTACGGAAGATGGCTTTTAATGCAAATTGAGATCATTACCAGAAGTAAGTGGAATCCAAAAAAAGAATTTTAGCGACAGGAAATTTTTTATAGATTTTTTATTTATTATATTGCAATTCTATTTTTTGTTTATAAATAAACTTAAAGGTATGTGTTTAGTAAAAAAAATAAGTTTTTGTGACCTGTGATTGTGTTTCGTCCCAAAATTCGATTATGATTGTAGCTGAACTTTTGAGGTTCGGTATCAAACCTTTTTTTAAAATTAATTCAATGTTTTCCGTTTCAAAATGTCCAAAATGAGCTGCAGCTATTCGCACATCATTTTTCAAAAAAAATTTTAGCTTCAATATCAGTGTTCATGAGAGTGCTATTTTCAGTATGAGATATGGAAAATTACTCTTCCAAAAAACATTATATCTACGAGTATATTACGGATGAAACCAAATACGGAAGGAGTAAATGCTTTTAAATAGCCTAGCGCATTAAAAAATTTAACCGGAAAATTGGCGTTGCAATGGAGGGACAATAGGGTGGCCATTTTTGCAATATCTCACGATTTTACTAACGCCACAACCTAAAAAGTTTCCTTTTTAACTGCATATAGCGCCTGTAAAATTTAAAAACGATCCGAATGTATTTGTAAAAAATATAAAAATAAAAAAAAAGTTTCTGACATCTATAAGCACGTATCTGCGGCCAGTACCAGTTTTTACAATTCTGGCAAGCGAAGTGCATCTAAGATGGTACCTTTATTAAACTCCGATGAAAGTTTGGCAGAAAAATTAAAAACAGCTATTCAACCAGATGCTAACCAACCCGTAAATTCACAGTAGAGGAAGCCTTAGCCTTATACAGTGCTTTTCATAACTATATGACAGTCGCAAATTTAAGTTTCAAATGCAAATACATATAACGGTCTATATATCCAACAAAGCTGCAAAGGAAGCTTTGCAAAAAGGATGAACTGATAAAAAAGCCTGTTATCGGTCTTTTATTTAAAGAAAGAAAGAGAAGGAAGAAGACTTATCAGATTATTGCTCATAATGGTTAACATTATTTTTATATTAGTTTTTATTTGTATAATAAGTATCTGTAGAATAAATTTATTCTTCCAGAAAAAGAAACTTTTTTTCAAAATTTATAAATAAATTTCTACTAGATTGATTATTTTTCTGACAAGGAAACACGCGAGCAAAATGGATTTCAAGTGTCTATTTTGAAATTATTAATAGTAGTTGTCCGATTCATACCAAATAGTGTAAAGATGTCTATATATATTCCTTAAACATTTAAAAAAAAATTAATTTTATGAAAATTTTTATTAATGCGACAGAAATTCAAAAAAAATAATTGCTGGGCATCTGGAGCGAGAGAGACGTTGTTAGCTGGTAGTCTGTGGGGATGTACTTCGTGTACTACTGATGCCTTGGGGCAATCCAGCTTCGATCACGTGGTTCTGTGAAGTGCTTGCGTTAAATCTCACTGCGAAAACTCTTTTGTAGAGACTTAAGCAGCTTGTGAGTATTTTGTGGCAACAGCTTTGTTATTTTGTACATAAGTCCGTCCAGCCAGACTCGGTCAAATGATTGCAATATTCCCGTAGCTCGAATGCAGCGCGAATGTCTGATATGATGCGATTGACCTGTTCGATCGTTCCATGTTTTATCCAAAACCACATGGATGCAATGGAATTGTGTTACGCATTTCGAGATGTGGGCTTATGCGCAGCAGAAGAAATTTTTCAAACAGTTTTGAAAAACAGGTTAGAAGGCTATCTATCTATTATCTTTTCCCGGCTTAGAAATCATTACTATGATCGACTTCTTCCATTTGTTAGGGTAATACCCAAGTCTTGTTATTGCATTAAAAAGACGGCACATGTGTAAAACCGCACCCCTAGGAAGCTCGATAGTCATTTTCGGAGTTATCAAATCAAACCCATGAAATTTTCTAGGCTTTAGTTGGTCTTCACTATACTGTAATGTGACGAAGATGAGAGCACAAATTAATTGGTGGCAGGGTTTGGCTGGAACACTTGTTGTAGATGGGCAGCAAATGCACTCGCTCTTTCTTCGTCGCTGCGGAGCCAGGTGCCAGTGTATCTAATGAACGGTCGATGTCATCCTTAGTGCACTGACTACTACTGAGGTTGTTCGATGTGTGGACAAATATATTTTTTATACTTCAGGCCGTTCGACGATATTCGCGTGGCGCAGGAGACTAAAAAGAACCGGAGAGTGGTCTGACGATAGGACTGGTAGCGCCTTGGCTATTACCATGGTTCGTGGAATCTTTCTGGTGATTGCTAAGTCAATAAGATCAGGGAGTTTTTACCAGCAGCAATAAATCGCTGTCCCACCGTGTTAAAGAACCCCGTGAATTGATCCTCAGAGATCGAAAAGCGAGGTGGGCGGCAAGACTCATTGGATTGCAAATTTGAAGATGTAGATTATAAGTAGTTACCACCTGTGCATAAAGTGGTGTCTAATGTGATTTCTAATTAATATGGCAGTGCCGCCATGAGCTTAACCGTCTGGGTAGTTCGTTGCGTAAGAGAGATACCCTGGTATTTGGAAGTTGTATTTGTTTGTGAGGTGCCTCTCTGCAAGTAGCATTACGTCGATATTTTTGTTGCCTAGCAACTGTGTAAGTGCTAGTTTGTGCTGTGAAAGTTCTTGCATAGTGGTTTGCATAAACGTCATAAAGTCATTAATACTTTTTTGTAGCGATAGCAACGCTGCTTTAATGCCGCTTGGTTGTTGCTGCTCATTATGGCATAAGTTTGGCAGTGTCTACTTTGCGTGTTCCGGATGCGAGATTTTTTCCATTGGAGCGGGAGTTACCTTAGAACGCTTGCAAATGAAATGCCAGGAGTAATGGCAACGGGGACTGAAGATGAAGGAATATGAAGTCTCAGTTGCGAGGGAGTGTAGAAGTTCGACTTGGTATGGGTTTGCGTCGAGCCAATTCGTTTGTTTAGGCGGCTTTTCAGCTCCTTGTAGACTATGCAGCGTCTCCAGTTCGCAGTTTGATTGGATTAATTTATACTTACTTATTGTACATTTTCATGGCCCGCTTTAACCGAAAAGGCTTCCGATTCTTAATAAATTGCCTACCATTTTAGAAAACAAAGAAGAAGAAGTAAACCGCCAAATTCTCTTATGGAGGCTGGGGGCCAGATATCGACATAAATCGAAAATCTTCATCTGTATCACTATTATGCGCATCTTTTGGTAAAAATTCAGCTCTATAGCTCTTATAGTCTCTGAGATTCTTTTCCTATTATGGAGGCTTGCCTACACTGACTCGGCTGTTGATGTTGATCAAGAATATATATACTTTATGAGGTCTGCCACGCCTCCTTCTGACTGTTAGATATCTAACCATATAAAAAATATAGGAAAGACATTTTGCAACGAATTCGGGTCAGTTCAAGAAATCCCGATCTTGAGGCAAATAAGGATGTATAACCAGGCTTTACTATTGATCGAAGACATATGTTATCTCATTTGCGGCAGTTTGTTAGTCAAGTTAGGACTGCCAGCGCCAGATCGTGGAATCAATGACGCATTTAATCGAGAATTGGAGCGTGAACGGGACTATGATCGTAATGAACTATTCCATTCAGTTTAAACAAATGTACCTCTGTTGAATCCCAAACAGAAGGAAGCCTATTATACATTAATGAAGGCAATTGAAGATGGAAATGGTGGCTTATTCTTCCTGGATGCCCCCGGTGGAACTGGGAAGACATTTCATTTGGCCACTGTTCGCGTGAGATCCCAGCCACATTGTTAGATGGATGCCGTACGGCTCATTCAGCATTCAAATTGCCGTTAAACTTTCAAAATATTGAACAACCAACATGTAACATTGCGAAACACTCCGCAATAGCCAAAATTTTAGTAGCGTCTAAAATCATCATCTGGGACGAATGCACAATGGCACACAACACTAAAAGATCTGCGCAATGATTCGAGATATTTTGGAGGCGCAATGATTTTATTGTCTGGCGATTTCTTGCAAACACTGCCAATCATTCCAAGATCGACTGCTGCCGATGAAATAAACGCTTGCCTCAAATCTTCTTATCTGTGGTGCTATTTGAAGAAACTTCAACTAACAGCAACTAACAATTGGTATGCCAAACGATCCATCTGCTCAAGATTTTTCAAAGAAATTGCTGACTCTTGGTAATGGCCGTGTTCCTGTCGATGAATCGAGTGGATTGATTTCATTTCCTCTGAATTTTTGCACTTTTGTCTCATCGAAAGACGAGCTCATCAGCAAAGTATTCCCGAACATTGTTGCCAACCACAAATATAACGAATGGTTGATGTGGATGATTTATACATTGTAATACAGAATCAAATCGTTGGTACTTTGTATTCATTCAAATCTATTGACTGTGTTACAAACGAAGACGAAGCCACCAAATATCAAACTGAATTTTTAGACTCCTTGGATATGCTTGGCTTACCACCGCACAATTTAAAACTAAAGGATGACGCGGTAATCATCTTGCTTCGAAATATAAATCAACCAAAACTATGTATGATGATGAATTTGATTCACGCGACGATACTCAATGGAAAATTCAAAGGTGAGGAAGTTCTCATTCCGAGAATTCCGATGATCCCATCGGATGTTCCCTTTGAGTTTAAAATAGTTCAATTTCCGATTCGCCTGGCATTCGCCATGACGATTAACAAATCACAAGACCAATCCTTGAGTGTTTGTGGGCTGAACTTAGAAAATGAATGCTTTTCCCATGGTCAATTGTATGTGGCATGCTCACGAGTCGGAAAACCATCCGCTTTATTTGTTCTTGCGCCTAATAACAAAACCAAAAATATCGTATATAAAAAGGTGCTTGAACTCTATCTAACCCATTATTATTTGATTTTCGTACTTTTACTGAAATAAATTTAAAGTAATATAGCGATTAAGGTTTATTGTTTTAATTTTTATGAATTCGAGGAGCGTCCTGGGATGGTAAAGGATATTTTAAAATATATATAGAAAGTAAATAATGGAAGTAAAGGGATATTCTTAGAATATTATAATCAGGATAATTTGAATTGTTTAAAAAAGACGGGGGTTGGCGTGCGAAGCACGCATGGGGGCAGAGCCCCCTAGTATGTATATAAAAATTAAATTATGTTCGTGTGTACTTTATAGACTCTCGAACTATCAATTATAGTCAAAACAAACTCAAAATAAAATATCCCACTACACAATCTACAATTAAAAGGTGGAGCACCGATAATTATGCTTCGTAATATAAATCAACCACGACATTCTATGAAAATAGGCTTTATTTAACTCTTTAATTATTTTAGCTATTCTGTATTAATTATAACGCTCAAGGATTGGCCATGTGATTTTTTTATCGTCAGGCGAATCGGAAATTGAATTATTTTAAACTCAAAGCGGACATCAGCTGGGATCATCGGAATTCTCGGAATCAGAACTGAACACTGAATGAGCCGTACGGCATCCTTCCAACAATGTGGCCGCTATTCCACAAAAGGCAACTGCTACCGCAATGTCGGATCTCGCACGAACAGTGGCCAAAATTAATGACATCAGAAATGTCTTCCCTGTTCCACCAGTGCCGTCCAGGAAAAATAAGCCACCATTTCCACCTTCAATTGCTTTCATTAACGTGTCATAGACTTCCTTCTGTTTGAGGTTCAACAGAGGGACATTCGTTTGAACTGATTTGTTTTATTCATGACGATCATAATCATGTTCACCAGGGCCGTAGAAAGAAAATCCGGGCCCGGGTGGAAAATGTACCGGCCCTCTATTACACCGGGCCCGGGGGAATGCTTCTCTCGACGGGCCTGAAGTTCACCCTCCAATTCCTGATTTAACGCGTCTACATTCCACGATCTGGCGCTGGCAGTCCAAACTTGACTTAAAAGCTGCCGCAAATGAGATAACACATGCTTTCGATCAGTAGCAAGGCCTGGTTATAAATATCCTCATTCGCCTCAAGATATGGATTTATTGAAATGACACGAATTTGATATGAAATATCTTTTGGCATGTTATCCTTATATTTAGTCCACAGGTCACGTGGATTCGATGGGAAGCATGTCGAAATGATAATAGCAAATAAACTGCGTATCTGACATGGAGTAGCGGAAATAATTGCTTCAGCGATTGTCGTTTCCCAATGAGTATCATTTTCAAGCAGATTTAAATCTTGACATGCAGCACGATATGTTTGGCACACTATAAAATTAACATTTCGTATTGATTTTAATGATGTTGGGCCACGAACGTTCACCAACAACAACCCTAAATAGCAGCATTCATCATTCTTCGGATGAACTGTATAAATACGACCAAGAGCAAGTATAGAACGCACACTCGGATGACCACCAACGGATCGCCTTACTTCCGACGTCCGTTTACGAAACGGCCATAACGCCACAACTTCAACAGGTCATATCGCCGTAAAATCTGTTGGTGCTCGAAACAAAAAAAGAAAATATAGTAAAATGTGATTAAATGCACTCCGTTTAATATTAAATAAATTATAAATTAAAAATCATACACATCTTGGAGGTTTGACCATATTTGCAAATTTAATTCTTTTATTATTTAAACGTGTCGCTTATCGACACCAATATCGTAATAATCACTAATCAATGGAACGTTTAAAAACTTATAATTTACCAAAGGGGAAAATTGAAATTAATGTTTAAGACATGTGCAAATTGTTTGCCGTTTTATTAATTATTTATATATACATTCTCACACGTACTTATCGATAAAAGAATTTCCTGTGTTAACCCAGCAGTTCTACTTGGATCGATTGCTTCCATCCATATGTGATACCATATGTGATTGTGACACCCATGAAAACAAGCATGCATTTTGAAGCGAGCGCGAAGCGGTCGAAGAAGAAGAGCCTCACAAAATGCGAGCGTTTGAGAGAGCGACATGTAATGAGAGTGCGATACGCTCTCTCTGTTTAAAAAATTGAGAGTAATTTTTGGCTATGCTCTTGCAAGAACAAAAAATAGCAAAAATACAAAAAAGTGTGAAGCGAAAATGCAAATATAACTGCACTTTGTTGTCTTGTTATATTTTTTGGTTAGCCTCAAGGTATACTTATTTAAGGTAGAGTAATGCTGCCGGCGTCGTCACCAATTTTACTGAGAGCAAGAAAAATCGAGAGAGAGAGAACGCAAACATATTAAAATAATATGCGTGAAAACACGCGCAGTCGCAACGAAACTAAAAATTGGTAACTTTCGTTGAGAGCCTTCGGCGGGAGTATGCTACCTTAAATAAGTATACCTTGGGTTAGCCTATGCCAGTGATGGGCAGTCTCTCAATTTACATAACACGCGAGGCTATTGCACCAAAATCTGCCGCAGCGCAGTCGGCTCATGTACGGTCCAAGTCTGTGAAATCTCTCGCTCGTTTTTGCTTAATTGCGGTTCTTGCTCTCTCGTGCGCTTTTGCTTACTGCGCTGTTTACTCACACAAAGAAATGTTTGTTGGTATGAGTTTTGCCCATCACTGGCCTATGCCTTGCTTACTCTCATGTAAATTAGTTTTCAGTGGTATATAAAGTGCAAAGTGCGCGCGCATACAAAGACTTAAAACTTTTAAAGCGATCAAAAAAATATAAATTAATAAACATTTATTTATAAACGTATTAATTGTTTATTTATTTTTTCTGTGTGTATAAATAAAAACAACAACCATGATTCCGGTTGATAAGCGACAAATGCATAGATTAATAAAAAAAGAAAAAGAAGAACTTTTAGGTAGGCTTAACAATATAGAAAGCAAGCCTGAAGTTGAGGTAGGAGGCAGCGAAATAAGTCGCAAGATGAAGAGGGAGTGCGACGATGAGTTAGTTGGCGGGACTTATGATTTTGTTAGCACCAATGACGATATGCCCGGGTTAAATAACAAATTAAAAGTTTGGTTTTTAAAACATAAGCCAAGTGGACAATGCGTAGTTGATTTAGTAAAAATATTAAGGGAAGAAAATATTAATGTGGACCATTTTTATAAGTTTAAAAATAAAAAAAAGGCAGATATTTCTAAAATGGGCGCAGGCTCTTATTTGAATATAGGTTTAGTAAACCAGCTGCAAAAACTAGGCAGAATATTTGTTTTTCCAAAGACCCTTTCAATTGACATAAATATTGATGGCCTCCCTCTATTTAGGAGTTCAACCTCACAACTGTGGCCAATTTTATTGAAGCTAAGAAATGTTAGCAGCTGCCCTGTTTTCCCCGTTGGTGTATATTTAGGCAAAACTAAGCCATCCAGTTGCAGTGAATATTTAGAAAAATGCACTTGCGAGTTACAGGATATTTTACTAAATGGATTAACGATAGGAGATAATTTAATTAATATACAAATATTATCCATTATTTACGATGCACCTGCTAGAGCATTTGTTAGTGGCACCCCTGGCCACACATCTAGCCACGGGTGTGCCAAATGATTGCAGGTCGGGAAAAAAATTAATTCAGTTTTGACTTACAGCACCCAGTCAGGAGTTTTAGTTAGTGATGAAGACTTTGCAATAAGGAAATTCCCGGAGAAGCATGCAGCTCCATTTTTAGCAGCAAAGTCTCCTTTTGAAAAGCTTGGAGTGCGCATGATAAGTCAAGTTCCATTAGACTGCATGCATTTAATAGAATTAGGAGTTATGCGAAAGTTTTTACTTAGACTTTCAGCAAACAAAATATGGGAAAAAATTTCAAGTGATAGGAAGTAACAAATTTCGAACTTGTTAGAATCTTTAAAAAAGTATATACCCCGCGAATTTGTAAGAAAACCAAGGACCCTGCAAGAGCTTCCAAATTGGAAAGCAACAGAGTTTCGACAATTTTTATTGTACACTGGAATTATTGTTCTAAAGAACAATGTTACCAGTGATCTATATTATGAATTTTTGTTGCTTCACTGTGCATACAGACTATTATGCTGTCCCAAACAACGAGAGTCGAATATAAGCGTTTCGCAGCAGATTTTAAATCTTTTTGTTGCAAACTTCCCTCTTGTTTTCGGACAAAGCAGTGTGTCTTACAACGTCCACAGTTTACTTCACATAGAGCAAACAATTAAACAAATCGGTGACCCGATTGAAGGCTCATGTTACGCGTTTGAAAATTATTTGCAGACCCTAAAACGATTTGTCCGTAAGCCTACTCAAATTGTAGAGCAAGTTAGTAGAAAAATAATAGAAGAGAAGTTTAATGCCACAATTGTTAGAAATTGTCTACAAGGAAAGGGGAAAGCCATAATTTTTAAAGGAGTCAGGCTAAGTCAAGGGAGGCCAGATAATTATTGCTATGCTATGTCAATGATAGTGTCCCTGTCAGGATAGAAGAAGTTGAGGACGGCTTCATTATAGTTAGGAAATTTAGCAACTTAAGAAACTTTTATGAGCAGCCTTTTAAATCCGAAAACATTGGCATTTATCTAGTTAGTGTAGAACCGTCCCATTCGTTAGAAAAAATTTTAGTTGAAGAAATAGAATGTAAGGCAATAGGTATTCCTTATGAAAATGATTTATTGTAGATGCCTCTTTTGCATTTGTGTACCTAGGGCTATGGTTCCTTGTTGTTTTTGCTGCGCACCAATAATGGAGGTGTTTAGTCCGTAGGCGCACTCAATAATTGCGTTTGAGCTGCGAATCGGGCATACCTACAGCGCCGGCGCTATAGGTATCTTAAGAAGATTCAACTGCCATGGGTCGATAACCAAAAAAAAAAAAAAAATTATGTACATAAATAAAACTGCTCCTTACAGAATATCAAATGGCGTCTCCCAACAAAATTTAGAAAATGTTTTTTGAATCTCAAAGTAAGTAATTGATAATAACTAAAGTACGTATTATAGGTACAAACTAATTTACTTTAATTCCAGTGAGCGGACAATCTAAAGTCTGTAGTAGGAAATACAGATGATACAGATGACAGAGGCTAAATGTGTATATACTTTAAGTGGGAGAGACATTCGATGTTAAGTGTTGATTCAGTTAAGACATGTACGGCATTAAGGAATAAATAAATTGTTACGTTAACGACGCAGTTGTTGTTTTGGTTTTAAGATCGGTCACCTACCACAAGTCCAAGACCAAAGGATGATTGCCGAAATTAAAGGTACATTTAAAATTGATTACTTTGTTCATTTTATAAAAATATTTCCTTACAGATATAATTCGGCTGGAAACTCAAGAAGTTGTTAATAAGTATATCTTAATAATCCCCTTTTAATTTGCAGAAAAACTTCAAAAGGAGAATAACAAATTAAAAGGTAACGTAATCTAATATAAGTTTCAGGTCTTATAATTTTTTAATTTTTAAAGATCACATCAAAATGCTGGCTGATGCTTTGGGTGAGCAGCTAGCAATAGTAAAAGCAATAAATAAACAGCATTGCGAGGATGAAAAATTGGAAAACCGATTTCCATTTGAGAGCTTAGAGGATCTAAGTTCTCTTAATCAAATTATTAATGAAAATAATGTAAACAAATTTGTAAGTATTTATTTTTTCCTAAAAAGCCGGAACTCGCTTTTGACTCTAATTCAAATAACTTTCCACCAATAGATCAACACGATGCGTAGCCTTCTGTCTCCAACAGGAATCCTAAAGAATTTGAGGTGCATAATGGGAGAAAGTATAATAAAGGCCTGCAACGTAGACGGCGTCCATGGAAAGGTTGCTTTAAAAAGCTATGCTAATTTTTATACGGCCCTCATTCGTAAGTTTATATACACACAAATAATTCAATTATCGTTTATCACATTTTTTACTATTGCAGAATCAATTATTGTCACGGATTCCTCTTGGCCAGCAGAAAAGCAGCTCCGCAAGGCCTTAAACTTGCAGACAAATAGAATATTTAAAAATAATGCAGCATTAAAAGCTGAAGCAAAAATTAATAATAATAATGATAATAATAGCAATAATTAACAAATTAATAATCATAATTAATTATTAAACTATGTAGCTGTAAAACTATTGAAAATAAAAAGTATGAATTCAAAATCTTTGTTTTATTTTTGTTTAATGGTTGCATGCATGAATATTCCACACACAAACCATGAATTTCATGCATGCATCTTTCCATATGCAAGCCACGATTTCCATGCATGATTTTCATGCATGCAGAACTTATGAATAGAGGCATGAAAATCACCCCTTCACGAGAAGCGAACGCCGAAGTAGGACTCATGAAGTCCTATGACATGCCCGTGTTAAATTCACCCCTCGAAAGCACGTAGTTGCATCGAGAGATTCATAGGTGGTACTTCAAAATGCATGTGTGTTTTCACCCCTTTGTCATTTGTGAAGAGAACTGCAGGGAAGTAACTTATGTATTTGTGTTGTGCAACGCTTCAGATAGTTCCCATACTTCAATAATTTTTTTCTGCTAGCGTGTTGAAAACAAATTACATAGTTCCCGGAGTGAGTTTTGTGAATAAAAATCAATCGGCGAAAGCAATTACTTACTGCTAAAAATAAGTTTTAAACTTGGAAGGATTTATTGAGGTGCAAGTATTTATTGGCATCTTTTTACAAACAATGCCGCTGAGTAAGAATATAGAGACATGTATTTTTTTTGTAGGTCGGGGGAAGCTTGAAAAGCCGAAAAGTGTGGGACTTGCGTTACCTCACCCACTAAACCTACCACCTACTCTCCGTTTCCTTCTCACGGTACCACCGTGGAGTATTACTTCGCAAGGGGGAGAAGGAATGAAAGCCACAGGTAGATTCTCATCTAGGATTGGAACTTCTGCGCTGGCGTTCAGCGCGACGCAAAGATTTAGGAATTCTCTCTGCTATATGGCTTACAGCTGACCAATTGTTTTGTGAGATAAGAAGGATTTCTAGCAAGTCAGAAGCAATAAATGGTTTCCCGATTCCGAAGCTTAGCTCTTCCCGTTCTGCAGAAAATCTCGGACAATCAAAAAACACATGTGCTGCGTCTTCTATGATCCGCACACAGTGTGTGCAAAACGGATCAGTCTCATGTTTAAACCTAACTGGATAAGCTTTGAAATACCCGTGGCCTGTTAGGAGTTGGGTAAGGAAGAAGTCGGACTGTCCGTGTTTCCTACTCACCCACGGTTGAATGGCAGGTATGAGCCGCCTGGTCCAACTGCCATTGGGACTACTTTCCCATCTCTTCTGCAACGAACGCATCGTTGCGTCCCTCCGGTCCGGGTTCGTCTGTCTGGCTTCTTGGGCCAATAGGTCTAGCGGTGCCATTCCAGCTAGCACCAACGCTGCATCTTCCGAGACTGTACGAAAAGCGCACAGGACTCGTAGGGCGCCTCTGCGGTAGGCTGCCTTACAGTCGAGGCCGTAAGTCCTTACGCCAATTGAGGGAGCCCAGACTGCTGCTGCATACAGGATAATGGATCTTACAACATTAACAATAAGCCATCTCCTGCATTCTCGTGGCCCCCCAATGCTCGCCAATATCCTCGTTAAAGTATTCATTGCTCTCGATGCTTTGTCGCCTACATATTCAAGGTGTTGCTTGAAAGTGATCCTGTGGTCAGACACATGTATGTATGTAGACACATGTATGTATGTACGTACATATGTACAAATATGCTAGAATATTGCAGAAAAATTGGTACATATATATGTACATATGTATGTTTTTTTTTATATGGATATTTGTATTAATTGTTTTAAGTTACGTACCTATATGTTACGTTTAGTAGTACATCATACCTAAAATTAATGCTATTAGTCAAAGGCTTATGATTTGTATGATTTTTTATATTTGAATTGGTTTTAAATCAGCAGAAATTTCTTTGTTGCAAAATGAATGTGACGCATATATTAAAGTAGAACGTTTGAGTAGAGTTCGGCACAAAAGATGTGGCCGTGCCGACCACTTTTTTAAGCTAGTCAGATTTCAATACCATACAAAAGAATTTGCGCTACTTTCAGAATCACTTATATATTTATATTCTTATATATAAAACATAACAAAAAGATGGCGTACGTTAAAGTCGGGCGCGGACGACTTTGGGATACCCTGTACCACTGCTTGCAATAAAATCCGGTAAATTGCTTACGAACACCAAAAGACATTTGATTGCCAAATTAGATTATGATACCTTCATAAACAACCAAAAACAGACGAATTTTTAATCAAAAACTTTTTTTCGACCGATCGGCCCTATGGGAGCTATATGATATAGTCAACCGATTTTGATAAAATTTGGTACAGTCTTGAAGATCTCTAAAAAACTTCTGAATGCCAAATTTGGTTACAATATCTTCACAAACAAACGAAACACAACAAATTTTGTACAAAAAGCGTTTTTTTGACCGATTGGTCCTATGGGAGCTATATGATATAGTCAACCGATTTTGATCAAATTTGGTACAGTGCTTGGGAACTCTAAAAAACTTCTTAGTGTCAAATTTGGTTACAATATCTTTACAAACAAACGAAACACAACGAATTTTGTACAAAAAACAAATTTTCGACCGATCGATCCTATGGGACCTATATGATAAAGTCAACCGATTTTGATAAAATTTGGTACAGTGCTGGGGGTTTCTAAAAAACTTCTGATTACCAAATTTGGTTATGATATCTTCATAAACAAACGAATTATCCATCTAAAACTTTTGCTTTTTTTCGAGGTCCTCTGAAACACCCCTATGGGAGCTATATAATGTAGTCCCGATATCAAAAAAATAAAATAAACTTGTCTCCTATGGATTAATAAGGGATCTTATCTGAAAGTTTGGTTGCTCTAGCTCTTACCATCTCTGAGATCTAGGCGTTCATACGGACAGACGGACAGACGGTCAGACGGACAGACGGACATGGGTATATCGACTTCTCTAGTCACTCTGATCATACTTTGGGTAACTTTGGGGGGTCTCCGACTTCTCCTTCTGTACGTTACATACATTTTCGGCTTGCACAAACACAATATACCCTTTGTACCATACGGTACAGGGTATAAACATACATAAACTTATTTTTTCGTGCATATAGAATGGAAAACCAAAGCATTGAATTTTACTTAATGGAAGGACAGCGCAGAGGTAGCGTTCTAATTTGCGCTGCTGATCATTTATATAAATATAAATGTCAGTTTAAAAATAAAACCGGCGAAATAATAAAAACATATGTATGCTATGAAACCAATTGCTCAGTAATGCTGTATTACGATGAGCAAAAAGGTACTTGTTGCTCCTTCTATTGTAAGTAACTTCTCTACTTCGGAGCCTTCACATCCACTTATTGGCGTGGCGCCTAGAAGATCGGTGTTTGTCTCCAGACTAATGCCCTCCGCCTCTGAAGACGTTATCAAGTAGTTCATCTGCGAAAAGCTTAATATCACTTCTCCAAACGATATCGAAGTATTAAAATTTAAATTAAGTATAAGCGCGATATTTCTTCTATTAAAATAAGCGTTCCTGATTCTTTATTTTCTTCTATACTTAATCCTTCTCTTTGGCCTACTCATTCTATAGTACATGACTTACATAGCCTTACTATTCATTGTCAGAACGTTCGTGGGCTTCTTTCTAAGCTTAGTAGATTCTTTGCCAATAGCGTAGACTTTGATTCGCATGTTATCGCTCTTTCCGAAACTTGGCTTAATCCGTCTGTCCCTGATTTTGACATTTTCGTAAATTCCTACATAACTTATAGACTTGACCGGCCGTCCGGTCGTAGTGGTGGTGTTCTCATTGATGTAAAAGTCGACCTAGAATCGTATTTACTTTCTCTTAATTTTCCCTCAGGAATAGAGTTTATTGCAGTAAAATGGTTTAGCAATAATTGTTTTGCTTATTTAACTTGCTTTTATATTCCCCCATGCTCTGACCTAAGCGTATATATGAACCATCTTTCTGCTATTCGTATGGTGGATGATGCTATTCGTATAAGAGATCGACTAGTTGTTTTAGGTGACTTCAATCTTCCTACCGTGTCCTGGACTTGCTCTGTTGATTCTAATTCTCTATTTTCTTCTGATCAGCATGACTTTATAACTGGATTAATTGATAGCTCTCTGAGCCAAATTAATTTCATACATAATTGCTCTAATAGAATGTGTAGTATGCGTGCTGTTTAGTAGCGAAATATTATACACAAATAGTAGTGTATAATGTATGAGAGTATGGGTAAACTTTAAGATGTTGATGATGTCCCACTATATTGGTAATATTTGACTGTAATGTATCTTGTGTTCCTCTTAGCTGTTGAGAGAGGGTGGTTTAAAGTCTGCTAACGACAGCAATCGGACAAACGGGCCTAACACACAATATATATATAGCCTTAATCTCATATTTCTACTTTCCACCAGGGATTTCGAGGCGTGCACCTCTAGCTTTGCTCTAACTAGCTCGCCGGACTCGCGGATTCTTTCTAATCTCCCAAAAGGTAGACACATACGTGCAATCTTTTAGGTGCACTCAGCAAAAAAGAACTAAAATAAAAATGAAATTAATTAATAAATCTATACAAATCTGATATTACACTCCCGACAGAGAAGAATACTATGCTCACGCTACCCAATGGTTAACATGGTTGAGGAATTAGCTGGTCATTATTCCTATTCATATGGTCTCTCTTTCTATACCCTCCCATCCTGTGCAATCCTACAATCAGAATTGACCTTTTAACCATGTCAAGATGATTTCATGTTAGTCGTGATACCGCCATGCTCTACTGTGGACAACAGAATTGATATTTAAAACATTATTTAAAATATATGTATAATTAAAATATTTATTAGAGAAACTATACTAATGAATTTCATTTTTTTGTTTCGCAAGTTTTTAAGTAAGAAGATAAAACTAATTAAATAATAATATGGTAAAGAAAAATAAATGTGAATTCAAATAAATGTACAACAATCGTTATATATATTTGTTTTTGCCAAGAAAATTCATAAACACTTTTATATTGTTACTCATTCCGGCTTGGTGATCGTTGAGCTCAATCGATGACGCTGCTGGGCTAAGAAATTATTAATATAAAATAAAATGATAAAAAAAGGTGCAAACAAATACAATTAATAAATAAAGGTTGTTGTCTTACAAAGAAGGGTAAAAGTTAAGCATAATAATAATTCAAAGAAAATGCTTAATTTGAATCAATTCAAAATGAGCTGCATAAGAATAAGGCTCGCCATTCTTAAATTCACGATAGTATCAAAATTCATTTATACTTCTTGGCCGCGCCCTTTTATAAAACAGTATGAAAATATAGTGACAGATATTAGTTAAGTATAACCAAATCCAAAGTTGTGCACGACACATTTATATCTTTATAATATGGGTTTTTGTTTTACACTAAATGCATCGGCACTTTCAAAAACAATTAAAGTTCGCAGAACAAAACTAAACTATAATATTAAGCGACTTTAATATTTATCATCAAAATATATATTGTATTTGCTTATTGGTGATTGGTGATGAGCTGCTATGAGCGCTGATTCGTCCGGGATGAGTGCTTCTTGGTCTGGGCCTGGGAAGTCCGAGGCCCTCCCAAATAGGTTAAGTTGCCTTCTTTAAGTGCCTTCCTATCCAATGGGTGTGATTAAGTTATGACTTATTTCACAAAATCAATGAAATCTTCAAGAAAAGTGGCAGGAAAGTGTCGCAAAAGTAATTTTGGGCCACGTGCACTATAACCAAAAAGTTACAATTGGTTTTATTATAATTCAAAAGCACTGATCTGTATATATGATATATACCTTGAATAATCCATCGCCGGGAATAGTTTTTATTGTTTTCGTGTTAATTAATATAACTTTTAATAATGTTAACTCGAGTTATGTATTAACACGCACAATTCAAGTAGTATATTTATATATCTATATTTACACGGCACTTTGCACTTATGCACATTAAATCAATAAAAGACCACTAGCAACACGTCTTGCTTATCGCACTTGTTTTCGTAAAATGTAAGCTGAACTCTAATCAGAGCAGCGAACAGCTTACATTGACTTAGCGCTAAGCCGAAAGTTACAAAAACAATTAGCTGCTTATCACTTCGGGTCACCTAAGCTTAGCGTGGGTGAGTTGATCTAACAGCATAATCGTATGATTATTGCTGGCGCCACAACTAAAACGATCGTATATCCAAAGTGACCTAATGGTAAGCTAAGAGTTAGTGCGTCGCGTAAGTAACTGACGTCATAAATAGTTAGACCAATTTGGGTGATACGACCCTGTTGGAAATTTGGGTCTGACTATTTAGACAAATTATTAAAATGGATTTTTCTCAATGTATTAATGACTAGCCACTACAAATGCTTGATCTTGTATTCGTAAGTGATTCTTCGGAATTCGAAATTTCAAGAGTCTGTCCGATTTCCTTACCTGAGGATCCGTATCATCCGACCTTGCAAATCACACTAACACTAAATGTTGGCTATAGTGGTTTGCCCCATGTTCGCGCTCCTCGGTATCGGTGCTTTCGTAAGGCTAATTTTGTTGGTCTTAACCAATTTTTGGCTGATGTTAACTGGTCCTCTCTGTTGTCTGCTGAGAACTTGGAGCTCTCCTTTATTAATTTTTATCGGGTATTATACGCCGCTTTTGATCTCTTTGTTCCCTACTCTGTCCTGAATCTTTCCTCTAAACCGCCTTGGTTTACGCCAAGTCTGTCTAATTTAAAAAATCGTAAGTCTTCTTCTTATAAAAGATTTAAGAAAAGTGGTTCTATAGTCGACTTCTATAAGTATTCTATCTTGCGCAGCAAGTTTATTCTTCTTAATAGAACTTGCTACAATAATTATCTTGTCCGTTGTAGGCTTAACTTCCGTAGTGATCCTAAGAAATTTTTCTCTTTTGTTAACTCAAAACGTAAATCTTCCCTTTTTCCTGCATCGCTATTCTTTAAAAATGCATGTTCCTCTAACAACTCTGAAATCGCGGACTTGTTTGCGAACTTTTTTCAAACTACCTCAACTAACCTTTTAATCTTCCTAATTCAAACCTTATTGCTTTTCCACAGATCTTAGAACCCGATGTTTTATAATCTCTTAAGTCCATAAAATCTTCCTTCTCTCCTGGCCCTGATGCTATTCCTAGTTGTGTTCTAAAGCAATGTGCAGGCTCCCTTTCCATGCATTTATCCGTTCTTTTCCGCACTTCTTTTAAATTTTCGTATCATCCACCAATCTGGAATAAATCGTTCATTATCGCTTTTCATAAAAAAGGTTCCAAGTCAACTATTGAGAACTACCGAGGTATTGCCAAGCTTTCATCAATTCCAAAAGGTTTTGAAAGGATTGTCACTGAACAATTGCAACACCACTGTCGTTCTTTAATATCGGACTCCCACCACGGGTTTGCAAAACGTTGGTCCACCACTAATAACCTTTAGAACTTTCTTCTCTTATTAACAATGGTTTTATTAGCAAAATGCAAACTGATGTCATTTATACTGACTTCAGTAAGGCATTTGACTCAGTAAAATTGCCTTCTTCTAGTTAAACTGTCTCGCTCAGGATTTCCGCACTGTCTTTTAAAGTGGATCTATTCTATTCTATTTATCTAATCATGTGCAGAAGGTAGTTTTTAAAGGCTGCGAATCTAAATTAATTAATGTCACGTCAGGGGTACCCCAAGGCAGCCATCTAGGTCCCCTTCTCTTTATCTTATTCATTAATGATCTTCCACAAGTTATCCGTTCTTCTCGCATTTGTTTGTCCTACTCCTACAATGATTCTCATATGCATTCACTTCTTCAGCAAGATTTCGATAGAATGCAATATTGGTGTAATGTCAACCAACTCTTTCTAAACAAGACGAAATGTAAAATTATGACTTTTTACCGTTCTGTCCCTCATTTTGCTGCTTACTCTACAGACTCTTCTTCTTTCTTGGAACGTATCTTGAGTGTTTGAGATCTTGGCATACTGTTTGACCATAAACTTAAATTTAAAAATCATATTTGCAATATTGTAAATAAAGCTAGAGGGTTCTTGCCTTTATTAAGCGTTGGTCTAAAGAGTTAACGACCCTTACACAGCCAAACTTCTTTACATTTCTCTCGTCCGCCCAATTTTGGAATATTGTTCCTGCATTTGGAGCCCTCAATACCGCCTTTATCAGGACAGGATTGAGTCTGTTCAAAAGCAATTTCTCCTCTTCGCACGTCGCGGCTTAGATTGGGACCCACTGATTCGACTGCCTCCATATTCAGACAGACTTCACCTTATAAAGCTGCCCTCCTTAAATAACCTGTTCTACGGCCAAACATGATATTCTAAAAAGCGATTTCCTCACATATGTTATGTAATTGGGTTATGCCTTTCATTTCAGTAACAAGCTTCAGAAATTTGGGAGAGATGCATGGATTTTACTAAAGAGCTGATAAGGCAACCTAGGGCAAGCTGAATTAATGTTAATATAGACAGCACTAATTTAAGATTGCCTGATAATATTGAAATACTAAACAAAATTAGCGTCTTCCGTCAAAAGCATTTTGGGGGTACATTATGGTACATACAAAGTGTATATTAAGTTTGTGCAAGCCGAAAATGTATGTAACACACAGAAGGAATCGTCGGGTGAGTCCCCAAAGATAGCTAAAGTATGAACAGAATGATTACAGATGTCTATATATCCCTGTCCGTCTGTATAAACGCTTAGATCTCTGAGATAGGATGAGCTAGAGCGTCGGGGTTACATTATGCAGCTCCCTCAGAGGTGTTTCAGAGGACCTCGAAAAAATAGTTGTAGACAGATAATTCATTTGTTTGAAAATATATCGAAACCAAGTTTGGCATTCGGAAGCTTTTTCGCGCTCCCAAGCATTGTATCAAATTTGATAAAAATCGGTTGACTTATCATACAGCCGCCTGTAACGAGGCTTCCTGGCCACGTCACAATAATTAATAAGCCCTCGGTATATTGAATGTAACAGATACAGACCCTAGTATTAAGCGCAAATGTAAAGTAATTGGTATTCATCGCCTAAGAATATGATCGTAACGGACCACGCCGGGCCTCCAACTCAGGCTGCGATAGCCGTCCATCGGCAATAGCGATAGACAGATATTGGCAGACTGCGGTATGAGCCGGCGTGGGCGGAAATTAGATAGAACACGAGGAGAACGGTTTTAGACAGCACAGAGACAACACGTATAAGCGGACTAAGAATGAAACAAAAAGTGCACGTGTGACTAGAGGAAAAGGTTAAAGAAAAAAAGGAAACACAGTTGCGGGAATAATTAGTTGTCGAAATAGAACGAGTAAAAGAAAATACAAGAGTCAATATATATATATACATATGTTCCTTTAACTCCTATTTGGAGCATAGGGCGTCAAAGAGGCTTCCTGGTCACGTCACAATAATTAATACTATATATTATATTTTGAATGTAACAGATATAGACCCTAGTTTAAGCGCAAATGTAAAGTAATTGGTATTAATCGCCTAAGCTTAACATCGATAAGAATATGATCGTAACGGACCACGCAGGGCTACCAACCCAGGCTGCCGATAGAGCCGGCGTGGGCGGAAATTACGTAGAACACTAGGAGAACGGTTTTAGACGGCACAGAGACAACACGTATAAGCGGACTAAGAACGAAACAAATACTCCACGTGTGAGTAAAGGAAAAGGTTAGGGAGAAGCGACAAAGCTTAAAGAAAAGGAAACACAGTTGCGGGAATTAATAAAATTTATAACGTGTAAAAGAAAATACAAGGGTCGAGTGCCGTATTTATTTGGCATTATTTTCAGTGTCTATGTATCGCGAGAGTCGCAGAGTGCCATTGTGTGTGTGTGTGTCAGTGCGTCTTTTCTCCATCTTTCCTGCCGCGTATGTATTGAAATCGAGTAGGCCGCGTCTCTCTAGTGTTATATATACGTTGGCCCCGTTGTTGGTAAGCAAAAGCCTCACCCGCCACCACAACGTCCCCTCCCCCTTCTGATTTCAAACCAAACCAGTCCCAATGAGCCTCGCTCAAGTGGTACAGTTTGTGGCGAAAACGTTGTAGGTAAGCGTGGGCTACGCCAGCAACCGCAACCATCTTGTACCGATACCGTCGTGAGAGTCACGCTCAGCGACGTGGTCCGCAGAGATCTCGCTGCCGGTGAGTCGTGCTGAGAGCGTATATAGGAAGTAAGAGTGGTATGAGGAGAGATACCCCCTACGCTGCTCAGTGCCTCAGCGAATTACAAATTACTTGTAAGTCGGGCCTGGTGCAGACTGAGCTATACCCCAGCACCAGAACTTCTTTACACCCCATAGGATAGATCATTCAAAATTTAACTGTTTATACCCTGTACCGTATGGTACAAAGGGTATATTAAGTTTGTGCAAGCCGAAAATGTATGTAACATACAGAAGGAGACGTCGGAGACCCCCCAAAGTTACCCAAAGTATGATCGGGGTGACTAGAGAAGTCGACATACCCATGTCCGTCTGTCCGTCTGTCTGTCTGTCTGTCTGTCTGTCTGTCTGTCTGTCTGTCTGTCTGTCTGTATGAACGCCTAGATCTCAGAGGTGGTAAGAGCTAGAGCAACCAAATTTTCCGATCCGTCAGGGGATGCAAGTTTATTTTATATTTTGGATATCGGGGATATATTATATAGCTCCTATAGGGGTGTTTCAGAGGACCTCGAAAAAAACAAAAAGTTTTAGATGGCTAATTCGGTTGTTTATGAAGATATCGTAACCAAATTTGGCACTTAATAGTTTTTTAAAGTTCCAAAGCACTGTACCAAATTTGATCAAAATCGGTTGACTATATCATATAGCTCCCATAGGACCAATCGGTCAAAAAAACGCTTTTTGTATAAAATCTGTTGTGTTTCGTTTGTTTATGAAGATATTGTAACCAAATTTTGCATTCGGAAGTTTTTTAGACATCTCCAACACTGTACCAAATTTAATCAAAATCGGTTGACTATATCATATAGCTCCCATAGGTCCAATTGGTCAAAAAAACGTATTTTGAACAAAAATCGTTGTGTTTCTTTTATTTGGCAAAGAAATATCTTTTGGAGTTTGTAAGCAATATATCGGACTTTATTGCAATGTGGTTGTACAGGGTATCCCAAAGTCGTCCGCGCCCGACTTTAACGTACGCCATCTTTTTAAATAAATTCTTATTTCTTGTTGTTTTACTGACATCTCTCCAAGCACTTATATTTAATAAAAGTTTGATCATGTGTCATTATCTACTCCAGTAATCTCCGATGTTGAGTTAAAGCTTTGAGACATTTGATTGCCAAATTAGATTATGATACCTTCATAAACAACCAAAAACAGACGAATTTTTAATCAAAAACTTTTTTTCGACCGATTGGCCCTATGGGAGCTATATGATATAGTCAACCGATTTTGATAAAATTTGGTACATTGCTGGGGGTTTCTAAAAAACTTCCGATTGCCAAATTTGGTTATGATATCTTCATAAGCAAACGAATTATCCATCTAAAACTTTTGCTTTTTTTCGAGGTCCTCTGAAACACCCCTATGGGAGCTATATAATGTAGTCCCGATATCAAAAAAATAAAATAAACTTGTCTCCTATGGATTAATAAGGGATTTTATCTGAAAGTTTGGTTGCTCTAGCTCTTACCATATCTGAGATCTAGGCGTTCATACGGACAGACGGACATGGGTATATCGACTTCTCTAGTCACTCTGATCATACTATAGGTAACTTTGGGGGGTCTCCGACTTCTCCTTCTGTACGTTACATACATTTTCGGCTTGCACAAACACAATATACCCTTTGTACCATACGGTACAGGGTATAATTAAATTAAATTTCTGTGACATCAATATATGTACCATAAATTATGAGTTTAGGTTTTTACCTTTTCAATATTTAACAATTAAGCATGTATAATATTAAGTCTTATTTATTTGTATGTAATATAATGGGAGGAAAAATGCCCAAAAAAAAAAAGATGGCGTACGTTAAAGTCGTGTGCAGACGACTTTGGGATACCATGAACCACCACATTGCAAAAATTTATTTATTTGTCAAATTTTTTTACGATTATTTAATTATTTATTTATTTAAAAATGAATTATAGTGTTGTATAATAATAATATAATAATACTATAACTAATAAACATTTTGATGAACTTGCGAGTGCCAAATTTAGTTACGATATCTTCATAAACAAACGAATTATTCATTTAAAACTTTTTGGTTTTTTCGAGGTCCTCTGAAACACCCCTATGGGAGCTATATATATATAAAATAAACTTGTCTCCCCTGACATAATAACGCATCTAATCTGAAAATTTGGTTGCTCTAGCTCTTACCATCTCTGAGATTTAGGCGTTCATACAGACAGACAGACGGACATAGGTATATCGACTTCTCTAGTCACCCTGATCATACTTTAGGTAACTTTGGGGGTCTCCGACGCCTCCTTCTTATGTTACATACATTTTCGGTTTCTGTTCTTTTAATGCTCTGACGGCTTTGGGCCCAAGTAATCTTATTAAAGTAGATAAATTAATAAATTATACTTTTTTGTGGTATTCATCGTTATTTTGAGGCGGTATTCTGAGTTAATTTGCAAGCGATCGAGCTACAATCAGCTGCTTTTTGTTAACAAATGAGAAACTTTTAGACAGAGTACGAAAACAAACGAAAAAACATTTTTCGTTTTGTTTCTCTCTTTTCCGAGACCAAACCTAAACGAATGAAAATAAAGTTCGTTTGTATTGTTTTTGTACTGTTTGTGGTCACGAAGAACAGCCAAACACATTCCGAAAAGTACTCGAGTAAGTGAGCTAAACAAGAGAAGTTTATGTCTTTGGACGTAACGTTTATGAAAACTTTTATTTGTTTTCATACTCTGCTTTTAGATATGCTTAATTAATCAAATAAAAGACAACATATAAATTTAAAACGCAAAATAGTGACGTACCTTTCTCTGAAAATGTTGTCAGCCAATTATGAAAATTTTCATAGACCCAAAAAATTCTAAATAGTAAACGCTTTTATAAAAAATGTTTTTTGCTTCGTCCGTAATTAAGTTGCTGCGCATTTTGTTTGGTTGTGGTGACAAAACAAAACAACTAAGAATATTTTTCCAGCCAAATCATAAGGCAACACTGTTTATACCCTGTACCTATAGGTACAAAGGGTATACTAGATTTGTGCAATGTATGTAACGGACAGAAGGAGGCGTGGCAGATCCCAAGTCCTTTATACCAAAATGCTTATCATAACCTCGGGTAGCGATTGTGCCATGTCCGTCCGTCCGTCCGTCCGTATGAACGCCTAGATCTCGGAGACTATAAGAGCTAGAGACACGACAGCTTTACCAGCTGGTGCGCATATTTCCTGAGAAGATGAAGTTTGTTGAATCATGTCAATATCTTCCCCCGTTCCCCCGCAGTAGAGTTTCGCGGTTTTTAGCCACACCGCTTAGTTACATGCATTTATGTGTAAAAAATGAACAAAATCGGACAAATACAACAGAAGTTATAGTCAAAAATGTGCAAATTTCACCTCCCCTTGCCAATAAACTGCGTCAATATTTGACTCCACGCAATTATGGCTAGAAGTGACCTAGAATCACAATTTTTGGTAAGCTCATTTATGTGTCTAATGAACAAATCCACATCCAAATTTTATCGAAGCTGTCCCCCCACCCCCCGCAATCCATTTACCGTGGTTTCTCCCACACCTCTCAACATACCAACTTGAAACTTACCCCGTATACTTTAAATAAGTTCTTTGTTGTAACATTCGAGTTTCATCAAAATGGGTAAAAATTTAAGGAACTTATAGGTATAAATATCGATTTTCACCAAAAAAAAATAAATTCCAATTGGAAAGTTCTTAGATGGAATATGCAGGAAAAATTTTTTTGACAAAAGGTACAGGGTATTCCACTGTCGGGCACCGCCTCGACTGTACCACATTTTTTTTTTAAGGCAGACAAAGCTCGTTTTTTAAACAAAAACTTAAGCCTATTTTGCTTCCAGAGCGAAGGGTTTGATTCCTGAAATGAATTGTGGTATAATGCTTGCGTGTATTACTATGAAAATAATGTCGGTCAATTAATACTGTATTTAATACTTTAATTGTTGGGGCGCAAAATATTCCCTAAACAGATTCCAATAAATCGAGTCATCGAGTGAACCTTCCTAAAAAAGTGGTTTTAGGGTAATTTGGGGTCGGGAAACACGAAAATGGCAGCTTTTTTTTTCTTAAGCACCGTTTTCGAGATATTTTCGAAAAATAATCTTTGCCACGTCTGGAACTTTTCGCTGCACTTCTTCTGAGCAAACTCGTACGCTCAATCAATGCTATTTTTGCTTGGTGCGACTCAATAATAGTTCTCTCTTGGTTCTCATATGCACCGGCTCAATTAAAAACCTTTGTCGGAAATCGAACCTCCGAAATTCTTTACACTATCCCAAAACAAAATTGTCATCATGTTGACTCCAAATCAAATCCAGCTGATTGTGCATCCAGGGGCATGTTGGCGCCTGACCTAATCAACTTTCAGTTGTGGTGGAATGGTCCATCATGGCCAAGGGATAAGAATCAACTCTTGGTAAGATTAAACAACTCACAAGTCAGCTTATATATTGCAGACAAACGCGCCCACACGGAAGTTAAAACCAATTGTTTTACTGCACTGGCTAAGGCAACTACAACGCATCCACTTGATGAAATTATAGGCTCATACAAATATGGGAATATGTTACATGTTTCATCCAACGCATTTAGTGCTTACGGCATGCACAGACAAACTTTCACGATTATTACCAATTGCTTCTCGCCAACAAACTCCCACGTAGTCGATCCCAGCTGGCAAAACTCTCTCCAATCATTGACATGGACAAGTAATTACGAGTTGGCGGGCGCTTGCATTATTTGCAATTATCAACAGAGGCAGAACATCCAATTTTGCAACCAAAGGATCATAGTGCTACAAAGCTTATACTGGAATGTGAACACAGTGTAAACCTGCGCCCGGGTGTTTCTGCTCTTTGCGTGATTGTCAGGCAAAGGTACTGTATATATGGCGCACGTAATCTCATCCGGAAAATCACGCACGAATGTCTACCTTGTTTAAGACAGAAACTACGCACACCCAGCATAAGTATAACGCAAGCACTTCCATTTGTGAATTCTGGCTGAGACTATGCTGGACCGATCATTATCAAGGATGGCAAATGGCACAAACCGCGCCTAAGCAAAGGCAACATCTGCTTATTTGTTTGTCTAGTGACCTCAGCAATACACCTGGAACTTGCCACCGACCTCAGCACGGAGACATTTTTGGCGGCCTTGCGCCGTTTTATGTCTTTACGTGGTAAGTGTGTCAAAATTTACTGCGACAATGGCACAAACTTTGTTGGAGCCAAACGATCTCTGCACGATATGCAAAAACTGTTGGCATCACAATCTCACACTCAACTTGGTCACACGCAGCCTAGCTGATGATGGAATACAATGGGTATTCAAACCGCCAAATGCTCCTCACTGTGGAGGAAAATGGGAGTCGGCGGTTCGATCAGTAAAGCTACACTTCCGAAGAGTTATTGGAAGCTCCACTCTTATACAATAGAGCAGATGTGAACATTACTTACTCAAGTTAGCGCTGTAGTCAACTCTCGCACACTGTGCTACACTCTAGACAGCGATGTTAATTACCTCTCGCCAGCCCACCTTTGGATTGGACGACCTTTCACTAATTTACCGGAAGTCGATATGGGTCATATTTCTGGCGGCCGATTGTGCTATTGACAGAGCGTCCAGTCCATGTACCAATGTTTTTTTAAACAATGGCATCAATCTTATCTCACAACCTTACAACAGCGTCCAAAAAGGACCACGTCAACAACAAACATATCAACTGTAGATATTGTTCTGGTCAAGGAGTCCAATACACCACCAGCTTAACGGCACATCACGCGCGTTATTGAGACCTAACCTGGAAAGGACCTCAACTGGTTCGAGCGGTCAAGCTCAGGACCAAATCAGGAGAACCGATCCGGCCTATCACCAAGGTTTCAAGGCGTTTCAGGGCGACCCGGGATGTTGAGGAACGATTGTAACATTTCACATATTCGTTGTTGTACATTGTATATCAATTACAGCATTTCTATCATTTATTTCTTTTCGTTGTGAAGTTTATCAACATTTGATAGTTTAAGCAACATGTTCCTAATAAATTATTAACATTGTACCCTTTTGTACGACGCATTTAGTATTAAATTGACATTAATTCGAACAACACGCGTAATTTGTATACAGTCCACTACGAAGCTCAGGTTTATTTCTAATTATATGGTTTATGAGATTTTAAGTTTTTTAGTGAAATATATAATCGTGTACGTAAAAGTTGGAAAACATTACTATCATCAAAAAACACATTGCCAAACTGCACAGTTGCTTTGGGTCCGAGTCAAAATATTATGTGAACCGATTATCAGAAATTGAACTAACTGCATAATAGTAATATACTTCTTAAGCCATAGGTAATTCCTTAAAATTGGGTGCTGAGACATAAAAAAAATAGTAAGTGTACATGTATTATAATATTTGGATTAAATTGTAGATTTTTAGGACACGCTGCAGCTTGAATGGCATTCTTGGGGACATAAATTTCCGGCCAAGCTTTAATACAAACCAGATATACGCACTGAGAATAAGTATTACAGGATAAGCTTGAATTGCGAGCGGTAATCTTATGGAATCTTGCGAAAACTGTGCAGATCTTAATAAGCACAAATAGATTTTATGTACTAGTATAATTTACCTGCATGTGGTATATTAAAGATTTCTAACAAAGCCATATTTGTAAAAAATGTTTTTCTATAAGCCCTTACTGAAAAATCCAACAAAGTTTCATTGAAACACATAATTTTATAGTAGAAGTATCTCTAATGAATTCGAACTACTTGAACTGTATTATGCAATATGTATTTTCAATGCATTATATCGCAAATGAAAACAAAAGTGATGTCTAATCGATAAGGTCGTTTATGGAATACCCTTAAAAACAGAATTGTCATAGTGGGGGTCTATTTGGTCTATATTCAAAAACTTTTGATTAACGTTTAAAAAGTTACGATAAGTCGATTGCAAAGGTTAAGGGTTGCGTTGTCAAAAAATCATTACTTACATAAGGCTACATGATATATTTTGTGACTCTAGCTGAAATTAGTACAGTTTTATGATCTTGTAATTTTACAAACCGACTTAAGGTATGAATATTAGCTAGTACCTCTACAGCATGTGTAACATGTGGGCCGGTCCCTTCCATAAAAAGTCCATGGAAACTTTCTACGATTTTGAATCTTTTAAATGTAAAAAAAAATCGAACTCCCAAAATATTTTTTTGATTTCGTTGGTCGTTTTAATATCCTAATATTAAACGTATTTTTGATAAAAAATAACCCTGTGGGACGGTTATACTCTGTACTTTCTGTACAGTGTTAATTCAATTTTAAGACGTATGAATTTTTAATCATATGTTGAATAACTCTACATATTCATTTTGGTAATTGTGGCTTTTTTTTACAAACACGTTTACCTTTTGAGTCTTTTTAGTGCGGCTTCTGGGCAAAAAGGGGTTAAATTTAGTCATTTTTGGCTAAAATTCCCGAAATTCATAACATATTTTAATAAATTTTACACAAACAGATCGTCTATCAAAAAAGGTAGCAAAATTTAAACAAAATAGTATGCGCTGCTCTCTCAAACACATCAGTGAAGGTCTTAAGTCAAGGCCAGCTCTCTGAGGCCTTCGCGGTAGAGACAGGAGTTAAACAAGGAGATGCTCTGTACACAGTAATATTTAACCTGATGTTACACTTCGCCATAAGAGAAGTAAATAAAGGTGGGAGGGACACTTCTCTATAAATCATCACAAATCTGTGCATACGCGGATGATATTGCAATTCTTGCGAGCAACCTAAACGAACTCAAGAACGTATTTGCATCAATCCATGTTATACTTTCATTACACTGGTGTTTTAGAAAGACATTTAGAAATTTAAAAGTGAACGAAATCGAAAATCCCAAAGACCCGTAGTAAAATTCACGATCCGACACGGTGCTAAAAATAAATAAATTTTATATATTTCCTTGTGGGATCCTTAATATTGATCCTTCAAGGCGCTCCTTGATTCAAAAGCTATTTAAATTCAATTTTTGTTCTTATATTTTTTAAATAAAAATAGCTCAATAACTTTTATTTTCAATTTATATAATAAAAATTGAAGAATAACTCTTAATTTTTAAATAAGATTTACATTTTTTTTTAAATTGCAAAATAACTCTTATTTTTTAGTTTTTATAATAAAAATTGACATTTTCATAATTTTTATTTATAAAGTCAAAAAATAAGTTACTCTCGTTTTTTTTGATAAAAATTAAAAATAAAAATGTTTCCTTATTTCGGATAGTCCTTTATACAAAATAATATAATATGTAGTGGCTTACACTTTTTTCGCTTTGATTTTTTTCAACTTATTTGCGATCCCTGCTTAACAGTAATCTGTTTTTAGGAGTATTATTATTTTATTATTATTATTATTTTTATTTTTTTTTTACAAATACATAAAATCCAAAAGTATTATCAAGTAAACTAAACTTTTTGACTTTGGTGTACCTTCTATAATACATGTAAAGTCTAAAAGCTCATAGATATTATTTATAATTAAAAAAAATTTAAAGTCAAACTTTTTTGCTTTTAACTATTTATTTGATTTATTAGTAACTTTATTAGGAACTTTACCTGCTGGTGCGCATATTTCCTAAGCAGATGAAGTTTGTTGAATCATGTCAATATCTTTCCCCGTTCCCCCGCTGTAGATTTTCGCGGTTTTTAGCCACACCGTTTAATATTTTCATTTGAAATGCGTTGTGGATACATGCATCTGTGTGTAAAAAATGAACAAAATCGGACAAATACAGAAAAAGTTATAGTCAAAAATGTACAAATTTCACTGCCCCTTGCCCATAAAGTGCATCAATATTTGACTCCTCGTAATTATGGTTACAAGTGACCTAGAATCACAATTTTTGGTAAGCTGATTCATGTGGCTCTAATGAACAAATCCACATCCAAATTTTATCGATGCGGTCCCACCACCCCCCGCAGTCGATTTACCGTGTTTTCTCCCACACCCCTCAACATACCAACTTGAAACTTACCCCATATACGGTTTTGCCATTTACTTCTTGTCACTTGAGACAGAACTCTTCGATTCTCTGATTGAGGCAGAACGACAACGTTTGGCTTCTTCACGCTTAGCCTTGGACTCCTTCTTTCTTTGGACCAAGAGCTCGGCTTAGTCGGCAGGAGCCACCTTTCAGGCCTGTTCTTCAATGTGCTGCATCTGTGTTTCCTCTGCAGCACGACTGGGATTTTAGGTGCCTTGGGGGTGGCCTTCTTGTTGTCCTTAGCGGGTAATGGGCGACGCACAACAAAGCGACGTACATCATCCTCATTGCTCAAATTGTAGATCTTGCGGATTTTGGCGGTAAGACAACCGATTTCTTGCTCACCGACATGTTGCCATCCACAATGCAACGCATACGCTCACCAGTGCGGAGTGGGCGGTAGCAGGATTGGCCCTTCTTCAACAGCAAGCGCACGCGACCATTGGTCAGCACACCCTGTTTCATGGGGAAACCCTGCTTGTCATTGCCGCCGGAGATTCGGAGCTGTTAGCCCTTCCATTCGTCACCAAAAATATCGGCTTCTACGATTTTGCCCATACGCTTCTCGTAGATCGACCACTTCGAATAGTTTTTGGCATCCATTAGCGGATTAGGAAGCATTGGAGCTTCATTTTGTCGGTCTTGGTGCAGGCAACGAAGAAAAAAAAAGATGCCTATATTGCTCTGACTTTAAATTACTTTGTTTCCAAGAGTTAATTTCTAAGTTACAAAAATAAGTAATAATAATATTTTATTTCTTATCATACTACTACCACTACTGTCGCCCTTCTCTCCTAGTTTAGCATAGGGCCCTTTATCATCTAGATCAGAGCTCGGCAGCCCATAGCCCAAACAGGCACTTTTACTTCGGGCATTTACACAGACACGAGGCCGAAGCCAGACGAAGTCGTCAACTTTGTACGTTGTGTGCACTGAGGGAAATAAATGATTAAATGCGTCGGTATGGCCAGTTGTCACAATGGTGTACATTTTGAATACTGGCAATCAACGCATTTTATTAATTACAAACCAAATTAAATATAATACATACAATGGCCAACAATTTCATTCCATGTTCTGCACTTCAAACATATATGAATAAACATTTTCAATAATAAATTATTATTATTATTATTTTGACTGTCTATGCATATGAATTGTGATGCAAAATGTTTTTGCATTGATTTTTTATATTCAACGTTATCATTATGTTCACCTTACTATTGTTATGTCTCAGTTTTATAATTGTGGTAATTATAAAGACTGTCAAAATAATTGAATTATATTTTATTTATCATTGAAAATGTTAATTCATATATGATTAAAGTGCAGATCATTGAATTAAATTTTTTTCCATTGTTTATATTATATTTTATTCGTTATTTAATTAATAAACTGCGTTGATGGCCAATATTTAAATATATATCATTGTGATAACTGGTCTTAGCGACGCATTTAAGCTTTTACTTCTCTCGGTGCACAAAATGTACAATGCCACAGTGGAGTTGAAACGTGTAATAAGTTTGCTCTCTGCTTTGCTC
Source organism: Chymomyza fuscimana (assembly GCA_949987675.1). Lineage (NCBI taxonomy): Eukaryota > Metazoa > Arthropoda > Insecta > Diptera > Drosophilidae > Chymomyza > Chymomyza fuscimana. Next base: position 63,128,087 of record OX465089.1, on the reverse strand, counting down.
AAATTGACGACTTTGGCTGGCTCATGGTGGAATAATAAGGTGATGTCGTGCGAACACTCACTCTCTCGTTTAGAGCCCTTATCGTCAGTGCAAAACTTGCTGTGAACGAGTATGGTTTTCTAAACACGAAACTTGTAATATAAAACCAAAAGCTAAAAATTATGGGCAATAGTTAACTTGTTAAAATTAGTCTATACAATTATTATATGAAATATAAAACATATCTGAATGGTTCTTTGTTATTTATTTACAAACATCAAAGAAATATATATCTATCTCATTCACATTCACAAAGAAATACTAAGAGAGCTTTCCCACAAAAAAGCTTTTAAGGACTGAACTATTTTTCTGGGAAGTTTGAGCCTCCTCAGATTTTTTTGAGATATAGAAAACCTAGACCAAAATTGGAAAAAATTAAAAAAATTTGTTAATTTAATTTAAAAAAAATCAACTTTTAATTGGAATTGGACCATATTTCGTACAGAGGTAGATATGAGCTTGTCATACATTGAAGAAATAATGTATACCCAAAGTATTGAATGGTTTTGGAGTTATAGCTCCAAACAGTTTTAGCTTTCGAAGCAAATTGCAAAAAGACGACATCACCAATCCATATGCTTTTGAACTGTTTTAATTTTTTTTTGCATGATCTTTTAATTTCCGAAAAACAAATTGAAAAATCCATATTTAAATTTTTTATGTTTTTTCGTCAAAATTGATAATTTTTCCTTTTTTTGATATGCATCTTTGTAAGTATGCTAAAACATTTTTTTAATGTACATTTTTTTTACATTTTAGTACAACTTTTGAAAATATGGTAATTAAAGCATACTTTTAGGCAGCGAAGAAATTCAAACAACAGTAAAATTTCTTGGGGCCAATTTTTAAAATTCAACTTTTCGATAGAAAATTCAATTTCCGAAAATCGGGAGGAATTACATTTTGTTGTAAAACATGTGAAGAAAATTATAAAAATTGTTTCGATCAAATATCGAGTGGTAGTCGGAGGTAGCCTTGAAGCAAAGTAGCCAAATGATAAAAAAAACCAACAAAATCTTTATAACTACTCGAATATGTTTAAAGCCGAAAAGTTTTTAAGCTCAGTTTTATTTTTTTCTGAAGTAATACTTGTAAATAATTAAGTGAATAAAGATCGCGAAAGTTCAAAAAATACAAAATGTCATCTAATGGCTAATTACTTAAAAACCACTAATTAAAATTTAATATTTTTTTTTGCACAGGATAAATTAATATGTGTAAAATTATATTAAATTGCCATTTTGTTCAAATTTTGAATTTCGTCTGGTCTGCACTGGTCTAAATGCACGAACTAAAAGTGCCCGTTTGGGCTATGGGCTGCCCAGCTCTGTACTAGACTTCTTAATCTTTATGTTCTACATGCGAACCCCTGAGAGCGTGCTTGCTCTCAGTTTGAAAGTTCGAACTTTCATGAGTTAGTTAGTCCTTGTATACCTTGTGTTAGTTCTTATTATACCCTGTACGTATAAGTAAAAAGGTTATATTACACTTGTGCAATGTATGTAACGGACAGAAGGAGGCCTGTCAGACCCCAAGTACTTTATATCAAAATGCTTATCATAACCTCGGGGTAGTGATTGAGCCATGTCAGCTAGAGACACGAAACCTTACTAGCTGGTACCCATCGTTCTTCAGAAAATGAAGTTTGTTGAATTATACCAATATCTTAACTTCCCGCCTAAAAGAACTTTGCGCTTTTTAGCTACACCGTTTAATATTTTGTTTTCAAATTTAACAGATCTATGCGTAATGGACATCGATTGCATAGTGGTAGCGTACTCGCGTTGTAACCCGATGGTTGGTGATTCGATTCCCCGAAGAGGCACTGGTTCATTTGCCTAGCACTGGCATCGCTAGCTGTTTGCCCAAGAAAATCTCTATTAATTCAAGAAACCGCCGTTCGGACTCGAATATAGACTGTAGGTCCCTGTTCTCTCAGTTATTAATACATATCCCCATACTCCACCTAGGGACGACTGACAAAATAGTCAAATCAAGGAATTATTATTATTTAGTATGCGTCGTGGTTATATGCATCTGTGATTCAAAAATGGACAAAATGGGACAAACGCAATAAAAGTTAGAGTCAAAAATGTGCAAACTTTATAAATTCCGTGCTGTGGCTGTCATTCACGTTACTAAGAATTGAACTGCAAGTACTCTCTTATGACAGATTATTACTTTTGATTGTATATTTTCGATAATTGAGATTATCTTTCCCGGTTGTAAGTCCCAGCAAACGAGAAGTGCCAGTTTATTAGTCATTGTGGACACGATACAAAAGCTGAATTACTTCAGAATTCAATTAAAAAAATGCATGGACATTCTACATGAAAAAAAAGGAAGTGATATTTTTGTAAAGAAATGGATTGAAAAATATGTATATTCGCATTTGTTTTCCGCGTTTCTAACCCGTTGGAAGAACTCTTTAATGAGAGTTACATTGTAATTGGCGATAGGTTTCAAATGTATGCTAGGTTCTTTATAATATTATTATAAATATTAAATAAATAATTTCCTTGAACTTCGTCATTAATATCACAGAAATATACACATAGTTATGTACAAGAATGTAGACTTTAAGAGCAGGCAATGTTATAGTACTAATTTATCTTCATGGGAGCACAATTAATATTGGAGACAGGATCGATAATGCACTACAATCGCATTCCAATGCAGGCCGCTTATCCCTTGTTAATTTATGCGCTACATACATATACGATCCCACACATATGCAGGCCACTTGAGGCCAACATTATTTAAGTTTTTATAATAGGTTTAAGTAAAATTTTCATCGGTGATGCATCCGCGAAGATGAGATTACTCCCGTATTAGTCATTCCACGCTTCTTCATTCTCCGATAGTCAATGACTTCTGTCATATCGTCATCTTGTAGGCGACGTCAACTATCGGCAACACTTGGGCTGGAGTGCACAAAGAAACTTCTTCGAAAAATCATAGGCTTTGTCAATCGATTTTCATAAAAATGTTGTATGTTTTTACTTTATAAATTTTTTTTATTTTTATATTTTTGAAATCTCAATCTAAAATGAGTAATGAATATAAAATGAGTATTAGAAAGACCGTGGGTTTATTTCCGTGTCAATTTACCTATAAGACACCCCAGTCTTCATTGTCTTTGTCAATCAACAATGGGAGGGGGTATTTAGGTGATGCATTTCTAAAATAGAAATGTATTGGAAAAAACGTAACCAGTATTCAAAAATGCAAACTTACTCTGCAAAAAATATAAAATTTTGTTTTTCCGGTACCCCCTTTTTGAAAAACTAGTTACGCCTGTGGAAATGATCCAAAGCATTTGTGCTTCACTAAAACCAGCTGCAAATAGTAAATATACATATATGCCTACCTTAGTCGATACGATTGCTATTTGAAAACCTTGCAAGTTTTATCTATTTGCATTTGTCCCAATTCATTATTTTAAGTATCACACATTTGAATTTCCTTAAATTTAAATTTTTATTTCGTTTGTTTTGCGTCATTGCATTAAGGTAAACAATGAGTTGAAGAATTTTTTATTTATTTTTGCATGCATAAATAGTACATTGTATATTTCATTTCAAAGTTCAACATATCAAACTCAATTCGATCAGAGATGTTGCGAGAACATAGAAAATATTATACCTATAGAAATTGCATTTTCCGACAGTTTTTAGTCTTTCTTTGATGGCTTTGTTGCTTCTGGTAAAATATATGCTTGATAGTAGAAATTCGAAAACATTACAATCATAAGGACGCTAACCGTCAGGGCTACATTAAAAATAACTCCGGGCACACCACAATTGGGCTGCATCATGGACCATATAGTGTGCCCAAGGATAACGAAAAACTGCAACAGTTGCAACTTGGTAATGGACTTTTTAAACCCAAGGCTATTCTTGATATTTGCATTCTGGGATGCAAGATAATAGTAGCTGTACATCAGGATGTGTACAAAGGTATTACAAATTCCCATAATGCCTAGATGACCACCAAAGCCATAGAAGCGGACTATAAGAAAGCCGCCCTCAGACATTATAACATGATGTACAACGTGCAGTACCGTAACCTGCTTGTAGCTCTTTCGTAGCACAAAAAACACTGTATCCAATAGGTCCAGTACTTTGTTAACAAAGAACATGTATCCAGTTAAGCGCTCCAGCCATTTTGCGGGGTGATCTTGAGGCAAAAGCTTCATGCAGCTAAAATCATAGGGTTTTACAATGAACAGAAAGTAAAAGCCCTGAAAAAAAGAAGAGAAATTAGTTTGAAAATAATTTTGTTCTTCTAACCCAATAGTAGTTATGTGCTTACTGAAACAAACATGATCGTATTGAAAATGACTTGCATTAAATTATAGACTTGTAGAATTTTCTTCAGATGAAAAGGCTCCCGGTTGGCCATAAACTGTCTGCCATATTTAAATATGAATAACATATACGATGTTATGATGATGGTCAGAGGCCAGGGGCTGTCTACCAATGGCGGTCTTATGGTATCTTAAAAATAAAAATCGGAAACAAACTGAAAACTCTTTGGCTATTCGATAATTGATTACACAACTTTACCTCCATAAGGTTTGTCGAAGACATTCAGTATGCTCATTTTAATGTTCTTTTCTTTAAACAAAAAAAAAAAAAAACTAGTTTAACTAGTAAAACCACTTTCGTGATTAGTTCAACCGATTAAGCGCAACCAGCGCGATATTATATCGTTGCCGTTCTTTCCGATACTGTGCGCCTTAAAACATATAAAACGCATTTTCACTACTCAACACGTAAATCCATTGCTATACACTAAACAACATTTTAATATGCACCATTCGTTTAAAATATGCAATGAATATGCAACGGCTGTGTGCAAAACTTTCACAGTTTTGATCTTCAGTATTATGACTAGAAATAGTTCGGGGCCAGAAGAACGTTCACCCATACTCTTCCTAACAAACTTGTGGTGCTTACCAAGACGAAAGCAGAGCTCTATCCGTAGGCTTCAATTTTTGTTAAGGGGTAGCTTTTTGACCTCAAACTTTATAAGCTTTGACTCTTTCTAGAGTGAGCAATGACGTAGCCACCAACCACTCAGAGGTTATCGCAAACTTAAGAATACATAGCTTCCGTAGCAGAAGAGAGCCAGAGGTGCAGATTCGGCACTGATCAGGTGAATTAAAATAAATTGATCAAAAATCCGGATTTTATCCGAAAAGAACTTTGATATTTACCATCGTTGTAGTTGTTTCACCCTTTATAATTATTTATTTATATGTTTTATTATTTCACAGAACCAATAAAAAAAATAAAAAAAATGTAAGTACAAAAATTCAATCGGTTAACCGATACTCGAATACCCTATCCCGAATTTTGTCAATACCTTAAGATAGTTGTTTAGTAAAAATGCCAAAATGTTCTACAAAACATTGCAAGCAGCGGTGGGCACGAAAAATAACGGAAAGAGCCCTACAACAACATCTACAACAAGAGTTCCGTTACGGTCGCACAATTCTCGAGTAGGGCAATAAAACTCGCACTCTGTGTGTATTTTGTTTTTGTAAGTTGCTGCGAGTCGAGCGATGGCACACACAGCATGTATTTTGTAATTCGGCGCGTCGCTGGCGATCTGCTTGAGCGCGTACACTGAACGAATTTTTGCAACATGAGTTTATATGACAATTTTAATTACCCAAATAATCACTCGGTCTTATTGATTTAAATGGGGTACAACAAAGTGCAGTTGGCCTTAAATTATAAGAAAAGTTTAAAAGAAATATTTAAAATTAAACGAGGAAAATGGATAGATATAAACTAATCCGCGTCGCCAGCCCGGTGGGTGAACTTTTTAGCGATATGCACCGACTCACATCAGAAACTGGCCAGAGACTTGGATTTACAATAACCAAGTGGAAAAAGGAAGTTCAAATAAAATTTAAACATTAAATATATAAAAAAAAGCCAAAAGAGCATCAATGACGAAACAAGTGCCTCATAATACAGGATTGGTCATGGATGCTCGAAGAGGCAAGTCAAGATGACTTAGGATAGAACACGTGATAGAAGGAATAGACCGTTCAAAAGAGAGGAAATTAAAAAGGCTATTGTAATTAGAGCATAGAACTCGGAAAGGATCATGCAGAGCAAAATTTGATCTACAAAGTTGCAAGGCTAAGGGACGAAAATTACGAGTTACTCTAGCAGGTACAACAAAATTAACTTTATTAAGAAGTTCAGTAGAGTCAATAAGGCCGAGTAATAACTTATGCAAGAAGAGTACACCGTGGCATGTTCTACGGTTTTTTAAGGAGGGCAGCTTTATAAGGCGAAGTCTGTCGGAATATGGAGGCAGCCGGATAAGTGGATCCCAATTTAAGCCGCGAAGTGCGAAAAGGAGGAATTGCTTTTGAACAGACTCAATCCTGTCCTGATAAAGGTGGTATTGAGGGCTCCAAATGCAGGAACAATATTCCAAAATTGGACGGACGAGAGAAATGTAAAGAAGTTTGGTTGTGTAAGGATCGTTAAACTCTTTAGACCAACGCTTAATAAAAGCAAGAACACCTCTAGCTTTATTTACAATATTGCAAATATGATCGTTAAATTTGAGTTTATGGTCAAACAGTATGCCAAGGTCTAAAACACTCCGGATACGATCCAAGGTAGAGGAGTCAATAGAGTAAGCAGCCAAATGAGGAACAGAACGGTAAAATGTCATAATTTTACATTTCGTCTTGTTTAGAAAAAGTTGGTTGACATAACACCAATATTGCATGGTATCGAAATCGTGCTGAAGAAGTGAATACATATTATTATCATTGTGGGAGTAGGACAAACAAAGTTTTACATCATCCGCATACATAAGAATGCGAGAAGACCGGATAACTTGTGGAAGATCATTAATGAATAAGATAAAAAGTAGGGGACCTAGATGACTGCCTTGGGGTACCCCTGACGTGACATTAATTACTTTAGATTCGCAGCCTTTAAAAACTACCTTCTGCACACGATTAGTTAAATAGGATGAGATCCACTTTAAAAGACAAGGCGGAAATCCTAAGCGAGACAGTTTAACTAGAAGAAGGCTATGGTTTACTGAGTCAAATGCCTTACTGAAGTCAGTATAAATGACATCAGTTTGCATTTTGCTAATAAAACCATTGTTAATAAGAGAAGAAAGTTCTAAAAGGTTTGTAGTGGTGGACCGACGTTTTACAAACCCGTGTTGGGAGTCAGATATTAAAGAACGACAGTGGTGTTGCAATTGTGCAGTGACAATCCTTTCAAAAACTTTTGGAATTGATGAAAGCTTGGCAATACCACGGTAGTTCTCAATATTAGACTTGGAACCTTTTTTATGAAAAGGGATAATGAACGATTCATTCCAGATGGCTGGAAGATATGACAATTTTAAGGATGTGCGGAAAAGAACGGATAACGGCGTGGAAAGGGAGCCGGCACAATGCTTTAGAACACAACTAGGAATAGCATCAGGGCCAGGAGAAAAGGATAATTTTATGGACATAAGAGATTGTAAAACGTCGGATTCTAAGATTTGTGGAATAGCAATAAGGTTTGAGCTAGGAAGATTAAAAGGATAGTGGAGGCTAATGCTATTAGGATTGACAGAGTAGGTAGTTTGAAAGAAGTTCGCGAACAAGTCCGCGATTTCAGAGTTATTAGAAGAACATGCATTATTATAGTGTAGCGATGCAGGAAAAAGGGAAGACTTCCGTTTAGAATTAACAAATGAGAAAAATTTCTTAGGATCACTACGGAAATTGAGCCTACAACGGGCTAGATAATTATTGTAGCAAGTTCTATTAAGAAGAACAAACTTGCTGCGTAAGATAGAAAACTTATAGAAGTCGACTGTAGAACCACTTTTCTTAAATCTTTTATAAGACGAAGACTTACGATTTTTTAAATTAGATAGACTTGGCGTAAACCAAGGCGGCTTAGAAGAAGGACTCAGAACAGAGTAGGGAACAAAGAGATCAAAAGCGGCGTACAATATCCGATAGAAATTATTAATGGATAGCTCAAAGTTCTCAGCAGACAACAGAGAGGACCAGTTAACATCAGCCAAAAATTGGTTTAGACCGAAAAAATTAGCCTTGCGAAAGCACCGATACCGAGGAGCACGAGCATGGGGCAAACCACTATTGCAAACATTAAGTGTTAGTGTGATTTGCAAGGTCGGATGATACGGATCCTCAGGTAAGGATATCGGACAGACTCTTGAAATTTCGAATTCTGAAGAATTCACGAATACAAGATCAAGCATTCTATTAGAGCAATTATGAATGAAATTAATTTGGCTCAAAGAGATATCAATTAATCCAGTTATAAAGTCATGCTGATCAGAAGAAAAAAGAGAATTAGAATCAACCGAGCGAGTCCAGGACAAGGTAGGAAGATTGAAGTCACCTAAAACAACTAGTTGATCTCTAATACCAATAGAATCAGCCACCATACGAATAGCAGAAAGATGGTTCATATATATGCTTATGTCGGAGCATGGGGGAATATAGGAGCAAGTAAAATAAGTAAAACAATTTTTGGTAAACACTTTTACTGCAATAAACTCTATTCCTGAGGGAAAATTAAGAGATAGTAAATGCGATTCTAGGTCGGATTTTACAGCAATAAGAACACCACCACCACGACCGGTCGGCCGGTCAAGTCTATAAGTTATGAAGGAATTTACGAAAATTTCAAAATCAGAGACAGACGAATTAAGCCAGGTTTCAGAAAAGGCAATAACATGCGAATCAAAGTCTACGCTATTGGCAAAAAGTCTACTAAGTTTAGAAAGAAGCCCACGTACATTCTGATAATGAATGATAAGGTTAGTAATTAGTTTTTTGGAATAGAGTTAACTACGGAAACGGACGATGCAACTTTGGAGGCTAAAGAGTTTTTAGGTTTTTTAGTAAACTCATGCACTATAGTATGAGTAGGCCAAAAAGAAGGAATAAGTAAAGAAGAAAAGATAGAATCAGGAACGCTAATTTTAAAAGAAGAAATATCACGCTTATACTTAAAATTAAATTTAATTACTTCGATATCATTTGAAGAAGTTATGTTAAGCTTCTCGCAAATAAACTGCTTGATAACGTCTTCAGAGGTAGAGGGCATTAGTCTGGAGACGAACACCGATCTTCTAGGGGCAACGCCCATAAGTGGGAGTGAAGGCTCCGAAGTAGAAAAGTTACTCGCAACAGACGGAGCAACAGTAACAGGTACAACACTTAGAACAGTGGCCGAGCTAGATCTTTCAGTCATAATAGCCTCCACAGGGACTGCGATAGAAATCGCAGCAGGGCTAGCTGTGTTGTCATCTTTCAGGGCAGAAACGGGTAAGATTTCGCCAGAAACGACAGCAACGACATCAGTCGAATCCTCAGCAACGGCGGGCGAAACTGGAACCGGAGTTGCAAACGATATCAATTGCGTCGGATTGGGAGTTTTGGGCGAATCCAACCCTGCTGAGTTGGAAGATACAATTAGACAAGGCTCAGTGGCAAGTAAGTTTGCCTTTTTACGCTTAGGAGAAACTCTCATTAGCTGTAGATTGGCAAACATACTTGCAATAGAAGAAAACTTATCCTGCAATGATCGAAAATCCTTATACAGATCATTGAATCCGAGCCTAGTTTGCCGCATAAAAGCCTTCATTTCGATTTCTGCAGCGCGGCAGGAAAAGCAGGTCCAATTAAGACCTTTGCTTTCGCGTATAAAATCATGTACACGGCCGGTAAGACCTGCACATTTAAGGTGTGCCATATTGTCACACATCCAGCATGAAACGTAGGTCTCCGTCTGAATACCACTCCATTTGCATGCAGGATAGCAGCAAATCTTAGTGTCACACATGATTTTATATACAAATGCGTAGATCAAAAATAACAAAGAATTAGCAGCTGGACTGACGGTGTATAAGCGTCCCAAAGCTTATAAAACACAGCAGTTATTTAGCAATAACAAATACGTATGCTCAAAGCAAAGCGCAGCACAAAGGAGAAATGCAAAGCGACGCACGAAATAAGCCCGCACTGAGTAACAAGCAACAACAACAAGAACGGAGCTGAGCGGCAAGGCAGAGCTTAAAATGCAAACAAATATTGAGCAGCAACAACAAAATGCACTGTATAGAATTTAGGTAAAATGTTTTAGCAATAAAATTAACACTGTTGCAGTTATATCAAGTATGTCACTTCATTTAATTGGGCCACTAAGTTATTATTCGCTTGGGAACAAAGATTTGATCAAATTTGTAGGTTTAATTGTAAAAAAAATAAAAAGTAACCGGAGCGAGGTAAAAACACGACCATCAGAACAAAAGAGCTTAAAGCTTTTTTTTGCCAAATTAACTATATTTCTGTGCTCAGTGTAGTTGCGCGAAATTTTCGAATACGAGCACTAATAAAAAGTCCCGTTAGGGTCGCACAGTCATCCTCGAGTCACACTGCGTGTATTTTGTTTTTGTAAAATTGTCGGCTTTCTGCTTATGCGTCTGACTGGCGCCACTTGCAAGAAATAACGGTAAGACCACTCGGAGCAAAAAGAGCCAAAGCGTGCCCACCGCTGATTACAAGAAATTAAATCATGCCGACCAATCAGTCAGCTTACCAATCACCAATTCCGCTCTGGTCACATTGAATGACTGCTTCGTGTTACGGAACATTTTCTTAATGCGTTCGAAGAGTGAGTGGTACCGCTATGGAATTTTTCTAGACATCCAGCAGGCATTTAAAAGAGTCTGTTAAAGATAAAAATTTCTTTCCTGGAGAAGAGAAAATACTATGTCCAGATACGGGAGCAGGAGTCAATAACCAGAAATCCCTAAATATTTGGGGCTAACATTATGGATAGAAGAAGAGAAGCAGAATTCATTGCATTCTTTACTCAGATTCTTGTGACTATGAAGCCGCAAATCTTTTTTACTTTACTGCTTGAAATATCGCCCGCCATTTTAACCAATTATGGTTCAATGCCTCAGACAATGTCACTTAAATATCTTATCATTAATAATAATAATAAGCTGCGGCTTGCTACTGCGAAAGGGATCGACTCTTCTATATATATAAAAGAGAGTTAAAAGTTATGTTAGTTACACCATTTATAACTCAAGAACGGTTGGGCCGATGATTTTGATGATCTATGATTTGTTGGATTCGTCTCCGCACTGGTTAACAGAATAACTCATAAAATATCGGAAAAAAAATCACATAAAAAGAAGTAAACCGAGAAATTCTCTTACGGAGGCAGGGGCCAGATATCGACATAAATCGAGAATCTTCATTTGCGTAAAATTTCAGCTCGGCATTTCAACGTCGGAAATAAGGCGATCCGTTGCTGGTCATCCGAGTGTGCGTTCTATACATGCTCTTGGTCGTATTTATACAGTTCATCCGAAAAATAATGAATGCTTCTATTTAGGGTTGTTGTTGGTGAACGTTCGTGGCCCAACATCATTAAAATCAATACGAAATGTGAATTTTATAGTGTGCCAAACATATCGTGCTGCATGTCAAGAGTTAAATCTGCTTGAAAATGATACTCATTGGGAAACGACAATCGCTGAAGCAATTATTTCCGCAACTCCATGTCAGATACGCAGTTTATTTGCTATTATCATTTCGACATGCTTCCCATCGAATCCATGTGACCTGTGGACTAAATATAAGGATAACATGCCAGAAGATATTTTACCACAAATTCGTGTCATTTCAAGAAATCCAGGCTTTGCTACTGATCGAAAACAATTGTTATCTCATTTTCGGCAGTTTGTAAATCAAGTTAGGACTGCCAGCGCCAGATCGTGGAGAGAGGGAAAAGGGGGTTTCCCAGGGCCCGGAGTTTTCTTTCTACGGCTCTAGTGAACATGATTATGATTATGAATCAAACCAATCAGTTCAAACGAATGTCTCTCTGTTGAACCTCAAACAGAAGGATGTCTATGACACATTAATGAATGCAATTGAAGATGGAAATGGTGGCTTATTTTTCCTGGATGGCCCTAGTGGAACAGGGAAGACATTTCTGATGTCGGATCTCGAGATCCGACATTGCGGTAGCAGTTGCCTTTTCTTGAATAGCGGCCACATTGTTAGAAGGATGCCGTACGGCTCATTCAGTGTTAAAATCTCCGTTAAAGCTTCAGAATATTGAACAACCAATATGTAAAATAGCAAAACACTCCGCAATGGCCAAAATTTTAGTAGCGTCTAAAATCATCATCTGGGACAAATGCAGAATGGCGCACAAACGCGCACTTGATAGAACATTGAAAGATATGCCCAATGATTCGAGATATTTTGGAGGCGCAATTTATTGTCTGGCGATATCTGGCAAACACTGCCAATCATTCCAAGATCGACAGCTGCCTTGAAATAAACGCTTGCCTCAAATCTTCTTATCTGTGGCGCTATTTAAAGATACTTCAGCTAACAGCAAATATGAGAGTTGGTTTGCCAAACGATCCATCTGCTCAAGATTTTTCAAAAAAATTGATTACTCTCGGTATTGTTCGTGTTCCTGTCGATGAATCGAGTGGATTGATTTAGTTTCCTCCGAATTTTTATTACTTTTGTCTCATCGAAAGACGAGCTCATCAACAACGTATTCCCGAACATTGTTGCCAACCACAAATATAACGAATGGTTGATGTGGATGATTTATAAATTGTAATACAGAATCAAATCGTTGGTTCTTTGTATTCATTCAAATCTATTGACTGTGTTACAAACGAAGACGAAGGCACCAACTATCCAACTGAATTTTTAAACTCCTTGGATATGCCTGGCTAGCCAGCACACAATTTAACACTGAATAATCATGCTTCAAAATATAAATCAACCAAAACTATATAATGGAACATGTTTGGTGGTAAGAAAACTGATGATGAATGTGATTCATGCGACGATACTCAAAGGAAAATTTAAAGGTGAGGAAGTTCTGATACCTTATACCTTATACCTTATACCTTATACCTTATACCTTATACCTTATACCTTATACCTTATACCTTATACCTTATACCTTATACCTTATACCTTATACCTTATACCTTATACCTTATACCTTATACCTTATACCTTATACCTTATACCTTATACCTTATACCTTATACCTTATACCTTATACCTTATACCTTATACCTTATACCTTATACCTTATACCTTATACCTTATACCTTATACCTTATACCTTATACCTTATACCTTATACCTTATACCTTATACCTTATACCTTATACCTTATACCTTATACCTTATACCTTATACCTTATACCTTATACCTTATACCTTATACCTTATACCTTATACCTTATACCTTATACCTTATACCTTATACCTTATACCTTATACCTTATACCTTATACCTTATACCTTATACCTTATACCTTATACCTTATACCTTATACCTTATACCTTATACCTTATACCTTATACCTTATACCTTATACCTTATACCTTATACCTTATACCTTATACCTTATACCTTATACCTTATACCTTATACCTTATACCTTATACCTTATACCTTATACCTTATACCTTATACCTTATACCTTATACCTTATACCTTATACCTTATACCTTATACCTTATACCTTATACCTTATACCTTATACCTTATACCTTATACCTTATACCTTATACCTTATACCTTATACCTTATACCTTATACCTTATACCTTATACCTTATACCTTATACCTTATACCTTATACCTTATACCTTATACCTTATACCTTATACCTTATACCTTATACCTTATACCTTATACCTTATACCTTATACCTTATACCTTATACCTTATACCTTATACCTTATACCTTATACCTTATACCTTATACCTTATACCTTATACCTTATACCTTATACCTTATACCTTATACCTTATACCTTATACCTTATACCTTATACCTTATACAGTACTCCTTTTGTTTACAATTCGTGTTCAAGATTCTTATTATCCTGATTTATTTCTGACCCAAACTTACCTATTAGTAGGCTACCGGACTGCTGCACACTACACCCACATTCGTTACAAGTCATATAAAAGTCATATTTCATATTTTCTTGTTGGGAAACCGCTGTAATTTTTTCGCTGGAATACAAGTCACCCGTAAATGTCAATCAATTGCGTTGTAAGGTCCTTATCCCTAGAGTAATATTTCTTTTTGTACCGAAAAATTACTTCAAAATTCTCTCTGTTCTTAAAAAGAATCCTTTAAATAGACGTTGTACGTTAACGTATTTATTTTCATATTTTAAATAAGTATTTGTGGGTCTTATTTGGATTTCTGCAGCGGACATTGACCCCACATCATAATTTGCATGTCTCACTCACAGACGCTCCAGGTGACTTCTTTCCAATTAGTTGTGTTTTGCGTGACATCTATCATATTTAGAGAATGCGACTGCCTGCGGACATTACCCCCAGACGCCAGTTCTGAGAGTACACTTGCCTGAGACTCCCCAAAGAATATACACAGAATAGATTTTTGCTTGGTTTTAGTTGGTTTAATTAACTGCAACTGTAGCTGCGTGCCAATGCAACCTGTGGAAACTCCAAGTCCTTTGACATGATACGTCCATAACTAATTTTTTTAGGCCAACAAGGTTTCTTACAGGCGAGTTATTGGCCTGTTGCCCGAACAGGAGAGCATTTTGTTGTTTGCATAAACTTATGTTGTCATTGTAAAGTACATTCTAGAGATGTGTTCTAAGCACTTCAACATTTCCATTGATGGTAACAATATGAGCCTGATCAAAAAGAAAATTTTGACATTTTCACAAAACATTCCTCTGCCATATCGTCCCACCGTAAAACAAACCGTATAAAAACCTCCTCCTCGTATCAATATCAAATTTGGGGAACTTATAAACTACTATTTATGTTATTCTTTACTACAGATAGGTTAGGTTGTACCGGTAGACCCCTGTGGGGGTCACACATAGACTAAATAGTCCTTAGTAGTTTACTAAAGATAACAAAAATATTGGAATATGGATGGATCGCCAATAATCCGAATATTTACTACCCAATTTGGAAATTTTTAGAAGATATAAAATATTTCAGGTACAAGATCGAACCAATATAAATATAAAATAAAATAAAATGTAATTGGTTAACATATTCTGCAACAGAGATGAAAATCTCACAGAAGGGGATTTTGGTTTGCGTGAAAAATTTCTGTCTTCTGTAAACAATTTATATAATGATTTAAAAAACTTAACTCGATTAAATAAAGCTTATTATGCACGTATTTTCATTAAAGTATGAACTTAGAACTTTTATAGGAATTAACGAAATTTAACTTAAGAATTTAAAATTAAAAACAATAAAATCTAAGCTTTTAAGATTATTTACTATATCTAAAAGTGTGGCTCAATTTTTTTATAACTTTTAGACTATTTCGTAAGATGGAAATTTGAGAAAATGTGAAAACAAAGTTAGACACCTCATAGATCATCTTTAAGGTTTTTTTGTGAAATAATCAAAATGGTTGATTATGTGAATTTGAAATATTCTGTTTTGGTGTTGCACACAAAGGATGAGTTATGCCAGAGTTGGATTTGATTTAGTTAAATAAGGCTTTAAACTTGCTTTGTGGCAGTTGCCACAATTGCAAACAGGTAAACAAACAGACGCTAATTACTTGAAAGAACCAAGTTGAACTTTAGGCAAAGTGCAAGGATTTTTTACTGTGCCAAGGGAGGACACAGGATAGACGAAAATGAAGAAACTTGCAAAAGTAATGGAGGGAAACACGAACAGTTAACTGTGCACAGCTTGGGCTGCCCCCTTTGGGGAACTACAATTATGTTGACTTGAGATGTGCAGATTATCCTGTGTAGGCACTTAACATGGAAAGACAAGATGCAGCTAGACAGGACAGACGGACAGTCGAAGGGACGTTCGGACGGAGCAGCGCAGAGCAGCGTAACGTCGCGTAGAACAGACACCAGAGAAGTCAACTAAAAAGGCATAAGTAAAGCAACCAACCAGCCAAGAACTAAACAGAAGCAGTTGCAACAGCAACTGCAAATATGCTATACACACACACACACACACAGATACTCGAGATATACACAGAAACAAGCACAATGTGGTGCACATGTGGCATCTGGGATAATGCAATAGCAATGGGTGGCAAGAGCAAGCAACTGTTTATGCTTTGACTGTTCTGTCGGTTTGGGTTTTGTACGCCGCATGACGTCACAATACACACATAGATGGCATGGCGGAAACAGAAAATAAATAAGCAAGTGTGCAAGCGGAAATATTTAACAGTGATGGATAAAAAGCAACCCAACAGATGGTGTCGCATGGCAAGAAGATACATAATAAAAAAAACTCATTTGACATGTTACTTGGCGGCGGGAGGTTTCAAGCAGCGTAGAAAAGAAGTTCAATATTGTTTTTGTACTCTTAACTTTTGTCCTGACACTTGAAAACATTCACGGAATGCATACGCATGCATTTTTGTTGCATACATAAGGGCTCGACCGAGTCATGCGCTTGAATGGATCGCAAAAATGCCAACGGCAGGCAGACAGCTGTCCCAAGAGACACCCCCTCCCCCCGCCCACACACACTCACAAACACACACAAACACATTCACATGTATTATATGCAAATGTGGTGTGCACCCTATGGCTGGCAATCCCATTTGTGTGTTTGCATGCGGAAGTCAAAGTCATGCCCATTGTTATTTGCATGGCTCAAAGCTGCCCCTGCTACCAATTCTGGCCTAAGCCGCCAAATAACCACTCATAATTTACATACCAGTTGACATAATGTCAACATTTTTGCTATGCCATTGCATCCGGCGAGTGTAAGGACTAGCCATAGTGTACTTTACGCTCCAATTAGTTTTGTGTCCCAGTCTTAGACAGACATTTTCTTATACATTTCTTTGCACAACCGGAAATCAAATAATATTTTCATGCTGATTTATGAATCTATTTACATTAGACTTTAAAACAAGCCAAGACAAGAAGATTTTATTTTTTTTTCTTTGTTGTATTCTTGTTTATATTTTCTGTGGATTTGCTACATGCTCTGAAAACCATGAATGATGATATTTGTTTGCCGAGAAATGCAAAACTCGGCTACGATTCTTGTGCACAAAAATAAATGACTTTGGTTTTGACGCCGACGTCCAGTTACAATTTAGCAGTTTATATACATAGCAATAGGTATGCCCTGGAGCAGGAATGGGTAGATTGTACAATGGGCCCATCTGAATTATTATTTGTTGTCGATTACTTCTACTCTTTTGGTCATAATTGTCTTCTTTTTTCATTTTAAATTTTTGAAATATCCTATGAACTGTTATGTTAGCATTTAAATTTTTGTGGTAACAACAAATAGAATAATTTACATTGTGAATTTGTGCTTAATGAACAAAGGGTATAATAAGTTTGTGCAAAAAAAAGTCTTTAATACCTAAAATGAAACGAGGCAGAAAAGAAAACATGGGCCAATATAAAAAAACTGAATGCAAGTAAAGAAGTTGCCCCTGAGGCGCACCTTGTGGTAAAATTTCATGATCCTAGCTCTATTGGTCTTGAAGAGACAGGCAACACGGGCAGACGGACGGACAGTCACAAGGACAAATTCATTTCTATTATTGTCATAATCAATTTGGTATGAAGCAGAGAGCTGCAACGGGTACACTCGAGGTCCAATTGGTTGTGATTATGCCAACTCGGTTGTTCAACAAGCAAGCTACAAGCTCGAGTCACAACTTTAAAATTTATGTATGACTATGAATGATCCTGTTCGAACATGATATTCACACTCATACTTGCATGATAGAAATGTTCGCTAGAGTTTGGTTCGATCATGACACCCGAACTCGGCTCGTGCATTTCTATACAATTGTGCGTTCCCCAAAAGTGAAGTTCAGTTTTTTATTCTACAGGGTGGGCCATCGGTCCGTTTGGTTGTTAAACACTCAAAATTCGGAACATACCAGTCAAAACTACTCAATTTTAGTCATGGACAAACAACGCGTAAAAGTGCTAAGAAAAAATACCTTCGTTTTGTGAAAAAACATTTCGTGCGTGCAGTTTTAGGCCTATTTAACCGGCCTTCGAGCCCGGAATCACGAAAATTATTGATATGTTCGAGTCTACTGGTTCACTGGCCGACACTACAAAAAAACACTGTTTGGTGTGGATTATGGGCAAGAGGCATCATTGGGCCGTAATTCTTTGAAAATGAGTACGCCCAGGCGGTTACCATCAACTCCAATCTCTACAAACCCATGATAACCAATAAGGGCCTGTAGACCCAGCCGCGGCGGCCATTTCGGCAATGTTTGTTATTTTTCATACATAAATGTAATGGAAGGTATACCCAGAAGTTCATATTTTGGGCGGTAGAGGGCGCCAACATTTTAAAACGCAGTTTTTTGTATTTTTAATCACCCCCTTGCCCTTTTTTGTTTTTGGCGTGTATCAAAAAATTGTAGATCTCAAAAAAGTACACAATATTGGCATGTTTTTCAAGGCACAGGCAGACATTAAAGCGTTCTAACTTGGAAACTACTAGTGATAATTACATGATTCAAAATGTTTAGTTGTATGTATTTTTTCAAGATCTTCAACTTTTGCATGCATATTATACACAAAACAGGGCAAGCGGGTGGGCAAAATTATGAAATACAGCTTTTTAGTAACTTTAGCGCCGTCTACCGCCCAAAATATGAACTTCTGGGTATACCTTCCATTACAAACTCGAAATTTAATTTAGAATATTTTTAGCTTTGGAAGTTTTTGTGTACGACTTATAGAATTCGAGATAAATAGGCTGAAACATATGTGAAAATAACGGTAAATCCTACGTGGAGAGGAGGTCACCTTTTTGGTTTTAGACTTTTTGGATGGTCCCTCAAACATTAAGCAAGAGAAATTCCAGTATGCAACTTTTCCTGGTCGAAACTGTACTGTACCATATGTTTGTACATGCGGGCATAAAAAATTACCGAAAAACGGTATAAATAGATATGGTCAAGGAGCAGGTGAAAGCTTGCTATTCTCAAAATCGTTTTATAAATCCACAAATTTGTATATCAAAATACAAGAACTTGAATTATCTCCTTTAATTTATTATTTTCATATTTTCTGAAATAAACTGAATTGTCTTCCTTTAAGTTATAAAATTGTTGCATAAAAATTAATTAATATGTTTTACTAACTAATTTAAAATATGACCACACATACATATATGCAAATGTTTACACATAACTCGTACATAGCATGCATAATTTGTTCGTAAACAAAGCAATGAACACTGAGAATGCTCCGCTCAATCAAACATGTTGCAGCTAAACGCCAAAATGGTTTGATTGAATTTTCGTCGATGCAGCTATCTGGTATGAAGCTTGTGCGTTCTTAGACGTTTCCTTTTAGGTGTTTTATTTTGCACTCACCACCAAGTGTACACTTTTTATATACATATATCTATATTAAAAAGAAAATAATTCCATATTTAACCTTAAACATACTTATACATATATATAGTTTTTTACAACTAATCGCAATAAAAAAAAAATGTGGTACAGTCGAGGCGGTGCCCGACAGTGGAATACCCTGTACCTTTTGTCTCGCAAAAATTTTTTTCTGCATATTCCTTCTAAGAACTTTCCAATTGGAAATACTTTTTTTTTGGTGAAATTCGATATTTATACCTATAAGTTCCATAAATTTTTACCGATTTTGATGAAACTCGAATGTTACGTCAAAGAAGTTATTTAAAGTATATGGGGTAAGTTTCAAGTTGGTATGTTGAGGGGTGTGCGAGAAAACACGGTAAATCGATTGCGGGGGGTGTGGGGACTGCATCGATAAAATTTGGATGTGGATTTGTTCATTAGAGCCGCATGAATCAGCATACCAAAAATTCTAGGTCACTTGTAACCATAAGTACGAGGAGTCAATTACATATTGACGCAGTTTATAGGCAAGGGTGGTGAAATTTGTACATTTTTGACTATTTGTCCGATTATGTTTATTTCAGATGAAAATATTAAACGGTGTGGCTAAAAACCGCGAAACTCTACTGCGGGGGAACGGGGGAAGATATTGACATGATTCAACAAACTTCATATTCTGAGGTAATATGCGCACCTGCTAGGTACAGGGTATAAATATGTAGAGTTTAGGCTTCTACCCTTTTCTGTTTAGATAGTATTTACATTTTGAACAAATTAAGTGAGCAAATGTTTCTAAAATAATTTTAGAGGGATGAAATTAAAAAAAAAACCCATAATAATTAATAACTTACTTAAACTTAATCATAAAGGGTTTGTGCCAATCTATTTAGCTATGAAATAAGCACTCTAATCTTTGAATCATATCAGAATTTAAATAAAGGTTCAATCAACTGTACGGAACATTAGACCTGCGTATTGAATATCTAAAGAGTCCCACGCATGAGCCTTGCCAACAGTAAAAAACTTGAAAAATTTTTTACCAACAAAAAGTTTTTATAGATTTCAACGAATTTGCAATTTTTGATCAGTTTATAGAAAACTGGCCCATTGTGCGATGCTGTGATTATGAGACCTTAAGGCAGCGTAACCACCAAATCCTTTACGGCTTCAATATTTATTTGTGGCCTCAGCTGGTATTGCATGTCTCCCTCTCTCCTCTCTCTCGTTAGCTATCTCATGGTTTCTCTCCATCTGTTTTTGTACTGGGTTACGCTTGTTCCGGCCTTCGGTCTACGCAAATCGTATTATAGCCAGCTTGATATTAAGTTGTCAAGTTGTCGAGTGGCCAGCTTAACTGGCATTTATTGAGGCAAAGCTTTTGAACTAGCTTTATTTAATTTCAAGCATCTCTGCGACTTTATTGCTTGTACTTTATACTAATTGTGCGTGTGTGTGTGTCTGCCTGTGTGTAGCGCAAAAGTGAACACAAAAGTGAAAAGCAAAACCTTAAAACTACTAAATGTCGCTATTTGTTACAGCTTTTTAGTAGTTCTGTGTTCCCACCAATACACCTACACCAACATACACACACACACAAACTCACACTCACTCTCACACTCGACCTACATAAGGACGTGTAAGGACTTAACAGACGTTTCGGCTGCTGCGTATTGGTATTGGCGTGCACTGTACATGTTTACTCCATTTTACGGCTTTTCCTTGACTCACTTTACTTTTAATTTATATAGTATGTAATACATATATGTATTTGTACTATAGTATATGTATGTACATAGGTAAACATATACTACAGCGCACAAACGTATTTATATTATTTTTATACTAGACTGTTTCTGTTTGCTCGTGCGCATAAATGTTGTATACACACACACACACACACACACTGAAACACACGCACACATGGACACTGATTGCGCCACAAAGTAGGCAACATGTGCTCTTGACGAACATCCAGGAAGAATGGCGGCAGACCCTTTAAAAGCTGCGTACGTGACTTTATAGAGATAAATGCTTAAGTATTTATATCATTTAGCATCCGTTCTGTACATTTCCAGCGTTTGTCTTTTATTTGTCTTGAGTTTTTGTCTTTTCTTTTCCCCCACCCCCTCCAACCATAAATACTCATAGCAAAAAATGGTGGCTAGGACGAAATAAACAATAGCTCGCAAAAGTTTGGCAAGCGAAAAAAAAATATAAAGAGCAACAAACAAGAGTTATAATAATGAAATTGGTTTAGTTCTTCAAACCAAAGTAAAATATAAAATGAAATAAAAAACAAAGCGTAGCAACCCAAAACTCAAGTTCGTTTATTTTTATTGTTTTCGTAGCTTTTTGCGACAATTTATGACCAAAGTAATATATATATATGGCACATACACAGATAAACACTCACACACACACACACACTCACATTTATTTTGAATGGAAAATGGCCGCAGATCGCAGTGAAAGTGCACAAGGACAAGTGACGGACGTACAAGACGTACGGCTGTGTAATACAAACCCGAAAAAGAATACAAAAATTGAATGAAAATGAAGAAGAAATAATTTACTTTCCTTTTGCCGCTTTTGCTTGAGCTTCTTTCGCTGTTTTCCTGTAGTGTTCTATCTTATTTTTCACTAAATTTTAACAGGATTTAGCCTCAACGTTCATTCTCCTGTCATTCCTAACAAGCGAAGCGTCGCAGTTGACGCAGACGTTGGCGCGGACGCCGGCGTCAGCCAGTGTCCAGTATACGAATGTGTGTGCACAAACGAGGCCCAGAGACGTCCGTCGGATTGTCCTGTCGAGCATGTCGACACGGCCAGTGGGCGTGGCGAATGAGTTTTGTCGCAAATCCGCTTATGTCCACGCCGAAAAGCAAATTGTGATGTGATGCCAGAGACGTGGACGTCGTCGTCGACTGCGACAGTGACTGCGACGCCAGCTGCGACTGCGACGCTGGCTGTCCCCAATGGCGTTGGCATTTTTACTGGCACATAAATAAATTTCATAAATCTTTTGCACTTTAACGCTTTTGCTTTAACTTGCGATATGACTGTGAACCAGAGCAAGACCCAGAGCCGTTGACGCAGCCAGAGCCATAGCCAGAGCCTGAACCTCCTTTGATACGAGTGATGTGTGTGTGTTTGTGGGTTTCGTGTCCGCCCTCATCACTGGGCACATCGTCGTCCTTCCACATAACTTTTGGTCAGTTTACTTTTGGAAGCACACACACACACCTACACACTCTTGGGGGTTCCAGCCGGACGACAGCAAATAAACGGATTGTCAATTATGTGTAAGCCTTTTTGGGCCTTTCAAATATGTCGCTATGGAGACATAAATTTACCCAAGTAAATCTTCACAAATTAGCAACAATAAACAAGCAAAACCATAGTTGAAATTTAAGTGGAAAAATTAGATACGGAGCCAGAGACCATATAAGTTCATTGTAACTTTTTTATTGGAAAATTCAACTAATTGGAGTTAAGCGCATTATAATGGCAATTATATTTTAAGGGGCATTTTTATGGCTGCTTGCTTTTCTATAGAATTTAATAAAATATTTTTGGTTTTATAATTGGTAAGTACGAAAAAAACACATAAGGGTTACCTTCTTGTTATCTCATAGCAAAGGCATACGAAGCAAAACTCCATAAACTCTTTAAAGCCAATATAAATTATGTCTAATAGCTCCGAATAATATGTATTCGCATTTGTGATGTACTCACCCAGCTGAGATACCTTACATAAGTAATGCAAAATTTCCCATATTGTTCATCAAGTCTCTCCTTGGTTTCTGTTTTACTTAGTTTAGGAGGAAATGTTGTATATAAGTAGGGAAGTATAGTACTTTCACTCAAAAAATAAACTAAATTACGCATTTTTTTAAAATATGTTTTTCGACAGTAGCAGTATTGCTATTAAAAAAGCTCAACAAATACAAATTGAAAACAGGCCCAACCGTGAGTAGTGCTTGTACCTCCATAAAAATATGCAAAAATATTGTCACACGTTACACAGTTTAGCCTTGTTAAGAAACTGGGAAATTAAGTAACAGGCCCAAGACCGACCATGCTAACGTCAGTCCCTTTTGAAAATAAGGGAAAATTTATGATAGAGTCTGAACATTATTTTGTATTAATTATTTGAGACCAATATAACGAAATCTCGATAAAAAGAAAAGACAACGCTAGTTCAGTGTCGTTTGAGAGCGAGGCAGCTCGTCCATTTCCGAGCACCTGCACCTGTTAGATTTTTTCCTTGGCGAATTTTCATTTTTGGCAGTCCCCGGACGGCGAAAACAAGTGAAGCGGGCCACTTTTAACATTGACCTCTTCGATTTTGATGATTTTTATATATGGGCACATATCAGAAGATGGTGATGACCAAGTGGCACAATTTTAAAGATGTCAAAACCACATATATTTGCTAATAGAATAATAGACTACTTATTAAACCTTCCAAATATATAAAGGGAAAAGATTTTTGGAGGTTCATTTATTAATGGTAGGTCATTTTGTGTAAATTTGTCAAATTTAACGCTTTTTTTTCTCCAGAGAGGAGATTTATATTTTATGTTAGAGCAATACAAATTTTACTTTTGAATGCTAAATTTGATTACGATATCTTCATAAACAAACAACTTCCAATCGAGTTTGCCATTTTTGGATGAATCTGAACACTTATAGTCTTCCCAATTTTGAATTCTTAATTATTTCTCTTTCTCTTTCTTTTACGTATTTCGATTTTTTCCAGATTGAAACAGACTCTTGTTTTGGTTTGAATACAAGCAATGAATTTTATGGACTTAGATGTTCTGAAAGATAATACATCAATCAATCATAATCGTTCTTGTTAAGAAAGATGGCTGAGTCTCATGGCCCGGAATATGCTGATAGGCGAGGCCAACTCGTTACGGATTTTGCCCTCAACTACGGAATATGCTGATCAATATCACATGAAACTACTGGTGGTTCTTGAAGATGTGCCGTCCGGAATCCTTTTTATGCAGTAATTATGAATGCGACAGGATGGTGCTCTTTGATGGGTG
The DNA here is from genome assembly GCA_949987675.1 of Chymomyza fuscimana. Taxonomy (NCBI): domain Eukaryota; kingdom Metazoa; phylum Arthropoda; class Insecta; order Diptera; family Drosophilidae; genus Chymomyza; species Chymomyza fuscimana. Next base: position 63,103,543 of record OX465089.1, on the reverse strand, counting down.
AGTCAAGCAATTTCAAAATAAAAAGCAGAGTCCATTAACTTTGTATCCATTCGGAATATTGCAAACCAATTCCTTCAATTGGGATCCCATTCTAAAGATTGGAAATGGGTTAAATTGATCCTGAACCATTTTGCTGTCAGCTGTTTTTTATTATATCGTTATAATGCTAACGTTTTTTAGTTATTGTCACTACTTTTCGCACAACCATGCATAAATGATTAAGTGTTAAAGCTGGCAACTCTGGCTGTCATTCAATGGCACGTGGCTTGTGCACATTGCATGCCCCAGTGCTTTTTGTTATACATATGTATATTACATACATACTCGCACATACACATGTAGTACATGCCTCTCGAGTGGCATGACTGTTGCAAAAAGGTGAGAAGGCGTGCATGAAATCAAAGCGCTCCTTAAAGCAACAAATGATGTGGCATGCGTGCCCTGCTGTCGATTGCGTCTGACGTGTCTACTGCTGCTGCAAATGTTGAAAGGTCAATGACAGGGTGGAGATTGGAAAGATTGGTAGCTCTAACGGTAGGTTAAGCACTCTTAGCATATTGAACTGGCACGCCAGGCCTTGTCAAAGTCAATGCTTTGTATGGACAGCCAGTTCCTTTGACTCGTCGCCGAGAGTTTCGTAAGAGGAGTTCCTCTGTAGCTCATTCCGTGTATTTGTTCAGTCAAATGAATTTTAGATTTGACTTGACTAAATCTTGATTTGCTCGAAATGAACGCTGACGTGCTAAAGCTGCTTATTTAATATGAAACGACATTTATTTTGTAAGCTCTCATGCAGACACAGAACAAACAGGACGAACAGGACGAACAGGACGAACAGAACTCTGAAGTTCAAATGCAACTTAACAAAATGCATACATATATACATACTCGTATGCACTAGCATATACGTATGTGTATCGTATATTATGTACTACTCGTATATTATGTAGATATTCAGTCGCTTGCAGTTAAACTTGGAGAGAGAGCACATTGTGTGCCCGGTCTTGCATATAAAAATATTTCAAGTCTGTTGCTTGCTCCACACGCTCGAATAATTTAATACTCATGAGCTCGTGAGCATGTTGTTGCAACAGACTGAGCCAAGTTCCGGCAGCCAAACCAACAAAGCATATTCATTGGCCACACTGCTTTACCAGTAACTAGTCTCTCTGTGTATGTTTGTATCTGTGTGTGTGTGGTTGCTACCGATGCCACATTTGGCATGCACGCAACGTGCCATTTGGCTGCAATTTATTTCATACTAAAAGCGCAGCATGACATTTTGTTGCATGTTCTTGTTGTTGCTTTTGTTGTTTCTTTGTGTTTGCAAAATGACAAATCACATTTATTTATTTGTGTGATGTTTACAATGCCACTGCAAGTATGGCTTACTCTCTTTATAAACCCAATGCAATGCCAACAAAAGTCACTCTAACTGGCAGACTTAAATGCTCTTACGCATTTTAATGGCCAAGTAGCCAAGTCAGATTTGAATGATACTGATAAAGTTGTTTTAAATTAAAAAAAATACAAAAATAAAATACCAAGACAATAAAATATGTTTAAGCAGAATTTGCTATCGAAATCCCCTTACCGAAATTTTGTTAAAGTTTTCTTGCTCAACCCAATACCGAGGGAAATTACATAATTTAATTCTTTCAGCAACAATTAGCTATATTTATTAACAAAGTATACAGTCGTCTGAATACCAAAATTCCTAAAAGAGTTCAATAAATAAAAATGAATAATTAATTAAAATTTGCAAAAATAAGTGAAGCGGGCCTCGTTTTTCCTTGACCTCTCCGATTTTGATTTTTTTATACCCTGCACTGTGGGCCCAGATTTTCATATTTTGGCCAAAACCCTGTCATTTCCATAATAATTTTTTTAGTGTGATGAAATTTTACACACGTGTTCCTAAAGGTCTGAACTATTTGTCTAGGAAGTTTGAGCCTCCTCATTTTTTTAAGATATAGATAATCCAGATCAAAATTGGTCAAAATTTAAAAAAAAAAAAAAAAATGTTTACTTATTTGCACTTTTAATTTCCGAAAAAAAAATTTTGAAAAATCCATGTTTAAATTTTTACGTTTTTTCGTCAAAATTGATAATTTTTACATTTTTTGATTTGCATCTTTGTAAGTATGTTAAAAAATTTTCAAATTGTAAATTTTTTTACATTTTAGTACAACTTTTGAAAAAATGGTTATTAAAGAATACTTTTAGGCAGCTAAGAAATTCAAAAAGTAGTATTATTTCCTGGGGGTCAATTTTTAAAATTCAACTTTTCGATACAAAATTCAATTTCCGAAAATCGGGAGAATTTACATTTTGTTGTGAAACAAGCGAAGAAATTAATAACAATTTTTTCGATCAAATATCGAGTGGTAGTCGGAGGTACCCTTAAAGCAAGGCAGCCAAATGATAAAAAATCTTTTTAACTACTTGAATATGTATGTTTAAGACCGAAAAGTTTTTAAGCTCAGTTTTATTTTTTTTCTGAAGTAATACTTATAAATAATAAAGTGAATAAAGATTTCGTAGCTACATGTATCGTGGTAAATGCAATTTTTTTTCAGTAAATTATCGCGAAAGGTCAAAAAATACAAAACGTCAACTTTGATGGCTAATTACTTAAAAACCACTAATTATAATTTAATAGTTTTTTCTGCACAGGATACCTTAATATGTGTAAAATCATATTGAAATATCATTTTGCCCAAATTTTGACTTTTAACTTGAGGACTTTTGGCCAAAATCTGGCCACGCGGGCCCATTGTGCCCTGTACTTATAGGTACAAAGATTTGTGCAATATATAAACGCCTAGATCTCGTAGACTATAAGAGCTAGAGACACGAAACTTTACCAGCTGGTGCGCATATTTCCTGACTAGATGAAGTTTGTTAAATCATTTCGATATCTTCCCCCGTGCCCCCGCAGAAGCGGCAGATATGCCTTGTCCAAGAAAAGTTTAAAAATTAAAAATTCAATATTCAATAACTCGATAAATAGTTGGAATTTTGCAACAAAAAATTACGTTGTTACTATTCTCTAGTAGGTCTATACATATGTAAAAATCATGAAAATCGACGAGGTCGACCAAAAAAAGTGGCCCGCTACACTTATTTTCGCCCATATAAATAAATACTGCACTTCGCTGAGATTTTACTTTACTCTTAGAGAGATTCTTATAAATTGAAATAATCAACCAATTTCCGATTTTTTTGCTGTCGATATCATCTGTTCTCTTCCTTACTCTTTGTTGGCACAGCACTGCACCTTTCGATTACTTTATACAATACATATATATTATCTTTTAAATAAATAAACTTTATTAAAATATAATTAACCGCGATTTAGCTATTTTTATTGCAAGGGAGATTTTTTATGCATGTATGTCAACTTATGCTAGAAGTTCGTTGAGTTGTGCATGCTATTTTTTCAGTTGATTCAAAAAAAATTTTAAAAAATTATCAACAAATATTTAACTTGAAATTGGCTTTAATTAAATCTAAGAATATCAAAGAATATTTAAAAAATTATTTCAGTTAAATATTTGGTGGTCTTTCGAACTTGTTTTGCCAATTCGATTTGATTTCACTTGCAACAAGTCATTTGGTTTCAAACCACATAAAAAATTCGTACGATTGTACAAATGAAAGCATTTTTTGAGACCTGTATCGTCTTCTGGGAGCAAATAATCTTTAATAAACTCTAGGAAATAGTCAGTTAAATCATTAGGAGGACTCCATTTTGCTTTTTCAATTATTCAAGCCTCACAATATTGAATATTTCACTGTGACAGGTAAAAAACTAAATCCTTTCAATGAAAGTATTGTCTATGTATATGGTTAAATAATAAGTCTTATTGTTGTTACAATATTTATATTACATAACTGTTGTGTAATCTTTTCAAATGCACGCACACTCGTCAACTACCAAGACTGGAAATTTCAGAACAAAGGCTTTTAGCAACCAGTGCAACACTACATTGGAATAATGTGGAATAGTTCCATTTTACCGATGTGGAATAAAGCTTTTGGTGGATCAATTGTCATTGTTTAACCCATTTTCTTCCTCAGTTGCGTACACGAAACACAATTTTCAAAAAATACTTATGCGCCCTGTGTGTGAGATATCGCTTGTCAAAGAAAAGTTTAAAAATGAAAAAGTCAATATGCAATAACTCGATAAATAATCGGAATTATGCAACAAAAAATTACTTTGTTACTATTCTCTAGTAACTCTAAACATATGTAAAAATCATGAAAATCGAAGAGTGGCCCGCTTCACTTATTTATGTATATCTTTTATCTTTATTCCTCTCCATAATCTGACACACCTTTTTTGGACAAATTTTTAACTGTTCGCTAAAAATGATTGAATGTAAATTCTTTGTCTTTTCTACATCAAAACATGTTGATGTTGTTAAAGAACAACGAAAAATTTAAATTAGTTTATGACGTATCCAGAAGTAATTGTGAGAGTTCTATATAAGACTAAAAGTTTGTGTTGCGTTTACGCAACACTGGCGCATTGCTCGACAAATGAATTCGACATTGCCACTAGTAGGACCGTTGTTTCTCAGTTATAGACACCGCTATTTTATCATTGTATTTCTAATTTTATGTTATTTTTAGCCAGTGAAATCCCATTAGAACTGTTTCGGATATTCTGGGACGACGAAACCATCGGCATTATCGTTTCTAACTGAAAAATCTACTCTGTAATTTTTACCACCACTCGACAACAAGTATCCCGCTTTATCGAGATTCTTTTTCTTTCTGGCTATCGCAAACTTCGTCAGATATGAGTACTTATGGTAGGTTCAACCGGATCTTGGGCTTTCTTCCGGCTTTGAAAAAGAAATTCAAGCAAGTTGGGATTTTCATCACGCATTTATCAATTGATGAACATATTACTCCATAATTCGCCCGACATAGTTCACCAAGCGAAGCCAATTCGATACGGCTTCAAATTATGGTGCCTCTAGTCCGATTCAGGATATATTTTCCATACCATTCCATACGCTTGCAAAGGAAGTTCATTTGAAAAAAAACCATTGGGCTCGGTGCGGCAATGATTCACTCTATAATCGAATCCATGAATCGAAGAATTAAAGATACATACGTGTTACAATGACAACTTCTTCACGTCATATTGTTTACACTGCTTGCTGAATGAAGTAAAGGTTCGGGCAATCGGTACTTTGGGATCAACCGGCTAAGAGAAGCGAACTGTTAACTTGCAAAAGGGAAACATCTGAAGAATCATTCGTACGATAAGTGTTTCGAAAAAACTAACTCGATATCTGTCGTGTGGCAGAACAATGCCGAAGTGACAGCCGCTTCAGACTTCATTGCAGTGGAACTAACAAAAAGCGTCCATATATTCGCGAGAAGAAAGAAAAAAAAAGAAGCTTACGATCACTCTACCTAGAATAATATGTGGGTACAAGAAACATATGGGAAGAGTAGGTTGGCCTCACAAGCTGTCTGCAACTACATATTTCCTATTATTTTATTTTCTATTGTTCAATTTCGTTGCTTTCATGTGTTTTTAATAATGTCTGGTAAAATAAATCATCAAAAATGATACGATTTGATATGATACTTTATCATCCGAGACTATTCTATTTGTCGAGCAATACGCCAGCGTTGCGTGCACGCAACATGACGTCACAGCGTTCCTAGGTGTCAGAAAAATCTAAAATTTTGCAAAAAACTTGTCAAAGGCAAATGTAACGCATCTACATTGATTTCATTCCAATAAAAAAGCGAAAATGGTTTAAAGCAATACAAAAAAAAAAAATTCAGCACCAAGCGGGAAATCCCTTACTTTGCCACTCATCCTGCGATAGTTTCGAGCAGTTTACAACACTGGCCAAATTCGATATATTTGTTTCGAACCCAAACATTGTGCACTCTTACACATAATTATACAGGTTGCTCATCTTCCATGAGTGGTCTTGCTCTGGTGAATGGATTAGGATATATGAGATTTATCAGCTGATGCCAATTGTGTTGAATACATTTGTTTTCAAGAAATACCGATGTAGATAGTTATAATATATGATTTATATGAGATAATCTAAATGATTAATTGATTTCAATTAAATAGCAAAGCAACCATACCATTTTTAATTTCGATTCCGATTAGTAATTGTAATTACAAAACAATACAGTTTATCAAAATAGTTAATCCCACATCATTTTATTAAGCCTAGTCTTCCTCCTGTGAACAAGGAAGCTGTTTCAGCAAATCAAAGCTGACAGTAACAGAATTGTTAAATAAATGGTCAGATCGATGGTTAAAGTTGGTCAAAATCCTCATCTAACTCTAAAGATGCACATAGAAGAAAAATAATAAGACCCTACATGTCCGGCTATCCGTAGAGGCTGTTTCCCAAAGATGAAAAGAAAGAGGCGAAGAAAATAATTTCATATTCGACTACTAATTTAGCCCTAATTCTGACAATATCTCCTAAGTCTAGCGGATTGGGCTGATCTCGCCGAGAGAATCGACTTCATAATTTCTGAAAGAAAGTCAACTTGTGACTCGAAAATTGGCTCCATTCGGGCAGACATACAAAAAGGGCTATCTGGTAGTTACACTCTCCAAGTTGGCCAATAAAAGAATACTTGAAAACCAACACACCTTTATTCTACCATAACAAATATGATTCAAAATCAAGTATACCCAACACTCCACAAGGGTAAAAATATGTATAATCAAGGGAATAAAACAATGAGTTCAATATTTGTAATGCAGACCGAGCCACTGAATGCATTATGATGGCTTAATGCTTTGGGCTTGGCATTACCGGCTGTTAACGGTATAATTTCCGAAGCGGCAGTCAGTTTATTAAATGTTCTTGCCACACAAAAACAAAAGATGCCACCACCCCACGAAACTCCACAAAAAAATAAAAGCGTTGAACAAAAACAAAGCAAAGCCAAACAAAACAATACCAAAGAAAAAAAGAAAAAAAAGGAGACTATCCCCAACAACAACAAAGCCAATTTAAGCCATAAGCCTACAGTCAAAAAAATAAACCGACTCGGAAGTATCTCACAGATACATACAAAAGTTGATATATTCCATTAATTTGATTAGACTTTCAGACATGGCGCAGCAGTCAGCCGCCAGCTGGCATCTTTTTTTTTTCCTCACTGTATCTTCAATGTACTTACTTAGTAGTGTTGGATGGGTTGGACAGGGGTGGATGGGGCATGCCTCAGGCAATTTTGGCAAAACAGGCAAATTAAATGCAAACGCATTTTATTTCATTTTATTTCTCTACCCTATACACCCGTTGGGTCAAGGTAGACAGATTTGTGCAATGTACTCGTAAATAATAGTGAGAAGGAGATGACTCGATATACAGTATAAGAACCTAGCTCTTGAAAACGGGATAGGGATATGAAATGAATTTAACAGCTGCTAAAACTATCAAGGTCCAAAAACTTCCAAAGATACACACAATCTTGTAGCCATGTCCAACCCCTTTCCAAATAAGCATTTTTTACTTTCTTTAGATAAATTAATGTTCATCCGAGGGGCACCAAATGTTGCAAAACGGCACATGAAAGTCTAATAAGAGAATGAAATGTTGACATTTAACCCAAAAAACCGCCCCATCATTCTGCCACACCTTTAAACACACCAACTAGTACGGTGTAGACAAGCTTCTTAACAGGCTTAAATAAAGTGGCGTTAATAAGTGGTATGCGCTATATGGAGAGGGTCTTATATGTATTATGGGCTCATAAGAATTTAATGCAGTAATGCTCAAATTGTCAATAAGAAAGTTGACGCGCCTCGAACCATACAAGGAGATAAGTATTAATGTATGTATAGGGTGATTCTTTAAGAGAAAGTGGCACACTTTTTAGATATGAATAGTCGTACAGCCGCTCGTAAATTTTTCTTATAAGCACAAATTTAAGAAAGCTCCAAAACTATCATAATCTCTGAGTACACTCTTGCATCTTCTTCAAACGGAATTATGTGCTATATAACCAGTTTGATGAAACGAAGCAGTTGATAAAATGCCGAGGAAAGGTGAGATGAGAGTCATACTAGATCAGCATTTTCTTTCCCTTTGGATTTGGGGTTTATATCGGCATCGCATCTAGGTTCTGTGAGTTTAAGGTAGAATCCAGCCAACACATACTTACTTAGTGTGATAGTCTTGGCAGAAGAAGGTATCCCGATCCGAGGAGCTCTAAAGCTAGTAGAAAGCCCGGTAGATCCTTACGGTCGCAGTGCATATTTCCCAACAGCATTATTATTAATCAGTATTGTTATGAAAACTTTGCCATTAAAAAAACGAAGGCACATCGCCATAAAACTTATCCCTCGAAGACAAGTTGAAGAAAGAAGCTCTTAAAAAAAAAACAACCTATATATGAATTCGTTCGTTTTTCGCCAAGTTATATACTTTTTATGCCTCAGCGCCACACACACGCACACACAGACACACATACACACACACGTACAGTCGGCATATTAGCCTTAAGCCAAAAGTCCACTGTTCTTCATTAAAGCGTAACAATCATTTTTTATGTAGACATTTTTGTGGGCCAAAAGCACGCAAGCGACCTGCTCGGGAGCATCAAAAATCCATTTGGTTGCCATTAACTTGATTGAGTCGAGTAGAGGCCTCCTGCCACAAAATTTCTTATGGCATTTAACTTTAAGACTCAAATGAAAATTGATCATGTGCTTTGTCTTGGCCAGCTGCTGTTTCCAGTTGCTTTCATGTACACAAATAATATTTTCAAAATGTTTATTTGTACTCGAATACATACTACTTGGGTAACATACTCCCACTACTTGAATAGTGGCGGCCACCCTTGAGACTATTAGTTGTAATTAGTGCACATTGGTGCTAATTAAACTTTTGCTAAAAATGCGCCCCAATCAGTTTGGGAAACTAATGACTCTTCTTAGTTCTTCTGCTCGTAAGATACTTTATCTAACTGTCGTTATCAGCAAAGTAATGCCTCTTGGAAAGTCCTTTGGCCATTTGTCATATTAGCCACGGGCAAAACTTGCAACTTACAACCTGATTGCAAATGATTTTTGCTTTCACGCTGAAGCGATTTTCTTTAATTAAATGCATTTTGCGCTCCTTACAGGCACCCTTAAGCAGAAGTAGCAGCAGCAGCTCTTAAGCTAACAAAGTTTTGTGGTCAGAAGCACATCCAAAGGACGTCAGCACTAAGTTAACGCAGGTGACCCAGTTCGGTTCAGGTCTTTGTGCCAGCATCAGTTGGGGTAACTTAAGTTACCAACAAACTCGCCGAGTTGCAAATTGTTTGTTGCACCATAAAATGGGCTTGTGGTCAGTGATATTGATAAAATTAAAGTAGTGGGCGAAGCAAATAAAGAATAAAAAAGGTAAACCAATAAATAATTTCAAAAAATAACAAATGAAACAAAAGAAAAATTTCGTCTGGAACTTGAGTCCAACATTCTACCGACTCACCACCTATTATTAGCTAGGGGAAAGGGTTGTAAGTTGACACTGCTTGTAAGTTGGCACACCTGGTTTTTTTTTTTTTTAAAAAAAAACCTAAATTCCACCTGTCTTCGATGGCAAATACGCCGTAAACCATTTTAATGTGTTTTTGATTAGAAAAGACTAAAACGATGTGTGTGTGTGACGAAATATCAAAATTGTTTTTAAAGAAATCGGAAAATAAAAAACATTATTTTTGATTGCGCTCAAAAAGTGATGAAATCAAAATGAAAAATCAAGGAAAATATATGTGCTGGAACGGGAAATTCATTGAGCTTTCATAATCAAAAAAGGTTTTCGGACGTACAGTGAATAGACAAACTTTTTTCAATGTATTCCAAATTGGCTTCAAAAATGTAAGTTTTCACACCTTTTGGCTTGTAAGTTGTCACACATCTATTTTCATTTTTTTACATTGCTATGTTCTTTATATGACTGTTTTATTGTGTGGAATTATCATTGAAACTAATTTGAATAGTTTTTAGAGCATTTTTCTGCCATTTTCGGATATATTTTTTCAATATTTTCCGATCAATTTTAGTATGGCGACCAAGAAAAACCGATCACAATAAACTTCAATTTTGACTTCTCTGGAAAGTTAAATTTTTCCTGTTTTATTAAATTCAATTTAATACTCAGCTAAATTTAAAATCAATAAATTTTCATATATTTTAGCAATCATGCGTTTTTATTTCAGTTTTCTCGTGTCGATATATAGATAAAAAAGCTATGGTGTGTCAACTTACAAGCCATTTCCCAATACATACATATATTATTTTGTACGTGTACTTTTCAAATGCAGATATTTAGGGTATTTATAACTTTCATGTTATGGAAAACATAACACTTTGATTGTATTTGGGGTTGAATGGGACAGAGGATATTGTAGCTCTTATAGTTTCCAAGTCCTCATCGTGTCATAGTAGCAAAATCCAATTCATGCAGAATAGGACTCAACGGTAATTTAATAATTCTCCTGGGTATAGAATTATTTCTCATTACTTTGACGTTCCTTTCGTTGGCGATGTTTCGAATAGCTTTCCGGCAAATCTTAAATCGATTACACCCTTATGTGATTTGTTAACTAATTCTTATACCCAATACTATATTATTATTGTATATTTTGAAACATTTGTATTTTTGATAGGTTTTTTGACATTTTTCCTCCAATATGATTTTAAGTATTATATTTGGTTATAACTTCCTAAAATTGAAAAACTATTAATCTATTCTACAATGCATCCTCTTCTATCAAAGTTTTTTAACTCTCCCCGTACACTTTCTCTTAATACCGGCACAAAAGGTTGTGTCTTCTGCAGCTGCAACGAAGGGTTCCTTAGTTGCTCCCCTCGCCGAATATCTTCAACGATTCTGCTCTGCGATCTACGCAATGTATCACTCTCCTGCTCTGCAATTCTAAACTCTTAATTTTCTCTGATCTGCCTTCTATGGAGTGTTCTTTGCATAGTGTTCCTTGTATAGTATTCCTGCTCTGCCATACTAAGCTCTATGTCTTCTCTGTGCTGCGTTTATACCTTGCTCTTGTCGCTAAACGTCTAAGTGTTGACTGCTCCGCCGTCTACGCCTTATATTCCTCTCCTGCTCTGCATTTCAAATCTCTAAATCTACTTTGAGATGCGATCTTTCCAGAGTATTAAATACATGCTCTTGTAGCATGACTTCTACATTTAGGCGCTCAAGCCAATTGGCGCAAAAGAAAATAATATTTTTTATTTGCGTGGAGCGCATTTTATTTATTTAATTTAAATCAAATTAAGTTTTCATTAATACTAAGACTCAACTAAGACTCGAACTGTCAAAACTCAAACTCAAACTAAAACTGATTATTACATTTTACTTTTGCAATCTTGCAGTTCCCACGAAAAGCGATTTTGGCAATGCAATTTTGGCAATTCTCACGATAAGCGCTGAGAATGCAACTTTGATAACTCTTATCAAAAGCTCGGGTGATATCGTTACGCAAGCGCGAAGTATTTTGCTTATATTGTACAGCAGAATTTAGCTTATTAAGCCAATTTGAAGTTCAAGGCAAGCCATGCCACGGAAATAAAGTATCTTATTACAAGTTGATATTTTGCTTACAAAGTAATTTTGTTTGCAAAGACAATACTAAATGAATGGCAAGCCATCACATAACTTGTATGTATATACTGTGCGAATGATTTATTATTATTTATTCTTTAAACTTCAAGGCACTAGCATTTAGTTCTTATCAATAGTGTTTGCAATTTAATACCACATTAGGTAAATTCTTCAATATACATGGCTGTTTGGTCCAGCAGCTATAATTTAATTATGCATCAATAATACTTCTCTTTGTTTTGTAAATTGCCCTGCGCGGCAAGAGAACTTTCTTGTTAACCTCTCTTAAACTATGTAAGCATTCGCGCAAGCGCATTGTATGCGTCGGCTGCAACGCCGACCTCTCTCAAAGCTATTTGTCGCTTCACCTATTATCGGCTACTTCACCTAATGGTTTGCCAATGCAGATCAGTAATCACTCGGCGCTAATCATACCTCAACGCATCTACGCACTTTCGCAACTCGTACCTTTTTATATACCTAATTATACCGCTTATAAATTATACAATAAACATAATACAAATTAGTTAAACCACTTGTTATTATTAAATACTCTGCTTCAGTTCAGCCGGTTTAAAATAAATGCTAGCAAAAATATTGTTAGCTCAACAATGGCTATAATAATATCTTTTTAAGTTTTCACTCGATTTTAAACATTTGTACGGCATTTGCAGCTCCATAGCTCTTACTCATACGAACAGACGGACATACGGACAGACAGACATGGCTATATCGACTCAGCTGTTGACGCTGATCAAGAATATATTTACCTTATGGCGTCTACCACGCCTCCTTCTGTTTGTTACCCGAGTGTAACCAACCCACTTGTTGACCCATAGGCTCAAGAGTATGACAGATTTTTGCAAAGTGATAGAGTTCTTTTTATCCCCTTTGGGAAATATTGCTCAATATATCCGTCCTATTAAAAGCCTGGAACTTAGAGACTGTAAGAGCTAGGGATACCAAAGCACACGCAGGAAGCTTTTCGCGATTTACACAAAGTTATTAAATCTTTAATAAAAAATATTGTGGAAAATGTTTTAGTTTCTGATTTTCAAAATTTTTAAAATTATTGCTTTCCTTAGAAATACTTGAGCTTAATAAACTTTTAATTAGGAGGTCTCCCTTCCACAAAGCATCTTCCAAAAGTAAGTAGTTTTTGCAAGCTCAATTTTGTATCTATTCATTAGTAAGTACTTATATACTGCGAATGCCTTTGAGCAACGAATCACTCAGTGGATTAAAATTCAATTAAATTGTCCTTCACATATACTTCCCAGTTACCCCCCACCCCTCGCACAGAGAGTTTAGAAAAGTTATTTTAATTAATTGCATAATCAGTGCAAAGACAAACCGCTACAAAAGACCAAAGAAACCGCAGTTTAAATGTTTTATTAAAACTGATAAATGAAACATAAAACAGCAATCAAAATTCCAAATGTCAGCGCATGCTGTAACAATTGTACAAGTGTTTTTAAATATTTAATTGCTTTTTAAATGAGTCCAAGAATTTTATTTTATTTGATGATGTAAATGTTACTCGAAGCACGTCGAGCAACTTTACAAATTATTCAAAGCTTCATCGTCCTCGTTGTTGTTGTAGTTGTTGTTGCTGTTGTCGTTGGTTGCCACAGCTGAAAAGTTGCAAAGGCAGCAGGGGCAACAACTACAACTACAATAACAACAACGACGACAATGACAACAGCAACAACAATGGCAGCGACAATGGCAACTCTGGCAACAGCAACGACAAGTAATGGCCCAAGTGGCAATTTATCAATTAAAATGCTGCTTAACAACAAGGATGCAAGCCAGTCAACCATCCTGCCAACCCGCTGTTGGTCCACGTTGGCAGCACCAAAGCGAATTCCTAAAAAGGCACACCATGCTGAAACCCACCTTCCTTTTCTGATGCTTACCCAAAGTTTCCGCTCTGCCATACTTAATGTTCAGTGTGATATTTTTGCTGTGTTAGTTGTTGTTGTTTCTAATAGTATCCTTATTCCTTGAAGAGTGTCACCTGCTTTGAACAACTTTAACTAACTGCTTTACTTGAGTCACACTGTGCCAGCGTTGGAAATACCAAATAAAACGAAATCAGCAAAAACTTAAATAGTTTGCCAAGTTTCAAAATTCTATCAGATGAGTCTGTGCATAATTGGTCCAAATCCACCTTCTCAGTCGGAGAAGTCGAAACAGACTACTTGAGCGGCTTCACTAGTTCAGAAGTTGTTAACATCCCTGAATTCTTCTATCGTTATGAAGATTGCTAAAAAGAGTGCCATATTTTCTTGGAAGTTCGTTGTGAGAAGGCTAGGTTATTACTATTGCCCAACAATCTGATAAGATATCTATTGCTAAAATTACTGATGTTATCCTTTAATAATAAAAAGCAAATATTGAAATCTTTGAGTATTTCGGCATTTGTCAAATACCATGATAATGGTAACATTGAAGTACTTCAAGATTAAAGACTCTCGCCGTGCTCCATAGTTGAATGCCAGCTTTATAGTCTAATTTGTTTCCCAATAACCAATGCATTTTTATACCCTGTACCTATAGGTTCAAAGGTATACTAGATTTGTGCAATGTATGTAACGGACAGAAGGAGGCGTGGCAGATCCCAAGTCCTTTATACCAAAATGCTTATCATAACCTCGGGTAGCGATTGAGCCATGTCCGTCCGTCCGTCCGTATGAATGCCTAGATCTCGGAGACTATAAGAGCTAGAGACACGAAACTTTACCAGCTGGTGCGCATATTTCCTAAGAAGATGAAGTTTGTTGAATCATGTCAATATCTTCCCCCGTTCCCCCGCAGTAGAGTTTCGCCGTTTTTAGCCACACCGTTTAGTATTTTCATCTAAAATTTAACAGAGCGATGCGTTGTAGTTACATGCATCTATGTGTAAAAAATGAACAAAATCAGACAAATACAACAGAAGTTATAGTCAAAAATGCGAAAATTTCACGAAAATGGGTAAAAATTTAGGGAACTTATAGGTATAAATATCGATTTTCACCAAAAAAAAATAAATTCCAATTGGAAAGTTCTTAGATGGAATATGCAGGAAAAATTTTTTTGACACAAAAGGTACAGGGTATTTCACTGTCGGGCACCGCCTCGACTGTACCACATTTTTTTGATCCCTATTTGAGCGTTTCACGTGAGTCTACTGTCAAGATGCTCTCCAAGGTATTCAACGATATTGCTTCGGGGAATTTCAGGAACCAGTACTGGTTCAGTAAAAACTGAAGTAAAGAAGTGGACCAAACGCACTTCTTTAAAAAATTCCATGCTTGAAGTTCTTTTGGCCTTAGAAAAGCAGGCAATACCTTGATAAAATTTACGTAGAATTTCCCTCGATTTCTTCTAGGTATTAAGCGCAAACATTATTTTTGTTAGAGAGTATAAAAACTCCCTTTTATAACGTGTAAACTACTTTTTAATTATGAAGCTACAAATGAATTTCAACAGCAATTATCCCCTTTCAATGGCTAAGCCCTTAATTATCTTAATTTTAGAGTCAAGAAAATGTTTGTAAAATGAAAAAGCCACAAAAATGTACTTTTAAATCAGGAAATCATTAACATAAAAGAATTAATTTAAATTTTTTCTTTCACAGTAATAGTACGGTGTCAGCAATAGATTTAAGAAAAATAAATTTCGAAAATCCTATTAAAACATAAAAAAAAAGTAAATGAAACCATAAAGCAGCAAATATTTCGCTGTCAATTAATTGTCTTCAAAATGCGAAAACAAGGCAAAAAAGAAACGAAACTAGCTAACGGTTTTATGATTTGGACATTCATATCCTCCGATATATTCTTCCAATCCTCCTGTGTTGCTTTGATTCAGCGGATTCATTTGTTGGGCTCTATGTCACCAATCCAATTTCCAATAGTGAAGCGAAAACTTTACGGCAATTATACAGCAGCCAGGTCCTGCACAGTATCTTATACCTACATATATGTAGGTATGTAAAAGGCTGCTTACAAAATTTGGTAACTTTGGGTCTTGCATAACAAAACTAAAAAAAAAACCAACCTTAAAGACAAAAATTTACATACTTTAGCAAAAAACTTTTTCGAGTAGTTTGTTAAAATTGACGATTGATTGGTAATATAAAATACAGCACTGATACACTAACAAGGTCAGAATTAAAACGCTCAATTGAAAATAAAAAAATATTGTGTTGTTTTTTTTTGCATTATCAATTGTAAGCACTTTCAGTAGATATCCAATACTTCTGCGAACCTTGTAATGGTAAAAAAAAACGGAAAGCCACTGACCTTGGCAACGAAACGAAAAAATTGCAATGCTGTAAAAACTCTTTTACTTTTTTAACTCTTCCCTCGGCATTTGAAATCTTTTGTTGTTTGCTTCAATTGATTCAACTCTCTTGTGCACTTGCTGGAAACAAAAGCAATAAAATTGGATAAAAATGGAGTCCTTGGCGAACCTTTGACACTTGCCACCTTAATGCGCGCAACTTACGCACATCTCTCCCTCCGGCCATATAAGGTAATTTATGCAGGCATAGTATAAGGTTTCAAGGACCTGCTCGTTATACGCAACGCAAAAATCTCCTGCTCTTTATTTTCTTGTTTGTTGTTATTGTTTTATGCCGTAATCAAGCGACTAGCGACAAACGAACATGTTGCAAGGACTAAACATTAGCATTTCTTCTAGATTTAGCCACGGTTGGTTCTTATACCCTGTAACCATGGGATCAAGGATACTTTTGATGTATACAATATATGTTTGGATGGCGTTTGAGGGCGTGGCAGGTCAAACGTTGTTTATACCAGAAGAATCAGCAACGACTCGTGTATTGATCCTCCTAAATATTGCTGACTATAAAAACTGGAGACACCAAATTTTACCAACAGCGTTATCATCGTCGAAATTTGGGACTTTTAACATTTATCTCCATCTTTATCCTTGAAAAAAACTCCTTCACAAATGATTTTCATTGAAATTATATATAATCGTATAGTTTTTGGTGCGAAACTTTGAGTTTCCTTCACGTTCGTTACTTATTATACACATTACAGTAAAAAAAAACTACTATGTTTCTAAAAACTTATTCAATTTGAAAAATCTATGCGTAGGTAATAGATTTAAACACTTTTCAAGAGTGCAGAGAATAATAAGCAGATTGTGAATAGAAAACATTAATTTAAAAAAATCAAAATAATAAATAGCAAATCTAAAAAATTTCGCAAATATAAACCTTCACTTTCAAACAACAAATATTTTTTAAAAAAAAAATTCAGACGTGCTCCGTAAAAAAGCGAATCCAAACAATTTATTCGGATTCGTTTTGAAAACGAATGTTTGCTGGTCCCAATTCCACCACACCGAATTTTCCCATGTGGTTTGAAAACGAATGTTTTTTTGCAAGAGGAATTAAAACGAATCGGCAAAAAAGGTTTCAAAAATCACTTATTTTATACTTTTATTCTTAGATTATATTTATGCCAACTTTAAGGTAGATACTCATTGACAATTATTTGTAATTATATTTCTTCTGACTCAACCCAAAAATTATCAAGCGTTGTGCAAATCGAATTTTTATACCCTGTACCTATAGGTACAAAGGGTATACTAGATTTGTGCAATGTATGTAACGGACAGATGGAGGCGTGACAGACCCCAAGTCCTTTATACCAAAATGCTTATCATAACCTCGGGTAGCGATTGAACCATGTCCGTCTGTCCGTCCGTCCGTCGGTATGAACGCCTAGATCTCGGAGACTATAAGAGCAAGAGATACGAAACTTTAGCAGCTGGTGCGCATATTTCCTGAGAAGATGAAGTTTGTTGAATTTAGCCACACCGTGTAATATTTTCATCTTTAATATAAAAAAACGATGCGCTGTGGTTACATGAATCTGTGTGTTGAAAATGAGCAAAATCAGACAAACACAGCAAAAGTTATAGTCAAAAATGTACAAACACCTCCCCTTGCCGATAAACTGCGTCAATATTTGACTCTACGTAATTATGGTTACAAGTGACCTAGAATCACAACTTTTGGTAAGCTGATTCATGCGGCTCTAAAAAACAAATCCACATCCAAATTTTATCGATGCGTTCCCCCTACCCACCGCAATCGACTTACCGTGTTTTCTCCCAAACCCCTCAACATACCAACTTGAAACTTAAATATCGAATCTCACAAAAAAAAAAAATCCAATTGGAAATTTCTTCGAAGGAATATGCAGGAAAAATTTTTTCGAGACAAAAGGTACAGGGTATTCCACTGTCGGGCACCGCCTCGACTGTACCACATTTTTTTTGTGTGTGTATGTGTGCGTATCTTACAGGGTTCCCGTAGCTAAGTCTAAATAGCTAAGTCGTTTATAATTTTAATAAATATTGTTGCTTAAGTAATATTTTTGTGTAATTTTATTTAAAAGACAGAATAAAAAAGGGCCTGCAATATTTTAATGAAAATTAAATGTAAAAAACATATATGTAGTATTAAAAAGGTGCAGAGCTGCTACAACCATGTCAGCTGTTTTATATCAAACAAAAATAATTAATAATAACTATACAACAGGAAAATTTATTGAAAAAATTAGGGAAATTTACGAATTTATCGAAAATAAAAAGGAAAGTTATCGAGAAAAAAAAAAATCGTTTTTCGGAGCACGCAAAACCGAATCCCAATAAAATGTTTCGGTTTGGATTTTTCGGTTTCCGGAACACGGCTGATTATTCAGACGCTCAATCGTGTCAAGTTTGTTCGTTTTCGATTCTGCTTGCTCTCTCAATTAAATATGTCTTGTTGTAGATAACTTCTCAAATTTTCATTGCTGTTTTCGATAAATTGGCATATTTCTCTTACTCTAAAAAGCTGGAAAAGATCATTTTTTTGTGCAACACATCCTTGTCGCGTATTATTTATCGATATGGTTATGTGTTTGTGTGTGTGTCTAAACGAATGCCAAAATTTCGTTGTGCATGTTGAATCAGAAAGTAAAAAAATAATTATCGTTAAAAATTTCAAACGTGAAATTGTTCTAAATAGATACTAAGACTAACAAAGAATATTATTATTTCTGTTTAAATTATATGCACTTTCAAATCTATATTCACCATCCGTTATGATTTCCCTTGCAACAAGCAGCCTGATTCGAAACATACAAAAAATTAGTTTTTGTTAAAATTTGGGAGCACCAAAAATATGAAATCAAAAATTTTCTTCGTTTTCGTTTTCTATAGCACAGCTGATTAATTCTGATTTTTATACCTTTTCAAATATATATATATATATAAAAAAGAATAAAGGCAAAAGGACAGACGGACATACTCAAGACAAATTATTATATGTGAATACATTTTTTTTATATATCGCACTTATAAGAAGCGGAACGTTAAATTTTCGTATGCAGATTTATGGAGACACCCTTTGTGTCGGTTTTTCACAAAACAACCTTCCTTGTTTTTGCTAATTTAGGTTCCGTTAGGTTAATTCCTTTTACTTTTCGTAGAAATTAATTTTATGTGCATAGAGAGTTACTACTCTCTACGAGTCCCACCTATGTAGACCTAATAATGTCGCTAGAAAAGTTTAAAGAGTGGTTAATAAATACAAAAGCGGCAATTATTTTTTGAGCAATGCTTGCGGATATTTAAAAGTAGGACAAAGAGCAGGGTAGGGATCCTTTTATCTTGGTTAAAAGTGGTCAAAATTGTAATTATTTCAATTAGACATCGAAAACTTTTTAAAAAACCTAGAAAACTACTCAATTAACAAGGGCAGTGGTGCAATTCCTAAAATTGACAGATAATCTAAATGGGCCATCCGGCAGTTGTATACTTATTACATGACGACTTTCAAGAAGACAAGGTCGGAATCAATCCTTATTGTTACTAAACTGCATGTAGAGTAAAAAAGTGAGGTGGACCGAATCGTAATATACGGTTACAAAGGCCGGAAACCATATTATATCAATGGTATGCCAAGGCGCATGTACTGCATTCTAAAAATTGCTCAAATTATTTATAAAAAGGGATCAAAGAACACTGAATTTGATGGAAAACATCGAATTTGGGTGATTTTGATGGTATCTAACAAGATTAACAAGACGTAAGGTATAAATTTAATATTTGTTAAGAACTAATCGGTTTCGGAAAACCCCTCTTAATAATGCAAGGGTCCTACATGTTTTTTATCTGGTCACATATATGCACAGGAATATATTAAATTACATCAGCTATGATTCGGTACCATATTCGAAGGATCTACCTGCCGCAACAGTATATTTCAGCCTGCTAAGGCTTTAAACCACGGAGCAGAAGCTCTAAAATCATACTTTAGGGTTCAAAATATTGCCTTTATGGAGTGGCCGACGACGGACTCGGGCCTAAATCTGATTGAAAACATATTATTATCATAACGAAGTATGACTATTAAGAAGACCTAAAAATCGACCTTGTGGTGGATTGAGCCCAAAATTCACTTTTCCCCCCTAGAAAATTCTGGCTGACTTAATTCCCTGCAGACTAAAACTTGTCTAAAAACTGAGTGGAAATACAATATCTAACTTACATTACTTCTGTAAGTTCTTTTAATAAGCAATATCTAGTAGTTTTTTTTTAGCAAAAAAGAGCTTTGCACATTTAATTATTTTCTATGGACAAAAACTACATCCTTTTTTTTTGCATTAACGAATGTTAATAAAAAATTAAATTTGTATTTTTTTTAAAGCTCATAACAAACACTAAAATAAAAATAAATAAACCTAACCTTCATAAATTAAGACTTCTTTCAAAAAATAAATGTAGTTGTCTTGGGTATCTATGTACATCGACTTCCTTATTCACTCTGGTCTTACTTCAGGTAACTTGGAGAGTCTCCGACGTCCCCATATAAAAAGTAAGCAATAAGAATGGTGGGCAACAAATTTATCATTTTTAAAGTATATTTGGCATTTTTTACTTTATTTTTCGATTAAAACCACAGTTGCATATTTGTAAATTACTTAAACCATTAAAAAATAAAGCAAAATATAATATTTGATGTGGCACAAAATATATTTATAACTTTAATAAAAAGCTTATTAAATAAAAAGAGATTATTAGCATTAAAGATTACTTTAGATTTTTTATTATTCTGGCTGGACTCGACTCTGATAAGTAACCTACGGAGAGTACTGTAATTTGTATCACTCTAAGAGTGAAGGAAAATAAAACAAAGAGCATTTAGTCTTCGTTGCTTCGAAATGAGCTCCCATTATCTTTATTTTGTTCCTCCCTTTTTTTCTTTACGGCCGTTTTCATTGAGTTTTTATGCCTTTTTGGTTCTTGTGTTTTCCACTAAAAGCCATTGTTGTTTATATCATTTTGTTGTTGTTGGTTTAGTTGTTGTTTTGGTTACTTTGTTGCTCCTCCAGTGCTATGTGGCACTATGTGGAGCAAAAGTTCAGTCTTCCATGTCGCCCAGCTTAGCTTTCGTGTTGTTTCTGATGTTGTTGCTGTCATTCGTTGGTGTTGGCCACAAAAGTGCTTTTAGTAGTTGCCCTTGTCTGCCATTAGATTGCCTAGTCTGGCCAAAGTCATGGACCGCGCTGTCATGTCTTTGTCCAGCCATTAAGTTAATGCTCAACGCACTCATACAGCGGCCAAATGCTTGGAACTTGTGTTGTAAAGAACAGGAATGGACAGCCACATGACGCCACAATGTAAACGCTCACCTGACTTTGGACAATGCCGTGGAACTGACAAACGCCGCTGTAGCCGCAATCATCACCGGACGATGACATTGCCAACGGCGCTACGTAACATTCATTAAGTCATTAGGCATTGTACATCTTGTTGTTGTTGTCGTTGTTGCTGTTTTTGGAGCATGTTGTGGTTGTTGCTGCTTTGTTGCCTTCGGACAAGTTTGCCTGCATATGCCAACATTTTCAGCATTAGCTGAAGCGACAGGTTAATCCCACAGAAGTGCCTGCTGGGCGTGTGTTTGTATCTGTGTGTGTTGGTGCATTGTATCTGCGTATTTGTGCGTGTGTTTATATGTATTCTTAATGAATTAATAGGTGATAAATTGCTTAATTGTAATTTTAACGCATAAAATCAAAGATTATCCTAAAGGACTATGTTTATATAGGTGCGAGTGTCGGTGCGAGTGTGTGAGTGTGCCCAGATATGTGATTATGTCAAACTGTATGACCTTGCGTATGGCTCTTGAAAACGAGTTCATGGCCATTGTCAAGTAAATAAGAGTTCATATGTGAATATATGTACATATAATGACTAATGGTTGCTGAGTCAGCTCGATTACGTATACGCCATGTATGTACTATTTATTGTATAACACAGCTGACATGTGCCTTTGTAAATAGCTGGATTTGCTTAGTTTTTATCTTTTGGCTAGGATCGCCTATGGACTTGGTTATTGGCTTCATAACTTTATCCCTTCTTTTAAACACTTATTAAGTAACAAATGAAGTGGGTTTCACATTTACAAGATAGCCCCTGAAAGTATGCTATTATTTTTTTTTTAATCTATAAATTGTAGTGCTGCTTTGAAAATGCATGGAAACAACTACTCATTGTAATTAAAGTAAGTAATTAAATTACAAGCGTACTAGTGATATGGAATTGGATTTGAGGGTTCCTACAGTGGATGATGTCATCCAATTGCAGGTCAAAAATTATTTGGAACGACTTGGCTCACATCCAAATTTGACAAGACCAATTTCCAAGTGCCTCCCGCAAAATAATTGAATGTATATACACTTAAAATCATATTATTATTCCTTCGTCTTCTCCATGAACAACGTCATTAAGCTACCACCGCTAGGTAGTAGTAGAAAATTAGTTTGATATAATTATTAAATAAATTATGCTCATTTGAAAAAAAAAAAATTTACTTTTTTGATACTAAATCCAATTTTAAGATCGAGAAATGTTTTTATTGACTGTAAAATTGTTGATGGGTCATAGCTCATTTTTAGGAAATTCTAGTCAAAAACTGAACATTATGTTGTTACATTTGTGTATTAGAGACAAACAATATAAATCTATATCAACTGTCCCAATGGGTTTCAATAGAAAAAGAACAAGGAGCTGCAATTTAAAAAATTTCTAATAAAATATTTTACCAAAATAAGCTTGAAGCGGCAAACCATCTTTAAGTGCTTTGGCACAAATTAAGTTGGAAAAACTTTAAGTTTGCTTAGCCACTTGATAATAGTCTTTGGGTAAAACATTTCAAAGACCTACCTACGCTCTTGATTGAAGCAATCATCAAAGCGGTTTGTTCGTGCCACATATATTCAACACAGCACTTGAAGCAATCATTTTTAAAAATGATGTAGCTACCCTGTCTTGGCATATTCGTTTATACATATATGTTAATATGAATTGTATGGCCACAGGTTGACAAATATTCTTGTTTATCTGCCGTAGTCAGGTACAAATTGAATAGAATTTCAAGATGTTTGTTTTTTTTTTTCTGCCAATTAGCAAATGTCTGTGGCATGTTAGAATATATTTACACACACACACACAGAAGCTGTTTATTCATATACATATATGTTTGTGTGCAAAGTATATGCATGTGGCTTCGTGAAATAATTAAATATTATCGGAGTCACTTTGTTTCATTATAATAATTCCTTTATTTATATATGTAGTTATAATCTTAGGTTATACGTAGTAAATTAATGTCTTTAATATTAGGGTAATTGAGTAGTGGTAAAGTTACACTACAGATTTTAGTTAACGTGTGACGATCTCGACACCTCACGAGCGACTGACTGCGCATCCTCTCTTTTCTTTTAGCCTAAGCCTTATTGAGTGCAATACTCAGTAGTTTTGCCCGCTACGCGTATTCTTATGCGCAACCTGTCTCTCTCGCTCTTCTGGAAATCCCACATTCGGCCCTCCTGACACGGAATTCGCCTCGAATGACTTCATATACTCTGCGACTGTACTAGTTTTACACGGACCTTCACCAGTTCCCACTTTCTCAACATCATACCTCCCATGTTTCTTGACTTTTACAATTTTATATGGACCAAAGTATTTTGATTTTAATTTTAGTCCAACGCCATACTGGGTACGCTTTATCGCTACTAAGTCATTCAACTTATATTGTTTTTCCGGCTTTCTCTTGGCGTTGAACGATCTTTTATTTTCTTCCTGAATGATTTGAATGTTCTGCCTAGCTTGCTTCCGGAGACTTGCTCTCTCATCATCCAATTCATCGATAAGAATGTGTTCAATTTCCTCCCTTAAGTCAATATCTGTGGTCCGCATGTTTAGCCCTGTTAATATCTTGAATGGTGTTACTTTTGTGCTTCTTGGTTCTGTGTTGTTGATAATCTGCTGTACCCTTCCCAAGTACCTGTACCAAGAACCTGGTTTATTGTGGCTCAACTTTGACAACATTGAAACAACGATTTTGTGAATTCTCTCTACTTGGCCGTTTGCCCTTGGCACGCCTGTTGTTATCAACAAGTGCTGAATCCCACTCTTTTTACAATATTCCTTAAAAACACTGGACGTGAATGCCACCCCCCTATCTGAAACAATTCTATACGGATTGCCAAAATTCACGGCTTGCCTCTCCAAACAGTTTACAACTTCTACACTTCCAGTACTACGTGTTGGATACAACCACACATACTTTGAAAACCCATCCACAACTGTCAAAATATGATTGTATCGCTTTTGGGTCAATTCCATTGGACCGACATGATCAATGTGATAGGTGATTAACGGCTTGTCACCCTTGTCAATTGGAGTAAGAAATCCCTCAGATCTTCCCGCTTTAGCATTATACAAAATGCACTCAAGACAATTCTCAACAATACGGGCAACTTTCTCTTGAATCTTTGGAATAAAATACGATTTCTCCACCAAATCTCTAGTTCTCTTAACCGAAAAATGACCCTGCTTGTGCGCTATTCGTATTATCTCCTCCTCCATCTGCGACGGTACCACAATCAACTGCCTATTTGGATCTTTAAACAAAACTTGGTTCTCAATATAGAAGTCCTCATATCCTTTACTTTCTACGGCTTCTCTTATTACCTTAGTCCAACCATCCAACAGCTGCGCTTCTCTTAAGCGATACACTATATTATCAGTTAACATATAACACGATACTCTACTTAATGCATCAACGTGACGCATTTTGGATCCAGAGCGATGTTCTATCTCGTAATCAAAATCTTGCAGATACATTGCCCAACGAGCTACTCTAAGTGGAACTTCTTTCTTTTTCATAGTCATAGCGAACGCGTTACAATCAGTTATGATTTTGAACTTCATCCCCAATACATATATCCTCCACTTCATCAACGCGCCTATCACTGCCAGAACTTCCAGTTCATAAGAATGATACTTTTCTTCATGGGCTGTTGTCTTCCGACTCATATAATAAACTGGATGCCACATCCTGTCTTCCGAGCAACGCTGCAACAACACGGCTCCAAACCCATATCTCGACGCATCTGTATGTATCTCTGTGTCCAACCTCGGATCATATAATTTTAAAACTGGTCCTCCTGTCAATGCTGCCTTCAATTGCTCAAAAGATACCATCTGCAACTCCTTAAATTCAAATTTATTATCTTTTCTTAACATATCCGACAATGGCTTTGCAATAATGGCATACCCCTCAATAAATTTGCGGAAATACGAAGTCAGTCCCAAAAATCTTTGGACACACTTTTTATCTCGCGGCACTGGAAAGGTTGCTACCGCTCGAGTTTTTTCTTCACCTGGCTTTATAGTATTATTTTCTATGATATAGCCCAAAAACTGTACACGTGTTTTCAAAAACTGGCACTTGCCCCAATTTATTCTCAATCCATTCGAAGCAGCCACGTCCAAAACTCTTTTCAGCTTTGACAGCCCATCAGCTACATTCTGACTTGGAATGATCACATCATCCATGTAAACTACCACGACATTGTCCTTAATCAAATCTCGTAATACAGCCATAATAAAACGAGTAAAAACCGCTGGGGAGTTCGAAATTCCAAACGGGACATACAAAAATTCGTACTGTCCACTCTGTGTGACGAATGCAGTATACTTTTGAGAACTTGCTTCAATTGGCACATGGAAAAATCCGTTAGTCAAATCAAGCGTAGTGTAAACGTTCGCGCCCTGCAACTTTTCAATTACGGCATCCATATGTGGCATAGGATAATGATCTCTAACTATCTTTTCATTCAGCTTGCGATAGTCGCAACATAACCGATCTTTCTTATTTTCCTTTTTTACCAAAACTGCCGGTGACGCATACTCGGATACACTTGGCTTTATAAATTTTTCTTTCAGCCATTCCTCAACTTGATCGTCTACAATCTTCTGATCACTATACGCTAAACGCCTGGGTTGCTGATACACCGGAATTTCGTCAGTTAGCACAATTTTCATTTCTACTGGTGCTTTTACATTTCTTTTCGGTACATACCCTTGAATCATATCGTTAACCTGTCCTGCCTGACACTGATTCAAATACGACAAATCCATTTCAAGCTGTGTTTTCCAGTCTTCAGAGCTCGTCATACACAAACTCTTAAACTCCGTAGTCAACTCCGAACAATCAGTATTTCTGCTGGACACATCAATATTATCCCCGCCACCATCGGAACTCTCCGAATCCATCACTATAAGCTGTGTTCCCTGTTTCCTTACATACCAATCAACAGAATCTAGCATTGTCCGTCCCAAGACCGCATCAAAGTCCATATCCTTGTCCTTAACAACATGAAACTCAAGCTGCATATTGATTCCATCAATCTGGACAGGCAAGACAATACTACCCATTGAAAACAATTGACCTTCCCCAATTCCTGAAACTTTTCTACCATACCCCGTCAAACTAACATCACCTATCTGCTGATATATCTTCCAACGCAAAAGGCATATACTAGCCGCACCGTCCATCACTCCCTGGAAACTAACCTTAGGATGAACCACCGATTTCAACTCAAGACCACAAGGCGCAATTACACTCGATGATTTGCCATTGCCAATAACAACATTCAAGACTTTATCAGTATTTGGCTGACACTCTGCTGCCCTATGTCCTGGTTTCTTGCACTTAAAACATAACATTTCTTTTACTGGACAGTCTTTCTTAATATGCGATTTATCTCCACACTTAAAGCACACAATTGACCTTTTGTTTTTAAATTCTTTCTGCATCCAATTGCCAACCTTGCCAGATTTTTCTTCATAGGATGATTTTGCCTCACCACGCACTTTTTGATAGGACTCAATTTGAAATTTCAGCTCCCTGATAGTTCTCGCCTGGTACAACAAAGCTTTGTTCGATCTACTATCCTGTATCGCATCTATAAAATATTGTATCAAACTCTCCTCATCCATATCAATAGGCTTTGCAATTTCCAACATACTATACAACAATTCGTACAAAGTCTCGCCTTTGTTTTGCTGTCGTTTTCCCAATCTACGATGAATTTCTGCCGATGATACTTTAGCCCCAAATTCATCTAAAAGAGCAATTTTTAAATCCTCCCAACTACGTATATCTCTTTGGCTACGCACAAATGACTTTGCTGCACCAGATAACAATTGTTTGGCATAGATGAATAATTGTACTTTGCTCCACTCAACTGTTAGTGAGCAATCTTCTAGTTCCTCTATCCATTGATCTATACTCGGCAAATCCGTACCCGAAAAATTAGAGACACTTCCCTCTACATCCTTCAACGTGAACCACGATCTACCGGATGGCATTGGACATTCTCTGTTTACCATTTTTAACTGCTCAGGTATACCAACCTGACTGGCCTCTGAATTCTGAACGCCACCCAAATCTGAAACTGTGGTATACAAATCCTCATTTATTTCCTGATTATCTTTATCTTCCTGAAAACCATAATGAACAAGAAGCTTATTTTGCAACTCTGTCTTGTTACCCTTTGCATTAATACTCAGCCTAGAGAGTGCTTCGCGCAAGTCAACTACGCGAAGTGCCAAGATTTCGTTCCTATTCATCCTTTCAATTAAATATATCAAAGTTAAAACAAAAAACTATGAAATATGTTAGTAATGCAAAAATGTAAAATATTAAAACGCCAAACTCATCTGTTCCTTGCTGGCTTCTGTGTAACGACTTCTTTTGGCTGGTGCTGCGTGCTTCAATTCAGCCTCTTTGTTGTTTCTGTTCTTGCTTGTCAAGCCACAAGCAACTCCCGCTTTGTTAACGCAGTTCTGCTAACGCTTCTCTGCAAACGCTGCTCTGCTAATGCTCTTCTGTCAACACCGCTCTGTAAACGCTGCTCTGCCAACGTTTTCTGCAAAAGCTGCTGTGCCAATGCCGCCTTGCCAACACACACTGCTATGCCAACGCTGATCTGCCAATGCTGCTCTGCCAACGTTTCTCTGCCAACGCTGCTCTGCCAACGTTTCTCTGCCAACGCTGTTCTGCCAACGTTTCTCTGTCAACGCTGCTATCCTCCAGTCGCTCTGCTCGATCGCCTTTTCGCTTTTCGCTCAACTTGCAGCTCACTCAAAACCATACAGGCAGTCCGCCTATGTAACAGTTCCTCTGTTGCTATCCTTGTTCGCAATCTCACGAACTTTTCTCAAACACTCTAACTGTTACTGTCCCACTGCCGCTGCATACGTTTTAGCAACTCGCCTTTACCGCTCTCAAACTGACTCTCTCAACCCAATTTTAGCTCTCTGCATCCAACCACTCTTTGTAGCCGTCCTCGTTCCTCGAACTTGACGCAAACACTCGAGCCAATGCAAGCGCTCTCAATTAGCTGAACTCTGCTCAGATTTGTGCTCTCGGCTGCTGCTGCCACTCAAGCTGCTTCGCTTCCAACCGACGCCGAAATTGTAACGCAATTTACCGTGTATTCCAGAAATTTCTAGTGAAATCTGGTTATTTCACAACTGCACGCAATGCTTCTCGAAATTTCGTCTCTGATACTATCAACAATTTCCACACACTTAAATGAGTTTGTAACTATACACTGTTTTTATTTCTTGTTCAATTCTGTTTTTTAGACAATTTGTAACCATTTTAGACAACGTTTATAAAAGAAATTATTTTCCCGGACGAGCCCCCATAAATGTGGCTTCGTGAAATAATTAAATATTATCGGAGTCACTTTGTTTCATTATAATAATTCCTTTATTTATATATGTAGTTATAATCTTAGGTTATACGTAGTAAATTAATGTCTTTAATATTAGGGTAATTGAGTAGTGGTAAAGTTACACTACAGATTTTAGTTAACGTGTGACGATCTCGACACCTCACGAGCGACTGACTGCGCATCCTCTCTTTTCTTTTAGCCTAAGCCTTATTGAGTGCAATACTCAGTAGTTTTGCCCGCTACGCGTATTCTTATGCGCAACCTGTCTCTCTCGCTCTTCTGGAAATCCCACATGCATATAAGCTTGCCTTGTTTGCCATTTTGTGCCAACTAAGAATTCCATTTTATCTTGCTCGCCATTTTGCTCGCTAATGAGTTGGCTCTGACAACTTTTTGACTTACTTTCTGTGGCAATTTCCTCCCTCATCAGTGTTGTTTTTGTTGTTGTCGTTTGTTTTTGTTATGTATATTTAACAATGTTTGTTTGAAGAGCAGCAGCACATTGCAACGCCTGCAGCTCGACGCCACACGTGACGTATGCATAATGATATAACTTGTTGTTGGCAAAAGAGGTTAATGTACTGTCAATTGCTTGTTAGCTTTTGCGTTTGTTGACACACTTAAATGTGCTATGTGTGTGTGTGAGTGTCCGAGAGATCTCGGTCTTTTAGCAATTGTAAATTTAAATAAATCAATCAAATGTTTGCAATCATTTAAGTAGCATTTCTAGATGGCAATTAAATGACAATTCACAGCTTTAAAGCATGCTCAGACTAATCGAAGCACACCTACGTACACACACAACACACACACGTACACAGATGCACACATAAGTACTGACGTTCTCATAAAAACAAAAGTGAAATACAATGGCAAAAATATAAGAATCTGAAATTATGACTATACATTTTGGTTTGCTTTTGCGTTTTACCGCCATTGTTTGTCAACGAGGCGTCACCTTGCTGACGCCATATGCCATACGTATGACAGCTGCCACAGAAAAATGACAACAAAATGGCGGGCACACAGTTCAGTTCTTCTTCTTCTTGTTGTTCATCTTCATATCGTTCGTTTTCTGCTTTAACTCTACCGCAATGTTGTTATTGTTGCTCTTTCTGTTATTACATTCTCTCTTTTGTCACGCATACGCGATTCTATTTTCATTTTGTTACGTGAGCTTTTATTACCATCTTGCTCATCCTCATCCTTATTCTCATTGTCACCGTTACCAACAACGTCTGTTGGTTTTAACGGTTTTTCTCTCGTTGTGTGCATTTGTATCTGTGTGTGTGCGTGTGTGTGTGTGTGTGTGTATCTGTGATATACTTGATTATCTGTGTTGTCAAACATGGCATTGCTGTTTGCATTTAGTAAGTAGAACTGAAAACATCTCTGACGACATATCGCACAAATTACTTTTGTTGTAAAGAGGAAAAACCTAGAGCTACGAATAGATATAAAAGTAACACTGGCGAAAAACAATTTGAAGGCAGCTTGTTGCACTTTTTCCCAGACTAATTTATCTTGATTACAAATCTGGCCTTGAATTTTGCAGAATCTTTAATTTTAGTACGGAATCTTTATTATGGGTCACTTGCTTAAAGAAACAGGGCCAAGTCAGACCAAAAACTACAAATTTAAATACATATAGTATACGTATACATAATATTGTGTATCAAGTCGCCCAACAGTGCTAGTTGACTTGCATATCCCAATAAATTGACGTTAACCCAGAACAAGTATCTATAGATACTTAAATCCAACCAATTGAGTGGCATATTTGAAGAAATAACTTCATTGCAAATGGCGCCGTGCTATTGGGAAAATATGTCTTTTGTTAGCAATCCATTCAATTAGGGCACGAAATAATCGGCCATCAAGGCTCATAACCAACAATATCACCGGCCCATAAAATACATTTGCCAGTGAGATTGGTAGATGTAACAGAACCTCGTAAATCTCTCGTGGATTCTCTGCAAATGCGGCCATTTTGCTTATTGACATGCCCATTTAGCCAATGAGACTCGTCACTGAACAAAAAATGGCTATGAAACATACAGCAACTGTGTTTTGTATACCCTGTTTTCAGGGTGTATATCTTAGATATGTGCAGGTAGAAGGAAGCTTGGCGGAGTATACGTTATTTGTACCAAAATGCTTGTCCTAGACCTCGGAAACTATACCAGCTAACACAAAACACAAAATTGAACCTTTTCCATACCCAGGTGATATTTGTCTATTTAAGTTTCGATTTCACTGTACAAACTACAACACTTATACGCAATGTTTGTAGTGGCCATGTGGATCTAGGTAAAATATATGATCCAAAAAGTCGTTACATTTATATATTTTAAAATAGGCATAAAAACTAAGCTTTGGAACAAACTTTAAGAACCGTTAAAGCTCTCATAGTTAGTAACTGCGCTCTTTAGGGGGTCAACGACCACTCTTAATCATGCGATTATGCTGTTAGCTTTTTTTGGCGCAAACACCATGGAGTAGGTTTAACCCAAGGTATACTTATTTAAGGTAGAGTAATGCTGCCGGCGTCGTCACCAATTTTACTGAGAGCAAGAAAAATCGAGAGAGAGAGAACGCAAACATATTAAAACAATATGCGTGAAAACACGCGCAGGCTCAACGATACTAAAAATTGGTAACTTTCGTTGAGAGCCTTCGGCGGGAGTATGCTACCTTAAATAAGTATACCTTGGGTTTAACCGAAGGAGAGAGCGAGAGAAAGGGCTTTCATATGCGTTATGCTCTTCATGCACTTTGTACATTCTCACGTGTTTGTTGTTAAAGCTCAGTTTAATCGGTACCGCTTAATGTGATTAGCAACCGAATGGTCAGTTTAAGTTTGGCAGTGCATAAGTGCAGTGGATGTTTTGCCGTTTTTTTTCTACTTGATTTTCATTTCGTGATATATACATATATCGGGTTTTTTTTTCTTACCTAAGTGCTTATATATAGCAAATGGTATGCCTATTTATGCATAAATATTTTTTTTGTGAAAAGTGCCCTCTTTTATGTATAAGCTGCTTGTGAGAGGTAATATGTCGCTGCAGAAATATTCCAAGATCTAAGGTTTCTTGATTTTTTATCCAGTTTTGTGCGACACAGTGCGCAGCCGTACCCCTTTTGGCTGTTAATTAAATTTATAGCGTCGACGTTCACCGGCATGCCCTAGAAACACAGCCGAAACCGACGCAGAACCACCAACCATCGGAGTGACCACTGATGAACTGGCGACAACAACACAAGCTATAGCCTCAATATTGAAATTTGTGCTCAGTGCCGTCACAACAGCAGCAGCAGCTTAAAGCGCTGCACTCCCCAACAACAACATCCACCGGCGTGCACTAGCAGCAACTCCCACAACGAAGGTGCAGCTTTGAGAGCTGCGCTCACTATATAAGCACAACCACTAAGGCGGCCGTTCTAAGAGCTGCGCTCCCAACGCCTACAACAACAGCAACAGTGCCCAGAGCGGCTGCGCGCCCTCGCCAACTACAAAAACAATTATAATTATCGTATTTGTTTATGAACATATGCTTATAAACAAGCACACATAACAGCAAGTAGCAAACAATATAGATATATATATAAAAGCACCAAAAAGAATATAAGAAAAACAGCTGTAGTAGCTTTTGCTTATTAGGAGATTTGTATACGAATGGCTTAAGAGAGGGTAAAACATGTAATTCCCTAAGAGTAGATTCGTAAAGTTTATTTTGTTATTATTAATGTGTTCTTTAAGTTTAATGTGCTTTTGGTTCTCTTAAATTGAAGCGAGAACAAAAGAAACACTTATAATGTATCTTTTTCGAATAGTCCATAGTAATCCAAATTGAAACTTTGTATATTGTACTATTTTTGTGATTAGAGTTATAATTGCATGGTGTCATTTTTTTTTATATATATATATATACGTATTTATATTTAAAGTTAATTGCTCTCATATACTAATGAACTTGAAATTCCCTAAAAAGGTACACCATCGGCGATCGTTGAGCTCAAGGATTCGGCGTAAGGCACGAGTAAGTGTGAGTGGTCGAAAACGACTAGTAGTATTTTCTTTTGTTTATGGGCAGTTATCTACGTAAATACTCATATATATATGTATATTCTTTTTTTTTTACACTTAATGGCCCAATAATGATAAATATTGTCAAAACTGAATAATGTTAATAATGATAGTCTTAAGAAAATGAATGCAAATTGTATCTTATGTTAAGATTTAATGTTAAGCTTCCTATATATACCCTATTATTTTTTTTTTTTTAAAACTGAAATTATAACGTCGTCAATATGAATTGCTAAAGAAGTCTTTTATGTTTACTCGGAGTAGGATATGATTAGTCTGGTAGGAGTATGAAAACTCGGTAGACTTAGGTTGGGTGGGTAGAGACGGAACTCATTTCCATCGGAGTTCCCAAATAAGTATAGTAGCATAGTCCGTTAAATGTTTCCCTTATTTTGATTCTTTGTACCCCTTTGTTTTCATGTAGTTTTTTTTATATATTTTGTCCATGTGCACCTAATAATTTATGTTTAGTGTGTATCAAGAGTAAGTGTTTAGGAAGAACCCCCCCAGTCCGGCGAGCTGAGCCAGAGCACAGCTAGAGGTGCACCGTCCATAAATACGCTCATGTGCGTCCGAGTTACACCTTCGGCGTTTAAATACCCTACACGCTACATGTTGCATCTAAAAACAAGCTGTAAACGATTTAAAACTTTAAAAGACATAGATATAAAAGACATAGGTATAAATCTTTATTTATTTTTATTAATAAACAAGGAAATAGTTAGCAGTTTAACTTAACAATTTATTAGTTCTTTTTTTACATAGTACTTACGTTTGAGCTGTTCCAACACTTAAGACAGACTGTTCTCTCGCCATCAATGATATAAACTCCCCGAAATTCAATTAGGAACACATGTTTTTATTAAAAAATATTAAGTTTTAAGTTATTTAAAAAGCATTTGTGACTCGAATAATATTTTTAGCGATAATTTATTCCGAATGAACTAAAAACTTATCCTAAATAAACAAAAAAAAGCTTGAAACTTCAAATAGCATTAAAAAATTAAATTTATACTGCGAAATTCAATTAAGAACACTTTCAAAAAAGGAGCAAAAAATAATTGTTTTGTAATAAAAGATGGGAAAAGCTCTAAGTTAATAGTGAGTCCAGGCTCCCGACTTATTTATAACCTCGAAAATTCGGGTTGAGATCGAAGGAACCACCTTCTGAAAATCTGAAAGTGGGATTTGAGCTCATTCTTCGGTAAATGTCCTGCGCAGCTCCTGCACCGTCTGAAATTTGCGTCCACCAGCATAGACGCGACGGGACAGGTTCCCCCACATGTTCTCAATGGGGTTCAAGTCCGGCGATCGATGTTTTTGCTCTGGAAACTACCACGACTGGCCGTTGAGACGTGGATCGGAGCATTATCTTCCAGAAAAATAGCGCTTTGGTCAGCTAATAAAACCCTCAACAAATCATTTAATTTATTTCTTATCATTTTATCCAGAAGGTGCTTATGTTAGACCAACAGTGTGTAATTTCTTTCTAAATACTACAATATGAACCAAGAAAATTTTAACCCTCTAATGCGCATTTTGAAAATATTTGTTTAACAATGGTCGAATAATTTTTTCTAAGGTATTTTTCCACTCCTAAATTCAAAAATTACTTTTCGAATGATGTAGGCTTGTTCGTTTACCTGTAAGGTGAGAAAATCTGAAAAAGGTCCTTAAGGATTTAAGTCAAAAATAAGTTGCTTATGAAATTTTTGGACTTTGATTTTATTCATTTATTTATTTATGAACAGCTTTCATAGTATTAAAAGATTCTGATCTTATTATCATTGAAGAAGTCAAAGTATTATAAGCCTGAATCAACATAAATAAGAAAATTAAAAGTACAGTATCGCTATATGGAAAATTGTTATAAAACAGTCGTTCCCGCCGGATTTTTATATAGTTAAAAATCTAGTGGTAATACAGGTATAAAAGGGTGGATTTATTAGGCACGTCTCTACCTGATTACAAAAATCTTATGGAAAGTACGCTTGCGCAAGTTATTAAAAGTTATTCTTTCAATTTTCTGCATAAATTAAAACAAGCTTCTCAACGATATTTTCATTAGGGACATCGAAATAGTTTTATATAAACATCATAGTATTGAACAGGGATCGAAAAGAGTTAAGAGATTGAAATAAATTCAAGCCTCAATGTAACATATTTTTGGGAAATGCTATCTAAAATAAGCATAAATTTTTATGTTTAATTTATACCAAAAAATTAACTTTTAAATCTTATTTTTCGACCTCATAGTACAATTTATGAAATAATCGTTAAATGTTAATTATTTTGTGGGGCCTGTTATTCATCGATGGAAAGTTATTAAAGTACACATCAAATAAATGCGCAAATAATTATTCGCGCCTTGGTTCAAAAGATATTTAAAAATTCAATTTTTGTTTTCAATAAAATAACTATTGCTTTTAATTTAGAAAATACAAATTTAGTTTAACTGAAATTGAATCAAACTATTATTTCATACTTTTTATTTATAGGTCAGAAAATACGAGATATTTATTTAATTATTTATTTATAATAAGCACCTAGTCTCAATGGAGACGAGCTGCTAGTCTGTCACTGTTGAAATAATTTTATATAATTTACTGATGGTTTTTGAACAGATTGTAAATAGAATCAAAGACAAAAAAAAAAAAATTAATTACAATGATAATAATGGGTAAAAACTTAAAATTAAATTAAAATATAATAGCACTGGCAACTAAGGCTTTCGGTTATGTCGTGTTGTATACGAGGTAGTTTTTTTACAAAATTCATTTTCAAAATTATTATAGTTACGATTCATTGACTTGTATATGCATATTTGGTTTAGTACATCTCAGTCCAAAGCTTTCTCGCAATTTTCCAAGCATTTTTATACCCTGTACCGTATGGTACAAAGGGTATATTAAGTTTGTGGAAGCCGAAACATCAGAAGGAAACATCGGAGACCCCCCAAAGTTACCTAAAGTATGATCAGGGTGACTAGAGAAGTCGATATACCCATGTTTGTCCGTCTGTCTGTCTGTCCGTATTAACGCCTAGATCTCAGAGATGGTAAGAGCTAGAGCAACCAAACTTTCAGATTAAATCCCTTATTATTCCATTGGAGACAAATTTATTTTATTTTTTCGATATCGGAGTTAAACTATACAGCTCCCATAGGGGTGTTTCAGAGGACCTCGAAAAAAACCAAAAGTTTTAGATGGATAATTCGTTTGTTTATGAAGATATCGTAACGAAATTTGGCACTCAATCGTTTTTTAGAGTTCCCAAGCACTGTACCAAATTTTATTAGAATCGGTTGACTATATCATCTAGCTCCCATAGGACCAATCGGTCAAAAAAACGTATTTTGTACAAAAATTCGTTGTGTTTCGTTTGTTTGTGAAGGTAATGTAACCAAATTAGGCAATCGTAAGTTTTTTAGAGATCTTCAACACTGTACCAAATTTTATCAAAATCGGTTGACTATATCATATAGCTCCCATGGGAACGATCGGTCAAAAAAACATTTTTTGTTCAAAATTCGTCTGTTTTTGGTTGTTTATGAAGGTATCGTAATCTAATTTGCCAATCAAATGTCTTTTGGTGTTCTTAAGCAATTTACCGGATTTTATTGCAAGCAGTGGGACAGGGTATCCCAAAGTCGTCCGCGCCCGACTTTAACGTACACCATCTTTTTATATGTTTCTTTACAGGTTTTCTCAAGGAGCGACAGGTCATGTCCCCTTGACCCTCGGAAACTATTTGTAGTGTTGTTCTATATAATCCCCAGATTCAAAATTTCCAAACCTTTTAATCGTTCCTGCTTCGCTTGTTTAGAAACATACATATATTGCTCGGGTGCGAGTGCAAAAATTATGCTTATGCTGCGGCTCTCAATTTTGCACAGATGTGTGCGTCGAAATACGATCGGCCCGCTTCGGTTTTCTCGCGATTTTTGCTATTTCGGTACCCGCATTTTAAACTCTGCATACAGTTAGGAATTTGTGTTTTAAAATGGAAATTTAAAATTAGCAACTCGTATGCGGCAAGTACGAAAAAAATCTCTTACAATTTCACTATCCTTTGCTCTTATGAGTCATACTATAAAAAAGGTCGTTCTGTGAAAAAAACATAGTTAAGGGTAGTATCGACAAGTCGCCTTGAACATCGACGCGCAATCGTTCGCAAGGATAACACCTTGCTAGGACCACTTTTCGTCGTATTTCGCATGCGGATCAGCATTTACACGATTACAAGATTGAAAAAATGTGGTACAGTCGAGGCGGTGCCCGACAGTGGAATACCCTGTACCTTTTGTGTCAAAAAAAATTTTTCCTGCATATTCCATCTAGGAACTTTCCAATGGGAATTTATTTTTTTTTTGTGAAAATCGATATTTATACCTATAAGTTCCCTAAAATTTTACCCATTTTGATGAAACTCGAATGTTACAACAAAGAACTTATTTAAAGTATACGGGGTAAGTTTCAAGTTGGTATGTTGAGGGGTGTGGGAGAAAACACGGTAAATGGATTGCGGGGGTCGGGGGGACCGCATCGATAAAATTTGGATGTGGATTTGTTTATTAGAGCCACATGAATGAGCTTACCAAAAATTGTGATTCTAGGTCACTTGTAGCCATAATTGCGTAGAGTCAAATATTGACGCAGCTTATTGGCAAGGGGAGGTGAAATTTGCACATTTTTGACTATAACTTCTGTTGTATTTGTCCGATTTTGTTCATTTTTTACACATAGATGCATGTAACTACAACGAATCGCTCTGTTAAATTTCAGATGAAAATATGAAAAGGTGTGGCTAAAAACCGCGGAACTCTACTGCGGGGGAACGGGGAAAGATATTGACATGATTCAACAAACTTCATCTGCTTAGGAAATATGCGCACCAGCTGGTAAAGTTTCGTGTCTCTAGCTCTTATAGTCTCTGAGATCTAGGCGTTCATACGGACGGACAGACGGACGGACGGACGGACGGACGGACGGACGGACGGACGGACGGACATGGCTCAATCGCTACCCGAGGTTATGATAAGCATTTTGGTATAAAGGACTTGGGGTCTGCCACGCCTCCTTCTGTCCGTTACATACATTGCACAAATCTAGTATACCCTTTGTACCTATAGGTACAGGGTATAATGACCTAACATTTGAAGCTCACGGGCCATTATCAGCGTTGCTTATTCGTTCAATGGATGAGAGAATAGTCAGATGACTTTTCGTCATAAACAAGTCATGCAAAATTGCCATGTTCGCATACGGGCCTGTAGAGACAGCCGCGGCGGCAATTTTGGCGATATTATTTTTCATACATGAGCAGTTTCAAACTTGGATTTGGTATATACATTTTCCCAATTTTTTTAGAAAATATTGAAATAAAATGCAGTTAACAAACAAACCAACGGATGGCCCACCCTACATTTATTATATAAATAAGAATAATAAGGTTGACTGAAAATAAATAAATACATGTATAATTTGATTTGTGGCCATCGGTAGCGTATTTGTAGCGTACTCGCTTTGCACCCCGAAGGTCGGTGGTTCGATTCACTGCAGAAGCACTGGTGCATTTGACTAGCACTGACATCGCTAGCTCAAAGACGCTATTTGCCCAAGAAAATCTATATTATTATTATTCAAGACACCGCCGTTTGGATTCGGGTATAAACTGTTGGTCCCTGTTCTCTTCGAACAGTTATTAATTGAGATCCCCATACTCCACCTAGGGGCGACTGACAAAATAGTCAGACAGGGAAATTATATTTATTATACAATCTGATTAAGCTGTCCTTTTTTTAAAAAAATAATTAAATTTAAAAAATATATACATATATGAAAATAGTTGTTGCATACTTTAAGGTGCTAAATAATCTGAACTGCTATTCTATACTATGTGCTGTGGTGTCTTTTCACGTGATGTTTTATGTTATCCCTAATTAAGGATATTCAGGGTTGTTATTGAGTTGAGTAGTTTAAAAGCTATTTAATTTTACAAAAACAAAATATACAGCATTGAGTCCCAACACTCGACTAAGCTTTTGCGCAACCGAAACCCTAAACTAGTTTGAAAAATAAACTCTTTGCCACATTTTCAACAATCCAATATTTCGGAATTCGGTAACTAATTTGTGACATAAAAAGTGACAAAACAACTTAACATAATAACTTGGCCGTCAGCCAATAGGTATCACAAGGGGAATAACGTGTAATCACGCTGGTGGTACGCGCCGTAATTGTGGTACACTACTGGTAGTGCGACTATACTCTCCCCGTGAGGGCGGCTGGAAGCAGGCCCATGGTAAGGTCATGTCTCTGCCATGTGGTGCTGACTAATTGTAGTCGGGCGAAGAGAAGAACACTCTTTCATAAAAAATTACCCCAATCTAAGGTGGAACATCATACGCCGATAGATGCATGGCCGAGGGGTCGCTCGGTCGTTAGTATGCGGACTCTGGATACCTGTCAACCTCCAGTTTCAAATAGCTGACTTCCCACGGCATCTCGGGCAATCCCGTGGGTGACCTCCATGACCCGTGTTTTTAACATATTGTATGGATATAAATTTAAACAATTCTGATGAGTTTGATGTCACTCTAAAAGCATCACCCCTGCACGGCGACTCCTACATGTACCGCTGCAGCTGCAGAATACAACCCCCCTAAGCGGCGCTGATGGGCACGTTTCAGGGAACCGGGTGCTATCACCGGAACCTGTTCACATGGAACAGCCGGAACTACCGGTACCAAGTCAACAGAGGGGACTAATGGTTAGACAACGGCAGCTCGAGGTGATGGCCGCTAGCTCCGAGGACGAACCGTTGGTCTCTGACGGAGACGAAACTGCTAGCGTTGGCTCGCAGAAATCTTCAGGCACCGTCATCGGAGCCGCACTCCAGACCCTCAATCTGGATCAACAGCCTTCGTTTGTGAAGCTGTCGTCCCGGGAGAAAAAACTCCTGAAGAGAGCCCTTGACAAGGGTCTCACCAGAGCAGAAGCTCTAGCTTCCATCTCATCGGCACCCTCCGCGACACAGGTCAAGAGGGGCCGATCGGATGAAAAATCGCCACCCACGGCGGTAAAAAAGAAAAAGCGGACCCAAGCGGTGTCCAATAAGATGCCCTACAGCAGCGTAGTGAAAGGCGTCAAGCTAGGCTTTATTTCTAATGCTGCAGCGCTTTCATCCGAGCAAATGGCACGGATTAAAAGTGCAATTCTTGAGGCCACCCTGGAGTACGTCGGTGAGGTGAAACCCCAGTTTGAAGGATGTGTCCTTCGCACTAACTGGGTTTTGCTGATATGTGCGAACGACTCCACGGCCTCATGGGTGAAGAGCAACTTCTGCCACATCAAAAGCAAAGTTGCCCTTGACATCAAGTTGATGACGGAGGAGGAGTTTCCACGTTCCCATGTGGTTCGCGGCTACTTCCCCAACAGCATCGATTTGACCAATGAGAGAGTTTTGGCGGCTGTTAGTGCCCAAAATTCTGTTTGCACCTCGCAATGGCGAGTAATACAGAGGTTGACACAAGGTCAACTTCTGCATCTCGTCCTTGCGGTTGATGGGTCATCCTATCAACAACTGGTGGAACAGAATGGGCTTATCTACTACCATTTCGGGAAGGTAAGGCTTAGTCTCAGGGGTGCTGGCCCCAAGGCTGCTGAGCCCCCGATGGTAGCAGCCCCAACACCCCCTGTGAAGGTGACTGCCACGCCGGTGGTAGCCACTGTGAGGGCACCTGTGCCGTCGACCCCCACGGAGGTAGCTGTTGCCCCCTCCGGCAACGATCCGCGTCCTTCGACAAGCAAAGCTGCTGGGCATGCGAGTCAAAGACAACGGAAGGGCGCTGCTACCGCGCGGACTATCGTGTCCAAAGCGGAAAAACTGCCGAAGGGCGCTAGAGGCAATGGGTCTCGTCGAGGCAAGCTCAACAGCCTCGTGCAGCGCTCCATAAAGGAGAGTCATGAGCGCCATTAAAGTGCTCCAGGCGAACCTGCACCACGCCAAAGGGGCGTCAGCCACCATGTGCAGGACCTTCGCCGAGAACAAAATCGACCTGGCTCTCATCCAGGAGCCTTGGTCGAATGGTGGCCAAGTCCGTGGACTTAGCGTCACTACAAGTAAGTTGTTGTATTTTCGTCAAGTGGATGTGCCTCGCGCTGCGATGCTCATTGACAATAGTGTCAATTATCTTCCATTAACGAATTTCATCTCCAGAGATCTAGTGGCCGCGCTGATACAAGTGGCTACTGAGAGCGGCACGAAGGAGATAGCTGTGGCGGCAGCTTATTTTCCTGGTGAAACGGCAGACGCTCCGCCGACAGAGGTCAGGCGGCTTGTTGACCACTGTAAACAACAAAAAACACAGTTGGTCATCGGCTGCGACGACAACGCGCACCATACCATCTGGGGCAGCAGCGACGTCAATATCAGAGGTGAGTCCCTTTTAGAGTATCTATTGTGTAGTCAATTAGATATTATCAATAAAGGAAACAAACTTACCTTCATAAACGCTATCAGAGAAGAGGTTCTAGACCTCACTCTGGCTAGCAACTCCCTGTCCCATCTCATTAGTAACTGGAGGGTTACTAATGAGGCAACTCTCTCAGACCATCAGCACATTAGGTTTGATCTACCGGGGCGGGCGGAGTTAGAGCAGAGGGTTTTTAACCCAAAGAAAACCAATTGGGTACTTTTTCAGACCTTGGTTGAGCATAGGGCTGACTCTTTGGTCTCCAATATCACCTCGGTTGACGAGATTGACCTGGCTGCAAGTCAGCTTGAAGATGTGCTAGTCTCCTCCTTCCATGAGAGCACGGTTGAGCGTTCCTTCCGATCGAAACGTGAGGTTCCGTGGTGGAACGCCAACCTAACTGCTAAAAGGAAAACAGTAAGGAGACTCTTCAACAAAGCCAGGAAAACAAAACAGTGGGAAGAGTACAAGGCTGCTCTCACTGACTACAATAAAGACATAAGGAATTCTAAAAGGGATACCTGGAGGAATTTCTGTAGTAATGTCCAAAACCTCACAGAAGCGGCTAGACTCCAGCGAGTTATGGCCAAAGAACCTTCAAATGGGGTTGGTCTACTAAGTAAGAGTGATGGCTCTTTCACTACAGACCGAAAGGAAACTCTGGAGCTTCTACTCCAAACTCACTTTCCAGGTTCGATTATTTGTGACGGAGTTGCCCAATCCGAAGATTATGAACCTAATATACTACGGGCTGCCAGAACATCTGGCAAAATATTCGATGCTGACAAGGTTCGGTGGGCGATAAACTCATTCGATCCCTTTAAAGCGCCAGGAGGAGATGGGATCTTCCCAGCACTTCTTCAGAATTGCCTGGAGACCATCTTACATCCTCTGATTCGTCTGTTTAGAGCAAGCTTCGATTGGGGCTTTATACCCCGTCCTTGGAGGAGGGTGCGGGTAGTTTTCATCCCCAAGGCTGGAAACAGGCCACTTGACAAGCCCAAATCTTACAGACCCATCAGTCTTACCTCTTTTCTTCTGAAGACGGTAGAGAGACTTCTCGACCTACATATCAGAAACAAACTGCACAGTACAATCCCATTGCACTCGACGCAGTTTGCATACGTTAAAGGAAAGTCAACAGAGGTTGCCTTACACCACTTAGTTAGAAAAATTGAAAAAGCCTTTGAATCCAGGAACATAGCTTTGTGCGCATTCCTAGATGTTGAGGGTGCTTTCGACAATACCAACTACGGTTCTATATCCAGGGCGCTGGCTCGTAGGGATATTGACCGTAACACTGTTGCATGGATAGAGGCCATGCTTCGTCAGAGAGATATAACATCAACCCTGAATGGTACCTCTGTCAGCATAAGAGCTGTAAAGGGTTGTCCACAAGGGGGTGTGTTATCTCCACTGCTATGGTCCCTGGTAATCGATGAACTGCTAATCAAACTGTCGGGACTTGGTTATGAGGCCATCGGCTACGCAGACGACCTAGCTATAATAGTGACAGGGAAATACGAGAGCACCATCACAGATGTGATGGAACAAGCCCTCCAAGTAACCCTTAACTGGTGCCTAAGTGAAGGACTTAGCATCAATCCCCAAAAAGCCGTGGTTGTTCCCTTTACGAAGAGATACAACACGAGTCTTAGGAACCTGACCATTAATGGAACAGAGGTGGTGTTCTCCAGTCAGGTTAAGTACATAGGAATAGTCCTGGATAAACGGCTA
This sequence comes from Chymomyza fuscimana, assembly GCA_949987675.1. Taxonomy (NCBI): domain Eukaryota; kingdom Metazoa; phylum Arthropoda; class Insecta; order Diptera; family Drosophilidae; genus Chymomyza; species Chymomyza fuscimana. The sequence goes on along the minus strand of OX465089.1, from coordinate 63,060,499 downwards.
AACTGGAACTCCCACCTAGAGTTAGTGCTCTCAAAGGCCACTCGAGCTTTATGGGCTTGCAGGAAATTCTTTGGTAGCACTTGGGGTTTCACACCCAATATAATAGATTGGTTGTACCGTATGATGGTCCGCCCTATTATCACGTACGCAGCCCTTGTGTGGTGGCCCAAGGTGCAGCAAAGCGGAGCAATTAAAAAGTGCAGTAAGCTACAAAGACTGATATGCCTATCTCTGTCGGGAGCAATGCGTACATGTCCTACAGCTGTAATGGAGACAGTCCTCGGACTGACTCCACTGCACATACATATCAAAAAGTCAGCTATGCAAAGTCTTCTGCGGATCCGGATCACGTCTGGACTCGTGGAGAGTGACACAGGCCATGCTGCACTTATATGTTCTCTTCCTGGCCTTTCGATCTGCTCAAGATCAGATTATATGACCACGGAACTTCTCCATAATAGGAAATTTAGATCTCTCATTCCAAATCGCGAGACTTGGACTGAAGGCAACCCCTGTGGTAACCTCCGGTGCCAGCAATGGTTTACGGATGGTTCCAAGACGGAACAGGGTGTAGGTGCTGGAGTTGTCGGACCCAACACCAGAATCTCTATTGCAATGGGTATCTGGCCCAGTGTCTTTCAAGCAGAGATTCACGCCTTAGAGGTCTGCGCCCACAGTATCCTCCTTAAAGGTACTAGGGGTGCTAACATTTACATATTTACAGATAGCCAGGCCGCTATCAGCGCATTGTCCTCGTGGAGAATCTCCTCCAAGCTGGTTAGGGAATGCGTGAACAAAATCCAACTCCTGTCCTCCAATAACAGAGTCACACTCTGTTGGGTTCCTGGACATTCAGGAGTGGAAGGTAATTCGACAGCTGATGAGCTCGCAAGACTGGGCTCCTCTTCGCCCACCACTTGCCCCGCGCCTTTCTGTGGCATCAGCTGGTCGACAATGAAAACTATGGTCAACAAATGGGCCTTAAGTGAACATAGGAGATATTGGTTCTCTTTACCGAATTTAAGACAGGCAAAAGTGCTTGTCTCACCTTCGGATGCAAACCGAACTATAGGTCTTGGTAGAGCAGACCTAAGGTTCCTGGTAGCCTACTTGTCTAGGCACCATACTGTAAGTTATCACTTACAAAAAATGGGTCTATCGGACTCCTCAGAGTGCAGGCTTTGTTTTGAAGACGACGAGACGACCAAACACATCTTGTGTGACTGTCCAGCAATAGTGTGGGACAGAGTCACACATTTGGGAGCTGAACGGATCACCCCGTTTCAGCTACGCCGAATCCCAACGAAAGACTTACTGCTCTTCATAAGGGAGGCAGATGGTCTTTTGTCCTAAAAGAATGGGTAAGGTACAATAGATCTTGAGGTCGCAGTGCCCACTCTCTGTTGTGAGAGAACCTAACTATTTAAAAAAAAAAAAAAAAAAAATACTTGTTATAATTAAACGCAATTAAATTAATAAAATTTAATTAAGCAATTTACTTTTAAATTGCAAATCCTAATCGGCGTAAAGCTTTTTTTTGTTGTTAAGATTAATACCTTTGTGCCACTTCTTTCAGCTTTTTATGTATTATATTTTATCTTGAAACTTAAAATGTTGCAAGCATCTTCTTCACACAAATCAATTCAATTTATTTAATATTGATTTTGTCAGTTTTTTCCAATTTATAGTCATCCCAATGTTCTCTTAAATTTGCAAACTTCTGTTATAGCTTTTCTTAACTTTTCACACACTTCATTGCCACAGATTTAGTCCGAACTTAATTTCAATTTTTTCCTTCTTTCCTTGTTACGCTTTATAAAATACAAAACAAAATACGAGGAAAAAAAAGTAAACAGCTGTGCCTTAGTCGCCAACTTGACGCCATTTTGTTTCAATGCCTTGGTATCATTTTGGCTCAAGCTTAATTTTACTTGCTACCTTTTGCTGAACGTTGCAGCAACTTTAAGGCCATTCTTTTGTGGCAGTTAATATTACTTGGCCAGTTTCCACCTCTGTCCCGGCACAGTCCCTGGCCAAGGTTTCAAAGTGAATATAGCTAAAGATTTAGCACTTTTATTATTACGCTTGAGTTAAGTAGCAAACTATGTTGAAAGTTTTCTGCACTTGCCTCAACTCTTAAACCAAAATGTGCTGCACATTATCAGCATCAGCATCGTGTTGGGGATCGGGATTAGGTTGGTAAGGATAGCTTTGCTTGGTTGCCTGCGGTTAAAGTCGCCAACAAACACATACACGTATATATACACACGCAAACACACACACTTTTATATACACAAGACGTGTGTTTGTTCTCCAGCTGGAAGTCTTTTGTTGTTGCCTGCAGTTTGTTTAGTTTTGTGCAAAAGTTTTCAACTGCGCTTCGTTGGCTTCATAAATTTTTAAATAATCAGCACAAACACGCAAACAATCACACACAGATACAAACACACACACGCACTCACACTTTAACACCTACACGCGCAAGCGTTCATGTGTATGTTTGCTTACAAAGAGATATTTCACTGAAAGCTTTAAATATACATATGGTACAACTTGTTTCCAAAAAAAACATTTGAATTCTTAACGCCTTCAAATTTCACAAAGTCCCATATCATTTTAAGACAGTCTCTTTCGAAGACTATTGTGGGCGGGAACTAATATGTTGTTCAATTTCTTTATTTTGTATTTCCGTTGCCATGGTGAAAAGTATCTTTAGTATCGAATCTGTCCAACAGCTCAGGAAAATATTTTCCGATTTCCTACTGCCTTATCAAAAGTAATCTATAAGAAGTACCTCACGGGCAAAGCCAAAACTTTTGAAACCAAAGATTTTGGTTGACAGCAGCTTTTATTTGTTTAATATCAATATCAGCTCAACATTTTTTTTTTGTCATAAAAACTCAATTCAAGTGACCCAAATATTTTACATTTATTTAAGTTTTTAAATAATATTCTTTTATGCAAATATTTTGTTGCCTATGAGCTACCACTAAAATTATATAATTGTTGATAACGTGGGTTGTCTTCGCTAGACAAAATACTTTTAAGCCTGCCCTCGCATATCTGAAAATATGTATGTTCATATTTACGCAATTGTCAATTAGAATTATTGAATACTATTATTTTTTTTTTGTAATCAGATGGCTTGAATTTTTGTAAAATTTGTAAAATTCAACCAAAATATGTAGAATAGTTACTTTTTTCTATACATATGCAAAATCGTATTCCAACAACTAAACAAACTGACAGCTGATAACTCTGATTACGTATATTGACAAGTTTGTCATTTTTTCACATCCACGTGTTGCAATTATTAGAGTTTTTTGAAAAGCCATAATCTTGATGAAAATGTCATATTTTGCAAGCGATAATATAGTTTATCTGCTTTACTAATAATTATTTATAAAAATAAACTTATAACTAAACATATGCCATTAAGCATTTGTGATAAGTGTGCGAAGACTTGCATCTAACTATTATATCCAATCATTTATTAAAAGCAGTTAAGGACCATATCTAGGAAGGCAGGAAGTTGCAACGATTTGGAGACGTGTTACGGGCTTGTGGAAGGGAATGATAACGCAAGCCCCACGGCATCAATATCCCATGTATATGTAGTATTGGCATTAATGATTTCAAAAAGGGTCGTTACATTTAAATTGGCCTTATAGCCTATTCACACTGAGCACATCCTAGCGGAACGCGTGGGATTTTTTGAAGATGTGAAATTGCGATTCACACTGACAACATCTAACATCTTGCTGCCATATTGACAGGCTGTTGAAATAAGCACATTATGAATATAACGAAAAATACTTTTTAATATAATATTAAAATATCAATCTTTTTATGAGTTAATTTAGAACATCAACTATTATTAAGGGAGGTTTTTATGAATTTATGTTGAAAACATTAATTAATTGGGAGTACGAGCTAGTGCTGACTCGCAAACACACACATATTTACATATGCATTCATATATGCAAGCGCCACTAGCGTTGTTGTTGTGATAAAGTGCTTCGAGTCCATTGAACCTCACAAATGTCTTTTTAGATTGGTTTAAAAATAATGGTAAATTCATTATTTAAAAAATATTTAGCTATTTGTTCAATTCGATGGGTGCTACATTAAAATAAAGTCACCAACAATAGGAGTTATTAAGCACCATAATAACATTGTTTTTTAAAATGTAATAAATAAAAATACAAAATAAATCTATAAAATCGGTTTCTACATTTTTCCCCTTATCAAACTATGTACTTACTATAGGAGCTCCGACTGAATGCCTGCTGGTTCACTCTTGTATGGTTTAGTTAGCCACATATGGCCGCACATTTCAAATTCTGTGCAAGTTCCAGAAACATATGAGGTTTGGCACCTCGTTTTGAATTGAAAATTGCCAGTCTTTTTCGTGGACATTGTTTACATTTTCGCAGCGAATGACAAAAAATTAGATTTGCACAGAAAATTAATCGAATGATTTCTCATCGGGACGCAATAAGATAGGAACATTTCCACAAGATGTTGGAATGATGTTGAAATTTTAGGAACGGCAAATTCATACTCGACATCTCCGAAATAAGATGTAAGATGTTAAGTCTGCCCCAGTGTGATTAGGCTATAGCTATTTATCATGTCAGCTACTACTTATGATGCTTTTTACGAATTAGCGATCCTAAGCGATTGGCAGATTATTGTTTTTGTATCATTTGGATAAGGGTCGCAGACAATAGCATAGTTTTATCAGTTTATTTAAAATTTGTTTTTATTATCAATATAAATAAAGATTGTACATAAAGTGCAGTTACTTGCAACATTGAATCATTTTCTACCTTTATCTGTTAAGCGATGCACTACCAATTACTCAAAATTGAACTCTCTCATTCCTGATGAATACTGTTTTGAGCCAACTAAGATCAAATTCACATCTTCGATCATTCTGGCTGTGGGTAGGGGCAGATCTGGCAAATAAAATTCCCCCAAAGGGTCGGTGGTATACTACCTGATCTTTTGAGTAAATAAATAAATAAATTTGTATTCCTTTGGTTTATTACCAACAACTATTTCAGTGCTCCTGGATGGTTTGGCCATTTTGATCAGCAAAATCGAGTTAAACCCCAACCGCAACATCTTTGAGGGATTCATCTTCAACAAGGCTGCTTTACCCCTCTTGGAGGCACGCGAACTTCCCAGGTGCAATTTCAGAAGTCCACCACCCAAAATCTGGGCTAATTAATATAGATATAAATTGCAGCTCCGCATAAATAAAGCCTTCAAATCTAAAAAGGCTAAAATAAATATAATATTCTTAATTTATTTGACAGTTTTTAATATATTTGAAAACTAGGGGCTCTGCCCCCTGCATGATTCGCACGCCAATGCCCTGTGTCACGGTCTTCTTTAATAAATTCAGATCAACCAGACTATTATATACCCCGTACAATTATTTATTTTCATAATGTTCATCCCCTTGTCTGCTACAGTCGGTCGTACCCGACTTTAAAATACCCTGAAACAATACAGATTGCTGCTCGGATTCGCAACTGGAATAGGAACGTTTACAACGGCTCATTTGATACTGTTCTTTATTACCATAAACGGTAGCCGAGGTGACACCAATCTTTCCTCTAATGATGTTAAGCTTTATGAACATTATGGTAAGGCTGTAAAATCTGAGCCATTTGAAATGTAATTTTTGGGCTTTTCCTGCCTTAATTGTACGGCTGCACGTTTAACAAAACGTTAATATTCAGGCGTGCCCGGAATCAGAAAAATTCAATCCGAACAATTTTATTCGGATTCGGTTTTGCGTGCTCCGGAATCAGAATTTTTTGTCGATAATTTCCTTTTTTTTCTCGATAAATGCGTAAATTTCCCTCACTTTTTTCGATAAATTGACATATGGTGTGGTGTAACCAGCTGACTGCCTTTTGTTAAGAATTTGAAAACATTGCAAAAATGTAATTTATTTTCTCAATGGCTTGTTTTAAAGCTAAAAGAAGGCGTATAAAAATGAAAGAGTCATGTCCTATATATTGTAATGTTTATTTGTATATTTTTTGGCATTAAATTCTTTTGGTTAAATAAGCACCTACATTGTGTTTCTTGGCGCGAAATGTTTTTTGTTTGATACAAAACAGCTGACAAGGCTGCCTCAGTTTTGCACCTTTTTATTAGGTCATGTTGTTTAGATTTAGTTTTCATTAATATATTGCTAGTTCTTTATTATTTTATTTTTTTAAATAAAATTACACAAAAATATTAATTTAGCAACAATGTTTATTAAATTTAAACACGATTTAACTATTTTTGTTACAAGGGAATTTTTTGCATGTTTGATACACACACATGCACCAACAAAACGAAAATTCGGTTTGGCTTGTATATGCTATTTTTGGGTTGTGTCAGGAAAAAAATTATTAAAAATAGTTAGCAGATAATATGCAAATTAAAGTTAGCATAAATAGTATCTAAGAATATCAAGGCATATATAAAAAATGACATCAATATAAAATTTGTGGTTTTTTAATACTATTTTGACGATTCGTTTTAATTCCACTTGCAACAAAGCAGTCGGTTTCAAAGCACATAAAAAATTCGGATTGGTGGAAATGGGAGCACCAAACATTCGGATTCAAAACGAATCCGCATAAATTATTCTGATTCGGATTCCGGAGCACGCCTGATTATGTTATTGAAGGGAATCTATCTTGCTGACAGAACCCAAAGAGTTATAGTTAGGTTTACTGTTTCCAAAATTGTTCAAGTATCTTCCAGTGTTCCGCAAGGTAGTCATCTAGGTCCTCTGTTTTTTACCCATTTTATAAATGATCTGCCCGTGCTCATATGTTCGCTGATGATGTTAAACTTTGTTTCTCGTTTAATGATTCCACGTCGCATCTTTTACTTCAGGATGGTTCAAACTGTCTTTATAACTGGTGTACGGTTAACCATTTGAACTTAAACCTTTCTAAATGTATGTTTATGACACTAGGTTAATTACTCCATAAATGGTTTTCTTTTGGTGCGTATCTCTTTATTTATTGATTTAGGTGTTACTTTTGACCCTAAAATTACCTTCAACACCCATGTTTCTACAGTTGTGAATAAAGCCAGGTGTGCTTTAGGGTACATTAAACGCTGGTCAGATCCGCATAAGACCAAGGTTCTTTATTCTGCTCTCGTTCGCCCAGGACTTGAGTACTGTTCCTGTGTTTGGTGCCTTCAGTACAAAAAATATCAAGCACGAATTGAATCTGTAGCTTAAATTGGGACCCCAATATCCGATTGCCTCCTTATGCCAATAGACTTCTTCTAATTGATCTACCTACCTTCTTTGGAAAATCGTAGGATCCATTGATTCCCCTTTCCTACTTCGTCAGCTTTTGTTTAACATTCCTAGACGCTCCTCTAGGAATTTTGTACCCTTATCTCTTAAGAGATGCACTTCAAATTATGCTTTACATGAGCCTTTTAGAGTTGTATGTTCGAATTTTAATGACTTGGCGCGTATCCTCTCAAGTGAACTTTCGCCTTCCAGTTTGATGAGAGCTGTTTTGAACCACCTTGGCTCCAGTTAAAAATTCCCCCAACGGGTCGGAGTCCGATTATTTTCTGTATTGCTGGTTCAACTTGTTTGCCACTGACCTCAATTGGCTGTGGGTAGGGGCATAGCTGGCCATCGGGCAAAGAAAATTCCCCCAGCGGGTCAGTGGCAAACTACCTAATATTAATTATATTAAGTTTCTTAAATTAATCAACTTTTTATATTGTATGTTGATCTTAGAAATAAATAAATAAATAGATCTGCAAGAAGAAGAATATCTGGGCTAAAGTTTCAATATATTCCCTATTTATTCTTTCTACTTGATGGTGAAACATCAAGCCTTTAAAGCAAAAGCAACCCTTATCTGGTCGCTCTCTAATTATTCCATTATAGTTCTAAAAAAGCAAATGTGTATTGTGCTGTGTCACTTGTCTATCTACCTGTCTACAGGTTTCCCGTTCTTGCACATTGCGTTCTCTGATAAACAATTCTTCCTATTGCTCCAATTTTGACTATCTCGCTGGGCTTAACATCTTCCTACCTGTCAGTTTTGCTATATTCTCCAAGCAGTCGTCCTTGCATAGAATTCCTTACTTGATCTTCTAGCAATATATTACGCTCCTGCTTTGCAGTCGTTAACTTTTTTATTAGAGATTAATTTTATTGCAAAATTGCAATTATTTATCGAGTTGTCGATAACTGGATATTGGATTTTTTATTTTTATAGTTTTCTTTGACAAACCATATCTCCTAAACGATTCAAGATATTGACTAAAATTTTATTTCCATGATAGATAAAATAAAGAACTAAAAAAAATAATTGTATTTTTAAAGATTTTTTTTTTAATTTTAAAATTTAAAAGTGAACTCCCACATAAAAAAAAAAAAATGGGTTATGTCAACCTAAAAAATATTTACGGTATTCACGCTTGCTATTATTAAGCATAATAAGCATAAGCATGATAAAGCATATTTGTTTAAAGCCAGCGCTTGTCTTGCTTTTAGATGCATTGAAAATTTATCAGGCAACTGAAGATCCAGTTACACGTCGACTGCTTCTGCTACTGAACATTTTGTGGACTGACATTTGTTAATTAGATTACAAATTGGGTCCAATAAAAGTATGCTGCTCTTAACGTCATCTATAAATTTAGTATCAAAAGGCAATGCAACGATATTTGATTTCACTTTTGAATCGGCTGCTATTTGCTTCATAAGCTGCTCACTCTCTATTAAACAATTGTACTCGTTGAGATGTGAACACCATCGAGTTTCACATGCTAATTTCCACCTATCTCAATAATTTTTAAATTTTTTTTTTAATAATTCCTTCAGAACAGATGTGACTTTCAGATTCAATTCTCTATTTAAGATGTCTTTGGCGAGGAGGATTCCGGAATGACTATTACAATTACATTTCCAACCAAAATGTTTCGTTATATTTCCCCTTTTTTTCATCGCGCTTGCATTATCTGAAACTGCTGCGTAGACATGGGTAGAATACATTTTTTCTGCCAAATCAACAGACTCCGATACGATCTCAGCCAGTTTTTCTGCGGTCTCACTTTCTCCCGTTAGATCCCATGCTTCTAAAAATGCTTCTTCTCCATTCGCGTTCTGTAACATTGAAACGACTGTTTTGGTGTTGCTTGCTGAATTTTTCCATCCGTCAATCAACAAAACTGAATCGGAACTCATTGAAGCTATTGCAGAAGTTAAAAGTTTTTCGTATGCATTATCCAACAATTTTGTTGATAACAATTTTCTTCCAGCAATATTGTTTCCATAAGCGCAGGTCTCAATTTTTTCACGAAATTTTTAAAATAGACAGAATCTACTACGCTCAGGGGAATATTACACCCAAAGAAAAACTGTGCCAAGGACTCGTTAATTTCATCTTCTTCTTTTTGTGTCAGTCGATCTATAAAGTGAGAAATGGAAGGGCTGCTTCTTTTAGCATTTAATCGTTTCCTGTTACTGGAACCTATTGTTGGTAATTGTTCACTGCTCGAAAATAAAGAAGTTAATGAACTTGTTCCCGTGGACTCCAAAGATTCTGCCCTTATTAATTCAACGTTATTATTGATAGGTTGACTATTTGGTTGAGTATCAATCGGGTTATTTTCCATCTATGTATAAGACACCAGTCATTACATAGAGTTAAGATTCATTAAAAACACTTAAAACTTACGCTGATGTCAAGTCGTTCAGCATCTAAATGCAAAAGATCACTTTCTTCATCCACAAAATATGTGATACTTCTGTCACTGTGATTATGTGCACCAAGATTTGATGAGCTCGCATTATCATTGTTTACAATCTTGCACACATATCTTCAAAAACAGTAAAGAAACGATATTATGAAAGTTCACACATACACGCACAAAATATTTACCTATGTGCTCGGGCTTCGGCTGTGTTTAGTAAATTGTTGTTGCAATTCTTGCAAAAGGCGGCATGTTTGTTATTTACTTTGACTAACACATAGCCGAGTTCATGAAAAGCATTATTTTTCAAATTCACATCAATAACCAGAATCACATAACTAACTAGAATCAGCTGATTTAAAATAACCGCATAAACGACACAATTGTCTACGTTGTCAACATTGTCGACGTGTTGTCGACATTGTCGACATTGACGACATTGACGACGCGATTGTCGACGTCACACTGTCGACAATTAAAAACGACGCGTAGAGGAACAATACTGATTGTCGAGTTTGTACTTCTTCTTTCTGAATATTGTAAATTTTAAATTTGGAGCGTTGACACCCAACTTCGTTAAGGTGTTGACTTGCAAGTAATAAAATTTAATTTTAAGCACAAAAATTAACTAAAAAAAAAAAAAAAAAAAAAAATATGTGTTGCAAGAGTTAGGAAAGTTATGCTTAATTTTGTGATGGCACCTCGCATGTTCGCAATCGTAAATAGTTCCTCCAAAAATGGCAAATAAGCATAACTCCTCGGAATTGAAAGATCAAAGGTTCAAATTTGATATGAAGATCATTTTTATAAGTGACAATTAATGTCGTGTCCCGTCTTCACATATGGTCTTCAAGGTCAAAGATCACAAAAATCGGCTTCAAATTGTCTTTAAATGTTCTAAAAAGTTATTGGGCGTAAAGTTCTCTACAAAATCGATGGATAGCTTTTAGAACCTTTATCTTCTGCTTGGTTAGTGAGTTTTTTGCTACAATATTGTTAAATATAGAGTATTACCATATTTAACAACAAATTAACAGAAGTCGATGTATAGATCGATTTTTTTATAAAGTTCAACCCATTATTAACTTTCTAGTGCAACATGTTGAAAAACAACACAATCGGAGCGAAAATGTAGATTTCTTCTTAGGAAAAGTGTAAATTCGACTCAGTGCACAGTAAGATGTCAAGATCAACCAGCGAAATCCTCAGCACTGTAATCACATTAAATTGTATGTATTTAGGGTGGGTCATCTGTTGGTTTGGTTGTTAATCAGCATTTCGTCAAAAAAAGTCATGCACAATTTTGTTGGAAAATAAACGAATGAAATGCAATTAACAAACAAACCAACAGATGGCCTACCCTATATTTTCAATTATTTAACAATTAAAGCCAGATTTTTATATCATTACTATAATGACCGCCAGTCATAATTTACATAGCTAATACCCCATAATTACATGCAGTTCAATATTTACGTTTATATTAATATTTAAATATATTTATTTTTTCTGGGCTCAACTTTTCATAAATAATCCACTATTTAATTAAGTATGACCGCAATTTTTCATTTTAATTTTCATTTAAAAGTGGCTTAAAGTTAAGCCATCGTAATAAATAATCAAAATTGGCAATATAATTTTAACACTTAAGTATGTATAATGCATGAGCTTTGATATAACTTTGAACAGGTACTACTTAACCCACAAATACACATGCATATTCATAATTCATCATTATATACATTTCAGTTCAATGAGCATGTAAAGTCACTGAAGGATCGATAGGTACATAGATAGAGAAACAGCTTATGGACGTGGCTTCTGACGCCATATTTAATTTGATTGTGGCAAAGTTATAAGCCCTCCCTGCTCGATGCACGTTGCACGTTCTGTCCCCTCCCCAGTGGTGTTATCCGACCGCTTAACGCTTGAGAAGTATACGATTTGTGAATGGATTTAAAAATTAAGCGCCATAAAATTGCATTTGGCACTTTCGGCATGCAATCTCCATGGCAGAGGGCTTGAGGGCTCATAAAAACCACTCCAAAAAAAAAAAACAGCTAAAAAAGCCAAATATCATAAATAATCTTACATGGCAATATATATATAGACACCCAAATGGGCGTTGCTTATCAGCGACAGCCATTGGACACGGCCGCTCCTGAAAAAATAAAAAATAATCATAAAAAACTAAGCGAGGCAAGGAAAAAGAAAAACAAGGAAAATGTAACGAATTTCCAGAAAAAACCAAAAGCAAGTTTATTATTTATTTCGGCGCGAACTTTACGACCAAATGGCTGAGTCCGTCCATGGGCAACCAATACCTTTTATGAGGACGACATCTACGTCGACGCAGGCAGCGGCGGCTCTGACGGCTCCGGCTGCGGCGGCGGATTAGGTGAGCAGTAGCCAAAAACAAAAAGTAAAAAAAAAAACAAATTAAATTTATTTTTTCACGCGCCAATAATCACAAAGCGCTGCGTAATCAAATTTATTGAAAAATGAAAGTAATAAAAAATACGTGCGAACTTAGGAAGAGCTCGTGGCTTTCATTTTGCAGCCTGACTAGCCCGCTAAATTCATCTGGAATTTAGTACACTGCTGCAAAAGGTTGCACTTAAATTGTTAGCTATAACTTTGACCGCGAATTCTTAAAATTATAAATTACTATACTTAAGGGAAAGAACTTGTATAAACCTTAAACAATTATGATTATGATACAATTATATTAAAACGCTTTTCGAAGCAGCTGAACTAGACAAAAGCTAGCCTTTAGCCAACTTTTATAGAGCCAAAGCAAAATTAGCTTTCAAGTTTGTTGATTGATATTGGCTATACCAGGAGAAAATTAAATGGTCAGTCACCTTGTTCTGTACACGGTCAAACAACAGCAAGCAATGTATTATGAAGATAAACATAAAGATAAAATTTAAAAGTCCAATAGCCACAATAGTTTTTTATCTTCTTAACTGGGCATAACAACTTGTTACAACATAAAACGTCCATCGACCAAAGAAAGCCAGTGAGCTACTAACTGGTCCTTCCAACGGAGCCACGGTCTACACCTTGGTCGGGTTTCCACAACATCAGATTCTTCATCCACAAGAACCGCTGTATGTTCATCCACTTGACTAAGTGAATGTCGCCATAGAGCTCATGCAGTTAGTCTTCCCATTGAATGCGGTACTCGTCAGCAAGATCTGAGAAAGTATTTTTCTCTCATATACTGCATGTATATTTAAATCAGACTGCACCATTCAGCAAAAGGAATAGGATGAGCTTCTATCAGTTAGCCGAGTGGGATCGTTACTTTTGAACAGTGATGGGCAGTCTCTCAATTTACATAACTCGCGAGGCTATTGCACCAAAATCTGCCGCAGCGCAGTCGGCCCATGCATGGTGGAATAATAAGGTGATGTCGTGCGAACGCTCACTCTCTCGTTTAGAGCCCTTATCGTCAGTGCAAAACTTGCTATGAACGAGTGAGGTTGGTTGCGTACGAAATTTTTAGGAGTGTGTGTTTTGTTTTTTAAACACGAAACTTGCAATACAAAAGCAAAACATTATGGGCAATTGTAAACTTGTTAAAATTAAACTATGTAAAATTATTTATTATATTTATTAACTATAAAACATATCTGAATTGTTCTTTGTTATTTATTTACAAACATCTACAAAATTTATATCTATCTCTTTCACATTCACGAAGCAATGGTAAGAGAGCTTTCCTAACAGAAAAGCTTTCGACCTCTCATTCGCACTCACACGCTACATACAATAAGGGATAGCTTTTACGGACGATACCACCTTATATTATTCCACCATGGGCTCATGTACGGTCCAAGTGTGTGAAATCTCTCGCTCGTTTTTGCTTAATTGCGGTTCTTGCTCTCTAGTGCGCTTTTGCTTACTGCGCTGTTTACTCACACAAAGAAATGTTTGTTGGTGTGAGTTTTGCCCATCACTGCTTTTGAATGAGGCGAAGTCAATCTATAGCAGTGGTGGGCAGCGCAGTCGGCTCATGCACGGTGCATGTGTGCGAAAGCTCTCTCTCGTTTTTGCTGGATTGCAGTTCTTGCTTTCTCGAGCGCTTTTGCTTACAACGCTGCTTATTCACACGAAGAAATGTTTGTTTGTATGTTTTTTGCCCTCCACTGATCTATAGGCACCGTGCTTCATTGCAGTGGCTTCGCGACACTCCTGATAACTGATCGCACAATTGTTGTTTGGAGCAGAGCACTGTGCCCACATATGACCCCCAGAACTCCGACCATGTGAAAGCTTTGCAGAATTAAATGCTGTTCTATTGAGCATAAAAATTGCACTCAATTATGTCTAGCATAAGCTTTCGCTCATAGCTTCATAGGTTGCACTTAAGACTCAAAAAATATGACTGAGCACGTCAGCTCCGGTCAGCGAACAATAAAGTTGATTAAATATTACGCGCAACTTCTTTTTCTTTATCGACCCAGGGGGTGCAAAATAGTATCTCCTCGATCGCTGGATCGTACATTCTTTGCTTGGCCTTATCTCATGCGACCAAGGAGATGGTCAGAGTCACGTTTTTAAGTAATGGAAACTATACCATTCCATTATTGAATCATTCATGCTGAAATTTTTGGTCTCTAGTAAAAGTCTCCTATCTTAAAGATTAAGAGTTTTCCAAAGAATTTTAGATATACCCATACATTAGAACTAATAACTTTAATCTGACTGAAATAAGAATTAAAACCAAGCTCATTTTGAAATTCTAGTTCTTCAGTTCTTTCTTTGTCTACTTTTTCTCTCAGTATGCATGGTATTTACACATATATGTATATTTATTAAAGCAATTTCGCTGCACAATCAAAAGTTTATTTTTTATTTTGATTTTTTGTTGCTTCTTTTTTTATGTTGTATAGCCGTTTTCATTTTCAAATGCATATTTTTCCCATTTATAACAATTTTTGATGCCACACTGACATGATACATACTATGTACTATTTGTATTTGCATATGTATTTATATTTATGTGTGTGTGTGAGTGATTTGACAGCCGCAATATTTACACGGCTTCTATTTGCAATGCAATTTAAGTGCTAACAAAATGGCGGAGTAAACCATATTCACTATTATGCCAATTATTGAGAGAGGCCCATAAATGTTTACTTTCTAAATATTTGTGCATGTAGGTATACAAACATGTTTTGAATTTTTCGTCGTTTTCTTTTTGTCAATTTGCTTAAAAATCATAAGTATTTACTAAGCGTTTAAGTTTATCTCTTGTTCATAACTATTCGAAAATCTAACATGAGCCTAAAGGCGATTTGTCTGAATATATAATTCAATCCAAAATAAATACCAAAAAGTAGAGTAAAGTTATTGGATTTATAATATTGTATGATGTAAAAAAATGGCAATATGTTCGTAACCTCAAAGAGTTAATAAAACGTTTAGTTGTCTGAGTACTCTAACTATTTTTGCAAAACAATATATTGTTATAAATTGTATTTGGATTTATTAAATTTTTTTAGAGGTTTTATAAGCTTGTCTAAGAGTATATGTATATTATGTCACATTGAGAAGTTGACGACTGTCTGTATGCACGCCTGAAGATTATAAGGAATAGTATAACCTAATATGTGAATTAGAATAGCCGTAAAAACCGATAACTACAAACGAACTATACCTTTTTTCAATGACTTATTACTACAAAACGTCATTACTTATGACACATACCTAATACAATTTCATTCTTTTCGTCGAGCTGGCAGGGCTAACACGTTTGCGGCTGTCAAAATTTTTCTCGTGCGTAAAAATAAAATAAAAGTTAAATTTTATTCAGTGAAATCTCTTGCTTTCTGCTTAAATCGTTGTATTTGCACATAATCACAATTAAGCGACCCAACGAAATTACAGGCTATGCTGAGTCATCTGCCTTTAAAAAAATGCATCGTCAAGGAAAAAATGTTCAAGCGGAGCGTCAGGGCTCCAGTCAATATGAACACTACTACCGTCCGCTACAGACACTGGAGGATGATTGCAATGAAATTGAAATTGATGCATCTAATGACGTATTAATTAAACCGCCACCTATTACAATACTTAAACAAAATAGAAAATTTGTTCACGAGCTTATGGCTCAGAAAAAAATAGAGAATTACTATATTACACCCATCTCAATTGGTATCAAGCTATTCTTGCAAAGCATGGAATGCTTTAGCATGGTCTGCAACAAGCTCAAAGAACTTGTAGTGTGCCGCATATAAGTGCAAAAATCCATATTCGTTCATTTTTGAACTGGGTCGGTCCTCTGTCAACTGATGAAAATCTGTTGACTTAAAGGTTCCGAGGTGTAGCTGGGGTTGGGGTTGCGCATTCTTGCTATGCTCGGGTCTAGCTCGCGGGCGGTCGGGGTTTTTCCTCGCCCAGGTACACGGTTGCACACTGACTAATTTAAAAATAATGCGCGGTTTATAAAAAAAAAAAAACAAACTAATAATCGTAAGGAAAAATTCATCTAATCAAACGGTAGCGCCGACACACCATTGAAATGCTTTAAAGAAAAATACCTAAAATAAGGGATACCTAAATACAGATCAGATCTGCATCGTCCCTTTTTTAAGTATATGTACTATCTAAACTACATCAGTTCTGAAGTTGGTTTCACACAGATATTCGACAGACACATTAATAAGCTTAACTCATCATTTCAAAATTCATATCTATTTTAATTCTCATAATTGTTCTTAAACTAAATCGAAACATATTCGTTTAAAGTATAATCAAAAAAATAAATGAAAAAAATAAGCAAATAAAAAATATATAATATAAATATCAAAAAGAAAAAGGGAGTTTGCTTTACAAAATCTAGCATCTCCTTATCCGGGCAGAGTCAAAATTAATGTTGAACGTGCATATAAATATATATCATTTAAATAGCTGGTTTACCCAGATCAATAGTTTACTCACAAAAATGATGAAAATCGTTCATATATACATCGCAGCGATCGTTAATAAATTAAACCATGGCTTTTTGACTCGTTTCTCAGCAGTAACTTTTTAAAAATCATTAACAAAATTATTAATATTGATTTGGATTTTGGCGAAATTAATGTATTAGATTATATAAAAAGATTACGTTGTACCCATTATGCAGGCATTAAAGAAAATATATAAGTTTTAAAAGAAGATATTAAAAGAATATATAAGTTTAAGTCTGCGCCGCAGCAAAGAACAGATATCGTTTAATATGTGCATTTACATATTAGTAGGTATCTTTAGGCCAAAAAACACGCAATAAATCATTGGAACTAAACTTCTCGAAATACTTTTGTTTGCTGAGACACCCGAAAAAGCTAGGTTGGTAGTTACGAAATTCTATTGGATTCCAATTTTCAAAATCATCATCGTCCAAAAAAAAGGTTCTTATGCCGAGGTTGAGGTCATGTTGAGGTTAGTGGACTTCTCGTCTCTGCTGTTCCCAGAGAAATGAATGGGTCCATTAAAAGAAAATTGGTAGCCTCCAGGAAATATGGACGGATCCAAGTCGACTTTGGACCGTTCTGTCCCTCCAACACGCGGAGTGTAAGGCGGACCAAACTCGATAAACAGCTGAAATTCATTTATATAAAACAAATGTTTCACTCTAGCGTAATCACGTACCTTTCCCAATTGGTCCTATTTAAATAAATGAATCACTCTTGGTAGTAATACACTTCAGAATTCAAACGTGTTCAACACGTATTTATATTCAATATTTGTTTTATGTTAAACACTTCTTAACGCAGCGAACTATCACAAGGTAATGATCGAAGCTGCAGTTATTAAGATAAGCATACGTTTAAGCAAAGCTTTTAACTAAGCTTTAACTCTGCTATCGTATGATAATTGTTGTTCAGTTTTGTGCTGATAAAAACAAATAACAGTTATGTGCGTGGGTGGCTCGTGAAGTTTTGGAAACCTGTACTAACTAGTTCATATGAACAACTGGCCACTACAAACTTGCATGTGAGTTCTATACATATGAGACAAAAACTGCAAAGCCATACAAGGCTGTCTTATCTGGATTGGAGATACTTCCCAAAGAAACTATTAAATCTATGCTACTAGACTTGGGCTTAAAATGTACTGACGTTAAAATTGTTCAAAAAAAAACTAAATCAAACCATGAACTCTTGCTGTACATCGTTTATTTTGTCAACAAAAGCACTACGGTCCATCAACTTCGCAAGAACTGTATGTATCTGAACCACACCAAGGTTCGTTGGGAGCACAAAGTGAAATCGCTGAATAAAATAACACAATGTTACAATTGTCAACTATTTGGGCATGGGTCTAATAATTGCTCAGTCAAAACATCATGTGCACATTGTGCTGGTCCACACCAAACTGCCAAACTGCAAACTGCCAGGGAAATCATCCGTCCACGGAATCGACCTGTCCATGTCGCCTTTCGTACCTCAATTTGCTTTCAAAGCGTTCGTCGGTATCGACAAGAAGAAGCAACCTGGAAGTATACAAAAATACTACGTATCCGCTCTCTGCATCTACTCAAAGTGAGAGGACCCATCATAAAACTACACTAGCCAACACTACAATGCAGTCAAATTATGGTAGTCATATAGCCTATTCACACAGAGCACATCTTAGCGGAACGCATGGGATTTTTTGAAGATGTGAAATTGGTGTTCGCACTGTCAACATCTAACATCTAACATCTTGTTGACAGGCTGACAGGTGAAATAAGCAAATTATGAAAATTTATTAAAAATGCATTTTAATATTCAAATATCAATCTTTTTATGAGTTGTTTTGTAGTATCAACTATTGTTAAGGTAAGGTTTTATGAATTTATGTAAAAACATGAATTAATTGGGATTACATATTAATAAGGACGACGGTGCTGACTAGCACATAAACACATATATATTTATATACACATGCATACACACATACTTATATGCAAGAGCCACGAGCTGTTTGGATGTTTGTTGGTGTTGTGCTTAAGTGCTTCGAGTCCATTGGACTCGACTTAAAGTCACTCGGTTACAATTAATTGTAAATTCATTATTTAAAAAATGTTTGTATGTATATGTAGTTTTTTTGTAACTATTTGTTCAATTCGATAGGTGCTACATTAAAATAAGGTCACCCGCAGTAGGAGTTATTAACCACCATAATTATTAAGTTGGTTTTTTAACAAAATTGGAACTTGAGCTGCAGATTTAATTATGTCAATCATCACCGTGCTGACATAGGATGAGAAGTCAAAAAACAATATGCTGATGTTTTAATGAGCCACAATTTGCCTTTGTTTATTAAAATGTAATAAATAAAAATACAAATTAAATCTATAAAATTGGTTTCTACTTTTTTCCCTCATCAAACTAGAAGCTCCGACTGGAATGCCTGCTGGCTCACACTTTTATGGTTTAGTTAGCCATAAATTGCCGCACATTTTAAATTCTGTGCAAGTTTTATGAGGTTTTGGCGCCTTGTTTCGAATTGAAAATTGCCAGTCTTTTTCGATGACATTGCTTACATTTTTGCAGCGAATGACAAAATTTAGAGGTGCACAGAAAAGTAATCGAGTAATTTCTCATCGGGACACAATAAGATAGGAACATTTCCACAAGATGTTGGAATGATGTAGAAATTTTCGGAACGGCAAATTCATACGTAACATCTTTGACAAAAGATGTTAGATGTTAGATGTGCTCCAGTGTGAATAGGCTAATAGAGACGTACTTACCAACACTGTCCTTAACTTTACAACACAAACAAATTACGGTAGCTATAGAAATACACTGCCTAAGCCTATCACTATACCTAACACTCAAACAAGTCAATGTGATCTCTTTTCTACAGAAGAGATAAATTCTTTGTTGTCAGAATTAATTTCAAAATTAAGTAATTGCACCAATAAAAGAGAGCAATTCCAAGTCATATCTCACCTTGCCATTAAGTATGTGTACACAAACAAATAACTCTATTGATAGTTTAAA
This sequence comes from Chymomyza fuscimana, assembly GCA_949987675.1. NCBI lineage: Eukaryota > Metazoa > Arthropoda > Insecta > Diptera > Drosophilidae > Chymomyza > Chymomyza fuscimana. The sequence goes on along the minus strand of OX465089.1, from coordinate 63,040,760 downwards.
TATTATGGCATGAAATGCTCGAGCCGTCAAAAACAAATTTCTTGTATCAAACCCCATCTAATTGAAAACATAGGCATATAAGTTAACAGTAGCTCCAATTCTAGCTTACAAATTTACTCTGTCTATTTTGCTGGACATACTGATGAGTGGGTTCCTTCATGCTATTTATCTGGGGACCGGAATCACATTAAAAGATTGTATAAATCTGACTTACTCAAATTTGCGGGAATACATGGAAACTTCGTAGTTTGTGGGGATCTAAACTCTCGCCATAGGGTTTGGAACTGTACTCGAGCCAACAGTTGGGGCAATATTCTTAATGAAATTTCAGATCTAGGTAAATTTAATATATTATACCCCAAAGACCCCACTTACATTCCATCGTGCCAAAAGGCCAAAGCCTCTACAATAGATCTCTGCCTCACTAAAATTCCAAATCATTTCTCAAACCCAATCGTTTTTAAAGATCTCACTTCTGATCACTTACCAGTGGTCATTAAATACTCGGCTAACTTTGTGCTTAGTAACAAAACCCAACCAATAATTAGCAAAGCCAATTGGAAGCTATTTCGAAGGATAATCAATGATAAAACTTGGATGTCCAAAATTTACCACCTTCGACTTATAATATTGATGTCTTAATTGACTCCTTTACAGAAGTAATCAACTATGCATTCCATAAAGCAGTCCCTCATAAAACTATGAAATTCTCAAAACTTACGCTTCCAAAACATATATCTGAATTGTTTAAAATTAGAAACGTTCTTCAAAGGCAATGGATTAGGTCACGCCTACCACTATTAAAAGCAAGATGTAACCACTTAAATTATATCATACGAAAAGAATTATTCATCCATAATAATGAGGAATACTTCTAGAGCTATTAAAAAAAAGAAGACAATTTGTTCCTTGTCTATATAAAGATGACGTAACTTATGCTTCTGGAGAGGAAAAATCGAATGTTCTTGCAGATGTGTTTCAACAGAAGCATAATCTTACAACGTCATATTCTAGTTCGGTAACGATTAGCCAAGTTGAAACATCCATGCAATCTGTTGCTGAAACTCAGAATAGCAGCTCACAAATTTGTAAAGTCTCTATTTCTGAAGTTACTTAGATAACTAATGCTCTCCGTACTAGGAAATCCCATGGAACTGATGAAATACGAAATATTTGCTTGAAAAACCTTCCTGTGAGTGCTATTAACTTCATAGCTTTCTTGTTTAATGATTGTCTCCAAGTAAGTTACTTTCCACGACTTTGGAAGACAGCTAAAATAGTACCAATCGCCAAAACAGGTAAACTACTTGATAGACCAGAGAGCTATAGACCTATTAGTTTGTTAAGCGGCTTGTCTAAGATGCTGGAGAAATTAATTAAAACTCGACTTGTCAATTATTTAGATTTACACAGCATTTTGCCAAATGTACAGTATGGCTTTAGACCTGGACTAAATTGCACATATCCTTTACTAAAACTAAAGAATTTTGTAAAAGATAGTTTTCAAAACAAGCAATCAGTCGGGTTGGTTACGCTAGATATTGAAGCGGCATTTGATACAGTTTGGCAAGATGGACTGATACACAAATTAAAAATTATTGGAACGCCTATATACCTTACTAAAAGAGTGCAAAGTTTCTTGACACAACGTCGATTTTACATTGATTTGGATGGTGCTCAATCAACGAAGCGACATATCAGTGCTGGTGTACCACAGCGCTCCGTTTTAGATCCAATATTGTTTAATATATACACACATATGATACACATGATATCCCACAAGAAGCCAATTGTGGGCTTTTGTTGTTCGATGATGACGCAGCTGTTTACAGTGCTGGTCTTCAGTACAGTCATATTAAACAATCTTTGCAAAACTATATATATGAATTAGAAATCTTTTATAACAAGTGGAAAATTAAAGTAAATCCTACAAAAACAAATGCCATCTTTTCCACTTATAAAAGGAAATCCTGCTATCTTCCTAATGGGATGTTAAAAATCTATAATTCGCCAATTTAGTGGGTTGATAGCATTCGTTATCTGGGAATACAATTAGATAAAAAACTCACTTTTAATTCTCATATTGGATTCACTGTGAACAAAATTAATAAAAACATTTGTACCCTGTACCCACTTATAAATAGAAAGTCAAAGTTGTCAGCCGAAAATAAACTCATCATCCTTAAAACCATATTCACTTCTATCCTAATGTATGGATCTTCTGTTTGGGGTAATTGCGCGCCAACACATATTAGTAAACTCCAAGTATGTCAAAAAAACTTTTAAAACTATTGTTAAACTTACCATATTACACAAACACAACATACCTTCATAATGTAGCTGGTGTAAAGACAGTCTATCAATATATTAACTCTAAACATTAGTTTTGAAAATATTTAGTTTTTAAGTTATTCTTAAGTTAAAATTAAGGTTTTTCCCATTTTTTCGTTATACATTTCATATTAATTAACGCAAACATCAATACATACATGTATGTAAAGTCAAAAATGACACAATTATAAAAATTTCAGTTGAAAGCAATTGCTAAAACTCTGTATAATTATAATAATGAACCATTAGCTTTAATGAAAATGTAAATACTTTAAGGGAATAAAGCACAAAAAATTAAAATAAATAAATAATACAATTTCGTGAAGAGATTATATATAATAATTTTTTTCCTGACTGACTATTTTGTCAGTCGCCCCTGGGCAGATCATGGGGTTCTCTGTTAATAACTGCTCGAAGAGAACAGGGACCCACAGATCCAGCCGAACCCGAACGGCGGTGTCTTGAATTAATAGAGATTTTCTTGGGCAAATAGCGTCTTTGAGCCAGCGATGCCAGTGCTAGGCAAACGCACCAGTGCAACTGCGAGGAATTGAACCAACGACCATCGGGTTGCAAAGCGACCACTACGCTACCGGCGGCCACGAGAATATATATACAATGATAAAAATCCAACATTAGTTAGTTAATTCATATATATTTAAATCTTCTGCACCTGCCATAAAAGTCCATTATCGGGTAACAGTCTGTTGTAGAGCTAAGATAATGTGAAGATAAATTAAAATTCGCAAGAACTGCGGTAAAAACGAATAGTTAAAAACAAAAATTTAAAATTAAGATTGCCAATACAGCTACCTACTCTCGAAAATTAAATTAATAGTTTTTAATTCACAAATAGTGATTTTGAATTTCAGTAAAATATTTGTAAGTCACTTTATTTGAGTAAGTAAGTCAATATTTACTACCAAAAATAATCTTACAGGGCACAATGGGCTAAATTGACAAATCTGTAAAACAAAACAAAATAGAGAAAGGCCTGTACAGTGCTGAAACTTGGCGGATTTGAAATAATAGCACGCATAACATTTGTACAAGAAATTCAATCGATCTGGCAACGCTGCATTGCGTATACGCAATTATTATATTCTGCACCTTTAAGGTGCTAATGGTATAGTATATGTGTGCAAGCCGGAAATGTATATACAACAGAGAAGGAGGCGACAGAGACCTCCTAAAGTTACCAAAACTAGGATCATGGTGACTAGAGAGTCTATCCGCATGAACACCTAGATCTATAGAAGTAGAGCAACCCAACGTACGCAGTAGTTATTTTAGTATGTCACGGGAACCAATATTATTTTCGATATTGGGATTATATTGTAAAGCTCCGATGGCTCCCGACTTTAACGTCCACCATAGTCGCACAGTTTTTGATTATTAGATATTTAAAAAAACAAGAGTTATTTAAAATATCATAATATCGTTTCATTCATTCATTCATTTTTATTGGAATAACATTATTATTAAACAATAGGGTAATATATACAATTTAGTGTTTAGGAGTTTTATACCTGTTCAACTATAACATAACAATAATTATAAAATTAAATCTAAATAAAATGCCAAAAATAATGCTGGAGGATTAATGCCAAAAAAACCCATATGACCTGATAACTAAAAATAAAACTTAAAAACTAACTTATCCTAGAAGCGGGGAGCAAGTTCCCGGATTAGTCGATGTCTGATGTTAAACACCTATGAAATTTACAAGTAGCTTTTTCGATGTTGTCCGTAACCAGATCAACATTAGCTGGGCTGTGTAACTTTGCGTTGCATAATCCCTGTGCAAATTGTACACTAGTTTTAATATCTGCCCCCACACTGGACAGCCGTAATAAATAACTGCGAAGAAAATTAGTTTCATGATAAGTGCTTTATTATCTAAACTTAGTAAGGAATTTCGGTTTAAAAATGGGTACAGCGTTCTGGAAAGAATGTTGATCTTATTAGTAACACACATGATACATGTTCCTTAAAAGTTAATTTAGGAACAAGGACAATGCCTAAGTATTTAACTTTTTGTTCCCAATCTATACTTTCATTATTAAAAGTTAAAAAAGACTGAGGTAGATAGTCCTTGTTTTCTTCTTCTGCTAAAGTAAATAGCCTGTGTTTTGGTGGTATTAACAAGAATATTCCATTTCCTAAAGTAACTCAGCGAATCGTTAAATGCATGTTGAAGATTGTCAATGACAATTTCGGGAGACCGATCTGAGGTTAAAAATGGATGCTGTATGGATGCGTATGGCTCAGGAAAATCAGATGTGTACATTGTACATCAGATTGTACAGTATAGGGGAAAGACAAGAACCTTGAGGACAACCAGCTGGAATGCTTATGCAGTCGGTGGAACTTTTGCCCACGTGTACCCTAAAGGATCTATTAGTAAGGAAGCTTTGAATTAATTTTATTAAACGAAGGGGAAAATTATAGTTGTACGTTTTGTAAATTAAAGCACAATGCCAGACGGAATCGAAGGCAGCTTTAATGTCAAGCAACAACATTCATGTCGATTTACTGGAAGCGAAATTGGTTTTAACAAGATTTCGAATTTTTGTTAGAGGGTGTAAGGTACTGTGTTTCTTTCGAAAACCGAACTGAAAAGCAGGAAAAACTTGATTATTATCAATAAAATTAATAAGCACTTCCACTTAGTAATTTTCTCCAAAATTTAACTTAGGCATGACAATAAACTTATTAGTCGATAAGAAAGGGGATCAGATCATAAGCATGTTTGTTAGATTTTGTGAAAGGAATGATTTTGGATTGCTTCCAAATATTTGGAAAATACCCAAAAAGAAAGCAAGCGTTAAGAATAGTTGTAAAAAACTGCCGACCAACTCTTGTTAGATGTTTAAGAACATCGTTATTGATACCATCAATACCTGGAGCTTTTCTCGTTTTTAAGTTTTTGATGATACTGCGTTCCCCTTTCTGTTGTGATATTAATTTCGCTAGTTCGTGGTAAGGCAGAGGACGATAGGTACTGATTAACCCTGTCCACCTCACTTATCGTTGTTGCATCACTAAGGTTGTTAGAAAAATAATGATTTAAAGCAAACTTTGTAGCTAAGAGATCGCATTTTTCTCTGTTTTTCTCTACCCTCTTTCAACGTTGGGACATTTTTGTTCTTTTCTCTTATGATTTTGGTTAGATTCCAGAATGGAGAGGAATTTTTATTCAGCGACAACAGAAGGCAATTCCACGATTGGTTCCTAAACGCTTTCACTTCGGAACAGATTTTCGAATTTAGCCTTTTAGCTACAACAAGGTCGCTAGCATTTCTGTATCTTTGCCAAACACGTCTGAAGTAATTTCTTAGGGTAATATGGTTCTTGATGTATTGCGGAAGTGGTTTTTGAGAAACAATTGGTGTTTTTTTTGGAATGCAAACATCTATTGCAGAAGTAACTACGCTCGTAAATGTCGATATCATCGAGTCCGTGATTGAAGATAAATTGGGGACATTTAAATTATGTGATATTTGCTGACTGAAGCGATTCCAATTGGCATTTTTATAGTCTGGTAATTGGTAGTCAGTTAGAAAGAGAGATTTGTTAAACGTAATTACGACCGGTAGGTAGTCAGAGTTAAGGTCTGTAGTAACAGTGGGATGTGAGACATGTTGAACTGTATTTGTGAGGAAGTAATCAAGTGTAGATGCCTGCCTATTAGCATCAGACGGAATATGAGTTGGTTCATTAGGATAATAAAATGTTTCCCCAGCAGTTTGCTCTATAAAATTTGCATTGTCTATACTAATTTTTTTCAATGTATGATGTATTAACTATAGGAACTAATTCGTGTTTTATATTTTTCCTAATAATTATTGCAACACCACCACCCCTGGCCTCGTCACGATCATTTCTATATACATACATACATACATTAAATTCTCTATGTTTGATAGAGTGTGACCTTTGCAATAATGGAGTAAGTATATGTTAATTGAAATTAAAGTTATTTCTTTGGTATCAAAGCTGATTTTTCTCAATAGATTATAGATTTTTTAGTTTTAGTTATGTTACCTTTTTATGTTATTGTAAGAAATTTGCTTTACAATCGAATCGAGTCTAAAAGGCCTTCCGAACTACTATATTTGACAAATATTAATCGATAATTTTTTTTTCGTTACTAATATCAACATCTTTTTTTTCCATATTTTCTTAAATTATTCGTCCAGCCGAAGCCATGTTTTTCCATTTCATAGTCAATGTTAAGTTGCGTGCTTTTCAAAGTTTTTATGCTTATCAAAATTTTAGGGTTGCCATCACACTACTTTTGTTTATGGAATTGTTTAAGAAAATATTAGTAAAATAAAGATATTAAAATTAAGACTTTTCTCCGAAAATATGGTAAGTTAACCAATGTGCAGAGAAGTACCACCACAATGAAATAGTCAGCATGCGCTTCAGGAGCTCATGTATTAAATTTTAATCAAATAAGCGAAAAATCTATAATCGATTATATTCTGGCTTAGGCTCACATTTTGTAGAACGTTCCTGGAACTCAATACAGACTTCCTTTTCTGATCAACTATTCATTTTATAAAATTGGTTAAGAACTGCGTAATTTGTAAAAATTGTAATCTCTTCACAAAAGGCTCCATTATCTCGAATTCTTTTTGAGAATATGAGGATAAATATGTTTATGAATGAATTCCTAAAGTTAATACTTGATACAAATAATCGATGTTGTTTTTAAATATTCGGTCTACATACCGATTTTGAGTACTGTAACTAGGACTAATGTCATGTGATCTTACTCGATTCCTTTTCGATGGTAAACACAAAAATATGTTCCACAAACATGTATCAAAAGTACAGGGTATAAAAATCTGCAGCTATTTTATCACTTTTTCTCAGCTCAATATCCATACATATTTACATATACACCCCTACCGACTCAAAAAAAAATTAATTTTTTTAAGTATTACACTTTGTAATATTATTGCCACTTCTTAACTACAGACGGTGAATTTTGTGCAAACGTTGCAAGTTTTGGTAAATGGCAAATTCGCCCTCGGAACTTGCAAGCATTTAGCAGTGTTGTATAATACTCGAATGACTTTTTGCACTTACCGTGCAAATTGATGCTCATAAATTGTTAACGCATGATTAGCTCTTGACTTTACTAATTAGATTTATGCTGTATTAAAAACTGATGCGTTAGTATTGAAATGGAATGGAATTAAAAACTTCAGCTTGAGTGCATGCTTGATTTTTTGATAACCTTTCCAACTATCAAGTCCTTTGCTGCTTTTGCAACCCCATCAAGTTGAGCATGCAAATTTTAGCCAGATTGGCAGCACTTTGTGCAACGATTTGCCAACATTTGTTCCGGCAGCAGCCACAATTTAAGTCCATTGATGTCTAGTCAATTCAGCGATGTTCAATCCTTGCAATGGCTCATGTGATGAACTGATGTCCTGATGTCAGGCCCCTTATACGTTTAGCCTTTTTTTGTGTTTGTGTGTGTGCATCAGTGTGTGTGTGTGTGTGTTGGTTTTGGCCGGCCTGGAGTAATGGCGTTCAAACGAGCAGCAATCAGTTGTTTATATCGCTGACACACACATACACACACATGAGTAACCCACATGGAACTGCATGCAGAGACATGTAGAGACATGCAGAGACATGCATCAAAGTGGCGCCCAAGCTGAAATTGAAGCTGCCGGCATCGACAACATGAAGATAACTTGTGGGCTTTTGGCTCAAGCACTGAGTGGATCACAAACTGAGCTCACTGAGCTGACTGATTGACTCTGCGACGACTGACTGACTCTTCTGGACCGACCATGCCCTGGTAGCCTTTTGCCAAGTGTGCGAAAAACTCATTTATTATTGCATAAAGAATGACTTTCAATTACTCGCAAGTGAACAAACTCGCTTCCAGCACATTGACAATGCCAATAAACTTAGACGCCTTCAGTTATTGCCTCTTTATACCCTGAACCCGAATGGTAACGAGTGTATTAGGTTTAAAAAAATTGCGTTTTCAACATTTAGAGAAAAGAACAAAGAACATAGAAAATGATTAAGGCGATAAAAAAACAGGCATGGTATCACTCTTATAATTTACAAAATAAAACAAAAATCATGAATTTTTGCATTAAAATTAAAAAATACCTCTTATTTTTTTATCTAAAAATAATAATAATAGTTAAATATCAGTTTTTATTTAAAAATCGAGGGATAATTCTTTTTATCAATTCTGTCTTTTGAACCAAGGGGTGTATGGGAATGGTTGGCTAATTTATTGATGCCTAAACTTTACTTAAAGGATCAATATTCCGAGCTATATGAACCGTCCAGTGTACATTTAAGTCGTAGTGACTTGACTGCAACTTCCCAACTTGCTTGTGTTGTTGTTAGTCTTGTTTTTATATAGGGTCAAAAGCAGCAGCTGCTGCAAATGTTGCAAGTGCTGCAAATGTTCCACTCGCATTAATTATGTCAACATTAAAGATAACTTACCAGCTCGATTTTAAGGTTTATGTGTACATTTAAATTTTTGCTCAATATTTTTCGAAAAACAAATGAAGTGTTAACTTGTTTCAACTGCAGCAATCTATACAGGAACTCTACATATCTCGAGCCATAAATCATGCTGGCTTTAAGCTCTGGCCAGTGTTGTTAGTGTTTTAGTTGATATCATCGAGTTTTTTTTTTTTTGGCTTTGTCGAATCCCATTCGTGCGATAAAAGTGGCAATTGTTAGATTTTCCATGCACAACACTGGAAAATAAATTGCAAAAAATATATGTAGTATGTTAAAAAAGGAAAAACTCCCTTTTCGTATTGCCAATCAATGGAAATCGAAAGTGTGTCAAATTGAAACTGCAAAGAGGCGTTGCAAAGAGGCGGGTCCAATTGCTGCGCTTGTTGCACAAATAAAATATTTATAAAAAAAAAATGCTATACCATGTATTTGTATTTTTGTGTTTAGTACATATTTAAAATAAAATGAAATGGCTGATTTTATTAAATAGTTTTACGCTGGTTAGTTGGTTTCAATATTTAATCTAAGTACTTACAAATACAATCTATGCTAAGTTACAATACGGATTATTTGCATTATACCTATTTATTTTCAAATTGTTTACCAAATAGTTTTTGCTCAGTTCCAAATTTTCAAGGGTATACTATGTTTTTGCAATGTAGGTAACAGGCAGAAGGAGGCCTGGCAGACCATAAATTATTTATAGTATACCAAAATGCTGATCATTACCTCTGCTAGCGATTGTGCTATGGCCGCCCGTACGTCCGTATGAACACGTAGATTTCGAAGACCACAAAAGCTAGAGAAGCAAAAATTTTCCAGCAAATGCGTATAGTCCCTCTTCAGATCAAGTTGGTTGAATTTTGTCGATATCTTGCCGCCGTATATGCAAGTATTGTAAAGCACGAGCTAGAGTTACCAATTTTGGTATCATGTACGCCAACTGAACAAAGTTGCATAATTTTTTTTTTCTTTTGGAGAAAAAGGTTACTGGCTATAACTCTGTCGGGAAACGCCTCGACTTGTATTATTAAATAAAAATCGTTGTTGGCACTTTTTTATTCATTAATCAGAAACGTCTGCAAAACCACGTGGTTCTCGGACAAAAATTTGTACCAATAGATAAACATAGTACCAACAACGTAAACACGGCCAGAGGATGTTTCCAATGAAGAATTTTGGCTTCTCGCAGACCAGGAGTGAACTTGCTTATATACCTTTCATTGCATCGATTCAGCGAAATCTCTTAAGCATTGGTCTACATATGACTGAAAGATACTGAATCATTCGGATCTTTGTCGTAATTTTTGTTCGTTTATATTAACAGAATTTTGATTCATGGCGCTGACTTTTTAGCCTATTTTCATCTTCCTATTGACAAAGCGACCCCAGCGACACAAATATGGTCTGACCTCCTCTATATACTATATTTCGCCATTACAACAAGTTATCGGTCTTGGCCACGGAGATTATATATTGCCAGCGGTTTCTTTCTTGTGCCTGCCGGCGCCAATTGGTAATCCCAAAGCTATGAATATTCTCCATTGCCTGTTCTTCCCATCGCATCGTATCGAATTTTCCTCTTAAGCTAAGCCTAACGTCGCCTTAAGCTAAGCGTCATAAAAAGCAAGGTTCTGATAAGGCAACTGTAAAGGGTTATTTTCGTGTGAAAGACGGTTCTAGATTTGAACTCCTCTCAATGAGCCCCAAAGTAACACCGGCTTGCAAGAGTGATCCGGCGACGCGTCACGACGTTTCTGTTTGCTGACGTCATTTTTTGTGTCGCTGATGTTAGTTCCCAAGTTGACCAGCCCCTTTGCAACTTCGAAGTTGTAATTACAATATTTATACCACGTTGTGTCGTCTCCTTAATTGTAGATAAAGATTTTTTCGTTTTGTTCATGTTTACAGCTAAGCTTTTCGAATCTTTCTCAATTTTCGAGAGAGCTCCATCGGCATACGCTAGCAGAACACTCTTATAAAAAAAAGTGCCTGACCTGTTGACATCGCTTTGCCGCATGATGGCTTTCAGCAGAAGATTGAAAAAGTCGCATGATAGGCTTACCGCATACAATAATTTTTTTATGAAAAAATATGTAGTGTATCCCAATTTCAGGCGCTGGCCCAACTAAATCACATTTTGAAAATCCAAAGACGTCACTAGTTACGCCAATGAAGTGCACAAAAAAAATTGTACTTCAAAACACTTCATCAATGACCAAGACAACTTTAAATATACCACGAAAAACTTATATTACAAAGACATTTTAGTGGACAACTTACTTAGGGTTTTATGTACTGAACAAATACTTGGAGGGAATGAGCGCCTCTTAGATTTCCGCACTTGAGGCGTGAGTAATGCAAGTTGTTATCATTAAAATTTTATGCCCCATTTTATAATGATTTACACAATGATGTGTAAATGGGCGCCAGACAACAACGATGTCAACACGATTAACACCAAAAACAACAACAACAAAAGCGGTTCCTAATGACACACTGATTTTAATTTGAGATTTACTTTGCTTAATTGAATTTGAAAACTGGCTGACACTTAATTACCTTTGCTTTGTCAAATTAAAACTTTATGCATGCCAAAAGCAATCAAAGTCAAAAAAACATTAAAAAATCGCAGCTCAACAAGTTTTTACTTTAAAGCGCTGGTGGCTGGTGGGGCTGAAGAGAAAGGGCGGGGTGTTGTACCATTCTCATGATATGTATTAGCAGCTATGTATAAAAAGCTGCCATTGCTATGCGCTCTCATAGTAGCTCATAATGAAGCTCCAGCGTTAAGTTGCCTCATTTTATGCCAACAAATATTTGCTTTAAAATTTATAGCAAACGGGAACAGTTTGATTTGATGGATAAGGGTAAGTAGAAGGCGTTTATTTAGGGGTGTGGTAGGGAGGGAGGGAGATACGGTCGTTGGTCCTTGCTAAAAGTTGACAAACAATACGCGCGAAAAGTGAAAAATGAAAGATGAAAAACAAAGTAGATAAAATAAACCAACGAACGAACGAACAGTAGAATAAAAAAAATCCGTTTTAAATTAAAATTTTGCATTAATAGCCCAAACAAACGGGCAACAAAAAAATGTATATGTATATACTTATACATGCATACTTATTTAATAAAATGAGACCCGTTTTGTTGTTTGGTTGCAAAAGCTCAAAAAGTTTTTTACTGCTAAAGTCACGTTTCAGTATACCAGTGTGTGTGTGAGTTTGCCGCATAATTTGTATTTATGCCATGTTTACACTGCGTCACAGAGTTGTAGTTAACGCCTTGTCGTTGATATAAATTTAATAGTTTTCAGAGTAAATACATCGCAGGCGAAAGGGCAGAATTTTCATGCATGTGCCCTAAATACAAAGTGCGCCATCTTTTATGACACCATGTGAATTTTGAGGAAATTAAAAAAAAAAATAAGATGTGATTGGGGTGATCAGGCACTCAGTTCCTTTCGGTTATTTTTTTTTCGTGTTACAACTTTCCAATAATCACAATTAACCAATAATCGCAATAATAATGTTTTTTAATATCATTAACAAATTTTGCGACCTAAAAATACGTTCCGGCACGATGACCGAAAAATTGAAAGAAAATCAAAATTTCTCGTGATACCAAATTTCGTTACGTGACGACTTTTTTTTAAAAAAGCTTCTTTAAGAAACTCAGTTCCAAAATTGGCGAACGTTAAAATAAGGCGCGCTGACGACTTTGAGATCAAACAAATAATTTAGTAAACCGATTTCGACCCAGTTAGGCATTATGCTGAGGAACCACGAAAAAACTTTTGCCTCCGAATTTAGTTACCATAACTCCATAAAGAAAAGAGTTGTGTTTCTTACTTATTGATATGTATTATGAGAGCAAAACCTATAAAATAGTCAACCGGTTTTGATATCTTGATACTCTGCTAAAAAACTCAAAAAAACTTCAGAAATTCGCAAAATTTGTATGACGAATTTAGCTATAAGAGCTCAAATGTCTCCTTCTTTATGTTGCACACATTCCCACAAAGTTAATATACCCCTTACAAGCGAATGTTTCCATTTTGCTGTGTTTTCCATTATATTTTCAAAAATAATACCCCTCAACAAAAATTATTATAAAATTTAATAAATCTATGGACAAGTCCACCTTGGTGGCAAAATCGTATTAAACAGTGAACATAAGTGGTTATGCATTTATAAATAATTTGAACAAAAATAAACACAAAACATCAATCTAAAAAGTGCAGTAACAACGCAAAATTTTTGAGACTTCGCTGACAAAATATAACAGCCCTGTCTTTTAGGCTGTAGAACCTTCCAGAAAAATATAACAACCCAGTCTTCAATAACACTAACACGTGTCAATTATAATTGTGTTTCACGTAAATAAAGAAAGAGATAAAAAGTGTTAAAAGCAAATTCTGTTAAAATGGGTGATCCACCCGACAAAAACAAACAATTTATTGACCCGAAATTTTTAATTATTTCTCGTGACGATAACGGATCCCTATTCAATTTGTCACCATTTTTAATCCAAAAGACAATGGACGGATCATGCAATGGTCCCATTGAATTTGCCAAAAAAATGAGAGTTGGAAAACTCCTAATAAAAACCAAAAACTCTATATCTAGTGTAACCGAACATAATACACTAAACTCATCAAAGGGAGTAATTTACTGCAATGACCTCCGCATGCTCAATGAGGAAACAATTGCAATGGAATTGTCAGATCAAAAAGTCAAAGAAGTGAAGAAAATTATGAAAAAGATTGAAGGTGAACTAAAAGAAACTGGACTGATTGTACTTACCTTCAACACCCACATTACACCAGATTATAAAATGATTGGTTACGAAAAAGTCAACGTCAGACCCTACATTCCATTACCTATGCGATGCAATAATTGCTTTCGTTTTGGTCACATAGCCAAGTTATGTAAAAACAAAAAAAAATGCTACAATTGCGCCCAAGAATATCACCTTGAAGAAAACAAAAACCAAACATGTGTCAATGAAAAAATTTGTATCAATTGCCGTGACAAAAACCTATCAGCATGCGACCACTCCTCTCTTGACCGTAAATGTCCAATCTTTATTAAACAACCAAAAATCCAAGCCATTAAAACACTCCAGAAGGTAGATGCCAAAACAGCAGTCAACATTTATAACAAAAGACACCACATCACTGGACCCCTATATTCGACTATCACCAAGCTAAACTCACAATCAACAACACACCTGGCCACCAGCAATCAAAACAATAACAATACTCGTAACATAGTAGATTATTCTGATATTAGCACCCTTCCTAATAATAGTACATCTACTAATACACAGATCATTCCCCTCTCCAACATAAATCCCTCTCAAATACAAATACTAAAATTTACCCAGGAAGCATATCAAAACGACTTCAATATCAACTTAAATCTAAAATTAAAAAAGCAAAAATTGACTCAAAACCAACAAATTCAAATCGAATAAAAAAACAATCGAGTGAAGAAGAAACTAAATCAATGAGCGAAGATTAAACATAATTAACAATAACAAAACTGTAGTCTCTCCGTTGCTGGCTAATCAGCTACATCATTAGATCGGCCTGCAACGAAGAGATTGCATCTTTTTACCGCAGTTGGTGTCAACTCTTTAGTTTATTGATACATAAATCAATGCAATCTTACGAAATTCCTTTAACAAACAACTTTGATGCAACTGCTATTGAAACCCATTCTACGAAAACACTAAAAATTATTTCTGCATATATTCCCCCACACCAGTCGTTCACAGAGTCTAATTTACATAATGCTTTTAATGTTAATGCTAGTGCGTTAATGTTAGGAAATTTTAACAGTTGGGGTACCCTTTGGGGCTCCCCCAAAAATAACCAAAGAGGAAATACGCTTATCAAATTTATTAACAACTCTCACTTTACAGTACTAAATGATAAATCCCCGACCCACTTTTCAACTCACAATACTTATACCCACATTGGCGTATCCCTCTGCTCTCCAGATTTATTACCGTACACACACTGGCAAACCATTAATGATTTACATGGAAGCGACCACTTCCCTATACTTATTACTCTTTTCAATAATAACCAGCAGCAACCAACACAAAATAAACCTATATTCAAAATAAATTCAGCTAATTGGACTGATTTCAAAAGTAAAACAAACTACTTCAATACCTCAATACCACCCTCTAACCACATAAATAAAGAAACCTCTAACTTGAATAAAATTATCCTACAAAGCGCTCACCTCACCATACCCCAAACCTCAATGAACAAACCCTCTAAAAACGTCCTATGGTGGAACCAAAAATTACTAGCCCTAAACGTTGAAAAGAAGCAAGCGGCTAACAAACTTAAAAGGATTATTACCAGCCAAAATATCATTAATTTCCGCAAAGCTGCAGCTAAATTTAGAAGGGAACTTAAACTAGCAAAAAAAGACTCTCTTTACACATTCACCTCTGAAATTCAACCTCAGACACAAACACGAAAAATCTGGTCTAACATTAGAAAACTTTGTGGACTCAATAGCATGAAACAAATTCACATTATTAACCACCCTGATTCCTCTCTTCCAATCTCAGATACCACACAATAGCCAATGCTTTTGCCAAATACTGGTCCGACCAATCTAAAGACACTAATTTCTCCGATGCTTTTAACAACCACAAATTCTCAAATACATATCCATACATTTCATGTCCCTCTCGTTCTGCTCAACAAATTGGAAATGATATTACCCTTATTGAAATTCATTCTGCACTTTCCACCTTAAAAGGCCATACACCAGGCCTAGACCGAATATCCTACCCAATGATCGCCAACTCATCCAAATCAGTTAAACACAGAATTCTTAGACACTACAATAATATCTTTCGCAACTACTTACCCCAGCATTATAAAGTCAGTCTTGTATTACCAATAATTAAACCCAATTCAAATAAAACTGCAATAACCTCATATCGCCCGATCTCACTTAACTCCTGTTTCGCCAAACTTCTTTACAAAATTATAGCAAAAAGGCTGTGGTGGTTTGTTACAGCAAACAAGCTTATCCATAGCAACCAAGTAGGTTTTAAACAAGGTAAATCTGTTACAGACAATCTAGCATGTTTAGATCACATTATTACAGTTGCCTTATCACACAAACAACACATCTCAATTATCTCTCTAGACTTTAATAAAGCATTCGATAAAATTGGAATTCATGCTGTAGCAACTCAACTTCAAGAATGGAACATAGGGCCGAACATTTTAAAATATGTAATAAACTTCATGAAGAATAGGAAAATCAAATGTCGAGTCTCAAACAGCATATCCGAAACCCTTCCACTAGAAAACGGCATTCCTCAAGGTTCACCAATTTCTGTGATCCTTTTCTTGATAGCTTACAATAAACTTGCAAGTTTAATCATTTGTTGCATACGCCGACGATTTCCACATTATTATAAAATTTAACCAATGTCAAAAGCAACACACAACTAACCTAGACGATCTATTTAATAAAATTGACCAATGGTGCTCTTTTACTGGCTCTTCACTATCAATTGATAAATGCAAACATTTACACATTTGTAGGAAACAGAACTGCCAATGTACTATCTCAACAAATGGTTTCATGATACCCAAAGTAGCATTTATGAAAATACTTGGTCTGACATTTGATCATAAATATAAATGGAACAAACATATAGAGGACTTACTAATTTCGCTTACAAAAAGATTAAATATTATTAAATGTTTATCTAACGTCAGATTTAACTGTAGCACTCACACCCTAATTTCAATCATCCAGCCATTTATTATTTCTAAAATTGACTATTATTAATTAAAAAAAATTCAAATTGTTATAAACAGTGCAATAAGAACAGCTTTGGGTGCATTCAGATCGACCCCAACCAAAAACCTTTTAATGGTGTCCAATTTTAACACCGTAGTTGAACGACGAGATTACTTACAAGCTAAACTTATTTAAAACATTTCTGTATCTAAAAACTCACCTCTTGATTCAATCTCAAAAAAACTTAAAATCAACTCTCATTGCAGCAACAAATTTTCATCTGCCATACGTAACTCAATAAAACTATGTAGTCCACTTAACATTAAGCCCTTTACACCACCAGAAATAAAAGCTAAACAACCCTTTTGGAGTCTACCTCAAAACTTAATCAATACTGAACTCTCATTGCTGCCAATTCACGAAACACACCCAAACATATTCTTACAAAAATTTCTGAATATTAAAAATTGTTCATCAAAACGCACCTTCATCTACACTGACGGGTCTAAAACCCAAGACTATACTTCATTTTCAATTACACCGTAAAAATAGCTTTACTACCAAACTACACTTCAATTTATTCAGCTGAGATCACAGCAACTTACGAAGCAATACAAACTATCAAAATAAAACCTGGCTATTACACAATATGTTCCGACTCCTCATCTTCGCTTCAAGCTATTGGCAATACAGAAAACTCCTCCTACTACCCAAGTGCAATTAGAGCACTTCTAATGACACACCACCCAAAGTTGAAACTTTTATGGATCCCTGGCCACAAAGGCATCAAGGGAAATGAACTAGCTGATCAGAAAGCCAAATCCGCACCTAACTTTCCTCTAGTTTTCACACCCAATTACAACATAACAGACATTAACAAGACTATAAAGCCCCCTTACACATTCATAAAAGATATTGATCACAAGTCTATCCCAAGAATTTACCAAATAAAAATAAATAGATTACTTCTAGGCCATACCAAAATTACTCATGAACACTATTTTAACTCAAACATCTCTCACAACTGTATAAACTGTCAATCTAATACCCCAATCTCAATAAAACATCTACTGTTGGATTGTCAATCCCTTCTCCTTAAAAATGCACGTATTAAATTTTTTGGAATTGAAACACCACTCTCATTCCTAGTAAATCCAACAAATAAAAATATTTTAAAAATAATAAATTTTCTAAAAGAAGCCAAATTATACCATTCTATTTGAAAAAAAAAAAAAATAATAATAAAAATAAAAATAAAAAATTATATATTTAAAAAATTAAGTAATAATACACTGTGTTATTTTCTGTTAGAACACCCTATTCTACTCTAAAATAATTATGTAATATTTATAAAATACTCTATCTCTAAAACATAATCATAAGTCACCTTCACAACATCTTCATAATTTTATTGTGTAAACATACACGTATCACGATTATATCTAACACATAAATAACATAGCCAAAGGCCTTAGTAGCCAGCGCTATACCTTTATTCCTAAGCTAGGTTAGAAATTTATTTGTAATCTTTATATCTATAATAATAATAATAAAAAAATACCCCTCAAAAAGAAAAACTGAGAGTTACAATCTGAACATCTGGGTAGCCAGTCAATATGGCCATTTTTTGAGACGTTGAGCAAATGTTCATTGCAGAAACTGCATTGTTCGAGTTGCTGTGTGGCATGGTGCACCGTATTGTTGAAACCAATAACCGTCCAGACCTTTTCCCGCATTTCTGGGCTGGCATAACGAGACAACATCCACTGATATCGTTTTTATTATGCCGTTTCCAAGCAAAAGTTTTTTATACCGAAATTAGATGACATACATTTTGTATTGTTACGCACTTTTCTCTCGTCTGACGCCTTGGCTCTTTTTTGCTTTTGCACTATAAAGAAGTGCATAGTTTGCTCAATAGTATTCAAGTACAAACCATACACAGCATATTGCACAATGGTCCCACAGCGGCATAAAATCACAAAATTTACGAAAATATTTTTACGAAATCAATATAAATTTTACAAATTAGTGTAAAACTTATATTTGTAGTTTTGTAGCAACCCTGTAAATTTTTTTTTTTAAATTATGAGCGTGCAATCAAAAATTATGATTTTGCGGTAAAAAATCATAAAATCATAAAATCATAAAATCATAAAATCATAAAATCATAAAATCATAAAATCATAAAATCATAAAATCATAAAATCATAAAATCATAAAATCATAAAATCATAAAATCATAAAATCATAAAATCATAAAATCATAAAATCATAAAATCATAAAATCATAAAATCATAAAATCATAAAATCATAAAATCATAAAATCATAAAATCATAAAATCATAAAATCATAAAATCATAAAATCATAAAATCATAAAATCATAAAATCATAAAATCATAAAATCATAAAATCATAAAATCATAAAATCATAAAATCATAAAATCATAAAATCATAAAATCATAAAATCATAAAATCATAAAATCATAAAATCATAAAATCATAAAATCATAAAATCATAAAATCATAAAATCATAAAATCATAAAATCATAAAATCATAAAATCATAAAATCATAAAATCATAAAATCATAAAATCATAAAATCATAAAATCATAAAATCATAAAATCATAAAATCATAAAGTCATAAAGTCATAAAATCATAAAATCAAATCACTTTATCACGTTGCGGCCAATATCATTTTGCCACAGTGTGGTCTAGTGTAAACATAGCATAAGCTCACTCTTCTTTTCTCTCTGTCTCTGTCCGCTTTTGCCGCTCCTTAGAGCTTCTCATTTACCATGCCTGATTGCTTAGGCAAATGAGGCGCATTTTTAATTAATTCATCGGCATTCTTGCGCGCTTTTTCGCTCCATCAACTTGAAAGCTGCGGCGGACGCCATTTTGCTATAGACTTATTCATAAGTACATGTACTTATGGATATTCGTATATTGAACATCTGTTAAGCATTTATTCTGATTCATACTAACGCAAGCTAAACATTAATCAATTAAGACAGCCGGCGGTCACGATCAACAATAACTATATAAATTATTTTTTAGCAGCTATATAAGTACATACATACGCACTAGTGTGTATATAGTATATGCTTGACTTTTCCCGATTTCCCCTTTCTGCTGTTGAGTTTGTTAATTCCATCATAAATATTTTGGAAATAACTTAAGATTTCGCATAATTTAAGCAGCCTGACAGTAGCTGTCATTGGGCGCAGCGCTGGCTTTTGGCTTAATTAGAAACTCCAGCCGCCCTTAAACCCAAAAGCCCTAAGAACCCCATAACCGCAGTTGCCGCTCATCAACTGCATCATCGTTGTCGCAGCCGTCATCAACATCCTTGTTGTTGTTGTTGTTGTTATTGTTGTCATCAGCAGCCAACAAACAGCAGTTTGTCTGCCAATCTGTCACTCACTCGCTTACTCACTCTTAAACAGTCAGTCATCCAGTCATTCAGTCACTCAGTCATCCCAGCCAGCCATTTCAACCATTTCACAGTAACCCAACACTGGCATTCCCAAAGGCTTCGTTCAGCCTACTCATCATACGAGCGACAGAATCAACCGACACACCATTCTCCCCTGCCGTCCCAGCAATTGGCCTCAGATATCGTACTACTCGACTAGTCCGCTTCAGCTTCACTCGCTCCGCTCATCACAACTTTGCAACAGCAAGTGGCAGCTTTAGAGCGGACTTGGGACTTATGTTTTCGCACACTCATTAAAATTCAACAAAATTGTTGCCAAATTAACTCAAACATAAGCGAGCAATAAAATTTCCATATTTTCTCCTTGCCCTGTGTCATCTTTCCTTTGCTTAATTCTGCTTTTAGTAGCATACAACAAATAAAACTCTGACAAATAACAGCAACAAAAAACAAGAAAAAAAAAAAAAAAACGATAACAAGGAAAAAGCAACCCTCGAATATATGTACCTAAAATACGCATTGAAAATTCAAAAATGACAACAACAACAACAATAGGGACAACAAAATCAGATTTTGTTTTTCTTTTTAATTACGTACGGAATTTTAAATTTTTACAACTTTACTTTGTTTAAAATCGTCATTTACACGGCAAGTTTTTACTATGTGAATACCCCGATGTGTGCCATATTTAATAATAGTATTTAAAGGTGTTTATTAGATGTAACACACAACTTTAGTTTTTTGATACATATCTTAAGAATAAGCAACTACAATGCACAGTGGCCGAAAAAGTCGAAATTCAGAATTTTGCGTAAAAACTTATTTAGTATAAAAGTATCCATCCGGATTATTGTTCTACGTGCTTTTTGTGAGTAATTTGTTACTAATTCTTTATTTGAAAAAATTGTTTTTTAATAAATAACAAATACAAAAAAAAAAGTACTGTAAGTTGCCATTCCTGCAAAAATCGGAGAAAACTGAAATAAAAACGCATGATTGATAAAATTTATGAAAATTTATTGATTTTAAATTTAACTGAGCATTGAATTGAATTTAAAAAAACAAGAAAAATGTAACTTTCCAGAAAAGTCAATATTGCGGTTTTTTGTGATCGGTCGACGTGCAGCCATACTAAAAATTGAATTGTTATGGAAAATATTGTAAAAATATATCTAAAAATGGCAGAAAAATGCACTAAAAACAATTCAAATTAGTTCCAATGACAATTCCACACAATAAAAAAGTCATATAAATAAACATAGCAATGGAAAAAAAATTAAAATAGATGGGTGGCATCTTACATTTTTGAAGCCCTTTTGGAATGACCACTTTTTGAGGGCAATAATCTATCTATATATACATTACACAAGGCCGTTTTTTGTGACATCAAAGGCTCCTAGACGGATCGCGTGATTTCAACAAATGAGGTATCAATCGAAAGCTATTTACACCTAGATGTGCAAACAGCTGTTATTTTTTCGATTAAATCTATATTTTGGTGGATATCGCTAAAATAAAATTTCAATCATTGCTATAAAAAGTGCGAAAAGGAAGGCCGATTGAAATTACTATGCGTGGGTGTGAAAAGGTGCGCATATTTTTATTTTCAGTGAGCGTAATAAAGGCAAGCGTTTATCAAGGTATACTTATTTAAGGTAGCATACTCCCGCCGAAGGCTCTCAACGAAAGTTACCAATTTTTATTTTCGTTGCGACTGCGCGTGAGGAGGGTTGTTTTCACGCATATTATTTTAATATGTTTGCGTTCTCTCTCTCTCTCTTTTTCTTGCTCTCAGTAAAATTGGTGACGACGCCGGCAGCATTACTCGACCTTAAATAAGTATACCTTGAGAGTGTATGTGTAAGAAGCAAAGCTTGCTCTCTTTGGTTTCTCTTTGATCTTATTTTGCAATTGTGCATTGAAGACAATAGGTGTAAACGGCACGGCTAATCTGTGTCTTTTTTTTTTGTCAAACTTTCTCTTACAGGGCTGCCACATATGCGCGCTGCATTTTAGTTTCTGAAGCAAAATCAAAGCTCTTATTAGAAACTGACATCTGGCTACAATACGACTGCAGATGTAAATTACGCGATTGACACGTTCGGCCAAGCGCTGCAGTTTTATTATATATGTATTATTATTTTCTGCAAAGCTATTTGTATATTATGCAATGAATTATCTGGCGATTTTCGCCGACGGGATCACTAATGATTTTTATTTTCCGATTTCTTTAAAAACAATTTTTATATTTTGCCACACACACACTGCGTTTTTGAGTCTGTTCGCATAAAAAAACATTAAAATTGTCTGTGTTCTCATTGCTGGAACATCAAAATCGACCAGGGTTGCCAACTTACAAGCCCTGGCAACTTACAAGCCTTTCCCCTATATTTTTGACCTTTGTACCTATTAGGTACAGGATATAAACAAGAATTAAATTAAATGAGGTCAAATAATAAAAACCACCATATGTTTTTATTATTTAATAATTTTTGAAGGATTTATGGTTACAGAAAATGTGTTTTTTATACAAAATGTGACATATTATAATATAACTTATAGGGGCAATTAGAGCGGCCATGGTCGGATTAGTCTGAAACTTTTTCAGAATTTTGTATATGCTTTTCTTAGAGAATATGCCAAGTTTCCGCTTTGCGAGTATCTTCCTCTAGTTTATGCCAAAATTTCTGCTTTTCCGTGGGAAACGGGAATTCCCGTTTTTTCGAGACGATTCCCGGGCTCCCGTTTTTTCGTGTTTATTCCCGTTTTTTACATTGCATGATTTTTTTGTCTCAATTATTAAGCCTTGTTCGGCGTCAAAAGATTCCAAACTGCCTTTATGTGGTGCATAAGCTATCCACAAGTAGTCTCCATTGTCTTCTTCGTATAGCGGTCTCCCTGAGCTCGATGATATTAGCATATCGCCTGCTGCCATGTTCCATGCTGGTGTTAATCTCGCTCAGGATTGATCGTCTCCAGGTAATTTTCGGGCGGCCTCTGCGTGTATTGCCTTGCGGGTTGTATTGCAAGAACATATAGTTGATGTAGTTCGGTGGTTTGCGCAAAGTGTGGCCGATCCAGCCGAACTTCCTTCTTCGAATTTCTATGTTGATGTCCAACATGCCACTTCTTGACCACAGTTCTTCATTTGTTATTCGGTTTGGCCAAAATATTTGCAAGATCTTACGAAGACATCGGTTGACATAGCTGTGAATTTTCTGCCGTGCTCCATAAAGAAGCACGGACAAGACACAAGATTTAAAGATCGAGATACCCAGGCCTAAGTGTGCTGGCTTTAAGTCAGCAGCCGCCCGTTGCCTAAAGATCGAGATTTTGCTTCTGATACTATAACAACTCGATGACCAGATCTTATTAAGTCGTGAAAAGGCACCGATTGATTTTTTGATTCTTGCAGTTGCATCTGTCATTGTGCCTCCGCTAGGTGTTATTGAGCTTTCCAAATATTGAAATTCGTCGACTCTTTCAATTTGTCGGTCGTGCAACTTTAAGGGCTCTTCTGAAGTCGTATTGATTCGCATTTCTTTTGTCTTGGTCACGATAATTAGTAGACCAACCTTTGCTGATTCGAGAGATAGATCCTCTAGCTTTTTCTGCAAGTCACCATTTCTATGCTAAAGGTCGCACTTGTCGTCTGCATAGTCGAGAGATTCCAGTCTTGCTGTAGGGTCCAATAGTTTCCATGTGATACCCCTAGGTTTGTCAAGCGTTGCACGCCTTGTAACTGCATCAATAACTATGAGATTTGTCTCAATTGCTTATTAAAAAAATTATGAAATCATCACATATTTCGGAGAAACTAACCAATTAAACAAAATTCATTGAACGAAATTAGAATGAAAGGAAATTGTCCAATATTTCGCTCTTATTTGTTTTAAAAATCTATATTTCTTTATGTATTGATTTGCAAATGTCAATCTATTTGTTTGATTGAAACCAAAAACTAAACGTATAAGGCACACATATTTGTGGAGAAAGGATTAACGTAAGAGTGTCGAATAGCATCGCAGCCAGAGAGAACTAAAATAGACTGAGTGGAAAATTTTCTCCGAGTTCGAAACTCGAAAACGATTCTGCGTGACTTGGGCTTTATTTTGTCAAGGGTACCAACACACCATCTGAGCGATCATTTTTACTCATCAAGATCATGTAGAAGAGCGACGGTTCTGAGCTAACATTCGATAGAATCAAATCGATGATCGTAATTGAATTCAATACAAATCAAACATGCAAGGAATTTTATGATTGTTTTATGATAAGTACAACACAAATATTTAATCATCAGAAAAAAATGTTTTACCATTGACTGATTTTATACCACAAGAATAGTTATTTTGTGATAATTTTTTCGTTATTTACTTTGAATAAATAATATACACACTTATAATATCAAAAAATCATTGTTTGAAAATTCCCGTTTTTTTACCGCTTTTGAATTTTGAAATTCCCGCTTTTTCCCCCTTTTGTGACTTGAAATTCCCGGTTTTTTAATAGCGATGGGAGGCCTATGGATGCTGTATTGTCAACTCTTCTACAATCTAACACTAGGCTACCTAAGTTTGTAGAGTTAAGGACTTAAAACTTCAGGTTAAAGTTTTTCTGCTGACTGAGTATTTGGTTTAAAAATCTTTTTTCAATTTCCATATCGAATATAATTTTTAAATAATTTTATTTCGTTAAGTATTTATTTTTATGAACTATATAATTACCTATTTCGTGTACTGTAATTTTTTTTAAATTTCTAATTATTTCTCCCAATATTATTTTTTGTAAGGTATTTTTTTTAAAAGTACAAATATGTGATTTATATGTAATTTTGGGGCTTCAAAAATTGTCCTTAAGGTCTTCGCTTGCAGAACTCTTATTTTGTTCAGGTGGGTGTTAGCCGTACATCCCCAGATTTGGATGGCGTACGTCCAAACGGGTGTGATTACGGTCTTGTAGAGCAGGACTTTGCTGCGAAGGGGAAGTTTGCTTTCGGAGTTAATAAGCCTAGTGATCCCAGAAATTCCAAGACGCCTTAAGCGACTACACCATTCTAATATTAAAGATGGCGTACGTTAAAGTCGGGCGCGGACGACTTTGGGATACCCTGTACCACTAATTGCAATTATGTCCAATATATTGCTTAAGCACTCTGAAAGACAATTGATTCCCAAATTTGGTAACGATAGCTTCATAAACGAACGAAACACAACGAATTTTGTGCAAAAAACTTTTTTTTTTACCGATCTGCCCTATGGGAGCTATATGGTATAGACAACCGATTTTGATCAAATTTGGTACAGTGTTTGAGGGTATTATTTGGGAATATTTGGCAAACTTTCTGAATATTACTTATTTTTCATGCAACTACATAAAAGTGGCTGTGATTTTATATCTTAGAGCATCAAACTAAAAAAAAAAGAAAAAAAATTATTTTTAAATTTTTGATGCTAATATTTTTTAAAGGTTGTTGTAGAATCCGAATCCGGGGTCAGAATTGGCCCATCATGTCAGGGGTTTTTTCCTAATTTTAAGGTTATGTACAGGGTACAAAAAATTTTTGTGGCTTGTCACTCCAGTTAAATCATTTCGTACCACTCTTACCCTTTAATTGAAAAGTTCAAGCGATCATTTACGATCATCAGAATTGGCCCATCACTTCAGGATTTTGAGATATTAAAGGTTACGTACCCGAAAAACGGCGTTTTTTCCTACATAACCTCAAATATCTTAAAATCCTGAAGTGATGGGCCAATTCTAACCACGGATTCGGATTCTACACAGCAAATTACTTCGGAAATGACCCTTAGCTTTCCAACAACTGACATTAAAGTTCCTACATATGTATATATGATTGCAAAGTTGTGTTTACTTGAACATATTTTTTTAACAGTCACAATATGGCTCGATTTGGGAGACACATGGAGTAACAAACACATTGCCTATAAAACTAGCTGGACAAGTTGCCTATAAAATTTTTATAGTGGCCCTTAAACAGTGCTCCTGGGTACGCCATACTTGACTGAAGCTACAGTCGAAAAATCCCAAATGTAAGATTACTTGTACTCCCCAAGTTTAATTACATTGAAGAATAATGATAAATGCAAATAAGCTGATTTCGACGCTATCTCTAGAACTTTTAATTACTACGCCACTGCATGTCAAGGGGATTATAAAGGACACACCTAGCTTTAGGCATCGACTATAAAAAGTCCACACTTCCACTCTCCGGCAATTAGTGTGTAAGCTACGGGCTCTCTAGCAACATGGCTGGAAAATTGAAGGCCAAATCGAATACCATTTATCCTAGTCAGGAACGATGGGTACTGCCTAGTTTTGACCATGATCGAGAAAGTATTACGTCGGCTGCGCTTAGTGATGTACCCAGCGAAATCATCATCAAGTCTCGCATTAGATTCGGCAGTCGCAAGTCCGCCTGCAAAGGACTTGTGCTGGAGTACTCCAAAAACACCACCATACATGGCATACGTTACATCTTTGAGGTGCATCGACCCATTTACGAAAAGTATGTGCTTACGCTTCTTTGTTAGGATTTGTGTATTCATATTAATTAACATGTTACGCCAACAGAATATATTGGCTGGTGCTAACGTGTGCCTCTGCTTATTTTGCGGTCTCTCTAATCTGGAGCACTTATCTTAAATGGCAGGACACGCCCGTCATATTGGGCTTTGATGAGACGCTAGTGCCTGTGCATAAGATACCTTTTCCTACCATAACCATATGCCCAGAAATCAAAATGGAGCGCAATATCTTCGACTATGCAAATATATCCAGACAGATTTGGCAAGACTTTCAAAGAAACAAGAAACTTGCAAATTTCGATAATATAGATGCAGAAGAGTTAAGTATATTAGATGACAATTACTTTAATTACGTTAATTACTCTTTGAATTGCTTATAATTACAGCCTGGAGCACCTGGCAGCTACAATGCACCTTTGCGATGCAGACGTCGTCGAACAATTTACGCCTCTGCTGGCCCAATACCAACACGACCCGGATGTTACAAGCAGACTAGTGGACCTCACCGTGTCAAAAAATGAGACTGCACCCTTTTGCAAATGGAATAGCCGTTTCTATTTTTGTAACTTTTTAATGAGCTTGGTGCCCACAGATGAAGGACTTTGCTATCAGTTCAATGGTCTTCGACCCAAAGATATATATCGAGATGAGCGCTACATCAGCTATGTGGATCCGGAGATAGTCGATTTCAACAATTACTTTGATAAGGAAAAGCCGCCTTTAAACAACATAACTGGCAACTGGTCCTTGGATAAAGGCTATGAGGGTCAGGGACAGAATGCATATCCTCAACGCACAATCTTTTCATCGGTGCGCAATGCCTTCTTCGCGTTTCTTCAGGGATACGAACATAACTATGATTATGACTGTCGTCGGAACTTTAAAACTCAGGGGTATAAGGTGCGTGTCATGTCTATCATTTCCAACAACAAAATACAGAAAGTGGTAAATTTTGGAATCTTCCCGTAATAATTGATAAATTGGATATTTTTGATTTTATGTTCGCAGGTATTTCTTAACTCTCCAGAGAGCGTACCACTTACATCGGGTAATTACATATTAGTGCCACATGGTGATGAAGTATTAGTTAGTGTGCTGCCCAACTACATCGTATCCACAGATAATTTACAGGAAATTAGTCCGGAAAAGTAAGTAAGCAACAAGTTTACTGGGAAATTCATACTAGACGATTCAATATTCGACTGTTGTTGGTGTTTTATACGATTTTGTGTACTATCGTGTTTTAGTAATCGATATATGAAAAATAATCATTTATTAATATATGTATGTACATATATACCTACTTTCCCGATAGAATATAAATTTTAACTATGCTACGCAAGTACGCAACAACTTGCTTGCGCCATCTAGCGGCAACAGTACTAAACTTATCATTTTGGCACTTAATGTGAGTTCCACCTAGCGGCAAATAATTAAAAACAGACATATTAATGATGACGATGACAAAGAACTCTTTTTTATTTACCTACTTATAAGAAAGATAATAATAATATTTAACAAAATAATTAAGAATATTTTAAAAGTTTTACTTTTGATTTTCCCATAGGCGTCAGTGTTATTTCAATGACGAACGTCAATTGCGTTTCTTTCGATCTTACTCGCAGAGCAACTGCCAAACGGAGTGCTTGTCCAACTTTACGGTATCCAAGTGTGGATGTGCCAAATTTTGGATGCCAAGTAAGTAAGCTTTCATCAGTTGTTTCCGCAAGATGTATTAAGAATTGCTTTTAAATCAATGTTGCTTTTTAAAGAACCACTCGATGTGCGTGTTTGTGGATTAGCCGATATATCCTGCTACACCAGTGCACAGAATGAGCTGTACGCCTTGTTGCAAGCTCAAACCATGCAACAAACTGTTGACGCTAATGCCAAGGTCATGTGCAATTGCATGCCCGCCTGCACCTCCTTAGATTTTGACTTTGAAATATCACGCGCTCGTTTTGACTTTGAAAGTACTTTGTTTGCCCTACGGGAGGTCCAAGATCACACCGAGTAAGTTAGAACTTATAAAATTATTGCATCAAATCAAAGAGTTAGAATTATTTCTGAATGCATTTAGTGATGCCCACCATAAAAGTGTTCCACTTTGATTTCGGTTTCACAATTTAAAAATTTCGTTGAAAAATTGTTTAGTCTTAAAAATATTTTTACTCTGTTTTAGCGGAGTTACTGCACGTCTGTCGGTGTATTTCAAGGAGCATCAGTTTACGGCTATCAAACGCACCGTAATGTTTGGAGTTTCTACATTGATATCCAATTGGGGTGGAATATTTGGACTATTCCTAGGGATATCAAGTCTGAGTTTTGTAGAGCTGGTGTACTTTTTTGCAATGCGTGTTTGCAGCAGCTGGCGGAAAAGACAGAAAGCTAAGGCAGCTGCAGCACGTTTTGGACTGAGATCTTAAATACGCAAACGTAATGGGATATCTTGGGAAGGACTAATACTTACCAAAGACAAGCTATGACTAATTGGAACAGGTATCTCATTGCTTTTGTTACACATAGAAAATATGTAAGAGAAAATTCTCATCATCACAAAATGCCTTACGTATTGTGGTTACCTAAGCCTACAAAATAGTATTTATTTTAATACTAATAAACATTTTTTAATTTTAAAAACTTGAATTCTAGTGTACAGATATTTTCCTCAAATGTTATCGGTTAAGTTTTTAGGCCGTAAAAAGTTTTTACACTGCGCTATCACAGTACTCTAAGGTTGTGCTTTTTTGTTTTTGTAATCTTGGCAAAACTTCAAGATTTTCTTGCACGGCCAGTTAAATGTCAGCAGCTTCTGATATTACGACGATGGGGACTCATTGAAATGGGTGATAATTTACCATTGATTGCACTTGGTCGCCAAAGTTTTGCGCCAATGACAAGTTTGCCAACTGCAGTTTGGCTTTCTTCTTTTTTTTTCTTTTCATTCTTTTTTTGGTCCCTTTTTATCTTCATCGCCTTTATTCGTAAATGCAATTTGGCCATTTTCATATCACATTTTGTGACTCCTTTGCGCTTTTCAATTTCCTTACTTAATGTCGTTTTTTTAGTTTCTGAGCCTTCTTTTTTTGGAACATTTGCTTTTGGCAGTGATGAAGCTGCATAAAGTTGATATAAAAAGCAATTAGTTGAGATTTCTCTTTGTGGCCAAGACATTGCTTATTTGCTTTTGGCCACAAAGCAAATCAACTTGATGGGCAGCTCATAAACAAAGTATAAACGGTTAAGCGTAAGCTCCCTGAACTGGTATTTTGTATCTTGTATCTTTTGAATGCTAAAGACAACAAGAGTTTCATAGTTGTCACTTGTACTTGGCAACTTCATCAATTTTGCGCTAATCCCTATTCTTTGTAAGTTCCAATCTAACGACAGCAGGAAATTATCTCTTTTGCTAAGTTGATTGGATTTTACGGGCAGTAATGTTGTGAAAATAAGATGACTTAATATATTCCAACTAAATACGGGTCGTATACGTAACAATCCATACTATTTATCTGTGTGTTTGTGTGCCGGTTAGAACGTTTCTTATTGTCGATGCGGGCGTTGTAGTAACCAGGTCGAGCCCAGGAATTACAGCAGAACTGTTGCAAGTTTTGTCTATAAATTTTGTTGCCTTTATTTGACCTGCTTGCATACAATTTCGTGCCACAACATTCCTTCCCCCTGCCACACCCAAACACACATACCCACGCACACCGCCTACGTGCGGCAGCGGCCAGGAGAAGCCTCAAG
The DNA here is from genome assembly GCA_949987675.1 of Chymomyza fuscimana. Taxonomy (NCBI): domain Eukaryota; kingdom Metazoa; phylum Arthropoda; class Insecta; order Diptera; family Drosophilidae; genus Chymomyza; species Chymomyza fuscimana. The sequence continues at coordinate 63,010,375 of OX465089.1, read as the reverse complement.
ACAGGCATCCGTGCATGCCAAACACTTCAATTGCAACGCACCAATTACGAGCGCCGACGTCTACGTCAACGTCAGCATCGACGTCAGTAGCAAAATGTCGGCAAATCCTTAAAGTTAACTGCAGGCGTTGCAAGCTGCAGGCTGTTGCAGGGGGATTGAGGCGCCACCGTTTGGCAGCGGAGCATAACTAATCTTTTGAGATTTCCAATTAAAAGTAAAACAAGCAACCTAACAACAACAACAACAGCAACACTTACAAACATAATAACAACAAAAACAGCCCGAGTCAGCTTGCTGCGCAGAAGAAAGAAAACAAAAAGAAAACAAGTTGAAAGGCACAAGTTCTAGGGGTGCGACTAAGGAATGCTCTGCAATTCAATCAAAGCGCCTAGACACTGTACCATAGCTAATCTGGACGCAGCATAATACGAAAACTTGGTGTTGGTATGTGTAGTAAGAACCAAAGAGGTGCAATCTGTAGCTTAAGGTAAGCGGTATATAACATGAGGAAGGACTTGCTGGAGACCCCAAAGTTCCGATATCGTCAGAAGAGAAAAAGAAATTGTTATAGATTAGTTCGACCGTTTGCCCACCTGACCGTATGAATGCCTAGATCTTGGAGATTATAAAAGCTAGGATAGCCAAACTTTAGATTTAAGCTCTTTATAATTGCAGGCAGATCGTGTTGTCGGCCCCTTCTATCCCCAAATAATTTGAAAGCGATTACTTTTTTACAACTTCAACGTTTTAGCTTAAGTTTGTATGTGCCAAATGCATAATGTAATTGTTCTTCCGATTAATTTAACTAAAGCTCGCTGGAGTCCCAAGTTCAAATTCCAGTCGAAATTTTAAAAATGAAAACTAGACTTTATTTTAAATGTTTTTTTATACCTTTATATTTTATACCTACATATATAAAATATGGTGCATAATTGCAGCAATGCAATGTATATAAATAATTTTTATCTATGGATAAAGGACTTTATCTTAAATGTTTTTTATACCTATTTATTATGTCACACCTACCTGGTGTTGATGAACAAGATATCATGGAACAAAATTAATAATCTTAATTAAGCATAATCTAGATCTTATAAATCTATAATATTTTTATTTATTTATTTATATAAAGCTAGCTTATACTTAAAAAGATATAAACTAACAGTTACAAAAAAATAGAAAGCCATGGCTACCGGGGCCTTTAGCTAAATCTATAATACAGTCTATAATTTTACTCGCACAGTGGTACCAACTCTAGCCACTATTGAATCTCACACCATGCTTAACAATTTGTTTGCTTCTCTGCAAGGTTTGCTGCACAGAAGTAAAATACATATGTATATGGTATTACATGAAACGATTGTTTAAGATATTATAGAAGTATTCTTCATATTTTTATACCCTGTACCGTATGGTACAAAGGGTATATTGTGTTTGTGCAAGCCGAAAATGTATGTAACGTACAGAAGGAGAAGTCGGAGACCCCCCAAAGTTACCTAAAGTATGATCAGAGTGACTAGAGAAGTCGATATACCCATGTCCGTCTGTCCGTCTGTCCGTATGAACGCCTAGATCTCAGAGATGGTAAGAGCTAGAGCAACCAAACTTTCAGATAAGATCCCTTATTAATCCATAGGAGACAAGTTTATTTTATTTTTTTGATATCGGGACTACATTATATAGCTCCCATAGGGGTGTTTCAGAGGACCTCGAAAAAAATCATAAGTTTTAGATGGATAATTCGTTTGTTTATGAAGATATCATAACCAAATTTGGTAATCGGAAGTTTTTTAGAAACCCACAGCACTGTACCAAATTTTATCAAAATCGGTTGACTATATCATATAGGTCCCATAGGATCGATCGGTCGAAAATTTGTTTTTTGTACAAAATTCGTTTTGTTTCGTTTGTTTGTGAAGATATTGTAACCAAATTTGACATTAAGAAGTTTTTTAGAGTTCCCAAGCACTCTACCAAATTTGATCAAAATCGGTTGACTATATCACATAGCTCCCATAGGGCCGATCGGTCGAAAAAAAGTTTTTGATTAAAAATTCGTCTGTTTTTGGTTGTTTATGAAGGTATCATAATCTAATTTGGCAATCAAATGTCTTTTGGTGTTCGTAAGCAATTTACCGGATTTTATTGCAAGCAGTGGTACAGGGTATCCCAAAGTCGTTCGCGCCCGACTTTAACGTACGCCATCTTTTAATTTTAAATTGTATGAAAAAAAATATTATTTTTTTTTTCTCGAAAGATGTCAAAAATTATAAACGTTTTTATAATATTTAATTTTAATATCGTGCAGCTACTCAAATAATCAAAACAAATTGTGGAAATACTCCTAAGGTAGAAAACTGAGCACAGATACTTTTTTGTATCTTTGGCCATTTATTCTAAATATAGTGAGATGTGGTAGGCCAAGAAACTGAAGTCTCGATTAATTATTCAAGCCAAAATTAATGAAATCTTTAACTCGACTAATTCTGGGTAAGTTGCCAATGAATGATTGAATGATTGAATGATTGAATGATTGAATGATTGAATGATTGAATGATTGAATGATTGAATGATTGAATGATTGAATGATTGAATGATTGAATGATTGAATGATTGAATGATTGAATGATTGAATGATTGAATGATTGAATGATTGAATGATTGAATGATTGAATGATTGAATGATTGAATGATTGAATGATTGAATGATTGAATGATTGAATGATTGAATGATTGAATGATTGAATGATTGAATGATTGAATGATTGAATGATTGAATGATTGAATGATTGAATGATTGAATGATTGAATGATTGAATGATTGAATGATTGAATGATTGAATGATTGAACGATTAAATGATGTGCTCAGCGCACCTAACTTTGCAAAATGTCCATAAACCCGTTCAAGATTTCGAAATATAAAGGGTATTAAGTATTGCAAACTTCCAGCCTGCAACCCAGCAGCCTGACGCAAGAAACTTACACCGTGCCCCACTAACCCCTCTGTGCCGCACACTACCCGTTCACTTTACATACTCAAAGTGTCTAAATTAACAAGGACGACGGAGTCAGCGGGCAACCACATAAGAAGTAAAAAAATAATAAAAATATATATGTAGGTAACTACTAGTATTTGCGTATAAAAGAAAAACTTTACAATTATGCTAAGTACATTTTCAATGCAGTGTTCCAGCTTATTTTGTGGAAAGTTTAGTAAGGCTCATGTTGTTGCACTGGCTTACTGGTTTCAAGTCCCTCGCAATTAATAGGCTGGCTAGTACTACCAACAAAGCACTGAATTTTCTTGGCATCCAGCATATATAGTGCACACAGAGCCTTATTCACGGTGAACTAGCTCAAGCTGATATTCCAGTTTGGCTTTTTTTATTTGGACTGAAAGTGCCGGCTGCAGGCTACTTATTATATGTTCTAAAGGATTTTGCATTCGCTACGATTCGTCGTAGTCATCGTATTCATCGTTGTCTTTATGGCATATGCAAAATTACTGGCACGTCACTCACATGCACTCTGACACACAGTGCGTATAAGTAACTTAATTAGAAAACTTTTCACACAAAACACGCATACACACACACGCTGAAACACATTTAAGTTTCGTCTTGAGCGTGTGAAAAGCAGAGCAGCTGTTTATGCAGCTCTAGTTTTAGTGCTTCAAGTTGGCATATGATCAGATTAGCTCGGTGAAAAGCCTTTCAATAGCACCAAAAATTTTGAACTTTTCAAGGTAATTCGGATGCTTTTGTAGGCCAGCCAGGCCTTCTAATTGAACTCTTGTCAGTCAACACCTTTCAAAGGCAGAATTTTAGTGATATCAACATATAGCCAGTCCCATATCATGTACAAAGTAATCACTCAAGCAATTCACCATAACACACTTGTAGTAAAAATCAGTCATGCTCAAAGCAGTACTTTCTACGCTATGCTCAGTGAAATTCGAAAACAAATAAATAAACAAATACTACATACATATATACAGCAGTATATATATGTATATATACATATATTCAAAAGGCATAACAGCCAAAAAAAGGGTTAAAATCCAGACGGCCAAGCAGTGTGTTGTAGTACTGCAAACAAGCAATCGTGCATAGGGAGCGTTTAGCTCAAATCGATTTCGAGTTTTTTGGTCATTTTTGGGCAGCTTTAAAGTTGGCCCCATCCTTACATCCACCTCTCCCCAACCCGCGCACATTGGCAAAAAAAAGTGCAAAAAAATGAAAGCAGCCAAAGCAAATCCATTGAACAAACAAATGTGGAATCAAGCAAAACATTGATCCAGACTCTCTCTATCGCTTCCTCTCTCGTTCGCACTCTGACCAGCTAACCGTAGCCATATTGATGCTTATACACATACACTCGCAGCAAACACACACCAAGCCAACAAACACACACAAACACACACAAACACGTATACAATGTGCCATATATGAAGCGACAGGCGAAAGCTTTTATAGTTACAGCTGTGCTCTCTGTGAGTGTGAGTGTGTGTGTGTGTGTGTGCGGCCATTGCTGCTTGCATTGTTGTTGTTGTTCCTATTGTAGATGTTGTTGTTGCAGTCGTCCATTTTTTATTAGAAACAACATCGGTTGACGCTATTGGAAAATGGTGAACATATTTGTCCCTGGACAGCAATTATTGTTATCGTTATTGGCATCGCACGAGATTGACTGAAATTTATTTCAGTTTGAGTGCAATGCCGAAAAAGGCGCACACACACACAGCAGTCCAAAATGAAAGCAAAATTAAACGAAATGAAACGAAACATGTTACATGGCATCTACATTTGAAAAGTACTTCTCTTTCTTCGTATACTTTGCTAGCAAATGTTTGCTCGCCTCAACGCAGACGCCAAAACGACAAATTCTAAAATTCTTATTTTTGTTTAGTGTCCAAAAACACAAAAGTTCCAGCAAAAAGTACAAAAACAACAGCAACAACGTTGACAATTTTAAATCGAAAACGAACCAAGTTCATGCACAAACTAAGTCCTTCCAGAAACAGAAAATTCGGTTACGGCATGCTAAAGCTGCAATACTGTTTCCTTTATGGCTTGATTCCTTTCAATAAAAATTAAAAAACTTAAACTTATATTGCGTTTGTATGTTGATAGATCTGCTCTCTACGATTTAAGCCGCCAAAGAGTTTCATTTTGATTTTCTTTTCAATACACAACTAAAGTATGACATCATTCGAGAAAAAAATTCAAAACGAGATTCCCAGGTCGTATCAAAACAGAGATTGTTTAAAGATATTCACAAATATTCTATTTATTGTGGCAATTTAATACCAATGGAACACCCATCCATTGCAAGAGCTCAAAATTATAAAAAAAACCTAGCAGAATTTCGTAGACCTAGACAACTATTTCGGCTATACTTGTTTGCACTGAAAAAAAGAAACAAAATAATAATGAAGGGGAAATGTAAATCATAATTTATATAGACTCATGGGACGCATAGTTTTCGACATTTTATATACAAATACATTTATTCGACATACAAAATAATTATCTATTTATAAATATGTTAACAAAGGAATGGTCTTCGAAGCTTCTTACAGGTTTGATGCTTACAGAAAAGTCGATGCAATAGAAATCACAGAACTTTGTTTCTTTAACCCAAGTGTAATGGGCAATGAAACACTGAGTCTACTTGCTCCGATTTCAGTCCACTGGAATATTGCTGTTGATCCAGATGAAGTAATTTACTTTTATTCGAAAAAAATTAACTGTACAGTAGAAACATTGATCTTACTTCTTCAAATTTTGTCAATTGTCCCGGGAACGAAGTAGCTGATGAACTGGCGAGGAACACACACTCATAGGGCCTGAACCCTTCTGTGGCGTTGGCAGCTACACCAACAAAAAGAGAAGACGAGTAAGAAAAAAGCCAAAAGAAGGTTATCCCGCTTCGGCGTGCAGGCTGGTTACCCAACTAGACCAACCCAAATAATTAAGATTGTCGCGGATATTGTGTCAGTTGAGGATCTCTAGGGCTAGAAGGGAGCGCTAAATATGCTGAGAGTCTATGGGCAGCATTCCCAATAATATAATCTATAAATCCATAACAAAAAAATCAGTGTGGTACCGATTGTGTTCGTACGCCCAAACGTTTTGAGGTGAAACTTACATTATGTGATAGCCACACCTCATACGGTGTGCACAATGTAAATTTAACCTCGATACGTTGAAATCATGCAGGTGAAAACTCATACGAAACATTAAAATGTTTCATGAAATGGGAATTACAACAGCAGCAATAGGAACCCTTGAACAACAATTCACTTGCCATTATTTAAATTTTGTTGTTCGCATTTATTTCAATATTTGATGGCATTAATTCCTTGCTGCAGCAGTTGTTTTCATGAATAGTGGCAAATTGCGGATAAACTGCAATTATCTATTGTTTAAATTAAGGCATTTGTACAGTTTCCAGTTGCGAATCAGAGCAGCATGCAGGTCGCTGCCGTTCCAGAGTATTGTAAAGTCGGGCAGGACCGACTGTAGCAATGGGATGAACATTATGGAAATAAAGAATTGTACAGGGTATACAATAGTCAGGATGATCTGAATTAAATAAAGAAGACCGGGAGTTAGCGTGCGAAGCCTAGGAGCCCACTAGTTTATATAAATGTATATAAATTAATTAAACTCTGTTTAATTTATATTTAAAAAAAACTTTATTTAATATTTCTTAACTCTAACTCCAGCTGACACAAATCAAACTTAAAACTAAAACTACAACTGAACAACTGAACTGTCTTAATCTTCTAACAGTGATATTTATAAATAATAACTGCTGACTCTGCTGTCTGCAGATGTTTAGATTAACGCTGCGCTGCCGCCGCCAATGTTTATGTTTACGGCTGCGCTGCCGCTGCTGTTGATCGTCGCCAATGGTCTAGCTGCTGACGCTGCCGAATGCTTGCTGCGTCTGGTGTCGCCTTTGGGTGGTGTGATCGTCTGATGAGCTTACGCATCAATATAGTAGTAGTATTGGATTTAGGGGAAAAGTGATGTGTGGCGTTAACTCCTCCCCCCTTAAGCGCGAACGTCCTCGTTCGTTATGATGTAGCGAACTTCTGGAACTGGTACTTCGAAATTGTCGCTAAGGTTTTGTGCGGGGACGACTCTGGTCCCAGTGATGCATGTTTTGATTACTCTGCGCAAACGGTAAAGTACCAAACATGCTGATAATGTTATCAATAATATGAGGCTCACAGTCATATTTAGCTGGTTTTCCTCTTGTATCAGCGCAATGTTTTTTGTGTTGTTGAAGTGTAACTCTCGCAACATCTGTAGTGAGAGTACCTCGTCGAGCATAGTTTTTTCGCCCACCAGCTGTAGTAATGGTGGTGCTGGATTAGCCACTTCAACTTCTTGGCTCTTGTAAGTTTGCCCATCTATGACCACTGTCGAATTATGGTATCGCACAATGTAAGTCCCTCTTAATGGTAGTGTCTCGTTGTCGATCAGTATCTTGCCTTCAAAATCATTTAGTAGTAGCGTTCCCGGCCTAATCTCTTCATGGCTCGGTATATGTTGGTTGTTTATCAAAGTGCAGCTTGGCGTTTTTCCTCTTAGTAGCGGAGTGATGCAGTTGTCGGTGCTTAAATTTAACAAATTTTCTTTCTTACATATTATTTTATTATTATGGCTGTCGCATTTGTTTTTTACTGCGTACAGTTCTTTATTACATTCTAGAATATTTTCGAATTTTATATCATTTATTATTCCCTTATTTTTTATTGGCTTTACAATCATAGCCTTGCAAATATTTTTTTCCAATTTTGGAATGCTTATAATGTACAAAATTTCTTTTCCATTTGTGGCAATTTTAATTTTCGCAAATTCCAGTATTTCTTCTATATTTGAGAACAGTGTATTTTCACTTAACATTAGTTCTTTAATTATTTTTACTTCTTCATTTGACAAAACAATAACATTGACTATATTGGACTTTGCCCAATTCGCTGCATAGACGATATTTGTTAATTCGTCTTTTAAAATTTGCAATTTAAATTTCATAATTAAAACTTCCTCGTTAAAAAGGCTTGTGTACCTTTTTATTGACCGTAAAATTTCATTGGTGATTTTAGTAAGATCATTAATGTATTGGTTAATTTGTTTATTTATTACTACTTGATCATTATTATTCCTCAATTGTTCATTTAATTTTTCTTTAATTATTACATGGTCATCCTGTAAAAAAAAATCTGTCAGTTACGTCTTTATGTTATCTTTATGTACGACCCTACCTGATTCTGTAGTTATCGTAGTATTATTGTTGGATTTCACTATCTCTTTTTTATATTTGGGGGAAATCTTACTTCCTAATCTTTTATTTACTTTTACAAATACTTGCTCTCCTGGAGCGTACGTTTTAGGGGTCTGTTTTTTCTTATTGTGGTAGGTTAGGTCTTTTACTTGTTTGTCTTTCAATTTTTTTGTAATGTTCTTTCTATTTTCTTCTAGTGTTTGTGGGTTTTGTCTTACTCCTATGCCAAAGAATACATCTGCTGGCTTTTGGTTAATAGTAGAATGAATGGAAAGGTTGTATTCCTGCACCGCCTTATACAACAAGTCCACAAAATCATTTTCGCTATCTTCAGCTTTATAGCATCTCATTATTTCCGATAAGGTCGAATGGAATCTTTCTATTTGTCCATTACTCTTTGAGTTGTAAGGAGGTGTGGTGTAAATATCAACACCGAGTTGATTCCGCAATAAAAATTTAATTGTGTCGCTACCTAGTGCTCTTTCGTTATCGAATATGACGAGCTTAGGTATACCAAAAGCTATTAAAAGCTCTCGTAATGGGATCTTTAGATCCGATGCAGACTTGGATTTTACTTTTTTTATTTGAGCGTACTTGGAAAATTTATCTATTCCGGTAAGGACTATGTTGTTTTGCGTTATGAAGAGGTCTATATGGATTATTTGTCCTGGATAAGTTGGTATGGGAGTTTCTTGTATCTCAATGTTCATTGGGTGCCTATCATATTTTGACTGCTTGCACTCTCTGCAATCTTTCACTATAGCTTTTAATTTTTTTGCCATGTTTGGGAAGAAATATTTAAGCAGAATTTGTAGCTTATTTTCTATATGATTCCTGTGTGCACGCTTATGTTCTCTTATAATTATATCATCTTGTCTGTCGGTATTATCGACATCTTCAACTCTTTTTTGAGTATACCTTACTTTATAAGATGCGAAATGCGCTGGGAATATGTTCTGTATTCTCCCCATGACGCTTTCGGCTGTAAATAGACCGTTTACCAGTCTAGGGTCGAGTCGTTCTTTAAGAATCTGTACAAGGTCGTCTTCGGTATAGTTCCGTTTTGTTACGACGTGTCTGTGGTATGTAGGAAAGGGTATTTCAAAATTATATGAGTCGTGCTCACCAGTCAGTAAGAATACTTGATTCTTGAAAACGTTTATTGGTACTTCCATAGTAGGAATCAACTCGTGTGATGAACTCTCATCACTGTGCATTGTAGCAGCATCTGATTCTACTCTGGACGAGTCAGAACGACTGTGCGTCGTAGACGAATTAATTTGGTCAGGCATATTCTCGTTTGGGATACGAGATAGAGCATCAGCTACAACATTTGTTGTGCCTGGTTTATATTTCAAGGTGTAGTTATATTCTTCGATATAACTTTTCCATCTCTTAAGTTTGGCGTTATGGTTTTTGTTACTAAGAGCAAAGGTTAACGGTTGGTGATCCGTGAAAATGTTTACTCTTGCTTTACCATAAAGGTATAATCTAAGGCTTTGTAAGGCCCAAACTATTGCCAACATTTCCTTTTCATTCGTGGCATAATTTTCTTCGGTTTTATTTAATGTTCTGGATATGAACATTATTGGCTTTCCGCCTTGTTCAAGAACTGCACCAATGGCGTAGTTTGAAGCATCGGTAGTGAGATTGAACTCTTTGTTGAAATCTGGGTATCTGAGGATCACGTCCTGAGAGACCAAAGATTCTTTTAATTTCTTAAACGCTTCGAGGGCTTCGCCCTTAATGTTTATTTTTAATTTATTGGAAATATTTTTTCCGACTCTACCATCTTCTCCTCTCAATAGAGTAGTTAAAGGTTTTGCGATTTTTGCGAAATCGCGGATGAATCGCCTATAATAACCTGCCAATCCAAGAAAAGATCTCAACTCTTTGAGACTGGATGGAATTGGAAACTTCGAAACTGCTTTGATTTTATCCTCATTAGTTTTAATTCCGTCGCCGGAAATAGTAAATCCTAGGAAGTTAACTTCCTGTTTAAAAAAATCGCATTTATTCATTTGCAATCTTACGTTAGCCTTTTCTAAGGTCTTAAATATTTTTTCAAGGTTTCTTATGTGTTCCGCTTCGTTTTTAGCGAACACAATTATGTCGTCTATGTAGACGTAGCATGAATTCCCGATATGTTCATGTAAAATATCGTCCAATGCTCTTTGAAAAATAGCTGGCGCATTCTTTAAGCCGAATGGGAGTCTAGTAAATTCATACTTGGCTCCATTAACAGAAAAAGCTGTTTTCTCAATATCAGATTCCTTTAATCGTATCTGATGAAATCCGCTTTTCAGATCTAAGACTGAAAAGTATTTATTTTCGCCTAATTGTGCGATTATTTCTCCGATCTCTGGCATCGGGTATCTATCGGAAATTGTTATCAGATTAAGCTTGCGATAGTCGATCACTGGTCTGTGATCCTTTTTATCTGGAATACCAGTTTTTTTTTCCACAACCCAAAATGGTGAGTTGTAGGCAGACTTGGATCTTCTTATGATCTCGTCGTCTGACAATCCCTTTAGTTTTTCTCCCACCACTGCTCTCAATGATGCAGGGTAAGGATAATGTTTAGTATATACCGGTGTATCGGTATTTGTCCGAATTTCCGCCACGACATTTGTGATGAAGGCTAGCCTTCTGTCGGGATCGGAAAAAAGTGTGTCATGTTTTTCTGTCAATTTTATCACACAGTCCCGTTGTTTTTCTGTCATATGATCAGTTTGCAAATTAACGTTATTGATTGTCTCCAAATTTAGATATTTGATTGTCACACTATGCCCATTTTTCAAAGTCATTCTGTTGTTGTCCTGGTCAACGTTCGTTTTTAATCCTTTAAGTAAATCGTTACCCATAATACCGTGAAAGGTCTTAAGAGGGCTTAGTAAATAAAACTTCAGTGCAAAAGGCAAACTGAACAAATTTAGAAACGTATGATGGGTGATATCAAGATCACCTGCTAATGTTTCTGCTGTAAATACTGTATCGTTAACTCTTGGGTTTCTTATAAGGGACGACTGGATATAACTTCTAGTCGACCCAGTGTCAATCATAAAATTGTAAACTTTGTTGTCCCTCGTCTTGCATTGGAAATAAGGAAGCGAGGAACCGTCTATTCTAAAAAATGAAGGTCAGAGTATGCTGTTCTAGGCTCACCCTCCTTCAATGTTATATTATCAATGTCTGTACAACTCTTACTTAGTTGCTCGTAGTAGTCAGGTTCTTTATGTTGTATGTTAAAATTCCTTTGGAATTTATTAGGTTGAAATTGACCTGAATGGGGACGTTTTGCGGAGAATTCGTTGCGTTGGGGTCTGTTCATGTAATTTACTTGCTTCGTTTGCACGGACGTATCTACATCCATGGGTACCGGTGGCTTTGGAGGTAAGGGCACATGATTTTGTGCAAATGGATTAAATGTAGCTCTGGGAGCAGATTGTTGTTGGTGGTTTTGCCTAAATTGTGGCATAAATGGTTGTCTAAAGTGAGACTGTTGATTTTGCGGTTGATGATACAACTGCGGTTGGAAGTTTTGGAATCTATTTTTATTTGAATGACTTTGGTCATTTCTTTGGTAATACGTGTTCCGTGGAGGAACAGGTGGCTTGGAAAATCTATTTGTGGCATTACGAGTATTCTGATTCTCGATCAGCTCGCACAAATGTAAAGCATGACTTAAGTCACGTGGCTCTTTAATGGCCAGAAGTCTTGAGAGATCGCCATTGAGGCCTCTCACGAAAGTGTCCAATGCCTTATCTCTGTACAAATCGGTCAGAGTACTCATGGTCTCTGCCGAAGATTCAAAGGTATTAATCTGATTTAAAATCAGAGAGAGCTGATAATATACAGCTTGGTAAAATTCTTTAATGGTCATCTGTCTTTGAGACAGAGAGTACAATTGGTACTCCAAGGCTTTCAAATCGCGTTTATCCGCGTAATGGGATGAAAGACAATCCGAAATTGCTTTCCAATTTAGGGGAGTATTGTAAGACTCGAGAACCGCGTCTGCCTCTCCCACTATTTTATTTCTGATTGTGACAATTGCACAATAGTACTTCGGGGAGCTCTCTACGTACATTGCGAGAACCCGATCGACGCTCTTTTTCCAAGAGCTGTACTCAGACTTGCTGCCTGAAAAATCCCTAATTTGTGCCGCCATTCCGGGCACTTTGTCGTGGTCAGTACCGTTGTTTATATAGTCTCGTCCGATTGTCACGTCCTCGTAACGCGTTTCGGGGCTAAGGACATCTTTTATTAATTGTCCCCCTCCCGCACTTAACACATTTTTCACGATAGCGAGAACCGTGTTCTCTAACTGCTGAGCGCCTAGCGTTTGTACGCAGGCTGCTGAGCTTGTACCGGAGCCCAAATTCAAGGGACGCGAATTATTTTCGTTGGCCATTTTCCCAAGATAAATTTTCGGACGGACAATAAATCAATAAGAAAAATTCAATAAATTATAACTTGCAATTGAGAACGTTTGTAATCAATAATATGAATTACAGTTAATAAAACTTTCAATCACCAATACAAAATACAGTCAATAAGATTTTCAATAACTTATGCAAAATAAGATTTTCAATAATTTTTGCAAAATATAGTCAATAAGATTTTCAATAACTTATGCAAAATATAGTCAATAAGATTTTCAATAATTCATGCAAAATATAGTCAATATAATGTAATGGGCTTTTTTTTCTTTTACTCTTAACTTATACGATTGGATTTATCAACGTTTGTCTTGTTTATGCAAGATAACTACATATGTTTTTTTTCTTTGTTTATAGTTTTTATTTATTTATTTTTTTTTTTTTTTTTTTTTTTTTTTTTTTAAAAAAATATGCAAGATTATTTTGTTTTTTTTTTTCTTTTTTAAGACCTTTTGATTAAAATATTTTTCCTTTTCTTATTTAATTATTATGTTTTTTCTCTTTATTTCTTATATTTTCTCTTAAATATAATTTTTTCTTTCTTCTTCTTTCTTCTTTTCTTTTTAATTTGATTTTTATTTTTTTTTTCTTATTTAATTTTTTTCTTCAATTTTTAACTAATCGCTTACATTAATATAATCGTACGGCGCATCTTTCCGGTGACTGAGTGGATGACTTCCTTTTTAGCTGGTGCGGCCTACTCGGGATCCTACGTCGAGTACTTTTGTTTCCGGTTCGTCTGGGCACGGAGCTTGCAGAACGAGGCGACGATTTGTTGATTATTACTTTTTTGTTTTTTTGTTTTATTTTTCTCGCCTGTCAAAAACAGGGGTATGCACGTGTTTTTTTTCGTATTTTATTTTACGTTACACGGTTATTTCTCTTGTCTCAGGCACAGACAAGGTAAAAGGTTTTGACCGAGTTTTTAAACTTTAACTTCGCCGTTTTTAAGATATTATAACTCCACCAATTTTTACTTGGATTTACGAGTACACCTTCTATTTGCGAAAGTTACACTTTGTATCACGATTTTTTAGATTTCGTACACAAATGGTTTTCTCGATCATTTGGGTTTTAGACCGGATTTTTAACTTAGCTTCGTACTTTAGGTTATGCAATGAACACCGTTTATGCGAGAACTAGTTTTTTTTTTTCGGTCCCTGCTCGGGCGCCAATTAATTAAACTCTGTTTAATTTATATTTAAAAAAAACTTTATTTAATATTTCTTAACTCTAACTCCAGCTGACACAAATCAAACTTAAAACTAAAACTACAACTGAACAACTGAACTGTCTTAATCTTCTAACAGTGATATTTATAAATAATAACTGCTGACTCTGCTGTCTGCAGATGTTTAGATTAACGCTGCGCTGCCGCCGCCAATGTTTATGTTTACGGCTGCGCTGCCGCTGCTGTTGATCGTCGCCAATGGTCTAGCTGCTGACGCTGCCGAATGCTTGCTGCGTCTGGTGTCGCCTTTGGGTGGTGTGATCGTCTGATGAGCTTACGCATCAATATAGTAGTAGTATTGGATTTAGGGGAAAAGTGATGTGTGGCGTTAACTTATACAAACAATTTATCACTGAAATATTTTTCTAAATAAACTTTTCATAACATAAGCTTATAAATAAATATATGTGTGCTAATTAAAAAAAAAACAAAACCGGCAGTAATTAAGTTAGAAATGTCGGACCCATTCCAAAATATCAGTTTAACATTTTTATAATCTTGCCTAATAAAGCAACACAAAGATGAGTTACCTACAAGTAATTTTAATTATTTTACTGGGATGCCACAGAAATCTTTAAAAATTTTGCCAACGGTTTGAAAACAAATCTTTAGAAAAAAACCGTAGGTGCCACAGAATTCTCAAAGATTTCATTTTTCGGACAATTAGTTCCGAATGTTGTTTGCTACCTTCTAAAAATTATTTTAGAACATTTAGACACTTTTTCAAATAAATGTTTTTGAACAGTGATCCAAGAAAGTTTATTCTTTATTACATTAAGCGATAATTTTCAGCATATTCAGCATCATTTTGCTTTCCATTTGAACAAAATAAATTTGAATGAAGTTTGAAGATTTCTCCCGCCCAGTACAAGAGTTTGTATGACAACCCTACGGGTCAACAGCTGTTCTCAGCATTGTGAATGACAAAATTCGTTTGTTTACATTTGCAAATTTGCACGGAAATGAAAAATTATTTTATCTTCTAGAAGTTGGATTTAGTATTTTCGATACACTCGCCAATTATTTAAAACGACGCTAGATTAAATAAATATTACTTCATTTACTAAAATCATTTAATTAATTATTCATAATTTCATAATTTCCGTATGCTGTTGTGTCCTTTATACCAAAATGCTTATCATAACCTCGGGTAGCGATTGAGCCATGTCCGTCCGTCCGTCTGTCCGTCCGTATGAACGCCTAGATCTCGGAGACTATAAGAGCTAGAGACACGAAACTTTACCAGCTGGTGCGCATATTTCCTAAGCAGATGAAGTTTGTTGAATCATGTCAATATCTTCCCCCGTTACCCCGCAGTCGAGTTTCGCGGTTTTTAGCCAAACCGTTTAATATTTTCATTTGAAATTTAACAGAGCGATGCGTTGTGGATACATGCATCTATGTGTAAAAAATGAACAAAATCGGACAAATACAACAGAAGTTATAGTCAAAAATGTGCAAATTTCACCACCCCTTGCCAATAAACTACGTCAATATTTGACTCTACGCAATTATGGCTACACGTGACCTAGAATCACAATTTTTGGTAAGCTTATTCATGTGGGTCTAATGAACAAATCCACATTCAAATTTTATCGATGCGGTCTCCCCACCCCCCGCAATCGTGTTTTTTCCCACACCCCTCAACATACCAACTTGAAACTTACCCCGTATACTTTAAATAAGTTCTTTGTTGTAACATTTGAGTTTCATCAAAATGGGTAAAAATTTAGGGAGCTTATAGGTATAAATACGTTGGCAAAAATCCTATAGCTGAACCCTCCACGAGGGTGCCGACTGGTAATGGTACTACAGTGTCCTTTATGGACGGTACCAGCTAAGATTTGGAGCTAGCTGCTTGCAACCTAGCTCCTCTATAGCTTGGTGGCTTGTTTGTCACTCCTTTATCATGGCTATGAGGTAAAAAGGGCTGGATCAAGGTGTCAGGCGACCCGTGCCGATGATCAACCTGGCTGGGGGCCCTTTCTAAAAATAGCCCAGTCGCAAACGGAGCATCCGGATACCTGGCGCCCTCCGGATTAACTAGCCTTACCTGCGTATTGCGGATCTCTGCGCAGGTGGACCACCCTTTCTCCGCAACTCGTGGGACTTATTATGTCTAAATTAATAAATAAAAATCAAAAACAAAAAGAGTCCGGAACTCTCAAAAAACCGGTAGGGACCGAAGGTCCTACTTTGGGGGATAACGAAGTGGTCACTGGACCTAGCGTTACCCCTACACACAACACTCCAATGATGGGCTTGAAGACAGAGGTCACTGGACCTGTAGTCAGCTCTACACCGGCGAAGAAGCAGGCAACTGTGCCCGATCGCCCCTTGGCCAAGAGCAAAGTGGAGGGCACTTCGAAGGCCCCTGTCACCCTGAGTAGTCAGCAAGGTGCTACCACAAGCACAGCTGGCTCTCAGTCGGGTGCGGGGGAGCTAGAGAAGCCCTCTATGAGCAAGGCCAAAATGGACAGGTTTGCGAACCGAAAGAACGCTGCCCAGATCCTGAAGCGTCAAGCAACTACAAATATTAAGACCCCATCGGCCGATTGGCTGCGAAAGGTAGAGTGGGCCAAATCTGTGTTGCCAAATTTTGTTCTCGAGAGACCGCAGAAGGACTCGAAACACTCACAGCCAAAACGCCAACGCTCCCAGGACGCCTTGGTTCCCAATGCTCCCAAGAGGGCAAAGGCGAACGCACAAGTGGTGGCAAATAGGAGCTTTGCGGAAATGGCGAAGGACAAAGTTCTTCTGGGGGTCTTGGACCAGGGTAATCCAGACGGCAGGATCCCCAGAAACCAGTGGAAGTGGATAGAGGCAGCACTGGCTGTTCACTGCTTTGAGGCTCTGGAGGCAGATCCAGGCCCACCACCAGTCTGCAAAGACGCTGGTTGGTATCAGGGCAATGTAAAGGTGATTGCCTGCGAAGGAGTTAGATCGGCTGAGCTCTACAAAGCGGCCGTTTCGAAAGTGGGCGAGGTTTACCCGGGCGCCAATCTAGTCGCTGTAGACTGGAAGGACGTACCGAGTAGACCGCGCGCCATAATGTGGATCCCGGCATCCTTCAAGGAACCGGAGAAGAGCCTATCAATGTTGCAAAGATGCAATCCACACCTTCCATCCTCGGATTGGAAGGTCGTGAAGGTGGAGGATACGCAGACCCCCATGAGGAGGATCCTGCTGATCCTCAATAAAGAGTCGCTGGCGCCGATAGAGGAGAAGCACGGAGAGCTGAACTTCGGTTTTAGCTCGGTGCAGATCCGAATCTACAAATCGGACGCCAGGCAGACTGAATGCCACCAAGAAATGGAGGTAGCTCTGGCCTCTGAGATAGAGGAACCAGAAAAGGACCCCGAGGTCGACGACGACGGTGAGTCGGTGATGTCCGACGGGTCCCTGTTACGGGGGCTTAGCGAGCTATGTCGGGAGAGTGCTGACTCCGCTGATGACAGCGACGACATGGACGCCAACCAAACGGTGATGGAGGTTAAACCGCAAGATGTCTCTGAGAATCTTGCAGATAAACCTCCATCACTGTAAAGCAGCAACCGCTGCCCTAATACTTCGCCTGTCTGGGGGCGAAGTCGACATGGTGCTGATCCAGGAACCTTGGATTGTATCCAACAGGGTGTCCGGGCTCAGCACACCGAATTATAGGCTGCTTGCAGTCCAAGAAGAAGGTAAACCCCGAACCTGCATTTTGGCGAAAAATCACCTTAGCGTATTTTTGCTCTATAATTATAGCGATGGTGATACTACATCGGTTACTCTGGAGCTCCAGAAAAAACCGATGCGGATGGCGTCCGCCTATATGGCTTATGACGTCTTGGACCCACTTCCGGGTCATAAGCTCCAGAAGCTGATTAAGGATAGCGACGATTTGGGCACTGGCCTACTGATCGGCTGTGATGCAAATGCCCACCATGGACTATGGGGGAGCTCAGGTACAAACGAAAGGGGTGAGTTACTCTTTGAATATCTTCTCACCACTAACTTAGTAATTTGTAACCGGGGAAATGACCCCACCTTTATAATCAGAGATAGAGAAGAGGTCATCGACCTAACCCTAGTCTCACATTTTCTATTTGACCAAGTCATTAATTGGGAAGTCTCGAGAGAGCACTCCTTCTCTGACCACAGATACATTGAGACACAACTATCTGTCTCTACTCCAGCCCCAGTAAAGTTCAAAAACCCTCGTAGAACAAACTGGAAATCTTATAAAACAAAACTGGCGAAAGTTGGTCAGACTACAAACAAAGTTTAGCTCGCTACAAAAAACTAATCAGGAGAGCAAAGCGAGATGAGTGGAGGAGATTCTGCTCGGAAATCGAATCCTCATCAGAAGCTGCAAGACTCCGCAAAATACTTTCAAAATCGCCCACTAATCTAGGCTACCTCAAAAAACCAGATGGCTCCTGGACAAACTCTAGCGAGGAGTCTTTAAAATTACTCCTGGATACGCACTTTCCGGGCAATACTACAGTTGCTCCTCAGAATAACTCTTCTTACCTTCCGGTAAAAGTATTGGAGGATGTAATGACAGAGTCCAACATAAAATGGGCTATAAACAGCTTTGACCCGTACAAATCTCCAGGTCCCGACGGGCTTATACCAGCCCAGTTGCAGCACGGGGGGGACCTGGCAGTTTCGTGGATAAAAGTCATTTTCACTAATATCATTGCGTTAGGCCAAATTCCATCTTCTTGGCTTACGTCTAAAGTGGTCTTTATACCCAAGGCGGGTAAAGCATCACATACAGTCCCAAAAGACCTCAGACCCATAAGCTTGTCGTCGTTCCTGTTAAAGACTTTGGAAAGGTTGATCGGTCTATACCTAAGAACGTTGATCGATCCAGGGTTATTATCAGAGTCGCAACACGCTTACTGCAAGGGCAAATCGACGGAAACCGCACTTCATTGCGTCACATCTAATATAGAAAAATCTTTGCATAACAAGGAATACACTATTGCTGCCTTCTTGGACATAGAAGGTGCTTTCAACAATATCGACCCCAAGGCAATAACCAATGCACTTCTGTACCTACAAGTAGATGACCGGCTAGTGAGACTAATCAGCCAGCTGCTACTGAGCAGAACGGTGATCTCCTCACTTGGTACATCTTCTCTATGTAGGTACGTAAGTAGGGGTACTCCTCAAGGGGGGGTGCTTTCGCCTCTTCTATGGAACGTAGCTGTCAACATGCTGCTACGTCGCATAGAAGGAGGTGGCTGTAAAGTTGTTGCCTATGCGGACGATGTTGTTATTATGCTGAACGGAAAATTCCCACAATCCCTTTGCGACCGCATGACTGTAAAACTTAGGGAAATGTCACTCTGGGCACTTGAGAATGGTCTAAGTGTTAACCCGGAAAAAAACTGAACTTATACTCTTTTCGAGAAAGTATAAGATTCCAAATCTTTCCCCCCCCAGAATAAACGATTCCATCTTATCTTTTAGTAATAGTGCAAGATACTTGGGGATTGTACTAGATAAGAAATTGAGCTGGAATCTCAATATCGCAGAGAGAGTGCAAAAAGCGAACACAGCGCTTTTTGCCTGTAAGAGGACCATAGGACTCAAATGGGGTATGTCCCCTCAAGTAGTTAGATGGATTTACACAGCCATAGTAAGACCAATACTTTTATACGGGGTATCTACCTGGTGGCCAGCCCTAAACTTTAAATCTAAACTTAAGGTACTAAACAAAGTACAAAGAACGGCACAACTTTGCATTACAGGTGCCCTAAGAACTACATCTAGTGAAGCGCTCAATGCCATCACTAATATATATCCCATCCTTTTAATGGCAAAAGAAATTGCCACCTTAACAGCCAGGCGCCTCAAGGATGCCAATTGCTGGGGAGTTTCAAGATATGGGCATTCGTCCATCATAAACGAGGACACAAACGTGTCAGGTACAGATTATTGTATACCTTTAGAGTATTCCTCTACGCATTTTACCACCATCATCCCCTCTAGGGAATCGTGGTCGGAAAACCAACCAGGTCAAAGCGACCGCATAAATTTCTTTACAGATGGCTCCAAACTCAACAACCAGGTTGGGGGCGGGGTCTTCTCGGAACAATTGAACGTCCGGCAGTCTTTTCGACTACCGGACCACTGCAGCGTTTTTCAGGCGGAGATCCTAGCCATAAATGAGGCTTTAATCTGCTTACGCAACACCGGCCTGGAAACCGGCGAGATAAATATATATTCCGATAGCCAGGCAGCTATAAAGTCATTGAGAGCGTTGTCTTCAAACTCGCTGACAGTCAACAACTGCCGCCAATCTATCCAAGAGATGGCACAGCAGTTTGTTATAAGCCTCATTTGGGTGCCAGGGCACCAAAATATAACAGGCAACGAAATAGCCGATGAATTAGCCAGACATGGCACGGCCATTACCCTCCTCCCGGATAAGGAGGATATCCGTATGCCAATGGCTACTTTTAAGCTATATACAAGGGAAAAATTTAGTTCCCAAGCTCAAAGGATGTGGAACAACACATCCCACTGTAGAATCAGTCGCCAAATATGGCCTAGAATAGACCCCAAACGTTCTGCCAGACTCTGTGAACTTAACCGGTCACAGTGTTCGGCTGTTGTTAGGGCGATCACGGGTCACTGGCTTGTTGGAGCACATGCGACCAGAATGAATGCCCCGAGCAATGACTTCTGCAGAAGTTGCAGAGACGAGGAAGAGGTAGAATCAGTAGAGCACTTCTTCTGCTCCTGTGAAGCTCTATGTAGACGCAGGAAAAAATATCTGGGAAATTATTTCCTCCACAACCTAGAGGAGCTAGGTCCTATTTGTCCGAGAATGATTGCAAGCTATATTGCAGCAACAGGCTGGGACTCCCTTTAAGAATATTTTCTGGAGACGGGTTTTAATTAGAGATTCGCGCGGTATCACAACGGGCCAGTGTAGGCCTAAGTGTGCTGGCTTGTTAAGCCAGCTACCGCTATAACCTAACCTAACCTAACCTAGGTATAAATATCGATTTTCACCAAAAAAAAATAAATTCCAATTGGAAAGTTCTTAGATGGAATATGCAGGAAAAATTTTTTACACAAAAGGTACAGGGTATTCCACTGTCGGGCACCGCCTCGACTGTACCACATTTTTTTTCTCTTAGGTTGCTGATATTTGCATTTTGAACTATTGCTAAACTATTGGCATTCACAACCATGCCTAACATGCAGTATATTGCCACCTTAGAAGAAAAAGGTGCACAGAGCTTATTTATTTAACTGTGCATCAAATTCGATTTTTTAACTTTCATTTAACATCAAAATCATCTATTAATATGCCAAAAAATTTACTCCGAAATGTTA
Organism: Chymomyza fuscimana; assembly: GCA_949987675.1. NCBI lineage: Eukaryota > Metazoa > Arthropoda > Insecta > Diptera > Drosophilidae > Chymomyza > Chymomyza fuscimana. The sequence goes on along the minus strand of OX465089.1, from coordinate 62,989,062 downwards.
TTATTTAGTACCACAACTAGGTGGCAACTCCTTAGCTCGAAAAGATTTTGCACGTTGACACAGAATAACATTTGTACCAAGATTTTAATAAAGATTTTGTAAAAATGGAAATCATGAATTAAAACATTAGATTTATCAAAACGTAAAGATACAGATAAATCAGAAATTGAATGACCTTTCCAAATAAGGAACAGTTTCTTTGAATAAAATAGGTTTTATTTGTGAATTTAATCAAATCTCAAGCAATTTTGTCAAAAATTTTAAAAACGCGGCGAATCATGTCTGGAATTGGAATTGCAAAGAAATGGACCAGAAATGGTTTTGTGTGGCACCCCAGATAATTAAATTATATTATTTAGCGGTAAACAAAGATTTATTTGAATGAAAAAAATTAATATTTTTAGGCCAAATGGCGTAAGATATTCCTGTCAAAATTGTTTATAACGTTACGATAGGTTTATGAAAATATTTGCTTAAAGCCTAGTCGGATTATTGCACCAATATATACGGGGGTCACTATTTATTCTTTGCGCCTAACAAAAACAGCCAGTACGCAGCATCGTAGATCGCATCCATACAATACAAAACTTAATATTCAAAAACGCAAGCAAACGTTTTGGCACCAACTTGTCTGCCTTCTGGTACGCAACGTTTGTGAGCAAACAGTGCTGCCCATTTTTTTGAGCAATATAAGTCTAGATGGCGCCAGCACTTTCAACAGCTGTTCTGTTTTAGCGCTAAAAATAAAAAGTAAAGCTGTAAAAATTGTAAAATGCCGTTTATTATTCAATCCAAAGAAATTTTTGAAATAAATATTGTTCGCCATCATATAAAAATGTACATATGTAATTTGGCAGCCAACTTTTCCATGGAAATATACCTTACAAACATTTCATTGTGTACAAAAAATTATTAAGTAGCAGATGTTAACAATAATTTATATTTTTACATTTTTTAATTTAGCACTTGTACAAATTTTGCTGTTCACCTTTAAATACCGTAAGCAATATCACAAGATCATATTTTTTATATTTGTACGGGCACACATTACGTTTAGCCCGCAAAGTAAGTTGCATTTTTTGTCCCGAAGCGTTTTTTGATGCTGCATACCGGTCTTTAAGATCGACAGAGTTTTTATATGCTTAAACCAATTTTCGAAATTTTTTTTTTTACACTGATGGAATTAATACCTTAATCTCCTTATTTATGATCTTTTTTTCTTCGTCTGCGAAGAATTCTGAATCAGATTTCTAAAAACCAGCGTCTTACAATGGCGAAGCCTAGGACTTTATTTCCAAAAGTAAAAAAGAAATTGATCATTGTACTCATTTCGAGATAGTCCACGTCGGAAGTTGTAATAAATAAAGTGTCGTGATAATTTTCGTATATCAATTTCATTTTTTGGCTGGGACCAAATTTAAAAACCACTGTAAACAAATCAGTAAAAATCTTTTGAGTACGTTGAGTACGAAAACTAGATTAAGGGGAACTTTTCCGTTCATGTGTCGTTATATTATCTGTAATTGCTTTACGTCCTGAAATTTATTTAATTACTTTCTATACAAAAAACAGTGAATAATATAGAGTCCGAATTTTTATACCCAGTACCTATAAATACAAAGGGTATACTCGATTTGTGCAATGTACTATATGTAACGGACAGAAGGAGGCGTGTCAGACCCCAAGTCCGTTACACCAAAGTGCTTATCATAACTTCGGGTAGCGATTGAGCCATGTCCGTTTGTCTGTCAGTCTGTATGAACACCTAGATTAGATTTCGGAGACTATAATAGTTAGAGATACGAAACTTTACCAGCAATTTTTAGCTACACCGTTTAATATTTTGATCTGGAAAGTAACGGTGCGATGCGTCATGGTCTCATGCATCTGCGTGTCAAAAATACAACAAAAGTTATAGTCAAAAATGTACGTGAAATTTGTCCCCTTGCCAATAAAATACATCAATATTTGACTCTACGTAATTTTGGTAATAAGTGACATAGAATCACAAATTTTGTTAAGCTGATTCATGTGGCTCTAATAAACAAATCCACATCCAAAAAAATGTCGATACAACCCCCCCAAACCCGCAGTAGATTTACCTTGTATTCTCCCACACCCCTCAATATATGAATTGAAAACTTACCCGCTGGACTTTAAATAACTAAAATTTCGATTTTCATCAAAATCGGTTAAAATTTACGGAACTTATAGAAATAGATATCGTTATGCAAGAAAAAAAAAAAAAAATTCTTTGAAGAAATAGGCAAGATTAAAATTTTTGAAAAAAACACTAAACTGTCGGGCACAATATTTTGATTTTAATTTTCCGTTTTTCCTGATTCGTTGGTAATTATGTAATGAATCAATCGTCAAAAGTTTCCTTAAAAAGTTTAGGAAACCTTTGCCTACTGCTTTTAGAATCCCGTCGGATATACCAGTTATGACATCCGTCCTTAGCAATTCTTAGCATACTTCTTGAAGTTTTTCCAATACGTTTCAAACCTGATAACTAGCTTAATGGACGCAATTTACAAAAAGAGTAATATGCTCTTAATAAATAAACGATTCCAGGACATGAAAGTGGGGCCAACAGCTACTGCCAGACCGTAAAAACTGTCCAGGAATTGTAATTTGCCGTTTGCCAAAAACGTAACCCTGTAAAGCAGCAAAAAAATAAAAAAATAAACACATTTAAGGTGTCGCCATCGAACTCGATTAGTTTTGGTCATGGATGTGTCTACTCTTGTCGGATCATATGCAAGCCCCACGCATTACAGGAAGTGTCAATTTGGATTCCTGATATACTCCCACAAAGTATTAAAGCAGACCGCGCACCCAGCAGCAGTCAGTCTCACTTTGTCTTTGTTTTTATTGGACATTTTGGCCCTTTTGTGCTTTGTCTTCGTAGACAAAATCATGACCGTTGTTGTTTTTGCAAATTGTGCGGTTTGTTTTTGTTGTTAGTAAAGCAAAGCAAAAAGAAAATGCAGAAGAAAAAATGGGACAAAAAGAGAAAAGATAAATGTGGGCATATATAAAATACAATGGAGTGTGTTTGCTTTTGTGCCGTTGAGATTTTCTAATCAGTTTTTGTAATTGTTTTTTTTTCTTGTTTCTTTTACTAACTTTTGTGTATGTGCTCTGAACTGGACTAGACCTTGGTGCGGGTTCGGTCCGATTCGGGCCTGCCACGTGCACACAATTGCCAAGCAATTTTATAACTTTTGCCTAATTTTAAGGGCTTTAATGCTGAAGATGTGTGTGAATTTCTAATTGCCTGCGTGTGTGCGTTTCGTAAGAGAGCCTTTAAATTCGGAAGATACTTGATTTAAAGATTTAATTTAAAGATTCGAATTTTAATGGCATGGGTTAAAGGACACAATAAATCATATATCACATAAGCGTAGTCATTTTGTATAGGATCTGCCGTCCGTGAGGTCGAGGTCAATTTGCAACACAAAATTCAATTCACTATCTAAAGTTATTGCTATCATTTTGTCTTCTGGTCATATCTTGCTGAGTTGAATACTCTTGGCTGCTGATATTCTTCTTTTAGAGTGCTGGACAAGCGTAAGGATACTATTTTACTACTTCCAGTTTCAAGGCTGATTGTCTGTTTGCCTCTCCGTTCGTCATATTTAAACATCACGACATTATACTCAGTTCCCCAAACACATTTATTAGAAAAAAAAAAATGGTTTATATTTAAATAATCTGTTTATTTCCAAATACACCCTCCTCCCTGCCACCTCACAAATTAACTGGTTCAAAATTGCACTGACAGTGGAAATGCTAAGGATTATATAGACTCATGTGACTCTTCTCTTCTACGTAGCCGCATACTCCGACCCACGCAATTCATTTACGTTGACATTTTTATGTATGCAAAATTGATACAGGGTTTCCCACTGTTGGGCACTGCCCCGCCCCGACTGATTCAAATATTTTTTAATGGCTTTTGTAATAATAACATTCTCTGCACAAAAATTCTTCACATAATCGGGTACTTGAGACAGCTTATTGCTTTTAACATGAGGTAAATTTTAAAATTTTAGGCACTACCCTCTTTATAATCGCTCATAAAACATAGGAGTTTTAAGTAAGCCAATTAAAATTACAACAACAAGCACTTGAATATTTCAAATTTAATTAACTGATTGCATTAATGAAATGAAAATCAATTGAAAATGTACGTAAAAATTAATCTCAAATGTAAATATGCGGCTTGTCTGGCATAGCAACAAATGCAAACGCAAAAGCCAGCCTACACGGCGTATACTCAACTTACATGTTGTCGTCCATTTTTTAATGCGTTTTGTTTTTGCGGGGAAGGGGAAGGCTTGATGCGTGAAACCCTAAAAAACAACTGCAAGGGTTCGTGTTGTTAAGTCTGAGGTTAATTTTTGTAATGCTGTGTAATTTTTAAATGTGCCACAAAAACACGCCACCAAATAAAAGCGCACAGAAATTAAAAGTGGTAAAAGGTTTGACTCCCTCGTGAAATCAAATGAAGCGAGCTGTTGACTTTTGCCCGTGAAAATGCCAACTCTGTGAAAATGAAATTGTCGAAAAATTCATGACCTTTAAAATGTTAAATCGCCAAGAATTGTTCGGCTTTAAAGCGGCTTTTTGTGCATTACGCTTCTGTAGGCTTAACGCAGTTTTTTTTTTTGTTCAAATAAATAAGAGTTTGAGTTCCCTGACGAAGGTCGCAACCCGTCCTCGAGTATGTACAGTAAATTGAAAGGCAATGCGTTCATTGAGTCCACTTAAATGACTTTTTGCTGTATAGTAAATTTAATGTTTTTTTTTTTTTGTTTTTCGTTCCACTTAATTTTTATGCCAAACGGATTGGCGCAATTACAAGCTCGTCCTTCGGCAATTAATGGCAACCAAGAAAATGCAAAAATAAAAACAAAACAAAAGCCAAACAAAAATGCAAAACAGTCCAGCCTTGCTTATTTATCAAATACCAGCGGATTCCCTGCTGCTTCTGCCATTTATCTCAAAGACATAAGCGGGTGGTAACAAAAAAAAAAGAAATGAAAAATAAAAAATATCTTCGCATATTTATTCTGACCTTAATTAAAGACGCATATTGCCAGCGCCTCTTTTTGTTAGCCAAAGGTTTTGTTTACATTGCAGCTGCTGCCAACACAATCCTGACGGGTTTGGGCATTTCGTCCTCACTTTAATACTCTCTAAATAGTGTATTAAGTTTATACTAAACTTTGCACAACGATGAACCAGAATTGCAGTTGAAAATATTTAGGAACTGTCGCATTCAACCATGTCCATGGAAATAATTGTACCTATATATAAGTATTTTGCTATTCTTGGGTTTTTTTGTCTAGTAATTTATATATCGAACAACTCGCAGTCTTGTTAAAATAAGAGATTAATTAAAGGGAAAAATTTATTTCTACATCTTTGGATAATTTCGGAAAATTCGGTACATACAATTCTTTCAAAAATACTAAACAAAAAATTTTGGGACTCAACTTAAAGAAATGCGAATTTTGGACAGGCTCCCTCGGATCAGAATAAAAAGATTCCATAGAACCTTATCATTAACGCTTCAGATTGACAACACCTTTTTCTAAATGGATTTAAATGATCATGTTTAGAAATTAAAAACCATTAGTATGTAAGAGATGGATAACAAATTCATTCAATGTAAAATTCCGGCACTATTTACTAAAATCTTAAGCTTTTTGAAAACATTTATTTATGTATGAAATCATTTTACTCAGATCAAGATATGGACTCTATTTCAGCTGGGAAGCAGTTCTATTATTTTTCACCTTTCTTACTTACCAATACCGTAAATTTTTCCAAATAATGTTTAGTGCTAGTGTTATTTTTTTTTTTTTTATATATTTATCGCGAGCTCCATATATAAGAATGACGATTAATTCAATACAATAGTTGCCAGATCACTTGAATAACTGAAATGGCAAGGGCTGCGTAGAAAAATAAATCGATACTTTTATATCGATACGTTTAAGTTTAAATTAAAGGCTCCTTATAACGCCTATAAATATTTTCAGATTATTGTTGTGATTTTTAGGAGTAATTATTCATTAGCCTGACACTTTTTTTAACTAATAATTTATAAATAAAAAGTAAAACAATTTTGAGAGTCAAATTAGTAGTGTCAAATACTTTAATTTAAGAGTAAACTTTCTTTTTTTTTTTGGTTTTGAGAGAGAATTAAACTCTTGCAGAGAGAGTACTTAACTCAAGGCTTGAGCAATTTGAATGTGCAACGTTTTTATTTCTTCAATTTTTATTTTTTTACGGGTTCGAAGCTCAAGTTTACTGCGTTCGTCTTGTTTATCTTGCAGATTCAGCGCATTTTTGGCAACTTTCCAGAACATTGCTTAGTACTTTGTTGTTGTTGGTGCTGCTACCAAAAAAATTAAAAAATTAAATAAATATTTGTGCAGGCAACGAACGAAGGACTTACATTTCGATCAGGTCATTTAAATTTAATTTCTTCTTTAGACCAAGATGAGCAGTAAAAATTAAATAAACAAAAGGAAGCAGGCTGTAACTAGTCTAATTAAGAGCTTCTACAATAAGATAAGATGGGGCTAAATTTTTAAAATAAAAGTATACACTGCTTAAAAATAGATAATAGTTTAGAGTTAAAAACTGATGTATTTCAACATTTTAATCAGTTGGGACAGAGCCAGATAGTAATATTATAGCCATTATGCCTATAATATATGGTGTTTGGTTAGGTTAATCCGTACACCAGCATATTTCAGGCAGAAGTATGTGCAACAAGTTGGTGTGAGGATTTAAACCTATCTAGGAGGCATAAGGGATAATAAGGAAAACAAATTCAAAATTGTGGCCTGCACATGTGTGGGATCGTGTATGTGGCGCATAAATTATCAACGGATAGCGGCCTGCATTGGAATGCGACTGTAGAGCATTCGATAATGTATCCTCACATAAACATTAGACGGCGCACTTGACATTCTTACATACAGATTATATACCTAGTTTTAGGTACGCTGCTGCTTACAACACAGCGTGTATAATGTAACTTAGAAATAAGAGGTTAAAATTGAATAAATAGAAGACCACTCGCAAGGGTGGGATCTGTACCAAACCAACATCCAACGTGTACTGTAGTCTGCCACAACATCGATTGCGCACAGAGCGGCAGTACAATAACATTGCCTGCTCTTAAGGTGTACATTCTTATACAATTATTATTGGCATATTCAACATTTTATACTACAATGTCATACAAATTATATACTTAGCCTATGTACAAGAAGCTTCCAATTTTCTCTATTACGCGCTATTGCTCTTAGCTCACTGAAAGTTTTGCTGGTTTCTTTGTATATGGTTCTACGCCATGTGGTTTTGGGACGACCGCGATTTCTTCTTCCTTGGGGATTTCATTCTAACGCCGAGTAGGCAATGTCAGTTACTGGCTTACGCAGTGTGTGGCCTAACCAGCCGTACTTCCTTACTTTCACTACTATTTCGACTGGTTCTTGGTTTGTTATAAGCGTTCGTTGCTAATGGTTCTCGGCCACCATATTCTCATTATCTGCCGCAAACATCTATTTGAAGTTTCGTTTTCAGCCGGATTCCTGACGCCCTCCAAACGTTTCTTAGGTTCGCAAAGGCGGTTTACGAAACTATGCTTCCCAGATATTCGAATTTTTGGGCATCCTCAATTGCTGTGTTGTGTACGTGTAGCTGAGAGGAGCTGGTGGCATTAATTCTCATAGTTTTTGTTTTCGAGATGTTTATTTTTAACCCCACTTTTGCGCATTCGTTTGTGACGGCCGATATCGTTGTTTGCATGTCGGAGCATCTTCTTGCGAGGAGGGCGACATCATCAGCGTAAGCAAGATCGGTCAGTTTATTTCTAAGTCCCCAGTCAATACCAGCTTGTTGATTGTTACATACTTCCATAACAGTGTCCAAAGCTGTAAAGAAGAGCAGAGGAGACATCGCGCATCCCTGACTTACACCGCTGGTGGAAGGGAATGAGTTGCTGAGCATGCCGTTGTGCAGAGCCCGGCACGTAGCACCATCGTAGGTGTTTTTTATAATTCGTACAATTTTATCGGGTATACCCCTGGCTTCCAGTGCGTTCCATATATCAGCTCATCTAATGCTTTCTCAAAATCTATGAATGTAACGTATAAAGAGGCGTTAAGCTCAACAGATTGTTCGAATATATTTCCAATAGCGCATATATGGTCGACGCATTTACTTCCAGGACGGAAACCTGCTTGATTTGGGCGAATTCTCTTATTCAGCGGCTCCGCGATGCGTGATAATATAATTTTGGTGAAAATTTTATGTATTGTTGGTAGCAACGAGATTCCCCTCCAGTTGGAACACTTTTTTCTATTTCCCCTTTTAGGGATCTTTACAATGGTTGCTTCTTTCCATTCCGTCGGTATATTCTCAGTGTCCCAAATTAACGAGAAAAGGGGGTACAGTTTTTGTGCCATCACTTCCGGGATTGCTTTAAAGCACTCAGCTGGCAACTCATCACTTTCAGTGGATTTACCCAAATTAAGCGACATAATTGCACTTTTAATTTCTAAAATACTGGGCGGACCAGCATCTATTGATCTGTTGGGGTTGCGCCGTCTGGAAATTATAAACGGTCCATTTAGTGCATCATGTACAATGTTTAAAGTTTTCTCGAAATTTTTTCTCCAAATCTGGCAGTCATTACCATTACACAATTGCTACGAGAAGAGGAGAGATCCAGACGACACTCAAACTTGATTGGCATGACTGGATACGACAGTCCAAGCAGCTCCTCGGCTCCTATGATCTGAATAGGTCCCACTTGGGAAGGAATTCCCTCAGGATACTTACTGGGTTACTTACGAGACACTGCAGGCTAAGGAAACATCTGAGCATGATGAATATCATAGATTCTGACTCCTGTAGGTTCTGTGAAATTAGGGAGGAATCCTCCCAACACATACTTACGGAGAGTGACGCTTTTGCCAAAAGAAGGGCATCCCGTTTCGGCGATCACAGAATATTGATGCGCGATGTCACTAGACCAACCATCCCAGATAATTAAATTTATCTCCGTAATTGGACTAGCCAAGGAGCTCTAGAACTAATAGGGAGCACAATAGATCCCAAGTATCGCAGTGCAGTTTTCCCCTTAAAGTTATTATTAGGTGAATCCGGGTATAAACCATAATCACCCAGAGACCCCAGAGACCGTATGGTCCATTATGATGCCTACTTAACTTAGCTGACAGAGCTTAACAAAAAAAAACAACTTTGCAAAGTTAGTTAGAAAAGATAATATTATTTAAAAAAATACATTTTTTTAAATTTTAAATCAGTCGGGGAGATAGCCCCCACCCACTTTTCCCCAAAAATATTATAGTGGTTTTCACTTTGTCGGGTAGAAATGCATAAGTGCATAAAATGTAAAGTTGAGGATAATTGATAATCAATAATTCATTAAAAAAATATAAAATTATTATTGATAAACAGATTTTAAATTTTCGATAAATTCCAAATAGTCGAATAATATCAAAAACAGTACAAGAAATGTGTACACACCAGTAGAAATTGCACCTTTTTACAACACTGTTTTGAATAGAAGTGTCTTACATTCATAGTCAAGGGTCTGTGCAGGACAGAAATGCAGAATATTTCGAGCGTATGTTGGGGATGTCGATGCTAATACTCTGTACGAATAGGGTCGACGATGTTAAAAATTTGTAGAGTACCACAGACAGAAGGACGCATAAGTTACGCCCATCTCTGAGACATGAAATAATGTTTGTTGACTCATATTTTTAAATCTTGTTCCGTTGCCCTGTAGTAGAATTTTTCCGTTGTACGCAAACCGTTAGAAACAAAGTCGAATCTTTTTACCGTTTAGAGAGGTAGTCTACAAAAAGGAATACAACAATTTTCCTCCGATTTCACAAGGAAAACCAGCTACAGTAAATATTTTTCCAATAAATTCAAAAAAATTGAAAATAAAAACCTAATTAAAATTAACACCTCTTTCTGTCATTTTAATTACTTGCTTAGTTTAGTTTGGCAATGCCGTAAAACGAATTGTATTCAAATTAACTTAGGGCAAATCAGTTCCAGTGTAATTAAATAAATTTTGTGTTGCCTGCTTTTAGGCTGTCATATAAAATGCCATTTCCCCAGATATTTCTTGCACTTAATGTAATATGCTTGAATTCGCACCATTAAATCTAACAAACAAACCCCAAAAATAACTCCAGTGCAACTTAAGTCGCAACACCACGCTCACTATATCTACTAAAAAAAAAAACAGCACTTTTGTCGCTTTGTCTTAACTGCCGCTAGGCAAAATACGATGGGAAAGATGAGCACTCAAACCCAAGTCAAATAAGATGAAGAAAAAAAGGAAAGAGTTATGCTCTTTCATTTTTCAACAGATCCAGGAGCAGGCTGCTGCCACTTCAATTACATAAAACTCACATTATGTGGCGCACATTGAGGCGAGATGGCGTAAAAGAGTTTTTAAATTAAAGGCCAGGGGCTGCAACTGCTTTGCGGCGGATGCCAGCTCCAGTACTAGTGCCACTAAGAGCCAGAGGTCAGATTGATGGTACGGTCTGACACCAGCCAAACCAAAAGCCGGAAAAAATTTCGTGTAGCAACAAATGAAAATACCCAAAAGTGGGAGATTTTGTGGCAGCAACAGCCAACAACCGCTGCCAAATGAATGCCAAAGGCCAAAGCAATCGACTCGAAAAATACAAGTTCCGTAAAAAAAAGGCTACAAAGAAATCACTAAAAAATAAAATACACGGCGTGTATATAGGAAATAACATGGTTGCCTCTGCTGCAGCAAGCTGCGCGCCTCTAATTTACATGCAGCCCCATTGGGGAGTTACGGCGGGTCTCGAACAATTCATTTAAAGTTGCGTGCCGCTTTTGCGCATTTATCGTTAAAAATTAATGCTTCTCAACTGTGATGGGCCAAATCATGACAACCAAAAATTTGGATAAGTCAGGGCGGTCAGCGAAAGTGGAATGCCATGCGACCATTTTTCCCAAAAAAAAAGTTTATGTAAGCGGCAAGCCTTGTATTAGTGAAGGAGGTAGAGGTATGGGCAGTTGGATTTGTAGCTTATATTAGTATACACATATAAGGAGAGAGTCGGAAGTTGGTATTGTCTATAACTTTTATTCTGACCATATTGGTACGTCTATAATACCCTTGAACCTATGGTTACAGAGTATAATAAAAATACGCTGCAGTTAGTAAAAAGCATCGAGGCGTCCATTGGATTATTTTATATGGCAGCTGCCGGTTCTACAATTATATCAGGGAACTGGTAAATTTTCCATTCGACCAGCAACACATTTAAGCTGCTTGAAATGCCATAACAGATTTATGACCAAGTTCATGAACAAAATATATATGTATATGTATGGTATTATGTCAGCTTTGAGTTATCGCTCTTGTACATAAGGAATCCCCTTCCAGACAATTAGACGCAATTTGCATGATAAACATGCGTGCGTCTGTATGTGTGTGTGTGCGTTACCATCAAACCAATAAACGGCCAGACTTAACCACAAAGAGCATGTTAAAGTGACGAATATGCATGTGAGTATATACTACACATATGTGTAGTAGTATCTCTGTGTGTGTATAAGTGTATGCATGAGTGACAGCCCAGTTAAGCGTTTAGCCGCGGAGCAACAAACTTTTACAAGTCTGAGCTAAATTTTAAGAGCATAACAGAGGAAGTGAAAAAAAAAATAAATAAAAATAAAAAGAATTTTACAATATTAATATTCTTGTTGTGTGCGTGTTTGTGTGTGTGTGCTTCCAGTTAAGTGCTTTCAAATGACGTTTCATGCGTAAAAGTCATAAATAAAAAGCTCTGGATGTATCCGTGTGTGCGTGTGTGTATTTGACAAATCTGTAGAACGACAATGCCAAATGGCGACAACACAAACGCAACGGAAGTAACGCACTGGCATATGAAAAACTCATTTAACTCATAAATTATGCACTAAAAAAACAAATAACTCATAATTTTTATACGTTTATCGAAGTGTTTGCTTGTGTGTATGGGTGTAGGTGTAATCCGGATTGTGACAAGAATACACTTGAGCAAAAATATGACTACTAAATGTTTTTAAGATAAGCCGAGAACAGCAGCTGCTCAAGTTTCTAAAACTTAGCTGGCATTAAATAGTTTTCAAAACTTAACAAGATGTGGGTTATTTGAATTCCGCATTAAAAAAAATAAGTTTTTCCTTTTAAAGCAGTTTCTGTGAAAGCAAACTTTTAGAACTTGTTAAATAAAAAATGCAACTTAGTCGTGGCGGTGCCCTTGACTAAGTAGATACATTACATTTTAATAGTAAACTCTGCGTTACTATAATAATATATTTTTTATTCGGCCTTTGATTTGATACTCTGTTGATTGAGGCTCATTTGCTTCGTTGTACGATTTTGATGATGCAACGTTGTCATGGTTTCTTTTTGAGACAAATTATTTCAATCGAATATTTATATTTTAATTATATTTAAAATAGTAGTGTTAGAGCAAACCTGAAATTTTTACAAACTTGCAAACTCCAATCCAAAACTGCCTTCAAGCGGACGGAAAAATTTAGAAAATTATGGAAAAAAGTTTATGGGAGCAATGATATAATGAAGAATTATCTTTAAGTTGAATTTGTTAAGTGCATTTATTGTGAATTGTTTTTGTGTTGTCCTAAGCAACATAACTTTTTAGCATGTTTATTTTTAACAAACAAGTTTGGTATATACATTAATAAACAAATGTAGCGGTATTACATAAAAACTATTCACAGACTCTAGTCGAGCGCTCGTGACAAAAATTCTTATATATTATTCTAATTTTTAAAGATATATAACAATGTTAATTAAATGATTAAAATATGTACATAAGTATTTAAGTGTGGTTGCATTGAAAAAGATAAAAAAACAACGCATAGTAATATTTGTATTATAAGATGAGTTAGGGAGTGAGCCACCAGCATCCTTTGGAGCAGGCGATGGAATATTTTTTATCGATCTCAGTTATACGAGAATCGAATCTTTTATTTGTTTGAGTAAGTATGTTTGTCATTAATGTTTTTTGGTTTGCTCTTCTGTGAATAAGATAAATTATAGGTGTGCCAATATTGTCATTAATGTACCCTTTTTCATCGAGGTACATGAAAATTTCAGGGGGGGGAAAATCCATTTTCAATCGAATGCCCGAAATATTCCCTACTTTCAAAAAAAGGTGCTCTTATTTCGTTATTTTCTGTTTCATTTAAGCAGCGTAATATGTGTTTTCTTATTAGACCGATTATAAAAACGTCAATTCTGAAAATTTTAGCTGTATTATATAGCTTTAGATTCGAATAATAATGGGTGTATGAGCTCTCTGGCGTTTTAAATAGAGATGTGCAGGATCTCAAAATCTTTCGTTCCATTCTCCTGAGTTTTTCCATGTGTGATGGTGAACCAGTATGTATTTATTAACATTTATTAGTTTTTAGAAAAGTTTTTGTAAAGTGAGGCCACACTGTTTGATGTGTGGATTGACAAAAAAAAAGAAGTTTAGAAGCCCTTTGAGACTAGATAAAGCAAATTACTTGCAACATTGAGAGAAATATAAAAAAGAAATGATTTTTATTATTTTATTATTAATTTTATATACAACAACGATCTATATTCTAATATTATAAATAACTATTGTAAAGCTGTTCTATAGCTATGTAAGTTCAATTCAAAATATTGAAAAAAAAAAAAAATTTGTATATAATTGTGCTAGATAATCGAACTCTAAAGCTACTTCCTACCAAGGCGCTGTTATTCATAGTCCTACTTTTTAACACTTCTCTAAGACTGGGATACTTCCCACGTGCTTGGAAATCTGCTTTGATCCTGAAACCGGAAAAGCAGCCCACAAATGTGGATGCATATCGTCCAATTAGTCTGCTACCATCACTAGGAAAAATGTTGGAGAGGGTCATTCTTGACAGAATTCTACAGTTGACGAACTTTATCGAGTTGTTAACTTCGCCTTGGAGGCCATGGAGCACAAAGAGTACGCTGTCGCAGTGTTTATGGATATACAGCAAGCATTCAATCGAGTGTGGCATTGTGGCCTTTTGTATAAACTGAAGCGTATACTTATTCCACAACTTTTCCAAATAACAAGTAGCTTTCTAAGTAATAGGACTTTTTGTGTAGCAGTTGACGGCGCAAAATCAACCAACAGAAGTATTTGTGCTGGTTGCCCGCAAGGTAGTGTACTTAGTCCCACACTTTATTCAATTTACACTGCCGATATGCCAGCATCAGAATCGGTATTCGCCGTAGAGGAGAGCGATGTCCTCATTGCAACCTATGCTGACGATACAGCTGTGCTGACCAGATGCTCCTGTCTTGGTGTGGCCACAGAAGCCCTGCAAGAATATGTAGACAGCTTCGAGAAGTGGGCGCTAATGTGGAATATCGGCATCAACACCAGCAAGTGCGCCAATGTCACCTTTACGAACAGGCGAAATTCGTCTCGTATATCAATGCTCGGCTCTGCATTGCGTCATAAAACTGCGCACAAATATCATGGCGTTATTCTGGACAGGAGGCTAACCTTCTCGAGGCACATTACAATGGTGCAAAAAACTGTGCAATCCAAAGCGAGGAGAATTTCATGGTTGCTCGCTCCCAGAAATAAGCTTTCCTTATTTAATAAAGTTTCGATCTACAAATCTATTTAAAGCCCAATATGGAAGTACGCTCTTCAAATTTACGGAATTGCAGCGAAATCGAACTTAAATAAAATCAGAGTTGTCCAGAGCAAAATATTAAGAAATTTATGCGGCGCTCCCTGGTACATGCGTACTAGGGATATAGAAAAAGATTTGAGGGTGCCTAAAATTGGGGACGTTATCCAATTGCAGGCCAAAAAGTATTTAGAGCGTCTTGGATCACATCCGAATTTACTAGCACGACTGCTAAATTCAGAAAGACCGTCTTCCAGAGCACGAATGAGAAGACGGTGCCACCCACAGAATCTCCCAAGGAGAATCCTTTAGTAAATTTATATAAAATCTTCAATAATAGTAATGTTTATCCCAAGTAATTAGAGAATATTGTAATGTTAAATTTTGTTGTGTATATATTAATGTTTCTTTTTAGTCATTAATTATCTTTGATTTTTATATAACTTATAATTTGTTTAAGCTGTCTTTTTTAGGTAGTAGTACACAAATTTTATATTATTGTTTAATAAAATAAACACATTTTTTAACAAAAAAAAAAAAAATAATTGTGCTAGTATGTTTTAACTCTCTTCAAGCTGCTCTGAATTATTTTTACAAAAATTTGTAAATTTAGTCGCCTGTGCATTGTCAAAATGTAGTCCATATCCAACAGGAATATCTTCTTGACCTCTAGATAAATATAAAATATACACGGTTCAACTAATACCAAAATATGCCTTAATTTTAAAGTATCAACGGATTTAAGAGGGCCTTCTCAGAATTCGTCCAGCAGCGAGCCTATATATCCACCAATCAATTTCAGGTTTCTGCGAGATGAATGTTTTGAGTGACGATAAACAAAATAAAAACTGGTCCTAGAAGAAAAAGGTCTGAGTACATCTATGCTGAAAAAGTCTCATTTCTGAATAAAATATTGATTGAAGATAAAACTATTGCATAATGGTCTGCAAGACCTTGTTTTTCAACCTGAACCCACCATCGTACTTACATTCGCTCGAACGAATAAAAGTTCATTAAAGTCCATTACATTTATAAGAAGCTTATAAGAAAGTATCTTTGAATCATAAATGGGTTAAGCATCAATGTACCATTAACTACAAATATTTTTTTTATTATTTTGCAAAACTTGCCAATTTTACTTTGAGTGTAGGATGAGTCCTTGCAGGAAGCTAAAAAAAACACATGCACAATATTATATACATTTATACACCCTTATAAGCTGACTCCTTTAACAGTATTTAAAATTTATGACTTGACTATTAAGTGCATATTAACAAACGCTTTGTATTTGACAAACTCAACTCAGAGTTTTGGTATAAAAGCAATAAAGTTGAAAGAAAAAGTAAAAAAAAAATTGCTAGAAGTGCATGGAGTATGAAAAACATAAGTAGCTTAAATGGCGTATTTTTTATATTTGTATAAAAGTTAGCACATGTGTGTGAATGAATCAATAAAGTTGCAGCCCTGGAAAAAGTTTGAGGTACATAAATTGAGGCATTTGCTTTTGTCTTTGATAAACATGCTCATAGTCAGCCTGCAATTGAGACAATGTCTTGAAAGTTGGTGGCCAGATACTTTTACCGCCATTTCCCATTTTTTTTTTTTAGTATTGCAAGTTTATCGCAATTGGAGCAGAACTGCATTAGCTAATCAAAACTCTTTAAATGGTTTATTTTTATGCTCGTTTTCAACTTGCAGTCCTTAATACTCAGGAATCACTTGCCAACGGCAAACGAATGAACGTAGCAATGCCGCCTTGCTAATTACTCCCCAGAATCCTTTTAATGCTATTACGCTAACCCCCTACTCACCCCCATCACTTTCTCTTTTCCAATCCCTGCCTCTGTGTGGTCAACTTTGTCTAATGAACCGCACATTAGTGCAGTCGCGCAATGACAGCGATCAGGACCCAGCTGCCATTTTTACTCGCACAGCACGCCCAGAAGGACATGGACATGGCCATGTTTCCTAGTGCACACAGACACACACACACACACACGCACACCCAGGCATATTCGTACACATAGTTGGTGTCCTGACTTATTGGCATTTTTTCTTTCAAATGCATTTAACGCACGCCAGAAATTACTATGTAAGAGTCGCTGTCAGCCTTGCCAGACTGCCTGCCAATGTTCTATTCCGTTTCCTTCCTGCT
This sequence comes from Chymomyza fuscimana, assembly GCA_949987675.1. Classification (NCBI taxonomy): domain Eukaryota; kingdom Metazoa; phylum Arthropoda; class Insecta; order Diptera; family Drosophilidae; genus Chymomyza; species Chymomyza fuscimana. The sequence continues at coordinate 62,972,132 of OX465089.1, read as the reverse complement.
GCTGATTGAGACCAAGCCAGAGAGTTCCCAGAGTTTAAGCTCGGGCCTGGTTGCCGTTGCCAATGCACTCGCAATTGAATTTCAGTATTAAACTTTGTGAGCCCACCCGGACGCACACACACACACACACACACACTCATACGAAAACTCTCTTACACACACTCTTATATATATTCACTACTACTACTTATATACTCAGCAAGTGAACATTCATTTTTCTTTTATTTGTTGTAGAAAGTTTTACCCACGCTTAGCCAACTTGATAGTCTCCTTTGGCTCCACTTGCCACCGCACTCACTCTCTGTGTATCTCTCAGCACCTACCAAACTTGCCCCACTGTGCCACATCATCGATTACTAACTGGTAATTTGCTTTATGTGCGTTTGCTTTGCCTTTACTTAAAATAAATTAGAAATTATTGGAGCATTTTGGCCCCAGTAGCAGCACTATGTGGAGAAGCGTAAAATCTTGCGCTGTGGTTACCCAATTGATTTTGAGTTTGGCTATAAATTTATTATGCACTTACTCTAACTAAACAAACCTAATACTACACACACTTGCTTACTTCGCACTGAAACTTGCAAACATTTCGATTGCAATGAGTAATCCATTTTGGTTTGCTCAACTTCAAACAACTTGTGTCAAAATCATTCAAATGGCAATTCCGAAATGGGAGCAACTTGTTACCTACTCGCACTTAAAGAGCAACCAGCAGTAGTTGAAGTGTTTTCAGCACAATTAAACACAAACAATGATACAACCAACAGTTTCGGAAGGAGCAACTCAAGGCGCTTAATGATGACCTGGCATTACAGAAGGCACACCACGGGCAAAGGATTGAGGACAGCACTGCCGGCTGCAGCTGGGAGTGGAACTGTAACTGCAACTGAAACTTTGCACTAGAGATGGCCTCGTGATCGTGTTGTGTGTGGTACCGAGAGACAAGCATCTGGAGGGGAATATAGGTGCTGGGTTTAGGGCGGTCAAGTTAAATGCTTTTTATCTCCTCCTCATCTCCGGAGCTGCAACAAAAGTCGTGATGGGGAACAAGCAGCCTCTCGGCCATAATGTTTATGACATTTTATTGTAGAAGTCCGCAGGAAGATGTGACAACCTACGTTGTTGGCATCCAAACTGCTTGAGTATACAAAGATTTCCCAACTGGAAAATTTAATTTTTAGAGCAAAATTATATTAATATCTACAACTTTCGAAAATGTTAACCGTCGTTCGATACATAAGTTTAAAATGTTATTAAATGTATCTGTGGTAAGTTATACAATACGTAAATACGGTAAATGCTTGCGTGACAAAATTGGTGATCTGAATCGTACGTTCAAGAATGTGGGTCTAAAGATCAGCCGTATTAAAACCAAATGAATGCATGGAACACACGAACGCTTTCTGTTACTTTGAAAGCATAATCACGCCCGAAGCAGCTCACCCGCTGATGATGTGGATAACCACATCAACAAGGCCAAAGCAGTTTTTGGCCAACTACAATAAATAAAGTGTGGAAATCAATTGCGTTATCCGCGGCCACCAAATTACGTATATTCAAACCAAACGTGAAGTCCGTAGCTTTGCAGGTAAACTTCAGGTGTTTATAAGCCGCTCCATGAGACAAATACGGAGGATATGGTGGCCAAGAACTATCTCGAATTCAGTGGAGTCGATGTCCATTCAAATTCGTCATTATAAATGGAAATGTAATGGTCATACCTTATGTAAACCAACAGGCAAATCCCCAAAAGAAGCGTCGAACTGGTACCCGCAAGATAGCAGAAGGCGCGAGCCGCTAAGAACAATATGGCGCCGGACGCTGGAGGGCAATAAAAGCGATTGCGAAAATCAGAGAAAGCTGGAGGGTGTTTTTGGAGTCCCTTTACTCCAACTAGGAGCCTTATTTAGGACACTAACTTAGCAACTATGTTTGGCATGTCATTCAGATTGGTTATTATCATCGTGGTGATCAAAAATTTTAAAATGGCGATTCATAAAAATTTATGTATTTTTATTATTTGCATTATAGAATATAAATTTAAAAAAATAAAATTCTTTTATATGCTATAACCTCATCAAGCTGTGTACCGTTATTCTAAAGGCAAAGTACAAACTAAAACTATACAGCGCCAACAGGAAATTTTGTTGTTGTTTTCGTTAATCGTGTGTGCTATAATATAAGTACCAAAATTAAACGCCGAACGGCAAACACCTTGGTTGGGGGAATGCGCAATGAGTATGAAAATTATCATCGTCCACTGCAACCGTTGATGAGAATGATGATAACATCATTAATAAAATTGAAATAAATAAAAATGCTCGACCTACGGCCGAGGCTACTGTAAAAATGCCACCTATAATTGTAGTCAAGCAGAACTCCTTCGTTAATCATAAAATATTTGCTGATCTCCAAATCACTAATTACTATACAAATTTTCGTAAAAGGGCCAGAAAACTTTAATAAAATATATACAAAACTTATGGACTTCAAATTTGAATTTTGTTCATATGAGGCCAAGAACACAAAACCCTACAAAGCAGTTCTCTCTGCACTGGATAAGTTTACCAACCTCGAAGTCAAATCTGTGCTGATTGACCTAGGCATGCATTGTTTTGATATTAAAACCAACGAAAAAACTACTCGGAATGACCATAAGCTGCTACTAGACGTAGTTTACTTTGCTAACAGAAGTATAACCTTGAAAGATCTTCGTAGTTATTACCCCCACGTAAACCATGTAAAAGTACGATTTGAATACAAGACCAAGTGACCCAATAAATTGATGCAGTGCAGCGGATCAAAAAACTGCGGCGTGAAAACCTAGTGTGCATACTGTGCAGGCCTTCACTTAACCAGTAATTGCACGAACAAGACGAAAAAGCAGTCCGCAAACTGTAATGGTAACCACATTTCTACCGATGCAATTTGCCTATGCTGCCTTTCCTATCAGGCAATTCTGAAAAGACGATCATCTAGAGCCAACAATTCGAGATGAGAACATCAGACGTGCCACATATGCTGATAACCATAACATCAGTACTCATCCTCACACTCTTAGTGGGAATGCTCTGCAAAATCATACTTGCAGTGTGCCCAAGACTTCTTATCTCAGCTACAATCAGGTGATCTCCCACTCCAGTTCCCAACAACAGCAAGTTAATTCTGATCTCTTTTATTATTATTATCCCCCTCTGGGATTGCGACCTTGACGTGGTGAGGGGGCCTAGTAGGTGTAACGATCCTGAGGGCGATGCCGGCGGTAGCATAGCTACTAGTAGGGCCTCCCATGCCGGTAAGGCCAAGGGGGAGCATTCGAAGCCAGCAGCAATCCACAACGGCAGACGACTTATCCGGCTGGTCTTTCACCACCTTGACGTCCCGGGATGTAGGCGAGTATGCAACGACAACAAATGCTGCTTAGAAGTCAACTGTCACCAGACATTTTTATAATGCTTGGAAGCCAGTCTGGTGGCTAAAGCTGGCAGCCCCAGCACCAGACTAGGATGATTGGGCCAATCACCCACTCTTCTGAACCAAACCGATTAATGAAACTGAAACAAATTATATTCAATGGACCCCTCTGATGACGACCTTCGGAATGAAATCACGTAAACGATTTGGGACCTGGAACATTCGTACGCTAAATGAACCATCTAGATTAGCTCAACTTGAGCAAGAATTTATTCGGCTCAACTTGTTCTTCCTGGGAATTAGCGAAGTAAGATGGAGCGACTGCGGGGAGAACATTACGCCTTTTGGTACAACGTTTTTGTACTCTGGCAAACCAGACGAGAGCCAGTGGCGTGGGATTTCTGCTATCAAGAGAAGCTAAACGATCAATGTTAGAGTGGAGTGCTCGTATTATTGTAGTAAAATTCAAAACTAAAGTGAGAACCCAAACATGCATACAGTGCTATGCACCAACTGAGCAAGCTGATCCGCAGGATAAGGAAAACTTCTACGACAGCCTTCACTGTGTGCTCAACAGCTGCTCCCACGGTGAAATTAAGCTACTAATGGGTGATTTCAACGCGCAAATCGGATCGGACAACACGGGTAGGGAGCAAGTTATGGGCAAACACGCCCTGGGGCGCATGACAGACAATGGTGCCCGTTTGTACGATCTATGCAACACCCACAACCTGATAATTGGTGGCAGCCTCTTCCCGCATAAAAACACCCACAAAGTCACATGGGTTTCTCCAGATAGTATAACGCTCAATCAAATCGACCACATCGCTATAAGCAAAATGTGGAGACACTCGCTCTGCGACGTTCGGAATAAGAGAAGCGCAGATATGGCTAGCTATCACCACCTATTAACCGGCGAACTGAAACAAGTAATGGCAACAACTAGAAAAACCTCCCATAAAAGACCCAGGTTTGAATTCACCAAACTTTCTGATCCATCAACTCTCAATCAATTTAAAGCAGCTGTGGGAGAGAAAATACCAAACGTGCCAAACATTAGCGCTGGCTTTGATCCGACCACCTACTGGAAGCAGGCGCAATCTGCCTTAACTGAAGCTGCGGAACAAACTATCAGCGCACCCAGCCGGCAAGATAGGCCGTGGATATCGGGACAAACATGGAATCTTATTCAAGCCCGAAGAACTGAGAAAGAAAAGCTGAACAGAGCGAGGACAAGACAAGCAAAGCAAAGCGCGCAAGCAAGCCACAATGACGCCAACCGTAGAGTTAAGCGCAGTGCCAGAGCCGACAAAAGACGATGGTTGGACAATCTCGCCGTTAATGCGCAAAAAGCAAGTGAAACGCATAGGTTGAGAGGCCTTTATAACATCACTAGGACTATCGCCGGTCGCACCCACGTCAATATTAAGCCTATTAGAAACGGCAATGGCGAGTTTATGCACTCATCTGATGCCCAATTAGCCGTATGGGAAGATCACTATAAAACCTCCTTGAGAACAGTAGTACACCAAACCAGCAACTGTGCAGCAGACACGTTCAACATACGCCCAGAGATGTCTTCGACGTAGAAATACCATCGGTCGACGAAATAGGGACAGCGATAGACCAACTTAAGTCGGGTAAGGCCGCCGGGCCGGACAACATAGCACCCGAGCTCTTAAAAGCCGATAAACGCACAGCTGCTCAATTACTCCATCCAATCGTCCACTACTTCTGGCTAAGCGAAATACTCCCCGACGATCTTTAGAACGGCATGATTATTAACCTCCCGATGAAAGGCGATCTGACGGAGTGTAAAAACTGGCGTGGCATAACATTGTTAAACTCTGCCAATAAAGTCATTGCCCAGATCCTTTACAACCGAATTGCCCCTTTTGTTGAACCAGAACTCCGTAAAGAACAAGCAGGATTCAGGCCAAAGCTATCTTGTACAGACCACATAAACAGTCTGCGTATAGTCGTAGAACAATCCAGCGAGTGGCGTGCTCATTTATATCTTCTATTCGTCGACTTCAAACGCGCTTTCGACACGCTATCGCACCACGCAATCTGGACGGCCATGGAATGCAAAAGCATCCCCATCAAGATCATCAATTTGGTGAAGGGTCTCTACGCTAATGCACATTGCTCAGTGCGACATGCGGGATGCATTAGCAGACAAATAACTATTAAGTCTGGTGTGCGCCAAGGCTGCATCCTATCACCATTATTGTTCAATCTTGTCCTCGATGCAGTTATGTCAGAAGCAATTGAAACTGGACAGGGCATCGCGTTTGGACTGCAGAATAAACTCAGCGATCTCGACTATGCGGACCACATTTGCCTGTTATCACACGGTTTTGCGCAGATGCAAGGATCACTGGAAAAAATAGCCTACCATGCTCAAGCAGCGAGTCTATTAATAAACATTGCCAAATCAAAATCAATGCGCCTCAACACCTCATGCACGTCTAACTTCACACTGTGCGGTGAGCAGATTGAAGACGTCCAAAGCTTCTGTTACCTTGGAAGCTACATTACGAATAATGGCGGTAGCGAGCAGGATATTCGATTTAGGCTTGCTAAGGCAAACCAAGCCTTCGGCTCGCTTAAAAACATGTGGAAATCATCGAACATCTCGCTCAACACAAAAATCCGGCTATTTAACACCAACGTGAAGACAGTCTTGCTGTATGGCAGTGAAAGTTGGTGTCTTAATGTCATCTACACTCAGCGTCTTCAAGCATTCGTGAACCGCTGTTTGCGGCGCATTCTTCGCATATTCTGGCCGAATACTATACCAAGCAACGTACTATGTTTCAGAACTAAGCAACCTGCTATTGCAGAAGAAATTCTGTGTCGAAAATATAAATGGTTAGGGCATACTTGGCGGAAACCGGCAACCGATCTAGCAAAGCAGGCGTTAGACTTCAATCCCCAAGGCAGCCGTAGACAAGGCCGCCCGCGTTACACCTGGAAAAGACAAGTTGAAGTCGAACTGCGAAACTCCGGGAAAAGCTGGAGTGAAATCAAACACCTAGCCCTAGACAGGGTTCAATGGAAAATATTTGTAACAGCCCTATGTTCCACCTAGGAATTAAATGGATTAAATATATATATAATGGGTGTAATATGTAATATTTTAATATTATTGCAAGGAATGCGCGTGCCGTTCGCTCTAAAACAAATGGAATAAACAGACTTTCTAAATAGAAATAATTTTCACATTTTACTTGTTAGCGAAACCTGGCTAACGCAATATATTCGATTTTATATTCCCAATTATGTAGTTTATATATTATTATTAATAAGTCTATAAATCATAAAAAAATCACCAGCACAAATACCCACCTCATTAAAAATATTGTATTAGTGTAGATGAGTTAACTCACTTAAAAATTTTAAATTAAAATCTTTTCTGTCTACTTACCTGGTCCATTGTCTAAGTGTGTTACAAATTGTAACTCCATTATTTCTACAAACATATAAAAGATATTTTTAAATCAGATATCCTAAACACAAAAACAGGCTTTGGCAACATGTTGCATGATCTTCATCTTGATTCATTATATAGAAAATTTGCCATCATTTACCCCAAAGACCCAACACATGTACCGGCAAATTATAAAAGAAAACCATTCACTCTGAATTTATTCCTTTCCAATTCACCAAATAATATTTCAGAGCCCATCGTATATACTGATCATTCTTCTGATCACCTCCCAGTTGTATGTAAATTTACAAATAAAATTAGCATCACCAACGAAAAACTTTACTAAAAGTATGCCAAAGCAAACTGGAAGGCATTCACATGCCCACTAGAATATAAAATCCAAAGAAGAATTGATATCATTTCAGATAAACATATAAATCGTGAGAAGGTAGAGGAGTAATCTGGAAGAAAACAACGTCTTACCTAAATTTCAATTCGGTTTTTTCCCTAAGCTGTATCCACCCTCTTGATATAGCTAAAAACTTTGATAAAGAAAATTTTGCTCAGAAGAAATCTAACGGCTTGGTAACACTTGGTGTCGAGGCTGCGTTTGATACTGTATGGCTTAATGACCTAATATACAAACTATTCCAATGTAAAACTCATCTTAAGTTTCCATCGAGCAGATTCTTTTATGTTTCTTTGAATGGTTTCAAGTCCAACAAAAAACTCATTTCGGCTGCTGTTCCGCAAGGCTCTGTACTTAATCCCATTTTGTATAATAGTTGCACTCATGACGTTCCCATTTTGGAATGTTGCCAAACATTAATCTTTGCGGACGATACTGCCTTATATTGCTCTAGTAAAGTTTATAGTTTAGTTTATTCTAAACTTTAATCTGCTCTAAGTTCCTTACCCGATTATTTTTTATCGGCGGGAAATAAAGCTTAATGCTGCAAAAACTATTTGGGAGTTTACTTCGATAAAAAACTTATTTTTTCAGATCCGGTTAGTAAAATTTTAGATTAAATAACAATACTATATGCCTTTTGTACCCTTTTATAAATAGTAAATCTTAACTTTCGTTACACAACAAACTAATAATATATAAGTCTATATTTCTACCTATAATGTTATATGGATCTGAGATATGGGGCAGCAGTGCGCGAACTCATTTACAAAAAATTGTAACTTCCCAGAATAAAATATTAAAATTGATTCTTAATAGACCATTCTTTTATGCGACAAAACGGAATTTAATATTACAAAGTTTAATAAACTCATTTCTCGCGCTATTAGCAATTTTGCTGATAAAAAATCACATATCGCACAAGTTTCGTGCTGACGGGTTCTATTATAACTGCAGTTAAGTACCTGCTTGATTTATGGTTCTTAACTTTTGCTTCATCATAATTAAGGATTTTTTTTCTCTTGCCATTGTTTTCCTGAACAATAAATATTCTAGTCAAACTCCTTTATATTTATAAATTTATTCTTTTAATTTCTCAGTTGTAAAGATAGAATATATAAACGATTTAATATGTAAAGCTAGGTATAAGAAATTTTATATATAAATTTTTTTAATCCACATATAAGTTTGGTATAGTACATTCGTGACTTTTTAACATTTTCTTATCACGTGAGCAACTCTAACATAAACCTGTGCAGAACTAGAGCAGAAATTACGCTTATGACTATGACCATAACATGATGCTGCACCGTTTGCATCCCAAAAGCTCTCTAGTTGTGGTTTTTAAATGCTTTACATAAGTGTGTATTTCATGTGTGTGTGTGTGTGTGTGTGTGTGTGGTGTATGGTCCAATCTGTGCTTATAATCAATAGCGATTGTTATGGCATAGCTATTGAGAGAGCATGAGTATTGGTAGTACAGTACTCTACGCCAACGGGCTTAGCACACAGCTCACCTATCTAGATAGCATTTATTTACATTCATAGAGAAACCCAGTAATGCCACGGGAATCAGAGTAGACCAGACGCCGAATGCATTTAATGATCAGCTGCACGCAAAATCAGACTACCGTAGTACGATTTGTGTTTTGGTAATTAACATAAAAGCCGCATCCGGCAGAGCAATCAGTAATTGGAGTCAGTGTGTCTGCCATAACAATTGTAATTAAAACAATATTGCTATGACCATACAGAATGTTGACCAAAGTCAACAATGTATATAAAGTCGTGAGTTTGTGGGTCTCGAATAGCTTCATTAATTGCTATTTGAAATTTATACGTTGCGTATGCTTAACTTGGCTTGTTATGCCTCTTCAAATGTATATTCTAGGAGCACATAGATACAGACACATACACACAGAGACAGATAGACAAAGTAGGTTGTGTAAGTATATGTATAGTTTTACTGCAAGTTGCGCTTCTTCTCGGTTACAAAGTTTTTCAAATGCAATTTTATCTATTTTTTTCGAGTTTCTTCTGGCTAGTTTTCTTCATGTGCGTTGAAGCATATTCACGACACTCGCAATTATAGTACAAATAAAAAAATTTTTTGTTAATTTCTTTGCTAAAGTAGTTTCATTTATTTTTTTTTTCTCTCTCTCTTTTTCCAGTAAATGCAACTATCGCCCTGAAAATGTAGCAATGAGTTTGATAATAGTTTGAATTTCTTTCCAGAAGCGGTGTATACATATGTTCTTAACACACATTACAAAAGTTTTTCTAGCAGTTTTAACAATTGTATTTGTTAAAATATTGTATTGTTTAAATAATTGCATTACTTTTAGTCATTAAAATTGGTTTAAGCTCAAATTGGAAACTTTTAACGAAAATGGCTCTTTTTAAACAAAATAAATATATTGTTTAAATAAAACGGGGTTTCAGATGTGAAAAAATGTTTAATAATGCAAAATACTAAATAGCATAGTTTCATACCAAAGTCGCAAAAATATCCCAATTTGGTAATTCCCATTTATAAGAAAGCTCTCCCAAGACAAACCACCAAAGCGTGCTTTAACCAGCGGAAAGCTTAGCATGCGATTTAGCTTTGGTCACTTTTTTGCAAAGGTTTGTGCGCGAAGTTTTTAGAACAATGGTTTGTACTAAGGAAAAAGCTTTTAAAAGCTCGGCAATTGAGTTTTCCAGCAAGAAGTATGTTAAGCTTGCTGACGTTGTAACACCCTTTCCCTTTGAATTAAAACTGTTTATTGCCATGTCTCCGATTTATTATATGAGGTTGATATTTCACACAACATGGGGTAGCAATAATTCGATCACTTCTTTCCAAGTTCATGGGATATAAGATTTACCTCCTTTACTGCCATTAAAATCAGGGACCGAACACTAATAATATTTAAAATAAAAATTATGAATTAATTATTATGAAATAAAAATTATGAAATATTTATTATTTATTGATTTTTTTTCATTAAAATTGAAAAATAACTCTTTTTTTTAATTTTTATTAAAAAACCGCGATATAAGTCTTATTTAAAAATTATTGGCCAATTTTTATTTTAAAAATTTAAAATAAGAGATATTCTCCAATTTTTATTATAAAAATTAAAAATAAAAACTAAAATAATTAAAAAAAAATAAAAATTGAATTTAAATATCTTTACCAAGGAGCGCACATGTTGGCGCATTTATGTGATGCACACTTCAAGACCGTTTCAGCGATGCATTACATGTCCTTGAAGGATCAATACTAAGGATCCCACAAAATAAAAACTGAATTTTTAACATGAAATTATAATTGAACAAAAATGTCAAAGGCCATATGTATTTGTGGTATTCCCGAATTGGCTCATGTTTTAATACTCTGTAAATGAGTAAGTCAGTGCCACAAAATTTGTTTGCATAATAACTCATAGATATTGATTAAGGCTTCAAAAACTATGAAAGATACTACCCATGAAACAATGAATTTTACAAGGTGTCGCAATAAAGTGTGCGAGTTTGGCTGCGCAAAAAACTGGTGCAATTTTTGTTAGGAAGCTATATGAAATAGTCGACCATTTTAGATCAAACTTCACACAAATGTTAAGTCCAAATAATTTGATATTATGCATGTTTTATGCGCTTTCGCACTATACACTATTTTCTGTAACTACCATACAAAATTTAAGCCTACGCTTCCTTTTTAAGAGAGACACGAATAACGAACCTGCTCATTGCGTGACCTTCTAAATGTTGGATCTTGAATACTATCATTTTTATCTGTATGTCCATTATTTTGTGGAGCTGTTAAGCGAAGACTTCAGAGATTGAAGAGTAAACCTAAATACGAATTTAATCACGAAAGAATTTTAATTTCGCGTAATTATGCTAAACTTATATACACTCCACGAAATTCAATTAAGACCACCTGTTTTTATTTAAAAATATTAAGTTTTGAGTTATTTAAAAAGCATTTGTGACTCAAAAAATATTTTTAACGTTACTTAATTCCGATTGAACTAAAAACTTATCCTAAATAACCAAAAAAAAGCTTGAAACTTCAAATAGTATAAAAAAAATCCTATTTTTCTGGAAGATAATGCTCGGATCCACGTCTCAACGGCCAGTTGTGGTTGGTTTTAAAGCAAAAACATCGATCGCCGAACTTGAAACCATGTGGGGGAACCTGTCCCGTCCAAATTTCAGATGGTGCAGGAGCTACGCAGGACAGTTACCGAAGAATGGGCTCAAATCCCACTATCAGATTTTCAGAAGGTGGTTCCTTCGATCCCAACCCGAATTTTCGAGGGTCTAAATAAGTCGGGAGCCTGGATTCACCATTAACTTAGTATTTTTCCCTTCTTTTTTTACAAAACATTTATTTTTTGGTCCTTTTTTGAAAGTGTTCTTAATTGAATTTCGCAGTATAAATTTAATTTTTTTATACTATTTAAAGTTTCAAGCCTTTTTTTTTTGGTTATTTAGGATAATTTTTAGTTGAATCGGAATTAAGTAACGCTAAAAATATTTTTTGAGTCACAAATGCTTTTTAAATAACTCAAAACTTAATATTTTTAAATAAAAAAAGGTGTTCTTAGTTGAATTTCGGGGAGTGTATATATGATATGCAAAAACAAGTGCCACTTACATTTTATTTCTAGTTAAAGAAGAGCTAAGTACGCCGAATTGGTCTAATTAAAATTCACAAAAAATGTGAATCAGCTGGGTCAGTGGGACGGGTCCAACTTTTCCTAAAAAAGTAATTATTTGCGACTTTTGTTGATACATATTTCAAAATGTCAACGTTTTCTTCATTTATAGGCTCACAAGTGTCCAATTTGGTGGAGCTATTATGTGTGAATGTAAGCAGAAATATCAGCGCTGAAGCTCCCACCGTAGAGGAAATCAAAGCCACGATCTGTAACGTGCGGCTTACAAGGCCTTAAATGGCCATTGCATCGGATAGGGATCGGAAGTCTCGTGCAGTATGCATCGCTCTATGCCTAGCTCGTCGGATCGGCGGGGTTCTTTTCCTTACCCTATTCCGTGACACCTAACATAATAATTAAAGTGCACGATATCAGAAACTAAAAAAAATGATAAGATAAAATTAATAAAGCCAGTAATTGCCGATTCGGTTAGATTGCTAAATAAAAAAAAATTTGCTGTACTCCGACTTATCGATGTGGATTAAGATGGTATTTATCCACATCTCTGTACCCACCCAACCTTGGCAATTGGCGGAGCGATGTTAGCAATTGCCCCTAAACACTTCAGCTAAAAGCTGTTAAACTCGATACGCCTGAGTCATGACGATTTTGATACTATTTATTTAAACTAACATAATAATAATATATAAAAGATTTATGTTTTAAATTTTGTTATATATAAGAACTTAAAAATAAATGTAACTAATTCATTTAGCATATTACTTGTTTCATATAGGATTTTTCTTTTGTTTTCTTTTTCTCCGTTTATCGTCTAATACAAATTAAATATTACATTATTTAATAAAAACAAACAATTATTTTTCAAAGTAAATTATGTTTAAAATTCAAGTTTATATGTTACACTCAGTTATTGTCAAAAATATGTAGATGTTAGCAGTTATACATATATAAAGCAGTTATATAGGTATAAAGTCCGTGTGTGTTTATGTAGGTCCAGTTAGATATAAGAAATTTTGTGTATTCCCTTTCGTTGCTCTATCAGTTTTCAAAACTGGCAATGCCACACAAATCGCTGAGAGCGGGAGAGCAGATCTACTGAGCGACGAAGGCACCTTTGCTTCTGCTCTCTCTCGACGCGACGTTAATGTTTGTAGCTGTGTGACGAAATGCGACTCCGCTGTTATGAAATTGTGTGCGCCTTTGGTTGCGACTCCGCTACTTTGGCCTTGAGACACTTGAGGACAATATCACAACCAACGGTGCACAGTAGAGCAACCATACGAACGCAGCGGCCGATCCCTCTTAGCCAGGGAGGGGGCTTGATGATTTTATGTAATAATTTAAATCAAAAAGCCGTAAAGTCACAACCACTACCCCATTCACTTTTAACTCACATTTTAGCCTGTTTTGTGCCAATAACAATAAAAGTACACGTATACACACACAATTATTGGCAAAATATACTTTTTAAATATTTTACATAAAGTTAAACACTCAAACGCACATAAGAAAATTTAGCGCGAGCACGTCCGTACACCACAAACTGTCTTTTTAAATGCTCTTCTTGCCTGTCGCTTGTCGCTGTTATGAGAGAAAGAGAGCGCGTTCTTTACATTGGTGAACGTAAAGAGAGACATAAACAGTGTACGCACCAAAGACAATGACATCGGCAGAACAAATTAACCCTATAAAATTCACCGTTTTCTGCTGACCACTACAGATCACTTAACTCAAAAACGGGAAAGCTGCTGGATAAGATGGAATTCCCGCAGAGTGCATTAAAACAGATCCAGATGTGTCAGCAGAACTGCTGCAACCGCTATTTTCACAAATCTGGAATGCGGAAGTATTTCCAACTCAATGCAAACTTCCAAAAAAGGTAGACCCGCGTAGATGTTCCAACTGGCGCGGTATCTCAATTACGCAGTCTCTCACAAAAATTTTCAATCAAATCTTGCTTGACAGAATTGCAGACCATCTGCACAATCGATTACATCAACACGCTCCGCATAATTATAGAGCAATCTGCTGACCTTAACTCGCCCTTGTTTGTCGTATTTGTTGATTTGGAAAAGGCTTTTGACTCCATCAATCGTGAATTTTTATGGAAAGCGCTGGAAGCAAGAGGTATACCATCGAAAGTAGTTAACCTGATAAAAAGCAGCTACTCTCAAAGCATGAATAGAAGGAAGGCTTAGCGAGCCTTTCTGTTCTTCAAGCGGTGTGAAGCATGGCTGCGCACTGTCTCCTTTGTTGTTCGTAACAGCACTGGATGTTGTGTTGGATAGTATATATGTGCGGCCAACTGGACTAAATTTACGTCTCTTCAGTAAGCTAAGCGAGCTCTCTTACGCGGATGATGTCGCATTTTTTGCCAACTACGAGGAAATGCAACACAAACTAAGCGCGTTGTCAAGTGCTCCGCAGCGTATCGGGCTTAAAATCAACATAAATAAGACGAAATGCATGCGTATTAAGACAACAAACCAAACACCGCTCTACGTCAATAAAACAGCGGTCGAGGACGTATACGAATTTGAATATCTTGGCAATAAGGTGACAGCATCTGGAGGAGTAACCAACGATATCGACAGCCGCATTCGGAAAGCTGGAGCCAGTTTTAGCAGTCTTACGCGAATTCGGGGATGCAGAAAATTATCATTTTTAATTCTTGCGTCAAATCTGTACTGCTATACGGAAGCGAAACATAGCACTTAACAATGGCGTTAGCTCAAAAAATAAAATGCTTTGTTAATAGCATGTAATAGCATGTGCGGATATGGTGGCCGAGAGTCATCTCGAATGAAAGGTTATGGCGTGCTACTATGCAGAAACCAATTGTACAGCAAATACGGCTTCGAAAATAAAGATGCGAAAAAATACAGATGAGGCAGCACATGCCGTACTCTCCTGGAACCCCCAAGGCAGAAGGTCACAAGGTCGTCCACGCAATACTTGACGGATAACCATAGAACGCGAAACGAAGAAGTCCATAAGTGAATTGAGATAGCGAGAGATCAAGAAAATTGGAAAGCCTTTATTAAAAATTTATGTGAATAGGCCAAGTTTGTACAATCTGATATTGTAATAAACATGCTAATAATAATCATGTGTGAATTGTGATGCCAATTAGAAGGTAGACAAACCCCCTTGATAAAGTAAATATAATTTAAAGTTTTCAACCGCTAAAATTTGATGAATCAACAAAAGCTCTGCCGGCGTACGAAAAATATGCAAATTTTGGAAAAAAAACGTGTTGTCATCTCTACATCAAGGTGTTCATACAGACAAAGGGTCATATGGTACCATGTAGTATATACAAATAATATGAATCCTTTGATAAATCGCTTGATTAGTGATTATATCAACCAGGAATATTAAAATTAAATTTTTACTTATAAGAAAAAATAACCTTACCAGAAAAAGATGGCGTTTTAATTTAATTTTAAACTCGCTATATTACTAAGAACTCAAAAAAAAGTTTGGTTGCAAAAATTTTGTTACGATATCGTAACACCAAAAATATATTGTCAAGCGAGTTTGAAAAAATTTGGTACAGTGCTTGGGAATTCTAAAAAAATTCGGAACGCCAAATTTGGTTACGATATCGTTATAAACGAATGAATTATCCATCTAAAACTTTTGGTTCTTTTCGAACTGATCTAGCTCTCTAACTCTTACAATCACTGAGGTCTTATCGTTCATGGGTATATCGACTACTCTAGTCACCATGCTAATACTTTAGTCAACTTTGGGGGGTCTCCACCGTCTCCTTCTATATGTGACATACACTTTCAGATTGAACAAACTTAATATACCCTTCATAGCATATTGATTAAACAATAGTTATAACATTTTGCTCTAAATATTTAAAGATTATTGGCATCTTGGACATCTTGAAATATATAAAAAGTTTATAAGTTTATTAAGATTCTTTATTATCGGTGGATGTTGAAGCGATAATGTAACGTTCTATAGAAAAAACAAATGATCCAGACAGTTACTGTTACAAATAAAGCTTTACTGGATCACCCTCACAAAATAAAATATTTACACCTGAACATTAAAATTTTTGCCTTTACGTAGACTACACAAGACTTGGATACCTCGGTTCAATGGGTTTATTTGTTTGTAGAAGAGATTCAGATAACCTTTTACTAAATTGATGATACTTCATATATGTAGTGGTCGGCAAAAAATACACTCGCATAGTAATTTGCGTTTGTGTGAGTGTCTGTTGCTGCGCACACAAATGCACGCTCCGTGGTCGTGACCTGTACGTGTGTCGCGACGCGCTGCCGCCACTAATCCCTATACACGCGAGATAGAGCCGTGCCGACCTCTGTTGTAGACTCATCAAAATCATTATTTGACAAGGTTATCTGAGGCATAGCTAAAAAGATTAATATTCGAGATTTATGCAAACACCTACGTCTGTTGGAATATAAGCCGACTTAAAGCCTGCTTACCCAATTGAGTTAATTCCATTAGAACTGCCCTACAAACAAACAAAAAAAAATCACCTACATTGGTATGTTCTAAGATGTCCTTTAAAAGGATCAACTTGTCTTAACTTAAGCTGTTTGCTCTAACGTTAATAAAGTTTACCTAAAAGTCAATTTCATAAAATGGCCAAATTGCGTTAAATAAAGCGATGGAAGGATTTAATCTCAGAATGCATCGAATATGAATTGCTTTGATCTTTTACTGCAAAATAAAATATGAATTCTTGTGGTTAAAGTTTAAATCAGGCTAAATTAATAAAGCAAAGGCACATTTTAAATTTCACATCAAATTCTTTATTTAATGAAATACTTGAATACTTTTTCGTATAATTACATAAATAATTTTAAAACATTTAATATTTGCAATATATAAGTAAATCAGCTTAAAATTGCTTACCACTTCTTTCTTAAGAATCTGTCGTAACAATAAAGTTTTGAATTATCCTGGCTGCTCACTAAAAATAAAACGCATTCGTTCAATTCTAATTTCATTCTACAACTACAAAATTAAATTCTGCTTAATTTTAAAATCAATTTCTTTTCTTGTTTTTTTGCGATTAAAATGTTTACCACATAAAAAATGTTTTTCACACATTTATATACTTATTATCAAAGAACGCTTACATAACATCAAAGATAGAATGAAGCACAAGTCTTTATAGTTGTTGGGAACATTTACAAATCGATATATACAAGCATTTAGTACATAGAGTATTAGTATATACACATTTATTAATAGTTATATAGCATAGTAACACAAAACTGACTTAAAAGTCCATAGGTCAATTTACAGAGTTTATTATTTGTATTTGATATTAAGACAAAGGATGATGTTCCTTTGCACTTTGAGTACTCCAGAAATTTATTTATGCCAAGCAAAAATGCTGAATCACAAATTCTCTTCCGCATCAAAATTCCTTCCTAAAAGAAAATTCCTTTTTTAGATTTAACGATTGTCACTTCAAAGAATCGGTTCGTATTAGATCCATGCATGAATACATGAAACTGGCAAGTGAATCATTTAAAAAAAAATGTATCTTAATCTTATTCTCAGTATTTGGCATTATTTAAATGTATCTTATGCGAATGCAATTATATGAGGCTTTAATTAAATTTTGTAATTATTAGTTACGCCTTTCATTGATTTTGTTAATTTTGAATACCAAAGTTTAAGACTTATTCGTAACGCTACTCTAAAATTCAAAAACTTTAAGATCGAGCTATAGACATCAGATGATCGACTGCTTAAAGCAGGGGCCGGCACGGTCCTATCCCATGCTCTTAGTGATTTGGGCTCTGCTCACATTTACTGTGTAGCATACAAAACGCAAGCATGTGTGGGTGCTTTTTATATTAAAATATTCTCTGCCGCAGCGACGCGTTGTGGCGACGTTGCTAAGCAACATGCACGAAGTTGATAGTGATAGTATTTGCAGAGGTCTGCCGCGGTCGTATTATGACGACCACTGTCTTAAAGACATGATATGAAAGGAATATTCAAAATATTTGAAAGGAAATGTCTTTCGAGTGAAAATTCACAGTAATACCTGCGTTATTGGGATTGGAGTTTCTTTTGGACATGTCCTTTTTCGCATTTCTGATCTTCCTGTTCCGTTCTAGTGAACAAAGGTATTATTGCCGTTTCAAGGATTTTCTTTTTTAATAAAAAGTTACAAAACAGGATAACAGTTTCAAGTAACTTGGCCTTCAAGGAACACATTATAACAATTTTTTTTGCAAGTTATCAAAATCTTTCTTTAGAGCAGAGAATAAGGTGCCTCTATGACGCTACTTGGAGATACGGAAGTTTGGTTTCTTTCATGACGGTGATTTTTCACTTAATTTTCCAAAAATTGAATTTTCAAAATTGACGTTTATAATACAAAAAAAAAAATGGAAAAACTGATAAGAATTAGCTAGAAATATAAAAACAATATTGAATAAATTCGGTAAGAACTTAGATATGTCAGTTCGAATCTCTGGCAAAAGATTTAAAAACGAATTCCTAGAATAATGAAGGGAATATTTTAAATATCAAAGAATTTAATAATATTTTTTTATTTTAAATAATAATAGCGTTGCGTCTGCCATTTTCATTGTCTTCGTTAATTTGGATTTGGGCAGAGAAATTATTTCTTAACAAATATTGAGAGCCACAACAAAATACAAATTTAGCATTTTAAGAATAATAATTATGATTTTCACAGTATCTTTGAGTTTTTGAGACATTCGTTTTTAAAATATTCACAATAGTACGTCTAACATTAAAATATCTATATTCTTGGTGTGAAATAGCAGTTTTCGATTTCTATTTGATAACTAATTCTTTTCATCTGGATAAATTTATTTTTATTTTATTTCAATAGCTGATCATCAACAATGTCACAATAAGTATGATGTTTTTCACCTTTATTTGCTTATAGCTTAGGTTGATGAAATCTTCTGTACTACTATATTGTAATTTTATTTTAAAATTATGTTGCTTTCTACTCCATTTAAAAATGATTCAATTTACGTAAATTTTAAATTTTTTATTTGACACTTAATATTTAACATTTAGTTACTTTGTAATGTTCTGATATATCTACTAATTCATATATATGTATTTGTTGAGCATTAATTCTTCAATTTGTTTTCTTGCAACCAATGTTTATTTTTTTATTTTCATTACTATTTAATTGATTATGATGAAGCAGCAACTATTTTCTGAGCTTTTAAAATAAATCTACTAATTACTTGATATGCTTCTATAATTTGATATATTATAACGGCTTCCATTTATTTTGATTATGTTTGATATTTGAGCATTTGTGTTTTTTCTTTAAATTTATTTAAATATTTATGTGATTTAGTACAATACTTTTTTTTGCTATTAAAATAGACGCTTTCCTTTAAAATTTCTGCTTTCATCCAATCAAATACTTGCTTAGTATTTTTTCTATATGGTATTTTTTGCACTTTCATTTGACAGCCTGTAGACAGCCTCACTAAATAAGAGCTACTTGTATTGTTTGCACTTTTTGTTACCCATCCCAGCCCACGTTCATTAAAAAAATAGATTATTCTCTGATATGCCTAAAACTTTATACATATACTACAATTTGTATTTTTCCCCGATTTTGCCTGCTTTGACTTTGCATCTTTCTTGGCCTAATTAATTGCACCTTATTGATTTGGTAATATCTTTTGTATGCTCTTGTTTTCTTGGTAACTTAATTTTAAATAAATATCGGTTTTAACTTAGAACTAGAAAACAAACTTAGTAAAGTAAAATCTAACAACCAAATTTGAATCATATACAAAATTTGTATCTTATAGATATTAAAAGTACAAGCGTCTTCGTATATCAGTATTAATTAGGAAATAATTCATCACACTGCCATAAACTTACTTAGCACTGGGATCACGCAGCGAGCGGGTAGACGGCAAACCACGCAAACCCTTCTCCAATCTCTCAGCATCCCCTGCCGAGAATCGAAAGTTCAGCGACTGTCCCTGTGGTTGCGATGCACTGTTGACACCCAGCAAAATCCGCGTAGTAGCACATACTCCATATTTGCCATTGAGCGCAGCTGGTTTGCCGCCAGCAGCTTGAGCTTTGAGGTCACGTCCAGAACCACGTCGTGAACCCAGCAACTCCTGGCTTTCCTCCTCGTCCCGAGCAAATGTATCGGGCGCTGTGTTGGTCACAGGTGGCGAGTACTCCTCCGTAGCCTCGGATAAGCGGCGATACTCGCCGCTACGTGACCGCTGCAGTTTCCAGGAGGCTCTTCGGGTGGTTGCCACACTAGCCACGCTGCCCACACTGGCGTTGCTGTTGCTGCAGTGCACTGATGCTGAAGTTACGGTAACATTGCCAGTACTTTGAGGCACCAAGCAATTGGAACTGGAGCTGCTGGAGAGACTGGAGTTACTGTGATTCAGTTGACCACCGCTGCTGCTGCCACTGCCGCTGCCACTGCGTCGCAGCAGTCGTCTGTGAGTGCGCTGACTTAACTCAGGAGGTGCCTGCCGCAGCTGCTGTGACTCGAATGCAGTCACGGATGGCTGCAGCCGCTGCTCTTGAGTTGGAGTGTTTGGCACAGGCTGTTCATCGGGCGACAACAAGGTGTCGGTACTTTTGCAGCAGCTTTGCTGGCTGTTGGAATGTTTCATCGTCCAGCGAAAATCATTGGAGTTTTCGTCATCCAGCGGTGGATATGTGGGCGCTTGAATCGACATGTCCACAAAATGTTCTTTGGAGCTGCACAGCACCGATTCCGCTGGTGACACACATTCGTTTATAGTATTCAAGGGCGAGATCTGCAAGGTTTGCTTTTGTTGCAACATATCCATTTCACCCTTAATTGCTGGCTCGATGCCGAGAAGACCGAGTACTAGACGCGGATTGGATACCACAAAACGCTCAAATGTGGGAAAGTCAATGCGATAGAAGTCTGTCTGACAGCTGCGTGTTACTTTTGTTGTTTCCTTGTCGGCTGGTGATGATGCTTTGGAGCTAGGCGCACTATTGTTACCCAAGGGCTGCAGCTGCAACTCGCGACCCCAAATTTCGGGTGGATGCGAGGAACTGCGATGTATGCCAGCTGTTGTGTCTGTGGACATGCAAAATCCCATGTCCCCGCCCATGAAATGCTTTTCGCCATCAATTAAACCACCGCGCACTGCAGCTGTTCCACTGATGTTGGGTATGGAACGTGCTGGTGGAAACTTGAGCGGCACATGCGGCATGCTGCCTGATGTAAAAGTCATCTCCTGTAGCGCCATTATTGCGTTACGTACCTCAACGCTTAGCTGCGCCACATCCTGGTGTAAAGTCGATACCTGTGAGTCTAAACGTTCCAGCGAAGGTCGCTTTGCTATATCCGCCGTCTGTTCCTGCTCGTCAGCAGGCTCCGCCTCTTCAAAGGAGCCACGATCCAAGCTGGTGCCTGCAGTGAAGGCACGCTGACGTTTGTTAGTGTCGCGCAGTGTTATGAGCGAGCGACCATGTTGTTGCAGTCGCTGATGACGTGGACTATTCATGCCCAATAGTGTGGAACGTGCAAGCAGAGGCGAGGCCGTATTAATACTGTGAAGGGGAGAGGGTGAGGATGAGAGTGCTGGACAAGCTTTATCTTTTTCCGCTTGGCTACTATCTCCCTCTTCACGATTTTCGTCGTCCTCACTGATACTGGGCAAAGGAAATGAGGGTCCTATATCCGCCTCCTGGTTCTCGTAGCCTTCTCGCAGATTATACGTCAGATCGTGCTGTATGTCATTTGCAAACTGCTGCTGGTACTCGGGATACAAGCGCAGTACCTCAACCAGACCACCCATGTGTATGCACTTCAAGTCACAGTAGGTGAGCGCCTGGAAAATAAAGAGTCAAAAGCATTAAGCTTAAACGATTATGCACTCAGAGTGGGCCAAAAGTGGGAGATGTGACAGGGCTTTTGCCAGACAAGCAGCAGGCGACTTTTATATGCTGCTGGCAATGTCTTTGCAGACCCAAGTGCGCCATCTTTGCATGCACCATGCAGTATATTTACACACATTCATACACACACCACAGACTCATACACACTCATACGCACCATTGTTGCTGAAGTGGCTGCTGCTGCTGCTGCTGCAGACGCTTTTCTATGAAAGGACATTATGACTGCTGTCTTTCCCAACAACTAAAACAGGTAAATAACTACTCGAGAGACTCAAAGTTATACCAGATACGAAGAAAGGCTCGCACCTTGTAAAAACGTTTTTTAAAAAATAAAAACCTCATGCCACACATAAAGTATGAATGTTAATCCTATACCTACATGAAACAGCATTAGTTAGTTGAGACTTAGTAGTTAGTTTATGTAGTAAAGTTAATGTAATGCATTTGCCAATAATTAATCACGCGCACTAGAATGATTAAAAAGTAAACCCTGTAAAGTTTGTTTAGCATATATGTATATATGAAAGCGTTAGTAGTAGAGTCTGCAACTGCTGTTTAAAAAACAAAAATAGTTTTTTTTTATGCAAAATTTTATTAACACCTATTACTTCCTGGAATTTTTTCTGATTGCGGGTAGTGTTTCTAAAAAATGGGAGCTAATGGAAGGAGGATGTGATCATACCAGGACGCAGTCCCCAGACCTCGGTGTTTGGTCTGTCCTATAAAATCTTTATACCGACAATATAGCTAAGCCAGCATGTTGCACACGCTCAATATTTTCTGACGAAACGGCAATCTATAGTTCTGATATAAGACTAAGGCATTTTGAAAAATCTTACAATGCTCCTAATAAACGGAAAAATATTAAACTTAAACTTTAAACTATTTTCTTACTAGCAATTCAAATCCAATACGAACAATTATTAAAAAATTTAACACAGGCCCTTTAGCATATAATATGTATATATGTAATAATACACACGTCATTTACTCTATGGTATGGTCTTAGGGTTTTTGCTCGCAAGTATCCTTTATTTAATCGGCTGTGCTCGAGAAAACGAAGCACGAAAAAAAAAACAATTTAATTCGTATTCGTTTTTGGGTGCTCTGGTAAACAAATCTTTTGTTGTCGATAACTTCGCATGTTTCCCTTTTGATTTGCGATAAATTCGTCTATTTTCCATATTTTTTCCGATAAATTCCCAAATTGTGGTGGCGCTAAAGTATTTTTGTTTGATACAAAACAGCTGACGAGCTTTAACATGGTTGCAGTGCCTGTACACTAGGGTGGCCGCCGCTGGTATGGAGGATTTTTAAAACGTCGATATCAATAACGCCACCCCCTAAAAAGTTTCCTTTTTACCTGCATATAGCGCCTGTAAAATTTAAAAACGATCCGAATGTATTTGATGGGTCCGGCAATAGGTCAAAGGTCATAGCTTGCACTTTTCCCGTTTTTGACTGTATTGTTCTACATAAACTGTAAAATCTTGTTACCAATCAGACAAATTATGGTTCAAAAGGTCTCATATCTATCAAAACATAATTTTAAAAAAATATAGAGTCGGCCTAAATGAATTTGGTAAGCTCTAAAATTGATTAAATTGACTAATTACACCAGTTTACAAATAAAAAAAAAATGTTCGTATCCTTAACATTTTTGAATCGTTTCTGTAGTAAAATGACATGCTAAAACCGAAAATGCAGACAACATTTTTTTTCATGTAACGGGCTTCGAGATATTTTGAAAAAAACATTTTTCGAAATTAAAAAAAAAAAAAAAAAAGTGCCTTTACTTAACAGTAAGTATCTCTGGTTATACTAAACTGATTTCGATAATATTTTTTCTCGACTGTAGATAATTGAATTACCCATTGATTATATTTGAAACATGTTTTTGTCAAACTTACGATTTGGTCGCTATTTATGCATTTTTATGAAACTTTTTTATGACCTTTGACCTATTGCCGGACCCATCAAATACATTCGGATCGTTTTTAAATTTTACAGGCGCTATATGCAGGTAAAAAGGAAACTTTTTAGGGGGTGGCGTTAGTAAAATCGTGAGATGTTGCAAAAATGGCCACCCTACTGTACACCTTTCTATTACTTTATATTGCTTACATTTTATTCTCATTAAAAAATTGCTAGAACTTTTTTATTCAGTCTTTTAAATAAAATTATACAAAAATATTACTTTAGTAAAAATATATATTGAAATTAACAACGACTTAGATATTTGTATTGCAAAGAAATTTTCTTTGTGAAACACAACAACCCTGTCGCACCTATCAGTTATCGGTAAGGCAATGTGTTCGTGAATGTGCACTGGGGTGGCCATTTTTGCAACATCTCACGATTTTAATAACCCCACCGCCTAAAATGTTTCCTTTTTACCTGCATATAGAGCCTGTAATATTTAAAAGCGCTGCGAAAGTATTTGATGGACACGAAAATAGGTCAAAAATTACAAAAAACCGACCAAACCGTAAGTTTGACAAAAACATGTTCCACATATAATCGATGGGTAATTCAATTATCTACAGTCAAGTAAAAAAATTATCGAAATCAGTGAAACAACTAATTACTAAATATGATGAACGGTTATAATATGCAACATATACAAGCAACTACAATCTGCATCAGAACTGGTCTAATAAATATATCAGCTGTTTATTGTCCACCCAAGTTCAATACAGACACTAAAAAACTTCCTGACTTAATTGACTTCTATATTACCAAAAATCTGACCCATGAAAACTTAGCAATAAAATCATGCCTTGACTTATCATCAGACCAATCACCAATCAAGATAGACCCATCGAAAAAATCACCACATCGCTATACAACCATAAGACGAACTGGAATATATTTCGTAACGTACTACAAGAAAATATGGAAACAAGAGTCCCTTTAAAATCCACCACGGAACTTGACTCTGCAATTGTATATGTAAATGACAACATAGTAAAAGCAGTGACACAATCGACACCAGCATTAGACACCCCAACAATAAACAAAATCCCTGCTTTTATTAGAGACAAAATCAGACAAAAACGCATCCAGACGATAAAACTAAACTAAACAAAGCAACAAATGAACTTAAAAAAATTCTGCAAGAAGACAAAGATAATCGACTGAAGAAGTACCTAAGCAGCCTTGAGACAACTACAGCTACTAACTATTCCCTATGGAAAGCGACTAAGAAACTTACTAGAGCAATTATACACAAGCCTCCAATAAAAACAAAATCCAACACATGGTCAAGGACCAACAAAAAGAAAGCTGAAACTCTGTCTGACCACTTTAAAACAATATTTAAAAATAGCATGGACTATCAAAACATTGAGCTCCCAGATCCAATTGAAAATCCAGATTACGCAATACAAAACACATCAAAAGAAGAAATAAAGCATTATAAAAAGAAACTTAAAGACAAAAAGACACCGGGATACGACCAAATAAGCGGAAAAATATTAATGGAACTACCTGACGCTATAATAAGTTATATACGAGATCTCTTTAATGGGATCATTAGACTACAATACTTTCCGAAGGCATGGAAAGTTGCAAAAATTACAGCGATTCCTAATCGAAATAAAAACGCCATTACTGCAAGCTCGTACAGACCAATCAGCTTGCTGCCTTTCTTCTCCAAATTGTTCGAGAAAATACTACTTGACAGAATTGACCCGATTATAAAACAAAAAAATGTGGTACAGTCGAGGCGGTGCCCGACAGTGGAATACCCTGTACCTTTTGTGTCAAAAAAATTTTTCCTGCATATTCCATCTAAGAACTTTCCAATTGGAATTTATTTTTTTTTGGTGAAAATCGATATTTATACCTATAAGTTCCCTAAATTTTTACCCATTTTGATGAAACTCGAATGTTACAACAAAGAGTTTATTAAAAGTATACGGGGTAAGTTTCAAGTTGGTATGTTGAGGGGTGTGGGAGAAAACACGGTAAATCGATTGCGGGGGGTGGGGGGACCGCATCGATAAAATTTGGATGTGGATTTGTTCATTAGAGCCACATGAATGAGCTTACCAAAAATTGTGATTCTAGGTCAGTTGTAGCCATAATTGCGTAGAGTCAAATATTGACGCAGTTTATAGGCAAGGGGTGGTGAAATTTGCACATTTTTGACTATAACTTCTGTTGTATTTGTCCGATTTTGTTCATTTTTTACACATAGGTGCATGTAGCTACAACGCATCGCTCTGTTAAATTTCAGGTGAAAATACTTAACGGTGTGGCTAAAAACCGCGAAACTCTACTGCGGGGGAACGGGGGAAGATATTGACATGATTCAACAAACTTCATCTGCTTAGGAAATATGCGCACCAGCTGGTAAAGTTTCGTGTCTCTAGCTCTTATAGTCTCTGAGATCTAGGCGTTCATACGGACGGACGGACGGACGGACGGACGGACATGGCTCAATCGCTACCCGAGGTTATGATAAGCATTTTGGTATAAAGGACTTGGGGTCTGCCACGCCTCCTTCTGTCCGTTACATACATTGCACAAACCTAGTATACCCTTTGTACCTATAGGTACAGGGTATAAGGACGCTATCCCCTCTCACCAGTTCGGTTTCCGAAAACAACACTCAACTGTCCAGCAGATTTACAGAGTAGTCAACAAAATTACAGATGACTTTGACAATAAGAAAAAATTGTTGTATACTTTGACATTGCGAAGGCATTGGACAGAGTATGGCACAAAGGACTTCTGCATAAAGGCCTATACGCAGTACAGTTATGTAGCTTTTAAAGATATTAAATATGTTAAGTGGTAAGATGTTTGGCATATCCCATTTGAGACTTTTTATACCCTGTACCGTATGGTACAAAGGGTATATTGTGTTTGTGCAAGCCGAAAATGTATGTAACGTACAGAAGGAGAAGTCGGAGACCCCCCAAAGTTACCTAAAGTATGATCAGAGTGACTAGAGAAGTCGATATACCCATGTCCGTCTGTCCGTCTGACCGTATGAACGCCAAGATCTCAGAGATGGTAAGAGCTAGAGCAACCAAACTTTCAGATAAGATCCCTTATTAATCCATAGGAGACAAGTTTATTTTATTTTTTTGATATCGGGACTACATTATATAGCTCCCATAGGGGTGTTTCAGAGGACCTCGAAAAAAAGCAAAAGTTTTAGATGGATAATTCGTTTGCTTATGAAGATATCATAACCAAATTTGGCAATCGGAAGTTTTTTAGAAACCCCCAGCACTGTACCAAATTTTATCAAAATCGGTTGACTATATCATATAGGTCCCATAGGATCGATCGGTCGAAAATTTGTGTTTTGTACAAAATTCGTTGTGTTTCGTTTATTTGTGAACATACCGTAACCACATTTGGCATTAAGAAGTTTTTTAGAGTTCCCAAGCACTGTACCAAATTTGATCAAAATCGGTTGACTATATCATATAGCTCCCATAGGGCCAATCGGTCAAAAAAACGTTTTTTGCACAAAATTCGTTGTGTTTCGTTTGTTTGTGAAGATATTGTAACCAAATTTGGAGTTCGGAGATCTCCAACACTGTACCAAATTTGATCAAAATCGGTTGAATATATCATATAGCTTCCATAGGGCCAATCGGTCGAAAAAAAGTTTTTGATTAAAAATTCGTCTGTTTTTGGTTGTTTATGAAGGTATCGTAATCTAATTTGGCTATCAAATGTCTTTTGGTGTTCTTAAGCAATTTACCGGATTTTTTCTATGGGGCTGAAAAAACTTAAATCTAATAGACCAATAAAAATCGATTTAAAAAAAAAAGCACTTTCCACATGCAAATAATGTGAACTTATTTAAAAAGATGGCGTACGTTTAAGTCGGCCGCGGACGACTTTGGGATACCCTGTACCACTGCTTGCAATTAAATCCAGTAAATTGCTTAAGAACACCAAAAGACATTCGATTGCCAAATTAGATTACGATACCTTCATAGACAACCAAAAACAGACGAATTTTTAACCAAAAATGTTTTTTTGACCGATCGTTCCTATGGGAGGTATATGGTATAGTCAACCGATTTTGATCAAATTTGCTGCAGTGCTTGGGTACTCTAAAAAACTTCTGAATGCCTAATTTGGTTATAATATATTCACAAACAAACGAAACACAACGAATTTTGTACAAAAAACGATTTTTTGACCGATTGGTCCTATGGGAGCTATATGATATAGTCAACCGATTTTGATCAAATTTGGTACAGTGTTGAAGATCCTTAAAACACTTCCGAATGCCAAATTTGGTTACAATATCTTCATAAACAAACGAAACACAACAAATTTTGTAGAAAAAAGGTTTTTTTGACCGATTGGTCCTATGGGAGCTATATGATATAGTCAACCGATTCTAATAAAATTTGGCACAGTGCTTGGGAACTCTAAAAAACGATTGAGTGCCAAATTTCGTTCATAAACAAACGAATTATCCATCTAAAACTTTTGGTTTTTTTTCGAGGTCCTCTGAGACACCCCTATGGGAGCTATATTATATAACCCCGATATCAAAAAAATAAAATAAACTTGTCTGCCCTGACATAATAGCGCATCTAATCTGAAAATTTGGTGGCTCTAGGTCTTACCATCTCTGAGATCTAGGCGTTCATACAGACGGACGGACAGACGGTCAGATGGACATGGGTATATCGACTTCTCTAGTCACCCTGATCATACTTTAGGTAACTTTGGGGGGTCTCCGACGCGTCCTTCTGTATGTTACATACATTTTCGGCTTGCACAAACTTAATATACCCTTTGTACCATACGGTACAGGGTATAAAAATACTTTTTTATTGGACAGAACCAAAAACTACAAATAGGTATAAAAGCGGCACACATTTTCTAAAAATGACTGACTTACTGACTTGCAAATCCTCGTAGCCCTCCCGTAGGCTGGATTGGTGATTACAAATAATAAAACTGCAATTCATTTATGTATCTTTCATCACTTATGTATCTTTGATTAAAAACAAAAAAAAATTTAATGAGAAGGAGTAAAGCAGACCTGTTTTTCGGATTCAGCGACCCCAAGAACATATGTTATGCCTGGAAAAATGTATTTTCGCACAACCGGCGTATTACCACCAGTTTAGAGACGTTTGAACGTCAATAATTAGGCACGCCAAGAGCGATGTATGACAACCTGCTTTGCCTTTGGGGTAGAATAAATGTGAAAATAGTTTCGATTGTCATTTCCAATATTGTTATAATTTCGAAAAACTCACCCATTAACATCTTAAACACTAACTTTTGCATTCAAATTCATGTGAGCCTAATGAACAAACTAATTATAATAGTTCCAATAAACTTTTGTAAAAAAATTGTTTAAAAAACTCAAAATCATTTCATCTGCTACATATTAAATACGCCAAGTTCGGTCACACATAATTTAACTTTTATTTTAGTTTTTAATCATTTTCTGCTCATTAATTGCGCGTGAAGCCGCAGGAACCTGAAGCTCTCTTTTATTGCTTTAATTATTGAAATACATACAAACACTCACACACAGATACACACACTCTCAATCCGCGTAAACACTTAAGGCTCATTGGCTTTTGTTCTGAAGCTGGGAATGTTTTTCTCTGTTATATTAATTTCAAATTCAAATAAAAGCGCGAAGTACAAAAAATAAAACAAAAATTAAAAACATTGTGCAGTCAGGTTGAAATGAAAGACAACAAAGACACAGGAGTTGTTTGTTTGTTGTTGCCTCCGCTTTGTCCAGGCCACTCCGAGTCGAGTTCAGTTACCTTAAAAGTTAAGAGCCAAAACAACATAAAACCTTAATAAGAGTAAATAATTAAAGGTCATTGTAGGCAATAAAAAATAAAGTTGCACGTTAAACATAAAAAAGTAAATGCTATTTAAGTACAATTCATTTTACTAGAGCGTTGGTTAGAGCTTTGGGCACGTGTTGGCGACAAAAAGAAGGTATTTCAGTTTCTAAGGACTCCTAATAACTTTGGCAAACTTTGACAAATACATCCGTTCACAACTCTAGACTTCATACACTTCAGGGCAAAAGCTCAAACGCTTTGCATACCATGGTATCGAACCAATATCCATTAGTCAAATTGAAAACTGCATTTGGCTTTGGAATACTAAATACCAAAATGGATATTAACATACCTTTATGTCGCTGCTGCTACGCACCACCACATCTTGTCCAGCACTATTGGTAGTTGCTGTCATCTGGCCATTGCTGGTGACAACCAAGTGCACATTAATGTCGGAACCCACCAGATCACCTTTACCTACAATAATAAAGGTCACAAGTGAGTAAGCTAGTATAAAATGCTTGTACCAGGAGTAATACGGCCTGGACTCAGAATGCGTGTCTCTGGCATACACAAAGAATCAATAAACATAAAAATAGCTGTGCCATTTGTCTAGGCAAGCCCACGACAAGAGCTACAACAAAAGTAACAGCTGCTCAGCCTTGAATGAATAAATAAAAGGCCAACTCTAAGGATGCGAACGAACTGAACAAGTTCAATAAACGCAATATAAACAAAATGAAATGTTTAAGCATGCTAGACATTTAAGCTGCGGCATTTGGCCAAAAACTTACCCAAAATGGCAACCACCATATCGTCCTTGATGACTTCCATGGAGCCATTGCACAGATAATAAATATAGTTAAGTGCATCTCCTTTGTGTATCAAGTATTCGCCGGGTGCGCAAAAGTTTGTCTTAATGTGCAAGGAGAGCAACTTCAGGCAGCCCTGGAAATCGAGAATGATAACAACAACAACAATAATAATCATGGTGAAAACTTGAATGTTATGGTAAGTAAATATTATTTTTCAAATGTTGAACGGTCAAGCGCATTAGCTGGAGCACTCGTCGCTACTTTGATACTTTGACATGAAACAAACAAGTTATTATAGTGATGTCAGAAGTACGAATTTTTAAAACCGAATTTTATATAACCTTGAAATACTTTTTTATGGAATTCTCGTAGGTACGTATTTAAAAAAGTAGAACCACAGCTTCAATATCTGTATCTGTAATTAAAAGATACACTTACACAGTGGAATATAAGAGTGGTAACAAGGAATAAGATAGCGCCAAAAAGCAAAAGATAGCAGAAGTAAAGATAAACTGATCGAGAAGCAGACTCTCAAACATACAAGAGAAAAAAACAAAAACTGTCAAATATTCAATTTAAGGATGGCTCCAATGAATGAAAAATTCTCGTCTAGAAATTGAGCCGACTTTAATTCTATCAATTTAGCTATCCTTATATATACTGCACGCCATTAAAGCTATGGAGTTAGTGTGTAAAAAGCGTTGCAAAAGAAAAAAAAATATTCACGATCTGCCTCTAGATAAAGAGAGCTCAACTCCGAAATTTTGTTACTGTGGCTGTTATACGGTCATGGCTTCATCGCTTTTGTACGTTTTTCTGATCATTTTGGTATTACTCGTAAACAAAACATTTTTGAACTAAACACCGTATTATTTATTATTTGGCTAAAAGCTGAAAAAATTAAACTAAATTAAATAAATACGAAACATTCAGATAATTTTTGTTTATTCGGAATACGCTCATTTGGCTTTTACCTAAGATAATGACTAATTTTTATTTTAACTTCCTTTTTTTAACTTTGTCAGCCCCATTCGGGCTGATTATCGCGGATCAGTTTATAACAATTTTTTGCTTTTCTATAGTCTAAGGTCAACTGAGCTTAGTTGTACCCTTCAAATAAATAATGTTATACTTTTCTCATCTCATGTTTTATACTCTGTAAACTCTACCATGCCTTTGTCTGTGTGTTACAAATCGCAACTGAAACTCGACATGCTCGCCTTGTAGTGTATATGAAAATATTGGGGCACAACTACGGCCTTGTCCGACTGTGTACATTCTCTTGCAATATTTTCCTTAAATGTTTTTGTTTCCCTCCCTCCACTGCAAAACAATAGTGTATTAAATCGCGCTTATGTTTGTTAAGTGGTTTCTGTTTGAACTCATTGCAGGTCCTTTTGAATAAGCTTTGTTTATGTGTCTGTCTATGGTCGTTGCTATTCATTGGGCTATTTTGGTACGGCTGCGTTGGGTCATTGGGGACTTGTGTGGACTTGTTTCCAAAGAAATATATATAAATAGATACAAAATAAATATGCATAGTAACCTACATACACATATTCAGCACATAAGTGAGCCACAGTATTTTTAAAACACAATACAAAATGATTTCAATAATCGTAAAGAATTTCAGTTGGCATTGTTTGTAACATAGCGCTGCCTGTAGCCGATTATAAATATAGCGTATACGCCCAGATGCTCCGAGATTTTATTTCTTAAATTTATGAACAATGTTTTGGAAGCATGTTTTCAAGATGTATGAAAAACATATTATATAACTTAAAGATCTTTAAACCATACATGGAACGTAAGCAACATAAATTATTCGTACTTTAAAATTAAAGTTTAAGTTTTTAATTATCTGTAATATTAAGATATCATACTAAAGTAAATTCTTTTTTACTGTTAAAAAAAGGATTTTTAATATGAATGTCTAAAAATTCGTAAGGGAAAGGCTTGTAAGTTGACACACCATAGCTTTTTTAGCTATATCTCAACATTGAATACACATATGAATCAAATAAATAAATATATATACCGTTGGAAAGAGAAAAGAAAGATCGATAATCCACAATAAGCAAATCATTTGAAATTTATAAAAATAAGTATTTTACAGACAATTTTCAAAAGAGCTTGAAAGAAAAATTCAACTTTCCAGAGAAGTCAAAATTGTTTTTTTGTGATCGGTTTTTCTTGGTCGCCATACTAATAATAAATTGTTACGGAAAATATTGAAAAAATATATACGAAAATGGCTCAAAAACTATTCAAATTTGTTTCAATGATAATTCCACACAATAAAACAGTCATATAAACAACATAGCAATGTAAAAAAATGAAAATAGATGTGTGACAACTTACAAGCCAAAAGGTGTAACAACTTACATCCTTGAAGCCATTTTGGAATGCATTGAAAAAAACCTGTCTATTCACTGTATATCCGAAAACCTTTTTTGATTATGAAAGTTCATTGAATTTCAGTTCCAGCACATATATTTTTCTTAATTTTTTATTTTGATTTGATCACTTTTTGAACGCAATCAAAAAATAATGTTTTTTATTTTCCGATTTCTTTAAAAACCATTTTTATATTTTGTCACACATACATGAGTCTGTTCGCATCAAAACACACATTAAAATTGTTTACGGCGTATTTGCCATCGAAGACAGGTGAAATTTTGGTATTTTCATTGCTGGAACATCAAAATCGACCAGGTGTGCCAACTTACAAGCTGTGTCAACTTACAAGCCTTTCCCCTATTTAATATATTATTGAAACACCCAAAAAGGCACTTATTTAGATGCCATTCGAAAATAAGGTTTTTTAAAATTGGTCTTCAATAATGACTTAATAACCTTTGCTGTTTTCAATGATTCCTTTCATATTATTTTATATATCCTCAAATTTTTTTTTTGTTTGATTACCAATCGCAATGTTTTCACTTTGACAATTGTGCTTTAGGTAAAATATTATTAAACTTAAAATCCTAATTAATCGTTCACATTGTGTTCTTTTTTTTGACATAACCCAGAGTCTATAAAAATGCTGCTATTATAATTTTCTAAGCCACTTTGGGATTTTATTAGATGATCTCGATTTTCTTAAAAAGTTTTATTTAAAAAAATCAATAAGAAACACGACTAACTGCCACAGTTTATTCAAATGTATTTAGTCAACATAAAACCAATTCAATAATTACAAGACAACAGCTTGAACTTTCAAAAATCAGTAAGCAGAAAACACAAAATTTGTAGTAAACGAAACGTAAAAGATTTAACAAATCCCAAAAATGGAGATAAATTCGATTGCAAACGTCTAAAATAAATATTAACAAATGTAGACGTTTCGGAGCTGTAGCATCAACATGATTACTTTTTTATATGTAAGTCTTTATTTATGGTGGAAACAAATTTCCCCATATAATGAAAAATTGCTATTGGATCTTTGCTCATAAAGTATAGTACAATTAACCTTCTGCCTCGAAGCCTGTTTGGAACAGAAAACCAAAAAAGGGAACAATCTACTGGTACAAAAAAAGACTTGTTATTTAATTTTATTTTAAACCTCAGGAATATAAGTAGGGCTTTCACGGTTTTTGAAGTTAAGAAGCAAAAACTCAACTGGCCAATGCGTGAACGCCCTTTTTGTTAGTTTGTTACTTGTAGAGTTTGTGCTTCTTCTTTCCAAATTTTGTTTACATTTAATAATTTTAAACTTAGTAACCAAAATACTCAATTCTTTAGCCCAGTTAAATTAAATTTTGTTTATTTTTTTTATCACCAAAAAACAAAAAAAATCACAAAATATTTGAGTGAACCTTTTTCTTCTAAACTCAACAGTTAGAAACTAGAATAGCGTCTGGGTTGAAAAAATTTGAGTTAAGAGTTGTAATTGAAGACTTTAGATGTTTATTTATTATCAAAGTTCAGCTTTGGATAAAAATAATATAGTCCAAATGGAAACCTGCGCGTTAACGACTCGGTAGGTCGAGTCCGTCATAGCTGCGATTTTGTAGCGAATATTTTCTGTTAAATGCGCTACTAAAATCGGTTTATTGGTATAAACATTAGATTTGAGATAAACCAACAGAAAAGGCAGTTAAATCAGGATTGCGTGGAGGCCAGTTTATGTCGCCTCTCTTGGAGATCAATTTGCCGGGGTAAATCTCACGTACTCTTGACAGAGACGTATCGGACGTGTGTGAGGTTGCCACATTCTGCTGAAATCATGTTCTATGGTTATAGCCAGAGAAGTTTTTCAATTCTGGCACCAAGAAATTATCTAAGATTTCCACACAACGCGTTCTGAATTTACTGTAACCGACTGGTTTACACTCTCCACATCTTGTGCCGTTCTTGATGACCTTGGCCGCGTAGATTTTGCCTTTTCTAAAGTTGAACCGGTCTCTTCTTTTTTTTTTTGAATTTTTCGAATAAGAGGGATGTTTGGCTCATCATTTAAGTGACGGAACCTTGATTACTGCAGGGTCTTCTACGCGCTACAGTGCGCTGGCGGCTCCCGAGAATCGCTCCATAGTAACTACATTCCCATATACATATAATATAAATTAGTAACTCTAAGGAATTTTAAGATTTCTTGAAAGTTATTACTAGCATCAGATAGAAAAAGAGTGGGATTATTGTTCCCAAAGATGTGTGTTCTGACTTGGCTAAGTGCTAGGGAATGATTAAGTAAATGTTCGGTGGTTATTAATGCATTTGTTTTCCATAGATGACAGGAGGTAGGGATGGTTCTGTCAATATAGTGCAGGTTCGTTATTTTAGTGTGTCCTAGTCGAAGTCTGATAATTTTAATTTGATCAAGTCTACTTATGTTTTGTTGTGAAGCAGAAACCGTATAATGTGATACTATCAGTTTATTGAAATTAATAACTTGATATTGGTATTAAGGTTTTTTTACTCCCATTTTCCTTATTATACCCTTTTTATATATTACAACACTAAAACGTATCATGTAAAACGACATATATTAATTTCTCAGATGAAAAGCGACAGCTCAACACTGTAAATAATATTGTTCATATACTAGCTTAAGAAAATTTGTATATTAAGGGAATTAAGCAATAAATAAATAAAAAAATAAAAATAACTTGATACCAACTGGTATACGATTGAAACAGTTGTTGTTGTCTCGAAACCAATGATTTTTTTAGGTATCTCCTTATGTCTTGCGTATTTAAATTTGGGGTGTATACAAGTGGGAATTGTGTGTTGTTTTTTTTGCTTCGCTATCGGCCAGCTCGTTGCCATTAATGCTTTAATGTCCTGTTATCCATAATAGTTTGATTTTAGGGTAGTATTGACTCAACAGATATTTTATACTAGTTGGATAAATGTTCGAGTTTTTATGGTTACAAATTGCGTCGAGGGAAGAAAGGGAATCAAAGAATATGACTAATTTACACTTTTTCTCTTTAACAATTTTTATTGCTTCAAGCAATGCAAGTGCTATAAATAGTTTAGAGGAAATTTAGACGTTCCATTATTATTAATATTATTATTATTATGTCGGGAAGGCACAGATACATCAAAGAAGCGCATTATTTGGCTTGGTCGATTCATGTTAGCTTAGCAGCTGACCATTAAGTAAAGAAGTTGGCAACGTTAGTAAGGTAAGGAAAGACATGAGTTGGCAGCACTAAAGCAGCAGTGCGGAGTATTGAGAGAGCAGCCAGAGGTTAAAACGTGAATTTGTTACGCTGTTAAAAAAAAATCAAGTTAATGAGAGTACAATATAAACTAAGATGTGTGAAGGGTAAATAATAAGCCAAATAAACATTTGTTAAGTGCATTTATGAAAAACATAAGAAGTGCGCATTTTACTTGACAGGTTTGACAGCTCCAGTTCTACATTAATATTGTAGTAGGCTCTACTACCAACAGATACTATGGTTTATAAGAACTCTTACAAAGCTTACACCTACACATTGTTTATGAGAACCAACGTAAAGCTTAAGCGCGGACACCAACCTTACGAGCTTTCACACAAGCACACGCTCAGACTGCATACACAAAAGATCAAGGAGTTACTCTATGATTGCTAGTGGTCTGAAGCAGTGTGTTTTGTGTGCACGTGATTAAATTGTAAAACAATAGACAATAGATATTTGAATAAAACCAAACAATAAACTCGCCTCCTAAAATATTACATGAACATACTTATAACACACCTGTCTTAAAGAGTCAATAGGTTTGATGAAAATGTAGCTAAAATACCTATGCAGACAATAAAAACACGTCCAAACAAAAAATGCAACTTAAAACTAAAAAAACTTTTGTTTCCAGAGCGAACAGAGTGTGTCTAGAAACGAATGTGAGAGTAGACAAGACGCTGGAAATGGCGGAGTGTCGGAATGAACTGTGTAATATTTAATTCGCAAAACTGAGTGTACAATATTTTGCAGAGACGTACATGATTAAAGAAAATTAATATTAATTAATACGCCAAAGGCTGTTTCTCCATCGCTATTATGATGGCAATGTTCTCATCATTTTAAAACGACGCGCCATAATTTTTTGCTTCCTAAAAAAGTTGCTGCATATTAGTTTCTTTTATGGCGGCAACACAGAACAGCTGTTGATACTGCTGGCTCCATCTTAATTGTGTTGCATACTTTTTCCACAAATAAAAATAGACAGCATAGTTTCTGCGTACCACTTTTAAACGATTTTGCGTGCAAACATTTGGCTACTTTTTTATAGGAAGTCTTGAGTTGTTTGGGTATAATGCGTATACCCATTAAACCAAAGCCAATGATATATTTTTATTCCTGGTAATTCATTGCTCTTTAAGCGATCTTGCACTTTCCCTTCATAAGCGCTAATTAGATCTTTTTGATCTCGCATTTAAACGGTAGCCAAACTTTTTAATATGCACCACAAAGTGCTTCAATAAATTGTTGTTCATTTTTATTTGGAAAATATTATCTAAAATTACTCCATTTATGTACTGCTTCTTGATGCATAAAATTGCTGAATCGTGAAGCTTATTTCCAATGTATGTTCAAATCCTTTTGGTTTAACTATGACTTCTACGCGTCATTCAACAGGTTATACTATACGACACAGCTTAAAACACCCATCGTAAATGTTGGCAAAAAGCTTATTTCCACAAAGTGGCTTAAAAAGTTAATCTTAGCAATGAGGACTAACTATGCTGCTATATACTAGACGTTCTGAGATTAACCAGCGAAACTTTCATTGTTACTGAAGCATACTAATTGAAAAATCAATTACTGTGACCAAACACCAAATTTGGCAAAAAGTTCGATTAACTTTTAGCACCCTGCCAAAAATGGTTATTATCAGTTTGCCTGTAAACACTCACACACTCACACACAGACACACATACTTGCACAAATAGGCTCAAGTTGTACGTACATATGACAAGGATATTGACATTTGCGTCTGGCATATAAGCAAAGCTCAACTATTGCATTACCTACATACCTGCTTGTATTTGGCTACAACAAAAAGTTATGGCTAAAACCTTTTTACGCTTTAACTGTTAAGGCTCACACACGCATAAATTCAATGTGTCAAAAAGTTTACCTGCCATTTGCCTTGCTAGCATGTGTATGTGTGTTTGTTTGTGTATGTGTTAGCCAAACTACGATAAAGCTATCGCACAGTGGTCAAAATAGTCGATCTGACTCAAATGTTAAATTGAACCCAAAAATATTTATTATGCTTTGGATGCATTATATTTTTTTATGCTGGTTAAACAGCTGTGAGCGTCGAAATTTTAGATATGTTTTTGTACTTGCTACACGAATCTCTTCCAGATGGAAAGGAGCATTTACTTGTATTAGATCTTGTTCTATTTACACTTGACACGGACTTTCTATTATTACCCATTGATGGAAATTTTATGAAAATCAGTTGGGAATTTCAGAGTGTTACAGGTAAAAATTATCATACCTGAATCCATTATTGCCCAGAATCCCCACTATGAATATGCCTTTTGAAAAATTCTTTGTGAAAAGCTATTGTCACTTAAAAATCTCACTCCTAATAGTCACAATAGTAATAGTAGTCCAATTCGCAATTACACCCGAGGTGATCCTAATAAATAGACTTGGTATGCCACACATCCTTCTGCCTGGTCTATATATACTATATGTATATCACAAATCTTTAAGATCCTGTGTACTGTGCGTGCAGGATATAAAAATAACAGACTGAAAATATACGAGAGCTAAGTCAATGACTTTTTGAATTTCCCCGTAGTAATTTCGAACGCAAATCTGCTCCTCTCAAATAACATCTGGTCGAGACGCATAATTTATGTCTTATTTATACGTGCTGAATCCGAATCCGCTATCAAAATCGGCCCAACGGGTGTACAATCTAACCTAAATTAAAAAAAAAAAACAAAAAAAACAGATATATTTTTGGGGTCGCTGAATTCGAATTCGAAGTCAAAAAGACACTTTCGGTTACTGAAATAATATCCAAAATACTCCAAGCGACTATTTCCAAATATGATCCTGGACGGCAAAAGATTTGGATCGAATGAAAAGGTCATTACTGAAAAAAAAAACTATTTGACAAAACCAATTGATTGCAAGGTATAACAAAATTGGAGGAACATTGAGCTTAATCTTCGAGCCGTTCCTCAATTTTCTCTCGAAGACAGACCAACAAAGAATTACTTGGCCTTGGCGAATATTAATCAATACAAAAAACATTTAAAAAAGTAAAAACTTTATCCTATTTACGCGGTAAAAAGGAAGCTTAATAATATTAATGTTTACACAGGTTGTCAAGTTTAGTGTGAAACACCTTTTCACTTTTTATAAGTTTAATTCTTGCGATGGTTGTTCTTTTTTGCTGCGTTTAGTTACTTTGTTAAGTTTTAGAAATTTGCATTGGTTATTAAAAAAAAATAATTGGAAATGCTGAGACTGAGACTCAAAAATAAATTTGTTTATTCCATACAAATTAAATTTCTTCCCCGGTTTGCATATTACAAAAAAAAGTTCAAAAAGGCTAAAACATTCAAGTGTTGCAGGTGATCGTCGTCTTTTTCAACACTTTTTTATATCTCAAGCAATGTACCCTATAATAGTGTCGGGTTATCGCAAAAGTTGAATTCAGCGTTAAGAATTAAGCTGGTTCAATTTGATTTTGCCAAACGCCGCAATTCAACAGTCTGCGTGAATAATCTTACCCTACTCAATTATTAATACTTGCTAGATCGACCATCTCGACCACTGTGCCTCGTCTTGAATATGGCTGCAAGTGAGCCATTTGCCAGCACACACATATACTCGCAAACAATCTCACACGTGCGCCACTTAAAGTAAAAGCAAACAGTCTTGTAAAGGCACAAAGTTGACTTTTGACTGCTTCTGTGTGTGTTTAAGTTTATGTGAGTATGTATAAGTGTCAGAACATGCTGATTGTTTTGTTGTATTGTGGGTTGCAAATCGCTTTTAAATCGACAAATGCTCCCTCTCCTGTTGATTTGGCAGCATAACAGTTAGAGTCCGCCTCTACGTACATGCGAAAACAAGCAACAGATTATCGATTTTGACTTACCTGTGAGGCTGCCTCGAATATCGGCAACTGTAATATCTCACGATGTAGGTGCATGGAGACATCGCCACGCAGCTCCTCGGGAAATTCGCGCAGAGTCTGTGAATGAAGAAAGAACAAAAATAAACATGTAAGGCGGGAAACGCAAATATGTACATATGTGTAAATGTATGTACATTTTAGAATATCTACTCACACATACAGCCCACAAACACATTTACATAAACAACATGGGAAGAAATTGAATTCAATGATATTTTGAGGAAATGTTTGACATCAGGGGAAATGTGCAATTTTTTTTTAATTCGCATTTTTCCTTTGTACTCTTGCCAAGAAGTTTATTGACTTCTAGGGTTTTTACATAATTTTTTGTAACTTTATAAAATAATGCTATCTTAACAAAAATTTTTAATTTTGGTTTGGAACATACTCAATTTTAGTCAGGGATCGTTTAACAACCGAACAACGCGTAAAAGTGGTACAGGTGTACATACTATCAAAATGGTGTCGGCAATATTCAAATGACGCATCAATTGCAGCCCACGGGCCATTATCAGCGTCACTTATTCAAGCGTTCAATGGATGTGAGAACAGCCAGATAAGTTTTCGTCAAAAAAAGTCATCGAAAATTACGATGTTCGCATACGAGCCAGCCGCGGCGGCCGATTGGGCGGTATTACTTTTCAAACATAAATGAGTAGTTTCAAACTTGTATTTGGTACATGCATTTGAACAATTTTGATGGAAAATATACGAATAAAATGCAATTAACAAACAAACCGACAGATGGCCCACCCTACATCTTCGCTACAGTGTAAAATTAGACTCTGCGTAATAGTGTCTTACTATTACTCTCATATATGAATATAGTTAATCATACAAGTACCAAAAATTTGTAATTTGTCAAAGAGGTCATATGGCTTTCGTTTAAGGTAAAGACAAGTTTTTTACGAATTAATGTTTAAAACCCAATTAGGTGGTTCTAAGCTGCATGAAACTTGT
Source organism: Chymomyza fuscimana (assembly GCA_949987675.1). Lineage (NCBI taxonomy): Eukaryota > Metazoa > Arthropoda > Insecta > Diptera > Drosophilidae > Chymomyza > Chymomyza fuscimana. The sequence goes on along the minus strand of OX465089.1, from coordinate 62,931,105 downwards.
ATTGCAATTATTATCTATTTAGAAATTTTTAAATAGCTGAAAGTCAAATTTTTCATTTGAGTCTGCATTGCCTTTACAGATAATGCAGTTTTTGAACAAAACGTGATACTGCTTAATTTTCGTGTTTTTACTTTCTATTTAATGAAGTTCTCAATAAGGCTTTTTAAAAAATGTACATTTTTTAAACTGAAACATTATCTTAAAAAACCATTTAATTTTCTTTTTCTTTAGAGATGTTCCTTCATCTACCTTTTTTATCGTTTTATCCCTACTTTAAATGGTGTAAATACGAATCGACAAAAAATTAACATTGCTGAACAAATAATTTTTTAACTACTTAACGTATTTTCAATAGAAATGTGTCGGGTCAACTCTGATTTGAAAAATTAAACAAAATTAACTAGATTGGATCAAAAAATTGGAAAAAAAATATTCAGTAGTTCCATCAGTTGCAATTAAATAAAAATTAAAAAATTTAATTGACTTTTTTTTAAATTATCCGAAAAAAGTTGAGTTTAAAAGCTGGAATTTAATAAAAAAAAGACTAATTTTTAATTACCAAACTTCATTTTTAATTTTTAAGAATCGTTGGATGGCAGTTTTTAGTTCTTTCTCCAGCTTAACCCTCTGAATTCAATAAGAGTTAGAGATTTAAAAACTTTGTATTTACAGATTTTAATTATTTGCTTTTTATACTCGAATTTCCATAACTCTAAAATATTAAATGATGAATAGGTGTTTAATTGTTTTATTTTTTTCATGAAATCAAATCTTAAACTCATCTTAAATTATGTTTACGAAACCAATAGCAATTTATTTAAGTAATTACAAATTATTGTATCATTTTCGAAATTCCAATGTTATATTTGTCAAAAAGTAGACAATTTTGAGTATTGAATAATATAAAATAGTCCAAGCTCATACATATAAGCCCCCGTATACATATACTGTAAAATTATGCAAGAGTATTTAAGATTCGTTGTATGGTTTATAGAATGTTTCCCCTTTTTTGCAATATGTAAAATATTTGGAATGGTTCGGTTTGTTGCTTTACTTGCGGTAAGCTTTTTTTTTTTTATACCATACATTTTTTGTCGATTCGCCTTTTTCTACATTTTATTTATTTTTCTCTTTTTTTTGGGGGTGCCAAGGGTTATCAAGTGTGTTTGATAAAATTGTTGCCTGGTTTAATGTGAAAATTGAAAGGTATTCGCCATTTGCATGTTTATAAGGAAGGCATGCGCGTGGCTGTGCGTGTATCTGTGTGTGCGGCTTTGTCTTTTTTTCGTTGTATCTTTGTTTGTTTATTATGTGTTTGTTTATAAGCATGCACGTGTCTGTGTGTAGCTACAAGTATTTGTAAAAGTAAGTGTTCTAAAGCTTTTGTGAATGAATATGATAACGATTTTTTTTTCCCTAATTTGTGCTTGTTGTTGTTACTGTATATAAATATCTAAGAACAACAAATGATTGGCATAAATAAATACATATTGGAGCAATGTTTTGTAAGTATGTCTTAACCATATGTGTTATGTATGTGTTGATTCCCAGTAAATGTCATATGTTAAACTAATAAAAGACTTTTCGCATCCACGCAAATTTACGACGAAGAGCTTATCTTAAATTAGAATATATTATTACAGTTCGTAGATATAAGCCGATTACATATTTATACGCTTATGAGCCTTGAACAAAATTATGTGTTTGAAATGCACGTTACTATAAATAGTACCTATGTGTTTGAGTTTATTAAGAGATTTACTTGCAATGTAAATCCAATTTTCATGACAATCGTTTCAAATGTTCGTAACAATGTCTAAAGAAATTTTGATTTTGTATTAATAATAATAAAAAAGGTAAGTGTAAAAACAATGTTTCCTCTTGGTAAAGTAAAAAGTTCTCGGCGTTTTTTTCGTGTTATTTCGACGATGATATTAGCACAGGAATATCCGAGTTGGGTCAAATATGCCCCGTTTTGTTCGATAAGTTTTGTCCATCTAGAAGGCAATTTCATAGTTCCCGCGTCCCTATTGGTAAAAAACCTGACAAACTCATTTTCACAAGACTCTCTTGACGCCATTTCTTTAAATGGCTTAAATGGTTAAAGAGGTGATAGTCGCTTGTTGCCAGATCTGGACTATACGGTGGGTGCTATGGAATATCCCATCCAAACTCTCGGAGCATTGACGCGTCATTAAAGATGTGTGCTGCCTGGCGTTGTTTTGATGAAACACAAAACTCTTCTTATTGGCCGCTTCTGGTCGATCACTTGCTTTAATCTGGTGGTTGACAACATAATCGAGCCATTGGCCCTATAAGAGCAGTTCATAGTGGATGATTCCCTTCCAATCCCACGAAGCACACAGCAAAACCATCTTAATCCGGTCTTGGCGATCGTTTAAGCTGTCTTCCCGCAATTGGACGTCGATCTTTTTCAGCTGTTGTACTCGTATGTGACCCATTTCCGCTTCAAAAATGGGTCGATTTCGTTACGTTTTAGCAAAAATTAACAAGCATCAGTCTTGTCCAAAAGGTTTTATTGCAATAATTCGCGTGACACCCATACATCGAGCTTCTTCTTGAGACTAGCCAATGGTTCCAAACGGTTTTCTAGCTCACATGCCGGCTCGACTCGATGATTTCCATGATTTTATCAACATTTTCGACGATTGGACTACCAGAGCGTGGCAGCTTTGCTGTTGTATTCAATACTGTATTGGGTCCAAAAACGGCACAAATTCTTTTGGCAGCCTGCTGTGCTTTATCTTGATGTTTCTCTTTTTTTACCTCCATTTTAAAATTGGCCCAGATCTTTTTTAAGCGTTATGACCCAATGCGATATATACATCGTGAGATATGGCTAACTAAAGACATCTAGCGAAAACCGCCGGGAACTTTTTACTTTACCTAATATTTGTTAGTAACACTTCTAAGACGGTTGTTATGTCCAGTGGATACTGAGCTGTTGCAGAACCTCTTATGGATGTCGAGAATATAAGCATAAGTGCTGTACAATCATGCACATATCTGGGCAGCGTAAGCAGATGAAGACGTATCGGCTCGAATAAATAAAGCAAAGTCCACAATCGGGCAATTACAGATCAAGAATTCGAATATTCAACTCAAACGTTAAATCTGTACTTTTGTATGGGTGCGAAACATGGAAATATACAAGATGTATTCAGTCGCGCATCCAAGTTTTCATTAACAAATGCTTGAGACGCATCTTTAGAATTTGGTGGCCAGAACGCATCTCTAACACAGAATTATGGAGAAAGGCAAGCATGCAAAACGTCAAGACCGTAATTAAAAAAAAAAAAAAATGGCAATGGATCGGTCATACGCTGCCCAAGCCGAACTCATACATCGCTAAACAAGCCCTATAATGGAATCCACAAGGCAGCCGCCGGCCGGGCGCTCCCTCAAGAACGTGGCGAAGGACTATTGATGCCGAACTTACATCTGCGCGCTACTCATGGAACAACATCTGCACGGCAGCTCCCAATAGGATACGGTTCAGAGCAATTGTTGAGGCCCTATGCTCTACTAGGAGTTGATGGAATAAAGAAGAAGAAGAATATTTGTTAGTGCGAAGCATTATAAGAACGCCAAAGGAAAACGATCTCATTAATTTATCAATTTTCCGCTGGAAATGTCGGTATAGCCAATAGTTATTATGACCCAAGTGCAAACTCTTCATGAATTTTAATTAAAAATAACGAAAACTAAATAAAACACATATACCCCGTTTGCATAGACCCCGAAATTTAATAAATTCAAACTTAACTAGAATCTGTGAAAACCAAATTCTAAGCTCTTATTAGGATATTATACCATATCAAAATTTACAAAAACTCTGCAAAAATATTTCCTTAATTAAAGTCCAAGGTTTTATTGCCCTTACGTTTGTTTATTGTATAAGTTAAAATATTTTTGTAAAACAAAATTGTTATTTATGATGACGTCAGAATGAAAAATAAAAAAGTTACCATGTTTAAAAAAATACAAAAGTATTGTGGCAAATAACTCAGATTAGTGCATTTAGTAAGTAAATGAAAAATATTTAATTGGGAAAGTTACATCAAATACAATTTTCCTTAAATTACCAAAAGGTTTCGGGTTATTGTTACTGAAAACTTGCACAGGCTCTTAAAGTATGCTCGCGTCTTGGGCCAGGTTAATTTTCATGTGCAATAAATTAACAATTTAATTTACTGCCACAAGGCTCAGTCAGCTGCTTTATGTACGCTTTGAGTGTCAGTCAGGTATTACTAGTCGCATACTTAATATATTTGGCTGGCGCCTTTTGCCAAACACTGTTAGTTGGCTTGCGTAATAATTCATGCTTTCAATGAAAATTAATTTAAATTAATTTGAGCGCTTCGCCATTGTGGCTACTGTATATAGCCAAAGGTTAATTTATGTGTTTGCTTTCATATAACAAACATAACAAATTTGTGTTGCCTACTTATCAGATCTAAATGTATATAACTAGCCTTAAGCTTGAACTTGTTGCCGCCACAAAACGAACATGCAACTCGTTGGAAAACTCATCTAATTAGCGAAAAATAGCTCACAAGCAGCTTATGGCTAACTAGCGCTTTACTTTGTGATGTAGATGAGCTCTAGCAACCCACGAGCAAAAGTTATATACAATTTCCATTCAGTTGGATTTGGTTTATATACCCTGTACCCTATGGGATCAAAGGCATTATAAATTAAATATAGAATTGTTTCTGTGTACGTAGAAGCACTTAGCCAAATCTTAGCAAAGTGATATAAGAACAAGATTGGATATAACCTTTAATTGGTATAAACCATGCTTTTCTGTATGCTCCCTAAGAAAAATAGGTTCTGGCTCATTTGAAATGTTTAGTAGAGGCAAGTGGAGTGAATTCGGAAGAAGTTTTTCGTAGATTTTTTGGAGTGACAAAAAAATTTTTTTTTTAAATTGAAAGTTGTGTCATTTAGTGCTTCTTCAGATCAATACGATTTTTTGTCAGGTAGATTGATCCCCGAGCAGAAAATGCCAAATTCGTGATTTTCGATTTTTTTGGGGTGAATCCGGAAGTGTCCAAAAATTATAAAAACCGCCATAAAATTTAATCGCAAACATTTTATTTCTTGTCTCTATATAAATAGTTTATGTTTCTTTTATTAATATGTATACCAAGATTAAGTTGGTTTCAATAATAACTTAAAAAAAAAAAAAGAGAGCAGAGATAAGATCACCATTAAAAAATAAAATAATTAAATCATTTTATTTTTAAGCATAGATTACTTCTTAGCCATACATTTTATCAAGGACGCTTTAAAATTTGTATATGCCATACGAAAAGCTAGATTTGTCAAGATCTTCAAAGTAGATTCGTTTAATAAATGACAATTTGAAGTTAATCTCTCTTTCCAAACCATTTAAAAAAGTTTCAAAAAATTATGGTATCTGTGTACAACACAAAAGATTTGGCTTACCAACAGATCTATCAACCAATTTATTGAAGATAGTGTAAAAGGGCGGAAATAAAATTCATTTAATTTGTTTTTTTTTTTGAAAAACCTAAATTTAAAAAAAAAAAAAAACTATGGTGTGGGCATAGGACCTCTGCCAATAACGAAGTTCTTTTCACTTTTTATTTTTAAGGCCAATAATGAAAACAAAGAGCTAAAACTAAAATCATAATTGTCATATTTGACTGTTTTAAGATCGTGCTCAGGAGAGAACGTTAAAATCGTAAAATTTAAAATTGTGCACAAAAATCACTTAAACACTTAAATTTGAAACAGTTTGAATCGACTGGATGGTCACAAAATATTTAAAGTAATTGCTTCTCTCTCTCACTCTCACAAAATTTATGCTTTCAATCACTCTACCTTGTTGTTGTTGTTCTACCATGGCCAAACGCTTAGGCCGATCGTGCCACACTATCGCTTGTTCCGCGCTCTCGCTTACACGCACAGGCTCAAACGGAACGTGACACTTTTGCGTTAGTGCCATTCTACATCGATTTAATAGACGTTATCACGTCAATAAACATTTTTCTCTACACATAATTTCATTACGTGATGATTTCTTATTATTTCACCTACCTACAAGCTCCGTTAAGGAACTTCTTTGCAAAAAAAAATGTATGCGTAATTTTATGGAAAATTATATAAAAGAAAATTCAAAATTTTACACCAAACAGTAAATATTATAATATAATGTATTAAAATATATACTAAATAAAAGAAATTGTATTGCAATTCTAGTAAATTATATACAGTGCACGCTGGATAACGTGAATACTCCAAAACGTGAACACCCCAAAATGTGAACAAATTTTTTTGTGCATTGACTACTCCAAAACGTGAACAAGGCGAGAAAGCTCTATAACATGAAAAATAAAAGTTTCAATGTTTGCATGTAATTTGCATTGAGCTCAAATAATTCTGATCTTGGGGATTCCCCTTTTGCATTGAGCTTAAATAATTCGAAACTTGGGGATTCCCCTAATAGTGAGTTATGTTTTTTATTTGGCAATTTTAGCCTAGCATGGAGCGTTTTGTCTTAGTTTATATCTATTCAGAATAGAAATGAGTTGTAAAAAACCTGTGTGCTTGACGTTGAAAGAAAAAGCTGACATTCTCGGTTTTTGACAAAAAGGATCGAGTGCTTAGCGAAAAAATACAAATACAAAATCAACAATTTGTGGCATTAAAAAAGAAAAAATTATTTTAAAAAGCGTAAACGACACATTTTAAACCAAGCGAAGCAATTCAGATTTTCAGCAAAGCGGTACAGTGGTCTAGCCATAAGGATGTCGATCAAAATGATATGAATGTACTGAAACGACTACGGGAGAAAGCTATGTTTCAATTAATAGAAAAACAGAACACACAGAAAAAGATGACTGATTTTTTTTAAATAAAAAATTTGTCAAATTTTCTCAAATTAATATGTACCTATACAAAACATCAATAAAATATGAATTTAAACGTGTGAATTTACCTGATACTTGTTTGACATTCGAAAACGTGAACACTTTTGTTAACGTGAACTCCCTTGGTTTTAATTAGTTCACGTTATCGAGCGTGCACTGTATTCTCTACATATATAAAAATGAAATGGATTTCGTTATACGGTTTACGGATTAAGTTAATTACGAAAACTAACTATTTCCAGCATTCGCAGTTCGCTTTTTCAGTCTGAAAAAGTAAAAAATCATGAAAACCTCCAAATTCGGATAGAAGATGCATTCTTGAAGTAAAATAAATGTTCGCGTCCTCGAAACTTGACATCGAGTCGACTTTAAAGCTCAAGCCTCTGACTACAGTTGCTTGAAGTTTTCTCGATATTCTTGCCCATACCCACAGAATGCTTAATTTTGTTACGTGACGATTTTTCTATAATTTTACTCAAAGCTCCTGTGATGAACTTTGTTGTAAATAATAGTATGTAAATATTTCATAAAATAAATGATATACAACTTTACAACCCGTCAGGGTATTCCAGCTTCGGTGCTCAACAGTGAAATCTTAGTGTTTTTTCAAGAGCAGTCAGGATATTAACAGCAATTAGTAGCTGCAGTTGGAGAATAAAATGCATTCTCATTAACAACTTTCGCAAACACTGATGCCTTTAAAAGCCCTCCAGAGGAGCACCAGTCAGCCAGACCCGTGAGTTATCCATGTTCTATATATAGTGTATTATGGCTGCCTTGTTTTGGAAAAAATATCCGAATAGCAGCTGTCAACTGCTGCTTATTTGAAGCACTCTGAACAAAAAGTTTTTGATGTAATTCATTCAGTGCTAATTAATTTACAGCTCGAGGCATTAAAAAGCATCGCGTTAGTTTTTGGCTTAGTTTTAGTAGGTAAATAGTTTAAACACTCATAGCTATGGGTTATATAATGTACATAGTCGGCAATTGGCAAAATGAAAACTATTTCTGCAAAGTTAGCTAAATGAGTTCAAGCGAATTCACATTTCGAATGGCATTAATTAATTAGTTGTACAAAGTATTTTTCTATCTTGTTTTGCGCTCGTATCTCTATTGTTGTCTTGATGTTTTCACCCCAAAAGTTTAAGCAAAAACAAAACTTTTCGCTTGGTGGCTATTTGTAGAATCAACAAGCTAACTAACTCCCCTCCCCTGTACTAGATCCTCTACAGCACCCACTCAAAGTGTGAACTTTGCTTTTTGCATTGTATACCAGATGCAGCTTCACCTGCAGTTTTCCATTCTAGAAACTTTTAGTAACCATGTTACCGGTTGGAAAACACACTTTGCTTTGTTTGACTTGAAGTGCGCAACCAACCAGCTGCAATTTAAATGTACTCATATAGCCAAAGGATGATGGGTGCTCTTGTTAAACATTGTTGAATTTTAATTTGTATGCCAGGCGAGGAATAAATCAGCAGCTTGCCAACTCTTTTAGTTAAGGTTGATAAGATTTATTCACTCAAATTCACTCAAGCAGCTTAAAAGTTTTGATTATCATAAAAATAAAATATGAAATATTCAAAAGTTCCTAGTAAAAATTTTAAATTCAGGCTTTACAACGAAAACACGGACAGTTAAAATTAAACTTATCAAGCCCTTGGAATCGGGAGTTGAGCTGTCTCTGAATATGACAACAATTTCCAAGCTGAAGATGTACAATTTAGTCTTTGACGTCGTTTGGGAATACACCCATATATAATTTTTTTCAAGAAATTGTATAGAGCTTAACTAGTTAAAATTAAATGTTATTTACCAAGCAAGGATACGAAGTATCTATTTTCTCGACAATATTTTCGATCGATCGATATTTCTTCGCTTGGACAATAAAACATCTTGAAACAAAAAAAAAAAATTTTGTACTCATCTAATTTTTTCCTTATTATTATTTTGTTCGATAATTATGTTTTGAATTATTAAATTCATTAGATCTTTATTACTTATCGTTACGCAAATATAAGCAATGTATTACTTATAACCTTTATTAATACTCTTTAAAATGGCACCGAATAATAATAATACGTATAAAAACTTCTTCTCTAACCACGAATTTTGGCAGCTGTTGATATATCTGTTATTCAAGGGAAATTGTACTATATTTATTTATATCTAAACATACAGCTAAATGAGGTATGGTATTTAGGAATTTCCTGTTTTTGGATCCAAATTTTCGGAATAGGCATTTTTTTTAAATCCATATTTTTGCACAATTCGTATTCGGAGATCGGACTTGAAATAAAGGCAAAGAGGTAAGTATGAAATATAAAAATATTTATAACTTTACCTTGTTGCTCTGGCTACAAATCATTTTAAAACTTAGAATTAACTTCTGCTTTATAATTATATAAATAAATAAATAAATAACTAAAACATTTGTGCTATCGATGGACAAGAACAAAATGGGGCTAACTTTGTAAAATCTGTGGAATACTGAAGAGGATGTTTCAATGGGGGTGCCTTGATTTCTTTGAGTAAAAATGTAATGGGTTGAACTTGTATTGAAATTGAATGCTGTTACTAATATCACATCGTTTAGACGGCCACCTCGGCTGGCTCTGGTGACCCTCATGCGAAAGGTCCAATTTTCAATGATATTTTCCTATAATTCATATTCCTGAAATGTCTCATGTCGCAGCTTCACATATCCCCAAAGCAAAAAAATGAAATGGGTGCTCAAAATATCTGATTCTCCAAGTCCATATGGTGCGCATATTTCCTCAGAAAATGAAATTGAATTATGCCAATATCTTTCCTCGTTTCCCCGCAGTAGATTTTCGCGGTTTTTAGCCACACCGTTTAATATTTTCATCTGAAATTTAACAAATTTTATCGATGCGGTCCCCCCACCCCCCGCAATCGATTTACCATGTTTTCTCCCACACCCCTCAACATACCAACTTGAAACTTACCCCATATACTTTAAAAAACTTCTTTGACGTAACATTCGAGTTTCATTAAAATCGGTAAAAATTTACGGAACTTTTAGGTATAAATATCGAATTTCACCAAAAAAAAAACATAAATTCCAATTGGAAAGTTCCTAGAAGGAATATGCAGGAAACATTTTTTCGAGGCAAAAGGTACAGGGTATTCCACTGTCGGGCACCGCCTCGACTGTACCACATTTTTTTTACTCAGCCTGAAGGCCTACGTTGCTCTGGCTACAAACCTTTTATAACTTAGAATTAACTTCTACTTTATAATTATATAAATAAAAAATAAATAAATAATAACATTTTTTTTTACTATAGAACACTACAATTTTGACGCGTTGTTGAACCGTATATCTTTCAATTGCGAAATGGCGGAGTATACTGAAGACGTCAATCAAATCAGAAGCCGAAAAAGTCACAGAGTTGCCAGATGGAAGCTATTTCCTTACCATACCTAAATCAAACTAATTCGGGTGCGGCCAAGAAAGCTGTTCCATACAATAATAAAGTAAGTTTCATTAAATATTTATGTAGAAAAATATATTTTTTAAAAATAATATATAAAAAATGCAATATCAAAACCAAATTGTATTAGTACATGAAATACGAAATAAAAAAAAAAATTTTTAATATTCTATGAAAAATATTTGTTTACTATGTGTACACAAGGCCGCCTGCCGAGGACTGCAACAGGGGGAATAACATGCACCGTAATGGGCGTGCCGTAACTGTTGCTGACTCGGAAGTGCGACTACACTCTCCACACGAGGGCGGCTGGAAACAGCCCCTTAGTTAGGCCTTGTCACTGCTAAGGGGGCTGGCTAATAGTAGTCGGGCTGGAGCTGGAAACTCCTTAAAATTTCCACATCTCCGGGCCGGACTAAGGTGTCATTCGACCCGTGCCGAGAGTCAGCCTGGCTGGGGGCCCGGAAAACAAATAGCCCAGTCTTTAACGGAGAGTCTAGGCAAGTGGCGACCGCCTAGTCTGGTGAGACTTACCCGGGTATGCGGATCTCTGCCCGGGTGGACAGTATATTTCTCCGCTACTCGTGGGATTTATGAGTAAGAATAATAAATTTTTGAAAACACCGCAGGAAGTCACTGCGGGAACTGCTGCTAAGCAGTTTGAGGACCGTGACCTTGACAGGGAGCGGCCCTCATTGGTGAGACCACCAACAGTTGCTCCTAACAGGAGAATTCAGGAGAGAAGGCAAAGTTCGGGTGGCCGTGTCGTGGGACTTACCCCACACTCGGCACCTGCTTCTAGCAAGGCAGTTGTTCCAGGACAAGCCGGCATGGTGAAGCTTCCCAGACCGGCACTTGGAAAACCTGGAGGTCGGGATGACCCGAACCGAAGGGGTCTGAGTGGTGCCAAGGTTAAGTGGTACATCAGATATCTTCAGCAGGGCAAGACACCTGATGAAGCACTGGCGCTGGCAAAACAGTCACGTCAAGAGGAGGTGCAGGGCTCCACCCCTGCCCCGAAAAGGCTGAGCAGCGCCCTCACGCCACCAACGGACACCCCGAAGAGGGTACGTACGGAGAAGAGAACCGTAGTAGGGCCATCGTCTGCGGTAGTAGTGAGCACCTCCGTAGCTGCTCTGGATGCCGAGGACCATCCCTCGACATCCGGGACAACGACGGAGGGACCTATGTCCGCTGCTCCGGATGCCGAGGGCCAACCCTCGACATCTGGGACAGCGACGGAGGGACCCACGTATGCTGCCGTAGCCAAGAGGCTAAAAGTAGCAGTTGTACCTGAGGATTACCCTCAGGTGGTCCTCAGCAGCGAGGAGCTTTCGCTGCTTGAGGAAGCAATATTGGAGGAGCTAGTCTCGTCAGGCTGGGACTCCCCAATAATATTCGATGGGATCCACTTCAGGGTGGGCCATCTAGTCGTGGACTGCTCAGACGAAACGTCGGCTGAGTGGTTGCGGCTGGTAGCCCCCACCCTGCGTTTGTGGAAAGGAGTCCCACTAGAGGCGAGGATGGGCGACGACATACCGGCGGCGCATATTATAACCATCTTCTGCCCTAGAACGGGAGACAAGCCGACGGAATGGATCTTGGAGCTGATCCATAAGCAGAACCGTCTGAACACGGAGTATTGGAGGTTGCTGTCGAGAAAAAGCGAAGGAGGTGGTCTACTCCTCGTCCTCGGCATCGACGACAACTCCTGTGCCGAAATTATAAAGAACGGCCACAAGCTGAACTTTAGGTTCGGAAGCATACCGGTGAGTGGTTTGAGGAAGGGCAAGACGGTTGCCACCGAACCAACGCCGGCCGCGCTTCCCCAATCTGTAGCGGAGGATGAGGGACTGAACACCTCTGATTCCCTAACTGACCTGGCGGAAGATGAGGAGCTCAACACCACGGTGATTGAGGCGAGCTGCGACATGGGAGATCAGCCTCCCATGTCCTCGCAGGAACTGGCCATGGAGCTAAGCGAAGAAGAGGAGAGGAATCTGGAGACGACCTCCAGACCTCAGACGCCAGTTGTGGAACCGATCTTATGATCGGAAGTACAGGGATAGCCCAGGTGAACATCCACCGTGCCAAGGCGGCCTCGGCCGTACTGGCAAGGATGTTCACTAAACAACACCTAGGGCTAGCCCTGGTACAGGAACCCTGGTATAACCAGGGCATAAAAGGACTGTACGTGAAAGATGCCAAGGTAATTTGGGACCATAGGGACCCACTCCCTAGAGCCTGTATCTTGGCAAGTAGAAGCATTAATCATAATGTACTTACAGAATTCCTCACCGGTGACTGTGTCCCTATCATGGTCGAAGAAGCCGGTGGAGTGAAGACAGCTGTAGTAGCTTCCGTCTACTTTGCGGGAGACGAAACCTGCCCACCTCCCGAGGTCCAAGCACTCGTGGAGCATTGTGCAAGACAGCATCTCCCCATCATCATTGGATGCGATGCTAATGCGCATCACGTGGTATGGGGCAGCAAGGATGTAAACCTTAGAGGTGAGTCACTCTTAGAGTTTATTTCAAGTAGTAACCTAGAAATCCTTAACGTCGGCAGTGTCCCGACTTTTGTAACTAGGGTAAGATCCGAGGTTCTAGATATAACCTTGGCTAGTAGGGCAATAAAGCCACACATTAGGGACTGGCACGTATCTCCTGAGGAGTCTATGTCAGACCACAGAATTATTAGATTTAACCTAGGTCTAAATCTAAGAAGTAGCGAACGCAAACGTAACCCCAGAGACACAGACTGGGAAAAGTTCAATATCTCCATTGAGCAAAACCTGACCAGCAGAGCATCTGGAAAACCCAGAAACCCTGTTGGTTTGGAATGCGCAGTGGAGGAGTTGAATACATGTTTAGTGAACGCCTTCAATGAAAGCTGCCCTTTTGGTAAAGCAAAGAAGGAGAAGGACGCCCCATGGTGGAACGCTCAACTTGAGAAGTTGCGGAAAGTGACCCGGCAACTCTTCAACACCGCGAGGCACGTTGGAGAGTGGGACGCTTACCGAAATAGTCTGACCCTGTATAACAAGGAGATCAGAAAAGCCAAGCGAAGGAATTATAGAACCTTCTGCGAAGCCATTGAAAAAACTAGTGAAGGCGCACGACTTCACAAAGCAATTTCAAAAGGAGTGCCGGACTTGAATCTAGCACTCCAGAAATCTGATAACTCCTTCACAAAAAGTAATAAGGAGAAATTAGAACTCCTCCTGGCTATGCACTTCCCTGGAAGTACTGAACAGGTGGAGAGTAGAATTCTACCAACAGGTAGAAATAGAGCACGTGCCGCTGACTGGGCCATTGCCAAGTCAACGGTAACCCCTGAGAGAGTAAAATGGGCAATTGGGCCACCTCTTGACCCCCATTAGGGAAGTACTGGTTAGCAGCCTTGCGCTAGGACACATACCTACCGCGTGGAGTACAGCTAGAGTGGTCTTCATCCCGAAAGATATCACTAATCCAAAGTCTTACAGACCTATTAGCTTAACTTCGTTTTTGCTGAAAACGCTGGAAAAACTGGTAGATTTCAGAATTAGAAGCACATTGCTAGTACAACGACCCCTTCAACATATGCAACATGCATACAGGGCGGGAAGGTCTACGGACACAGCACTATATCAGCTGAAAACCCTTATTGAGGAATCTTTAACTCATAAGGAAGTTGCACTATGCGCCTTTCTGGATATACAGGGTGCCTTTGATAACGCCTCCCACGAGGCTGTCAACGCATCACTGGCCAGAAGGGGCCTAGACGCAACTACTAGCAGATGGATAACTTCACTGTTAACGTCTAGGCAAGCCACAGCAACCATTGGTGGGCAATCAACCACTGTAGTAACAACAAGAGGCTGCCCTCAGGGCGGTGTACTATCACCCCTCTTATGGAGTCTGCTAGTAGATGAGCTACTGGAGAAACTAGCGGGCAGAGGCATACAATGCCAAGGCTATGCTGACGATATCGTTATTATAGCCAGAGGCAAGTATGAGGAAACACTCTGCGACATTATCCAGCTAGGGCTCAAGGAAACTAATGACTGGTGTAAAAAGGCAGGCCTGAGCCTTAACCCTGCCAAGACAGTCATAGTACCCTTCACAAGGAGATACAAACTTGGAAGGATGAGGAGTACAACCCTATCAGGATGCAGCATAGAAACAAGTAATGAAGTCAAGTATCTCGGAGTCACCTTTGACTCTAAGCTTAACTTCAGAACCAATGTAAACAACACTATAAATAAGTGCTCAAGGGCTCTATTTACGTGTAGAAGCATTGCTGGGAAATCGTGGGGTGCATCACCACGAATAATAAGATGGCTGTACCTAATGGTTGTCAGACCCATGCTCTTATATGGGGCAATAGCCTGGGGCAGCAGGGCGCGCCTTAGCACGACCAAAGCCAGATTGCAGAAACTGCAAAGAATGGCCTGCATATGTATGACAGGAGCAATGCGCACTTGTCCTACTGCGGCCATTGAAGTATTAATGGATGTTACACCGCTTCATATCGTTGTTGATATGCAGCAAAAAGCAACGTTAATAAGAATTGGGAGGGAAGGAGTTGACTTCAACCTCACCAGAAAAGACGCTGCAGATTTAGCAGAGGACATACCTATGCTTCTGCAACCAAGGGATGAAATGCCAGCTGAGTACAAGTTCGATCAGAACTTCGATATTAAACTCAGCACGAAAGAGGCCTGGACAACTCTTTCGGCAATTCACCCAATGAAACCACACACAATAAAGTGGTATACGGATCGATCCCTCACCGATGAAGGGAGTGGTCTGGGGGTAGTAGGACCCAGGACTAAATATCATGAGTCACTAGGCAGACACACCAGCATTTTTCAAGCTGAGGTCTGTGCTAGTGGAAGGTGTGCAGAATTTAATCTGCAGAAGAACTATCATGACAAGGAGATTTCCATCCTGTCTGACAGTCAAGCAGCGATAAAGGCAATAAGCAGAGCCAAAATAACATCAAGGCTGGTCAAAGAAGTGAGAACTGCACTTGACAATTTAGGTGCCAGAAACAAGCTCACAATTAGATGGGTCCCAGGACACAACAATATCCCTGGGAACGAGCTAGCAGACAAACTAGCAAGAACAGGTGCAGCAACGCCGCTAATCGGACCTGAACCATACTGTGGGACTGGCAACCACGTGGTAAGGGACCTATTGAGGAAAGAGGAAGAAAACAAACGGCTGCTTCACTGGGCACAGATACCAGGACTAAAGCAGTCAAAAACCCTCCTCTCTAAGTACAACCGCAAGAGATTCAAACACGTGATAACTCACGGGAAAAATACCGTGAGGATCCTGACAGGCCTCTTGACGGGTCACTGTAGGCTCCGCAGCCACTTAAACAAAATTGGCATAGCGGATAGTGGGCTTTGTCGTTTCTGTAGTATGGAGGAAGAAACTTCAGTGCATCTACTATGTGAATGCATAGCACTCGTCAACAAAAGAAGCAAGTTTTTAAGCATGCACGTCATCTCACCGGAGAGCATTGTTACCATAAATCCAAACAAAATACTGCAGTATATGCAGGCAATTGGACTTTTGGGAGAGCTCTAAGCGGTGAAAGGGGGTACAATAGATCCACTTGGGTCGCAGTACATATTACACCCAGTACAATAATAATAATAATAATAATGTGTACACAACATAGTAAATTATAAAAAAATAAATATTAAACAAAAAAATATGTACAAAAAATATTACTTTTAAGAAAATACCAATGATTGTATAATATTTGAAAAAAAAATTTGAAAATGGGAGTTTAAAAAATAATGATGTAATACCAAATATTAAGTAGTAAACAAAATTTAGATCGACTGAGAATCGAACTCAGGGCTAGAGCAGTGATTTTAAAAACTTTGAGCTTTAAGCTCTACAAGCTTAGCTAGCCTTATTCATAAATGCTTTTACCACAATTATTTGTAGTCTATACAATAATCTCACTCATACACTTACACTAACGTGACGATTTTCCTATATTTTCAGTCTAAGCTCGTTTTGAACTGTTTTCTTACTGATATTTATTATTTTAGCTTTAAACTATTTCAAATATATTTCAAACATAAAAATATTTAACAAAATTTTTAAAATTACTACAACTGTGCAGAATCGATCGGCTGATGTTATTATTATTTTTTCTTAAGTTGTAGAACTTTGAAATAAAGATTTTAAACCTGGTTTAAAAACTTCTTTGTTTAATAAGATTAAATATAAAAGATGCTTTTATTATTGAAAACGTGGATTTCAATAGGGATTAAAAAAAGGGCTGATGAGTTTGTACCTCAAAAAGTAAAGAGAATTTGTATATTTAAATCAGTATAAGCCTCCAATTTTGTTGAAAGACTTTTTTTAAAAAATGAATTTCATTTGTCTACTTGATTTATATTGCAGTTTATCTAAAAAATGGGTCATTAATTTTTATTTAAAAAGTCTGTATTACGAAGTATCCTAAACGACAGAGATAATGTAAGACATACACATACATATATGTTATAATTTGATAAGGTAATACAAAAGATGAGCAAATATTTCAAACTAACTAGGTGTAAGTCCTTAAACCCATCTACCATGCACAAGAAGAGAAGTTTTTTATTATTTCTATTAAAAGTTTTCTTTGTGTAAAATAAATGAGCACACTTGTAAAAGTAATCGATTTTCAAAATGTAAATTTTTTGTACGTTTTCAATGTAGTAAATTCATGATAAACATAGTCAATTTTTCAATTAAAGTTTTCTGAAAACGTTTTCTTTAATTAAATACCAATATCATTGAGATTTAAACAGAAGCAATCACCCACGCACAAATATACAGACAACATATGCACGTACAAATATATAGAGAAGCCTCTAAAGATTATAAACGTGTATATATAATATGATATGTATTTTCGCAAAATCAAAGGTCTGCAGTGGACAGAAGTGGCCTTTAGTCCATTGCCAATCAATAAGTCATATACAAATGCACAGAAATATGGGCAACAGTCAGTTGCGTCAGTTGATATGAAATGTTAATTAAAGTTCAGAGCAATAATGTGTGTACTACACACATATGTATTTTAACATATACCAACTGCCAATGGCCAAAAGGTAGCAGAGCGGAGCTTCGTGCTCCAGAATTTGCGCAATGGGACCAAACTTTTTCATTTCGAAGTAAGTATGAATGATTTACGAGACACTCAAGCACACATAGATACACACGCATACGCACACGCACTCACAATACATACTTACCTCGTAAATGTCAATGCCATGGCTGAGTGACCATGAAGTTTGAAAGTAATCTTCGATTCTTTGCTTAAGTTCCTTGGGCATCTGTTTCAATTAAAAAAGAATAGACAAATTATTTAATATCTATGCATAAATTTAAATACTTAGAATACAATGCCTTACAATTAGCATTTAAATCAAATTGCAAATTTAAATTCAAATCAAATCCTTTTATGTATCCTACACTTTGTGCACACTTTATTTGCATCCAAAATATCCTTAGTTTTACATTTACAGCAGATCTGCAGCAGCAGCAGCTTAAATGTGCTTAATTACAAAAACGTCACGTATACGCCATGGTGTACATATTTAGTATCTTTTATACCTAACGCTACCTAACGTAGCGGCAAGTTTTATACCGACACGTATACACTATCAACAGGTTGCACATGTCCTTGGTGCAAGACACTCTCACACAGAAACGTGTACTGATACCAAACACGCGTCATAAAAAAGCCAGCCACAGTCCATGGCACCACGCAAATTTGCAAAGCGTTTTCAGGCATCCAACACCCATAAATGGTTTCCCCCACAATCTTACTCGATCCTTGGCCTTATGCCATGCGCTATACCATAATCAAGCGCAGACGTCATCCCTTGCTAACCACAACACCAATCCCAAGCCCCCGCCCCATATCCATTGCATTGCCTAACGATTCGTAGCATATTGCAAGCAAATGTGCGGTGCATTCTAATAATACCTAACCGAAGACCACTTCATGGTATGGCCTGGCATTTTATTGGAAACTCATACACCGTGAATACTTACACATATTCACACAGATACTCACTACTTATACGAGTATTCACTATAATAGCTCTGGGCGGGGGAGGACGCTTATGAATATAGCTTTTCTGTTCAATGACTATAGCAAATTTTCATGCTAATATTGTTTTTGTTATTGTTGTTGTTGCTTTTGACCCTGGTGCCAATTGACAATTGATGATCTGGCAGATTTCAATGGAATTCATAGAAAATATTCAAATACTCATCAGTTTTGATATGTGCCATATGAATTTATTATATAGGTCTAACCAGGGTTGGAAAACGACCACTTAGATGGACATCACAACTTCACAATAATTAAATTCATTTAATTTTCCAACTCAATTACGCTCTTCATGCTGATATCAATACGCAGTACAGTTGAGTCGGTTCTTTGACGTGAACTTTTGAATTATATCACTTATCTTAGTTTCTTAAGAATCGTTAGTTTAGTTCAAAAAAATTTTTTTTTGATTGCTACTTGCATTTTGTCAACCATTTTTACCTTCGAAAAGTAAGACCAGGGCCGTAGTGTAAAAATCCTGGCCCGGGGGAAAATGTACCGGCACCACTATTAAACCTTTAGCTTGAATCGCGAAAGTACGACATAAATTACACCGGGTCCCTGAACAAACTCCGGGCCCGGGGGGATCCCCCCCTTCCCAACACCATTGCCATTTTAGTATTGACAAAGCATTATGACTAAAATGTCAATCCATGTATATTGTATTCTTAACGAAAAAAGATCCTTTGACTTATGAAGACTTTCAAATATTGTTCAAGTAAATTTTTAATGTAATTTTTCTAACCAAATTTTCTTCTCCTCGTTGATTTTGTGATTAAACATGGTCTATGTAAAGGGCATTGGGAATATTGCCCAGTAGGGTCCAATGGCAATGTTTTGGAATTATTAAAATAAAGAAGATAGGGATATGTCCCCACTGAACTAAACGCCAAAACAATCTTTTAACGGACTCACATGTTTTTGTCAAGATCAACTAAGCTCTTATTAACTAGGACTTACAAAGTTTTCAGCCAAGTTGGTTGAAGCTAATTTGTTACCAAATATTATAATATATAATGGAAAATAAATGGCATATGTACGAAAAGGGATGATAGAATTTTGATAGCTCATGGCGGCTCATGTGAATGGATTTTTGACATCATGATGACATCACATGATCATTCATGACACCATGAACAAGTTCACTTTGCCACAACGTTTGAAAATTGTCAAAATTTTCTATCAAAATTCAAGAATTTTTGTTGCTACTCAAAGATCCTTTCGTGCAAAATATGTTCGTCATTCTGCTCCTCCGAAAAAATCCCTATTTGGTACGGTTTATGGTAGGGTGGGATTATTGCACCGTACATCTTCAAAAACGAAGGACGCACCGTAACTGTGAATGGTGAGCGCGACCTTGCGATGTTGAGCGATTTTTTTCCGTAATTTGATGATATTAAGGCTGACGACATTTACTTACAACAAGAGGTGCCATACAGCAACCGATCAAAATTGGTCGACTTTTTGTGGGGCCGTGTTAAATGTAAGGTTTATGCCAACCAACCCACGCAGCGTTAAGTCACTTTTGTCAAACGCAACTTATTTATTCGCGTTATCATAATCATCAACTTGTAATAAATAAAACAAAAATACGGAGGAATAGAACCAAAATGTGAACTTTTTAATTAATCAAATTAAAAAGGAATTAAGCAACACAAATTATTAAATTATGAATTGGAAGCCAACATTAGAGCCACCGAAATAGTGCACCGCATCATCGAAAATTGATCTGACCGGATCACCCAGTGCAAGAGGAGCCGAGGCGGTCATTTGAATGATATAAGTTGACACACCATAGCTTTTTTAGCTATATCTCAACATTGAATACACATGTTATCAATGTAAATATACCGTTGGAAAGAGAAGAGAAAGAGCTATTGTCCACAATAAGCAAATCATTTGAAATTTATAAAATAAGTCTTTTACAGACAATTTTCAAAAGAGCTTGAAAACGACTTGTAAAAAAAGGCTTGTAAGTTGTCACACCTGCAAAAATCGATGAAAATTTGAGAAAACTGAAATAAAAACGCATGATTGCTAAAATTTATGAAAATTTATTGATTTTAAATTCAACTAAGCAGTAAATTGAAATTAAAAAAAAATACAAATTTTACTTTCCAGAGAAGTCAAAATTGTGGTTTTTTGTGATCGGTTTTTCTTGGTCGCCATACTAATAATGAATTGTTACGGAAAATATTGAAAAAATATACACGAAAATGGCTCTAAAAACTATTCAAATTAGTTTCAATGATAATTCCACACAATAAAACAGTCATATAAATAACATAGCAATGTAAAAAAATTAAAATAGATGTGTGACAACTTACAAGCCAAAAGGTGTGACAAGTTACAGTTTTGAAGCCATTTTGAAATGCATTGAAAAAAACCTGTCCATTCACTGTATATCCGAAAACCTTTTTTGATTATGAAAGTTCATTGAATTTCAATTCCAGCACATATATTTTCCTTCTTTTTTTATTTTGATTTGATCACTTTTTGAACGCAAGGAAAAATAATGTTTTTTATTTGCCGATTTCTTTAAAAACAATTTTTATATTTTGTCACTCACACACTGCGTTTTTAAGTCTGTTCGCATCAAAAACACATTAAAATTGTTTCCGGTGGAATTTTGGTATTTTCATTGCTGGAACATCAAAATCGACCAGGTGTGCCAACTTACAAGCTGTATCAGCTTACAAGCCTTTCCACTATTGTTTAAATCATAGAATATACAATCCAATAAAAATATTACATATCATATTTGTGCAAAACTAATGTGTTTTATTTAAATTTCAAATCCTATCGTTCTTATTGATAAACACTAGGGTGGGCGCCGCTGGTATGGCCAATTTTTAAACCGACGATATCAATAACGGAACCGCATAAAAAGTTTCCTTTTTACCTACATATAGCGCCTGTAAAATTTAAAGACGATTCGAAATTATTTTTTAGTCCTTTATACCAAAATGCTTATCATAACCTCAGGTAGCGATTGAGCCATATCCGTCTGTCCGTCCGTCTGTATGAACACCTAGATTACGGAGACTATAAGAGCTAGAGATACGAAACTATACCAACTTTATGCTGATGCGCATAATTCTTCAGAGGATGAAGTTTATTGAATTAGGTTTTCGGCTACACCGTTTAATATTTTCATCTGAACCTTGACAGAGCGATGCGCCGTAGTTATATGCATCTGTGTGTCAAAAATGAATGAAATGAAAATGAAAAATGAATGGACAAATACAACAAAAGTTACAGTCAAAAATGTACAAATTTCACTCCCCTTAGCCAATAAACTGCATCAATATTTGACTCAACTTAATTATGGTCACAAGTGGCCTAGAATCACCAATTTTGCTAAGCTGATTCATGTGGGTCTAATGAACAAATCCAAATTTTATGGATGCGAAACTTATAGGTACAGATATCGTTCTTAGAACGAATATTCAGGAATGTACTTTTTTTCGAAAAAAAAGGTGCAGGGTATTACACTGTCGGGCACCGCCTCGACGGTATCACTTTTTTCATATCGGGTTTATATTATATAGCCATATAGCCCATAGGGGGTTTCAAAGAACCTCAAAAAAAACCAAAAGCTTTAGATGGATAAATCGTTTGTCTATGAAAATATCGTAACGAAATTTAGCGCTCGGAAGTTTTTTAGAGATCCCCAACACTGTACCTAATTTGATCAAAATCGGTTGACTATATCGTGCAGCTCCCATTGGACCGATCGGTCAAACAACCTTATTAGGTGCGAAAAAAAAAATTTGGCAAATAAATATCTTTTAGAGTTCTGAAGCAATATACCGGATTTAATTGCAATGTGGTGGTACAGCGTATCCCAAAGTCGGCCGCGCCTGACTTTAAAGTACGCCATTTATTTTTACTTTATATTTCGAAGATAAAAAAGAATATCCAAATGTCACTTGTTCAAAAGACAAATACATTTACTGCAAAATAATAATAATAATATAATTCCTTATTACCGCAAAATTCGGAGCGGCATTTGGGGTTACCGATTAAACGACGTCAGTAGCCACGCCATCAAAAGTTATGGCAGATGTAATCACGGCCAAATGGGAAGCAACAACTCACTTGTGTGAATAAATGAAAATTTGTTTTGGTTTTTCAGAATGTGAACTTTTGTTTTTTTTCAGTATATTGTTCCAGTAACAGGCTTAACCAACGAAACTGGAACATAGTACAGAACAAGAAAAAACTAATAGAACCAACCTAAATTAAAAAAAAAAATTAACTAAAGAAATGAGTTATTCATAAAGGGAAATTAAGAGTGACAAAAAAGTTGTACAAAACGAAATGAAAATTTCACAAGTCTTATTTTATCGCAATTGTGGCTAAAATCAACTGTTGCTATTAATGTTTTTGTAAAGGAAAACTTTGGGTAATAAATCATTATACCCTGTACCGTATGGTACAAAGGGTATATTAAGTTTGTGCAAACCGAAAATGTATGTAACATACAGAAGGAGACGTCGGAGACCCCCCAAAGTTACCTAAAGTAGGATCAGGGTGACTAGAGAAGTCGATATACCCATGTCCGTCTGTCCGTCCGTCCATCTGTCCGTCTGTATGAACGCCTACATCTCAGAGATGGTAAGAGCTAGAGCAACCAAACTTTCGGATAAGATCCCTTATTATCCTACGGGAGACAAGTCTATTTAATTTTTTTGATATCGGGGTTTTTATTATACAGCTCCAATAGGGGTGTTTCAGAGGACCTCGAAAAAAACCAAAACTTTTAGATGGATATTTCGTTTGTTTATGAAGTTATCGTAACCAAATTTGGCACTCGGAAGTTTTTTATAGTTCCCAAACACTCCATCAAATTTGATCAAAATCGGTTGACTACATCATATAGCTCACATAGGGCAGATTGATAAAAAAAAACGTTTTTTGAACAAAATTTTTTGTGCTTCGTTTGTTTATGAAGATATCGTAACCAAATTCGGCATTTGGAAGTTTTTTAGAGATCCCCAGCACTGAACCAAATTTGATTAAAATCGGTTGACTATATCATATAGCTCCCATAGGGCAGATCGGTCAAAAAAACTTTTTTGCACAAAATTCGTTTTGTTTCGTTTGTTTGTGAAGATATTGTAACCAAATTTGGGAATCAAGTGTTTAAGCAATATATTGGAGATAATTGCAATTATTGGTATAGGGTATCCCAAAGTCGGCCGCGCCCGACTTTAACGTACGCCATCTTTTTAGATAAACTTATTACGAGTTACGTGAGTTTAAACGATCTAAGTAATTTAATCCCAATAGAAGCCTTAGATCAACTTGATATTTTTGGGCGAAGTTATGAGACGGTACACTGCTTACCTTCGATGGTAAATTATGAATTCTATTTATAAGTTATTAATCATGATGACTATTTATAAAGAATATAATAAATAAGGTCCTATAAATAAAAAATGTTTTCTTGAAATAGTCTTACATCCCTTTGCTAACAAATTTTTCAATATTTTTCCGCTGCTTGGTCTCTACTTACGTTATGCAATGCCACAAAATCCTTCAAGTCCCGCCATTTGCTTTCATAGAGTGAACGTCGTGAATACATTCGTTGGATTATAGCCGTCACATTACCAAAGACCACGGCATGCATCAAAGCTGTTGAATCAATCAAGAATATATTAAATCATTGTGTTTAAATAATTAATCCTATCACATACCGCCAATCAACATCATGATAATGGTAAAAATCTTTTCCGCTGTCGTATTTGCCGACACATTGCCAAAGCCCACAGACGTCAAGCTGGTAAAGGTAAAATACAGTGCCGTCGAATAGGTTTCGGCCGTCGTCAGAAAAAGAACAGAGACATTTTTGCGTTCAGCGAGCAACTGCAGCCAACCTAAAAGCGATAAATGAAAAATATATGGTAGAGTTTCCAATGTTATTATTAAACTATGCGATAAATTAATATAACATTTTTAACTTTTATATAATATATGTATATATTATATGCATAGTGGTAGCGTACTCGCTTTGTAACCCGATGGTCGGTGGTTCGATTCACCGCAAAGGCACTGGTGCATTTGCCAACCACTGGCATCGCTAGCAAAAAGACGCTATTTGCCCAAAAAAAAACTGTATTGAGTCAAGACACCGCCGTTCGAATTCGGCTACAAACTGTAGGTTATTACCAGAGAACCCCATGCTCTACCTTGGGGCGACTGTTAAGTAGTCAAGTCAGGGAATTAGTATTAACGACCGCATTTGACAATAATTAACCACTCGCATATGAATCATTAAAAAGTAATATAATCGAAGCACCCTGTAAAGTTTGTTTAGCATGTAAGTATATGAAAGCTTTAGTAGTAGAGTCTGCAACTGCAGTTTCGAATTCAAAAATATGTTACTTTTATGCAAAATTTTATTATCACCTATTACTTCCTGGAATTTTTTCTGATTTCAGGAAGTGTTTCTAAAAAATGGGAGCTAATGCAAGGGGGATATGATCATACCAGGACGCAGTCCCCGGGCCTCGTTGTTTGGACCTGTCCTATAAAATCTTGATACCGACCATTTATCTAAACCAGCATGTTGCACACGCTCAATATTTGCTGACGAAACGGCAATCTATAGTTCTGATCAAGACTAAGGCATTTCGAAAAATCCTAACTATACTCCATTTTTATTTGCATTAAAATATTGCTAGTACTTTGTTATTCTTTCTTTTAAATAAAATTACACAAAAATATTTCTTTAGTACCCAGTTAATGTACTTACATTATTTTATTTTTTTAATTTTGATTAAATTAATAAAATAAAATAAAAATGATACAATTCGTTACTCGAATATAATTTCTTATTAAAGGCCTATACGCAGCACGCAAAAAAATGAAAAACTTCATATAAAAAAAATGGTGGCGAAAAATTCCGATTAAAAATGTTTGTCGATGGGTCGCAGACAACAAAACAAAACAGTGTTGTATTTTAATTTTAAAAATGACTAACGTTAGATGGCGCCACTACTTTACTAGGTGTGGTAACACTAACAAAAGCTGTTGCGCGTTGGCGCGAATTCATATACATACATATGCACAATTTTTTTATTCGAAATGGCTTATAAAAGCAGTACAAGCTCACCCAGTGTTATGGGATATAACACACAAAATGCACTTTAATGCACTGGTGAAAAAAAGTGCATGGGAGGAAATTGCTAAAATGTTAAATAAAGATGGTTTTTTTGCAGCCGACCATTTTACGATTAGTGGTAGGCAGTCATACATGCATTGTTTACATTTAGTAATGTTAACAATACTTGTTACAAATCCATGTTTGTTTTATTTATTTTTTTGTCTTATTTTGCGCGCTTAATTTTTGTAAACATAAAGCAGCTGATTATAATGTGAGTGTGGCCACATTGACCCAAAGTATCGGAAAAAAGTACCGCAAAAAAAATAACTCGATAAAAAATAGCACTTTGTCTAACTGTGCACACACTGGTGGCTCCATATGAAATAATATGAAAAAATTTCCATATGGAAATTTTCGAACTGCATAGCCCCTTAACAATAAAAAAAATGTTTGCTCGCGCTGGGATATGAACTCACGTTATCTGCAAAAACTAACAATCAGGACGTTTTGCCCACTGACCTACACTTCCACTTAATCAATGCTCTCCTAAAAAGGCTTTAGTTCTTATCCATCGTTTTTTTCAGGAAATGTAAAAAAGAGGCACGTTAGTGTTGCAATCTAATGTCACATTAAAAACGTTATTATTTTTTAAGTCTTGATTAAATTAATAAAAAAAAATTAAAAATAAAATAATAAAAATAAAAAAACAAAAATATAATAATAAAAGTATAACAAAAATTTAAAAAAAATTTTGTTCGCGTTGCGAATCGAACTCATGTTGTCTACGAAAAGTATTAAACAAGGAGTCTCTACTTAAAAAATGCTCTCCAAAACAACACTTCGTTCTTCTTGTAGTTTTTGTTGTTGTGATAAAAGAGGCAGCCATGTGTTGCAGCATTAATAATTAATTACCTTAATATTAATGGTTTTATCTTTTGATGTGTTTATCCGAATTGAAAGATTTTAAAGTCTCTGAGATCCTTTTGTTCATACGGACAGACGGTTGTCTTATCAAGAATATATGTATATATTCATTATACATTATTTGTATCTCTTTGTACAAACATTTTCTAATAATTTCTAAAAATTGTGACAACTTCCCATCTCCCATCTCCAACAGAGCATTAAAAAACAAATAATAATTTTTAAGCCAACTCCAGGGGACTACTATATACCAGCTTAATTGAAATTATTAGGCGAAAAAAACAAAAAATAGCGATGACTAGACCAAAAGAGTCGTACGTATAATTGGCATAACTTCTACTTTAGCTTGTCTCTCTGTCAGATAGTCAAGCCAAGTCTGTCAGTTAGCTGAATGCTGTCACAAGTTTGATATGAGAGTGTTCCAAATCCCGGGTTGCCTAGCAACATGAAGCTTTAGGCGCAGGTTACTTTCACGCAGCAAACACGCATTCACACCCACACTCAAACATTCGAGCAAGCACGCATACACAGATACACAAGCATAGATTGAGATACAATCTGGTTTTGTTTGTTTGGCCATCTTGCTCTATGCCTCGCATCTATAATACATGTAGCATGGTCGCAGCATATTGAAGTGAAAAGTAACTGGCAATTTGTTGCTTTGTAGGCGTTCACACACACACTACAGAGACTTCTCCTCATCTGTGTGTTTTGTGTAACCGACAGTTGCCAGTTTATTACAACATTTGCCTGGGGATTTTTTAAGAACTTTTGTTGTTCGACGCTCTCTCCTTTGTGGCAAGAGAAAAAAAGAATAAGCGAAGATATAACGCTTAAATAATATGTACAATAAAAACAACTTTTCAAACTTTACAGCTAAGGTAAATACACACGCACTCAGTGAAATAACAATAAAAGATGAGCTAAATTTTTAATCGCCCAAGATATGCAATATTTCACACATTTGCTTTGAAATTGTTTTATTATGTATCATGCAAATCGAGATTTGAAAATATTTAGTCCCCTACTTTTATTGATCTAAATATAATTATTAATTTCATTATTATTTTTCAACTTTGTCTAGAAATGAAAAATGAATCTCGAATGGACGTATAACATGCAGCTCGAAGGGATGGTGAAAACCTCCACACTAAAAATTCTTAGATTCTTAGATTAAGTCCTTAAGTAAGAAAAATATCTCGAAGATATATAGACAGATTGTTCATGCAAACGTACTGCAATTACCCTACTAGGCAACAGTAGTTAGTTAGTGCTCCAAAACGACTAGTGCCTGCTCCTGTTTTATTAATATCTAGACATCTGCAGCTATATTTTATGCTACGGTCTGTATATATTTTTATTCATTATTAATTTTATACAAAATTGAAGCAAAAGCTTAAAAAAATAATTTAATTATCCGCAATTATTTTTTATTCAACGATACTATAAAATAGCGAAATAGCCTATACTTTAAAATAAACAAAGACTATCAGTTTGTATTTTCTTATCACCTTCTCGAATGTATTTGATACTTATAAGTGGAACTTCACCCGGGCTGGACGATCTCAACATAATACCCGATTAAAAGTTTGGGCTTAGAGAAGATAATAATGCGCTTCTTTTAATCTTGCTTTCTCCATGGAAGAGTATCATTCACCATGCTTGAAAACGATACTGTAAAGCCCCTTGACGTTTAATTAGATCGAAGGAGTAATGGTTAAAACATATAAAAATGGTATCGCAGCTTAAGACAAAGAACAGGAAAAAATATTGGAAAAGTACCTATACTTCTCAGAAAGATGTTGGCGAAAAGAAAAAATAAATTATTAAGTTAGTTGTTCGAAAACTTGTGGCAACTCTACAATGTAAACTTATCGATAGCTGGCCAGTTGGTCAGCTGACAATTTGGCGCACTTTTTAAGCAAACAACAATGAGCCAGTTTTTTTTAGTTATTTGTAATAATAAATTTTTGAAGGGGCAAGGATCAGATTGATATAATTAACCGCATGGCCTAAGCAATTGTGAAATGCTTATGGGGAAAAAACATTACAGGAAAAAGGAGGAAACAGCAGAGAAGTAACTGAAGGCTACTCTGAAGCAGCTGCTCAAAACAGTTTGTTGAATAAAATAAAATAATAATAATTTGTGTGTTATATTATTACTTATAAAATTAAAATGTCGCCGCCGTTTCAATTTTGTGGCACGTAAAGGCCCATACGCAGACACGAAAAATAAACATAACTTCATATAAAAAAAAATGTGGTACAGTCGAGGCGGTGCCCGACAGTGGAATACCCTGTACCTTTTGTGTCAAAAAAATTTTTCCTGCATATTCCATCTAAGAACTTTCCAATTGGAATTTATTTTTTTTTTTGGTGCAAAACGATATTTATACCTATAAGTTTCGTAAATTTGTACCGATTTTGATGAAAATTGAAAGTTACGTCAAAGAAGCTATTTTAATTATATTGGGTAAGTTTCAAGTTGATATGTTGAGGGGTGTGGGAGAAAACACGGTAAATCGATTGCGGGGGGTGGGGGGGCCGCATCGATAAAATTTGGATGTGGATTTGTTCATTAGAGCCACATGAATGAGCTTACCAAAAGCTCTAGGTCACTTGTAGCCATAATTGCGTAGAGTCAAATATTGACGCAGTTTATTGGCAAGGGGAGGTGAAATTTGCACATTTTTGACTATAAATTCTGTTGTATTTGTCCGATTTTGTTCATTTTTTACACATAGATGCATGTATCCACAACGCATCGCTCTGGTAAATTTCAAATGAAAATACTAAACGGTGTGGCTAAAAACCGCGAAAATCTACAGCGGGGGAACGGGGAAAGATATTGACATGATTCAACAAACTTTATCTGCTTAGGAAATATGCGCACCAGCTGGTAAAGTTTCGTGTCTCTAGCTCTTATAGTCTCCGAGATCTAGGCGTTTATACGGACGGACAGGTGGACAGACGGACAGACGGACGGACGGACATGGCTCAATCGCTACCCGAGGTTATTTGTTTTTTTTTAATGCCAGGTGCAAACCATAGATGGCGCACTCAGCAAAAACAGCTGCTCGGTTTTGGCGCCATAAACAAAACTTATGTGCAGCTATTTATTTTGGACGCGAAATTTATGGCTGGTCGACAAAATCGTTGCGGATCGTTGGGAAAGGATGAGAAAAAGCTATAATAATAAAATAATTCATTTGTAACATTAATGTGCGTTAAAATACGTCTATGCAATTCGTCCACACTCAGCTCTGCGCATTAAATATGAGGTCACCCAAACATTCCGCCTTTTCCGGTGAATTGCCTCCTCTCGTCGCTTTTTTTCCTCATCAAACATTTTAATGGCAATGCATGTCATTATTATAGCATTGTTTACACAAAATAGCATAAGTAATAAACGTTGACGATCATTCATGTTTTTAAGTTTTATTTCGCGCCTTTAAAAAATTAGCTATTTGTAAACAAAAAGCAGCTGATTATCGGTAATAACTCCGATAAAATGCACATTTTGTAACTAGAGACACACTGTTCCTTTCGTGACCAAAAATAAGTCTGTCTTTTTGCTAGGTGGCTGTTTTCGTGTCTGCGTAGCGGCCTTTAAACAAATATAAACTAACCAGAATCAGCTGATTTAAAACAACCGCATAAACGACACAATTGTCGGCATTTACGACATATTGTCGTCATTGTCGACGTCACACTGTCGACAATTAAAAACGACGCGTAGTGGAACAACACTGGCTCTGATTAAGAGCGACAGATCCTTTCGATTTTATTAAAATAATATTTTTGTATGTTATTAAAGTCAAAATAAAAAAAACGAAACGTTTCAAGAATGATTTGTCCTTTAAATCGTTTAGTACGAGAGCAAAACAAAAACCACTACGTTTGAAGTGCCAAAGAGTACAAACAAAACAATTCCGGTGGGTCATAGAGTTGGGTAAAGCTAGTTCATTTTACTGAACCAGTTCAATCGATCTTTTTTAGTCCGTTCTTATACAGTAGTTCTTTCTTATTTAGTTGTTTTTGAATTAAAATTTAACAAAAAATAAATTAAATTGAATAATCTAAAAAAAAAATTTTTTTTTTTTTTTGCATTAATTTATTTATTTTTACCTTTGCAGAATTTGTGATAAGCCATTAAGCGATTGAGCAAGAGATAAAAAAATACAAATTAATGTTAAGAAAAATAATTTTAAAAGTATGAGTAAATTTTAAAAACCACCAGGATGACTCTACCAGGAGTCTACCATATCCCAAATTCTCATTAAGTTGGCTTTCAACAAACAAACCGCAAAAGTACAAGTAAAGCAGTAACAATACTAAAAATATGGCCCTACTAAGGAAAACTGAGTCTAAATAGAAGCGAAATAAGGAACAAAAAGGAACAACTGAATAAGAACAGTATACGAGTAGGATAAGAACGAACAGTATAAGGTTAGTACATGAACAGTATAAGTACGAACAACTAAACAAAAACGAGCAAGGCAATAAGAAAAAAAAAAAAAAGGAACAACTAAATAAAAATTCTTCGATGTTGGTGAAATTTTGCAGTTCGTTCGTTTAAGTTAATAGTTAAAAAAATTAAAGCGTGCTAGTGAGCCATACACTGCGCGAATGAGTTGTGTTGCAAATCTTGCTTGCATCAATTTTTCATTGCATCTAAATATTTTTATTTGTCTCTTTTTTTCGTTTGTTTGATCCTTGGTAAAAAATTACAAGGAGTATTGAAACGGTGTTTCCTAAATCATTTTGTATCAGTCGCGTATATAAATTTCCTTCTATTGTTGAGCTTCATTATAAAAATCTGAGAAATATATTAATTAATGCACAAACAATTCGCATAAGATTATTTCTAAGAAAAACGTTAAAATTTCGATTATTATAGGATGGCTCATTTAGGAAATTAAAAAATAAAAGTAAATGAATATATTTGTTCGGCTATGCGCCGAACCCAGGCAGTAGAAATAATTCCCCGCCCATGCCAAATCATAAATATGTAAATCGCTCTGCATAGCGATAATAAGAGTAATTATTGTAAGGAGTTAATTGCTTATCACTTAATTTCAATTTTGTTTATCTCATTTGTCGCTTTGTCGCTTGCCATCTGTCGGCTATTGCTTTGTCTTAATCTAAGATTAGTTGTCACTGTATGCCCGGTGCATTTAGTTCGAGACAACTCAATCTCGCCCAGCGTGTATCAATCGGCCTTACGATCGTTTAAGCCGCCGAAATATCTAATCGCGAATAAACATTGTTAATAGTTTAAATTTATATGCATCGCTTAATTTTTTACGGCCAACGAAAAGGCTCGTTGGTTCAACAATATTTTTTTTAATTCAATATTCTAGGAAGACACAAATAATTCAATGAGTTAGTACTTGCTAAAAAATCCAATGTGAAATTTAATCGCCTATGAATTTACGAAGAACAGCTTCAACTTCTAATAAATACATAGGTTTGTAGACACAAACATATGTACTAGAATATCCTTGATGTTGCCCATGTGCGTGACAGCTTAGGCAGGTGATTCACTTGACTCAGTTGAGTAATTTGAGTCGGGTGTACCCTTAAGCGACGCAATTTCATTTGACCAACCATGCACTATGTTGGCAAACATAATCAACGCCATCAGTCAGAGTCCTGGCTAACAAACTTAACAAATTACTGTCTACCCCCACAGTAAGGACAATGTCTAGAGGCACCACAAACACATAGAGTAACATGTAAGGGTACAGGGTCACGGTTGGCAGTTGGTAGATGGTAGATGGTACTCACCGATGTTGCTGTCCGGAAGCCACTCGTACTCCTTCACGGCTATGACATACCAAATGCAGGCCAACCAATGCGCCGCCAGCGTAAATGAAAACATCAACAAAGTCAAAATCATGGCCGTGTGCTGAGAGTATCGATCAATTTTTTGCAGTAGTCTGGCCAGGCGCAACAGTCGCGTCAATTTGACAAGATGGATGTGTGATTCCTGTATGGGAGATAGAGCAGCACAAGATACATCGTTAAAACTGTGGCAACCTACACCCATAGTAGTCATACAATATACGTAAAAAAAAAAATCGTGAAAATTTACGCAAGTTGACTTTGGAACGTCGAAGTGTATGTACATTAACAAATCAGCGCTTTAAATGTTTTCTTTTTTCGTAACCGAAAAGGAATCTGAATATTATATTTATTTATTACAAAATTCGCATTGAGAAACTGAAATCAATTCCATTATTATAACACTAGTTGGTAATATTTACTAATTATTTAAACATTGCATCCGAATGATAAAACCAACTACTTCTTGCCCAAGCCATATACCATGCCACTGGTTGTCCAACTTGGCTGTTTATCGAGCTGGTAGATCTGGTAGAGATTTTATCGGTTAAATCTTTTTTTTACGCATTATGTATGGATTCGGCAAGAAGTATTTGTTTATATCGATAAGTCAAGTTGAATTTTATGAAACATTAGTCATCGAGAAGGGATGCAGGCTTTTATAAAGTACCAAATTTTATATCATAGCAAATAGCAAATAACGAAACCCATAATAAATTACGCATCAAAATAAACTTCGTTACAAATTCTTCTAAGCGACTAATGTCAAAGCAAACCTCATATACCCCGATAGAGCATAAAAAAAAAAATATCGAAATCAAAGCTCGAACTTGTGAAAGCCTCCCTTGTTCAACGTCATTCAAATTGTGAACATGTTTTCGCAATTTGTAGCGGTCATTTTTGGTTAAACAAAGTAACAAAAAAAAGATATATACAAACTACATTTGGCCGTAAAAAGTGCATAAAAGTTTTGAATTTTTTTTTTTCATTATGGTTTGTGGAGCTTTGAACTTTAATAAAAGTAAATTCATGAAATTCTGATATATGGTATAGCCTTGTAAAAATTTGCATGATTTTTAGTGGACGAATAAAATAATTCTTTAAAATGTAATACTTTAAAGCTAACACCAGGAATTGAAAATAAGTAAATAATAGAAGGCCTTGTTATATAAGCATTTTACTACAGCATCAAAATCTGATATCTGACATTAGGCTTCGAAATGTTTAGTTTCCTAAAACTGTAATATGAATTCAAATGCAATCAACTTTTTTTAAATACAAGCAGGCTTCTGTGTGGTTTTTGGTTTCATTTTGGATTAAAAGCCAAGTTATTGTATACAGCATAAAAATAGTAAATTTATTCGTTTAATTTTTGTGAATGTAAAACTAACAAAGACGTTCGAGGTATGAACTTATTTTAGACAAAAATGATTTAGAGGTTCTAT
The DNA here is from genome assembly GCA_949987675.1 of Chymomyza fuscimana. NCBI lineage: Eukaryota > Metazoa > Arthropoda > Insecta > Diptera > Drosophilidae > Chymomyza > Chymomyza fuscimana. Next base: position 62,897,279 of record OX465089.1, on the reverse strand, counting down.
GCATGGTAATTTAAATAAAAAACTAGTTATTCTTGCCTGTATGTTCTTCTATTTAAACTCACGTATGAAGGCACCATGCTTGATATGTAGGTAAATTTTATTATGAAAAAATACAACGACATCCCATTTTTATTCATTTTGAGCATGCACTCTTCAATATTTGACATTTAGCCTCTTTTGGAGTATTCAGCCAACATAATGCTGGAACTTCCTGTACGCCTACAACCATTTATATCTTCAATTATAAGCTTTAAATCCAAGTAGCTACTTTTTATTTTGAAAAAACAGATAAAGTAAATCCGACAGGTTCATCAAAAGCTAAAAGCATAACATTTTATAATTAGCGAGTAGCTGACTTATATATTTATTATTATTAATTATATTTTTAATTAATAAAGGACATATGAGGTATTCATTAAAAAGTATTGGCGGTTAGATTACATAAATGTCCTAAAAACTGTTGTACAAAAAAAGTCACAAAATAACTTTTATTTTAAATTTATAAAATAAAAATTTTAATAAATTATAGAACATAAAATAAAAATTTAAATTTAATTAATACTTTAAAATTTTTACTTTTAGACCAAACAAATTTTTTTTGATTTAGAACAAAAAAGGGAGTTGAAAAATAATAAAAACTCGCTTTGAAAAGTATAATATCAGAAAATATTCTTATCTGAAATTGTTACGTACAATCTATTCAATATTCATCGTTTATTGATTCATATATGTTTTAATTTTTCAGAAGTCGCATTATAGTTTTTGGAACTTATTGGTTTTATTTAAGCAATTTTGGGTTTATAATTTCGTAATTTCGCAATAAAGCATTCACAAAATGGCTTTCTTTTAGGTTTTCTGGTGTAGCTAAAAGCCAAAAAGCTAGACGAATTTTATAATTGGGCGATTCTGTAAAAAATCGAACGAACATGGGCAAAAAAAAAAACAACAAGACGGTGGGAGCAGTGAGCAATAACCAAAAATATATATATTTATGAAATATATTTATGACATATATATATTTATGAAATGTGCTAGCACGGTATCAATAAAAAAAAAATGTATTTTCGTGTTCAATTTAAAGTGTGTCTATAACCAGCGGACTATCAAGACGCTTGTAACGTTACCTCATTTTTCAAATTATGATAATCGGCTTAAAAGCTATGAGGGAACCGATGAACATACATACATGCAAGTCAAACAAATAACCTTTCTTTTGGTTTCGCGGTAGTCGGTGCAAGGTGATTTGAACTAATTGATGATACCTGCGTATACCACTTCCATCCCCTATTCTTTATCAGAGTATTGAAGCTTTCTTCGAAAATTACAGTCAAAATACTTATTTTGCAAGCCTTAAAAATATCGTTGTATACCTTCTAAATTTTGTATGTAGCGTAGTGTAAGCCTGTTAAACGAAACGAATGCAACTTTTTTTCGTACACTTCCTGAACCCTTAGCATAGTTTTGGTATACAATTTGATAAATATCTTTTATAAAGCTTAGTATATTTTATAGCTCAACTAATTCAGGTAAAAATTTTATTTGGCACGTTTTTGATAAATATTTTTTTTGCATGTAAAAGCTTTTTTTTACTACTTAATAAAAGAAAACCAATTTATATGCGTATACCTTCCTTTTGTAAAAGAAGAAATAATCAAATTTAGCAAAAAGTACATTGACAGACTTCACAACCATGAAAATAATCTAGCCTTAAGTCTAGCCGATAACAGTACATCAGTAAGAAGACTTAAAAGACTGCATATTCTCGATCTCATGGATAGATAAATTTGTCACATACAACATATGCTAAACACAATAGTAGGTTTCGATGGAAACTTGCTATTATATTTATATTGTATTAATTATTTTAGTAAATTTATTTATTCTCTAATAAAGACAGATTGTAAATAAAATGCAAAAAAAAAAAAAATATGCGTATACGTAAAATAAATCTTTAAAACACTTTTTGAACGTTCTAAAGACAGACAATTTTGTGCATTATTAGATTTAAATCTCAAAACAGTGTTAATTGAATCAACAAATAAATTAGTTGACACAAATTGCCATGTTCTTTCAACAGCTTGTTGCCTACTAATTTTTGGGGCACGAATTTCATATCGTTTCATCTAACACAAAATGTATTCTCATAAATGCAAGGCACACACACCTAATACATAAATAATATGACTTCCGGCAAAGAAGGACAGGAATTTTAAAAGAGACAGCCATTCATCAAAAATGGCTAATGTAAACACAAACAAGCCTTAATGCCAACAACAAGAGCAGCTAAAGGGGCAACTCCCAGAACAGGTAATTGTCGGGCCTACACAGACGCAGATCCTATAACGCCTACGTAGCCATTTAATTTGACAATTTATTAACAAGGCTGAGAGTCTCCATGAAAATGGCCATAAAAATATTGTTAATTTAAACGATTAAGACGGCATTATCTTTATGAAGAATTTGGCTGTAAATTGCAATTGGCTTAAACATACTTTAAGCCAAAGAAAAGCAAACAGTGGAAAAAGCTAAAAGAAAACAAGACAATTAACAATTTTCATTGGAGTGCAATGTCTAACAATTTTAGAGTGTTTTCCTAAGAACCAAAACAATAACAAATAACACATAGATACACAAATAAACAGATACATAGATACACCCACACACCGACATAATACACGTGTACACAAGCATTCACAAAACTCATCAGAATTTGGATTTTCAAAGTAACTTTTTTTCATCAACGCCCACCAAACCATGACAAAAATTTACATTGAAGTTGCAATCTCAGTTGGTCTATCTTTCTTTGTAAAAGTTACGTGCTGCGTTTGGTTCACTTTGTTGCTAAGTATCTTGACTTTGTCGCATGCAGCAACAGACTGTCTTTTGTCATGGCAACATCCGTTTCCGCTTGAAAGCACACGCGCAGCTTATTCAGTTGTCAATAGCAGCGCCTTGGGAGGCATCCGGCTGAGGAGTTAACTCCAAAAAGCAGAAGTTTGGCGGTAGCTGGTGCCCAAAAAATAATTAAAACTTTGAAATAAACTAAATATAGTATAAAAAAAGTTTCAACTGCATTAGCTGGAATTTTATGCATGAAACAGAAATAAGAATTTTAAATAAAACATCAAGATGTGACTAATATAAGCCGAATTTTTTACATCCTTACACATCTACTTATTTTCTCTTAGCATTTTTATTTTGAAAACTAAAAGTGCCCTCAACGTTTTATAGGAACTAATAATCGATTCATGGCTCAAAAAAAAGTGTTCCAAAGAAAAATACATTCTTTACATTTTATTTAAGTGTGACAAAACTAGTGAACATTTTTGAACCATGTTTAACAATTTCATTTGTCAATAGGGCTCTCTAAAAACAAATTTTCCATTTTCTTTTTACAAATACAAACTGAATTTTTATTTTTTTTTTAAATATGTCAATCACCATTTTTTTTTAAGCGTAACGCCAACAATTAAAATTATTTATTTTAATATTTAAAATACCCCTACCGAACATTGACGTCTTCAAAATAAAGTTGGTGAACTTAATTCTTATTTATATATTTTTTTTTAATTTTTAATTTTTAATAGCTATATACGATATTTCGGATAATATATAGCTGCTAGAGGCAATACTATAGTATCAAGATTGGAGCAGTTAGAAGAGGATAAAAATTATAACAAGAAAGTCATCTTCATTACATGAATTAGAGTACATGAAAATGGTTGAAATATGATTCCAACGAACCGGTAGCACATATCCTACAGAAGTTTCTGCTAGAAAAGTTCCCAGAGTGCTAGAGAGTAAAGGGGAAAAAAATGTTTGGCACGAAAATAAAAGATTTTCTGATTCAGTTCGAAAACGTATAGATAAAAATCTCAATCAATGCCAAAGACCTAATTACTACGCTGAGCTTGAATAGCGATATGCACCGACTCACATCAAAAACTGGCCAGAGACTTGGATTTACAATAACCAAGTGGAAAAAGGAAGTTCAAATAAAAATTAAACATTACATATATAAAAAAAAAGCCAAAAGAGCATCAGCGACCAAATAGGTGCCTCATAATACAGTATTGGTCATGGATGCTCGAAGAGGCAAGTCAAGATGACTTAGGATAGAAGACGTGACAGAAGGAATAGACCATTCAAAAGAGAGGAAATTAAAAAGGCTATTGTAATTAGTCCATAAGACACGGAAAGGATCATGCTGAGAAAAATTTGATCTACAGAGTTGCAAGGCTAAGGGGCGAAAATTACGAGTTACTCTGGTAGGTACGACAAAAGTAACTTTATTAAGAAGTTCAGTAGAATCAATAAGGCCAAGTAATAGCTTATGCAAGAAGAGTACACCGTGGCATGTTCTACGGTTATTTAAGGAGGGCAGCTTTATAAGGCGAAGTCTGTCAGAATATGGAGGCAGTCGGATAAGTGGATCCCAATTTAAGCCGCGAAGTGCAAAGAGGAGGAATTGCTTTTGAACAGACTCAATCCTGTCCTGATAAAGGCGGTATTTATACCACAAGAATAGTTATTTCGTGATAATTTTTTTCGTAATTAACGTTGAGTAAATAATATACATAGTTTGTTATCAAAAAATCATTATTTAAAAATTCACGTTCTTTTCCCGCTTTTGAATTTTGAAATTCCCGATTTTCCCATCTTTTGTGACTTGAAAATGTTAATAAATACATACTGGTTCACCATCACACATGGAAAAACTCAGGAGAATAAAACGAAAGGTTTTGAGATCCTGCACATCTCTATTTAGAACGCCAGAGAGCTCATACACTCATTATTATTCGAATCTAAAGCTATATAATACAGCTAAAATTTTCAGAATAGACGTTTTTATAATCGGTCTAATAAGAAAACACATATTACGCTGCTTAAATGAAACAGAAAATAACGAAATTAGAGCACCTTTTTTTGAAAGTAGGGAATATTTTGAGCATTCGATAGAAAATGGATTCTCCCCCCCCCCCCCCCCCCCCCTGAAATTTTCATGTACCTCGATGAAAAAGGGTACATTAATGACAATATTGGCATACCTATAATTTATCTTATTCACAGAAGAGCAAACCAAAAAACATTAAAAACAAAGATTCGATTCTCGTATAACTGAGATCGATAACAAATATTCCATCGCCTGCTCCGAAGGATGGTGGCTCACGCCCTAACTCATCTCCCAATTACCCCCTTAGTCTTAAGTACTTGTTTTTATATACATATAATACAAATATTACTATGCGTTGTTTTTTTATCTTTTTCAATGCAACCACACTTAAATAATTATGTACATATTTTAATCATTTAATTACCATTGTTATATATTAAAATTAGAATAATAAATAACAATTTGTGTCAGGAGCGCCCGACATTTGTATATTTATGTATATACCAAACTTGTTTGTTAAAAAAAAATATACAAAAAAAAAAAAAAAATTTCATAGGCTTCAAGTGTGAAATTAAAAATTATGAGAAGTTAAAAATATAAATTACGTATACGCAACGCAGCCTTACATAGGCAGTAAAAGCGAGCTAGAGTAGATCGATCAAATATAATGTGCAAATGTTAAGCGTGCTATTATTATTAGATCCGCGTAGGTTCAGCTCGACTTTTCCAAAAATTTGGCAACTTGGCATAAACTCCGAGTAATGCGAAAAGGAAAATATAGAATCCTCTATTTAAGTCCTGTTAGCTTACCTGAGGAGGCCATTTATGTGAATATTCCTTAATTCAAAGTACAAGTTCAACAGAGAACTTTTGCAAACAGCTTGACATATTTATAAGGTACTCAAATAAGTGTATATATACCAAAGTAGCTAATTTTATCCAAGTCAAGTGTAAAAAAAATGTCTGCCAACAAAGAGACTTGCTACTACTAAGATACTTCATAACTTTTAGAAATTCCACACACTCAAGCCCACATCTGCCACAGAATTAAGAGCAGCCAAGATACTACTTGCAATTAGAGTACATTAAATTCTTACTTAAACTTTTGACTTAGCCAGACTCAAAGCGGCTTAGCGCACTCCGAGATTTAAGTGCTTGAATTTAAAATTTTTTTTTCTTGTTTTTTCTCTGCTGACAAGTTAAAAAATTCGGTCGCTTTTTTGCGTTTGACTGCACCGCATTAGTTTAAGTAAAAAATAAAGCATTTCTTGCGGAAGTCAGCGGAGCAGTTAAGAAATTTGCTTTTATTTGATCAAAATATCAAGTCAAAACGGAAAAGCAAAAAGTAAACCGCAACAAATGACAAGCAACAAGGCCACAGTCAATATATATGACTATATAGTACATAAGCTTATATTGCATATACAATATATAAATGCTATATACCATGACTATGTGCTAAAAGAAAAAATCGATAAAAAATGAGTTTTAAATTTAGCAAATACCCGCGCGTTAGTATACAATGGCATTATGATGCTTTTGATTACATTTCTATGTTCTTTCTTATTCTGCTTTGCCAAAAGACTCCAAGATGATGAAGAAGATGAAAATCGTCCCCTTGAAATGTCAATAAAAGACTGTAATGTCTCTTACTTGGTTTTTGCTTGCTTAAGCGTTAAGTTTTTATAGGACATAAGACGGACCCAGGCGCAAAATTCATGATTTACACTAAAGCTGTGTTTACACTGTGCAAAAATTCGTGTCTACGTTTTATGCAGATGCTCTTTTTTTTGTCTAAAGGTAAGTCCTGACATGCTTTAATAATTTTATCCACTATTTTGATGTATATTTATGGTTTAATTAAACTCATATATCAAATATATTATTATTATAATTATGATTTATTATTGTTACTTAGAATTCTAGGGAACAAAGTAATTAAAGCCAGAGCAACGTAGGCCTACATTGAGTAACATATGTATGTGTTTTTTTTTTTTGGTTTTTTTTCTTAGCACATAGAGTAAGTTATATATAATTTATTTTTTAGATTTGATTAACAACATTTAATTTAGATATTATATTATTATATATATATTATATAGATATATCTATAAAGTGGCTTATGTTTTTTTGGGAAGCCTCTGTGAGATGTATATTTAAGGTCGGAATGTTAAAAGAATTACAAATGGTTCAGATGTTTTGGCAGTTTTGAATTAAATGTTCTATTGTAAGGTTGGGTAGATTGCAGTCGTAAACTCGGAGTTTACGAGCCTGTTTTTGTCTTTTTTGGTCATGGAGTTGTGTAGTATCAGAGGGGTGAGTGTCGCTGCTTTTGCTGCTTTATCCAGTAGCTCGTTTCCGGAAATTTCCATGTGTCCAGGTGTCCACATGAGCCTGATTTTCTTAGTTTGGAAAGAGATTTTATCTCATATTTGACGGTGGGTTCATTGTGGTTGATTATATAAAATGTATTTAAATTGGTTACTACAATTCTTAGAAAAAAACATTCCTTCAGATCTTATACCTTTTGACATATCTGCCACTACGGGGCCTATACTACTAGGGCCACAAAACTTTTAGGTGATCTCAATCTTTACATAGCTTTTTGATATTCAAAATAATCGGATTCCTTTGATAACGTTTGACCAAAGCCCCCACTCTTTTGAGACATAGATATAAATAGCTTATGGTATGCTACGGAAAGGTAGTGCGAAAGATGTTAAGTATTTTAAGGCCAGGAGCGAAAAGTGGATTTGCAAGAATAATGGTAGGGTAAGGCTATTTAGGCTGCAGTCCATTAAGATGTCTAATAACAAGGAAAAAAAGTAAAAAGAAAGATTGGAAAGGGGAGAGGAAAAAATGGTTGCACGAAGAAATCGTTGTAAAAAAATCTAAATCACTAAAGCGGGCCAATAAAATTAAACGGCTCGGTGGCAAACTACCTGTTAGTAATTGTATCATAAGTTTATTCAAAGATATTTGTAATTACCGAACATTAGTTTTTTTTATACTTTATGTACAGCTTATTTTAATTAATTTGGCTTTATCAACTGTGTAATTATTTGATCATTTGAATAAATAAAAAAAAATAAATAAATTATTCATTGTGTGCCTTTGTGTGACTCTGTGGAACTCTAACAATCCTAACAAAGCATTAAATTATTTGTGTACGCTATGTAAAAATGTGTATATGAAATAATTTTTGCATATAAACAAACAAATCAGTGTTGTCGTAGGATTTCACGAATGCTTTACGTAAGATGGTGCCAGCAATATGAGCTAGATGGCGCCAGCAGTAACAACAGCTGCACTGTTTTGCGTCCACCACCAAAACTAAAAATCACTACAAAACATTTTACAAAGCCGTTTACTATTCAACAATTTTCTTTGTTTTCATAATAAACGTTTTACTTAAAGCTGGTCACTAAATTGTACAGAGTTAGATATAATAATCTTTTCAAACATTAACATTTAGCTTATGAATAAATATTGTAAAGGTATTACAGTACTATTATTACCTCCTCGGGGATCGTCACCTTGCCGTGGTGAGGGGGCTCAGTAGCCGTAATGACTCTAAGAGCAATACCGGCGGTAGCATAGCTACTGGTAGGGCTTCGAAGAGCAGTGAAGCGAACAACGTAGCGTATGTACTCAGAATGATCGGCTGCAAAGGCGTCTGTCCTCCAGGTTAGGGGTGGCCTATTTAAAAGTGACCTGTCACTGAGAGCAGAGTTGTCGGGACTGACTTTGAGCTTATAACTCACTGTCAGAAACCTACTCCTTCACATATTTCTTTATAAACATGAGAGTAAAGCCAGGGGAATATTCATCCCATCATACCCCATGTTTAAGAAATAACAATATAACGGATACGATATGGCCCTATGCTCCACTAGGCGTAACAGGACATAAGAAGAAGAAGAATTACAGTGGTCGCTCACAAATTAGAACCAAATGGTTCCAAGAGTAGTTCGAATTTCTGAAATATTGTAATTTTTGAAAGTTTTCTTTTAACGAAAGAGTAAACAAAAAACAGCTTAATTGCTTTCAATTAAAATATTTTTATTTTTACTGCATCAAATAGTCTTCTCTGTCAGTTTGTTTGTTGGGTATCTTCAAATTTGCAGGTATATAAGTGCTTGCATGACCCTTTCGATTTAGACCAATTTATTAAATTACACTTGTTTACAGAAAATGGTATCATCAACATGTTCTACTCGTTTCCGTAGTAAAATGGCACGTTAAAACAGAAAATTAAGTCAAAAAATTTGTTCATGGAATGGATTTCGAGATATTTCGATATTACTTAAATGCGTCACGAGTTTTACGGCAATGTTCTTGCTGGACCCATAGCTCGTTCGCATCCATACCATGAATTTTGTGCTATAGAAAGTAAGCTACGATAGTAGCGATCGGAGTTGACGGTAACCGCCTGACCGGCCTCATTTTAAAAGAAGTACGACCCAATGATACCGGTGAAAATGGGCTTCATCGCTGAAGATGATTTTTGACAAAAAGGAAGGAAAGGACCTCAAATGTTGCACCTTTAGAATCTTGGAAGCGTGTCAATGCACATTCACATACTAAATTTGACGAAAACTGGTTCCCAGCGACTCGTCGACAATGGACTCAATTGCAGTAATATTATCGCGTGTGCGAACCTGACGAGCATGCAAATATGGTGAAGTGACAGCCACTAAATCAGTAGACAAGAAACGATCAATAATTTTCTTGATTCCGGGCTCGGAAGACCGGCTAAACTGGCATAAAACTGTGTATAATGCACGAATGGTTGTTCGGTATAATAGGTAATCACCTACAATAACCTCAAAATTTGGTTTTTGTTCCAAAAAAAATACCTTGCTTAGAAAATCATAAAGCGCAAAAAAATCCAAATATGTGATCCATTTTGATTGGAACATATAATCAATCTAATTTTTTATTAATAAATGTAAAACAAGCTTTAAATGAATATTCAAAAAAAATAAATATTGTTAAGTAAAGTTAGGCATACGTCATGTAACGTACGCAACGGAAAAAAAGGTTTTTTTAATTTAGCTGCTTGGATTTTTATTTTTTTTTTAATCGAACTAGTTTTGTAAAGCAAGTTTGTTGTGCACTTTAAGAAAATAAAAAAAAAGTATTGTTTGTATAGCAGTTTAAAAAAAATATGTGTAATAAAGTAGCCTAAGGCCTTTGGCTGCCAGTGCTTCCTTTTAGTTAAGTTAGTTTTGTAAGCTTACTTAATCTTTATTAAATAAATAAAGAAATAAATGTATAATAAAGTATGTAACGTACGCAACGGAAATTCCTCAAAAAAAGGCCTACGTTAAATTTGGGTACAGAAGAATTTGAGATAACATGTACCATCATATTCCAATCAAATTCGGTTTTTGCTTAAATACTACTAAAAAAAAGTTTTGGTTGCCAAATTTGGTTGCGATATCTTCATAAACAAACAAAAAAAGACGAATTTTGCGCCAAAAACGTTTTTTGGACCGATTAGTCCTATGGGGGTCAAATTTGGTACAGTGCTTGCGAACTAAAAAAAAATTGCGAATGCCAACTTTTTTAGTTTTACCACCATACCATAGCAGAAAAAAAAATAGTAGGTCCAAGATAGCTAGATCGATTTTTTAACACCTTTACGATAAAGAGCTTAAAACATGTGGACAAATCGATTTTCAACTCAATAGCTTAAAAAACAACAAATTTTGTTCAAATCGGACAGATCGGCTATATGCCAGCTATAAGAAACATTGGGCCGACTCGGGCGAAACTTGGTAGATCGTCTTGAGGGCTCAAAATATGCATAAGTACCAAATTTGGTGCAAATTATCTCAATATTTTAAGGTTAATGCCAAAAAAGTGGCCAAAAACCCATAGTGCATTTGTTTATGAAGATAGTTTCTGATTATCGTGCACTTTAATTATGATGTTAGGTGTCACTGTATATGGTAAGGGAAAGAACCCCGCCGATCCGACGAGCTAGGCATTGAGCGATGCATAGTGCACGAGACTCCCCGAGACTATACCGATGCAATGGCCATTTTAGGCCTTGGCAGCCGCACGTTACAAGTGGTCGTTCTGCGAAAAAAACATAGTTGAGGCCAGTGTCGACGTGTCGCCGGTAACATCGACGCGCCTTCGTTCGCAATAATTACACCACTCTGCGTCGAATTTTGTATGCGGATCTGCATTTACACGCTTACAAGATTCAAACGACGCAACAATTGAAGCCCACGGACCATTATCAACGTCGCCTATTCGTTCAATGGATGGGAGAACAGCCAGATGAGTTTTCGTCAAAAAAAGTCATCGAAAATTACGTTCGCATACGGGCGTGGAGAGCCAGTCGCTGTGTCCATTTGGGCGATATTATTTTTCATACATAAATAAGTAGTTTCAAACTTGCATTTGGTATATAACTACATTTGCCCAATTTTGTTGGAAAATATACGAATAAAATGTAATTAACAAAAAAACCAACAGATGGCCAACTGTATACCTTTATACTCAAGTGTTTCCGAACTTAATTTTAAATGAGAGTGTAGTTAAAAGCCCTATTTCAAGATGAATTCAATTAAAAGTTCGTCTCTATTATGCATAGATAATCGGCCTTTGTGGAAAAACATTGTGTGCTGAAAACACCGCTTCATATTTTCATTCCACAATCTCAGCTACAGCCGCATATTGCTCCACTATATAAATACATATGGTATGAACAACCCAGAGTGTGCCTCTGGCCATATCTGCACATACAGACATTTGCAATTGCGTTTTAATTGCACAATTTTTTGATGAGAGTAACTTTAAATAGTTCTAAAAAAACATTTATTCGTTGCATACTTTACAGGGCCAATTTATATATTTATTTTTGCACATTTAGGTTAGTGGAAAATATCAAGCTGACAACAGTTTATTTTTCACAATGACTTAACTTTGAATATTCATATACCTATTATTAGATACTTATTAGCATATATATAAAATGTATAATACATATTTTGCATATACACATTTATGCACTGTCAATGTGACCCCGATTGAGAAATAGGGCAAAGCACTTATACATAATGAACTCAATGACCGCAAGTGCACTTAAAAGCATTTTATATTTAAATGCCTTACATTAAGGTAAACTACAATATATATACTAAGAACAGTGGGACAGCTACAAACGACTAACTTTGTTAGTCAATGTACTCTTTACTTTATGGGCAACAGGGAATAACTATCAAAATATAAGACGTATCTTCATCATAATCACGATTATATCTAATTTTAAGATTTTTCAAATTCAATATTGCTTTATCGGCAAATGGTATCTAAAATATCTGAATCATGGCTTGATTTATAGAGATAGTATTTTAGTTGCAATATTTTTAAGCTTTAAAGCACAAAGAAGTTATAGAACAAGGAACGTAAAAGTTGTGATGAAGCTTGGAGTGTTTGTGGGTGTAGAACACAAAAATGTAGTGGGATAAAGGCGAGAATACATGATTGCCAAGTTATTATGAATATATTCCAGTTTCATATCGTTATATACATATATTTGCAACAATTAAGTATGTTATGTACACTTTTTGCTCTGGGTATAACAATTTATAAATAAATATGATAGCCTTAAAAAAAATAATCTAAAAAAGAAGGAGGCGTGGCGAAAGACAAAAAAGCCCCATCTGGCTGATCACATAAAGTATCTAAAAGTCAATTTTATTATCCCAGCAACAGACAGATGGGCGAATTGACCAACATATGGTCGATCGTGTCGTAACAATAAACTATACGAAACAAGTTGGCCAGGGTAAATAGCAAACAAGAACGATGCGGGAAGTGAGGGATAGCTTTCCCAAAAAATTTTAAGAATTTCATACTGATTTTGGTGACCACAGCCATTTTACCAACATATTTGCAGATAAGCTCTTTTAAGTCAGGCTTCTTTGGAAAATGTGTTCAAATTTGTTTCCCTTGGACCATGTTTTTAACTTTTGGATTTCTCAAGTTTTAAACAAAACTGGAGATAAAGTCGAGTTTTAACTTGGTGTAAACCAAAGAATATTTGCTGATGTATAGTATTGGGTCACTAGATATAAAACCTTCAACTCAAATCTATATCCTTAAGTATGCTCTGCTTATTTATAGACATGCATCCAATAAATCTACCTACAAAAAACCACAAAAAGATAAATGGGTTTAAATCGTAATTATTCCTTCATGCAAATTAAGTACGGATTGCATTTATTGGCACCCAATGTAGACATGATTAATGGATTTATCCGGAAATTGAATTTATTTAATTTAAGTGTAAGGTAAGGGTGTTGCAACAATTTAATAACAATTACTCACCTCGCCATCGTACAAATCGGATGCGTAAAGATGATCAAAGGGTAAGGCGGCCAATAAATCGAGGGCAAACCAACCACGAAAATAATTGATTGCAATCTGTTTGGAATTGGAGACAACTTCACCTTTGCGTGAGACAAAGGTTGTGCGAAAATTCAACAAGATGTCTGAAATAAAAGAGCAATAAAATAAAATAAAAGCAGAACGAACAATGGAGGCTTGAAATACAAGAGAAAGGACTTGAGCACATGGCGACTAACTCAATTTCCCCAATGGGCTAAGATAAATGCAATGACCATCATGGTAAAGCCAATGTGGATAATGATGTTGCACGGTCACAACAGGTTGCTCGTAAATGTTACAACAAAGCAAATGGCAGCCAACTAAAGGCCAACAGGACAACAAATCATGCAACCAAAAGAGCCTGTTAGCTAGCCATACTCACCCACAATGAAAAGCGCTTCCACAATGACATCAGAGACCATCGTCTGGCGATCCGATTTGGCAAATGCTGCATTGTATGGCACCATAAGTGCTACATAAAAGGTGGCCAACAGTAGTACCCAGTCCCAGATGCCTTTGAAAACGCCATAATGGGGTAAAATCAGGCGTGATTTTTTTATCGATTGCGTTTTGTATTCAGGAAATGGAGCCTCAGTCGAATGCATGAAATTCTAAAAAAAAAAAAAAAAAAACCATAACAATAACACGCGATATGGGAACTCATGAACACGCAAAAAGTGAGCAAAGGAAAATATCCATGAATTTAAAAGTGTTGGTAAATGGATTAAGTTTAATGCGCAGATTTAGACATTAAACTGGGTGAAAAGGAAAAACTTAGATGCCTGTAAGCCAGTTTAAAGGGCAGAGTTTATATAATTGAATCTGTTCTGGCTTAAATGGAGCTACGTTATTTTAATACTCACATTGCCCAGCTTCAATTTGGTTTTGACACCACCCTTCTCCGGCTTGTAATGTCCGGACAACTGATACAGGACGGCACGACTACGACGTCTGCCCATGTTACAGCCAGCAGGTACATCCAAGTTATTGCCTTCACCGGCCTCCACATCACTATCACCGTTGCCAGCACCGCCCAGTCCTGGCAAGCCGCCCAGACCGAGCATGCCCGCATTGGAGCCGGCGCGAAAACGCGCTCCCAAAAGTGCAGCTGTAAGGGCAAAAACTTAGAGAGTCCAAACCGAAACAAAAACGTAACGAAATCAAAATGATGAGCGCACAAGTTTTGTGGATTTGTGGATGGAGCAGTGTTTGGGATAAGTGGGTTTAGTTATAATACATTTTTTTTTTTTTTTTTTATGTTTTATTGTGGAGAATATTGCGAAAAAAAAGAAGAAAATACAAAAAAATTGTACAAATACATTTTAATTGTGTATAAACAATATTTACTTTTTCAACTTAAGCTATTTAATTGTAATTTTTTTTTGACATTTTCTACATCAATGCACATGGACACATAGACAAATGTAAGTAAATTTAGCAAATTCGACAACGCTCAAAGCACAAAGTACAAGGACTATGTATTACATTGTGGGGCTCTGAGGTATTAGGTATCGGTGTTAGTGTTAGTGTTTGGGCTTGTATTAGTATGTGTGCCAGTTCTTTGGGTGCTTATATACTTAGTTGTTTTATGGGGCATTTATATAACAAAATCTTTCTTAAACGTCTTGACACATTCCTTAAGCTGCTCGGAGACAGCTGCTGCCGACGCCCTTTGTCTGTCAAATGTCAGCCTGCTGAGATCAATGTAGACATTGCCCTGACATCTGTCAATAAATCTTTAAAGTCCCGTGCTCAGTTGACAACTTGGCGCAAAATGATGCCACAGTGAAGCTTTACGGGGGATTAAAAGTGAAATGTAAACGTGCTGTCTACCTGATTTATATTGATTTCAGAGAATATGCTTCATGCTTCTAAAAACTCAACCAAGCATAAACTATAAATCTCAGTCGTCAATATGAAACGAAATTCCAGCAAATTCGATATAAATAAATATTTCTATATCGCGTAAACGCATGAAGTGCAAACTCAAAAGCAAATGAGATGTCAATAAAAGTCTTTCAGTGGTTAAATACAATTCCAATTTTCGATTATTAAAGTTACTTAAAGACAGTACACTACTGAATAAAAAAGTATTTTACTTAAAATTTATCTTCAGTTTAAAGTTTGAATTTCGCGTTTATGTTATAATAAACAATACTTTTTTGATACAAAATCACAAATGCGTTTATTTAACGATTTCAAAATTTTAAATTAACTGCGACATTCTGTATCTGGCAAAACGCATTTAAAATAATATTAATAGCGCGTCATGAAATGAAATTAAAATCTGTAAAACGTTTTTACCTTCTCCCAATTTCACATTTTTTGTTGCGGATTCCTTTATATCGTTACCGTTTTCGTTTAATTACATTATTGTTATAACTTTATTATTTTGTATTTTAAATTAATTTACACAATTATATGACTTTAGCAACAATATTTATTAAAAATATTACATGAACCATTTCTGCAAGACATGCAAACATAAACCGTTTTTAATGCAAGATATGAGTATGCTATTTTTTGAGTAGATTCAGAAAAAAAAAATATTAAAAACAACTATCAATAAATATCTAGTTTGAAATTGCCAAATATAGAATCTAAGACTATTTAACAATTTAAATTACGTTGATTTCTGAATCCATTTTTCCAATTTGTTTCGATATTTCAGCAACACAGTAGTCAGATTCAAAACACAAAAAAAAATTAGGAGCACCAAACATGTGGTTTCAAAACAAATCCAAATAAAATGTTAGGATTCGTTTTCCGGAGCACGGACAAATATATTTGTTGTACCATTTCATATAATGGTGACTTTTTAGTGTTGTTGGTAAAAATTTAAGAAAAATTAAATAACTTGCAGGGTATTGCGCATGTGTATTTGAGATAATTGCATACACAAATATAAAAGATATGAATCTGCCGTGCTCTGGAAAACGAACAGTTTTTTTTTTGTCAATAACTTCCCTTTTTATTTTCGATAAATTCATATACTTCCCTTAACTTTTCAATAAATTCTAATGTTGTGTTGGCGCGAAATTATTTTTGTTTGGTACAAAATAGCTGACACGGTTGCCGCTGCTCTACACCTTTCTATTACTATACGATGTTTACATTTTATTTTCATTGAAATAATGCTAGTACTTTTTTATAGTGACTTTTAAATATTTTAAACGACTTACCTATTTTTGTTACAAGGGAAATTTTCTTTTCGTGTATGATATGTGCATATACACGAACACACAAAAAAATTCGTTTTCAGTCAGATAAAAAATAACTAAAAATAATTGTTAATACATACAGTGCTTCTCAAACTATAGGACACCATCAAGTTTTATGTTCAATTGTAAACATCACTTTTTGATGGGGCTATCCACCAAAGTTTTATTTACCACAATAACTGTCTATTATTGGACCTTTCGATTTACATTTAGACCTTTGCATTATTGCTTAACACGAATTTTCGTAATAGTTCATGTGGTTTTTCTGCAATTTTAAGCGTTTTATAACTATAGGACAGTAGTCTATTATAAGGAAATTAAGGGAATTAGTAGGTTGAGTCACTCAAATCTTCCAGTATACGCAGAAGAATCGTTTTAACAGCGATTTCTAACCTTAAACGCCACACCTAAACTTATTATTTGTGGGCTTTATTATACCCTGTACCTTAAGGTGAGGGGTATACTCTTCTCCTCATCACGTGGCCAGCCATATCAAGTTTATTTTTATCTCTTCAGCAAAGCCGCCTTGTCCTACGTTACATGACGATATTGCTTTATCATTACGTTCACGGAATCAATGTGTTCCAAATATAATCGTCTATTTTACTGTGGCGTAATGTAGCGCTTAATCACCAAAAATCGAATGAAGATCGCGCCACTCTTCTTCCAACTTGAAATTCATTATAAATTATGACACGAAAATATTTACGTTTCAATTCCATTTTTCAGCTACGACAAAACTTTCAAGCCACTTTAAAAATAAACCAAACTTCAATTTCAACCACATGAGAGGACTCCGTCTCAAATACGGACCTAGCTCGTAAAAGGAGCTTTAAACGGATGAAATACCACAACGTTTCTTAAACATAGATGCAATGTTTTTTACTTTTTCTCTTGGCTCAAAGATAGTTACCGTTATCTCTCTCAAATGCACTCAGTGCATACTACACATATTCACATATATCAAATCACACCAACAACTACAACAGCCTTCACGCGCCAAAAGAACTTAGAGCCAGATCTTGCTCTCCTGCACTCGAAACTTCTACCAATACAACCAACTGCAACTCGCTACCTTGGAGTGCACAGTGCATGTCACCATCGACTCCACTTCCCACGCACCTACCAACAACTACCACCGTTACATCCCTCACCACTTTGCCAACTCCGTCAAACTACCAGCTCGCTCTCTCTACTCTCCCGCTTACAGCGACATCAACTACGAGCACAACAACGACAGCAAGCAGTACAACCACAACATCAGTATGCTCTCTCTCCCATCTGATCTGCTCTTCGGCAGCTACTTCAACAACGTCCGCAGCATCAGCATCAACACTCACGCAAGTACAAAGCACCAATACCAATACCCATAATGCACTCACTAGGCAAGAAAGCCTAAAACGCAACCGAGACAGACAGTCTCCCAACATCTCAAACGAACAGACGAACACTAACAAAAAACATAAAAACAAAACTCAAAGTACTACACAAAAAACACTCAAAGAGTACTGGCTGGACAAGCCAAAGTCAAACAACCGTTTTGAGATGCTAGCTCAAGAAGATGATGAGAGCGAACTACTCACTGACAGTGGGACAGAACCGAAAACAAACACACAAAATCAAACACAACAACGCAAACTTAAACCACCGCCCATCTATGTCCAAAATGTAGAAAACTCATATGCACTAACAACAGCCCTTAAATCACTACCCGATACGAAATATGAACTAAAAGCACTCCCAACAAATGAAATTAAAATACAACCGTAAGAAAGCACTCGCTACACAAACATAATAAAATTATTAAAAGATAAGGACACAAAATACTATACATTTAAGCCAAAAGATCAACGAGGCTTCAAAGTAATACTTCGCAACGTTCATTATGCTACAGACACAAACGAAATCATAACTGAACAAGCTGAACTCGGTCACGAAGTGCTAAACATACACAACATTCAACGTTATGACACAAAACAACCTCTTCCCCTATTCTCTATAGAATTAAAACAAAAAGATAATAACAAAGAAATTTATAAAATAGTAAGCCTTCTACACTGTAGAGTCACTTTTGAGCCACCTCACCAAAAACGGACAATCCCTCAATGCACAAACTGCCAAAAATATGGTCACACAAGAAATTATTGCACAAAAGACCCAGTTTGTGTAAAATGTGCAGGTAAACATAATACAGTTAACTGCAAAATCAATAACCTTTCCGACAAAAACCAAATAAAATGTGCCCTATGTGGCGAAAATCACACTGCTAACTATAAAGGATGCGTGGTCTACAAAGCTCTGCAAATACAAAAATTCCCCACCCTGCGTAAAAAAGAACTCCAAACAACGCCAACGCCACCAGCAGACCAACAGCACAACACCGATATAAACAAACAAGTTACTCCAGAAATATCATACGCACAAGCGAACTAAAACAGATGATGAAACAACTAATTGCCCAAATGACAAATATGATGAACATCATTACCCTTCTTGTAACGAAACTTGACAAACAATAAACTAATAATTGCCATCTGGAATGCCAACGGACTGTTTCGTCACTTACTAGAACTACAATCGTTTTTTACTGAAAATGTAATCGACATCATGCTTATTTCCGAAACTCATGCCATTGACAAGACGTATATAAACATACCGAACTTCGATATTTATTATACAAATCACCCTGACAACAAAGCTCATGGCGGCACAGCAATCATAATAAAAAGATCTCTGAAGTGCGTAGAAATGGACGGTTATAAAACAGAACATATACAAGCGACTACAATCTGCATCAGAACTTCAACTGGTCCTATAAATATATCAGCTGTTTATTGTCCACCCAAGTTCAATAACACAAAAGACCAATACCTCGCTTACCTAAAATCAATTGGAAATCGGTACTTAGCAGGAGGAGACTACAATGCTAAGAATATAATGTGGGGATCAAGGATTACCAACGCTAAAGGAAGACATTTATACGAAGCCATTAAGGCGAACAACAACTGCATACTAGGCACAGGAGAACCGACATATTGGCCAACAGACACTAAAAAACTTCCTGACTTAATTGACTTCTGTATTACCAAAAATGTGATATATGAAAACTTAGCAATAAAATCATGCCTTGACTTATCATCAGACCACTCACCAATTATAATAACACTTCAAGATAGACCCGTCGAAAAAGTCACCACATCGCTGTACAACCATAAGACGAACTGGAATATATTTCGTGACGTACTACTAGAAAATATGGAAATCCACCACGGATCTTGACTCTGCAATTGCATATTTTAATGACAACATAGTAAATGCAGTAACACAATCGACACCAGCATTAGACACCTCAACAATAAACAAAATCCCTGCTTTTGTTAGAGACAAAATCAGACAAAAACGCAAACTTAGGAAAATATGGCAGCTCTCTAAACATCCAGACGATAAAACTAAACTAAACAAAGCCACAAATGAACTTAAACAAATTCTCCAAGAAGACAAAGATAATCGACCGAAGAAGTCCCTAAGCAGCCTTGAGACAACTACAGCTACTAACTATTCCCTATGGAAAGCGACTAAAAAACTTACTAAAGCAATCATACACAAGCATGGACAATCAAAACATTGAGCTCCCAGTTCCAACTGAAAATCCAGATTACGCAATACCAAACACATCAAAAGAAGAAATAAAGCATTATATAAAGAAACTTAAAGACAAAAAGACACCGGGATACGACCAAATAAGCGGAAAAATACTAAAGGAACTACCTGACCCTATAATAAGTTATATACGAGACCTCTTCAATGCGATTATTAGACTACAATACTTTCCGAAGGCATGGAAAGTTGCACAAGTTACAGCGATTCCTAAACCAAATAAAAACGCCATTATTGCAAGCTCGTACAGACCAATCAGCTTACTGCCTATCCTCTCCAAATTATTCGAAAAAATACTATTTGACAGAATCGACCCGATTATAAAACAAAAGGACGCTATCCCCTCTCACCAGTTCGGTTTCCGAAAACAACACTCAACTGTCCAGCAGATTCACAGAGTAGTCAACAAAATTACAGACGACTTTGACAATAAGAAATATTGCATTGCTGTATACTTGGACATTGCGAAAGCATTTGACAGAGTATGGCACAAAGGACTTCTACATAAGCTTAAAAACATCTTACCACTTAACATATTTAATATCCTTAAAAGCTACATAGCTGACAGATACTTTTTCATAAAATACGACGATGAATTCTCTGAAATTATGACGACAACAGCAGGAGTACCTCAAGGCAGCGTACTAGGCCCCATATTATACCTGATATACACAGCAGATTTACCAACGCCAACTACCCCAGGATCCATGATAGCTACATTTGCAGACGACACTGTGTTGATGTCAGCTAATAACAGCGAAAAGGTAGCAACAAAAACACGGCAAGATACGCTAACAGCTACAACCCTCTGGTTCGAAAAATGGGGCATTGAGGTCAATAAAGACAAAACGCAACATGTTATATACACTAAGAGAAAATCTGCAAGACATCCAATCAAAATTAATGGAGACGACATAAAACTACACTCGACTGCAAAGTACTTAGGGATCACAATTGACTCAAAACTCAGATGGAAGCAACACATATTGAACAAAAGAAATGAAATGAGAAACAAATTCCGACAACTCTACTGGCTACTAGGAAAACAATCTAACCTAAGCTTACATAACAAACAAACAATATATAAATCAATAATAAGACCGATATGGACATACGGACTAGAAATATGGGGGACTACCAGTAAATCGAACTTACAACTTATACAAAGAAGTCAATCTAAGATGCTAAGAACAATCACAAATCACAAATCACAATCACCAACAGAACTAGCTCGCATCTTAATATAATAATAATCATAATCACACACAAATATAGCTTTTATAATAGTAAAAACTACATCGCACTAAAATTTAAATAATAATGTACTCTTGCGAAGGGAAGGGATATTACAATTCCGAGCCCATTACACCAATTACTTATTGTTAACCTAAACAGATTGTAATTTATAATGGAAATAATTATAAATAAAAAAAAAAAAAAAAAAAAAAAAAATTATCAAAGAATTTTCGTTTATTTTGAACACATATTATTTAAAAAAAAAAAACTGCAAAGTTAACTAACTCTTTGTGGATCTCTTTAGTATCCAGTATTATTTTGGAAATAATCCAGTCAAAAGAAAGTCAAATACTAGCGATAGTTTAAAGCAACTATATAAAATGAATTGTATATATATATTATTATAGTAATATTCATTTTGGGGTAATTAAAAAAAAAATATATAAAAATGTTGCTTAAATTTGGGGAACTCAAAAAAACTGAAACTGAATAAAACATATTTTTTATTTTATGAACTAGCGTAATTAACAAAATTTTGTTTTGCCGTCAAAAAATATATTTACCTTATAGATCTTGCCCTGTTTCACCCTAAATAAACACCCTATAATAATGAGCACAAAAAATAAATAAAGTAAAAGACCCTGATTGTAACGGGTTATTTACATTTCGTGCAGATTTTCAACCAGAAAATCATTAGCTATTTTTTCACTTGAGTCTCTCCAATTTTGACAGGCAGAACATAGAGCAACCAACACAAAAATTAACAAACTGGCCCAAAAAAGAGCAAACAACACCAGCAACAACAACAAAGGCATACAAAATAAATCTACCAAACAAACACAATATATAACAGCATCAGCAAAAAACAAAGCTTGCAAGGGCAAGGACTAAGGCATCCACTATATGTTTGGCATGTAAACAAACTCAAGTTAAGTCCTTACTCACACTCGCCCACCGACACACACACACACACACACACACGAGTCCTTTGACACAGAGTTCACAAAGCACGCTCATTAAATTTAACTTAATTTTATTTGCGAGTAAATGTGTGTGCGTGTATATAGTATCTATGTGTTTGGTGCACCTCAAAGCGAGTCTTAGCCAACTCTTAGCCTGCTCGTGATGCTATAAATTACAATTAGCTTGATTGTAAAAAATTACCCAAAAATAAAAAATAAAAACCAAAAAAAAAAAAATATGATAATGCGGTGCGAAGAACAAGACAAGATTAAACGCAATTTTAGTCCTTTTCTATTGCCGCACACTAATTATAAGGATTTCGTTTTCCAACATCAACACTAAAGCTCAGAGAAATATGCAAATTATGCATGAATGGACAACAACTTGTTGGGAAAACCTTTTTTAAACTTATTTTCAATTTACAAGAGCGTTTTGCCCGGCTGTCATATCAAAATGCCAATTAAGCATGCCGCCATTTTACTGATACGGGCGCAATGTCAACAAAAAAATGACAGATAGTCAAATTTTCGATGACTGAAGTTTATATACTCTTTATACGCATACTTGGTTTGAAACTTAATTTTTAATTTAATTTAACCGCTAGACACTAAAGACCGACTACTCACAAATTACTAAGAATTAATTTCTGTAAATTCTTTTTCCGATATCTTTTCCAGAATGATGATGAAAATATGTGACGGCGCACCTGAACTCACAAACACTAGTCGGATTGTTATGATTTGGTTCGGTAGGATCCAAAATGTTATTACCGATGATTTGGCCTTACGAAATATGTAGTGCCAGGTTTGTGCCAAGAGTCATAAGTTTCTGACCAAGCACAGAGTTGCCACACCTACAGTCTAGATTTTTAGAGGCATTCGATTTTTAGATGCTGCCTTGTAAATCCTGGTGCAACAAAAAATGCTTTTATTTTTAAAACCTTTCATCTGGAAGTCCTGACGTCTTGATGTTAAATAGCTTAGGAATTCACTTTCAGCTTTTCCAAAAATATTCGATAAACATAAGAGGAAGCCTTTTATCTATACTTTTTAGGAATATTAATAATTTAGTTTAAGATTTATTTAAAAAGTGGACAGAATATTTGTTTTAAGGCTAATGGCTCGAGCCTGGTCCGAACTGACTAGAGCAATATTAAAATACTGACCAGGCGAACTGAGACGTAGGGATGGAAAATACTGCCGTTCTGCTCTCGAACAAGCAGAAACCTTCGTCAATCACCTTGAGGAGCGTTTTAATCGTTTCACCTTGGCCACGGATGAAGAGTTGGTTCAGATTTCCAAAGTGTTGAGCCCCCCACTTCAAATGACGCTCCCTATTAAGCCGACACTTGTCATTCTACCTTACGTGCCCTGCCAATAAAAGTTCTTCTTTTATTGCATTGATATCAATGTTAGATTAAGGACGCAGCACTTCTCAAGCCAATAGAATGCCTGGATCATCATGATCTGCAAACCCGACAGAGAGGAGACCGACCCAGTGTCACTTCCACGTTTGAATTTCTGCTTTGGAATATTTGTTGAAGTCAAACAGACGTTTAGTAGAGTTGCGCTCGACGGTCTTCTGGCTAAAATTAAGATCCTATTCCCTGCTCATACCTAGAGAGCAGCAGCTTCCGTATTAAAATAAAAGACAGCAATGATAGCAGGAGTCACGCAGGGAAACGTATTAGTGTAATTTTTTTAAAACTTATCAACTACCAACCTTTATAGGGAATGACAAGATGTAGGTGGAATATTGCCCTGAAACTGTGCTACAACCCCCTCAGAAAAAGAAGTCACATTGCGGAATGCCTCGGCAGCCAAACGAAGTGATTATCAACTAAGACGTAGCAAAGTAAGGCCTCCCTCACTATCACAGGTTGCGTAAGAAATTCGACATTGCACCATGACCTCAGACTAGAAGCCGTAGGCCTCCAAATTAATACTAGATGAGGGCCCAAACTGATTTTAAAACAGGCCGACTCCATATAATTTGGTAGTTCCAATTAATGTATTATTAAATAGCTACATAATATAGAAAAAAAACAACAACAAACAAAAAAAATAATTCTTACATATGAACAATGACAATCAGACAGTTCATTTGTCCATAGGACATCATAGCAAAATCACAAATATACATCAATTTCAAAAATCGAAATTTTGGAAATCCTAAATCTCATTTATCTGTAAGTATACACATATATGGCTCAGTGTCATATTTGGAGCAGGGATGTCTTTTACATTATGCTATGTTAACGGCATCCCCTATGTCTCTTTCATATTTTTGAAACTTAATCTTAATTCTAAAATAAAAAATTCGTCAAGTCCCGCAATACGTCACAAGCTACTTGGCAGGCCCAAACTACTACTCACTAAATGAAGTGTATAAATGTGAATGAAGGCGCATAGAGCTTTCAACACAGCTACACACAAAAAAAAAAATGTCATCCGCTTATAAACTTTTTTTTGAGTAGGTGGGGCAATTCTTTAACAAACTGGCACGTAGTGCGTATAGAAAAAAACGCAAGTACGCATATTGCATATTAAAACATGAGCGGAGCAGTCATCTGGAAGAATTGTATGACAGCAGGCATTGGACATTTGTTGCACGTGGCCATACCAGCACCAAAAACAACAACGTCGACCAAGTTATGCCTGGAGGCGTACAGAGTGCTAAAGCGTTTCCGGACCAAGTCAAATATACAAATTTGACAGTGCTAATGATGTGTGAAACGACAGCTATTAAAGATGTTCTTGTCCAGATGGAAAGGTGGCAGATAATTCAATTTAGCTTGATATATGTATATATGCAGACAAAAGTAATTTTATATTGAGTTAACATAAGCTGCTTTAAGGCCACCAAAAGCCGCTTATGAAATATTCATTTTAGTTTTACGCTCAATTACGTGCGTATAAGAGGCCAAATGGCGGCTTTAATTGCTGGCCAACCGAAGTCAGCCAATCTATCATGAAGATTTGAGCTCATTAAACGTCGTGCAACTGTCGAGGACTTGCGATTAAAGCCAAGTCACTTTGCAGCTTCATTATCCTTGCTGACATCTTGACATGCATTAATTTCCAATTAAAGCGGATCACTACTCAATTTTCAACTTGGCGCACATAGCCAGCGGATTTGCTTAGGCTTTCATCTTAAACTTGAAAACCGTGAAATCCCTTTGTTACGAAAATGGTTTAATTTAATTTGCATTAATTTAACATTGCGCATACGCAGTGTATGCCAATTTTATTTGGCCGTCTGGTATTTGTGAAACTATTGCCATCTGGCAAATTAAAAAAATGAAATAAAATATATTTTCAAAAACGTTCTGTACAAGCACGCGTTTGAAGTAAAACTACGCCGTTCCTCCTCCCCCGCGCTGTCCTTCCACGTTCTCGTTACTTTCTAGCACAAGTCGAAAAACACGATGCCGCCTAAAAAGTTTTACTTCAAAAGCGCAGCCCGATCTACTAATGTAAGCCTGCCCATGATATAATAACTAAGGTATTGTATGTATGTATGTAATTTTATGTAATAACGAAGAAAGGTCTATGTCAAAATTTTTGCTTGGAAAATGTCGGAATAAGACGCAAAAACCATTGGGCGAAAGAAAGGAGAGCCAATATCAAATATTGAATGTATTAAGACCTAGGCACAATACGCTCCTTTTTAAAAAAATTGTACCATAAATATTATGAACCAGTTGTGAATTACAACGTGAGATTTTTTTGTCCTTTTTTTGAATTGGAGGTTTCACATTGACTTTAAAAAAATACTTTTCTTTATGATTTTTCATTTTTTTTAGCCTTAATAATGACAAAACACAAAACGCACAGAGATGTTTTAAGCATATATGTATGGTGTAACATTAAGTCAAAACTAACCTATAAGTACTATTTTAAATATCTTTAAAAATTTATAAACTAGACTGTGGGAGCAATATCCACTGTATTAAGCTTTTAGTTTATGGCAACGGCATTACCTGTTCATTGCCCTATTAAGTGTCAAAAGGAGGTTTGCATTTTTTAATAATGTAAAGCTTCATTCGTAGGGCTATCAAGCACCTGCATACACATTAAAGCCAGGCGCTCAACAAGTCAAGCCGTTCACAATGGGTTGCTGCCGCTGCTCTTGGCATTTAAGTGCACTGAAAAAATGGAATAGACTACAGATTTTCCAAGTTTTTTTTCTTTATACCCTGTAGCCAAAAGGGTATATTGAAAAAGTGCAAATATGTGCACCAAAATCATCAAGTCGACAAAACATGCCTAGGTTCTGATAGATCGAAGCAAGAAGGTCTTGTGCTCTAGATTTCAACTTTCACAAAGTCCAGTCTTTTTTAGCCAATTACCGTTGTTATATCCAACTTGCAAAAAAAGAATTCGCCCACATAAAATACATAAAACTCTTTTACATCACTATTTACTTTCGTCACTCTACATTTTAAATCTTCAATATAGAAATATGATTTAATGAATTTAGGAGCAGTGAGTTGTCGAACGTACAGAGTATTTAATAGTGGGTATGTCCCGATATTAGCCGGCCCACTTGTTTCCTTTATGTTCACGCAAAGCTTGTTCAGCTGAGCTTAGCATTTGCATAGCTGGAAATCTAGATGAAGGCTAAGCCGAGTGCTGCAGTGAAAATCTGGTGGAAAATAGAAGCAATAAAACTGAAAATAAAATATGCGGCAAATACCAGACTGCGGACCCCGGGTGCCTCAGAAATTTATGCATTGCATAATAATGCAACCCAGTTGCATGTCCAATGACCTGTTACAGTAAAATGAATAATCCACTTGGTCCACCATTTACTTAGTGTTTAAAATATTTAAGTACAACACATTCCCCAAATGCAAAGAAATATTGTAACTGCCATTTTTATAATCCATTTATATATGTACAGCTTTAAGGACATAAACAAGTTTGCACAAAATAAATTAGTTAAACTAAAAATGCCATCAGTGGAAAAAATATAATGTATCACTGCGCCGAATATGTATTTAAATGACAAATCCATATAACCAAGCTAAAAAGCTGCAAGCAATCAAATAAAAACCAGTAAAAAAAATGTTTTTTCGGAAATCCCGAAAATAAAATAGTCTTTATGCCGTCACTTTTCCACTATTGACAATATATACTTATGTTACACTCTTCAACCAAAAAACTATCGATGTATCGGTCTCAGCAATGCTTCGCAGATATCAAGTAGACAAAGAGTAGACAGACAGATAGTGGAAAGACAGTAGACATAGAGTAGACCGACAGTAGACAGACAGTAGACAGACAGTAGACAGACAGTAGACAGACAGTATACAGTTCGTAGACAGACTGTAGACAGAAAGTAGACAGAAAGTAGACAGATAGTGAAAAGACAGTAGACAGACAGTAGACAGACAGTAGACAGACTGTAGACAGAAAGTAGACAGACAGTAGGCAGACAGTAGACAGACAGTAAACAGACTGTTGACAGAAAGTAGACAGATAGTGAAAAGACAGTAGACAGACAGTAGTCAGAAAGTAGACAGATAGTAGACAGACAGTAGACAGACAGTAGACAGACAGTATACAGTTCGTAGACAGACAGTAGACAGACTGTAGACAGAAAGTAGACAGATAGTGAAAAGACAGTAGACAGACAGTAGTCAGAAAGTAGACAGACAGTAGACTGACAGTAGACAGAAAGTAGACAGATAGCAATAGACAGACACTAGACAGGCAGTTGACAGACAGTAGACAGACAGTAGACAGACAGTAGACAGACAATAGACAGACAGTAGACAGGTAGGTAATGCAACAAAATCGACTACCAGCAAAAAACTAAAAAAACTGAAACTCTACTATTTCATGCATGGCAAAGAGTTAAAAGTTGAGCTGACAAATTCAGCAAGAGATGAACCACAAACAGGATCTCTTGCACATATATTCGTAGTTATATACATAATATATTCATTTTATTTTAGCTTACCGAGCATTCGTTGGTTTATTATATACATATGTGCTCTGGTTTATTTCATTATTTATAATATGACATTTTTTATAATACTGTGCATGTGTGTGTGCATGAGTGTGTGTGTTTAGTTCTGCTTTTGGTATTTGTTAGTACATTTTTGAAATTGGTTTGTAACTTTGTACGCGCAAATTCTTACTCAAGTTTTCGTACATATAAATAATTTAGTATTTACTTTTTTTTTTTTGTAAAAATACGTTATTTATTTGCCTTTTCTGTTCTCATTTGTCAAGGCACTGCTTTTTTAATCCTGCTATTTTCACACTTACCGCTATCACACTCATCGGTTCCGCTCATCTCCAGCATTTTGGTATGCGTTATATCCTTGTGGGATGCCAGAAACAGAACAACATCTCGTTTCTCATTCTTGATGGGCACTATGTCAAAGAGACACCAGAAGGGAGCACCTGTAGAATAAGTAAAAATGGTTTTAATCGCATTTTTGGATTTATAACCATAACAGGAGTAACCACACTGCATCCAGACCTTGTCCTGTCACATGATGTATACGTCATGTGCAGTTTGTGTAATTAATTTTGCGGTAACTATGGTATTTGAGTGTAACACATGTAATGTTTTCCAC
This sequence comes from Chymomyza fuscimana, assembly GCA_949987675.1. Classification (NCBI taxonomy): domain Eukaryota; kingdom Metazoa; phylum Arthropoda; class Insecta; order Diptera; family Drosophilidae; genus Chymomyza; species Chymomyza fuscimana. Next base: position 62,868,307 of record OX465089.1, on the reverse strand, counting down.
ATGTTGCTGCATTTTAGTGGCATTAGTGGTCAATTACGAGGTTAATGCATTTAATTGAAATCGTATACTTAATTACAGATCAAAGGGAAACTATTTGCATTTGATTAGGTCTCGCCAGATATTTTCTCTCGTTTAACAATAAAGCTCTATTTACCCGCTTGCAAAACTTAAAAATTATATAAAACGCAAATTGGAACACAAAAAGTCAGTAGACGTGTTCACATTTTTTTTGGCCGTGGCAGTTTTATATAAGGTGTGGTATGAACATTATTCCTCTAATAGATTTGAAATAAATGTTTACATACGCTTCTTATTCAAATGGAGCATTAAATAAATTTAATCAATGTTTCCAAAAACCACGAACTCATGCAAAATTTAATTTTGCATCAACATTTTTTTTAATAATTTATCCAATATTCTTTTGGGCCAAATAACAGTGATAGTTTTATATTTTAGGAGCTTGCAAATCAATAATGACATCGTCTTGTGGAAAAGCTTTAGTGCCAGTTCACTCTTTTAAAACCACCAACCTGATAGAGATTAGTACCAAAGTATCGGAGACGTCGGGAATATGTCTGTAACATAGAGAAGAAGTCGCCGAATACCCCCCAAAGTTACCTAGAGTATGATCAAACTAACTAGAATATTCGATTTAGATTCGAACTCTGTCCTCGAAAATACTATATTGCGTTTATCTTCGAGTGGACAGACTCTGGCCTCTCCTTCTCTATGTTACATCCATATGCCCCTTATCAAGATAGTGAGTGTACAAATAAAAGTTCTTGATTGGAGTTAAAGTTGGTCCATGCTCATCAGTTTTTCATCATCTCATGTTAGGCCTGAAACCGTGTATGTACTTCGCTTGTACATGTAGCCATGTGAGCCTAATAAAGTTAGTTTCAGAGATTTTCAGAATTTGTTCAACCTTAAACGTTGGCAAATATGTGTGGGCTTTCGTCCAAACAAGAATAGTTTTGTATTGAATATAAGCAGCTCTAAAACATCTACGCTTATTATTATGAATAAAGATTAAAAAGCCAAATAAAAAGTTTTTTGATTTAAATAAGCTAAAAGTCGCTTGGGGCTTTATCAGCCTGTGATAAGCACTTATAAGCACACACATACTGTATAGTACACTATTAACACACAGACAAGAGTATATGAACTGTGTTTTTAAAAGTTTTAAGCGCTGTGCTAATTAGAAAACTTATTAACAAGTTAATATCAAGCTAAATTATGAAAAATCTATCAAGCTCTAGCTCGCAGCTTTAATCAACAGGCCTCTTTATAGCCCTTGGCCTTATCAATGTCCGCCACACCCCACCCGCGTGTCGTCTAGGCCAGGCTGATTAATCGTGACCTCATTAAAGAACAAAATACCGCCGGCAAGAACGTGCAAAAATGCTGAAGTGCAACTTTATTCAGCCTGTCTATTTGTCTCATTCCAACGTGACAGTATTTATGAGTGTCCTCACACTCGCACACACACACAGTTGTACATGTGTATTTTCATAACTGTTGTTTCGCAGCTGGACGTGCTGTGAGACATGTCTTGCCACATGGCTTCCAACAACGAGAAACATTATCCGACAGATATCCAGAGCAAGAGGCAGAAGTAGTTCAAGGCATTTGCTACGCTTTCTTAACTCAATAAAGCTCGCTCATATACTAATCACATAGGAAATAGGAAATGAATGCCTCCATCTTACACTTCTTTTGACGCCATTTTAACGACTGATGAAAGAAATTCAAACATTGTTTTATCGAAGCGGTAACACTCTTTTAACAAATAAAATGTATACAATACCAATAATTTGTAAACTAACTAATCTGTTGTTTGCCAAAAAAAAAGTTACGATTGCTACGTAAATGACTAAAATTATATTAAAATACCTGACAATTAAATATGTATTTTAGAGTTTTTAAATATTATTTATGCCACTGAATATCGACATGAAAAAAACAAACGTTATCACTTATACGGATTGTTTGTGATGCATCTAACGGTTTGTCAAGTGTCGTAAATAAATAAATAAATAAATAAATAAATACTTCTTTGAAGAAGGATTAATTGAAATAGTCTTAGACTTAGAAGCGTTTCAATAAAAAAATATTTAAGCTGCACATCCTTATAAAGTGTCTACCAATAGGGATGATAGGATTTTGATATCTCATGGTGGCCATCTTTATGGATGGACATCTCATGTCAGTTGTTTTTAGTAAGGTTTGACATTTCACAGCGAACAAGTTCACCTTTCCACAACGATCTGTTGCTACTCAAAGAGTCTTTCGTGCATAATATGGTCGCCATTCTTTTCACACTGACTTTATATGAACTTAATCTATAAATAAAACAATACCTTACCAACTATACCTTACGCAATTTTTATTTTATTTCGCTCTTTTTTAAGTAAAAAAAAACTGTATTGGCTTTCAGGGCTTATCTTCTTCAAATAAAAAAAACGCATTCATCCTTTCCGTATGGTATTGCTTAAGCATAGAGCTGGTCCTGCTGCACTACCCCCTGTAGTTTTAAGATTAAAGCTCTCCGCAAAATCGTTAGCCTTTTGTACCTAACTAACATTCTTAGAAACGACGAACTCTACAAGTTCGACGATAATAGTAAACATTTTTTTTAAATTTTTGTTATGCCTATAAATCGTTGGCTCCGACCATGGTGCGCTGAAGGGCCGCTGCTACGAATTTTTATAGCTACTAAAGAAGAAAAATGTTTAAGTTTTAAAAACCCTAACATGTAACAAAAAACGCTTACAAACAAATTAGTCTTCCTGCATCTTGTTGTGATGTGGACACAAATGGTTCTTAGTCAGACTATACAAACAATTTCGGTATTTCACTGGTTGTGTTTAAAAAAATAAATATTAAATTAAATTAAACTATATTTAGAAAAAACGTAGTAACCTTATTTAAAAAAATAGTCAACTAAGTTTTTTATCTATTTATTAATTTTAATCTCTCGGAAAAAGTATAAAAACAGCTGCGAAAGTTTTTAAGCTCCTGCCCTCAATTGCATGGCAGCCAAGTGACAAGTGCTGTTTAATTGTAATAATGCTGGCGTAGCACGAGGACTTGATTGAAAAGTAATCGCTTCAACCCAGTATGGTCTACCAACCATTGAGATTTAACCCTTGTACTTTATAAGTGAATCTTGAGTATTTGTAAGCCGCAAATGTATGTAACATAGACAAGACGACGTCGAAGACCCGCTAAGTTATCTAAAATATGATCTTGAGATTAGAGTAGTCATGATCGTGGGGCTAAAGAAAAATGTACTTTAATATTATTATAGATAAGAAAAAAGTGTATAAGCCAAATATTGACCATAATATGGATAATATAGCGATTCACACTTTCGAGACATGACGCCCATCAAATATTATAATTTAGCAACCTTAAAAAGAATGGCTTGGTGAAAAGAGATTTTTTCAAATGAATCGTTCATCTCAGTTCAACTTTTTTTCAGGACATTGACAAACCTTTTTTTTTTAAATCAGTTGTCCCTACTCAGCTACGCCAATTTTTTCTCAACATGCCCTCGTATTAAGACTACATTGTTTTAATCAGAGACCTGCGAGTCAGCTCAACGCTCACGACAGGTTTGAGTCTGCTCGAATCGCACGCATGTATGAGATGCAACATTTTATATTTCAGTTCAGGCTGTTGGTATGCAATCATGCGGTCTCTTCAAGTATACTGTACTTCATTTGATTGCGACTGACTCAAGATGACAGCATAACAAGAAAAAACTAACCACATAAAACTTACTCAAATCTCTATATCATAAAATATTCAAGTGGCTTGCATAAAAAAATAGATGCCTGTTGCAGCTCTCTGGTTTCATTCCTTTCTAGGCCAATTACTTCTGTACCTGCCCTCGTATTAAGACTTTTAAGTATACAGTAAAACTGCAGTAGATGCTACCAAACCTTGCCAGTTGTGGTTTCCTTGGAAAAACAGCTGAAAAACAACAACAAAAAGTATAGAACACAAATAAAAGTTTGCTTATGTGGTAAACGTTTAACTTAATATCAAAGTGGCAAAGGGAATTGCCAGAGTATTAAGTAAGGTTACAAAATTATATTGCCGTGTATATAAGGTTTTAGTTTGCTTGTTGCTCTTTGGCTCCTTGCTCTTTGTGGCTTTGCGGAGTTTGTTGAAAAGTTGCTCATGGCCATGGGCCAGGCATTGGTTTGAAGGGCTGACTCTGTCAAGGCAGCAGCAACATGTTGCGCCCCAAACACACAAACAGACAAACTCACAGATACACACATAAACACATATAGAAACACAGATACACAAATACAGTTGAAGCTACGCGTAGATAATTTCCTGTCAGCTGAACACAAATTACCGCACTTGCCAAGTGCCAAATGAACTTTCACGAATTTTTAATTAAAAATGAAAGAAAACAATTTTCCTTGCCATATTTTCACACTCTATGCATGGCTATCGTTTTGCTTTCTGGTTTTCATTTATTTATACCCAACAAAAAAAAAAAAAAAAGGAAGACAGAAAAATGGCGTAGAGTACTGCTTACCTTCCTTCTTGTAGAAAATAACTTCCAGCTTTAGTTCCATCTTATTTAAAAGACTTTTCTCAATTTGCTGCTTGTGCTCTTCCTTTGTATCCGGCCCGTAGAGAAAAGGACAGGAGCAGCCTGTGTTTGCACGGGGTTTGGTTGTTTTCCAATTTTGTTGGGGGGTTGGTGGGCGGATTGTTGTGTTAGTGTTGGCAAACAATTGAAAGAAATGGTACAATATATTGAAATGAGTATTCAAGTGTAAAATAAGTTGACGCTGTTTTCTGTCATTGGCTGTCTGTCTTTTAGCCGCTTTGTTGGGCACATCCTACTTACCCCTTTGCATAATTTGAGCGCGTGAATATCCTGTCAAATCCACGAACCCATCCGAGCAATAAACAATTGGATTGCCAGCTGCTTGCGCATTTCCAAGCACAAAATTGGAGTCTGTAAAACAAAAGTGAAAACTTATGTACTTACTGTATACAATTTGTATGTAGCTAAAAAAGCATAACAACCGCAATTGTGCCATAATTTAAGCGAATTTTATATGTCTGACCTTTTATTTTTATGTGTGCCCAAAACTTAGACACAGAAAATAATAATAAAAAAACCGATACTATATTTAGCTTTGACTTTTAGACCATTGCACTTGGCCTAGTCCAAATAAATAAAAAATAAAACTTGTTTTTATTTTTTTAGCTTATACTTAATTAAATTTTATTCCTACTAAAATCAAAATAAAAAGTGCTAGTAGCGTTATTTACTTATATTCTTTCGGGTTCAAAATTGTAAAATAAAGTAAATAAAAATGCATTAACTAAGATGTTGATGCCATCAACTTGATGGAAATCGAATTTTTATTGCTGGCAGTAGATTTGGAATTTTAATTTAAGATATGTCTAACCAAAAAAAACATCAAAAATGTAAATTTTGGTGTTTACTGCAACAAAAGATCTCGTATCTTAAAAATGCGCCGCAACAAAAAGATGTGATACCCACTCCAAAGTATCTTTGAAAGTTAATTTGGAGTTTCGTGTTAATAATTTTTCACTACTTCTATCTTTGCAAATCAGTTTTCACTAATATAGTCTGTATCAATAGGGCAATCGTTAGATTGTCTTGCGAAGCTTGTGATGGTGTATGTACAAAGTGCGGTGAGCTATTTGGAATGACTTATGTCAGTGTCACGAAAATAAACTCAACAGTCCGTATTTAAACCCTGTACCTATAGGTCCAAAGGGTATACTAGATTTGTGCAATGTATGTAACGGGCAGAAGGAGTCGTGGCAGAACCCAAGTCCTTTATACCAAAATGCTTATCATAACCTCGGTTAGCGATTGAGCCATCTCCGTCAAAAATTCACTTTCACCTCCCCTTGCCAATAAACTGAGTCAATATTTGACTCTACGTAATTATGGTAACAAGTGGTATAAATATTGGTTTGCACCAAAAAAAATAAAAATTCCAATTGGTGTTACGCTACTTTCCTTAAAAAGAAAATGTAAGCCCCTTTAGCCTTATAGGAACAATTCTTAGTAGAAACACTTGCGTCGTTGATATAGATCCAACCTGTAAGATGTGTATCAAAGTCAGAAGATTAACGTCTTGTCTCAGGGCTCTTTTCATTTTTCATTCCATTTCATTTCATTATCAACGTCCCGACAATAGCTTCGAATGTATGCGTGCATATACGTGTGCACGCTCTCGGATCTCTCGTTCGTTCTTATTCATCTACATAAGCGCTTCTCGCTTTATCACGCAAACGAAAGATCAGAAACGTAACAAAAATGTACCCCAAATACACGTAACTCCCATAAGCAAATGCCAATTTTCTTTGTTTTGCAGACAATATAGCAAGTCGTGTTTTTGCCCTGTCGCTACCCGCACACTAAACAGGGCAAACTACCGCTTGCCCTAATACTGAAAGGGTCATATTCGATATAGATACGCTGATTATCCCAATACAATTAGTTTCAGTCAAGTCAAAACAACATAAACGTTTGCGAATCGACTTATTATCTACCGAGCAGTTTCGGAACAAAAATTTAGACGAATCCTCCAGAAATGCATGCGTAACATAATTTTTATTGGAGCATGCTTTTCTTAAAAATTGGCCATCGATGACGTTGAGATGAGGTGATAATGTCAGTGAGAAATAACGAGGGGTCTTGAATTATGAAGGTTGAAACAAATATTTTTCAAAAACGCAAGGATTTAACAGATACCATCTCTACCTTAAATCTAAGTATATCTTCAAAGCTTGGAATTTTGTTGCAATATATGTATATATATACATACTACTATATGTATACTTTGGGGCTCAATCATCTAAACTTTTCATACAATCTTCAAAATTTGTAAATGCTCTACGGTTTGTAACTTCATGATCATTTGGCGGATGGCTGTTGGCCGGAGACAAAAAAGCTAGCAGTCTGAAATTTTATCGACAAATCTTTGCAGTTCCAAAATTCACAACCATACTGCAAATTAATTACTGACGTAACGACCAATTTCGTATACTTTTAATTAATTTAATACTTTGTTTGGATTGATAGAGTTTCACCTGTTCCTAAACAGCTCAGAACAAATAATAAATAGTAAAAGGTAATGTAACCAAATTTGTCAATTAAAATATCTTTTGGAGTTCTCAAGCAATTTATCGGATTGTGGCACAGGGTATTTCAAAGTCGTCCGCGCCCGACTTTAACGTACGCCATCTTTTTATATGAACTTTGTTCTGTTACGGTTGTGATTTTTGGTGCTCCAAATAGGCCTTAACCAACAAAATTTTCTTTCGGGCACCGCTTTTGACCGTATCATAAATTTTAATTGCTTGCTCAATTTTCTGCTATTGACTTATTACTTACTCAATTCATACAAAAGCAATAAAATAAAAATAATTTTCTATTACTGACTTTTCAATAAAAGTTGACATCAAATAAATAAACTTTGGACACGATATGAAACCTCTGTGTCTAGTCAATATTGAAAAAAATTAATTAAACTAGGGAATAAATATAAATATAGAAATTCAGAAAAAATGCCAATTACCGTTTTTCTTTTATTTACATAGAACTAGAGAAAACAAGTTGAAATCTGCTATCAACATAAAATGGATATTCTTACAGAGAATTTTATTTCTGAAGTTGTTAACAACAAACAGAAGAAAGTGCTTCTCCTTTTGCCAGGTAAAACTGCATAATCAAATTTCATGCATGAATGCATCCATCAAATTGCATGTAGTATGAATTGCAAATAATTTCAAGATATGTGTGTTGAAAATTTAGTTACTTTACATGGAACATGACACGTCAGCTTTATATGTCTGCAGCTGTCCCTATTGTAAACTTTGCAATAAATTGAATTAAAAGGACCTCAATGCAGATGCACACAATCACTCAATGTAAATAAAAATGTCATAAACTGTCTTAGGTTTTTTTTTATTTTTTTTGATGTGACACATTCATCACAATCATCAAAAGTCAACAAATGGACTTTTAAAAAGTTTTGTTAAAAATGCTGCACTGATATGACTGCAAATGACGAAAATTCTACTCTTAAAAGCAAAACAGATATGGTTTATGGTATGGTCTTTAAATCCAAAATATTTGAACCAAAAACCAAGACACTATGGATACTACTAAGCGGGTAGGTTAGAGACAGGAAATCCCGACTATTAAAATAGCTCGGTAACTGTATATTTTTTTTTTTCTATAATTTTACAAATTTTCCGGGTTTCTAGCTCTTCCTTATAGAGTTTCTAAAGTAAATATAAATGAAAGTAACTTAACTCACCTATATTTAAGCTAGTTATAATGTTATTATAAATATTGAATATGTATTCAACTATTGTATGTATAGAACAATTTTTTTTAGTTTGTGACGTAATTTAAAAAAAAATGGAATTATCACATAATTAAAAAAATAACAAAAATGTTCGTAATTTTTTTTTTAAATGATAAACGGAATATGCCATAAGTAGGAAACCTACCTAAAAAATTATTTAATTAAAAAAAAACTTCTGGTTAAAATAAAATGCCATTTTTGTTTTATTTGTTATTGCCATATTGGTAAATTAAGTAAAAGAAAATATTTGGTCCAAAAATATTAAGCATTGTGACTATTTAACAAAAACTTAAAAATATGAGCCGGAAAATTTTTTTTCACCCTACACCTTTGACATAAGAAGCGAGACGTTTGTATTAAAGATAGATTATGGAGTTCGCATTACTACTACTATTAACTATAAAAATCCAATTCACCTACAACGATTTTTAAAAACTAATGATAGGTCAAAAAATATTTTCACAAAATTTCAGTTTCTAAACTTAACGCATTATGGGTTAATTTAAAAAAAAAATACTTCTCATTTTTTACCATCGTAGTTTCTTAAAAAAAAAAATATGAAATTTTCTTATTTTTTTTAATTATGTTTCTTAAATATGTCAATCACCTTTTTTTTAACACGTGTTTTTATCCCATCTGTATACGATGTAAATTTTAACTAAATCGACAATGTTAAAAAACACGAACATTTTAATGTTTCTATACCCTGTACCTTATGGTACAAAGGGTATATTAAGTTTGTGCAAGCCGAAAATGTATGTAACATACAGAAGGAGACATCGGAGACCCCCCAAAGTTACCTAAAGTTTGATCAGGGTGACTAGAGAAGTCGATATACCCATGTCCGTCTGTGCGTATATACCTTTGTACCATACGGTACAGGGTATAATTAATTAATTAAAATCTTGTAAATAACAATAAACTTGTAATTTAAATTTAATTTTTAAACGATAAATGTACTCAAACTAAAAAATGTAAACATTCATATTGTTCAACACTCTAAGTTAACATAAGTTGGCAGAGCCACCTTTAACATGCTGTTAAAGGGCTTCTAAGCCGCCTATAAAAGCGGAACGGCTAAACTTCTTCTGGCTTCTATTTTATTGAAATTCAAGCACATTACACATGTAACACAAAGAGCAAAAGAGTAAAGTGTAACTTATTAAACTAAACACACACGTGTTTTCATAAAACATTAAATCACAACTATACAACATTCATCAGTAACAATTCATCAAAATACCTGAAACAACACAACACAAAACCAGCAAATCGAATTCTAATGAAACAAAACATACATATATGGAAAACTGACACACAACAACAAAGGCTCGATCAGCAAGCAGTCTACAGATATCATAACCAGATATCATATCAGCAGTTTTTTAGAGTACCCAAGCACTGAACCAAATTTGATCGAAATCGGATGACTTTATCATATAGCCCCCATAGGGCTGATCGTCCAAAAAAACGTTTTTTGAAAAAAATTCGTTGTGTTTCGTTTGTTTATGAAGATATCGTAACCAAATTTGGTGTTTTTTTAGGGCTACCAAATTTGATCAAAATCGGTTGACTATATCATATAGCTCCTACCAATCGGCCAAAAAAAGTTGTCTGTACAAAATTCGTTGTGTTTCGTTTGTTTGTGAAATTCGGCCATCAGAAGTTTTTTAGAGCACCCAAGTACTGTACCAAATTTCATCAAAATTGGTTGACTGTATCATCTCCCATAGGAACGATCGGTGAAAAAAAAACCGAAGGTAACGTGAAGGTAACGTAACCTAATTTGGCAATGAAATGTATTTTGGTGTTCTTAAGCAATATACTGGATTTTATTGCAATCTAGTGGTACAGGGTATTCCAAAGTCGTCCGCGCCCGATTTTAACGTACGCCATATTTTGCATTAACTTAATGCATCATCTGACCTTTTGGGTCCAAGGAACAGGGTATAAAGACGTCTGTTAGGATATCAGTGCACTCCTTAACTTTATAATGTATTCTTTTTGACAAGCTGACAAAAATACTTTTAAATTTCCTATAAATTTTATTCTTACATTCGATACGTGCTTAGGCGGACTGTATAATATTTATAGCAGCTGTGTGAACTTCCTGACTCTAATGACCCATAGGATTCAAGTGGTTTGTGACACATTTATGGAGCTTGTTTATTGCGTGCTTATATTGATACATTCGAGTGTATGTATTTTTATAATTTTATTATAATTTATTAAAAAATTTTGCGCTTAAAGAAATTTGTATTATATTTCTAGAGCCATGACGTTTTTGATAGATATATGTATATAGTATAAAACTTAGTAAAAAAAATTGTGTTTCTATATTACAACATAATTTTTCGCTTTGCGACTTTTAATTTTTTTTATGCTTGTGTTTTTTATGTGTCTTATCGTATAACCACTCCCGGTAAAGTCTATAGAAGGGCTTTTGCAGATGAATTATCCCACCTTAACAATTTGAATTGACTTTTCACCGATGGAACAAAGAATGATGATGTAACTGCATTTGCCTGTATAGACAAATCTGGATCGAGAATATCGATGCTCAATGTTTACAGCAGCAGCAACAGCCATTCTTCATGCAGTTCGATTTGCCCAACAACAAAAAGGTAGATTCGTCATTTGCATGGACAGCCTATCTTCCATAGAAGCCGTAAAAACCTCAGCAACCGTAATCAGAAAATCAACTAAATATGGGATGCATGCATTAAGTCTCCAGTTAAAATCAAAACCTTTTGGGTACCTAGCCACAAAGGGATAGTTGGCAATGAATCAGCAGATTAGGGCGCTAAGCTTGCCTCGCAGTCACCCTTATATACCTTCATACCTTGTTTCGCCAAAGATCAAATGCAATAAAATTTCACCTGAAGGACCAACAAGCGATAGAGTGGAACTCCTTCCAACACAACTACAAGGCCTTCATACTACACGGGTGAAGATCCACTTCCCAACGGATTGCTTCCCTACAAAGACTAGAGCATTTTCGCGGCTATCAGACACTGCCAACTAGCCCATGCCCACCTACTTTCTAGCTGTCTACGCTCAACGTGCAAACACTGCGGGCAGCCCTGTTTGACATCTGCCCAGGATTTGACAATATAAGGCAATGAATTTTCCCAAATAAAATACCATATTCACTACTTGCAATAATAAATATAGGAGTCTATATTGAACTTTGGTAAGATCTGTAAAATAGTCGTGAAAATCTAACAGCTACGGACGATAGGGTCTAAAGTCTAGTTACTCGTTGCCCTACTGTTTTATTAGTCATGGTATTGTTATTGCATTATAATTAATATTTAAATAAATAAATAAAATTTATTAGGTTAGATACCTAACAACCTAAATTTATTTATTTTTGAAATATGATAATTCATATTCATGCGCTAACCAGCAAGCGAATTTATATAGAAGTCGGACGGCTGACGCGCTCCTTTCGCAACTAGTCGTCGAGCATAAGACAAGGCTCGAGAACTCGAAGGATGTTTTTTAGTAGCCGGCGATTTCAACGCACGTGCCCTTGAATGGGTATACAGCAACGCCGACTCGAGAGGTCGCAGAACTGTGGACATGGTCGCAAGACTTGGGTTAACCGTCATGAATACTCCTACGTCCACAACCTTCAGACGTCCCGGGTGCGTAGCAACAACGCCGGACATAACCCTCGCGAGCGAAAGTATCGCAAACCATATACAGTTGTGGCGGGTACTTGAAGATTACACAGCTAGCGATCACCAGTACATATCGTATGCAGTGGGGCTACAAAAACAGAGAGAACAGAGCGGCGCTGCTGAGCCTGCCAAAAAATGGAATGTCGATCGCCTGAGAATTTGATACAGCTGACTATAGGGAAGCAGTGGAAAAACAATGTATGCTATTGTCAAAGCCTGCGATGCATCTATGCCCAAATGCTAAATAGAAGACACAGAAAGTCTGTATATTGGTGGAACAGTGTGATCGCGTGCAAAAGACAAGCCTGTATCCGAAGCAGACGAATACGAAGCGTATAAGAGAGCCAAAAAAGAGTTACGGTTAGCCATTTCAAGTAGCAAGAAACAGAAGTGACTCCAACTCTGCACGGACGTAAATACTGATCCATGGGGACTAGGATATAAACTTGTGATGAAAAGATGGCGTACGTTAAAGTCGGGCGCGGACGACTTTGGGATACCCTGTACCACCACATTGTAATCAAGTCCGATATATTACTTACGAACACTAAAAAAAATTCTTTGCCAAATTCAGTTACAATATTTTTATAAACAAACGAAACACAACTAATTTTGTTCAAAAAACGTTTTTTTGACCGATCGGTCCTATGGGATCTATATTATATAGTCAACCAATTTTGATCAAATTTTGTATAGTGCTTGGGAACTCTAAAAAACTTCTTAATGCCAAATGTGGTTACGGTATGTTCACAAATAAACGAAACACAACGAATTTTGTACAAAACACGATTTTTTGACCGATTGGTCCTATGGGAGCTATATGATATAGTCAACCGATTTTGATAAAATTTGGTACAGTGTTGAAGATCACTAAAAACCTTCCGAATGCAAAATTTGGTTACAATATCTTCACAAACAAACGATTCACAACGAATTTTTTACAAAAAACAAATTTTCGACCGATCGATCCTATGGGAGCTATATGATATAGTCAACCGATTTTGATCAAATTTTGTATAGTGCTTGGGAACTCTAAAAAACTTCTTAATGCCAAATGTGGTTACGGTATGTTCACAAATAAACGAAACACAACGAATTTTGTACAAAACACGATTTTTTGACCGATTGGTCCTATGGGAGCTATATGATATAGTCAACCGATTTTGATAAAATTTGGTACAGTGTTGAAGATCACTAAAAACCTTCAGAATGCAAAATTTGGTTACAATATCTTCACAAACAAACGATTCACAACGAATTTTGTACAAAAAACAAATTTTCGACCGATCGATCCTATGGGAGCTATATGATATAGTCAACCGATTTTGATCAAATTTTGTATAGTGCTTGGGAACTCTAAAAAACTTCTTAATGCCAAATTTGGTTACAATATCTTCACAAACAAACGATTCACAACGAATTTTGTACAAAAAACAAATTTTCGACCGATCGATCCTATGGGAGCTATATGATATAGTCAACCGATTTTGATCAAATTTTGTATAGTGCTTGGGAACTCTAAAAAACTTCTTAATGACAAATGTGGTTACGGTATGTTCACAAATAAACGAAACACAACGAATTTTGTACAAAACACGATTTTTTGACCGATTGGTCCTATGGGAGCTATATGATATAGTCAACCGATTTTGATAAAATTTGGTACAGTGTTGAAGATCACTAAAAAACTTCTTAATGCCAAATTTGGTATACAATATTTGCACAAACAAACGAAACACAACGAATTTTGTACAAAAAACAAATTTTCGACCGATCGATCCTATGGGACCTATATGATATAGTCAACCGATTTTGATAAAAATCTAAAACTTTTGCTTTTTTTCGAGGTCCTCTGAAACACCCCTATGGGAGCTATATAATGTAGTCCCGATATCAAAAAAATAAAATAAACTTGTCTCCTATGGATTAATAAGGGATCTTATCTGAAAGTTTGGTTGCTCTAGCTCTTACCATCTCTGAGATCTAGGCGTTCATACGGACAGACGGACAGACGGACAGGCGGTCAGACGGACAGACGGACATGGGTATATCGACTTCTCTAGTCACCCTGATCATACTTTAGGTAACTTTGGGGGGTCTCCGACTTCTCCTTCTGTACGTTACATACATTTTCGGCTTGCACAAACACAATATACCCTTTGTACCATACGGTACAAGGTATAAAAACTTGGCGCTAAAACAGCAACAACTAACATAGATGCGGAAACAATGGAAACCATTGTGAAGGAATTGTTCCCCTCACACCCCGTGCGAATAGAAGAGTCAACCCTCAGGCCCGCCGAGGTAGTTCTCTTTACTGAAGAGGAACTCAGAATAGCCGCGAACAGCCTTAAGAACAAAAGATGGCGTACGTTAGAGTCGGGCGCGGACGACTTTGGGATACCCTGTACCACTGCTTGCAATAAAATCCGGTAAATTGCTTACGAACACCAAAAGACACTTGATTGCCAAATTAGATTATGATACCTTCATAAACAACCAAAAACAGACGAATTTTTAATCAAAAACTTTTTTTCGACCGATCGGCCCTATGGGAGCTATATGATATAGTCAACCGATTTTGATAAAATTTGGTACAGTGCTTGGGAACTCTAAAAAACTTCTTAATGCCAAATTTGGTTACAATATTTGCACAAACAAACGAAACACAACGAATTTTGTACAAAAAACAAATTTTCGACCGATCGATCCTATGGGACCTATATGATATAGTCAACCGATTTTGATAAAATTTGGTACAGTGCTGGGGGTTTCTAAAAAACTTCCGATTGCCAAATTTGGTTATGATATCTTCTTAAGCAAACGAATTATCCATCTAAAACTTTTGCTTTTTTTCGAGGTCCTCTGAAACACCCCTATGGGAGCTATATAATGTAGTCCCGATATCAAAAAAATAAAATAAACTTGTCTCCTATGGATAAATAACGGATCTTATCTGAAAGTTTGGTTGCTCTAGCTCTTACCATCTCTGAGATCTAGGCGTTCATACGGACAGACGGACAGACGGACAGACGGTCAGACGGACAGACGGACAGACGGACATGGGTATATCGACTTCTCTAGTCACTCTGATCATACTTTAGGTAACTTTGGGGGGTCTCCGACTTCTCCTTCTGTACGTTACATACATTTTCGGCTCGCACAAACACAATACACCTAATTCTGTTTTTACACGGTAGATTGGTTCCAGAAAAAACCGTGTAAAAAAAAATGTGGTACAGTCGAGGCGGTGCCCGACAGTGGAATACCCTGTACCTTTTGTCAAAAAAATTTTTGCTGCATATTCCATCTAAGAACTTTCCAATTGGAATTTATTTTTTTTTTGGTGAAAATCGATATTTATACCTATAAGTTCCCTAAATTTTTACCGATTTTGATGAAACTCGAATGTTACGTCAAAGAAGTTATTTAAAGTATATGGGGTAAGTTTCAAGTTGGTATGTTGAGGGGTGTGGGAGAAAACACGGTAAATGGATTGCGGGGGGTGGGGGGACCGCATCGATAAAATTTGGATGTGGATTTGTTCATTAGAGCCACATGAATGAGCTTACCAAAAATTGTGATTCTAGGTCACTTGTAGCCATAATTGCGTAGAGTCAAATATTGACGCAGTTTATGGCAAGGGGAGGTGAAATTTGCACATTTTTGACTATAACTTCTGTTGTATTTGTCCGATTTTGTTCATTTTTTATACATAGATGCATGTATCCACAACGCATCGCTCTGTTAAATTTCAAATGAAAATATAAAACGGTGTGGCTAAAAACCGCGAAAATCTACAACGGGGGAACGGGGCAAGATATTGACATGATTCAACAAACTTCATCTGCTTAGGAAATATGCGCACCAGCTAGTAAAGTTTCGTGTCTCTAGCTCTTATAGTCTCTGAGATCTAGGCGTTCATACGGACGGACAGACGGACGGACATGGCTCAATCGCTACCCGAGGTTATGATAAGCATTTTGGTATAAAGGACTTGGGGTCTGCCACGCCTCCTTCTGTCCGTTACATACATTGCACAAACCTAGTATACCCTTTGTACCTATAGGTACAGGGTATAAAAACCGTGTAAAAAAAGACATTGATCGTATGCAAAAATGGGTGATTGGTTCCTTATCCCTAAAACCTATTAAAATTAGTGAAAAAACAAGGATTTTTTACGAATAAGTATTCATGTTTATTTTATTAAATCACATATGTATAGTATAGAGTGTATTTACACATAGTAGTTATTAAAGCAACAAAAGATATGCACTATAAGCTTAAAAGTATGTAATGTAAATTAAATGTATGACAAGTTCAGGAACTAAAAATAATTACGTATGTATGTAAAACAGCTAAGTTGTTAACAAAAAGAATAGGTTATTTAATTTTTAAAGAAAACAAAATTCAAATGATAATTATAAATACAGGAACATAAACTTAATTGCTGTCATCATCAGTTACTCGAATTCGCTTACTTCAAATGCGTATAAAGTCACTATCATCGCTGGATTAATTTAAAACTGGACTTTCTCTTGCTCGTTCGGCATCTACATTTTTAACAGTGAACTCTGTTATGAGCCGTTGTTGGCCAATTGTTGCTACCTCTTTGTATAATTCTTTATAACGACCTATACAAGAATTCAGCTCACGTTGGAATTGGGCAGCTCTTTCGACATTGGGATCGTTTGTGACGAAATGGTTTCCTAATTTATTTGCAAGTTGGAGTCCTTCTTGAATTAAATTTGCAGTAAGTTTAGCAGGCTCTTCACTATCACTGCTTTCTATAGAATCTATACACACTGACACTCGTTTATTGACATTCGCAACAAGTATGTACATATGCATTCTCTTTGTGCTGTTTCTTGTTTTCGTATGGTTTCCAGCTGTTTCTGAACTGTGTGTGCTTTTATTTATTTGTGTTGTGTTTTTGAATCGTGTTATATGGAATAAAATCGTGTAAAAAAAATTAAAATTTTTTATTTTCAAACCGTGTTATATCAAAACCGTGTAAAAAAAGACCGTGTAAAAACAGAATTAGGTGTATACCCTTTGTACCATACGGTACAGGGTATAAAAAGCCCCTGGCCCAGATGGTGTTTCAGCTGAAGTCCTTAAAACTATTGTGTTGAAAAGGCCACAATTTATATTAAAGATGGCGTACGTTAAAGTCGGGCGCGGACGACTTTGGGATACCCTGTACCACTGCTTGCAATCAAATCCGGTAAATTGCTTAAGAACACCAAAAGACATTTGATTGCCAAATTAGATTATGATACCTCCATAAACAAACAAAAACAGACGAATTTTTAATCAAAAACTTTTTTTTCGACCGATCTGGGAGCTATATGATATAGTCAACAGATTTTGATCAAATTTGGTACAGTGCTTGGGAACTCTAAAAAACTTCTTAATGACAAATGTGGTTACGGTATGTTCACAAATAAACGAAACACAACGAATTTTGTACAAAACACGATTTTTTGACCGATTGGTCCTATGGGAGCTATATGATATAATCAACCGATTTTGATCAAATTTGCTACAGTGCTTGGGATCTCTAAAAAACTTCTTAATGCCAAATGTGGTTACGGTATCTTCACAAATAAACGAAACACAACGAATTTTGTACAAAACACGATTTTTTGACCGATTGGTCCTATGGGAGCTATATGATATAGTCAACCGATTTTGATCAAATATGGTACAGTGCTTGGGAACTCTTAAAAACTGATAAATGCCAAATTTGGTTATAATATCTTTACAAACAAACGAAACGCAACGAATTTTGTACAAAAAAGGATTTTTTGACCGATTGGTCCTATGGGAGCTATATGATATAGTCAACCGATTTTGATCAAATTTGGTACAGTGCTTGGGAACTCTTAAAAACTTATAAATGCCAAATTTGGTTATAATATCTTCACAAACAAACGAAACGCAACGAATTTTGTACAAAAAACAATTTTTTGACCGATTGGTCCTATAGGAGCTATATGATATAGTCAACCGATTTTGATCAAATTTGGTATAGTGCTTGGAAACTCTAAAAAACTTCTTAATGCCAAATTTGGTTACAATATTTGCACAAACAAACGAAACACAACGAATTTTGTACAAAAAACAAATTTTCGACCGATCGATCCTATGGGACCTATATGATATAGTCAACCGATTTTGATAAAATTTGGTACAGTGCTGGGGGTTTCTAAAAAACTTCCGATTGCCAAATTTGGTTATGATATCTTCTTAAGCAAACGAATTATCCATCTAAAACTTTTGCTTTTTTTCGAGGTCCTCTGAAACACCCCTATGGGAGCTATATAATGTAGTCCCGATATCAAAAAAATAAAATAAACTTGTCTCCTATGGATAAATAACGGATCTTATCTGAAAGTTTGGTTGCTCTAGCTCTTACCATCTCTTACCATCTCTGAGATCTAGGCGTTCATACGGACAGACGGTCAGACGGACAGACGGACAGACGGACATGGGTATATCGACTTCTCTAGTCACTCTGATCATACTTAAGGTAACTTTGGGGGGTCTCCGACTTATCCTTCTGTACGTTACATACATTTTCGGCTTGCACAAACACAATATACCCTTTGTACCATACGGTACAGGGTATAAAAACACTGTCAAAATCTTTGGGTTTTTTTATACACTTAATACACGCGTTGTACATGTTTATACCCTGTACCGTATGGTACAAAGGGTATATTGTGTTTGTGCAAGCCGAAAATGTATGTAACGTACAGAAGGAGAAGTCGGAGACCCCCCAAAGTTACCTAAAGTATGATCAGAGTGACTAGAGAAGTCGATATACCCATGTCCGTCTGTCCGTCTGTCCGTCTGTCCGTATGAACGCCTAGACCTCAGAGATGGTAAGAGCTAGAGCAACCAAACTTTCAGATAAGATCCCTTATTAATCCATAGGAGACAAGTTTATTTTATTTTTTTGATATCGGGACTACATTATATAGCTCCCATAGGGGTGTTTCGGAGGACCTCGAAAAAAAGCAAAAGTCTT
This sequence comes from Chymomyza fuscimana, assembly GCA_949987675.1. Classification (NCBI taxonomy): domain Eukaryota; kingdom Metazoa; phylum Arthropoda; class Insecta; order Diptera; family Drosophilidae; genus Chymomyza; species Chymomyza fuscimana. The sequence goes on along the minus strand of OX465089.1, from coordinate 62,849,195 downwards.
AGATGGATAATTCGTTTGTTTATGAAGATATCATAACCAAATTTGGCAATCGAAAGTTTTTTAGAAACCCCCAGCACTGTATTAAATTTTATCAAAATCGGTTGACTATATCATATAGGTCCCATAGGATCGATCGGTCGAAAATTTGTTTTTTGTACAAAATTCGTTGTGTTTCGTTTGTTTGTGAAGATATTGTATACCAAATTTGACATTAAGAAGTTTTTTAGAGTTCCCAAGCACTGTACCAAATTTGATCAAAATCGGTTGATTATATCATATAGCTCCCATAGGGCCAATCGGTCAAAAAAACGTTTTTTGCACAAAATTCGTTGTGTTTCGTTTGTTTGTGAAGATATTGTAACCAAATTTGGCATTCAGAATTTTTTTAGAGATCTTCAAAACTGTACCAAATTTTATCAAAATTGCTTGACTATATCATATAGCTCCCATAGGACCAATCGGTCAAAAAAACGTATTTTGAACAAAATTCGTTGTGTTTCGTTTATTTGGCAAAGAAATATCTTTTGGAGTTTGTAAGCAATATATCGGACTTGATTGCAATTTGGTGGTACAGGGTATCCCAAAGTCGTCCGCGCCCGACTTTAACGTACGCCATCTTTATTATATGAAGTTATGTTTTCTATCAGACGGTTCTACACTGCTGCGTATTAGCCTTAATGACCAATACGCAGAATGCAAAAAAATTTCCCCATTTGGGATATCCCAAAGCCTTAAAGCTGAAATACAGTCGTAGGAAATATTGCACATGAGTTAATTTGTAAATTTTTGGGAAAAAAGTCGAGAAATGCTTGTACAGAACTAAAATTGGTGCATAATAAATAAATAAAGGCGAAACGCATAACATTTGCACTAGATTTGTAGTCGATTTGGCCACGCCTTCTGGTACCAGCCATATAAGACAACATTGCTTAAACATATTTTTTCAGACGTAATTATACATTATTCTTAATATTATAAAGCAATATACTTATTTAAATAAAAGTAAGTTCTTTGGTATATTTATTCATTTATATAATTATAAAGTCGAAGTTAATTATATTCATATTATATAATTATTATACATTATGTGTTTATATTAAGACTAGAGGTGAGTTTTATGAAGTTCTATATACATATATACGGTGTTGGTCTCTACGAGCATTTCTATAGGATTTGGAACTTGTAAGGAGGTGCATAGGGTGCGGATAAAGTGGCAATGCTTAAAGAGGTGGTCTATAGTAAGAGTACTTGTGTTGCAATATGGACAAATTGGCTGCGGTGTTTTGTTGAGTAAGTGCTCGTGTATGAGTTGTATATGACCCATGCGTATACCATCAACACTTCATTATTAAAAAAGCTGCAGAACATAATGTCATAGTATGGTGCCGCCATGGCATTTCAATAGTAGCTCCATTATACTTGAACTTCCACGTTACAAAAAGGACATAACCCCGAATGAAATACATGTATGTGCCTTAAAACCTTCAACAACATAAGATCATACGTCCCCACTTGGAAATATCTTTTTACCAAAATCGGAACCCGTAACAGTCTTACACGTCAATATTTACAGCCGAACTAGCAAGCTATGTAGGTTTTTGATCAACGCTTATGTTGTAATTTGCTTAAAAATGCTTCTGAATTCCTTTAGTTCCTTTTGTTGCCTTAAGCCACACATTAAACAGGGTGACGTGACTGAACAAAAACTTTCCCAAAAAACAACAAATCTACGGAGCATGTGTAAATTTGGCCAAAAGTTTTAATGACTGCTTGGGGACACAATTTAAAAAATTTGTTTTTACTCCACAGAATAGATACTAAGTTTTTTAATTCTAGAGACAACACAAAAAGAAACACAAAAAAATTTTTAAGCGATTACTTTACACTATTTTCGTTACTAATACTATCGTCTTTTTTTATTTTATATTTTCTTAAATTTTTCCGTCCACCCAAAGATTTGTTTTTCTATTTTAAAATTAAGCTTAAGTTTAGTAAAAAATTAAGCTTAAGTTAAGCTTCAATACAAAAGCTAAGTTCATAAAAGTTGAGGCCAGTAACAGAATTTCATGGCCCACCCCAACATGTTTGCGACATGTTGGCAAAGGCTTAGACAAATCACTAACAGACGTGCCAAGAAATATTACTCTTGCCTGGCAGCGCATCGACGACTGCTCATTAGGTAAGCTCATTTTATTATTTATGGCCCGTAAAACCTTTTTAGAGACTCACACCAGCAAAGATACACACTCACACAGGCACATATGCGCTATTACGTGTTTATGTTTATTCACTTGCAAACGAGCAAAAAAGTTTATTTTATTTACTCACTCACATATACAGATACACACTCACACAGATGCAAATACTTTATGGCAATTTGCGACAACTGACAAACACAAGCAAGTCAATTATCACCAACCCGCATGTGTGTGTGAGAGTATCTGTGTGTGTGTGTGCGTGTGATTATTTTTATAGTTGCGTTAATCATTCACTCGGGCATTAAAACAAAAGAGTGAATTAAACAGAAGCTGCATTAATTACTTGGCCATAATTTAACTTATGCATCAACAACCACAACAACACAATTTTAAAGCCAATTTAAGCATATTGGCCACGGATGCAGTCTGGCAAGAAATGACAGTGAATGAATGGCCAATCCATCAAAGCATCGAACAAAGGACTGACAAATGCCAAAATTATTGACTGACGTGCAGTTGTTTGTTAAATTGTGAAAAATTTCAATTCAATTTTCTTTTGTTGCATGGCTGTTGGTAATTATTGAATATAATTATCCATGAATGGCAAAACATGGTTCAATTGCAATATTACACAGCCATACAAAAAAAAAGTATCGTGATCTGGGGTCGAGGCATATGTAAAGTATTTCGACCAACAGGTCTTGGCGTTATCATAACCACAAAAGACACCACGCGTTTGATTCGTATTGTGGGGTCATCTATAAAATACGACGTGCAGGCGCTTTTTTGGCCTCGGATTCGGATTCAGCGACCGTAAGAACATACAAAAAATGCCGTCGAACTTCAGGACTCGAAAAATATTCTTTATAGAAGTTTTTTAAGGTTATGGTATCACACAGCTACACAAAAAACAAAACGATTTTCGGGTTTAGAGGACAGACCAGATTAGGGTTAAACCTAGACACGTCGGACCTATTCTGTTAGCGGATTAGGATTCAGCACAACGGAATGCATGAGAAAACCTATGCCTCATCTACAGAACCCGAAACTTTTTTAATTTGATTTTAATGTTTTCCTAAAGCCAAGAATATTACGATATAAACTGGCGGAAACTCATGTTGTAAAATTATCACGATTTTTTGCATCTTCAATAAAAAAAACTTATTATAATTTATATCGGATTTTTAAGCGTTTGGTATTAAAATCATTAAAAAAAAAAAAAATGTAGTTACATATATGGATATAAATGTTTTGCACTATAATTGTGAATCTTAAATAATGATATGGCCATCATTGGACATACCACGCGAGACATTTCAACAGTCTTTGCGGGCTTTGAAAAAAATTTTGTTTTTTATTTTATAGAGGAGACAACGTCGTAAGACCTTTGGCCTCTTCATGTTGATCGTATGTATGAAGAAGATTTTTAAAGCGAATGTTGTAGATGACCGGCGTAGGTGTTGAGAACGTGCCTCCGTTGGAAGTACCAGGGGCACAAAGCGAAGACAACGTTGTTTTTATCAAAAGATTATTAACCATATATATATTACTATATATTTTGGACGAAATTCCGGCATGTCCATAATTATTTTTTTTAGAATAATGAATAATTTTTACCTAAAAATTTGAACATACTCGTATCTTTTTAAGATAAGACCAAATTGGCCAATAGATCGGGCGCAGAGATTCATAAAATATTGAATGGTTTTGGATTTACAGCCCAAAAAAGATTCGTCTTTCGAAACCAATTACAAAAAGACGAAAACATCAATCCATCTACTTTTGAAAAGCTATCATTTTTTTAGGTTAACTTCCAATTTCCCAAAAAAAAATTTTAAAATCCATAAAATAGTTCTAATTTATAAATTTTTTTCAATCAAAAATCGAAACAAAATCATAATAAATACTCTAATAACCCAAAAGTTGTAAAGCCCAATTTTATTTTTTCTTTTAATAAAGTGAACACAGACTTCGTAGCTATATGTAGAGTAAGGTGGGGCGAACCCGAGCTCCCACTGTTTCTCAAAAACGGCAACACTGAGCGAGCACATATTAGTATTGTCGTGTAGAGCATTAAAAATAACCAAAATGGTAACAAGACAGTTGTCTGTCAGTCTACATTTAGATGCTTAAACGACAAAAAGTATATTCGATATTTAATCGAAAAACCATCAAATTAAGATCATCATCATTATTTTAAAATTATTTACTCTTTTGAAAAATGGTCATATCTCAAAAATTAATAATGGTCTGAAAAAATTCGTAGTTCTAGAAAGTTTCGGAAAAGCTTTAGCTTTAATTTGGTATATCGGACGAGTTGATCCTACGTATAAAATAAGCATTTTATAGCCAAAACCAATTACCAGGTCGGTTTTTGCCCCACCTTACACTGTGTATTCTAAGCCTCAAAAAATAAAAAAGTCAACTTTCATTGGCAACTACTAAAACAACTTATTGTAATTTAATAATTTTTGGGCACAGAATACCGTAATATATCTTAAAACAAAAGACTTTTGAATTCATTTTGTCCAAAATGGAACTGTTTTTTGGGGTATCAAAGTTAAGTTACAGTTTAGCAATTTGCTACAAAAAAAAAGAAAAAGAATGAAAAAAAATATTTTTCCGAAAAATCGCTTGTTTTGAAAATAAGTTTCTTGTTCGTTTTTTTTTTTTTTTTGTTAGGAATGTGCATATTTTATGAAACAATAATATAAAATTTGTTTACTGCTATATACAAAAGGCAGCTTAATCAAATTATAAGCTAGGGAAAAACAAAAGATCATTAAGAAAAACATTAACACATACCATGTACAACAAAAACTTTTTATTGTTATACAGTAGTACACTCTTATTACTATAACTAGGGGGATCTGCCACCTGCGTGCTTCGCACGCCAACCCCCGTCTTTTTTATACAATTCAAGAATAATAAGCGTAAGAATAATAATAATAAAGCGGATTGTTTGCCGACACGTGAACATGCCACGCACAATTGACTATGATAAAAACATTCATTTTCTAAGTTCCATCCACAAACACTCAAGGATTGGCCTTGTGATTTGTTTATCGTCAGGCGAATCGGAAATTGAATTATTTTAAACTTAAAGCGGACATCCGTTGGGATCATCGGAATTCTCGGAATCAGAATTTTCTCACCTTTAAATTTTCCTTTGAGTATCGTCGCATGAATCACATTCATCATCATTTTTCTTACCACCAAACGTGTTCCATCAAATAGTTTTGGTTGATTTATATTTCGAAGCATGTTGATAACCGCGCCATCCTTTAGTGTTAAATTGTGTGCTGGCTAGCCAGGCATATCCAAGGAGTTTAAAAATTCAGTTGGATAGTTGGTGGCTTCATCTTCGTTTGTAACACAGTCAATAGATTTGAATGAATACAAAGTACCAACGATTTGATTCTGTATTACAATGTATAAATCATCCACATCAACCACTCGTTATATTTTTGGTTGGCAACAATGTTCGGGAATACGTTGTTGATGAGCTCATCTTTCGTTGAGACAAAAGTAAAAAAATTCGGAGGAAACGAAATCAATCCACTCGACTCATCGACAGGAACACGACCATTACCGAGAGTCATCAATTTTTCTGAAAAATCTTGAGCAGATGGATCGTTTGGCAAACCAACTCTCATGTTTAATGTTAGCTGAAGTTTCTTCAAATAGCGCCACAGATAAGAAGCTTTGAGGCAAGCGTTTATTTCATCGGCAGCAGTCGATCTTTGAATGATTGGCAGTGATTGCCAGAAATCGCCAGACTATAAAATCATTGCGCCTCCAAAACATCTCGAATCATTGGGCGTATCTTTCAATGTTCTATCAAGTGCGCGTTTGTGCGCCATTCTGCATTTGTCCCAGATGATGATTTTAGACGCTACTAAAATGTTGGCCATTGCGGAGTGTTTAGCAATTTTACATATTGGTTGTTCAATATTTTGAAACTTTAACGGAGATTTTAACACTGAATGAGCCGTGCGGCATCCTTCTAAAAATGTGGCCGCTATTCAAGAAAAGGCAACTGCTACCGCAATGTCGGATCTCGAGATCCGACATCAGAAATGTCTTCCCTGTTCCACCAGGGCCATCCAGGAAAAATAAGCCACCATTTCCATCTTCAATCGCATTCATTACTATGTCATAGACTTCCTTCTGTTTGAGGTTCAACAGAGACATTCCTTTGAACTGATTGGTTTGATTCATGACGATCATGATCACCAGAGCCGTAGAAAGAAAATCCGGGCCCGGGTGGAAAATGTACCGGCCTCTCTATTACACCTTATTTATTACGACAGTAATTACACCGGTCCCTTTTCCCTCTCTCCACGATCTGGCGCTGGCAGTCCTAACGTAATTTACAAACTGCCGCAAATGAGATAACAATTTTTTTTCGATCAGTAGCAAAGCCTAGTTATGAATCTCCTCATTCGCCTCAAGATAGGGATTTCTTGAAATGACACGAATTTGTTATGAAATGTCTTCTGGCATGTTATCCTTATATTTAGTCCACAAATGATAATAGCAAATAAACTGCGTATCTGACATGGAGTTGCGGAAATAATTGCTTCAGCGATTGTCGTTTCCCAGTGAGTATCATTTACAAGCAAATTTAAATCTTGACATGCAGCACGATATGTTTGGCACACTATATTATTAACAGTTCGATTGATTTTAATGATGTTGGGCCACCAACAACAACCGTAAATAGAAGCATTATATCGATTTAGCCATGTCTGACTGTCAGGATCTCAGAGACTATTAAAGCGATGGAGCTGAAATTTTGCGCAGATGAAGATTTTCGATTTATGTCGATAACTGGCCCCTGCCTCCGTAAGAGAATTTCTCGGTTTACTTCTTTATATATGATTTTTTTTCCAATATTTTATGCGTTACTCTGTTAACCAGTGCGGAGACGAATCCAACAAACCATAGATCATCAAAATCGGCCCAGCCGTTCTTGAGTTATAAATGGTGTAACTAATATAACTTTTAACTCTCTTTTATATATATAGATTTACATATAGATATACATTTATTTAAGGATTCTCGTTGGGAGATCAAGTGGGTGAAAATAAGTTCAAAAACGCTTTCATAATCAATATGGCATTACCCAAGCCAAACATGATGCGACTAGTTGTACAACATGGCTGTTTTTCGAGTAGGCTGTACAATAGGGTGGCCATTTTTGCAACATCTCACGATTTTACTAACGCCACCCCCTAAAAAGTTTCATTTTTAACTGCATATAGCGCCTGTAAAAACGATCCGAATGTATTTGATGGTCGCGGGAATAGTTCAAAGGTCATAAAAAATGTTCATATGAATGCATAAATAGCGACCAAAACGTAAGTTTGACAAAAACATGTTCCAAATATAATCGATGGGTAATTCAATTATCGACAGTCAAGTAAAAAAATTATCGAAATAAGTTTAGTATAACCAGAGATATTTGCTGTTAAGTAAAGGCATTTTTTTTTTTTTCTAATTTCGAAAAACAGTTTTTTTAAATATCTCGAAGCCCGTTTCATGAAAAAAAATTTTTGACTGCATTTTCGGTTTTAGCAGTTCAATTTACTACAGAAACGACTGAAACATGTTAAGGATACAAAATTTTTTTTTTTTGTAAACTGATGTAATTAGTCAATTTAATCAATTTTTGAGCTTACCAAAATTGTTCAGGCCGACTCTATATTTTTTTAAAATTATGTTTTGATAGATATGAGACTTTTTATACCATAATTTGTTTATTTGGAAATAAGTTTTTAAAGTTTATGTAGAACAATACAGTCAAAAACGAAAAAAGTGCAAGTTATGACCTTTGACCTATGCCCGCGACCATCAAATACATTCGGATCGTTTTTACATTTTACAGGCGCTATATGCAGGTAAAAAGAAAACTTTTTAGGGGGTGGCGGTTTTGATATCGACGGTTTAAAAATCATCCAAACCAGCGGCGGCCACCCTATTGTACAATCAATTGCATCGTGTGTGAGGTTGTGGTGAAAGCAAAAAATGTATCTAATTCGATATTAATAATAGTTTATACCATTAATATTTAAAATTTTTATTTTTTGAAGTGTCTTTAATTATGTCTTCCATTTCTTTGGCTTACAAAAAAAATGAATGCGTTCGTTTTCCAATAATTTATTTATTAAAAAGCTATTCTAGAAGCTACCCACTTCTCTGAGTGTATATTTTACAATTTTACAAAATTAATAATTATACCCATGTTCATATTCGTAAGCATTTTACAAAAGTGGTTGCCAAACCAACTGATAACAATGGCCATTTGAATACTACAAACATATGTTTGAAAAGCTATTTTCTCAAAAGTCTAAGAGAGAATGCGGCCCTCATTTTAAGGTTTCGCTCTTGGGCTGCCAAAGAGCCTTTGTGTTTTGCGTTGCCTGACAACCAACCATCGAGGCAGCTAGATGATGGTTAAGTCATAGGAAAAATCAACAATACATAGTTTTAATTTCCCCGAACACAGCCACAAGCATTTCGATACACACACACGCATAAAGACACACACTCACACACACATAAATACATATGTATACGCAGATTCCCGCTCGGGCCCATTTGACGTCAAACTGTGCCGCCATTTTCCCAATACGCCTGCACTATAAAGGTTTCCTACTGATTGCGATGCTTGTTCATCTACATTTGTTATGTGCCACATTGGGTCACAATAGGCTGAAATCCATATACATACATATGTACATAAGAAAAAAAAAAGCTATATTACAAATCATATAAACCTTTAAAAGTATGCATTTATGAATTAAAGTATTTGAACTTACGTGTGCCATCGAAACGAGTTGCAATCGTATCTAGAAATGTATTTTGGGGCGCAAGCAGCCCCTTACGGGCTGGCATACCTATGGTGCTACCCCTATTTAAACACTTTGTTTAGGTAATTCTGTAACAAGAATAAAAATTATTTATATTAATGTTAATTAATTAATTATGTAAGTCAATTTAAAGAGTTTAATAATCATGAGGCTATCGGCTTCACTGTAAAATAGAATAGAAATAGAGTCTCAATTCGAAATTCGATTAGCCAAGTTAACAAGTAAGCTTATCTTTATTTAAATTAGTGGAATAGATTGAATATACATATGTTAATATATCTCATTGTCCAGTTTACAAAAGCTTATATACCAAAATCACAATAAATGGAATTTTATGTTGCTTATAGGGGATAAATTTGTTACCTTATTGACTAGCTATTTTAAAGTTTACACAAAATGTAATCAATTTTAGATGCTTAGGAATCGCAATAAAGTAAAAAGAGTATCTGTTAGCCTGTTTATCGAGCAGGTTGAACAATCGATTGCATGTGGTGTTGGTCGTCGCATGAAATTGTAAAGCAAGGCATACACTATACTACGTGTCGTACAGCGCGGCATTGTGTGTGGGGCCGTCGCGACGCGTCGTATGAGTCGCATGATGGTCGCACGAAAAATTGATTTTTTTGGCAAATCGTACAGACGGTCATATCGTGTATGGGCCTTGTTTTGATCGAATTATTGTTTGAGTATATAGGTCTCGTCACAGCTGAAATTGCCGACGCAAACGTGTATGCAACAAATTTACAACTCTTTTAAAACTAGGTTGCACATTTTGCCGCATCATTTGGGTGCAAAACGTAGAGACGTAGAGACAGACGTGTTGTACAACATGCCGTATAATGTATGCTTTGGATAAGACAAATCACAATATTTTAATTTTTCGATAAGCAACCAATTTGTACAACCGGTCGCATAGTATATGGCTTGAGTTATTATAACAATTAAAAAATAAGAGTATTTAGGAATTATTTAAAAAATGTATTTTTTAGGTGAAAGTTAGGAGTTTTTTTTAATAAATGACAAAAATTCAATAGTAGGTATTTCATGATTTTTATAAATTTTAATCACTACGATCTATAATAATATCAGGGAATCAAATTAAAAATCTTAAAACAGGTAAGTTCAGTAGACCTAGCACATGGAAGCACATTGTGAAAGATTTGTGTTGCATGTTTTCGACTAAGTTTATTCGAGGTATTCACGCTTTGTTGAGGAGTTGAGGACTTTTACAAAAACAAAATGTACGGTGAAATACAACCCTGTGTTTCAACTCTCATATCATCTTTTCCTCAACACAGACCCAAGTCTACTTTTTTGCTGTTGAGTTATTGATAAAGTGTTGCATAATAGGATAATTGTGGTATTTTCAGCACTGCAATATTTGTCATTTTTTAGCCATTTCGTGATACGAGTAACCTCACATTCGCTTAAAAAAACTAGAGCCCAATTTAAAATAATCAAATTGCATTAAGGCAAGAAAAAAAAGGTTGTGCTTTTACTTGTTGTTGGAGTTTACGCAAATAAAAGAGTAAAAATAGATGAGAATTGGAAAATGCTGGGCCTGTACTAGGTTAAATATATCTTGGAACTGTTGTGGAGTTACCCTCAGCATTTGAAAAAATCGGGTTTCGTCCAAAGATCTGAGCACGTTCTGGCGCCAGTCAATTGACTTCGGGATGTGGAAGTGGTCACCCCGATGCGAAACCAAAATTGCATTCATGTATTCATAACAATTATCTAGAACTTTATCAATTTGTGTGTCGCCACGCAACCCCATTGTCTCAGTATTAAACAAAAGTTAGTGTTCTGCAATGAATTTGTTTTAGCAGACGAACCTTCAATAAAATTGACTTCATCCAAAGCCTTTTGAGCAACAGCTTCAATCAGCATAGACTTTACGCTCTGTCTTGGCATTTTTAAATCAAAATTTTAAATTTTAATGATAATTTGCAGCCATTTACAAAAGTAAACAAATACAGGAAAGAAGAACCATAAAGTCAAATTTGGTTTTTCTACAATTAATTCGTTTTTGCAGCAATACAATAATAAAAATCTGTGTAACCCATAGCTACTTTAGCTACAGGTTCAATTAAAGTAGATTTTATGTTCTGTCTTGGCATTTTTAATTCAAGTTTTCGAATTTGAATGTAATTTGTACCAATTTACAAATGTAAACAAACTCTGGAAAGAAGAAGAAAACTCAACTCCTCAACTCAACACAAAGCGTGAATACCTCAATTGTAAAAGTTTAAAATAAAATAAATAGATTTTATTGTATCGACAGTATAAAAAAATAAATATAAATATAAAATAAAAATTTCTCTTACAATAAAGTAGTCGTGGTTTGAATCCGTTTGAATATGAAAATTCGTTTTGATGAAACACCAAATACCACGTATTTTAAAACGAATCTGCATATATGTATACCAATATAATATTCGATAAATCATGCAGCACTCCATTCATTCGGCTGCACTCAACAGTTGCTTCGCAATTTTAAAACTAGCTTCAATTTATTTAATAAGCATATCGAATATATTGGTATTTCAAATAAACTGAATTTTATTTGCAATTAACAATTTTTTTTCTTTCCGCAATTTCTTTATTTTCACTTAACTAGCTTACTGCTAAAATCCACTTGAAATTGAATTTTTCGCGCACCATAAAATAAATATTTCTTTAAAAAAATAAATTAAAACTTTTATATTAAACACTACTACCATAACATGACCAGTCCATTTCACAGAGTCAACAACGCTGTGTTTTAACACAATAATCCAATGCCAACTTAAAGCAAATAAAATCTATAATACTATTTTTTTGAACATTTTTTCTACGCTTTCATCCATACACACACAAATTGCGAATCCCATGGATGCAGCGCACACACGGAAACATAGCAGGCAAGTATGGGTCAGGTGCTATTCATGGCAACTCCTGGAGAGCAGCAAAATCCATGGTTCCCACCACAACTCGGGCAGCTGTTGCGCCATGGCTAAAGGTTTTATCGCAGGGGCTTGTTAAATGAATGTGAGCCAACCTAAGTGCAGAAAAAGTCTGATAAATATATAGTATGTCAATAATTTGTCTACTTCAATATGCTAGCAATAATAAATAAATACAATTGAGCGGAAGGTGGAGCAGAAGTATGACCACAAACATTAAACAATCGCATCATGTATGTGGGTTGGCCTTTTATATTTCCTGAAAAATAGTGAAAGAGCAATCATTGAAACTGGCTTAATTGCATTTTGGGATATTCTCCATTGAAATCAAAGTACTTTTGGAAACGCTTAAACTAGAAGAAGATCATTCTGAGTGCGTTTGTGCTGCAAAATGTCAACTTTTCTGATGAAAGCAACAAATCCGGCGTAGTCAGTCTTAAAACAGCCAAGGTCGGATATGTAAAAGGCAAACGTTGAATTTTAATGAGAAAACGATTTGGGCTGAAAATAATTAGTCATAGTCATAATTTTGAAATATTAAGGAGATATATTGTTCAGAGTGCAACGCCTAAAGACTTATGTCTATGGCATTTTCGCGTCAAATCTCAGCCCACTTTCAAAGCTCTATCTCAAGAACGGTTATCTGTAGAAGATATCGTAAATGCCATATGCCGAAATAGTGAATTTTTCAAAGAGAATTTTACGCTGCACAAATTATACTTATTTTGTAGAGAATTTTTAGCCCTACAAAATAATGATTCAAAATTTTATCTTTTATTGAAAAAATAATTGGAATTAGGAAATTTGGTATCGTAGTTGGTCTCTCCAAATCCAAATCTGCTTACGATATCGTCATAAGCGATCGAATTATAGCTCAATAGCTTTTGGATTTTTCGAGGTACTCTGTAATACCCCTAAGGGAGCTAAATAAGATAACCCTGAAAACGAAAGAATATATTCTTCAAGAATTTGGACTTAAAGTTCAAATACTTCAAATAGAATCGGAATTCTACATCTCAGGACTTTCGTCCTTCCACCCAAATCAAGTGGGGATTTACTTATTTCAAGTATGAAATGCTTCATTTTTTTCTCTGTGTAAAATAAACTTTTTGCCCTTGACATAATAAGGAACGAAATCTTTTACCATTTCTGAGATATAGAGGTGCATGTAAACGTAGAGACAGACAGACCTACAGTCTATATCAACTTCTCTAGTCACCCTGATAATACTTAGATAATTTCGATGTGTGCTTCTCTATGTTACATACATTTTCGGTTTGCAAAAACTTAACATATTCTTGTAACAAATCATGGACAAATAAAATCACTAATCCTATAAATCCTTCAAGAAGTAATACTATAAAAACGTTGTGTCTAAGTAAATTATGGTCTGCCACGCCTTTTACTTAGCTACATTAATTGAACAAATCGATAATACCTCTCATCTGGTTAAAGGTCATAAACTTAGAAATTACAAATGTTAGTCAATCGGTGAGTTGCCTGACTGTGGGATACCCATAAATCGACACGATAAGCTTAGCTGTGTACAGATACACATGATGCAACGAATTTTACAAGGTGTCGGCAAAGAAGTACAAGTTTTTGGCTTTGCAGAAAAATGTTTCAATTTTTAGAGGGCAGCTATATGAAATATCGAGCCAATATTGATCAAACTTTACACAAATGATAAGATTAAAAATATAGACACACCCCACCTATCTGCTCAAACTGCAACACCACCCTCACAATAAACCACATTCTCCTTGATTGTCCCCAATTTCAAAAAGAAAGATTCAAAACCTTAATAACACAATAAACGAAATAGTATCACCTACAAATTTTGAACAAACCATTGCATTTCTTAAAGCCACGAAAATATACAACTTAATATAGTCATCAGATAAATAATTGTAAATTAATATGTTAATATGTAAATAATGTACCTTCAGACCTTTTTAAATAAGTACCTACTATAAAATAAGCTAAAGGCCGCTGCTGCTATAGCTTAAGTACCCTAAGTAGCCCATAATTTGCAATTATGTGCATATTTTTCCATAAATAAAAAAAATAAAAATAAAAAAAATATACAACTGGCATAAATTTTGTTATAATATTTTAAAAAATAAAAAAAAAAATCGAAGGTGTTTTTAGTGTACACGTTTGTGTGATGTTTGATCATAATTGATCCACTATTGCATATAGCTTCCATAGAAAAATTGAATCTGTGCCCTCTATTTCAGAGAGACATGCATAACGGATCCGTGCAATCTTCTAATTCTTGGATCATGGCCAGTACACAGCGTATGATACGATTTGGTGTCTGCAGCTCTTACGGTATCTCAGATATGTCTACGGACAGATGGGCATAGCTCATTTTTATATAAAAAAATTATGCTCTGACACGACTTCTTTTGCCTTTTACATACATTCCCCAAATCGTAACTCAAAAGATACCGGGTATAAAAATAATATACAAATTTTAAATCGTGAAACAAACTTTAAATTTAAATTTAAATTATTATCCTTAGTTTAAGTACAGTCAAATTTTCTTAAACACGATCCAAAACACAGAAATTTACATGTTTAGAAAATCATTATTTATTTTAACTTATTTTACAAACATTGCAATCACATAAAATCACAAACATCCCATAAATACTTACCCAAATTAATTAACTGAAATTTCAATTGTTGCCTACAAATCAAACTATGTGCCTTTGAATGATTGACTTCAAACTCTACTAATATACCACATCCCATAAATACACACACACACCCAGTCAACAAGCCGACCAAATCAGTAAATATATTACGCACACACTCTCATTGCTCATATGCAAATGCAATTTTAATTAATATAGATGTTCAATCCGGCAAATGCAATTCGTAAATTCTGTACCGTTGAAAAACAGCAGCTCTCATCATTATTAACACCATCGTCATCATATCCGTCGTCATCATCATCAAACTGTCTGCCACACATTTACGCTGGTTATGTGTAGCCGCAACATTTTCATTTGCAATATTTCCGACCCATTGGTTTGGGAAACATCCGACCAAATGCCGCAAGCATATGATTGCTGAGCAGAGCCGTGCGCATGATTTTTCTTTGGGGGGTACATCGAGTTTCTTCTTATGGGACCATCATATACATATCTCTGAGGCTTAAATTCCCTGTGGCCATGGCTCTGTTGCCGAGTGCTGCTATTTTGATATATAACCATGCATATGTATGTATGTACCATACTAACACACACGCCCCAAAATAAGCAACAGGACAAACTACCAGCTGGTTATGAGTGCAATTTCCCCTTCCGGCTTATTTCACTTGATTAGGCTGTTGTTACTCGTAGTACCCTAGTATCCTCTATCCTCTCAAATCAAAAAAATAATATGTTTCAGAGAAAACCTTGAGGTAAGGTATATCTGGTATTACATCTGGTACTGCAAGCTACCAAACTAGACAGTTGTTTGAGGTGTTCTTATAAAAACTGAATTGGCCGTCGCAAAGTGGAATGAGTGACCACAAAAGTGTCGCTTAAGTAAAAAACACGATTATTAAATTTTGTAAGATTGTTTGGTATCACAGAACTAGTTCTAGTAGTTCTATATTGTTTGGTATCAGCTTAAAGTAGATCAAATTCTGCGTCAATGAGTGACACAATTATTGCTGTACGTTCAGGGTGGCCGTAATGATGGGATACCCTGTACCACCACATTGCAATCAAATCCGATATATTGCTTACGAACTCCAAAAGATATTTCTTTGCCAAAAACTCGGTTACGATATTTTTATAAACAAACAAAATAAAAAGACGAATTTTGCACCAAATACGTTTTTTTGACCGATGGTCCTATGGAGGCTATATGATATAGCCAACCGATTTTGATCAAATTTGGTACAGTGCTGGGGATCTTTAAAAAAGTTCCGAATGCCAAATTTGGTTATGATATCTTTATAAACAAACGAATTATCTATCTAAAACTTTTGGATTTTTTCGAGGTTGTCTAAAACACCCCTATTGGAGCTATATAATGTAACCCGGATATCAAAAAAAATAAAATAAACTTGTCTTCCCTGACATAAAAACGCATCTAATATGAAAGTTTGGTTGCTCTAGGTCTTACCATCTCTGAGATCTAGGCGTTCATACGGACGGACAGACGGACATGGGTATATCGACTACTCTAGTCACCCTGATCATACTTTGGGTAACTTTTGGGAGGTCTCCGACGACTCCTTCTATATGTTACATACATTTTCGGCTTGCACAAACTTAGTATACCCTTTGTACCATACGGTACAGGGTATAATAAATAGCCTTTTTTTGTATATTTATTTTCTATATAGGTATATTTACTTATATACTGTGAGAATATTATTTTGAACTTTGTTGGATGCGGCTCCATTAATATTGATAGGACGGTATGTTTTTTTCCCCGCATGGGTTCCTCACAAAGAGGTGGGGCACTGTGCCAGAAGATCTTTTGTACCGTATCCATATATTAATGCAAAAGACTTTCCGCTTTCCGTATGAAAAGGACTGATCATTTCCTTTCCTATGTGACAGGCTCTGTCCCACACCAGGGCTGGGCAGTCCAAGAGAATATGTCTGGTGGTTTCATCGTCTTCGAGAGAGAGTCTACACTCTGAAGAACTCGATAGGCCCAGATAGGTATGCTACCCTTAGTTTTAAGTCAGCTCTGCCTAAGACCATTTGTCTTGATCATATCCAGAGGCTTGACAAAAAAAAAAAAAGGCGCTTTTGCTAGTCGCAGCACAGGTAAGGAGAGCCAGTATCTCCTATGTTCTCCTGCAGCCCATTTGTTTACCATGGTCACGATTGTGGAGTAACCAATGGCACAGAAAAGCGTAGGAGATGTAGTCGGGGTGGAGGACAATATGTTACAAGCGAAAAATCACAAAAAAAAAAAAAAAAAAAGAAAAACGAATATTGTGGCAACAACAACGATGATTCTGATTCAATTTTCGCATATTTTTTTTATTATTAAAATGTTATCAAAAAAAAAAAAAAAATAAATAATCTACACCAGGCTCAAAAGTTATAATTATTAAGCGACACTTTTGATCTTCAAGTCAAGAGTTAGGTAATGGTCATAGAACGCATCTTGTCATAAGTCGAAGCGTGGAACCAAATAAAGCGGATGTTCGTTAACTGCGTTGCACCTGGCAACTCCAACAACAAATCCGCACGCAATTTCACACACTTCATAAATTTCTGTTATATCGGGTCTACATTTTATTCAGAGAATCCCCAATTCAATACAGACACCATCTCTTGGGGATCCGGGCATTCCAGGTGTTTAACCTAAAATCATAGCCCTTTATGCGTTTGTGTTGGTCGTCAACTTTATCCGAGGCTACTTTCAGATCTCTCAAACCTAACGCGGCTAAGCTCGCTGCCCTTATATTGGACGCCTTTAGAGAAGCTAACCAGGAGACGAGTGGAGGATATGCGTCAACTTTGTTACGGCGGATATCTCACTGATGACATAACCCCGGCTCTAGTTCTTGTAGAGGACGCTTAGACATGTCTATGTTCTACAATAGTAGGTAACTTTGGGGTGTCTTTGGAGTCTCCGTCTCTCTGGTACATGCATTTGCACAAACTTAATGTACTCCTTTCTTAAGGTACAGGCTATCAATATAAAAAATATTTGAAACTTATAAAAAGTTTATTTATAGTTTCTAAGGGATACGTACATAGTTGATTGGCAAATGTATGTAGTAGTTGTTGAGTTCAATTTCAATTAAAATATAGTTTGCTTTTTGAAGTCGCTCGAATACTTGAAGCATGTTTCTAGTTTGAAACTTGGTTCTCAATTTTGAACTACGTTTTAACATACATAAATAAACTAATCATAACTTGATACAAATATATATAGTAACATATCCGCACCAAGCCTATAACGTATATGTTAAGTTACACACACACACACACACACATATTATATACACACAATTCGGCAGCGTAAGCAATTATCAAGTTTAACGACAAAGCAATGCTGACATCGAAACACATAAAGATCATATGAGGGTCTGCATAACAAAGTACGCGACATAAACAATTCAGTTGTGCCTACGTGCAAGAAGCCGCCTATGCTGACGCCATGGAGGATCATGTTCAGCCCAGCGATAAAACAAAGAACTTCATAATTGCAGAGTCAGCATCGACGCAGCTGCCATCAATAACGTAAACAACGAGGTTTCCTTATTGATGGAATTATAATAAGAATCAGTTCACATTTGTTCTAGTTAAAAGGTACACACGTTGACCACATAAATCTATTGTAACAGTGACTCACATATTGTACTTTTAAGTTTGATGTTTAATAAAGTTATTTTTTTAACTTAAACTTGAATGTCGCATTTGTTATTATATATATTATTTTATAGACAGGGGAGACACAGAAATTAATTTTGGTAAAATTTCGCCAGAATTTCAATTCTCAGTGACAGATTTGAGATTTGATGAAATAAATAACAAACAAATTAAGTAAAAGAAAAGTGAAATAAAAATATTTGTTACTTATTTAAAAAGTTATTAAATTTCTTCTGTATAGCTATAATTTAATATATTAAATGTTATAATCCAAGATTTTTATATTTATAAAATTCATAGTATAAGTAATATGCCGTTCACTGTCAACGTGCAAAACCAACAACACTTGGGAGTTGCATATTAATCGATATTTTTGGTGTCAAATTAAAGTTACGAAATTATAATTTAAGTTATTTTAGTTATTATATAGAAGTGTAACAAGTGCACATTTAAATAAATACTTGCTGCTTATATTTTTTACTGAAGGTGGCAATGTACGGTGTGTTGGTGATGGATTTGAATGTCACTAGAATAGCAGTTAGTTCAGAATTAAAAAATTAGTTGGGAAACCGGATGGAACAGCATTCGGAAGAAATTTTTAAAAATAAAATGAAAAACTTAATTAATGGGTCTTAACACATAAGATTTTACTCTCCGGCGGCCATCTTAGGTCCGCCATTTTGCAATTTTGAAATTCTATCCGCAGATTCGTGATTAGCGACTCCGAAAACCTATATTTGCATACCCGACTCGATTTTTAAACACAAAAATGAAAAACTCATCTTATGTCCGCCATTTTGAAATTTTGAAAAACTAATAAGGTACTTATAATCAGCTACCACAAAAGTGCCTGAATAGCATATAAAAGGGCTTGCAATAATGTTCATCTGAGACTAAGATTAAAAATAGTGATTAAATTATGGAGTTATTTTTTGAAATATCAAAAATCAAAGAGAAGACGAAAGTTTTAAACCCAAAAACGCTGATTTATCTTAAATAATGAAGTGTGAGGAGCTGCTTTGACAAAAATTGTTTTTTATAATACTCAATATTCGAGGCACTTACTGCAGCTAGAACTGAAAGTTGTTTGAGGCAAAGTTTTAGCATGCAATAATATCAAAAGTGGCGCATTTTGCCCCACTCTCCCCTATTTATGAGTGAAAATAAGTGAAGCGACCACTTTTTTGGTCGACCACTTCGATTTTGATAATTTTTACAAAAGTGATACAGCTACTTGAGAATAGTAACTACGTAAATTTCTATTGCAAATTTCCGATGATTGATCGAGTTATCGATAACTGAATATTGGATTTTTCGTTTTTAGATTTTTCTTTGACAACCCGTATTCCCTAAACAAATAACGATATCGACGTAAATTTTATTTCCCATGAATAATAAAACTTTGAATTTTTAAAAAAAAAATTTTAATTTTTGTAAAGATTTCTTTTTAATTTTTATACATTTTTTGGTAAGTTTTAAAATTTAAAAGTAATCTCCCACTTTCCAAAAAAAAAAGTGTTAATGCCATTTTATGCGTTTAAATTCGCTGCAAAAAACAAAAAAATTAAAAGTTAGTAACTCCTATAGCTAAGAAAGTTGTGCTTATTTTAGTGATGGCACCTCGCATGTACGCCATAGTAAATAGTACCTCGAAAAATGACAAATAAGCATAACTCACCGGAATTGAAAGATCATAATTTTAAACTTGATATGAATGTTCGCTTTGACATATTAAGATCAATAACAATGAATATATATCATGATCCCTCGTCTCCAGATATTTAAGGTCAAAGGCCACAAAAATCGTTAGTTTGCCAATAACATTTTTCGTGCTCTTCAAAATTTGTTAGAGTGATTCATAAAATTGTAGAGCGTGTAATTAGAAACTGGAAGCGAAATGTTGCATAACAAACAACAAACTTTCTTAAATCACTTTTAAAAATTGTATAATTAACTAAGTGTCTTCAAGTACTAAAATTATTTTTAAAGAGCAGCATCTCTTTGCAGCCATTCTCGTAAAAGTGTCATCTAAGTCACCTAAAATTTTTACTACAGATTTGCGAACCAGCCGAAACAAAAATATCAAGATTTTTATATAATCATATTGAATGTTTATTGGAACATTTTATATAAAATCCAACAAATTTTACAAGTTTTGACAGAATGTCCCGGCAGTCAGACGTGACAACTGGGTCTTGCTCCTCCTGCTGCCTTTTACATAGCCATCATTGTACATACACAAATCTTTAATACTCTTTACTTTAAAAAGGTATAACAAAAATATTCCTTAAAAAAATAAAAAAAAAAACATTTATCTACTAAGATAGTTGCAAATGCTCAAATAAAAAGTAAACTTTGCACATATCCATACTTTTTACCTGAATAACTTTAGCCCGCATTATTTACAAAGAATCTCAAAAAAAATCAAATAAAATAAAATAAATTGCCTTTAATAAATATGCACTCATGCAGGAACAAGTATGTTTAGCCAAGGGCTTCACTACATACTATTGTATATAGAGCCAGACGAAAGGCGGGCATTACATGTATGTATATATAGTAGAAGCACATAAGTTATGTATGCTGCATTTATTTGAACAAATTTACTTTTTGCCCTAGGGTAGTAAATACAACAACAATAACCAAACCCGTTGTAGGACATTAACATTAAGTTAGCATTATGCTCTGAGTAACCAAAAAAAATGCCTTGTAACACCATAACGCGTTTGGCATTTTTAATTCCAGATCTAAGGACGCGCAGCATAATAAGGATGTGCGGACAACACAAAAAAAAGTTCCCACACAATTTGGAGATATCCAAAAAAAAATGAGTAAAGTATGAAATGAAATAAAAACTCAAGCAAAACTAAATTGGTTTGTTTATTTATTATACCAATTTACAACTACAATACATAAATGGAGTGTTTATTATTCATGGTATATATGTTATAATATATAATGACCTACTACTATTAACAACAACATCAAAGAACAGATTTAATCTTAAGCGTATCTGAACGATAGCCCCGGAAATAATTCGAATTTAAGTGATGAATGAATTAGATCCTGGTCAGTACTGTAAACTCAATTGCAAGGTTATACCTTTGATAACCATCAATAAAAACTCGTGTCAATGGATTTTTCAATTTGATTTCATTTCGATGAACGAAACTATGAATAGTGAACTTATGGATGTGTTCGCAGAAAAAAAAAAAAAAAAAACTAAGCAATATTTGCATGTAACGCACTCAACTGCAAGTTCAAGTATCTAGCAGATACCTAACTACCTTCTACCGTAGGCTACATGCAGTAATTTCATAGCATAAGAAATTAGCCAAAAATTTTGCAAAAATAATACAAAATATTTAATGCTAACCCAAAAAAATATATGCATAATTATTTACGGAACATTTGGCATACGAACAAATTAGGTACGCACGAATAAACAATTATTATTTAGTCATTAACAAAATACAATCTACCTAATGTTTTTTTCAATTACATTCAATAATTCGCAAAAATTGTATTAGTTTCAATTTTTAAGTCAAAATGCCCAGTGCTGCCTTATTTTTTGTTTTCCTTGTATTTCTGTGTCACAACTGCGTTTTGGCCAAGGTGCGTATACTTACTATTATCTAGAGTTTAGCTAATCCTATTAATGTCCAATGCCAGCATGACTTTGAGCTGCAATTCGATAATTTCAACTGCAGCACTGCCGATAAAAACGGCGAGATCTTGCAACGTTTTCGCTGTGGCTTGAATAAGAATGCCAAACGTCGTACCATCAATATGGAGTTTACGTTTAAGAAAGCACTCCAAGAGCATGATTTCTTTATAGTTATTGTGCTTCCACGTCCTAAAAATAATTTTGTGCTGCTCAATCTCAGCATTGATGGCTGCAATCTGCTGTCCAATAAGAATCAGGTGCCGCTCATGAAATTAGGACGCAGTTTGGCCGAACGTTATAGCAACTTTCCCAACAAGTGTCCTTTTGAAAAGGGCAAGACCTATTATATACGCGGTTTCCGCTTCGATTTGAATCTTATACCAGCGATTAGCATGGAAACACCGATGGCAATGGAGTTTGGTTATCGGTTGAAAAATTTGGATGTGCTCAGAGCTTATGTAACAGCTCGTGTAATGTTCAACAGTAAAGGTAAATCGAAATGGGCATAAATTAAAATATAAACAAATTTTAATTAAACTTTGTAATTTTTCCATGTAAAGTTGCGTATTAATAAATCCAAAAAGTATCTACTTTTCGAAAATGCGATTTGTCTTAATTCTTAAAGGTCAGTACGCAGTAGACCACAACGCTTCCGAACAACACATTCAAATTACTTGCTTCAAGAAAGAACAGTGTGGTCAGGTTCAAGGTTTTGTTTTTGTGATTCTGATTAGACTGAAAAGGTCTCAATATAACCAACTGTTTAACTTAAAGAATAAACAGTGTATCAAAATAAGTAGTTTTTTGTTACTTTATTGTGGTTGCGGAATTTCTGGTTGGGCTGAAAAGATCACGCTAACTATTGACAAGTGCCTATAAAAAATAAAAACTATTATTCACTTTTAGAGTTTTTGCGTAAACAACGCGATAATGATAATGCAGAAAAAATATCTGGGTAAATCCACATTTCGAACCAAATTTTTAGTTCGTGGCCATCGAACGCAATCCAGCATACATGGCTTCCGTAAGTGTCTGAAACTGGCTTCTGAGTTCTGGATTTATATGAATTATACAGTGTAGTAGTTCGGCACTTATTTATCCGCCAAAAATCTAACGAAAGGCTCTAGCTACGTAAACGATCATTTAAAAATAGTGAATACCCTTCATATAATTTTTCATAGAAAATATAATTCATAGGGAGTGGGCGTTATAAGAGGTTAGAAAATGTCAACGTTTCTTTGTTGACTAGATTCACATGAGGTTACCAATTTGGTATGGGCAAAAAAATCGACTTTTTTTTTTTTTAATTTTCCCAAACTCATACTTTTGAGATTATTTTATCCGAATCTCTTAAGGATCTGAGGGATATTATAAATTATTATTATAAAATTTTTAAGATTTTGAAGTTTTCTACCTATCGTACAATTCTTAGCAATTAGGTATAACCAAAAACCTTGTGCTTATGTAGGCTGAACATTTTGATATAAACAACCACCTTTTCCATATGTACCACTGAGTAAAATGTACCCCTGATCATATGGGTACCAGGTATAAAAACAATAGATTTCCTTTTTGCTTTTAATTATGTATTAATTTTTTTTATTAAATTGCCAATTCATAAATAAAATAAGTTGATATAAGGGCCTAATTTGGCCATATGGCAGTTTATGCCCAATGATGGTTCCAGCTGCACCCTCTGATACATGCAACTTATAAAAAAAAATGAATTTTTGAGTACTTGCAAATAAACAAATAAGCAAAAAGTCAATATTATTATCGGCGTAAATAAGTGAAGCGGGCCACTTTTTCCCTCGACCTCTTCGATTTTGATGAATTTTATATATGTGATAAAGGTCGAGGGAAAAAGTGGGCCGCTTCACTTATTTTCGCCGATATATAGTACATTATATAAAATATGTTTATTTCATAATTCATAGTTTTGTACCTATATTAAAATATTTTTTTAGCAAACAATTTTTTATACTTCTTTTTTAAAAATATATTTTTAACAGCTCACGCGTGAATCGTGACGTGCGTCAAAAGCATTGCCATTTTTATCATTTACAAATAAAAGTGAGAAATTCATTGTATTTTATACAAAAATTGTCATTTCAAAAATGTTGCTCCAAACATCAGCAGCCTGTGGCATTACAATTGATGAAGAACAAGCACTGACTTATCAAGCCAAATATAGACACTATATGCGTGAAAATAATATTTTTTTTTTCTTTACTTTTTTTATGGAAGTCAAATAAATAAACGTAGCACACATAATATTTCTCAACTACACTTGGCTACAAAAATTTTCATATAACAATGTCACACCAATGCACAAAACTTGTTCTATGGCAAGACACTTTTTCCAATTGAAAATAAAATTGTAATTAATTAATTATTGGAATTTTGGCCTCTATTGGATTTGGACTCCGACTGCCGGCTACTAACATTTTGTATAAATTTATAATACCCATCAACATTTGTATACAGTGTGCAACATTTTGAAGCAACAACAATTTAACTTAAAAGTGTGGCACATGGCAATTGAGTTAATATGACAGAAAATCAGCTACCTCAGCTGTTGCGCCACTCCTGCCCATCCTTTCGTTCTACCCCTACTAGTCCTTTGTGTTTGGGGTCTCACATTGTTGGCAATGTGAAGGAGCCAGTTGCGCCAACTGACTGCTTGCCATGTGCCTGTCTTGCAATTTGTTTCAAGCCATTCAACAAATGTTGTTCAATTACCTTTCACAGCAACAGTTGCGAACAGACGGTACCGAATACCCGTTTACGTAGACCTGGTTAAAAGTAAGAGGTAACAGGTAACTGACTAACTGACTAACTGTCTAACAAACTGACAGACAGTCGCTTTTCCTGATGTTGTTCCTGCACACATGGCGTCTGCATTTGATGGACAAGGCGAAGGTAATAATGTTTGTATACTCATCACTAGCCGCTTGTGGGTGTTGCAGCAGTAACAACAATTCCTGGGCCTTGACGAACATTACACGGATTACACGGCAAGTGAAAATGGCTGGTTAATGATTTGTTACATTTTCCAGAGTCCATGACTGCCAGGTGGTAGACACCATAAGCTCAGTATATACACTATACTTCAACTGCTCTGTGTGTTTGGCAAAGTACTATGCACATACGTATTTTAATTAGAGTTCAGAGATTTGCATGTGATCCATAAGTTCCATGTGTGCCCATGTGGCCCAGATGTGTGCACCCATTTCAATTAAGTTGTTCTTTGTTAAAGTAAACTGTCAGCTCTGGTGTCACACAGGGCAAGCACATTTCTAATCAAGCATACAGTTCGTCAGTAAGTCAATCATTCAATCAGTCAATCAGTCAAATAGTCAAATAGTCAACTAGTCAAGCAATCAATGAGCAAGGCTAACTGACATCGATTTATTTAGTGTGTATTCTTTTATGTCCTTGTCCTAGTAAAATATGTATCTCATTGTATCTATTGCTTAATTTCTCAATTTGTGCCGTGACAATATTTTGTGAATTTTTCGAAGTTAAGCGGATTCAAATATAATTTAAGAACAAACCAGAAATCGGCTTCCCAATTTATATAACAAAAAAAAAACCCTTTAGATTTTTAAGCGTTTAAGCACGAGTTCCTTGGATATCCATTATGAATAAGGCGCTGTTGCCCTAGTCCTTTATTTAGTTTTACAAGTTGTGGCTCCTTTTTTCCGTAATACATTTCTCGTAGATTAACTCGCAATATTTCGCTTTCAATCTTGAAACGGCATAAACCTTCCTAGTCCTAGTTCTTTTAATCATATATGCTTAAGATTTCATTAAGATAGATTAAGAGGCGACATTAAAGATAATGCTGTTTAAGAATATTCTGCAAAATAACGTGAACTGAATTTTTAATTTATGGGGTCGTAAATTCAAATCGAATAAAAACTATCGAAATTACGAAATATGTAGGGTATACTACAGTCGGTATGTCACCACTGTAACTGGAACAAAAAAGTAGAAACTTTGTTTGATTCGTAGACGAAAAGCATTTTGGATGTTAAACTTAATGGCATTAATATCGATGCATCGGGAACGGTGCACAGTGGGAGAAACTATTGACCGTAGCGGAACAAAATTATTACGATTCAAAGTAAAAAAAGTATATTCAAAAGAATATTTTTTCGAAAATAGTAAGGATAAAAGGAAAAAAATAGGGTAAACTAATATTTTTTTTTATTAAAATTTTTTTTTTTATTTAAAAAAAAATACTTTTTTTTAAATATAATTTTTTTTTTAAATAAAAGTTATATATTCCGAAAAAAAATATTTGCAGCCATTACCGTAAACAAGATTGCATTATTCACTCAATATGATTTCTTCCTAAAGTAGTTTTTTCATGCCAGCTTTTAAATAATAATTTTAACTTTAATAACTTTATTGCCAAGATGAGACACTTTTTTTTTTAAAGGCTCGTAATTAGAGTATATGAACACAAAGATAATGTGTCGCTTAAGTTTGGTTTAATCGAAAATTTCGAAAATATTATATACCAGGCTTCCATGGTTTCTTCCGACATCATACCGATCGGCTGGGATACACTTTCTACAATATCGGCTTCGTGACCAACATTTTGTGCAAAGAGCAAGTTATATTAAACCAAGGATATTCCTTATCGAAAAGATTGGCTATTTTAAATCCATAATTCCAAATTTCTTCTAAATTTATCGCAAGTCCCGAAGACATAGATCGTAAAATAACTTGCAGTATACGAACCTAATTTTCATTTATCCCTGTTACTTTCGATTTGTATTGCCACTGTTTGTATTTTTACTGTTCTGCATTAAAAATGTCTACAAATAATGGCATTTTATGTTAAAATCATTTTTTTCTTATCAAACCCACGAACTTGAGCTTTCGCATTATTCACCTCAGCACGGACTAAATCTGCAGACTCCTCCAACTCAGAAAACGTGGTGTTTTTTTTGTTTCCGATGGCAATCTGCAAATTCTGTGGGTGATTGTAATGAACAATTACTGCCTCCAAAATATTTTTTATACCATTTTTAATTTTAATATCTATTTGTATATATTCAGTTTAGTTTTTCTAATTTTTATTAATTAGTTTTTGGTTAATTTGCTTAGTTAAGTCACTCTTCGATCATTGGCCTCACTGTTATTCGTACTTATCTTAAATACAAGACATAGGCAATAAGAACAGTGGAGGCGGCAGAATTGGCAAAAGCAGAGCAACATACATTTAATACCAACACCTGCAATCAAAAGCTTTCAGCGCCTCTGATAAGCGAGCGCAGCGCAGCGCATGCGCAGCGGCTCTGCTGAGCTTTGTTCCGCAGTCGAAAACCGCGTGCGCGACGGAATGTTCTTGTTAATTTGGAGCTATGCACGCCAAACCATCTGAGCATTGTTATTATTGCCAAAATGTGCCTACTTGTGCTTAAAACTGTCCGGATCATATGCATCCAGCCCCTATGTGTCGGGAAAAATCATATTTGTGCTTGAAAACCATTAAAATTGCCAGCATATGCAAAGTTTTGCATATACCGATGGTGATATTTGTTCCTTTGCCCTCTGGATTACATAATGGCCGTCCCTTCAACATCGTGGCAGCAAAAAGCAAAAGCACCAAAAGCATAATCAAATAACATATATACATATATAAAGTGCATTGGCTTTGTGTATTAAGTAACGTGAGGCATTTGATCATTTGTTTTTTTTTTTCAATACATCTTCATTTAATTATTACTTTTAATTACTTAATTAATTCAAAGTGCATATTCTCATTCAAGTAAAAATTTGAATACGTTTTCTTCATCAGGCATTAGCATGTTTTAAGCCAAATCAATTGGCCAATGTATTAATATAATTCCCTTTTCTGCTAAAGCTTTTATGTTTATGCCCTTTCAAAAGTCAATCATTACGCATAACCACATAACATAACAACTTTAAACAGGCCTTCGGAGGATCTGCAGATGGGTGAGTGAAGTAAATGGTCATGCTAAAATTTATGTGATTGACATTATATTAAAGTAAACCAATTTATACTCATATCAAAATGTGTGAAGTGAATTTGTTAAATTTTTTTAACCACACCTTTTGATATGGTCGTACATACCCTCCTATACCCTAACCCTTGATTCTGTTTTGAGCAAGTTCTCTTCTTGATCGTATATCAATTAAATTCATTTCCTATATTCTTAATCAGCTGCTTTATAATTTTATTATATATATATATGTAAGAAGGGCTGTTAACAATAGAGGATCAGCAGGTGCTGTTAAATGGCAGGCGAGCATTGCATTTAGAAAGCTGTTAGCAAGCGAGAGAGTAGATAACATACAGCCGCGCTGAAAGGTCGTCAATATAAAGTCGCGTCGACCTAATTGATTAAAAGCTGCAAGATAAAGCCGTTCTATTTAAAGCCGTTCTATTTAAAGCCGTTCAATTTAAAGCCGTTCTTTTTAAAGCTGTAACATTTTTATATCATTAAACATATAATATCATTATTATTAAACAAACAAACAAACAATTAAACAATAAAATAAAGATATTAGCAAGCCTAATATCACATTTGGGGGCTCGTCCAAACACAAAAAAGCAGTCAATATTACTTTGCTCGTCCAAACAAAAAGAAGCAGTGAATGTTATTTTACATGTCCAAACACAGTGTGTATTTTAATTATGTATATTGAATACATTTCGCAAGAAAAACGCAATTTTTACGCAGTTAAAAAAGAAAAAAAAACTCAAAGTCGTACGATACAACGCGTGTATGCCGAAAGAACAAAAACTCAAAAGAACCGTTATATGAGTGCATATTTGAGAAAAAACAAGCAGCTGCCGATGACAGAGCACAGGTACAGTACGCGCTCTAAGATGAGTGAGAATAAACAGCCGCAATTGAGTGAGAAGTGTGTAGAAGACAAAGCGAGATCGCAAAAGGAAATAGACGAACGTCCAACTACAAGCGGTAAATTGGAAACAGTAAAAACAGCGATCCAAAGTAAAGCCGAAATAAACGCAGCAGAAATGAACATAGCTGAAATTAATAAAGAAAAAATTGCTGAAAATAATGAAATGCTGCAACAGTTGATGCAGTTACTGACGTTGAAAATTCAAGCCGACGAAGTTGGAAAAAATGATGCTAAGCTGGTAGTGGAAAATTTTGCCAAAATTATTCCTGAATTTGACGGAGAAAATATGCAGGTGCATAAGTGGTTCGAGAACTTTGAGCTGAATGCTGACGCCTATGGTCTTAATGATAAGCAGAAATACGTCCAGGCTCGAGCTAAAATGACGCGCACAGCACAATTATTCCTAGAATCAACAGCAGTATACGAATATAGTGAGTTACGTCGTCTGGTTACAGAGGAATTTACCAGCGAAAATGTTTGCAGTGCTAAAATACACAAGCAATTAAGTGCCCGTATTAAACAAAAAGATGAGAGCTTTCACGAATATATGCTGCAAATGAAGCGTATTGCGTCGCGAGGCGTGATCGACACAGAATCAGTCATAAGATATATAGTGAGTGGCCTGAAGCTGAAAAACGATTTTAAATACAGTTTATACAACTGCTCGTCGTACAAAGAGTTAAAAACAAAATATGAGGTGTACGAAAGCGTGGCTCAGAGCAGTAATTACGGTGATGAAAAATTGTTTGGAAAACCTAGCAGTAGTTCCAACAAAATCTGGCAAAACAAGCATGAAAAAAAGCAGCATTGCTTCAACTGTGGATCTGCAGAGCACTTGCGCAGGGATTGTAAAGAAAATATGGCAAAGTGTTTCCGATGCAGCAAGAGTGGGCATATGTCTAAGAATTGCCCTGATGCAGCAGTTAATGTTGTCTATGATGCCAAACGGCTTAAAACGCTGAAGATAAACAACGTAGTGATAGACGCTTTGGTGGACACAGGAGCTGATGTAACAATAGCAAGAATTTCAGTATGCAAGAAAATAAACGCCGTGTTGGAAAAACCCACGAAGGTGCTGAAAGGATTAGGCGGCACAAAAACTTTCACTTTGGGATTTTTTGTGGCAGATGTCGTGGTCGACGGCGCGCAGATTTCTCAGAAGTTCTCAGTAGTTGCGGACTATGCTATCGGATGTGATGTGCTGCTCGGTTATGATTTTACCGACAAGTTCAACTATGAGTCAACGGAAGCTGGTTACAAGTTTTCTCTCCGGACGGGAGGGGAAACTAAGGAAACAAATCAGATAAGTATTTTTAATATTGTTGAAACAAATACTGATGCTGATATACCCCCGCAGTTCAAAAACGTCGTTAAATGTATGATTAATACATACAAGCCAGCCGTAGATGTTGCTGAAAGTTCAGTCCAGCTGAAGATTGTGCCTGATGCAGGCATGTTACCTTTCCGGCAGGCACCAAGCCGTATTGCAGCCGGAGAAATAGAAGCGGTTAAGCAGCAGATTGACGAATGGTTGAAGGCTGGCATCATTCGAAAATCATCTTCAAATTATGCAAGCCGAATTGTTTTGGTTAAAAAGAAAGATGGCACTATTCGAGTTTGCATTGATTTTCGCCAGTTAAATAAAATGGTGCTGAGGGACTGTTTTCCCGTGCCATTAATGGAAGAGATACTGGATAAGTTGCAAGGAGCGAAATTTTTTACGGTGATGGACTTGGAGAATGGATTTTTCCATGTGCCTATCGAAGAAAGCAGCAAGAAGTATACAGCGTTTGTGACCAGAGATGGCTTGTACGAGTTTAACAGAGCGCCATTTGGTTTCAAAAATTCGCCGGCTGTATTCATACGTTTTGTAAATCATGTGTTTCAAGAACTCATGTGCAATGATGTCATGGATTTGTATATGGATGACATTATCATACACGCAGCGACAGCAGAGGAATGTCTACAGAAGACGGAAAAGGTGTTGCGTACCGCGGCAGCATTTGGGCTGCGAATTAAGTGGAAAAAATGTCATTTTATGCAGTCATCAGTGAACTTCTTGGGTCACTATATTGAACATGGCCTAATAAAGCCGGGCGAGGAGAAAACGAACGCTGTGAAACGTTTTCCTGTGCCGAAAAACATAAAAGCCGTGCAGTCGTTTTTGGGACTAACTGGATTCTTCAGAAAGTTTATACAAAACTACTCGCAAATTGCAAAGCCGTTGACTAATTTGCTGCGCAAGGAGACAGTTTTTCATATGGGAGACGCAGAGCTACAGGCGGTGCAATGTCTTAAGGAGGCTTTGACTATAGAGCCAGTATTGCGAATTTACGATCGAGAAGCCAAATCGGAGGTGCATACAGATGCGTCAAAAGATGGTTTTGCTGCTGCGTTACTACAGTGGAGTGAGGGTAAGCTGTACCCGGTATACTATTGGAGTAAGAAAACTACTGAGGCTGAAGCGAAGAAGCATAGCTACGTTCTTGAAGCAAAAGCGATATTTCTGGCGTTGAAGAAGTTCCGGCACTACATACTAGGTGTGCCTTTTAAGCTGGTGACAGATTGCGCTGCGTTTAAGCACACGCTAAACAAGAAGGATGTTCCACGAGAAGTTGCGCAATGGGTCGTCTACATTCAGGAATTCGATTTTCAAGTGGAGCATAGACCTGGAGAGCGACTCCGGCATGTTGATTGCCTAAGTCGATACCCATGCAGAATAATGTTGGCATCTTCAGAGGTAACTGCGCGAATCAAAAATGCACAGCAGAGAGATGAGATGATCAAGGCGATTTCCAAGGTGCTGGACACTCATCCGTATGGCGATTTTAAGGAAAAAGGCGGATTAATTTTCAAAGTTGTCAATGGCTCCGAGTTGCTGGTGGTGCCTAAACAAATGGAGAGAGAAATAATTGTTGATGCGCACAGTACTGGCCATTTTGCAAAGCAGAAGACAATGCATGCCATACAGCAGAAATATTGGATACCGCACCTGGAAGGCAAGGTGGATCGTATGATTAGCAGCTGCGTGAAATGCATCATATATAACAAAAAGCTGGGCAAGAAAGAAGGCCTCTTGCATTGCATAGAGAAGGGAGCTGAGCCGTTGCATACGTTACATGTGGATCACCTGGGTCCAATGGAGTCTACGGCAAAGCAATACAAATATATCTTTGTAATGGTAGACGGTTTCTCAAAATTCGTTTGGATGTATCCGACAAAAACGACGAATTGCGAGGAGGTCATTCAAAAGCTGAACGAATGGACTACTATTTTTGGCAGCCCGGTCCGTATGGTTAGCGACCGTGGAGCTGCGTTTACATCAAAGGCATTTGAGGAGTATGCGAAAGCAAAAGGCATTGATCACGTGTGGAGTACAACAGGTGTGCCAAGAGGAAACGGTCAAGTTGAGCGGGTAAATCGTTCTATATTGGCGATAATATCTAAGCTGTCTGCCGAAGAACCAGAAAAATGGTTTAAATTTGTTCCGAAAGTTCAAGCAGCCATCAATAGCGCAGTACACGCTTCAACCAAAAGTACGCCGTTCCAACTATTGTTTGGTGTTAAGATGAATGTCGAAGCAGAGAGCCGAATTATGGAGTTGCTAAGCGAGGAAATGTATACCAATTTTGACAACGAAAGACAGCAGTTGCGCCATAGAGCAAAAAATGAAATTCTAAACGCACAAACTGAGTATAAAAAGCAGTTTGACAAAAAGCGTACCAACAATGCTGGCTACAAGGTGGGCGATCTGGTGGCGATTCGACGCATGCAGTTTGTTGCTGGAAGAAAGCTGGCAAGCGAGTACCTCGGTCCATATGAGGTTATAAAGGTGAAGCGTAATGAACGGTATGAAGTACGCAAAGCAGCAAACGTAGAGGGACCGATCAATACGGCGACTAGTGCAGACAACATGAAGTTGTGGGAACTGGCTGAGAATGATGAGGATCCGTGGTCATCGGAGGCCGATGAATAATCAGAATGGCCGAGTGTAAGAAGGGCTGTTAACAATAGAGGATCAGCAGGTGCTGTTAAATGGCAGGCGAGCATTGCATTTAGAAAGCTGTTAGCAAGCGAGAGAGTAGATAACATACAGCCGCGCTGAAAGGTCGTCAATATAAAGTCGCGTCGACCTAATTGATTAAAAGCTGCAAGATAAAGCCGTTCTATTTAAAGCCGTTCTATTTAAAGCCGTTCAATTTAAAGCCGTTCTTTTTAAAGCTGTAACATTTTTATATCATTAAACATATAATATCATTATTATTAAACAAACAAACAAACAATTAAACAATAAAATAAAGATATTAGCAAGCCTAATATCACATATATATTAACTTAAATGCTTCAAATTATGATATCTTCACAACTATATTTTGCTTTATATTAAAAGATAAACTTATTATGCACTTTTGATTATTATCATTATTTTATTATATTATATTATGTTTATATAAATATTATTTTTTTTATTTATCATGTTATGCTTATTATGTAACAGCCCTCTACATATCTTTTATTATGATATGATAGGTTTTTGATTCTTTTTTTTTGAAATTACGTTATGCTTTGAATTATTTTATTATGTTATGGTCTGGTTAGACAAGATTTAATTATGGATTTGTAAATAAATATCTTTCTCCCTGAAAGTAAGGAAGTGAATTAAAATGAAGTGATTGATAGGTTTTGGGATTTTCCTCACAAATGCGCACATCGGAAAATCATGGTAGGGTGGGTGTAGAGCGAGAGCTGTGATAACATCTACATAGCTCATAAAAGTGTGTGTATCATGGTAATACTAAGTCTTTCTTAGTTTTTTTTCTCCTTTTCTTTAATTTTTCTATTAAGGGTTTTCTTATGGTGGTCTTCTTTTTTTCTTTCCGTAATTGGCATTAGGGATTTTATTTTTATTTGTGCATAGTTTGGATGTCCGTCAGAAGAAGTCAAAGAACCACCCCCGCAGGCTGCTTGCTAGTCGTAACTAGAAAATCCCGCAAGACGACTTCCTGGACAGCTGCATCAGTATTTTTGGATGCAGGATTAAAACCTAAACCACACTATTACATGATCGTCCTGTTGGTAGATTAATATGTTTTATGCCAAGATAATCCGACCATTCTCGGCTTTTATTCTTAATCTTCTCGTACTCAGCGCGTTTGATCTTATCAATAAACTCATGTAAAGGTTGAAGCTTCTCTTTTCGTGCCGCTAGATTAGCTGTTTCTCCCACTGTGCGATGGTGTAAAAGAACATAAGTCCACTACATTAAAGGAAATTTAAGTTAGAATTGAAAAGAAAAATTATAAAACTTTCTTTGTACTTAATAAAGTAGTAAAAACAAGACCTGAAATAAAACAATAACAAAGTAAATTTAATAAAACAGCACATTTATGTACAGAATACCTTTTTTTATCCTGAATATAATAAGAACTCAATTGCACCTTGAAATAGCGACCCTTAACAAACAAATAATAATATTAACGAGATTTTATGAGTTTTTCCTTACATTTCCACAAATAAAGCTTAAATATAAATAAACCCTTTTTGCGTTTCAAAAGCATCCCAGTAATTAATGCTAAAACATTAATTGGTCTACTGTGGCTACTCAAAGTCTAGTTCTTCTGCTTGTTGTTGTTGTTGTTGTTGTTGGGGTTCACAATACAAAAACTTGATTTTTATAATAAACACACTCAGAGTAACCCACACAAATAAATTATCATTTCATTAGGCATATTAAATGAACAATTGGGGCAACCAAATTTGACTTAATAGCAACCTTCCGGCATATTGAATTTAGTTAACAGTTTGATATCAACAAAATAATCAGTTGACTTGCAGCCAAGTCAAGCATACTAAATAAGCTCTTATATACGAGCATGTAAATATGTATATGCCTACCACAGATTTGCGGTTGACTTAACTACCATGTGGTTAGCAGCGAAATTTCAGTTTTCCGAGTCTTATCTAACCATTTCGACAACACATAAGCCGCTCCCTAAGCTCAACATAGGCAAGTAAGTATGTGTGTACTGTGTACGATAATGAGCATGTGCAGTTAAGATAGAACTTTTTTTTTTGTTAAACATTTTTACTTTTTTTGTGGGTGCATTTTGGTTAAAAGTTACTATGTACCACAAACAAGCCACAAAAGTTAATCTTTTTAAGACTTGAAAAGTTGCAGCAAAAAGTTTCACTCAGATTTCTTGGGCTGGGAAACACCAAATAAAACTCAAACAAAAGTTTTTGCACGTGTCTAAACGAAGTAAACAAGCAACTTATTGTAGCTGCTGACTATGTCTTTAAATCACATAAAAAAAATAAAAAAAACAATTAAATAAAGTTTAAATTTACATATTGAAATACATTTTAAATTAATCAGTTTGATTAATATTCAAAAATACTGTATAGTAAATATGTATATCTCTCATAAACTACAAGAATAACTTAAACCTAAGACATGCCAAAAAAAAGCTCATACTAAAACTCAAAGCATGAAAAGTAATTTTCATCTTGTTATGACCAAAGTGCAAAAATGTATAAATTCATCTTTTCAATTCCCAAAACTCTTGGCCATAACGCCTGCTCTTGTTTTTGTTGTTTTTGCTGTCAATTTCACAGATTAATGCTCACTGTCCACCGTCCACCCAGCTAGAACATATTCACAGCTATTTATTATTGTAAATTGGCGAAACTTTTGGTCTTGCGGCAATAAAGCCAGAAAAAAATTGATTACACAGCAAATATTTCAATTGTACCTGCTAGGGTGACCAACTTAACAAAAAAAAAAGGGAACAAAATAGTTTAGCTGAGTTTCTTTCCAAGAAGAAATAAAAGTGTCAAAAATGTGTAAATGACTTAATAAAATGTTTTAACTTTTAACAACGTTTAAGTACCACAGTCAGCGCTGGATTTACACTTGGTGCTCTCGGCGCACAACGCAGGGCGGCAGATTTTTGGGGGCCCCAAAATTTAGAAAATAAGGTGTATTTGTTTATTATTCTTGTAAATTGGCGAAACTTTTGGTGATAGAAATGAGAAAATCATTATTATTGACTTGAATTTGCGAAATTCCGATCCCTGCAGCTTTTTTTTTTAGTATCCAGTATTATCTACAGTAATTAAAGATATTTCGGCGATTCTCATCTTTAGAAATTTTCAACACCAAACATTCGGTTTCAAAACCAATCCGAATAAAATGTTCGGTTTCGTTTTCCGGAGCACGATCGATTAGCTTGAATTAGCTTATAAATAATTTAAAAAAAAATAAATAAATAAACATCTTGAATCATTTGACGTTTTCACGTCACGTAATTGAGTTAATTATTTATATTTTAAAGAAATGAGAAACAGGCGCAAAAGGTTAAGCAGCGCTGCAGACAAACCAAAAAAGGAGGATGAAGTTTTGGGCAAACCTCGAAAACTACACAAAGAAGTGACGAGAAATTCAGCGCTCCAAATAATGACAATTTCTTATTGCAACTAGAATTTCTTGCCATATTCGATCCATTTTTAGAGTAACATTTCAGCAGATTTGTCAAGAAAGGATCTGGTAATACGAGCTACCTAGCAAAAACTTTAAGCGGAAGTTTAAGAAGTCAATTTTTAAATTAACTGATATTTTGTGAATTAAAAATAAAATAAAAATCTGATTGAAATTGAAATAATGTAGAGTTAGTTGCCAACAGTTGTTATAATGTAGACTATAGCCGGACAAGTTTTTTAATACTTAAATCTCATATTTCACTATAATTAATATGTTAATATAAAATTTTTTTTATTTTGTTTAAATCAAAATACGTTGGCAAATTGATTGACAAAATGTATAACCATACATTTTTTTCCCCTTTAGCTAAGTATTGATCTTGGAGATTATAAGATCTAGGGTAACCAAAATTAAAATTTGGAATCAGATCAATTTTATTTTATCCAATAATTTTAAAGAGCTTTAAATATTGTGCAACTCCAATCTTACAGGTTAAAAAATGTGGTACAGTCGAGGCGGTGCCCGACAGTGGAATACCCTGTACCTTTTGTCTCGAAAAAATTTTTCCTGCATATTCCTTCTAAGAACTTTCCATTAGGAATTTATTTTTTTTTTGGTGAAATTCGAAATTTATACCTATATGTTCCCTAAATTTTTACCGATTTTGATGAAACTCGAATGTTACGTCAAAGAAGTTATTTAAAGTATATGGGGTAAGTTTCAAGTTGGTATGTTGAGGGGTGTGGGAGAAAACACGGTAAATCGATTGCGGGGAGTGGGGGACCGCATCGATAAAATTTGTGCATGTGTTCATTAGAGCCACATGAATCAGCTTAGCAAAAATTGTGATTCTAGGTCAATTGTAACTGTTCGGTCAAACTCATACATATTTATAACACACCTCGCATTTGTAAAATATCACTCAATAGCAACATAGAACACATAACTGTAAATATTAACACATAGCCAAAATGTAACATACACTTAACATTTTCTCTCACACTCATAACTTTTTTGCACTCTGTTAGCTCTAAGCATACATGTACCCACCCTCAGTTATAATAAAACACTTACCAATTGTCATTTCAACTGATCGGTCGTGTCGCTCTCTTTTTTGTCTTGTGCACTTTGGCCTTATTATTTGCTTAAACGTTCCAAGTTTTGCACGGCCCATCCGAGTTATTTGTCTCGGTCAAAAAAACGCTTTTGATCCTACAGTAACCATAATTACGAGGAGTCAAATATTGAGTTTATAGGCAAGGGTGGTGAAATTTGTATATTTTTGACTATAACTTTTGCTGTATTTGTCCGATTTCGTTCATTTTTTAGACACAGATACATGTAACCACAACGCATCGCTCTGTTAAATTTCATGATGAAACTATTAAACGGTGTGGCTAAAAACCGCGAAACTCTACTGCGGGGGAACGGGGGAAGATATTGACATGATTCAACAAACTTCATCTTCTCTGGAAATATGCGCACCAGCTGGTAAAGTTTCGTATCTCTAGCTCTTACAGACTCTGAGATCTAGGCGTTCATACGGACGGACGGACGGGCGGACGGACATGGCTCAATCGCTACCCGAGGTTATGATAAGCATTTTGGTATAAAGGACTTGGGGTCTGCCACGCCTCCTTCTGTCCGTTATATACATTGCACAAATGTAGTATACTCTTTGTACCTATAGGTACAGGGTATAAAAAGCAAAATACGTGATATTAAAAATGTTATGATCAAAACCGCCCGCGATCGAAGTTTGCCATGGTCCCATTGCCAATATTTTTGCCAGTAAGGGGAGGTTCTTTCAAATTTGGTCGTTTGACAAAAAATGAAAGCTACGTATTCATAGAATATGTGCACGAAAGGATTTTTCGATACGATCGATATTTATAGAAATAGAGCTTCTAAAAACTTTAAACGCGTTTTTCTCGGAACAATGTTTTTCATCAGAATTTCAAGCACAGGTCTCGATCTATTGTTCCGATTCCCTTCATATAAAGCATGTTTGAAAGGATATAATTTTTTGTATGGCTTATACTAACAATATACATGAAAAATTGTTAAATTGTTATTTATAAGCAAGGTGAAATAAGAAAAAACAAAAGTGAAAAAATAATTTTTTTTTCGTACGTCCACAATTCAGTTAATTTTTTCGTCAAAACTAATTCTAATTTAGTATAAGCCATAGAGAATTCCATTAATTTCAATAAACAATAAACATTTTTCATTTCAGTTCACTACAAGAGGCTGAAGAACTGAAATTCGGGGACGATGTTCTGCGTGCAGAAGCAGACAAGAGCCACAATTTTTAAGCCGCCATTTTGAATTTCGTCGAGATAAAAATGTCCAATTATTGTACAATATAAATCGCATTTAACAATCAAAACAGGAAGTTTGTATGTCTTTTCATCATGCCACAAATAATTCCCAAACTTCGCCTTCTCTTCGGCCAAATTTGAAAGAACCTCCCCTTAAATCGAAAGATAATGCTATAAACTTAAAGTTGCTTTTGAATTACAAATAAGCAGTAACAAAATTTTCAGACCCATTCACTTTTACAGCCCATAGATGCTCTGGTCGGGACCTAGTGGTTTACGTTAAAAAATGTCGTCATGTGTGGAATAAGCTATCTTGTCAAGACGACTATTTTCCTTTAAATTAATTCGGAGGACTTTATTATAAACATTTTTTGTGAGTTTCTGAAGCACTTTTTACCGAGAGAACTAACAGGAAAAACAGAAGCTTCAATAATTTCCGGTCCAAGAGCCAATGTTTAATGACGTATTGCTGACTATGGATATTTTTATACAAAGGGTATACTAGATTAGTGCAATGCATGTAACGGACAGAAGGAGATTTGGCAGAACCCAAGTCCTTTATGCCAAAATGCTTATCATACACTCGGGTAGCGATTGAGCCATGTCCGTCCGTCCGTCCGTGTGTCCGTCTGTATGAACACTGAGATTTCGGAGACTATAAGAGCTAGGGATACGAAACTTTACCAGCTGATGCGCACATTTTCTGAGAAGATGAAGTTTGTTGAATTATGTCAATATCTTCCCCGGTTCCCATGCAGTAGATTTTCACGGTTTTTAGCCACAACGTTTAATATTTTTATTTTATTTAATAGAGCGATGCGTTGTGGTTACATGCATCTGTGTTAGCAAAATCGGACAAATACAAGAAAAGTTATAGTCAAAAATGTACAAATTTCACCTGCCCTTGCCAATAAACTGCGTCAATATTTCACTCTACGTAATTATGCTTACAAGTGACCTAGATTCACCAATTTTGGTAAGCTGATTCATGCGTTCTAATACAAATTTTATCGATGCGGCAAGTTTATGCAGTTGGTTGAATCTTATTGATATCTAAAGGGAAAAACCCTGAAATTTTGGTAATGTTACCCAAATTTGATATTGCAAAGAACTTTCATCTAAGAAGATTTTCAATTAAAAAAATCTGTATTGATGCAAATGTACTCACTACTTGCCAAAATACGCACTACTTGGTACAGTTGGTCACCCTAACCAGGTCAAACACAATGTATATATAAACAAAATCTTTTAATTAAAGCTCTAAATTACTTGCAAATTTATGTAGCAAATTGTTGTAGTGTGAATATGTAAATAATTTAGTCCACATAGTGGTCCTATGTACTTGGGACTGACAAAGCGAGTAAACGAGCAAACAAACAATATATGCTTCCTAATTTATATTGTAGCCAAGGGCATTTGTAGGGATTCTGAGTTGAAAGGAATAAGACTAACAACAAAAAACTACAAACGGCAAGAGAAATGCCATTTACAAAATATTTCGTTTTTTTCGTTATGTATTAAAATTTTTATTTAACTTGAGCACATTTAATAAAAAAAAACTTTTCTACATTTTTTGGAAACAAAATACATAATTACAACTTTAGTTGCATCTAAAAAAATAAGTTTTTATTAAAACACCAGAAAAGGGTCAAGAGCAAATTTTTTTTTAGCGCTTAGTGTACTTGTTTTGAGAATTCTTTGACAGATTTACGAAAAATGTTATAATATACTAGCTGTACCCGTCACGCCTTGCTGTGCCGTTTACTAAAATTAAAGAAATACTAATATCGTTACAACAATATTGAATTTTTATTTTGGATCATTATGTATTTTAATTCGTTTCATCGAGAAAAGTCTGACAATTCAAGTTATCAATTGAATGCTATTTATTGAAGTGCATTTGGATACACAATGTTTTTAGTTGTTCCATCTGGTGCATATACGTATAAGTCAGATGGTTTTCCAACACGTGAGCAGGCGTGAGAAGCATGGATTCTCTAAATTCAATCCACATACTTGTAGCGATTGTCCTTGCGATGGTCATTGCAAATGCGAGTCGTATTGGAAACTGCAAAGTTTAAATTCGGAAGGCATTTCTGTTGATATCATTAGAATGCGTGGTATCAGCACATTTTCTCCTTTGAATTTTCCATTCAAAATGGTTGCTTCGATGATATTGCTCATCGTTTTTTTCACTGCAAGTCTGGTTCCATTGCAAAGACGTGATGGATCAATGTTTCTGAGGAGTATAATAGGAACACCAATTTTCAAGCTCAAAATTCTATAAGCCTCGTACAAACATACATTCGTTTTTATATTTATATATATAGATAATAGTAAGTAAAATACTATATAATCAATACTAGTAATATAACTAGGAGGTTCTCAACAGAGTTTATGAAATAATAAATATAATAATATATATAAATAAAGTTCGATTTTTCTAGTTCTCACTATTCTGCGATCTAGGCGTTCTTACAGACGGACATGGATATATCGACTTCTCTTGTAACCCTGATCATCGACTTCGATCGATCAACTTATCGATCCCGGACATCTACTTCTGTATATTACAAACAATTTTGTCGGGCCCAAAACTTTATATACCCTTTGTTGTACCATAAGATTCAGGATATATAAAGGGTCATCAATCTTGAGTTTTTTTTTTCAAAAAGGTTTTTTTGATAAACCACTCGGGAGTACTGTCAAGTTGCCATGTGTTTTTTATTCGCGCGCTTAGGCCATTTTATGCCATAATCAACCTACTGAGACCACGATTCGCCATACCATCACCAAATTTGAGACCCAATATTCATTATTGGATGACACTCGACCGAATAGACCTTGTCCAGCGCATAGTTAATGGGCCGGTGGAATCATCGGTCCATATTTCTTCAAAAATGACGCTGGTCAGACCGTAACCGTCAATGGCGACCGTTATCGCACCATGATAACGAACTATTTGCTACCTGAAATTGAAGCCCGAGATCTCGACGACATTTGATTTCAACAAGACGGCGCTACTTGCCACACAGCCCTTGAAACAATGGACATATTGAGGAACCAATTCGGTGAACAATTAATTTCACTCTCCGGACCGGTGCATTGGCCACCAAAATCGTGTGATATCACACCGTTAGACTTTTTCTTTGGGGCTACGTAAGGTCTGAAGTGTTTGTCGATAATCCAGCAACTATTAAAGCATTAGACCCCAACATTACCCTTGTTACTCGCGAGATACCGCAGATTATGCTCGAACGTGTCATCGAAAACTGGAACCTCTGCTTGGACGAGCTACGGCGCAAATTGCGGCCAACATTTGAAAGGGATTATTTTTATTTTTTGATAATTTGTATTTATTGATAATAACAATTTTCCGATTCATTTGAAATTTTTGTGTTTTTTTTTATTTTAAAAAAAACCGTCAAGATTGATGACCCTTTATATACCCTGACGCACCAATACAACTATTTTTCTAATTAATTAATCATCGCCATGAGTGACCTAAAGATTTGTTGTTATCCATCTTGTCAATGGAGCGGTATACAAACCGAAGCCTGTGTTGCATGCTGGATGTGCGACAATATGGCTCATTTAAAATGTGCCGGTCTGACCGGCCGTGTCTTTGACTTTATACGTGAGGGCAAAGGCCTAAACTGGACCTGCCCAACTTGTCGTTCCGCTGAAGTTGAGATGAAAGCCTTTATGCGCCAGACAAAACTGGGATTTGATGACCTTTATAAGGATTTTCGTTCTCTACAAGATAAGTTTTCTTCAATTTCAAGTATGTTTGGCAATTTGCAGCTTATGAGAGTTTCACCTAAGCGCAAAAAGGCAAACCTACCAGCCATTGAACCAACTTTAATAAATTCTAACCCTACAGGGCTGGACTCGCCTATAACTCCCCGTCCGTCGCAGCTTATTTCGTTTGCTACACCTATACCAGTTCCTTCAGCCGCTGCTAGTGACACGGCTAGTGCTGTTGCTGTTGACACTGGCGCTAGTTTGACTGTAGCTTCTACAGCTCCTACCGTTTCTGTCGAGTCTGCCACTACGGACTGCGCCACTAACAGCGTGACTGATGCGCCGTCCTCTGTCATCATTTTGAGTGGAGTCCCTATACCTACCGCCCCGTCAACTGCTGACCCCTCGGACTCATTGGTAGGAGTGGCTCCTAAAAAGACAATCTTCGTCTCCAGGCT
The DNA here is from genome assembly GCA_949987675.1 of Chymomyza fuscimana. Classification (NCBI taxonomy): domain Eukaryota; kingdom Metazoa; phylum Arthropoda; class Insecta; order Diptera; family Drosophilidae; genus Chymomyza; species Chymomyza fuscimana. The sequence continues at coordinate 62,806,254 of OX465089.1, read as the reverse complement.
AATGCCATCGGCAACTGAAAATTGCATTAATCAATTCGTTTGCGAGAAGCTTAATATTTCTCCAAATGAAATTGAAGTATTTAAGTTCAATTTTAAGTATAAGCGCGATATCTCTTCGTTTAAGATTAGTGTCCCTGTCTCTCTTTTCTGCTATACTTAATCCTTCATTCTGGCCTACTCATACTTTAGTGCATGAGTTTATTAGAAAACCTAAAAAGACTTTAGCATCTAATATAGCTTCCTCTATAAGTGTAGTTAACACAGCTTCAAAAAACTAAATTCTGTTCTTACCATTCAATATCAGAATGTTCGTGGTCTCCTCTCTAAACTTAGTAGACTTTTCACCAATAGCGTAAATTTCGATTCTGATATTATTGCTTTCTCTGAAACCTGGCTTAATGCGTCTGTCTATGATTTTGAGATTTTTGTTAGCTCCTATGTAACCTACAGGCTTGACCGGTCTGCTGGTCGTGGTGGTGGTGTACTCATTGCTGTTAATCTAGCCTTAGAATCTCATTTAATATCTCTAAATTTTCCAATAGGCATTGAGTTCATTGCGGTAAAAGTGTTTTTTAATAATTCCTATATCTATTTTACTTGTTCCTATATACCTCCTTGCTCCGACTTGAGTGTATATCAGAATCATCTCACTGCCATTCGTATGGTGGCTGATTCTGTTGGTACTCGGGATCAAATTGTTGTCTTAGGCGACTTTAATCTGCCTACATTATCTTGGCTTAGTTCAGTCAATTCTAGTTTTCTTTTTCCATCTGGTAATCATGAGTTTGTTACAGGACTGATTGATATCTCTCTCAGCCAAATAAATTTTATACATAATTGCTCAAATAGAATGCTTGACCTCGTTTTTGTCAATGATAATTCTGATTTTGAAATTTCTAGGGTCTGTCCGCTCTCCGTACCCGAGGATCCGTACCATCCGACATTACAAATCTCTTTAAAATTTAATAGTCTCTACCGAAATCAACCACATGCTCACGCTCCTCGGTATCGCTGCTTTCGCAAGTCTAATTTTGTCGGTCTTAATAAATTTTTGTCAGAAGTTAACTGGTTGCCTTTGTTGACTACTAATGACCTTGACTTATCCATTTCCAATTTCTATCGGGTTTTATACGCTGCTTTTGATCTCTTTGTCCCTTATTCTGTCCCGGCTCCTTCTTTAAAGCCGCCTTGGTTTACTACTAGTCTGTCCTCTTTAAAAAATCGCAAGTCTTCTTCTTACAAAAAATTTAAGAAATCTGGATCTCCTGTCGACTTTTATAAGTTTTCTATTTTACGCAGCAAGTTCGTCCTTCTTAACAGAATTTGCTACAATAATTATCTTTCCCGCTGTCGGCTTAACTTCTGTAGTGATCCTAAAAAATTTTTTTCTTTTGTTAATTCTAAACGTAAATCTTCCTTATTTCCTTCATCGCTATATTTCAAAAATGAAAGCTCTACTAACAATTCTGAAATCGCCGACCTGTTTGCGAAATTTTTTCAAACTACCTATTCTGTCAACCCTAATTGCATTGACCTTAACTATCCCTATAACCTACCACATTCAAATCTTATTGCTTATCCCTACTGTCCATTAAATCATCCTTCTCCCCTGGCCCCGATGCCATTCCTAGTTGCGTCTTAAAGCATTGTGCTCACTCTCTTTCTACACCATTATCTGTTCTTTTCCGCACTTCATTAAAATATTCTTATCTTCCGGCCATCTGGAATGAATCCTTCATTATCCCTATTCACAAAAAAGGTTCCAAGTCCAACATTGAGAACTACCGCGGTATTGCCAAGCTTTCATCAATTCCAAAAGTTTTTGAAAGGATTGTAACTTCACAATTGCAACACTACTGTCGTTCTTTAATGTCGGATTCCCAACATGGGTTTGTAAAACGTCGGTTCACTTCTACTAACCTTTTAGAACTTTCGTCTCTTATTAATCTTGGTTTTACGGAAAAAAAACAAACTGATGTCATTTATACTGACTTTAGTAAAGCATTTGACTCGGTAAACCATAGTCTTCTACTTGTTAAACTGTCTCGTCTGGGGTTTCCGTCTTGTCTTTTAAATTGGATATCGTCCTATTTATCCAACCGAGTCCAGAAGGTAGTTTTGAAAGGCTGCGAATCTACAGAAACTATGGTCACGTCAGGGGTACGTCAAGGTAGCCATCTAGGCCCTCTTCTTTTTAACTTATTTTTAAATGATCTCCCTCAGGAAATCTCATCTTCTCACATTCTTATGTATGCGGATGATGTTAAACTCTGTATGTCCTACTCCGATAATAATAAGTACTTACTTCTTCAGCATGATTTTGATAACATGCAATCTTGGTGCAATATCAACCAACTCTTTCTCAACAAGACAAAATGTAACGTTATGACATTTTATCGTTCTGCTCCTTATTTGGCTACTTACTCTTTAGAATCTTCTACCTTAGAACGCATCAAGAGTCTGTCTGACCTTGGTGTTTTGTTTGATCATAACCTTAAATTTAATAACCATATTTGCAACATCGTGAATAAGGCTAGAGGTGTTCTTACTTTTATTAAGCGTTGGTCTAAAGAGTTTAACGACCCTTACACAACCAAACTTCTTTATATTTCTCTCGTCCGTCCAATTTTGGAATATTGTTCCTGCGTTTGGAGCCCTCAATACCACCTTTATCAGGACATGATTGAGTCCGTACAAAAGCAATTTCTCTTTTTTGCACTTCGTGGCTTAAACTGGGACCCAAATATCCAACTGCCGCCATATTCTGATAGACTTCGCCTTATAAAATTGCCTTCCTTAAATCATCGCAGAACATGCCACGTGTTATTCTTGCATAAACTGTTACTCGGTCTTATCGATTCCAATGTACTCTTTAGCATAGATGGAGCATTAGATGGTCATACCATCCAGAGTAACTCGTAATTTTCGACCCTTAGCCTTACAATTTTGTAGATCTAATTATGCTTTGCACGACCCTTTCCGTGTCTTATGCTCTAACTATAATAACTTTTACAATTTCCTCTCTTTCGAACGGTCTATTCAATCTATCACTTCTTCTATCTTAAGTCACCTTAACTTGCCACTTCGAGCATCCTTGACCAATCCTATATTATGAGTCACCCACTTGGTCAATGGTGATCCATTGGCTTTTTTTGCGATATAATGTTTAATTTTTATCTTGCTTCCTTTTTTCAACTTTAATATTGTAAATCCAAGTTTCTGGCCAGTTCTTGATGTGAGTTGGTGCATATCATTAAAAAGTTCACCCATCGGGCTAGAGACGCGGATTAGTTCATATCAATTCCCTCGCTCTATTTTCTTTTCTAAATAAATTATATGTACTTTTTTATAATATAATGTCAACTGTACGTAGTTGTACCCCTTAAATAAATAAATAAATAAATAAATATACTTTACTTAAAAAATTGTCATACTATATTTCACTTATTTCTATTAAAGGTATAGTTTAAGTTCAATCGTTTAATTTTTCTCTTTATTTATTTCACAAACTCAACATCCGAAGCTTTACCAAACTCTTCTGCTTATTATTTGTGATGCTACCAACTTATCTACCTGTCACTATAACTTGCCTAAGCCTGCTAACACTTGTATGGACGAACTTCCAGTTGGTCAGCTGTTAGCCTGCTAAAATACAAAATTTTAATCTGAGCTACCAAGTTAATCATTCGCTTTCCAGATATTTCTTCAAAAGCTCTTTTAACAGTTTACTCCAGACTTAACATATATGGAATATTAGTTCAATAAAATGTTAAATTTTATCCACACGACGCAGTGTGGGAACAGTGCTTTAATATTATTACCACATAAAATAATAAAATAATAATAATAATTTCAGCAATTTTATTATAGCAAAAGATAAGCAAATAGATGAGGGTTTCCGTAAGTGCAAAGACAAAACCCCGTAGCAGCAATGATTAGCTCGGTCTTGCGGTGGATTCCAACTTAGGAAATATTATTATCAGTCGGCCAAATGTCGAAACAAGTAATGCCGTAGTTATCTGTAAAGATACTGGCCCTACCTACTCCTTGTGGTTGAGCGACTAACCAAATGTTTGTGGTTGCAGCTTAGTCGCTATAAATGGACTGGACGCAGCGAGTTTAAGCACTTCACAGTGGGACTTTGTCGTGACAAGAACTGTGCCACAAGCAATTGACAAAATGACTAATGTAGATGTGAAAGCTTTGGAGCTGCTGTTTCAGCGTCCTTTGGAGCCAGTGTTTACCTCGCGTGACCAGGGCAAGGCGGCCTTCGATTTGCCCGATAGTTACTATACGGATCGCTTTCGTGGTGCCAAAGTGGAGCTACAAAGTCGTTTCGGTGATGCCGTAGAAATAAAAATACCGCTGCGGGAACTGCAGAAAAAACCGAACCTGGACTTTACCAATAAGCTAGGACGCAAGAATCAATTCTCTCTGTTTAGCGATCGTCATAGACAGATTGCCAAGGAGCTGGTGCAGCTGTTTCTGAACGCTACCGATGTGCAAAACTTCGCATCTCTGGCCGCTTACACCAAGTGAGTGCGCAGTGGCTGCAACTTAGGTTCCAAGCCTTAATATGTTTTTTTTTTTGGGTTTTTTTAGGGATCGTGTGAATCCAGTGCTGTTCCAGTACTGCTATGCAGTGGCCATTGCTCATCGCCCGGACACGCGTCAAGTTGCTATACCAAACATCTCGCAAGTCTTTCCAGCTAATTTCGTAGAGCCCTCGGCATTTCAAGATGCACGTCAGGAGGCGTCCCTGATTACTAACCCCGGTGAGCGCGTACACGTGGACATACCACGTAACTATACCGCCTCGGATCGAGAGGATGAGCAGCGTTTGGCATATTTCCGCGAGGATATAGGCGTCAATAGCCATCACTGGCACTGGCATTTGGTCTATCCCGGTGAGGGACCACGCGAGGTAGTGGCTAAGGATCGACGTGGTGAGCTGTTCTACTATATGCATCACCAGATCATTGCACGCTACAATGTGGAGCGTTTTTGTAACAACCTGAAGCGCATGCTGCCGCTAAATAACTTGCGCGCCGATGTGCCAGAGGGCTACTTCCCCAAGATCCTTTCAAGCGTAAATAGTCGCACATATCCGGCGCGTGTATCCAATCAAAAGCTACAGGATGTAAATCGTGAAGATGCCAATATTGAAATATCTGAGGTGGAACGTTGGCGCGATCGCATATTGGCCGCCATTGATCAGGGCTTTGTGGAGGATGTAAGTCTATTGACTATTAATTAGGTTTGACTCTTAAAATTAACACAAACTTCTGCTTTAGCCTTCTGGCCAACGCATAGCATTGGATGAGCAACGTGGCATTGATATATTGGGCGATTTGGTGGAATCATCTTCACTATCCGTGAACAGGCAATTTTACGGTAATCTGCATAACCAGGGCCACACCATTATCTCCTTTGCACATGATCCCGATTCACGCCATTTGGAGGACTTTGGAGTTATGGGCGACGTTACCACGGCCATGCGAGATCCAATTTTCTATAGATGGCACGGCTTTATTGACGGCATCTTCAACAAGTTTAAGACGCTATTGGCGCCCTACGATGAGTCTCACTTGGGTTTTGAAGGTGTTACTGTGGACTACGTTGAAGCAAAAATTGGCATTACTAACTCTACACCTAATACTCTGTTGACCTACTGGCAAAAGTCCAGCGCCGACTTGGCTGCTGGCCTTGATTTCGGACCAAATGGCAATATCTACGCCTCTTTCACCCATCTGCAGAATGCTCCATTCACCTACAAATTTATTGTTAACAATGCAAGCAACAATAAGCGCAAAGGAACCTGCCGCATATTCATTTGCCCCAAGGTCGATGAGCGTGGCACTCCACTGATTCTCGAGGACCAACGCCTGATGGCCATTGAGATGGATAAGTTTACAGTGGACCGTAAGTAAAAAAGCAAGACATACCACGATCTTAGTTTATGCAACATGTGCATATAAATGCACATTTTCAGTAATGCCAGGTCAAAACGACATACGCCGCCAATCTACGGAATCCTCTGTGAGCATACCCTTTGAACGCTCGTTCCGTGCCGTGGGAGCGGCCTATCAACCGAAGGCGGAGGATGAACTGGCCAGATTCCGTTTCTGTGGTTGTGGCTGGCCGCAACATTTGTTGCTACCAAAGGGCAAGGCAGAAGGCATGCTATTCGATTTGTTTGTTATGTTTTCAGACTATATCAATGATGCAGTGCAGCAGCCGAATGTGTAAGTTGTTTATAATATACGACTACTAAGTAAACAGCTTGTTTTAAAAAACACTTGTCTTTGGAATAGTTCAACTGGGAATACATGCGGCGATGCTTATTCCTTCTGCGGACTCAAGGACAGACTTTATCCGGATAAGCGCACTATGGGTTTTCCTTTCGACAGGCGTTTACCCAATGAAAACTTGACGGCATTGTGCGGCAGCTTCAGGAATATGGCCAAGACCGACTTGAAGATTGTATTCAATGACCGCGTTGTGGACAAATAGACGAATCAACAGAACTTCACGAACCAATTCAACTTTCTCATCTGTTTATCACTTAATACATATTTACAGCATTAGCAAATAAATGGCAAACTCTAGCTCAAGCTAGGACAAAATATTTGTCTTACATTATTGAAGATTAGTTATATACTATTACTTATATATAAATAGCATTGGCAGCTCACTCAGCTATATACTTGGTTTGTTTGTTTTTGGCTTACTATGCAAACATGTTCAAGTAGCCACCAAATCTAATCCTATTAGACTTCAAAGCTGTTAGTACAACAAACTTTGGCATGGGCATTTGCTCCATTTCGTATCCTGGCAACCAAATTTTATGTACTTCAGCACGTGTCTCGATTTTTAATTTTGGCCCTCGGCTACAAACTGTGGCCGCAACTGACTACGGACGTAATTAATGCTTCCCATACATAAGAATCTATATAACTATATACTTGAGTAAATATTTATGTTTATTCTTCTTACTATCTATATAAAACGTTTCAAAAGTTTCAATTTATTTGTCGTTTTAACATGACGCAAGCTTAATTACTTTCAATTTGGAAATTTATATATGTATAGTAGTACTTATATATAAAAAAAATATATATTAAAAAAATTGTTCTTCGTAATCGCTTAGTAAGATATTGGTTATATACGTAAATATACAAATACAAATAGAATTTATCTAGTTTTTATAAAATTTAGGTTTGTTTACTTTTTTAGGAATAAAAGCATAATGGTAACTAGACCCTAGACCCCTAGACCCTTGACTGCGGAAGGTAGAGATTTTCGAAATTTGCCCAGAGATGTATTGCAAATGTTGGTGAACAAATTGTTTGTATCCTTGGTAGTATTTTGTGCTTGTGGGGTGAGTGAAAGATAAACATCTGTTTGTAAACAACAACCAAAAGTATATATTTTTTTAAAATACAATTGATGTAGTTTCCAAAATTTTTATATTTTATGCTTTTAAATAGCACTTTTCGCAAAAAAAAACTTTTCTTAACAAAAACAAAGTACGCCAAATGACAGTTAAAAACAGCTGTTTATTGTTAGTCTGGCATTTTTACCTTTATGCCTCGTTGTTAAGGTGGCTCGTTGTTGTGGTTATTCGTGTATTCTTGTCTGTAGGCATTTGTGTCCGACAATATAAATACCCCAATTAGATTATATGCATCGTTTTGTGTCTAGTGTTCTTAACAAAAAAAAAGACCACTCACAGTTATAGAAATTTTTATATTCAAATTCGCATAAGCGTATTACCAACATTGGTAACTGCAGCTTTTTCACAAATTTATTTTCAAATAGCTTGATTTTAATTCTTCTAGGCATTTAAACATTTTTTGCACATTTTTTATACAGCATTTTCTAAATTTCTATAACATGTAAAATTAATTCAAGCAAGAATCACCCCAAAAAGCACACTTTGAGAACAAAATTCCTGCTTCTTATACTTTTCGCCTTGAGATCTGTTTCTTTTGTCTTTATACTTCTGATAGGCGGTACAAAAAAATCAAGACAGAAGATACAATTGTATTTGAAGGAGCGTTTTATGTTGAAGTTTTTTTAGGTGTAACACTGTCACTAATAGATTACACAGCCACACAAAAAAATCAATTTTAGATTTCAGAGATTAAAAAAAATGCCAGCAAGACAGTCCATTTTTTTCGACTTTGGATGTCCGACGGTGTGTTTAATATAGGGTGGGCCATCGCCAAAAGGTTTGTTTGTTAATTGCATTTTATTCGTATATTTTCTAACAAAATTTAACAAGTGTTTTTACCAAATGCAAGTATTTATGTATGAAAATTAATATCAACTAGATGGCCGCGAACATCGTAATTTTCGATGACTTTATTTTGACAAAAACTCATCTGGCTGTTTTCCCATCCATTGAACGAATAAGCAACGTTGATAATGGTCTGATATCTTCAATTTTAAACTTGACATATGTTGAAGAGCATCCACTTTGGACGGGTATGTTCCGAGTTATGAGTGTTTAACAACCAAACCAACAGATGGCCCACCCTATATGTTTTTTGGTGTCATAAAACCCGCATCCAATGTCCAAAAAAAATCCCAGCGACAACTTTTTTTTAAAGATGTTCTTGTTAATCAGGGCTTAAATTTGTAACTTCGACAACGGCACAACAACAACAAAAACTCTGAATTATCGATAACTGCCGATCGTCATGCCAACTTATCATAATGGCGCGCAAGCGAACATAAAATACACACTAGGGTGGCCATTTTTGCAACATCTCACGATTTTACTAACGCCACCCCCTAAAAAGTTTCCTTTTTACCTGCATATAGCGCCTGTAAAATTTAAAAACGATCCGAATGTATTTGATGGGTCCGGGAATAGGTCAAAGGTCATAAAAAATGTTCATATGAATGCATAAATAGCGACCAAACCGTAAGTTTGACAAAAACAGGTTACAAACATAATCAATGGGTAATTCAATTATCTACAGTCGAGAAAATTATCGAAATCACTTCAGTATAACCAGAGAAATTTGCTGTTAAGTAAAGGCACTTTTTTTTTTTTTTTTAATTTCGAAAAATGGTTTTTTCAAAATATCTCGAAGCCCGTTTAATGAAAAAAAATTTTGACTGCATTTTCGGTTTTAGCATGTCATTTTACTACAGAAACGATTCAAAAATGTTAAGGATACCAACATTTTTTTTATTTGTAAACTGGTGTAATTAGTCAATTTAATAGATTTTAGAGCTTACCAAATTTATTTAGGCCGACTCTATATTTTTTTAAAATTATGTTTTGATAGATATGAGACTTTTTGAACCATAATTTGTTTATTTGGAAATAAGTTTTTAAAGTTTATGTAGAACAATACAGCCAAAAACGGAAAAAGTCCGAGTTATGACCTTTGACCTATTGCCGGACCCATCAAATACATTCGGATCGATTTTAAATTTTACAGGCGCTATATGCAGGTAAAAAGGAAACTTTTTAGGGGGTGGCGTTATTGATATCGACGGTTTAAAAATCCTCCATAGCAGCGGCGGCCACCCTAATACACACTCGATTAAATTTAAACATTTTAATTTTATTTTTAGTTAATTACTGTCGTATTGATCTATACATTAACTTATGTAGTATTGATCATCTTGCTGCATCTACAGTTCGTGTTAAATATGACAAAGACATTTTTGCAAATCCTTAGGATTATTTATTTAAATTTTAACAAGAAAACAATGTTCTTCGCACCCCAAAATACTTTTAATTGAAAAACACTTTATGCCAATTTTTCAAATATTCTACATTTTTGTTCTACCCCGAAAAAATATTACGAACATTAAGTAATCGTTTCGTTCTATATGAAAAGTTTTCAGTTTGTCTTCAACATTTATCTTAAACTTTCTAGCAATCAAATTAAATTATAAACAAAAATTTGTACTGTGCCATTTAATTCTCTTCTTTTTTTTAATCATAGACGCGCCCCTAGCCAAGTTGGGCCCATTTAAATTTATGTACGTCCTAACTTTCTAAGCTTAAAATTTAAAAATTGAATAAAAAAAGCAACAAAAAAAGTAGAACAAGTTCTAGACAAATGAAAAGTTGCCAAGTCAAATGAAAATACTTTAAGGTATGTATATTTAGCAATATTTTTCTTACCCTCTTTTGGCCTGGGGGTAATTTTTGGGTTTTTCACTTGTCCAAAAGTCTGGCTGGGAGAGCAGAAATATCTGTGTCTATAGATTGTGTATGTGTGCTTCTGTGTTGGTGTATCTGTGTGTATTTGGGTATATTTGTGTGGTGTTCTATTTTTGTTGCAGTTGTGGAGCTAGCTTATGTGGTCCTTAGACTTTATTTCTTATTTATATTGGGCATTAATGCTGTTTGGGTTACGTGGGTTTTATATGGCAGCATTTTTTTTTACACATTAATATAATATTTGTTAACTTGAGGCGGTTTCTTAAGTGCGGCAACAGATATTTTAATATATGCTTGGGCATAGTACATGTAAATAATGCATAGACCTAAGTTATGACACTCAACTAGCTTTACATAATTGCTCTAAAGAATTCGTTTCAAGAGAAGAAGAAAATTGAAGCAAATACGTTTGGAAAAAAGTTTTAGTTTTTAATTTCAAATGCTAATTTCAATGCTAATTTAAAATTATTCAATCAATTATCAAAAATCCATTAAACAGTCCATCAAAACTCTCATACAGAGCAGCCAATCGACCTTGCCAATATAATTGCATCGTTGAGAATTTTGAATTGCATTGAAACAAATCAAAAACATGTTTTTGAAAGTAAAAACAAACACCTGCCAGTTGTTATTTGCCAGCTAATTTAAAAACAAATGCACTGAAAAAAAAGTGATAGCCTGACTTGAACATAAATAGCCCCTAGACATACATATCCAAACAAATTTGTAGTAGCCCTCCTATAGTGTGACTTGAAAATATCTGGGCTTTGAAAACTTTAACTCATATTTAAAATCTCTTTAATGTTAAATAAAAACCAAAGTCCATTTATTTTTTAAATTGTCACTCCGATCTAAAAAAAAAAGATGAACTTTTTTTAATAGAATTTCTAGTTATAACAATGTATAATATTAAACTGTCCAGTAGATAGGAGTTTACACAACAAATGGAAGTGTTGATCAAAATTGAATACATAATTACATATACAATTAAGTTTGGTATTTTTAAGAAAACTTGGTATAATTTAGGTAATATACTCATCGACACTTGACTCAAAGTCCTAAATCCATTCACAAGACAAGAGCATCTCAAAGTCAATTTTCTGTAGGCACACTAGGTGTTGGGATGCGGACGGAAACGGGGTCTTGTTTTTTTTTTTCTTTTGTAGATATCGTAACAGAAAGATCCTCTATCTTAAGCTCGTCGATTTGTTTGGTTCAGGCTGTTTTCCTAAGGGTCCTCAAGCAGCTCCAAACCAATTTTAATCCGATTAATTCTTTCTGTGTCTACAAATCCCTACTAACACTTATTATTTTTGTAAAATTTAATTGTTCTGGTACAAAAATTTTTGTTGCACCACCCTAAATCCCCCCATATGAAATTCGTCTTTTGTGCCTTCTTATAGAGGTTTTTATAAGGCTGTCACTTATTTTTCATTTTTCGTTGTTTCGGAACTTTCGGTAAATTGCCTAGTTCGTAATGGCTATGTGATGATTACCTTGAAGTTAGAGAAAAGAATAAAGAACGTGCGAGTCGAATATACTATAACCATTTCTAATCCAAGAGTCGGATCAACATCAGATCGATTTGTTATTTATTGATTGAGTAAAATTGGAAGGCAGATTCACATATTTTCCAGAGCAGACGTTTTGACGCCTTGAGAAATTGACATGTGGCCCGGAGGAGCGGAAATCAACCAATAGGACCGTAGACTTCAGACGTGGTCCAAAGCGTTGGCAACCCTAGGACTTTTTGATAGTTCTTGGCCGCCGTAGATCTATATAATATAAATAATTTTTGGGTTGCTTCTTGTGCGTTTGCTTTTAAGTCAAAGGTTTACTCAACAACTACCCATTTTTATTCTCTCAGTGTAACTACATCTTATTTTGTATGCACAAATAATATATATTTAATTTACTTAATTGAACGCATTTTCTCACGTTTGTTAGTTTTGGCGTCGCGGCGCAAACAAAAGTCTAAGTATAAGTAAACTTATTGTAAACTAAAACAGAACTGACTTAAAATGAAACATGTGCTTGATTTGTTATTTTATTTATATCGCATATATTATGTACATGACGAGGAAAATTTTGTGGCAAGCACTTGAAACACATGAGGCATCAATTAGTGTAAGAATCTTGTAACTTTTATTTATTTATATTTTCTTATATCATGCTATTTCTGTCGCCAATATAGAACATATAAACAAATACGGGCGCCTTTATAAGTTTATATACAGCCCCAAGTATCAAATTGGCCATGCAGTATTAATCAAGTAAATCGAATCATCTGCTGCTTAATTGATTATCAGCAACATCTTGTTGATGCACTCAGTCAAATACCTTCTAGAGTGACTACTATATAGATACAAATATATAAATTAGGATACCCTGCAATCATTTAAAAAAAAAATAATTTATATTTGCGCCAGTTTATGCATCGAAACATTGAGAGATGTGGTCGTATTTAGTAAAGTTTAGTGAAAAAGTTACCCTTTTTTTATTTATAAGGCTCACATGAGCCAACATACAAGATTTTGTGTGGTCGGGTCTATAATTAAAAAGTCTTCAGCTTTACAAGTTTTCATTTTATCTTGAAAGTTTGATGTAGTATTTAAAATTATTATTTCTTTTAAATATATTGCTAAAATTTCGAGAGAGAATTTGTCGTTCTTTATTGTTTTTTTTAAATTAAGAAAAAAATATTATTCTCAATCTTAGCATTAAGACTAAACATTCTTAAAACGAATACGAAATGCTCTTATTCTTAAGCGATAAGCATTTCTGTGCTAAATTTCAAGTGCCCTTGTTCTTAATAGCGTAACATTCTCAAATTAAAAATGTTTGTCTTGAAACCTGAATTTTTTCTGAGGGTATCTCTGTTTTCGAAAATAACGTTTACTTACTAATTTATTTATAAGTAACATTTAGGTAAGATTTTCCTTACGAAGTCACATTTCACTTAATATATTATCTTATCTTAAAATTTATTTTCATATTTTTAATTTTTAAATCAATTTGATTTTTAAAATAACCGGGATTTAGCAACAAACAAAATGTACATACATCGACGAAAATAAGTGAAGCAGGTCCCCTTTTAAAGTGATCCCTTGGATCTTGATTCGTAGTTATCCTATATAAAAAAAAAAATCAAATTCGCAGATTACACCAATAAGGTCAACAAAAAGATATTATAGCCATTATTCAACAGAAACGTTTGAACTTGGAAAATAAACTGTTTCTGTACAGATCGATTTTACAAACAAATATTTCGAATGGTTTGGGCAGATGACACAAAGTGCCATTCCGAAAAATCGAAAAGATCCATAAAATAAATAAATAAATAAATAATATAATATGTATATATATAATATAACTTTTATCTAGATGTAGCTAAAGCTTGGTATTCGTATGGAAAAAATAAATAAATAAATATTTCAAAAAAACAAAAACTTTTCACGCCACCATCTGCCAGTTAGATACAACGCGTAAATATTTAATATAAGGGTATAGAAATGCGTAGCCAAGCTGAATTATAAGTAGGCAGCATATTGGCAATAGTTAATGTGAACCGATTTCTAGTATCTACATAGTAGTTTGTTTTAATGACGGCAGCTTTTTTTCAAAGACAGAGTCTTGCAAAAAAAAAAGTCAAGATCAAGCTAAAGAGTCATAAGAGTAGTGCACCCGTAAGCATGCTAATTGTTTGCCATTATGCTTTCATCTGGTGGGATGCCAGTCTACGAATGAAAATGTGCATAAATTGGATAAAAGATTGATTTTGAGGTTTTTTCTTGTATTGCGTATACGTCAGACCATGCAATGTTTTTTTTTTCTTAGAGTATCAATTTGCAAGGTAATCAAAGGGCTACAAAAAGACTACATTGTTACAAGGTTAAAAATATTAATACCGATTTTTTCATAATGAGCGTACAGCAGAACTTTGCTTTGATGCGCATACTCGATGATTTGTTCTGCATGTTTATACACAGTACGTACATGACTGATGACAAGAGTGAGAACAACCAAACGCTTGGCTTAGATCCCTCATTATGGCCTATTTTTCCAATATATCGATATCGGTGTAGTAATAAAACAAAAATAAAAATTTAAAAAAACAAGGTTTTAAGGGCATAATTATTTTATATATCTATATATCGGTGAAAATAAGTGAAGCGGGCAACTTTTCCCCCGACCTTCTAGGTAGAATTCCGATTATTTATCGAGCTATCGATAGCTGAAAATTGGGATTTTCATTTTTAGAATATTCTTTGACAAGCCATATCTTCTAAACGAATAACGATATTGACACGATTTTTTTTTCTAGGATAGATAAAATATTAAATTTAAAAAAAAAATTTTATTAATTTTTTAAATTTTTTTTTTTTATTTTTTTATCATTTTTAGTTTTTAATTTTAAAATTCAAAAGTGGTCTCCCACTTTTAAAAAAATAGTATTAATGTCATTTTATGCGTGTAAAAAACAAAAAATAAAAAGTTAGTAACTCTTAGAATTGTAGAAGCTATGCTTATTTTAGTGATGGCACCTCGCATGGTCGCCATAGTAAACAGTACCTCGAAAAATGACAAATAAGCATAACTCCTTAGACATTTATGTCGTTTTGACATTTTGTAAATTTGTTATTCGTCGATTTTTAGAGTTTTGAAGCTCTTTACCAAATTTTATTAAGTAATTGGTTGATTATATTATAGGCCCGATTGTCTGAAGCCCATCAATCGTTTTTTATAAAAGTATCTTAACTAAATTCGGCAGTCAAAAGTTTTTTTGGATTACCTCAGCACTATGACGAATTTGATCACAATCTATTTATTTATTTTTTGTTTTTTTCCTAATGCCACAGTATATGGCAAACTCGTCGCTCCAGAAGTGCTGTAGAAGTCCCAAACTACTACTCGATCAATCAAGTGCGGCAAAAATTATCGAAAGCAAATATCCTAATTTCCTTATTTTGATGCCCGAAATTATATTGCAACACTCATTTGCAATTTAATTAAACACCTATATTTTAATTTTTATATTTTTTAGTTTTCGCGCTTATTTTTCGCGCTCAATGCTCTTCATTCTAGTTCGGTTCATAAAACCAGTTCTACTTTTTGGTTCAGTTCACACAATTAGGGTGTCCAGATAAAAAAATTTGAGGGATAGCAAAATTTTGCGACACATACAATTTATAATTTTTTTTTTTTTGTTTAATTTTTAATTATTTTAAATTAAATGTTGCCTTTACAACGTCAAACCTTATGATTCGTCGTAGTTCGACAAACTTTTGTATTTTGTTTTTTAAACAATGTTTAGTATACTGTAGCATATGCATAGGATTTTCCTTTGGCAGAACAAGTTTCAGTACGTCTTTCTGTTGAATACTTTGGTATTATAAGTAATGGAAAAAACACGAGCGGATTCGGACAATTAAATCTTGGTAAAACACAACAACTTGTAAATAATATTTACACTGTGAAAATACCAAAACCTTGTTTTTCTTATTTGTCAATCAGCTGCTTTTAGTTACAAAATAGCCGGGGAATGTCAACTGCTTTTACAAAACAAAATACCAAAATTATCGTGTTAGAAACACTACAAAAATACTCAATAAAATGTTATTACTTATTTGTCGTCATTTGAATGAATTTGCAAAGTCCCCTTTATAAATATATATATTTATTTGTAAATTAAACAATTAAAAGGAAATTAAAAAAATATTCATGTATTCATTTTTCCAAAAGTTGTGAAAAAAAAACACTAGGAAATTAAGAGAGATACAAATTTGTATTTAATGAGTTTTTTCCTAAATTAGTTTTCGTTAATTTTAATAAGTTTTAACTTAAAAAAATCAACCAATAAGTTTTAATAAGTACCTACATATTTGTTTTTCCAACCACTTTACTTAATTTATTTGCACATTAATTAGCAAATTGTTTGCTATAGTAACTAACTCGTATAAGTTTATCATAATATAGTAAGTACTATAGCAATTGTTTGATCAGCTGTTGAATTGTTTTGTGCATTTAATATTATTTTTCAGTTGCGGAATTTTCAATGAATCCTTTTTGCTTTTCATAATTATTATTATTTGTTTTATGGAATTGCAAGAACATGATACAAAACAATCAAGCACATTAAAATATGCCGCATTTATTTTTAGCCATTTCTGTTAAATATTTATTTAAATGCATTTTTTATTAACTACGCGTTTCACGGAACTATATAATTTTGTATAGGTATATGTCTTAAATATGTTTTTTACAAACATTTTTTTTTTCTGTATGCAAATTAATTGCTCATAAACAGAAACTTGTTTATGGCTAAACTGGCAAACGGTGACGTTGTTGTTTTTTTGTTTTATTTTATTTTTTTGTTTACGCTTGCAAATAATTTAAACAAATGCCATACAAAATGAAAATTACTTTTATCTTTTGTGTATGTACTGTCAGTTAGAAACAAAAAAAAAATACCAAAGAAAAAATACTAACAAATATTACAAAGCAATTGGTTTGTTTTAACGCCCAGTGATATACTATATATGTATGTATGTACTTATATATGTACTACTTGTGTGCTTATAAGCACAAACACACGCGCCATGGAAAAAAGTGTAAAAAGAATTAAAATCAAAAAATAAATAGAATTGAAATAATAAAAGTTAAAGGCAATCTTTAAATTAAACAACAATAAAAAATGTCAATGCTATATACATATGTTGTTATCTAAAATTATATAGATACATTTGATTCTGTTAGATAAATATTTAATTCAACTATGGTGTATAGAATGAGGGCAAGGAATCTGTGTATGTACTGTACAAAAAAAATCTTTAAGATAGCTTGATGTGCTTCAACCAGTAAAATCCGGGAGTGGATGACTTCGATTTATTTCTTGCCTAAGGCAAGGGACATAATGTTATTACCCAAAAAGGCTTCATATCGTTACGTTCAGTGACAAGAAAATTTTCACATGAGTCTAAATACCTCATTTGATGGCTCTAGCTAACATATAAATATAATTTTTGAAAAGTAATATTTTCCCTCAATTTATTTATGGCCTATGGCTTGAAGATTTTTTGGTATTCAAAGTTTAAAGGAACTACTATCTTTTACTCTTATCATAACAGTCTATATACTGCTCGAAAATCTTCTGCAAAGAACGCGGTCATATATACTATGTAGGAATGAGAGTTGGCACCATAGCAGTAGAAGAAAACGAGTTGGCAGCGCAAGTGATTAGTAAGCAAAAGAGAAGGGAGTTGGCAGCTCTAAGGCAACAGTGGGCATTATCAATTGAGCTATCAAAGTAATAAGATGTATGAGTCTCGTCGCGGTAATCTAATTATTGCCGAAATAAGAAGTTCTAAGTTAAAACTCAATAAACGCTTGACATTTTGTTTAGTAATTAATGGTGCTCTTTAGCAGCTTAAATCCTACTTATACAAACAAAGTTCTAAAAACTTCATCTGTGTACACACATCCTTCGGTAAATAAAAATACAACCGTGATGCTTCGAAAACGTTTGTAAGATTGGTATATGAGCCTGAAACTCAACTCGCCTGTTTCTTCGGAATAATAGATCTTGTCGCCACTGTACCACTTGAATAACGTAAGACGGTCAATCCTATGTTGTATACAATGATTTGTCGAATCGAGTTGATAAACCATCGTCGCGTCGGATCAAAGTTTGAAGATAATCTAATCATAGTCGAAAAGGGGTTTAGAATATTGATTTAATCTTCAGAGTATTTTGAAAAACAATAAAGCCGCATAATATCAATAGGGACCCTCGTATAAGTTACCTTCAATATGGTCAGATGGATAAAAGAAATTCGTGAAAGATCGTGGAAATTGCCAGAGCTCAAATTTAAGATTATTTTTATACAATTTTAGAGTAAAAGCTTTTAATAGCTATTATGTATTATTAAAATCGAATCGTAATTATCAGAGTTAATTATAAAATAGTTTTTCTGAGGCCGCCTTAGTTACTCTCGAGTCCCACGTTCTAGTCCCAGTTGGGACAATGTTTTTTGTTTTTAAGCAGATTTGAACTGAGCAGGTAGAGCCTTACAACTTGAAATCTTTGATTCATGTTCAAGACGACAGTTTTGACAATTTTTTTAGTTCATGCAAATATAAAGATGTCTTATGATGTGATGGTACAGGGTATCTAAATGTAGGCCCCACCCGATTTTAATTCATCATATTTTTTAAAGCCCTATGGGAGTGTTGTGAATTTTACAACTTTATTTTAATTAAAAATTAACTGAAAAATAGCCAACGCGCCATTAAGATAAGTTGCCAGGACGCCCGCCAGTTATCGATAAGTCGGGGTTGAAGTTGGTGAAATGGATGCGCCAGGTTCCCAATTAAAGCCTTAATAAACAACAGTATCTTTATAAAAAAATTTAAGCCTTAATTAAAGAGCAAGGAGGCTACATATTACCAAACATGATGACTCTAGCTCACATGTAATTCCAGGTTGAATTTTAAAAATATATATTATCGACGAGTTCGTGAAATTTTGAACTACAAATTTTTTAAAAAGCGTTTAATTCTGTTACATATGTTTTTATTAACTTAACATACTCTTTAACTCTGTACGAAGTCGGTATTATTATTTAAATATTTAAAGTTGCGATACTATTAGCTATATATCAAATATTTATTACTTAAATGAACATTATTACTATAATTATTTAATATTGCGATACAACATTAACATTATTATCACTTGATAGCAAAACTGCTTAAATTTATTTTTATAATCTATAAACCATGTTATAGAGTACAAAAGTAACTACGCTAATAGTAATTTCTTTTTTAAATTTTAAACATTCCCCAAAAGCTTACCAAAACATTAAGCCCTTCTTTCTTTTTATTTAGTAAATTTTTTTTAAATGTCCTTTGTTAAAAATTACATTTTGTTGGCTTTCGTGGCATTTAAGCTTAAAATGCAATGACAATGAAAATTTTGCGCGGGCGCTTTTTAGCTTTATGAATAATATTTTTTTGACAAAAGTGTATAATTCAAGGCAAGAGAAACAAATTTTATTCATGGAAAAGCAGACCTATACAAACATACTAAACAATATACTATGTAACATGCGTTTATATACAGGGTTGTGTGTGTGGGTCTTACCTTGCAGTAGTTAGAAAATATTAAACAAAACAGTTTTCCACGAAAAGCTTTTTAAAATAAATGAAACACTTATATATTATACTTTTTTATATGCACACGTATTTGTAAAGTGAAAAATGTGCAGCTGTTACGTTTTTAATATTATGAACATATTTACAAAAAAAGCAATGTAACTAGGGGCAGTGTCCAAAAAAAACCATATAAGAATGTAACTCAAATTTTTAACTAAATTTTATCAGCGCATATATGCCAAAAAAATTTGACTTGTATACAAAATTTTAGTTAAACCAGATAATAAACCTTGAAGCTCAATAATATTTTAAAAAATATGTAAACAGGTTGAATCATAGCTCATTTTTATTACATTTTTTTCATATATTGTTTGTATAATGATAAAAAAGTCTTATAAATGCGTTCACTTTATCTTAAAAAATAATCTCGAAACAGAAGATTAGAATGATAGTTTAATTTTCACCCTTGCACAGAAGGCAATAGAAAGGATGTTAAGTAAAATCAGTCCTGAAAAGGTAATTTGGACACTACGTTTGGGCCATTGAAGTCTCTGAAGCATCTCCCTTTTAACTTTATGTGTTCATTCCCCTCGTCAATCTGTTTTGATGAAGTAGAAAACGTTCATTTCAAGAACTAGTGCGCCGATGAATTTGTAGTTCAGTGGTCTTTCGCCTCAAGATGGAGTTCCATACGTGGTAGTCTTCTTGTGCAAACATGTATAGCTTTAGCTTCATTCCTTGATGGAATGAATCGTTAGTCGGTCCTCTGAAACACCCCTATGGGAGCTATATAATGTAACCCCGATATTAAAAATATAAAATACATTTGTCTCCTATGGAATACTAAGGGATTTAATCTGAAAGTTTGGTTGCTCTAGCTCTTATCATCTCTGAGATCTAGGCGTTCATACGGACGTACAGATGGACATGGGTCTATCGACTTTTCTAATCACCCTGATCATACTTTAGGTAACTTTGAGGGGCCTCCGACTACTCCTTCTGTATTTTATATAGATTTTCGCATTACAGAAACTTAATATACCTCTTGTACCATAAGGTAAAGGGTATCAGTAGAGAATTCTGACTGTTCTTACATTTCACATACCCATAAATGATGGGGACTATTTTACGATATATAATAGTTTAATATCCTTTTAAATAAAAATATTACTGTGCTCCTGAGGACTTTGAACTTTAGTGAACGAGCCATGCAGACTAATTTGAGACTAGCCATTAGATTAAAACATCTATGAAAGTTTAGGAGATTAAATTTCACAATTTTCAGACACCTCCCTAGTCAAATGGCGTCATAGTAGCCTAATAAACAAAAAAAAATTATTCTTTCCCCATTGCTACAAACTTTTCCCTTTTTTATCGATAATAAAATCTTTCCAGACGAGGCACACAAAAAACATTACCTACATTGAATCTCAGAATTAAAAATTTTTTATTGATTACATTTAAAATTAATCACGTTCATTTTGAATTTCTACATCTACAGTAGGCTTTGGAAAAACTATTAATTATAATGATAAATTGCATTGTTTATTTAGAACCGACTTGAATATTTGTGTTGGATTTCGAAATTTTGGAACCAATTAAAAGATTTACTTTTAGTAAATGGCCATTATATTGTAGCATCTTGCCTTAAAAAATAATATAAAAAGTGACAAGTTCAAAAACAGTTTTGAGACTCACGAAAATATTTGTTAAATTTTCTAGTATTTTCTAAATTCAAAATACATTTTTAGAAATCAAATAAAATGTTCAAGAACAATCTAAATAAGTCATCCCCAATGGGCACAATGGACCTGCAGCATGAAATCCAAAGGCTATCGCCACTTATAGACAAGTTGGAATGGTGTAAGCGCAATGAGACACTTTTTCGTACCATGTGGTTATACTATGCCGACGGCTGTAAGGAGCGGTTGCGGGACATACGTCAGAGTATGAATAGAAGCACGGACTTTATGAACAGCGTCAAGGACGAACAAGCATCCACATTGCCCCAGGCGGATTTATTTCGTAAAAAAAGGCAGGCAAACTTACTTCAAGCCTTGTTGCAAAATCCAGACCTGGCAAACGCTACGTCAATCAGCTCGGAAAAACAAAGCAAGAAGTATGTAACCAAAGAAGAGTTGAAAATACTAGTACGCAGGGAGTACCAAATGGAGCACCAACTGACACAAAGACTAAGTTCGTATAAAAGGCAGGAACTGAGCAAAAAACTGGCGAGCATAAGGCAACTTATACAACTGCCGCTTATAGTAGTTGAGGAAAGAAGGACACACGAGGATTCTCGAAAAATAAAAACAAAGCAACAAAGGATTGGAAGTTGCTCAACGGAGAATACATTGAAAGTCTGCCTAGTCAATCCCATTAAAAAGGAAGAAGCCTTTCTAGTAGGTAATAAACAGCAATTTGAGTTTAAAAAAGCTGCCAAAAGTCACTATATGCAATCAAAGATACAACAGTTGCTCGGAAGAAAAAGAGCTCAAGAGCTTAAAAACTGTCAGAATGATTCGAAAAATGGCTCAAAAAATAAGTCGGAATATAAGATAAGTGGATCAGACTCTGCTGAGCCCAAGCCGACGCAGATTCAGATCCAACTCGAAACCATCAAAAATGATCAAATAATTCCAACATTTTTAAAGAAGAAGCCGCTACTGCAACCCTTAAGGAGTCGCTCTCATAGCATAAATAACCTAAATTTGAAGTTATCTAGACAGAAAATTGGAACTTTAAACGTTAGAAAAACCATATCTAAAGTATTTCAACCTTCAAACCAATCGAAAACCTTAAGAAAAGTATCAAAATCGCTTTTAAAAACTCACGCCACAAATAAGAATAAAACGAACACAAAATCCCAGCCGGAAGCTTCAAATCCTAAAATATCCAAACTTTTACAAGACTTTACGCGCAGTGGTAAGTTGGCACGATATCTGCGTAAGCTCAAACCCGATTTATACACAAAATCTTCGGAGGAATCAGTTCGGCAACATAAAGCTCAAATCTCACAGACCACTCAAACTAATGACCCTTTTGAAGAGAGTCCAAAGCCTTCTCCGGAAAAAGAGCCAGATTTGGAACTTCAAAGCAACTACAATAATATTCTGCGTTATACAGCCAAAGCAGGGAAACTAGTTGCAGATGCCACCAAGGCTTTAAAAGATGATCCTTCATATAAAGCAGCAGATCACGATCAGAAACTACATCATTGTACAAAAATGTTAGTACTAAGTTGTTATGAGGCTTTGATGATTTGTCATCGCATTGAAGAACAAAAACTTAAAGAACGTAAAGCTCAAAAATAAATTTTTGATACAGTTGAACGATGTGCATTTGATCTAGATAGTAACTCCTTAAATCTACAAGGGACACTTGAGAAAACTTACATATAATACATATATATAATACATATACTTTTCCAAATTTTTGTTAGTATGTATACTCTTTTTTTAATTGTATTCAAAAATACACTTTTGAAATACCATAACTTTAAAAAACCTTTTCCAACCACTTCGAAATGTTGAAAATTAACACTTAATCCCAAACTGAGTGTTAGACTGACTATAAGCTAGCAGTTTTAATTTGTAAAAAAAAAACTTGGAGATACTTGGGTTCAGGATATACCACTGTTGTGGAAATTTAATAATAATGAAGCCCTATACCTTAACGTAAACGTCTTAAGAACAAGTTTCTATTCCCAGTCGAGGCAAATTTGCAAACTCTTTGCCCAAATGGGACAAGGCGTATAAGGTGTGGCGACTACAAGTTCCCTATACCAAAATGCTGAACAAACACCCAAAATTCGGAGTCTCAAAACTTTACCAACAGACGCGTCTAATCCCTTATCAGATCAAGTCATCCAAAATGGCTTTATTGGTTTTTAAAATACTCTATCTTAACATCTACACACTTTTGCATGCGCTTTAACCAATTGCAATTTGAACATGCATTTTGAAGGTATCAACTGCATCTTCCAGCGATGAAAAGCGCCCATCGCCCCCTTTTTTATATGAGGGAACCAAAAGAAATCATTAGGTGCTAAATCAGGACTAAACAGCAGGTGACTCATTAATTCGAAGATTTGAGTGCTCAAAAATGCATTTGTTTGAGCTGTTGTGTGAGAACTGGCATTGTCATCTGATTTCACGAACAGAACTTCCAGCGAACAAATTGTTGTATGCCACTCAGAATGTAGAATGATTATACAATCCTATAAAGCAGTAAGTCTTTTTTTTCCGAAAAAACAGACCACCATTTGTTTCCCAAGAGGCCATCGATAGCGCAGTGGTAGCGTACTCGCTTTGTAACCCGAAGGTCGGTGGTTCTATTCCCCGCAGAGGCACTGGTGCATTTGCCTAGCACTGGCATCGCTAGCAAAAAGACGCTATTTGCCAAGAAAATCTCTATTGTCTCTATTGGTGTCTTGAACCGCCGTTCGGATTCGGCTATAAACTATACGTCCCTGTTCTCTTCGAACAGTTGTTTCCCATTCTCCACCTAGGGGCGACTGTCAAGTCAGGGAATTATATATTCATATACTATATGTTAGGTTGAATAGGCTGCTCAATCTATAACTGAGATCACCCAGAGACCATGTGGTCCATTGTGATGCCTAATTGAGGAAAGGATTATAAGAAGGGAAAAGTGGTAGAGGAGGATCAAGGACTATATTGGGATTACTATTCACCTAAGTCACTCTTATTGCAGAACCATTTTGAGGATTCAACAAAAGCAGCCAGATCCGCTATAGGCACATTAGCCAGACTGCCCAGGTCTTCAAAGAATGGTTTGCCCAGAAACCGGGTTCGTCTTCTTAGAAGCGCCGGGCAGTCGCACAGCAGGTGTTGGATGCTTTCTGTCTGATTGAGTGGTAATAGTATATATTTGTTTGCCTATACTTTGAGCACGAACAACTTTTGTTGGATTTGGTTCGGTCGACTGCTGTTTATTTTCTGGCTCATATGCATACTACTGTGACCACAAAATATGGTGACATTGCATTTATTTTGAAAAATCTTTATTCGTCCAAATCAATTTCATCGCCTTCAAAGTTGAATAGCCAGAATTCGAACGGTGCCATATCAGGTGAATACGGTGGTTGTGGAACGATATGGGTTGAGTTTCTGGCGAAATGGTCACGAAAAATCAATGCAGTGTGAGGCGTTGCATTGTCATGGTGTAAAAACCATGAGTTGTCTCGCCACAATTCCGGCCTCTTTTGGCGAATTGTTTTACGCAAACGACGCATAACGCTCAAATAATATACTCATAATGCACAACACCACGATAATCGAAGAAAACAGTCAATATGACATTGATTTTTGAGTGACTTTGGCACGGTTTTTTTGGCCTTGCCTCACCTTTGGCATGATATTCGCTGGATTGATCGGTTGTTTCGGGGTCGAATGCATAGATCCAAGTCTCATCTCCAGTTATTATACATTTCGTCTTGTCAATGTAGTCAGAAAGCATTGTTTCACACACTTCAACGCGACGCCTTTTTTCCAAAAAAATGCAATTTAGAAATTAAGAAAATCGAAAAATTCACTTTTAGCAGCTCACAAAAACGAAGCGTACTCAAACACTAATGAATATTTTGACGTGTAACTTGGCATGGAGGACAAAGACAGTCCTACCAACCTGAATGAAAAATTTCTCCAAATCCAATATTGGCGCGCGCAGTTTCAATTCAAATGTCGCCTTACTTTTTGGACACAGTAGTATATCCATGAATCCGTCACCTACACTACTTTTGAAGCACCACGATTGACATTCTTGAGCATTTCTTTGCACCAATCGATTATGTATCCAACGTGAACATATTTTTTTTAAAGCAAACTTTTTTTTGTATGCGTGTTGATGCCTCTATCTTATGGCATACCACATGACTATCTTGCAAAACCAGTTAACGAACGGCATCTATGTTTTCCGGTACAACGACTGATTTTCGACGATCTTCATGAAATTTCGTCCTGTAGCGAACTACGACCACGATTTCGATGGTACTTCATCGTCAAATACCGAATTAAGTTGAGCTACTTTTGGATACCCCGTACCACCACATTGCGATCAAATCCAAAAGATATTTCTTTGCCAAATTTTGCACCAAATACGTTTTTTTGACCGATTGGTCCTATGGGGGCTATATGATATAGTCAACCGATTTTGATAAAATTTAGTACAGTGCTGGGGAACTCTAAAAGACTTCCAAGTAGCAAATTAAGCTACGATATCTGCGTGAACAAACGAAACAGAACGAGGTTTGATTTAGTAAACCGATTTAGATAAAAATTTGTACGGTGCTGGGGAACTCTAAAAAAACTTCTGAATGCCAAATTTGTTACGATATCTTCATAGAAAAAGAATTATCCATCTAATTTTTTTCGAGGTCGTCTGAAACACCCCTATGGGAGCTATATAATGTAACCCCAATATTAAAAAAAATTTAATAAACTTGTCTCCCGTAGGATGATAACGGATCTAATCTGAAAGTTTGGTTGCTCTAGCTCTTCCCATATCTGAGATCTAGGCGTTCATACGGATGAACAGACAGACAGACGGACAGACGGAGATGGGTATATCGACTTCTCTAGTCACCCTGATCATACTTCAGGTAACTTTGGGGGTCTCCAACGACTCCTTCTATATGTTACATAAACTTTCGGCTTGCACAAACTTCATATACCCTTTGTGCCATAAGGTACAGGGTATAAAAATTCGACCTTATGGGGTATTCAATTAAAGTTGATGACCCGGAACAGCTTAACTGCTTAACTACTATACGTATTATTTATTTGGGTCAATTTAAAAAGTGTATAAACTAAGGTTGTTCGTCTTAAATTTTTTAAAACTAGTTACTAGTAACATAACCCTTCAACTAGAAATATCCCTAGCTTCTAATTTAAGTTGTCTTCTCGTTCTATTTCTGACTTGGCTTTAGTTTTATTTCCGTTGTTAAAACATAAGTGTCAATGTCATTTGGCGCAGACTTTTGTGTCCTTTCATTTATGTTCATTTATGCCCGAAGTCAATTAAAGAATTAAAATTCAATTAAAAAATAAATGCAAGTTATAGGTTGGTTGCCCCGCTGCCATTTTATATCTGCCACAAGGTCTTTCTTAATTTGTGCAGCTCGTTAAATATCAATTACACTCAGTTATAGTTATGCGACCGGGTCTGCTACAAAAAGAAGTCCCGCTTATTTCTTAATAAACTTTTTATACCCTTTACTATTTATAGGAGAAACAGTTTCTTAATAAATTTGTTATACCCTTTACTATTTATAGGAGCAACAGTTTTATATATTTTTCTAGAAGGTAAATAGTTTATGCGAAAGTGATCAGCACAGGTACAAGAACTCTGAGAGCATAAAATTCTTTCAAAATAAGCACAAAATTCCGAGATAGATCAATTTCATGCTATTGATTCGATATATTTTTTGTCTTCATCCTATCAACATTGCTTTAACCTATAACTTATGTCAATATTTTTGTATGTGACGAGTTATGTGTGCCTAAAAAACAAAACAATGTGGACTGTCTAAAAATACCCATACTTCTCAACATTTTGCTTTTGAAAAAATGCATATAGAGTGGCAAATCTTTAAACCGACGATATCAATAACGACACCGCCTAAAAAGTTTTCTTTTTACCTGTATATAGCGCCTGTAAAATTTAAAGACGATCCGAAAGTATTTGATGGCTGGAACTTTTAAGACCCGCGAGGAGCAGATTCAACAGTGGTTAGAAGAAGAAAGCGAGGACGACTTCAGCGCTCTAGATGATGAAGGCGATGACCCGAGTTTTCAGCCAGAAAGTCTACTTTTTGATGATGACGAAATTTCATATGGAGAATCAGAACAAGAACTATGCGTCACAAGTCTTGAATCTGCCCCTGAGCGACAACCCACCACTGAAGAAACGCATCATGGAACGTCAAGCGAATCATCTGAATACTTCAAGGGTAAAAATGGATTTACATGGAATAGAAAAGAGTGCCCAAGAACATCAAGAACCGCCGCCCACAACATAGTAAGATTACCTGACCGTCTACATACATCTAGTTTTGAAGGCTATTTGGAGCTTTGGTTCAAGCTTTTTGACATATCTATGTTGGAAAATTTGGTTAAATTTACAAACCAAAAACTCAGTACCTATCGAGCACAGTTCAAAAATAGTACAAGGGTAGAACTTATGAATACAGATGTCACAAAAATGAGAGCGTTCATTGGTCTAATGTACTACACATCAGTATTCAAGTGCAATGACTCAGATCTTCAAAATCATATTTGCCACCGACGGTACTGGTCATGAAATATTCCGCTGCGTGATGTCCAAATTTCGTTTTTCGAGTATAAACAACTGCCTCAGATTTGATGATTCGACTACTAGAGAGGAACGTCTGAAAGAAGATCCACTTGCTCCAATATCAGATATGTTCAACAAATTCATCTCAATCTCATTATATCCCCGGACCATACCTCTGCATTGATGAAATGTTGCTACCATTTAGAGGTCGCTGCAAGTTTATCATTTACATGCCGCAGAAACCGGCCAAGTATGGTATACAAAATACTATTGTTGGCCGATGCTCGTACATACTACATTTATAACGCCTACATTTATTATGGGAAAAATTCTGACGGCATAGGCCTGGCTGAAAAAGAAAGAAAAATGGCAGTACCAACTCAGTCCGTTTTGAGACTTGTGAAAGTTGTTGAAAACTCAAATCGAAACATCACGGCTGACAATTGGTTTAGCTCTATCCCACTTATGGAAATATTGCTGAAAAATGGGTTGACCTACTTAGGAACATTAAAAAAAAATAAAGCTGAGATACCGTCCTGTTTCTTACCGAACAAACATAGAGAAGTGGATAGATGCCAGTATGGCTTCACGAAACAATACACACTTTTATCCTCTGTGCCGAAAAAAAATAAAGCCGTTCTGCTGATTTCTTCTTCACACCACAATCAAGAAATAGATGCTGACACAAAAAAACCTGTTATGATAGCGGATTATAATCGTACTAAGGGAGAAGTTGACGAAATTGACAACAAATGTTCGATATATTATTCAAAGAATAATAGATATGGTAGGAATTAATAGCTTTGTATTGTATCAAATGTGTGCTGACTGCGATGAAAAAATGAGGAGAAAAACATACATACTCAATATGGCAAGAGAATTGGTGCTAGATCACATGAAAGTCCGGGTATACAACGAAAGATTGCCAAAAGAAGTGAGAATAATGATCACAGGAGTTCTCGGTAAAGATCTACCCCCTCCGCCACCAACTATTCTATCTGTTCCACAAAGTGGAAGAAAACTTTGCTCTATTTGCCCCACAAAAATAAAAAGGGTAACTAGATATTGTTGCTGCGATTGCCTTAAGCCAATTTGCCTCCAGTGCTCTAAGCCACTTTGTGAGACCTGCCAAAACAAGCTATAACTTTTTAATTAACCATTGAATGGATCTAATTTTTTTTAAGGCTGATTACTTTAGGTTTGAACTTTAATTAATGCAAAACGTTTGTTTAAAACATTGCAATATGGAATATATTTTTGAGTTTTTCTATTGATATAAGTTTTGGAGGGCCAATTTGTGCCTTGTCAATAAATACTGTTTAACATGACATGTGGTTTTGAATCTAATAATTTTTATTATTAATAATAAGTTTAATGGTGTAAACTAAAAATAAAAATCATTTCTGAAAGTATGCAAAACGGCTGTCGAAATGGTGTCTGGTATAGTACCACGCAGTAGAATTGTGAAAATTAGGTCACGTCAGTCACAGGAGGTTAAAATCGTGACCAGATGGTCAGCATAAGCATTCGCTGTCAGTTTAAAGATGCCGTTTTTAGATTACGATTTTTTAAATTAAGCCCAAAAATATTGATTTAAGAGTAAATTATGATTATTTTAAACCCAAACAAACCTCAAAATAGGAATATTTAATCTTAAAATAAGCCAAGAATAAACGTAAAATCGTGAGCAAAATCTTAATTTCGGATTATAAGCAATCTTGAAAAATTGATTTTCTGCCTCATTTTAAAAACTTTTTGTTGTCACTTCTAGAGTATAAAAACTTCTTTGGGGACCAAAAAAATTTAAAATCGTGAATTTCCGAAAATCTCTTGTTAAAAATTTTAAATGTTATTTTAAGAACATTTTTTTCTTAAAGAAATACTTTTAATCTTATTTTAAGGCAGCGGAAGTTTAAAAATTTTAATATGGTATCTTAAATTAGGATTTTTTAATTGAAGACTTTGAATATTAATTTTAAAATTGTTTGGGCTCGCTTGAAAAGAAGTATACCGATAATCGCAATTTTATTTTTTTGTCTAGAAAAGAAACAGAGTATTCCACAGTCGGACTCCACCACATTTATTTTTACTTTATTCTTCCTGTGCTTTATATAGTACAGCATATTTATATATAGTATACCTTTTTGTAATGTTATACTTGTTGCCTCTGCTGCGTCTTCCATTTAATTAGCTGTAATTGAATTTTGCGGCCAGTGCCAGGCGCAGACGGTGAACAAATCGCCCAAACAATTTCACACTTTCGCACCTTTAGATACACGGTCACACGGATACGACAACACTAATACAATTGAGATTTTGCATAGCATACTTTTTTGAGCAAACAACCATACACACACTTACACACAAATTTATAGATACTAAGTATGTCTGGTATGCATTTTTAATCAAATTTGCAACTTTTTGGTCGCTTTTGATAAGCGTTTTATTTGTTGGGACTTGATAACCAGCTGTGCCCCACATAAAAGTAACGTCGTAAAAAATTTCCAATAAAAATATTTTTGCTAGCGCTGCAAGGGCATTAAAATTAACAAACTAGAAACATTCAGTTTGCTTGCATTTCATTTAAAGTCAAACTTTGTATATTATGTACCCACTACTGCCTCAAAAAATTCTAAAACACTTGACCGAGTTTAAGCATTTTCATACCCTTTACCCCAATGGCAAAGGGTGTTCTAAACTAGTGTTTAAAAACCGCAGGCCTGCCAACTTTCTCAAAGACCAATTGAGCTAGAACTTCGAAACTTTGCGTCTAATAAGTAGCTCTTTACTGAAATGCAATAGATTTTTAATCTCAAAAGTTTTTTTTAGAAACCGTCTAGGGGTATCTTATTTTCCAAGAAGCTCCACTAAAAATGCCCTTAGAAAGTAACTTGATGTGAATAATAAGTGGATATATGTAACTATTATTACCTATGACACTTTTGATTCAAAAAAACTTTTGGCAACATGTCAAAAAGAATACAAAACCAGTGGTAACACGTCGAACCTTTTTGACCATCCGACGCTTTTAGAGTCACCAAATCCGATGGGAACCATAAAAATTATTTAAGTAAGTCAAATTTTTATAAAAATTCTTCGCATAAAAAAACAAAAAATCGATGTCGCTTCCAAAATTTCGAATTTCATAAAACCTACCTAAAAATTAGTTAGCAGCAATATTTGACATTTCACATTATTTGGCCAGTCAAAATTTAAGCTAAAAAAAAAAAATTTATGCAAATCCATAGAGCTTTTGGAAGTTTAGTATAAACAATTAAAAAATGTAACTAAAAATTATTCTACTTTCAGGGATCCGACTGTGTTGGACTACAAAACTTAGTCAACAAATGTTTATGCACTCCTGCTACTTCTACTGAAAGTGAGATGATGGATGTTCTGTAAAAGTGGCCTTATAGTTTTGGACATAAGGACCCGACTGAAACCTAGTTGGTCTTCTACCACAAAAACAAGCTACTTGAAAGATAGTTTTTTTATGACTACTTATTGTTGAAAGGACAGTTTTTGGTTTTCTAAGATGTAATTTTAAAAGGATCTCTTTTTACAATGTCATGAATAAAACGATTCTATTCATAATTCGATGTCTAAACTATCGAGTGGTGGCACTATCGATAGTATTCCACCTCTAGTACAGGGTACACAGTAGTCGGATTGGTACGAGGTACTTTGTAGTCGAGATATCTCGAATTTAACCGTCCACCTTTTTTTGTGTATACATTGGCATTATATTTATTTGCTAGCTTTTAAACAGACAAAATTGCAAAAACTCTTTGTGACAGAAGGCGAAAGGGAGGTCTTTTATAATAGCAACAGGCTTTAATATTATGGGGTATAGTGTTTGTATGGTAACATTCAAATTTTTATAACTTGCACTCTTCATAGGATGAGCGTATTGCTTGTGAAAGAATGAGGTAGGTTAAAATAAACTATAAAAATATGCTTACAAATTACAATTTTTGAATGAAGGACCTTTTTGGCTTATTATTTATGAGCTTAGGAAATTTACGCACTCACCTAAGGGAAAAGATTTAATTATTTAGTTTTTACGCCTTTTGGATACCATAAATTTAGAAATTTTTGTTTCTGACTAATTTTTTGATAAGACACTTTTAATGATTAATAGTCATCATGCTTGTAATACTTTAGCCTATGCTCAAACTGTACCAAATATGTGTGGCAAAGTCCATCTGTCTGTTTGTAAAAATTACATATATTGAGTCTTAATAAAACTTCCACGTTTTTTTACACTACAAAGCGAATAAAAGATGGTAGTATATCCATCTCCCTGGGAGTACCCTTAAAAGTCCTCTAGGCAGTAATGGCCGTGCGTAATGTTTCAATACTTATTTAGCACAGGTATAAAATATATGCATAGAAAATGGTAGGACTTTGCTTTTTAGGCTTCGCTAAAAGCATTCACATATATTGAATAAATAAAACAACAACATATAATTATATAAATAGATAAAGATGAGTTATGCTTAACTTACAGAAAAATTAAATTGGGATTACCGTAATAGATATTTGTGACTAACTATTTGCAAGCATATAACGCTTATGAGAAACCAACCCAACAATTTAATTAAAAATAGTAACGAAATTTTAACCATAAGTTTACTGGAGTAAAAATTAATTTGATGAGTTATCGTGTTCAGCACACATCGAGATAAAAGAACGATACAAAGCCGGGATAAATAATGGTGAAATTGTCAGACTTAGGAACAATACAAAATTGAAACGCGCAAAATATTAGAATATTTATGGAGCTATAAAAAATTAATTGGCCGTGCTACGGAAAACGAATCCGAATAAAATGTTCGGGTTGTCGAAACAGAATGTTTGGTGCTCCCAATTCCACCAAACCGAATATTTCATGTGTTGCAAGAGGAATTAAA
This sequence comes from Chymomyza fuscimana, assembly GCA_949987675.1. Lineage (NCBI taxonomy): Eukaryota > Metazoa > Arthropoda > Insecta > Diptera > Drosophilidae > Chymomyza > Chymomyza fuscimana. The sequence goes on along the minus strand of OX465089.1, from coordinate 62,773,680 downwards.
ACGAATCGGCAAAATAGTTTTAAAAAGTACCTAATTATTTTATACTGAAATAACTTCTTTGATATTCTTAGATTATATTTATGCCTACTTTGAGGTAGATATTCATTGACAATTATTTTTAATTACTTTTTTCTGACTCAACCCAAAAATGAGCATGCGTTGTGCAAAACGAATTTTTTTTTTTGTGTATGTGTGCTTATCATACTAAGTCGTGATTAATTTTAATAAATATTGTTGCTAAAGTAATAGTTTTGTGTAATTTTATTTAAAAGATAGAATAATAAAGAACTAGCAATATTTTACAAAAGGTGCAGAGCTGCGACAACCATGTCAGCTGTTATGTATTAAGCAAAAATAATTTCGCGAAGAATTTATTGAAAAAATGAGGGAAATTAACGAATTTATCGAAAATAAAAATGGAAGTTATCGACAAAAAAATTCGTTTTCCGGAGCACGCAAAGCCGAATCCGAATAAAAATGTCCGGTTTTGATTTTTCGTTTTCCGGAGCACGGCTGAATATGTTTAAGTTTAAATGGCTTCATTCTGTGTTCTAAGTTTTCCGCCGACGACGAAACCTAACACTTAGGATTAAATAGTTATGCTCAGATCAGCTTGAATCGCCAGACGCTTTTACTTACAACCAGGCAGATTGTAATTTGTAGATTTTCTTTCTGGATACCCTGTTTCAAATAGGAGAAACTTCAAATTAGTGTTTTGCGGAAAATTTTGAAAATGCAAGACTTGTTCGGAGTTGAACTTAGAATGCCGAGAATAAATGCCCGGCAAGTGAACCGCGCCAGACCCCAAACTTCATCTCTGCTGAAGAATATTTTAGAGTCACAATACTCATTCCTTGCATAGACACTTTAATTAGGAATTTCAGCAGAAAGATTCATCGTCAAAGAATATGTTCTTCCAAGCTTCCAAGTGCTCCTTCGAGGATTTGCAGCTTAATGGGAAAGAACATAAGTATTGAAATTATTGGACTCATGTGATAGAACTCAGTTCCGCGGAATAAATTAACGGCTCACAGTTTTGGCTAGTTTTTCAATGACGACAGCTAGCATGAAAAGATCGTTTTCGACCTTGAAACGAATAAAAACTTTTCCCCCCAAATGTAATGGGCCACGAAAGATTAAGTGCACTTGCTATGGTTTCAGCCTACTGGGATATTGCCATTGATCCAGATGAACGGATCGACGTTATGTCAAAAAAAAAATCAAGGAGGATACAAGTTTAACAAGTGTCAGCTCAGTAAAGACGTTAATCTTATTTTGTCAAAAATAAAACCTGTTGATTCATTATGATTAAAATGAAATATTATGGAATAAGAAAATTTTATATCTTCACTTAATAAGCTGACCTGAAAAAAAAACACTTTTCTTAAGATATAAAAAAAAAAGTTTTCACCAAATTTAGCATTTACTCCAAAATATTCGTACATGAAAAATCTAAACTGAAGTATATGCTTATTTGATTCGTGCCATATATGTTTCGAATTGAATTTTGATGGTCTCAGATTACGTTTTTTGCTCTTTTGTACGAATCTCACAAAGCAGATTTGCCTGCAGTAATCCCTTACCCCAATATGACCCAAAAAAAGGTTAAAAGAATATTTTTGAAATTCAAAAATGTATGCTTGTAATATTTTCAATTGAAATACACTATAGCATACTTTGAACAGGTAATGCACACAACATGCATTACATATGAGTTTAAGAGCACACTACTCAGCACATCAATCATACGCCGCGTGTGCCTATGCCTCCTAATCCAGACAGACAAGAGATAATCACATGCCAAAGCCAAACAAGCAAACAGTTCAATTTGCACAGGATTCTTTTGAAAACCAAATAAGGCAAATTTCGTACACGGCATTTCATTTTTTTTTTTTAATACCCTATAGTACCTATAGGTTCAGGGGTATACTGGACATGAGCAATGCATGTAACAGCCACAAGGAGGCTTGGCAGAGCATACGTACATAAGTACTTTTTATCAAAATGCTTATCAGCATCACGGGTAGTATTTGAGCTATAATCGTCTGTTCGTGTTAACACCTAGGTCTCTATGACTTTAAGAGCGCGGTAGACTAAGTGTTGTTCAAAGATCCACGTTCTGTCGATAACTTCCCTCGTTCCGGCGTTCAAGAATTTCGCGATTGATGCCAACTCTCTTATAGGTAATAAGAAGACGAAGAAATGAGAACAGAAAGGAAGAAAGGAAATGGAGTACCAGCACCATGGTATCTGCGTAATTGCACTATTCATCGCTTAAATAGAATTAGCAGTCGATAAAAAAAAATCGGTTAATACGATTACATCCTTGTGATTTGATGAAATCAGTTTTATATATCACAACTGATGGATGATAGCCTTTTTCGACTAGTTATAAAATATTCATTAAAAAAACACCTCTTAGCTGAGAATAGTATAACTTATTAATTTCGGATGAAAACTTTAAAAGATATAGGCAATTTTGGATTTTCGCCTCAACACAAAAGCACAAGTTAAAACTTTGTTAAGAATGAGTCGTTACAAGGTGTTCCACTGTCGACCACAGTCACGGCTGATTGCCTTTTTTTTTTTTTAATTTTCACAAAATCTAATAATGGCTTACCTTTGTGGGCCTAAGCTCCTTGTTGTTGTTGTTCTTGAGGCTGGTGTTTCTGTTTCTGTTGCTGTTGCTGTTGCTGTTGTTGTTGTTGTTGTTGTTGACTTGGCTGCTCTGATATGTCTTGTTTTAACTGCTTGTTATCAATATTTTGTTGAAATTTGAAATTTTTATTTCTTTTTTTTTGGTTGTGATATGTCATGAAAAAGAAATGTAAAATGAAAAGTGTAAGCGCGTGAAAGCCATGAATAGAAATTTTAACAATTTTCTTAACATTTTTTTTTATTGCAAAGCGCGTGTCGAACTTTGCAATGAACATGGCATAGAGGGACACACACACACCTGCAGAGGCACATGTTGAATTTTGTATATATGTATGTATGTATTTTTTGTGGTTCTAGTATGTATTGTGTGTACGTGTGTGTACATACATATGTGTTTAGCATGCACTACATATGGAAATTTTGAATTTTCTGTTGGCTTTTGCACGTATTTTACGTTTGGGCCAGATTTTAATTTACTTTAGATACAAATTATTATATTATGCACAATGTTGCTGGGTCGCAATGAAATTTATGAATATATTTTCAACACTGCTCACATATGACAGAAAAGATAAAAAGGAAATTAATTTAAAATGATCTAAACATTTCTTATTTTTTTTTTTATTTGCTTTGCTTTGATTTAATTTATGGCCAATGAATTTCACTTGCTTAAGGCTTTTGAGTGATGCCATTAATCCACATATATATATGTATACATATAAGTACATATAATCAACACAAATTTTTATATTTTTTGATATTTATTTTTTAATTTGTTTTCCGATTGATATTAGTTTAAGTTTTTGGTTTTTTGCACATTTCCTTTGTTGGGGCAGCAAATACGACCATAGAGTTCACCGATACTCTTACAAAACAGTCAAGCAACATTGTTGCAGCAACCTCTGGCACACATTTGCACTTGAACTAGTTTTCAATTACTTAAGTGCTGCTCCACACTGATAACAGTCTGCGATGGTCATAACAATTTTTTTCTAACACTTGTCCTATCCGCTTTGGATACCTTGCCACGTCCGCTTATGGAAATCAACTCAACTGTTGCAGCAGAATCAACAATTGACGGACGATTTGCTGAGGCCGCGCACAGCAGTTGGCAAAACTTTGCGAAACATACATATGGCAACCCTGATAACAAAAGACAACAATGTTATTTAACAGTGCTACAAACAGGAGAGAGAGCAAAGATGAGAAAAGCGAAAACAAGAGAGTTAGTAGATAAGCAGGGAATACCGAAACCGGAACTTTGAACCAGTCGTAATGAAATAATGTAACAATCAGTTTATTAATCGAAACCAATTAAAATCGCATTACATCAAAGGGTAAATTGGATTTGATGCATAGTGTAGAAATTTTTTTAGTTTATACATATTCTTAGTATATGTATGTCTTAAAACATCCTTATTCGTTAAACGGAACAATGAACTTCAAAACCTAGAACATTTCATAGAAAAAACTTGCAAAAACTTTTTTGTAATTTTGTGTCATAAGTTCTGGATATTTTTAAATTATTTTTTTTGTTATGAAAACTTTAGTTTTATTAAAAAAAAAATGTATGTGGCAGTTTTAAAAAAAGTACTTTGTATTTTTAAAATATTTTATAGAACACATGCCCATTTGCACGATCCTGTATGCGACATTCGTACGCCTTTAAAGCGCAAAAAAGAAAAGAAAACTTAAAATATTTTTTTTTTTTTGTTTGTTTTTTTGATACTCGTTTTGTAGATGTATGTACATGTACAGTAAAAAGTCGTTTTCGACTGCATCTACAAAAATATATAGAAGCAATCAATTTATGATTAATGAAAAAAAAAAAAAAATAAGAAAATATAAATATTTATAGAAAATCACTCGTGTCTTAACATTGTATTTTTCGGCCCCGGTTGACATTTCTGTGGAAATACTCATATATTAATATTGATAAAATTTTACATTGTTTTCTGTTGTCCCGCTTTTAAACTTTTTATTAATCCATGTAGGTATAAACTACACTTTGACATGCAGCAAAGTTGAACTATAAATTTAGAATTAAAACACTATAAAAGTAACTTTTAACATACAGCAAAAAAGTCATATTTTTGTTTGCGTGATGGCATTAACAATCATTTTTTTGACGCCCTATGCTCCAAATAGGAGTTAAAGGAACATATATATATGTATATATATTTTTAACTTTTTTTTGGCAAAATATACAAAATGGTTTAATGTTTCGAAGGGATCAAAACTAGCCACATAGTAATAAATAGTTTCCATAAACAACGTCATATGAAATAAAAGCATTCCCAAGTAAAGCGGCCAAAAACAAACTACAAAATTTGATAAAACCAAACTTTTAAAATACGGTCCACTATTTTATTTTGGTTTTCAAACATTTGGCACTAACACTAGTATTTTGGGTCTGTTAATTCTGAGCTGGTCCTCGTATAAAACAAAACTGGAACTGGAACCTATTTTAGTATCATTTGGAATCCCTGCCAAAAAGGCAACTGGTGGCAGCAGCATCTTTACCCTCTCATCAAGCTTTTGGTGAAGCTTTTGAGAGCGTAATTTTCTGCTGTAAAAACTTTTGCTTTACTCTCGCTCTCACTCTCTGATGCTGTTATATATTTAAATTTAACATAGCCTGAAAACAGACCTTTGTTAAAGAACAGAGAGAACTAAATATTAATATTATTGGTTAGCAAATCTTTGTTAAGTCGAGCAATTTTTATGGTAAAAAGTATGCGTAATTTTTTTCCAGGGGAAATTTTTATGAACATGGCGAAATAAGTAAATTTTTAATGGTCGCAATTAAAAGACTTTTGCATCAACATCGAGCAAACATGGGCAGCCCATGATTTAAACCTGATTTGAAAAAAAGTATATATGTTGTATATTGCAATGCAATAAAGTATTTTAAAATTAGTTCATCTTATTTCTGCGTGGCATAATTTCTCTAATTAACGAAAACATTTATCAGTACTTATATAAGACTATATTTATGGTAGTTTGTCGGAGAGGCTTGACCAACGATCACCATTGCTAAAGTGAAGCAAACTTATTGTATTTTGGTTATACATTTCATAAAAAATAAGCTATTGTGGTCATCGCAGTGTAAAGAAAACCATATTATAGATCTACACAATAGTCTTGGGTCGTTTCGTTCTGAAAAAGACCAAATGAACGGGTCTTTGAAATGAACTAAAGAACTATGTCTTTGGTTTTCGTTCTTTTAGTTCTTTTCGTTCTTTTTATTCGTTCTCGTTCACAGGTCTTTTCGTTCACTATTCTCGTTCACTGGTCTTTTCGTTCATCGTTCTCGTTCACATGTCTTTTCGTTCATAGGTCTTTTCGTTCACCATTCTAGTTCACCAGTCTTTTCGTTCACCAGTCATTCCATCACAGTTTTCGTTCACCGGACATTTAATTTAAAAAATAAGATAAAGTAAACATAATTTTAAATACTGTGGTAACATTTGCAAGTAAACTGAAATATTTGGGGTAGCGCAATGTCGTGCAAAAGAAAAAGATCAGAACTGTGGAATCATTTTATTTGTAGCAGTGACCGGAAAACGGGAAAATGCATTTATTGCAAGGTCGACCTCAGCATCTCGGGCGGTTCCCAAGGCAATCTGGCTCGACATTTAAAACTAAAACACCCGACTGTGAACTTGGGACGCCAAGCACCGACGCCGTTGGACGAGCAGCCATCAACGTCATCTGCTGCAGCACTGGTATCAGTTGCTGGACAGCAAATAATAACTAATTTTATTCATCGCCCACCTCCAACTCGAAAAGTTGAACAAATTGATCGCCAAGTGCTGAAAATGGTGGCCAAGGGAAACCATGCACTTAGCATTGTGGAAGAGCCCGGGTTTAAGGAGCTTATTGATATGACTAGTCAGTGCCCAGGCTACAAGCTACCTACGCGAAAAGTGCTCTCAACTGTATTGCTGCCAAATGTATATAACGAGCTTAAGGCCAAACTGTTTGAGACTATAAGCAAGGCAAGTGCAGTTTGTTTGAGCACAGACGGGTGGACATCTAGATGCAATGAAAGCTATACAGCAGTGACGGCACATTTTGTCGACCCTCAGGAAGTCACTTTGAAGTCACACCTTATAGCTTGTGCAGAAGTTGCTGAACGCCACACCATCGAAAACCTTTGCGAGTTTTTGAAAGGCGTAGCAAATGAATGGAATATTGCCAACAAAATAACTGCTGTCGTAACTGATAATGCTGCAAACATTCTCGGCGCAGTCAGGCAAGGGCAGTGGCGGTCCATTTCGTGTTTCGCACATTCACTAAATTTAGTAGTGCAAAAGGGACTTGGCCATATACATTGTATAAGATCAAAGTGCAAAGCCATAGTTGAATTTTTTCATCGTAGTGCCAACGGCCTAAAAAAACTAAAAAAACTAAAAGAAACGCAAAAGCAGCTTGGTCTCCCTGACCTCAAGTTGAAGATGGACGTCCAGACACGATGGAATTCCACGTACGATATGTTTGATCGGCTGCTTACGCTCAAAGACGCATTAGCCGTCGTTTTGCCGCATCTCAGACAAGATCTTTCTTTGTCTCACTCGGATTGGGCAACTGTAAAAGAGATTATACCAATATTAAAGCCATTCTATGAGGTTACAAATGAGTTATCTGCAGAGCAAAATGTAACGCTATCAAAGGTAACTACACCTATGAGCTAAATCAAAATGTGTTCTTAAATATGTATGTACATATACATACTTTAATTTTCAGGTCACCATATTTACTAAAATGCTGCAGGCATTCTTGTGTCAAAATAAAGCGACTACTGAAGACGTAGCAAAGGTTCTTGCTAGCATGCAAAGCGAGATGGTGTCACGCTTTTCTGAATTTGAGCACAATGTGTTGTATGCGGAAAGCACTATTCTCGACCCACGCTTCAAGAGTCGTGGGTTCAAAAACGACAGTATGTTTAAAAATGCGGTTGAAAATTTAAAAAAAAAAACTCAGTTCTGCTCAAGCTTCAGAGGTGGAAGTCTCTAAGGATCTTGATGTCTTGGTGGCTACCAATGCTGACCCTCAACAACGTGCAAGCATTTGTGATGCATACGATGCAGAGTTCCGCTCAGTAACACAACCGACGAGCAATGTTGCAGGAGCCATTCGGGAAATCGAAAAGTATTTAAATGAGGAATATTTAGATAGAAAGGGCGACCCGTTACAATGGTGGAAAGAGCGCAAGTTGGTATATCCAAAGTTGTATGCGTTTGCCTTAAAACGGCTATGCATTGTTGCAACTTCAGTGCCTTGCGAAAGAATTTTTTCTGTAGCGGAACAAATTATTAGCGACAGAAGGTGCCTTTTATTACCTGAAAAGGTAACGCAATTAGCGTTCCTTAATAATAATATGTAAGTTTTAGTTTATTAATTAACGTATTATCTTAAGATGATATCCATGAAGTTCCTTGTCATTGAATGACTGAATAAATTTTAATTTAAAAAGCTCGTTTGTTTACGTTTGAACAAAAGAACGATGAACGAAATGACCAGTGAACGAGAATGGTGAACGAAAAGACCTGTGAACGAGATGGGTGAACGAAAAGACCTATGAACGAGAACACTGAACGAAAAGACCTGTGAACGAAAAGAACTAAAAGAACGATTCGTTCGTTCACCAAAAAAAGAACTAAAGAACTAAATCAGCGAAAAGAACTAAAATGAACAACTCTACTACACAATGTATCACTCTCCTGCTCTGCAATCGTAAACTCTATTGAGGTACTCACGCTTTGTGTTGAGTTGAGCAGTTGAGGAGTTGAGGAAAAAGTGCACAGACCAAAGCGTGAATCCCTCCTGTTGAGTTAATTAGGGTATTCACGCTTTGTGTTGAGTTGAGGAGTTGAAAAGTTGAGGACTTTTACAAAAACAAATACATGATGTAAATCAACCCTGCGTTTCGATTTTCAACTCAACTTTTCCTCAACCCAGACCCTAGTCTAGTTTTTCCTGTTGAGTTTTTGAGAAAGTGTTGCACAATGTGGTAATTCGCTGCCTTTTCAGCACTAATGCATTTGCCATTTTTTAGCCATTTTGTGGTATGAAAAGCAACGAGTTACCGTATACTCGTTGGAAAAAAGTAAGCGCCAAATTTAAAATAATCAAATTGCATTAACGGAAGTAACAAACGGTTTTGCCTTTTTTGTGCGAAATTAATTGAATTAGACATGATTACTTGTTGTTGGAGTTTACGCAAATAAAAGAGTAAACATAGATGTAATAGGCTTAATATATGATGGAACTGTTGGGGAGTTACCCTCAGCATTTGAACAACACGCTTGTCGCCGAAGGAACTGAGCACGTTCTGGCGCCAGTCAATTGACTTAGGGATGTGGAAGTGGTCGCCCTGCCGCGAGAGTATTATAGCATTCATGTCCTCCCGCAACCCCCTAGTAATAAACAAAAACTAAGTATTTCTGCAATGAATTTGTTTTAGCAGACGAACCTTTAATAACATTAATTTCAGCCAAAGCCACTTTAGCAACAGTTTCAATCAAAGTAGAGTTTACGCTCAGTCTTGGCATTTTTATTTTAATGATTATTTGCAGCAATTTATAAAAGTAAACAAACAACTGGAAGAAGCAGCACAAACTCAAATACGGTTTTTCTACAATTGTTTCGATTTTGCAGCAATAAAATAATAAAAATCTGTGTAATCCATAGCTACATTAGCTACAGGTTCTATTAAAGTAGATTTTATGTTCTTACTCTGCATTTTTAATTCAAGTTTTTTAATTTTAATGCAATTTGTACCAATTTACAAATGTAAACAAACACATGGAAGAACAAGCACAAACTCAACTACGGTTTTTCTGCAATTACTTCATTTTCGCTGCAGAAAAATAATAAAAATCCATGTAATACATAACTACTTTAGCTGCAGGTTTCATTGAAATAGATTTTATGCTTTGACTCGGCATTTTTAATTCAAGTTTTTTAATTTTAATGTCAATTGTACCAATTTACAAATGTAAACAAACTCTGGAAAGAAGAAGAAAACTCAACAACTCATCTCATGAAACTCAACAGGGCTGTTCACGCCTTGGCCTGCGGACTTTTTCCTCAACTTTTCAACTCCTCAACTCAACACAAAGCGTGAATACCCTAAATGTGTTGAGTTGAGCAGTTTTCTTCTTCTTTCCAGAGTTTGTTTACATTTGTAAATTGGTACAATTTACATTAAAATTCATATCATGAGGACATGAATGCAATTATACCATTTCCACATCCCGAAGTCAATTGACTGGCGCCAGAACGAGCTCAGTACCTTCGACGAAACCCGATTTGTTAAAATGCTGAGGGTAACTTCACAACAGTTCCAGCATCTATTTTTTATTTATTTATTTTATATTAACGGGGAACAGCAAAGTACAGTTGGCCTTACATTATAAGAAGAAATTAAATGAAATATTAAAAAATTAGATAGAGGAAATAAAAGATAGATATGAACTAATCCGCGTCACTAGCCCGGTGGGTGAACTTTTTAGCGATATGCACCGACTCACATCAAAAACTGGCCAGAGACTTGGATTTACAATAACCAAGTGGAAAAAGGAAGTTCAAATAAAAATTAAACATTACATATATAAAAAAAAAAAGACAAAAGAGCATCAACGACCAAATAGGTGCCTCATAATACAGGAGCCTAGTACAGCTCCAGCATTTTCCAATTCGCATTTATTTTTACTCTTTTATTTGCGTAAACTTCAACAAAAAGTAATTATGTCTAATTCACTTAATTTCGCACGGAAAAGGCACAACATTTTTTTACCTGCGTTAATACAATTTTATTATTTTGAATTTGGCGCTCATTTTTTTTAGCGAGTGTGAAGTAACTCGTTGCTTTTCATATCATGAAATGGCTAAAAAATTACAAATGGTAGCAGTGCTGAAAAGGCAGCGAATTACCATATTGTGCAACACTTTCTCCTCAACTCAACAGCAAAAAGTAGACTAGGGTCTGGGTTGAGAAAAAGTTGAGTTGAGAGTTGAAACGCAGGGTTTTATTTCGCCATACATTTTGCTTTTGTAAAAGTCCTCAACTCCTCAACTGCTCAACTCAACACAAAGCGTGAATACTTCATATGTCTTCTCTCTATTGAAGTGCAGCCATGATATACCTTAAACCAATTTAAAAAAGATGGCGTACGTCAAAGTCGGGCGCATACGTCTTTGGGATACCCTGTACCACCGCCTGCAATAAAATCCGGTAAATTGCTTAAGAACACCAAAAGACATTTGATTGCCAAATTAGATTACGATACCTTCATAAACAACCAAAAACAGACGAATTTTTAACCAAAAATGTTTTTTTGACCGATTGGTCCTATGGGAGCTACATGATATAGTCAACCGATTTTGATCAAATTTGGTACAGTGCTTGAGAACTATAAAAAAACTCGCGAATGCCAAATTTGGTTACACTATCTTCATAAACAAACGAATTATCCATCTAAAATTTTTGGTTTTTTTCGAGGTCCTCTGAAACACCCTTATGGGAGCTATATAATATATCCTCGATATCCAAAATATAAAATAAACTTGCATCCCCTGACATAATAACGCATCTAATCTGAAAATTTGGTTGCTCTAGCTCTTACCATCTCTGAGATCTAGGCGTTCATACAGACAGACGGACAGACAGACAGGCAGACGGGCATGGGTATATCGACTTCTCTATTCACCCTGATCATACTTTAGGTAACTTTGGGGGGTCTCCGACGTTTCCTTCTGTATGTTACATACATTTTCGGCTTGCACAAACTTAATATACCCTTTGTACCATACGGTACAGGGTATAAAAACTACTTAAGATATCTAAAGGAGCTATAACCGCGAAGCAACTAGATTACCCAACTCTAGTACAGAAGCAACAGTTACCACTGTTAAAATAAACACACAGATACTTACCCAACTGCTAGAGAGAACAAAAGCTTGGCACACACAGCAGCCCAGCGTCCTTCCAGTACCACAAGCGAACACATACCCGTACATAAATGGCAGCAACATATACTTGGAACAGATTATACCACCCCTCACATTAACAGCCTTACAAAATCCCACTCACTAGCGGCAGCTACAGGTGCAGCACAAAACTATAAAAAAAATATCAACTGATGCTATCTCTCAAGGTTCAAGCAGATATCCTGCAATGCGAGGAGGACACACGTCTCTTAAATATGTTAAAGCAGAAGGACGCACATGCTAATTGATATGTTCAATTGAAGCAGATATTAACGAATGCATGAAAATATGCAAAAATCTTCATTTTACAAATATGCATATACATATTTTTATATATAAAATAATTGACAAGGACTTAATTCACTCAATTTAAAGCCAATCCAATTGCTGTGCAGTGTACGCCATTTTGAAAAATATCGATTAATTACCTTCAATTTGACAGCATTTATGCCCAATATTGGAATGTATGTACATGTTGGCATTCAATCATATTGTCGTCCTTCATAAAAATTAAATCTACGATCTATACGCATTTACGGACACATTGCGTTGACCCTGATGATGAGCATTGCATTTTCGTCAACGGCACGTTCAGACTTCGGTATCAGACGAGATATGAGCTCCAAACAGGCAAAGAATGTCATTAAAGCATATTTATGTACTATTAAGTGGATTCCAAACAAAGGGGTTAATATTGAACGCCTTGAATACTTACAGACGTCCAATAACAGTACATTAGCTTGTACATCTTAACAACATTTCAGAACAATTTTGAATAATATTTAAAAAGATGAGTGAATTATTCAAACCATCCTGGAAATGAATAAAAGTTACAAACTTTTCAAATGTTTTTTTCTGGCGCCATCTATTGGTTGAATGCATTATATTCTTTTTTATATCTTAGGCAGACAATAAGCTGGACTTTATATAAAATAAAAAAAAATATTCGTTTCAATTGCCATTATCGATAGCCCTCAGTGCATAAAACGATATAATTAATCGACCTTCTTCACGACAAAAAGCTCAAGGAATCGTAAACAAATTAATCGCGGTGTAATATTTAAATATATTAAAATTAACAAAAATAAATTATTGCAGTAAAATTGTGGTAACTATCAGACGCTCATATTTGATAAGCTGACAATTTACATGAAATAGCCAAATAAAAATAACAAGATTGCGACTTTGGACATACTAAAATAAAACATAAGCACCACCTTGATCCAAATAAATCCAACATACTGCCAAAACAATACTCCCACCTCTATAACCAACCTTTTGACAAACTGACAATCCCCATTGCTTAGAAATTTACGCGTCAAATTCTTCCCAAACATTGACCCAATCGCAACATTAACAAACTTTACAGACAACAATATAACAACACTCATTAAATTCCTTGAAGCAGCTATTCTTAACCACATAGTCATAAAAATAAAATAAAATAAACTGTAAAAAGTAATATAGTACACAATATGTTCCTAAAATTATGTTTTATCATAAACAAAAAGAGCTTTTCATGATAATGTACCTTATTTAAAATATAGTTTTTCGATTTCATGCCATCGATAAAAATGCAAGCGTGAGCAACTCGAGTAATCGATATACCCGAAACACACTCAAAAGTTTATTGAAATGACAAAATGGCCAATTGTAACCATCAGCTATCGACAGCAAATTGAATGTGGCGTGTGTGTTTGTTCTTGTTTCTTTCTTGGTTGCGAAGCGTGTGTTGAAAATATAATTAAAAACTTCTATCAACGTATTTTAATACTTGACAAATTAAGGTAAGTGTCTCAAAAGTAAAGCGGCAAATTGTGAGCCTAAAAATACAAGTACAAATCTATTACAACACGAAAAATGCCTTAAAAGAGGTTTTTAAAAATGCGCGTCGCAAATGTGTCGCAAACGCGTGAAATTCGCTATACGTATAAGATAAGAACTATGAAAGCTTAAGCAAATTCACAAGAAAATTTCCAAATTTATTTAATTTTTTCCTAAATTTTCTGCATCCAATAGCCAACAACTTATTGCAGACGTACGCGCGGCAGAGGCGGCGGCAAAAGCAATACCAATACCGAAAAGAAGCACAAAAAAGAAAAATTTGCAAGGTGTTTGTGTGAGTGCGACTGTGTGCGACTACGACGACGACGTCCACTGCGAGTCTCTGCGTGCGCGCTGTGTCGTAGGGACACGAACAGAGAATATAACATAATTGTAACAGTATTGGTGTATCCTTTGGCATTTCTGCGAGCTTGGTTGAGACGAAAGAGAGCGGGAGCTAAAAAATAAATAAGAAATTGCTTTTACCAAAACAAGTGCAGCTAGAGAAGAAGTACAATTTAAAACACATAAATATAAAATGGAGAAAAGAATAGAATTGGAGCGACGTGCGCGCAAAGTGAATCAGGTAAGTTGAAGACAAGCTAAAACAAAAAAAATGTAAGCCTTAAAAACGCGCAAAAACATCGAATTCAATTTATTTGTGATTACACAAATTTTCATTACAAAGGTGTGCACGCTTATGTGTTGCATATATGTATGTACATACATACATTCGTAAATGTATGTATATATTTCATTGTTTGTATGGTATTGCGCCCTTTAAAAACAACAACAACAACTGCGCCATCATGTAAACCTAGTTTCAATTTTTGCTGTGCCCAAGTCGATGCCATTACAAAAAAAAAAGAGCGCACAAACCATTTTAAGAAGAAGCAGAAACAGCGGCAAGCAACATCCATCGTCAACAACAACGGCAGCGACAAATTGATCGCCATAAGCAAATCTAATATGTACATGTACATACATATGTACTCAGAGTGTGCGTGTGTTTTTGCATGCGTGCGTATGTGTGCCGCGGGCAGTGTTGCCATTTGCGCGCATTTTTTTTTGTACCATAAAGCGCGCTGCATTTGCAAATTAGCAAAAATTTATTTATAATTCGTATGTAGTTTATAGTTCTCATGAAAATGGCAAATAACACATACACATGTTACTTTTGTGTTTAAATCAATGCAAATATGTAGATCAGGCGTACGTCTTTACAAGCCGGCTGCCAGCTGGCAACGCCGTTTTCTATTGTGTTATTATATAGCCGGCCTTCAAATGTAATGTGTTTGTGAGTATGTTTATGTGCCTTTGAAAGCTTTTGCATATCTTATGCTGCTATGTACATTCATATAATATCAGGTTATTTGATACCAAAATGTATCTATAACAATATTAAAACACACACAGCAAACACTTCACGCCGAAATGGCACACACACACATATACATACATGCTGTGTATCCCAGTGAGAAACGTACATGCACACATACATATGTATGCACAAAATAATCGACACATTCTCGCAATGATGGTCGCCTGCTTTTCACTTTAGCTGCGCTTATCGTTTGCCACACAGGCATATTGACTGCGCACTCATAAACCCCCCCATTGCGTACGTGTAGGGCTTTTCATCATACCAAAAAAAAAAAAAATGAAAACCGGCTGGTCCCTGCCCCAATGATTCTGCCTGCATTGTGACGCTCGCTCTCTTACTCAGTACCTTTGTCAACAAAAGCAAAAGAAATGCGAACAAGAAAAGGCAAACCAGAACCTCTGCTCCGCCTGCCAGCGCCTTTATTTTTTATTTTTTTTTTTGTTGTGCTTTAGGTTCCATTTCTGCTGATTATTAAACATGCGCTCTGGCAAGCAAGGCCTACTCAATCAGCAGCACCCACCCAAAATGGCACCCGTTGCACATACTAAGTTAGCCTGCCCCGTACCAGGGTATTCCTTTGTATGCATGTATGTATGTACATATTCATAAGTACCGGATCCATAAAAATAATAATTTCGGTCTTGATATTGCACATTTTCAAAATTGGCAAGAAACTTGGTTCGTCCGTTTGTGCCTCCTGCCAGTAGCTTATGGTAATACATGCTCCTTCCTAATCAATTAGAATATGCTGTTGAGATGGTTTACTTATCATAAGCGTTGAACGACCAAATATGCAAACAATAACAATGAAAGCGCAACAACTAGGTTGCCACAGTCAACAAATTTTTGTTGTTATTGCGCGTAGTGTTGCCGGCTTGTTTCTTCTTTATACATAAATTGGCAAACGCATTTCATTTCTTTTGTCGCAGCCGCATCAAGCTGCCATGTTATCAGTAATTTCCTTTTGGCTGCTCATTCATTTGCCATTTTATCATATTCTGCTTTCGTGAAGCGCGTACATGCTATCCATACATACATACATCAAATACATGAAGCAAAAGCGCAAACACACACACACACACACACAATGACAACTGATTTCAGTAAAATTCAATTACATAAACACGTAACCACTTTTTTTTTCATAGTTTGGTGCGCATTTTGTTATTGCAAATTAACCATTTTTTGTAGATACACTGAAATGGGATTATCATAAAAAAAAAAAATTTCTTTTGATCGATTTTTTTTTTCTTGCGTCGTTTATGCGCTTGTATGTATTGCTGATTTATTTTTGTTTCTGCGCTCACACAATCATGGCGACTTTGCTGTCAGCTGTTCATATTCTCTTTACCATTTTGTTTTCTGTTCCTTTAATGTTAGAAACAGTGTGCACATATTCACTTTATGTTGCTTTTAACAGAATTTTATACAGCAGCTGGTTTAACTGATAGTATCAGTGTGTACAAATTATCTAATAGCCGTATGAAATGTTTATAAAAATTGTCCTTTTTATTTTAATTTAATAGATCACAGAGCTAAATCTAGATAACTGTCGGAGTACAAGCATTGTTGGCCTTACAGACGAGTACACCGCCTTGGAATCATTAAGTTTGATCAATGTGGGCCTTACCACACTAAAAGGTTTCCCCAAATTGCCCAATTTAAAGAAATTGGAATTATCCGATAATCGAATTTCGAGTGGCCTCAATTATTTGACAACCAGTCCCAGATTACAATATTTGAATTTGTCTGGCAATAAAATTAAGGACCTGGACACATTGAAGCCTTTGGAGGAATTTAAAAACCTTAATGTTTTGGATCTTTTCAATAACGATGCCACCCAAGTGGAAAATTATCGCGAGAAAATCTTCAAGATGTTGCCATCGTTAAAATTTTTAGATGGGTAAGTTGTGAAATCGTTAATGAAGATATTAAATTTATTAACATTTTATTTTGTTTGCAGCTTTGATTGTAACGATGAAGAGGCGCCATCCGATGGTGATGATGACGATGAGGTCAATGGAAATGATTCCGAAGATGAAGGTACGAAAAGATAATCGAAAAGTTTAGGAGACTAGACAATGGGGGGGCAAAAAAAAACTAAATAGTATGAGGGCTTTGCAAACCAGAAGTGCTTAAAAGATTAGGTTTTTACAACTGTCACATATACCGTACAAAGCTCATCCATTTAAACATATTCTACCAAATCACATCAAGCACATTCAACGCAGATTCTGTCGATTTTCAGATGAGCAAAATGTCTTCTGCTTAAATGGTTTAGAAATCGATTTAAATGAGCTAGAGGCATTTGAGAAGCGTGTACAAGTCAAAAAACAATTGCAACAAGCTCACGAACCCGCCGACAACACATTCAACTGCTCAAAAAGTGCTAAAAAGCCATCCGACGATTATGTGGAAGATGATTTAGATGAATATTTAAAACAATTAAAGTTAAAAGAATCTGCTGAAACGCAGAGCTCTAATTTAAAATCTACAACAACAATCACAGAAGCAGCACTATCTGTACCCAATAGCGACCAAACCAGAAGTTTTACACTTTTTCTATATTGGTTTTTAGCAATATTAAATCTGGCCAATGCTGCCTATTGTAAGCATTACGATTTGTTTCATATTGCGAAACACCTAACGAAGTTTGGAAATTTTTTTTTACCGCTTTTTGCAGTTTCCGGCGAGGACGATGAAGACGATAGCGATGACAGTGATGATGAGGACAATGGTGATGTTTCGCTATCGGAGGTAAATTATTTAAATTAAAGCTAAATTGAATTTGTTAAAAATCATTTATTTTTTTGCTCCCCAGGTCTATAACGATGATCTTGAGGAGGACAATTCCGATTGGGATGAGGGCGATGCTGTCGATGACGATGAGGATGAGGATTCTGATATCGATGAAGCCGATGGTGAGGCAAATGAATCGGCTGCAACCGTCAATGCCAATGATAAGGAAGACGAGAAGACGGGTATAATTTTCTACAGATTTACTCTTTGATTATAT
This sequence comes from Chymomyza fuscimana, assembly GCA_949987675.1. Classification (NCBI taxonomy): domain Eukaryota; kingdom Metazoa; phylum Arthropoda; class Insecta; order Diptera; family Drosophilidae; genus Chymomyza; species Chymomyza fuscimana. The sequence goes on along the minus strand of OX465089.1, from coordinate 62,755,801 downwards.
TCACATCAACTTTACACGTTTTATTTTTCAGACGAGTCGCAAGCTAGGGGCAAGAAGAGAAAGCATGATGGTTAAATTTAAAAAGCCGCATTATAACTACACACCCACAAAACACACAAGAACAGCAACAACAAGAAACACATCATATTTTGATAGAGCGAAACATAAAAAACAAGAAACCTACATTTGTTTTCTTTTAAATTATAAGGAAAAATATTATTCTAAAACAAAGCCCGAAAAAACAACGTAATCAAAAAAAACAACAAAAAAAAAACGAGAAAACGCGAGTTAACTATAAGTAACTACTAAAAGAAACAAAAAAACACTTAACTACGGCAATTTTCCAAATATGTATGGTTCACAGACTTTCATTTGAAACAGTTCAATTTTCTCAAAAATTATTTACATCCTTAAACATCCGACAATTTGTATAATTTCATAGAGTTAAGTTAAAATTCGATTAAAATTGAACAAAAAAGACTAGAAATGATAAATCATAAATAGATTTTTTTTGTCCTCTCTATTATGCGCCCACAATATCACAAACAGAAGGTTATTAAATTGTACTACTTGCTGCTAATTTTAACTAACTCTTAAGTCATTCCTTTTTTCAATATAAACATATGCATAAGTAAATAGGTTTCAATAATAACTTTTGTTTCACATCTAAGCGTAAATGCGACACTAAATTTCATTGTTATTATTCTGCACTACTGAGATGATTTGTTTTTCTCTACTAATTTTAAGTACATTCTTCAATTGAATTTAAATTTTCAAAAGCAGTACCATCTCTTTGATTAAAAATAAAATAATTTTAAACGAAAATGTTTTAAATTTATTGAAAATTGGGCCAATGTCGGCATTAATAGAAGCCAATCTTTCAATGTATGCTTCACATTACGGCCTAAAATTCCTCACGCGAAATATCCCGCCATTACTCTGGACCAGCAACATACATACATAGGTACTGGCTTTTAATAAATACAACAAGCGGGTGGTCTACCAGCAAGGCATAGAGCCTACCTGGAGTTATGGTACTCAGATCTGGAGTACCGCTGCTACGTCAATAAATTAATTTGACTTTGCATTGTGACTTCAATCTGAGTACCGTAGAAGATAGAATGATAGGCTGATGGTCCACCGTAGCAACTTCGCAAAGAGATCAAGAAGAGATGTTATAATCATAATCTGTCAAGTGAAAGTCGAGACTATTTAAGCCACAAATGACAAAAATTATGTTTAAAAGCCGTGAAGCTTGTACAAATTTTCAACAAAAAATATAGAAAGATGATGGGCAAAAAAATTATTAAAGTAATATTTTCAATGCAAATAGAAAATGTTAAATTTTTTTTTTTTTACGACCCTTTCAACGTATTTTATATTGTATTCCGTGAATTTCTTAATTTAAATTTAAAACAAAAACGTTATGCAACTCTGAAAATGCAGTTGCTACACAGCACTGTCGACACTTGCACATGCGCAAAAAGGCAAAACATACAGCATTCGTCAAAACAGTCAGTGCAAGCAAGAAAGCAATACAATGCTTGCGCTGCCGTATAGTGCCATGCTTGTCGAACGCGACAGCGAAACGTTGCTGTCGTCGTCGTCGTCGACTTCGACTTTATTTCTGCGTCAATCGTCGCTGCTTGGTCATCTGTAACTGCGCTGCGGAAAAATATACATTCTTGGGAAAAAAATTTCACCGTTGGCAGCGACTGAGACTGAGAAAATAAAATTAAACGTCGACGTCGCGAGACTTTTTCCTTCAGAAGACCAAAATCAAAATAAAAACAAACTTACAAGCAGCGTGCGCGCGCTAATTATTCGACACAATTAAGAAGCGACGACTAAGTGAGTTATTTTAATAAAAATTTGCACTACGAATTACCAAATAAAAAGTTACCCTATTGCGTACCCTTAGTGCACACACTAACGGCAGCCATCGAAATGGATAAATTGGACGCAAATTTAGAGCAGCAATTCGATCTCAACCTGATCGAGGCAGTTAAAATGAATCCCGTCATCTATGATCGTTCCCACTACAACTATAAGCACTTTGTGCGTAAGGCGCAAACCTGGAAACAAATTGCCGAAACGCTCGGAGTACCAGGTGAGTTTGATTTCTTGGCGTTTTGCGTTTAGCCTAAAGTGAAATTGTGTTGGTTGTTGTTGGTGCGCGACAGAGGGATGACGGTGGCGGCGGCGCGACGTCGCGGTAACGGCGGCGGCAGCGACGTTGATGGGCAACATAAGTAAATTGATTAATTCTTTAGGGGGCAAGGGGTGGTGGCAACAGTATGGTAACGACGCAAAAGTGAACGGCGACGTTGACGACTATGTAACAAATGTTTTTGTATATACAAGTGTATATACATATGTGTGTGTGCAGTCAATATTTTGGAACTAGCTGTACTTGGCGTCGACCGAAACCTCGGTCGGTTGCTAAAGTCATCGTCGTCGTCGTGTGCGTCGCTGTTGTCGTCTCAGTCGCACTTACTGCGACTGCGCTATTTTTGTATACTTACAATGCTGCTACTGCGTGCGTTGCAGCTGCTTGCTCGTGTTTATCGCATATTAGAGATGAGCGATATTGAGATTTTTAGTCACGATGACTGTAAGACAAATATCTCAGCGCTCCACACGCTTTCAAACAAATTATTTTTCTTTGCCATGTTATACAAGTTTTCAACCCATTTCTTCCGTTTGATACAAAAATGAATTTAGCGATGTAAAAACTTGTTACGGTACCGTTTATTCTCCTTGAGTTTTCTGGTTTTGGTGGAAAACCGTTTATCGTTAAAGCGACAGAGGACTTATTTTAAATATAAATTCAAATACTTACGAAAAGTATTTGAGAATGCTTTAAAAAAGAATCGGTTTTTGCAGTTTTTTTTTTCCAAAAACTAATTGTGCTTGATCCAACGGATTTATAACCTTAAACTATTAATAATTATGTACTGAAATGCAAGACGCCGATACGTATTACATACGTTTTTTTTTTGGTTTTTTTTTTTTGTTACTTCTAAGTGGTTGTGACAAGTAACAGATACGTAAATATCGCACATCACTATAACATAAATATACATACATACATGTCTTGCTGTGTGTCTGTCTGTCCAAGCAGCTTTCATTTTATGTATACCAACAAAAGCATATACTATAATTTCCCACTGCTTTGAATATTCCTTTTTTATATGTGGCATTAGATACTCTTTAAATTCTACAAAGTAGAATTCTTTTGGCGCCAAAAAGTTCGAACTGGCCCCCACATTGAATAAGACAGGTTCTAAAAGTAGATTTGTAGTCAGTCGCTGCGTCGAAGTAAGCAGTAACGTCACCGTCTCCGTCACTGTCGTCGCCAACGGCGAAAAAATCCACCAAAAACAGCCAAGCGACAGTGACGGAAACGGAGACGCTGACGTCGTTGCGCTTCGTAGCTAGAGCTAGCCCGCCATAGAAAATGACAGTTGTGTTCGGATTCGGAAGCTGAAGCTTCTGCTGCTGTCGTCGCTGTCACAGCCAGCAACAGCGACCACAGCCAGAGACGCCACCAATGCGGCTGCTGCTCTGCCAATAGCAGCTAACTGCGTTTATGAAGACTGCGCTTGGGTTTATGTGTATGTGTGTGGTTTGTTTTGGATTATAATTTCATGGCGGTTAGCGGCAACAGTAGTGCTGATAAAACATACTAGATGCACATATGCGTACAATAATCCCTAAACAGCTGTTTAAGTACCTAGTCTTGTATACTAGCTGATAAGCCACTGATTTTCTCTTCACGTAAAAGCATATTTTTTTATTGAAGATATGACAATTTTTACGTAGATATTGGCAACCCTGGCAGTTTTGTCCACATTGACATCTGATTAAAAAAAATTAATTATTGTGATTGTCAGCACACATACGAAATGGTTGTTCCTATAAGTTATGATATTCAAGTTGGAAAATTAGATTGACTTTGGTTAGGCCAGATCAGGATTATATAAAGGTCAAGAACTTTATTTAGGTAATAACATTTAAACTTTTGGCTAGTAGATATTTCAACTATCTCAACTTTTTTTTCAAATCGAAAAACGATAATTTATTTATATTTTGGTATTTTGTATCAAACTAGATACAAATAACGTTTGCTGGAGCTCAAATAAAAGTCACGCACTTTTTCAGTAATGTCCAAAATTTACCCGTAGTATTACACGATTTGAACAATGTTTGTAACAGGCAGGCGAAATGCTTAGCATCATCGGATAGCGATTGAGTCATGCCTCAGTTTGTCTGAAAAATTAAGAATCAGAAATCCCGATGGCTAGAAAATCCAAATTTTACCAAAAAGTATCGTTTATTGAATGTTATGTCGCCTTAAGAATCTGATTGGTATAAATTGCAACCGCCTCCATCTATTTCATTATATATACATATATAGATTTGCCGGAAGATTGACAGCTTATTTTTATTACAGAACAAAAATGTACAAAACGCTGGAAGAGTTTGCGTGACAAGTTTGCACGGGAAATGAAACTATGCCAGGAATCCCGTTGGCGCTACTTCAAACAAATGCAATTTTTGGTGGACTCTATTCGGCAATACCGGGAATCATTGCTTGGCAAGTGCTCCAATGGTAGTCAAAATTCCAATCAAGTGGCTGATCCTACACAACAACAACAGGCACAACAGCAGGCTGTGGTGGATATATTTGCTCAGCCGTTCAATGGGAGCGCAACAACATCGGCACAGGCGTTGACCCATCCGCACGGTAAGTAGTCCAGGGCATGGATATATGTACCAACATTTTGTCTGCATTTTATTTGTTGTTGCACGAGCTTACACTCAAGTTGATTGTATTTAGAAATTACAGTTACAGGCGACGCTCAGTTGGCCACCGCTGTGGGCAAAGATCAAAAGCCATATTTCTACGAGCCACCGCTGAAGCGTGAGCGATCCGAGGAGGAACACAGCGATAATATGCTCAACACCATCAAGATCTTTCAAAATAATGTGTCGCAGGCCGTCAGCGCCGAGGATCAATCGTTTGGCATGGTGGTCACAGATATGCTCAACACGCTGGGCGTGCGACAAAAGGCCGAGGCCAAGGTGCACATTATTAAGTATCTGACGGATATGCAGCTGCTGGCACAGCATAACAAGTACTAACTGTCGAGCTGTTATTATCATTATCAACAGCAACAACTACTTCAACTACTGCAATTGGACTGTGTGCTGCTGCCCTAGGAGGGAGTGGGAGTGGGAGAGAGAGATAGAGCTGTAGAGTGCGCCGTGGTTGTGCACATGGATGGGAGCCGTGTGCATTTCATTTTTAGATCTTAAGTCTTAAAAGTCAAACTAAAGTTTAAATTTAGACATAAATCCTTACAGATATGCATATATAAATATATTATATATTACGTACATTACACACAGTAACATCCATACAAACATATATTTACATATTACATGAGACAAACTACTTTTTCCCCCCTCAAATGAACTTTACCCAGTACAGCGTTGTACAAAAATCCGTTTTAGCATTATACAGAGTTTTTAAAACAACTAAAAACTGCAAATACTTTTACAATGTACATTTTGACTACGATTTAGTTTATCAAGCCATCGGGTGTTTTAGTTTATCATATTCTCTAAATGTAAAACAAAAATAGAAACGTTATTTTAATTTTTAAGTTTTTTTGTAATATGTATGCTAATAGTGCTTCAAATGCTTTAATTAAGTTCTTACATTATTTCATGAAACCATATTATGCATATTACACACTCAAAAAATTACATGTATTATTTTTCAGATATAACTTTTTTAATATATGTAAGTCATACATATTTATTTGTGTATGTTTTTTACATTGCCCAGAAAAAAACAAAGCAATGTTGCAGACAAACAAAAAAAATTCTATTTAACGTACAGCTTAATGTTTTGATGTATAAATAAACTTAATAATTGTGCAATTATTTGCTAAAAAAAAAAAACAAATATATGAGAAATATAAGTATAAAACGATAAAGAATTTATTTTTTGCACAAATTTTATGAAAAACAAACCTAGATGCAAGAGGGTATAAAAAACCGTCACAAAAGCTGGCAACAAATGGCTCCAAAACATAGAAAACAGTTGCCCATAAAATTAAATGATAAACTAACGGCCATTTCTTGTTTTTGTCCAGTCTGGTAACTCTGTCACACAGCATAAACAAAAACAGCTGTAGCTGCTTAGCATTTGGGGGCCTACTAAAGTAATTCGTAAAATTTTACATAATGGTCAATCAAAATTCAAATGCTGACACAAAATCAGAAACAACAGATTCAGATTTAAAAGATATATGGGCGGTAAGCTTATATCTACCAAAAGACCACAAATCTGGTACCCTCATCATATAAAACTTGCAGATACGTCCATGTCACTTGTACAAGGATGAGTATGACGATTGCAGCAGCTTCAAGGCACGTTTTCATCAATATTTCGTTCATGGCAAGGACACCGACTGCACGCAGTGGCTGACAGATTTCCAAAACTGTGAAAGCTACCAAAAATCCAACGGCAATGATGTACAGGCGGGCGCTGCTGTAATCAAAAGTGAGGAACAGCGGCGTCGGACTCGTATGCGCGCACATTATGCAAACGATACTTGGCAAAAACGTAAGGAACCACCTGCAGATTGGTCCAAGCCGCTGCCGGAATGGCTAGAAAAACGCAATGAGAATACGTACTTGGAGATTAAACAAAAGGAATTAATGGGTTTAGTAGAGCCACAAAATGAAGATCGTTCCTTTTGCGTAGTTATGTAAACAATTGTACAATTAGTAATGACAATTAGATTTTTTTATGTTTACAACTTTGCTACTTAAGAATATTTAAATAGTGATGAATTATGATGCTACCTATCCGGCTGCAGCATATCCTTCATTATAGTTTTGGCAGATTCTGGTGCGCGTCCTATCAAAAACAGCACATTAAAGTACCAATTTATCAGCTGCAGTCTAAAAGCAGCGCTCCACAGGCAATACTCGAAGTAAACTCTTCGGCAGAGCCAGCTTATGTATGTCACAGGAGTATGTCCAGTTCTCTTATAGAGACAGCGCTGAGCATAGCGTGCCATGATGCGGGGACGATCTACGACATCTCCATGTTGATGACTTATGGCCCGCACAGTATTTAAATTGCGTACTACAAACAGGAGGCTTCGAGGCATTTCCTTCAGCGTCGACATAATAGCATCAAAGTTTTGCTTGGCCACCAGCTGCATGTAGTCAATATCCTCTTGGGAAAGCTTGCTTCTAATACGGCCGCCATGAATTCGTATTGGCTGCTGGAAGAGTACCTCAGCAAATTTCATATGATCGACTATGCCAATTTTCTTGGCCGCTTGCGACATTTTGTTCTCATCGCGTAATACAGTTGCCTCCCAGAATTCACATAGCGGGCCACGGACTTCGGCTGGCAACTCCTCATAGAGCCCGTGATCAAGTACTATTATGTTAGCTCGGCCCGTTTTCTCGTTTTTGGAAACAAAAACTGTAAATTGAAATGTGTCTTAGTCAATTCAGTTTCAACCAAGCTAATGTCTAGGTTACCCACTGTTGCCGGGATGTGGATCCGCGTGTACGAAACCAGTGTAGAATATTTGCTCCGCAAAAACATGAAACAGTTTTATATCAATGTCACGCAGGCTTAATTTTTGTTCCTTAATGGTATCCAGGTCGCTAATTTTGCATCCATCCATCCATTCTAACGTGAGCACTCGCTGTAAAAAGGAACGGCTTTTTAATGGACAGTTAAAAAAAAGCAGTCGGGGTCGTGCACGATATGGAATAGCTTGCACCCAAAACAGGTACTTATTTTCACCGAAAATTGGAAAGAGAGACCACCGGCATTGATCGAAATTCGCATTTTATGACACAATTTTGTGTTTCTAGCGCTATGGTCATACGGACAGACCAAAAGACTCACCGTCTTGGTATATGGCCAGTGAACCTTGGGCACTTGCACAAAGTCAAATTTCTGCAAATCTTTGGCACAGCGTTCCGCATTTTCGGCCTCCTGCACAAAATTTAATTCATGTACCAAATTTTTGCGCAAATCATTTAAAATCCAACCAAAATTGTAATCCTTAAAAAAGAACTCAACAATATCCTGCAAAAATATAATGGTGCCCAAGTCGCTAATAAAGCGTTTTTGTAGATCATTGTATTGGACTTTAACGGCCACAGATTCGCCATTTGGCAGTTTGGCTTTAAAAACCTGCGCCAAACTGGCAGCTGCTATAGGTCTATAATCAAAATCCGTGTAAATATTTTCAGGCAGTTGCCCGAAATCGTTCAAAAACACTTTTTGTACATCTGCTTGGCTTGTAGGCAAGCATTTGTCTTGCAATTGGGACAGCGTATTTGTGTATTCTTCCGGCAGTATGTGATTGATAGCTGCAAAACCTTGTCCAACTTTAATGTAGAGGCCACCATTAAGCAGGCAAGTTTCCAACAATCGCTTGGCGCTCTTTAGATGCAAAAATTTAAGCTTGGATTCGTATTGCTCATCTTTTTCGCTAAGTTGCATATAATCAATGACTATTAAGCTAGCTGTTTTTAGGGAGCGCACGAAACGCACTGAAGCGCCGCAATAAGTAAACTCATTGACAATGCCATCGTAGAGAACAAAACTGCCAAAACCTGCTAGCGGGCTCCAGCGTAACGCTGGCCATAGTCCGAAATAAGATCCGAATTGATGCTGATGATTATGCTCCACAAAGCGATGGCTTTGAAAGTTACGACTTAGTGGCCGTCTTTTAAAAAGATTTCGCATGCGCTGTGTACAAAAGAGTATTAGTTTTATGCATAAGATTTAAGTAAATCCGCTTACAATCATGTCTTGTTAGTAAGGAACAAAATTTATGAAAAACAAAAACAATATTTTTTTTATCTTCGCTTTGGCCTTTGCACCTGTTTGCAAACAAAACAGCTGACTGCTTTCGGTATGGCAACTCTGTGTAATTGCACACCGCGCAACAGCTGAGAATATCTTGTATTTTGGTCTGCGACAGATGCTTAATAAATCGTTTATATCATATTGAGTTTGTGTTCTAGTCATTGGATTAATTTTTTCAAAAATGATAAAAGGCATCACATTAAAAGCCTTAGATGTCAGAATCCTACAAAGCATAAGTGAAACAAGGTCAGCAGGTAAACAGAAATTACATAACCTAGAAAAATATAAAATACTTGGCATTGAAATTGCGTACTTGAACTAGAACACTAAATTTGTTGTATTTTTTTGTCGAAAGTAAAACTGTTACTCAAAGCCTGCACAAATATTTCCAGGTGTTTTTGCCGTCAGCAATGGAAACGAAATTATACAAATGGCATACAACGGTCCTATATAACTTTTAATGACTTCCGCAATAAGAACCGTTGGTACAGCAAAAAGGAGCTCGTTGGGTAGGTCACAGCTACTAAATTTACATATAACAAAGTTTTAAATTTTCCTTCACAGCTACTCCATGCAGGAAATGTACAATGTAGTGGCCGATGTCCAAAACTATTACAAATTTGTGCCATATGTAAAGAAATCGCATGTGCATAGCACACATCCCAGTGGCTTTAAGGCGGATCTTATTGTGGGCTTTCCTCCTCTCAATGAGGTCTACACATCACGCGTTACCTTAGATGCACCAAACCTGGTTAAATCTGAATGCCATGACGGACGGTTATTTAATTACTTGCTAAACGAGTGGCGCTTTAGTCCGGGTCTTAAGGACATACCCAATTCCTGTGTGCTGGACTTTAAGGTCTCATTCGAATTTAAATCGCTTTTGCACAGTAATATAGCTAATCTGTTTTTTGATTTGATATGCGATCAAATGGAAAATGCTTTCATTGCCGAAGTGGGTAGACGTAGTGGTCCCCCTTCAATACGTTCACATATTTTGAAATTACGGCGATCTTGACAAAGCTGGAGACACAGCAACAGTAGTAGTAGTAATTAAAGCAAAATGTTTTCTTAACTTATGATTTGGTTTAAGTACAATGTGTGACTCAGGTAATTAGTTTGATGAAAAAATTGTAAATAAATGTAGATTTCGATATTGAAACTAATTTAATGTTTTTGCTATAAAAATCTAATTATTATAAAAGATCATACACAAAAAGTACCCAAATAATATTATTTATTGTATTAATAAAATTGTTTTTCAATTGAAACTATAAATCCATTCATAAACACATTGTGGTTTTGTATAGGCGATTTTTATACCCTGCACTCAACGGGGCTATAATTATTATAATTGTGTCATTTTGTAATCTTATAGTTTGAGGGGACTTAAGTAATATGGGTGTTTAATACGATGCTCATGAGATTCTTGTACAGAAAAAAAGACGTGTGCTTCTTGCTTGCCTGAAGTTAAAATACCTATACTAACGCTCAAGCTCGCTCCTGATTATGAAAAGTCTAATCGGTAAGCAGGGAATGGTACAAAGAGGCAATATCAACTGCAATGTCGGTTGATGTTGAAACCTTTCTTTAATAGGTTGCGCTTAGAAACCCCATGTAAGTTAGTATCACCCAGAAAGTACAAAAATTGTTTATATTTTAATCTACATGGGTCTACTTTCCGATTTCGGTAACTGTAGCATCTACGGTTTAAGAAACAATCTGTTTTTTTATTTAAAGGATCTTCTTTGCAAAGGGATTTGGATTCGGTAATTTTTGTAGTGAAAAAAGGAAGATACATGGCGAATTAATATATATACATATGTATATGTATATAGTTAAAAGGTTTTTTAGTAAATAGTCAAAAACTTTTGCGAGTGACTGATGGTGGTATCCCCACAAAGTAAAAAAAAAAACGTAATCGGCATCTAATTTAAAATTTAACATAACATATATTTATTATACACTGAGCAAAAGGCCATCGCAGCCACCGCTCTTAGTCCTTAATCTAGTTTATAATTTTTTATTAAAAGATAGCTGTTTGTAAATAAATAAAAAAAAAAAACTTTTATATTTTGGTTAACATGAGTTAACCCGATAAACCGTTAAAACCGATAGGTAGGTTTTGGTGGCTATAGTTTCTTAGCAAAAGGTTCTTCTTTATTCAATTTACTTCATCCAGACCATAATATCCCCTGTACATTTATTTATATCCATCATGCATGCATGAATGCTATCGTCGGTCCAGCTCGACTTTAAAAGCCCTAAGAATACAAGGCGTATAATTGTTTTAAATTTCGTCCGACTAGCTATTATAATAACAATAATTCCCTGACTTGACAATTTGTAGCCGAATCCGAATGGAGGTGTGTTGAATTAATAGAGATTTTCTTGTGCAAATAGCGTCTTTTTGCTAGCGATGCCAGTGCTAGGCAAATGTACCAGTGCCTCTGCGGGGAATCGAGCCACCGACCATCGGGTTACAAATACTACTAGCTATTATAGTGTGGGTGTAAACCGTAAAACTGTCCTATGGTAGAACGGGGCAAGATATCGGAATTTCACGGCCAACTTGATCTACCTGCAAATAATGCGCATATTTTGGTTAAAATTCTTGGTCTCTAGTTCGAAGCGCACACTATAAAAGCTACCGGATTCTAATTCACCATTTTCCCATTGGAATCTTTGCATATACAGACGGGCAATAAAATTCGTACAGATTATTTTAGAGTCGGGCAGGCACGACTGCAGCATTCTCAAATGCTTAAAAATTAGCAAAAGTGCTTCTTAAAAATGAATTTCAAAGTCCCTATGGATGTTGGCCTGTGAAGTTGGTAGAGGCGGAGCCCCCTATTCTGCGAATATAGAAATTTGCTATTTAGTAACATAAAAATAGGTATACAATTTCGAAGGTACAATTCTTAAAACATCCATCAAAAAGCAAATTATAAAATTTTTATACAATCATAATCGTACAAGAATCAAAAAGCTTTCTGAAAATTGTTAATTTAATCCCAATAATTCAAACTCCTTTTGTTAATTTTTTTCATTGAAATATATTTTGTTGAAACACAAAAACATAAATTAAGTACATAAATTTCATTTTCAAAATCAATTATGTTGCTTTAGTTAGTTTACATTTATTTAACAGTCTCGTTTAGGATTTGTGTACATTTTAACGTCTTATCGAAGTAAACGCCTTATTAATTTTCGAACATCTACTTTTGCCTAATTGACAGCTTCTGCATTAAATTAACTTAATATAAAAGAAAATAAAAAATTAAGTTGGAATGGCATCGATTTTGAGTCAAGAAATCTTAAAATAAAAACTAACATTACATTACATTATTCCAATACTACAAGTATATAATTGTAATTATTATTGTGCTTTATGTATTATATAGTTGCTTAAAACATTTATTTTTTTAAAGTCTGGATATGCAAATTGTCATGCGAACTCCATTAACCAAATAGTTAATATTAGAGTTCCCATTATTTTTTTTTCCAAAATTACTTTCCAGGTTCTACTAAACCAACGATCTACGGCGTTTCTATGGAAAGTAGTACAAGTGCTTATATATAAATGTTAATTTATATCTAATACGTAGTGCTTAATTTTATAGTGCTAAGCTCTCTACATTGATCTTTATACAGAGTGTGTAACGAACACTACTTAGTTTGCGCAGTACAAAACTACATCATAACAAAAATGGTGATTTTTTTCAAGTGTCTCACTGGTAAATACAAGTGTAACTACGAACTATTACAAGGTTTGCACAACTTCTAAAACAAATAGTCAATAAATATTCTATACAAATAGACGCTAAGCAAAGTTAGACACGAAGGAAATATGTAGGTACAATGTTCTAATACTATAAACAAATTGGGCAAGTTAAGGGGTTAACTTAAAGTTAAGCACAGAAAATAGCAGCCAACATGGACGAGAAGCAAAAATACATATAACACACAATTCTGTAAATAGATTTTGCGGCAGTTCCAAACGTATTTCTTCAAAATTGTTGTTTAATTGAAGCACAAACTACTACAGAAATTGGGAATAATAAAACAAAAAACCTATAAATATAAATATATAAATATATAAATATATATATATATATAAATAAAACCTACAAATTAAGGGACTAAACGTCGAAATCGGATTACTATTGAAAACAAAATTTGGAAAACAATTGTAACCTGAAACGCAAATCGTTTTTAAACAATTGATTTCTGACACGATCAACAGAATCTTTCATTTGATTCCCTCACACAACTTAAACCTAACCTAATAATTAACAAAATACAGAAAAGATTGAGGGATTCTCGCCAGCCATTTTCTATCGTAACGTAAGTCACTTATAAATAAAACGTAAGACTTCATAAAAATATCACTTTTTGGGTATGTGCGGACGTCCTGGCGCCAGCCTTCTTAGTTCTCAGTTGTGCCTCGCACGTTTTCCAAACATATAACCCTTCCAGCGTTCGGCCGTCTGTGCAATCAACGGATCACTATCTATAGTGGCGAGTAGTAGCAGCTGATTTACATGCGTTGCATGATAGTCCCAGCGCGCCAGATTGGGTGCCACGCCAAGGCTTAAATGGCGCAAATCATAGCTAGTGCCTGAGCCCGTATCATAGAGCAAGAGCATTTTTTTAAGCGAATAAATGCCTTGGGTGAAAAGTTTGCTGGCATCCCGCGCAATACTACTCGGCGCGGTGGAGTTAAGATCGTAGAGACCCAGCAATGAGTATATGAAACCATTGAGCACAAAGGAAGCTGGGTTTGTTGGATACTCCTCATACCTAATGAAAAAAGTAATTAAAATATTGAATTTTTTGAATTGGTCTTTTAGCCGTCTTTACCAGTAGTATTTATCCATAAATTGGGCCAGTACACCCCCATCGCGTGAGAATACATGATATGGCTTAAGGCCCAACGCTGCTGCCTTTAAATAGCGAGCATCACCGCCAGAATGCCAATAGGCACGCGCCAGTACAGATATGGCGTGGCCTTGACCCATAGCTGAGATCCAGCCACGTCGCAGCTCTGCAAATCCATTTAAACTGCGACGCACCGGTATAGGCCAGCCGCCGGTCTTTAAATCTTGATTGTGCACAAACCATTCAGCGGCATCATAGAAATGTGCCAAATGATCACTGGTCGACAGCGTTATGTTGTCAAAGAAACCTATACCTAGAAAGGCAACGCCTAGAACTTCCAAATCACTGCGACGCACCTTAAGCGGCGAGCGTTTATCGCCAAGAACAATGCCTTTTTGCACATCAAAATGCAGATCCCTGGTGATATGACGCCATTTGTTAAGAGCGTAGCTGCCCAGGCCATAGTAAATGTTGGATTCCTGAACGCTAAGCAGTAGATCGGCGGGTATATAGTGCAGGTTGTAGACGTGCTTGGTGTCCCGATTTTGTACAGTGACCATTAAGCTACTGCTGTTGGTTACAAGTAGCAGATCTACGCTAAGCACTAAGTCCACAGTCTGATTAACATTAATGCTAATGGCGCTCTCATAAGCTATGGCAGTCTCGTATTGGACGATAGTTGTGTTGAACTTGTGATGCCAGATGCGTGTCATATTGCTGGACTTCGGCATCATCCAATCCATTTGATTGCCATCGGCGTCTTCGAGCACATGTATGCGTGGCTCTGGATCCGTGAGATTTTTGCTGTAATGTGCCAGTGCAAACTGCGCTATTTGTGTGGGATAAAAGTAACCTCGCTTTTCCCATTGAGTGCTAACGGGTACACCTTCGGCTGCACTGATACATTTAACGCGATCTCTGACCTCTACGTTGTAGTTTTCAAAGTACATGAATACGCCATGCGTATTGTATTTACCCTTGGGCAAATTCACCTTGGAATTGCTGTGCATCCAATTGAACTTGGGAACTTTATGGTCATCGCTACCGCTGGTAGTCACTGCCCCGCTGACGTCGAAATAATTGCGCAGAAACGAAAAAGGCACATAGACCTCGTTGGCATTTTCATCACGCTTGCAGTGTATATTGTACTCCTGATTGATGGCGCACTCAATGTCCTGCAATACATCGGCATCCGTTTGATGGCCAGCTGTAGAGATACTATCACCTAGTCGCCTGTCCAGATGACGCACGAGTTCCGGTGAAAATGAAAAGTCGGCACAGCGCATATAGACACCTAGGGTAATCACAATGACAGCTACGGTCAACACCAGCAGCACAGCTTTTAGATTCAAGCGCATTATAAAAAATACCAAAGGTTCACGCTCGCGCTGCAAAATAAGATTGTTTTAATAGGCGTTTATATTTATAAGATAAGGAAGCCGCGCTTATTAATCTGTTGCGCGGAAAAAAAAAACTAATAGGTAGTATAGCTGCAATGAATTACCTTTATATTTTGAGGCTTACGTTTTGTTTCGTTGCCAGACTGAGTGATAGATGACTCCCTGTTTTTGATTATTGCGTGGGTGGACAAGACTGGAGCATCGCTTTTGCTGGCGCTTGCATGGGAGTGAAGAGCAGAAAATTCAGACATTGGTTAGCACAACTTTGCGTTAACCAATTTAAGCAAATGCCTGTGGATAAGTTGTTTCTGGATCTCTTACAAATTTATGCAAAAAAATCACATCATGTTCTAAATATTCGCATATTTACGCGCACACATTTCACTTTGATTTATGCATACACTATGCAGAGCACTTCCTATTATAGTTAAAACCATTTTAGTTTGGTTTACACAATCGGCTCTGGGTATAGATTTTTAATAATATTGGACATCACATAAAAATTACACTTGTAATTCTTACACCTGCGCGTACACTTTGCATCTGTTTACATAAATTAAATGTCAAATGTTTGACCCACCAGGAGCAGCCACGCGCACTAATACTGTATAATTTAATTCCCTATAAAGGTTTGTTTTATTTTGTTTTAAACATGTTTAAACTACCAAGTGATTTTTGTGCATTTATTTACGATTTTTTCATCTCGCAATGCAAAAACAAATACAGTCGAGACATTTGACAGCGCTTTGACAGCTGTGTAGCGTTGCCATACGATTTAAATAATTTGTTGCCATGCGATGTAAACAAATGAAACGAAGTGTCAAAGACCAATCAATAGATACTCTTGTTTACAATATTACATGTAGTGCAAAATGCTTAAATTTAAATAAAAAAATAATGTTAGGATTTAGTGCAATATTCGTTCTGCTGTGTGCAACGTTGACGACATGCAGTGCCTCAACGGGAGATCGAACCCAGTTCTTTCATAATTGTCGACAAAATTGCGAAAGACAAAATTGCTCTGCAGGTGACAAAAAAAATTCAAAACCTTCGTTGAACAATCATTATTAAAAAAATTGAATTCCAGATGGTTTGGAGATACAGGAGCAGGCTATAAAATTCTACAGGCAATCTGTATTCGACCAAATATTCCAGTGGACCTGCGCTGATGAGTGTCAATATGGCTGTATGTGGAACACTGTTTTTGCATTCCTTGAACGCGGCTGGCCAATCCCGCAGTTCTATGGCAAGTGGCCATTCCTGCGTTTGCTGGGCATGCAGGAACCTGCCTCAGTAATATTTTCGTGCTTAAACTTTCTAAACCATTTAAGCATGTTGCGCAAATTTCGTCGTGAAGTTCGGTCGGACAGTCCGTGCGTTAGTCTGGCGTATATATTTGGTTTTACATGCCTGAATGGGTGGATTTGGTCAGCCATTTTTCATACGCGAGATTTTCCTTTGACTGAACTCCTGGACTATGCCTTTGCCTACTCTATTATCTTATGTACTTTATATTGCATGATAATGCGGTAAGTTTTGCTAAAATCCCCTTTTTCTGTGCTGATTACCAATGTTATCTTATAGAATGTTGCATCGATACTCTTTATTTCTACGTGGCGTCATCACTTTGGCTTTTGTGTCCTACTATATAAACTATTTTGCCTACTTGAGCGTGGGCAAATTTAATTATAACTTTAATATGAAAATTAATGTTGCAACCGGCACGCTCTCAGCCATTGGTTGGTTTATTTGGTGCTATCGCGTGCGATTCAGGCGCCCATACTACAAACGCATATTGCGTTTCTTCGTTCTATTTGCTTTGGCGATGAGCTTAGAGCTTCTTGATTTTCCGCCCATCCTATGGATACTCGATGCCCATGCGCTTTGGCATTTGGCCACAGTGCCATTGGTTTCACTTTATTATGACTTTATAATCGAAGATTGTAAGACGTTACGCAAAGAAAAAGCACTTACGGAGGGCTATTTCAACAAGGATATCTAATACATAGCTAACACAAACTAGTTAAATTCCAATAACGACGCTTGAGTTTGTACTCGCATTGTATACAAACATTTTTAGTAATTTTATTATACGTATATTTATATATATTAATCTTACATTTGTCCGCATTGTGAAATTGTTACAGGTAGTTTTGGTTTATTGTTGGGACCAGTTGGTACATTTTCAATCTTGCGCATTATTAAGAGACCATCGAGCACTCTACCGAACACTACGTGCTTGCCATCGAGAAAGTTGCATCTTGCACAGGTTATAAAAAATTGACAGCCATTGGTATCTTTTCCACTGTTTGCCATTGCCAGCAATCCCGGTGAGTCGTGCTTTAATATAAAGTTCTCATCGTTAAATGTGTTGCCGTATATGCTGGTCACGCCTGTGCCATCGCCTTGTACAAAGTCGCCGCCTTGTATCATAAAGTCCTTAATGACTCTATGAAAACTGGCTCCCTTGTAGCCTATAGGCACGGATCCATCGGGCCTGTATTCTCCTGTACAGAATTGACGAAAGTTTTCAGCTGTTTTGGGAACTGTGTCAGCAAATAGCTCAAATATCATCCGGCCGATTTCCTATAGAAACGCCAAAGTTAAATGCTAATTTAATTGCAAAACTTGTCATTGAAAGAATGTTACACTTACCGTAGTACCCACAGCCACGTCAAAGAACACCACTGGGTTATTTGTGCTGCGTAATTGTGATTGTATTTGATTCCAGTTGGGCATCGTTATTTAGGTTTGTTTTTTTTGTAATTAATTCCTTGGCAAATATTCCTGCAGCCGGTAGAAACTTTGTTTACGTTTTCTGACGTTTACTGCGTATTAAATCGGTTTTATCGATTTGTGCTCTTAAAACGATAACTATAGCCAGCTTTGTTATCGGTTTGGCCGCACGTGAACATATGATTTGTTGTCAAAATTGCCGTGATTTCCACCGTTTAAATAAAAACAAATGAGCGCAACGTAAATAACTTGTTTTGTGTTTACATTTACACAATTGTGTCATCAGTGTACTCCCACACCGGTTGTATAAAGTCGAATTATTGAATAATTGCTGTCGTTCGCTGGTGAAGGTAAGTTTGCGTTGAACTTAAGTTACCTATTGTAAACTTTCCGAATAAAGTTCCATCTAAGCCAGTGCCCAAAGTAATTGCATCTTAAACACATATCAAAAGTCAATTGCAACCAACAAATTTCCATATTTAGCGGTAGCTGCTATATGAATATTTGTTTTTCCGCACCAAAATGCATTCCTACTATGTGCATACGTACATACACTCCAATAGAATACCATGTGCATTCTCTGTTCAAAGTTATACTTTATTTTTGCAATCGATGTAATTTGGACTAAATTAAAAAAAATATATTTATCCTGTGGAAAGAGAAAAAAAAGCAAAGATGTTGGACTTTTGTCATATTTATTTTGTATTATGGCACCTGGGAATTAATTTTGAAAAATCTTAGCCTTAATTATTTAGTCAGTTTCTAACCAAATTAATATTACTTAATAAAATGTGGATTCGGGTTCAATCAACAAGTTCAATTCAAATTTTTGTTTCTACCTTCCAATAAACTTACAACTATACGGCTGTGCTCGGGAAAATGATTTCAAACATTTTATTAGGATTCGTTTTGAAACCGAATGTTTCGCGGTCCCAATTTCGCCAAATCGAATTTTGTATGTGGTTTGAAACCGAATGTTTTGTTGCAAGAGGAATTAAAACGAATAGACAAATATTTTGGTTTAAAAAAGTAAAAAGGTTCGCATATAATACTGAAATAATTATACCCTGTACCGTATGGTACAAAGGGTATATTGTGTTTGTGCAAGCCGAAAATGTATGTAAAGTACAGAAGGAGAAGTCGGAGACCCCCCAAAGTTACCTAAAGTATGATCAGAGTGACTAGAGAAGTCGATATACCCATGTCCGTCTGTCCGTATGAACGCCTAGATCTCAGAGATGGTAAGAGCTAGAGCAACCAAACTTTCAGATAGGATCCCTTATTAATCCATAGGAGACAAGTTTATTTTATTTTTTTGATATCGGGACTACATTATATAGCTCCCATAGGGGTGTTTCAGAGGACCTCGAAAAAAAGCAAAAGTTTTAGATGGATAATTCGTTTGCTTATGAAGATATCATAACCAAATTTGGCAATCGGAAGTTTTCAAAATCGGTTGACTATATCATATAGTTCCCATAGGATCGATCGGTCGAAAATTTGTTTTTTTTACAAAATTCGTTGTGTATCGTTTGTTTGTGAAGATATTGTAACCAAATTTGGCATTACGAAGGTTTTTAGAGTTGCCAAGCACTATACCAAATTTGATCAAAATCGGTTGACTATATCATATAGCTCCCATAGGACCAATCGGTCAAAAAATCGTGTTTTGTACAAAATTCGTTGTGTTTCGTTTATTTGTGAACATACCGTAACCACATTTGGCATTAAGAAGTTTTTTAGAGTTCCCAAGCACTGTACCAAATTTGATCAAAATCGGTTGACTATATCATATAGCTCCCATAGGATCGATCGGTCGAAAATTTGTTTTTTGTACAAAATTCGTTGTGTTTCGTTTGTTTGTGAAGATATTGTAACCAAATTTGGCATTAAGAAGTTTTTTAGAGTTCCCAAGCACTGTACCAAATTTGATCAAAATCGGTTGACTATATAATATAGATCCCATAGGACCGATCGGTCAAAAAAACGTTTTTTGAACAAAATTCGTTGTGTTTCGTTTGTTTATAAAAATATTGTAACTGAATTTGGCAAAGAATTTTTTTTGGTGTTCGTAAGTAATATATCCGACTTGATTGAAATGTGGTGGTACAGGGTATCCCAAAGTCGTCCGCGCCCGACTTTAACGTACGCCATCTTTTTTAAAATATTCTTTGATGTTTTTAGAATATATTTATGCCAACTTAAAGTTATATACATACTAGCGTTACCCGGCGCGCTTTGCTACGCAAAAAATTGGTTGCTAAAAAGATTTGATTTCTAAACACAATAATGTACAAAATCGCCTTGTTTGCGACGTTGAAATTTTTTTGTTGATGCATTCCATGTGAAATAGTTAGGCACTTCTGAATATAGCAAAGTCTTGGCAAATTCATCCGTTTCACATAACTGGAAATAAGCTGTCAGTGTAGTTGCTGGTGGCTCTACTGCTCTTTGTTCGGCATTTGCAGCAGTGAAGTAAACACGTTGGCCGTTTTCAAGATGAACTGCCAAATGTACAACAACCGAATGTCTGTCATGAATTGGAAACGATAAAATACGCCATACAGCTTCGTTCGTACTAATATAGCGCCCCATTTGGTACTGCAAAATTCATTATGACTATTTTCAGGAGCCACTCCAAAAACAGCCATATTGCTGCCCTTATTCACATACTTGCAAATATATTTGATTGATGAAACAATTAAAATATTTCAATCGATAAATACTACACTCTACCAAAATCCAGTACTTTTCTATACGATTTATCGACCGGATTTTGGTACAGTGTATGAAAAAAAACACATGGTTAACACACACCAAAAGTATGTCTGTTCGCAACGAAAGCACGATATAAAAGAACTTAAAGCACATAAGATAACTGTCATCTGAATTCCAGTACAACAGAAACGCTCATAAGCGGCTGTGTATTTGTTGTTGTTTTTCCCATACAGGCATTTCGTATGAGAGGAAACCATTACTCACATAAAATGTCATAACTCAGGAACGGCTGCACCGATTCCATTTTTGTGTCAATCGGTTCGGCGGTTCTTGAGTTATAAGATTACCAAGGAAATGTAACTTCTTTTTATATTTTTTCAATTTATTTCACGGTTTTCATTTACAATATTTACAGTGTACGTGAATTCTAATATACCAACTTTAAGAGTTCAGGTTTTAATTACCTTTTCTACTTAATTATAATATTATATGACTTCAAAAAATTTACAATGATACGATTATAATATACAAGATTGTGGAAAAAAATTAAAAAACCAACTGAAGAATTTTTCTACTTAACCTACTTAAAAAACTAATTTAAAGCTAAAGATGGGCGGGCTAGGCCAGTTCATTGAGGTGAGGGTATGTTGAGCTGCAACATCTAAGGGAAAAGTTGCAAGAAAGACGTTCTAGTCTGTCTGCAATGAGTTCTATTTTTGCTTTATTGTGTAAATCGATCGTTGCATGGTACCAGGGTAGATTGAAAATCATTTTCAGGATTTTATTTTGTGACACCTGCAACTTGTTTAAATGACACTTTGCGACATCAGCCCATACTGGAGCACCATAAAAAATAATTGCTTGGAAGATCGAACGGTATAGAAACAATTTATTTTCCATGCTCAAACGCGAGTTTCTGTTAACGAATGGGTATAGTGTTCGGACTGTAATGTGTAGCTTTTTATTGACATTGCTGATGTGGTCTGCGAATTTAAGTTTTTTATCCAATATAATTCCCAGGTACTTGACGTTTGGTTCCCATTTTACGTCTACCCCTCCAATCTAATGTACTCCCTTGGCGTATAAATGTCTTTCCTTTTAAGCGTAAAATAAACTGCTTGGGTTTTTTCCGTATTAACAAGAATTGTCCACTTGCGAAAGTAAGTGCTAAGCGAATCGAATGCTGATTGCAGTTTGTTGGTGATATCATAGGCAAGTATCCCCGAGCATAAGATAGCAGTATCATCTGCAAATACTGACGTAGTACAGCCATACAGTGTCGGAAAGTCTGATGTAAATATATTATATAATATAGGGGAAAGGCATGATCCTTGCGGACACCCTGCTGGTATGCGAGCTAGAGAGGATGTTGACCTTCCAATATGTACATTAAATGTCCGATCTTTTAAGAAACTCTGTACTATTAAGATGACTTCTGGGGGAAAATTTAAGCAGTACATTTTATGAATGAGACCGTTGTGCCAGACCGAATCAAACGCAGCTCGAATATCCAACAACACCATCCCTGTTGATTGAGAGTGTGAGAAGCTATTTTTGATAATTTTCTTAATTCTCAGCAGTGGGTGGACTGTACTGTGCTCGCGGCGGAATTAAAACAGGAATGATGGCAGAATGGTGTTGTCTTCAATGAACATAACTAGTCTTTCCTTAATTACTTTTTCCAGCAGTTTGCTTACTGAGGACAAGAGGCTCATAGGTCTGTATGAGGAGGGTGATTCTACCGGCTTGCTTGGCTTGACAATTGGAATGATTTTAGACATTTTCCAAACATTAGGGAAGTAGCAGAACTGAAGACAATGATTAAACAACATTGTAAGGAATCGTATTCCTTTTCTGGGGAGCATTTTTAGAAACAGATTGTCAATTCCATCGAGTCCAGGTGATTTCTTAATGTTTAACGCTTTTAAAAACCCCTTCAGCTGTTTCGTGGTTAAAGGAAGGACATTTTCCTGATTAATTGTTACCCCAGCAAGAGATTGAATTGAGTTATTTACCACCGCTATGGTTTCTGGGTCATTTAGGTCAACAGATAAGTTGTGGTTGCGCCCGAAGAGACTAGCAAAAACTTCGGTTTTCTCTTCTGCTGTTGACGACCTGGTCGAATTTTCAATAAGCGTAGGTACGACTATTTGCTTCTTCTTAACAACTTTTGTCAGCTTCCAAAAGGGAGAAGAACCTGGGGCTAAGGTGGATAGTGTGATGTTCCAGGCTTTATTTCTAAAGTCTGACATCGCTTGGGAAATCATCGAATTCAGGGAATTTAACATGGCAAGATCAAAAAGTCGTCTACCTCTTTGCCAATTACCACGGAAGCGATTTCGATTTTTAATTAAATTGATTATATCGCGGGGGAGCCGTTTGGGAGAAAAGACTATACTTTTTTTGGGAGCGCAGACTGATTTGGCGGTAGATATGACATTGTTAAAGGTATTTATTAATTTGTCAATATCCTGGGTGTGTCGAATTGAGCTTGGCTCATGGGTTGGCAATAACAGATTTATTTGACGTGCATATTCTGCCCAGTTTGCGTTCTTAATATCATAGTAATATTGTGCCTCTACGTTTGTAGGTATGTTCGAGAGAGATATTTGGACTGGTAGGTGATCTGATCCCAAATCATTTAAGACACGCGCATTGGATAGGTGTTGGGGACAATTTGTTAGGAATAGGTCTAAAGTTGTCGATTGCCCACGAGAACTTGCAGAAATATAAGTGTGATCCGGTGGGTATTTCATGTAGAAGTTGTTAGTGTCCAACTTATGTTTTAACAAATTCCTCCAAGAATTTGCTCTGCCACACCCCCACGCTTGGTGCCGGCAGTTAAAGTCGCCACCCAAGATGAAATATTCATTGACGCTTGTTAGTTTGTGGATGTCTGCTTGGAACTGTTGCTTTCGAGAAGAATTTAGGCGACCTCCAGGAAAGTAACATGAGACTACTTGCACAGGCAAACCCTGAGAATTTGTTACTATTACGCCAATAGTTTCTAGGACCGAAGTGTTGAGGAGCGGTAGCAGGGTGTGGCGTAAAGATTTCTTTATAAAGATCGCTACTCCTCCCCCTCTGCTATCGGCTCGGTCATTCCTGTAGCAATTATAATTAGTTAATTTACACGACAAGCTGTTGTTTAACCAAGTTTCCGTGGCTAGACAGATGTCGATTTGATTTTCATTTAAAAAGAAGCCTAGCTCATCTAACTTATTGCGAATGCCTCTGGCATTCAACGCTACGATCGATATATTTTCAATCATTATGAAAGAAATTTGAAGGCTAGAGAGGTAATAACCTCCAGCTGATCGGTTCTTGTCTTGCAACTTCTGAGATTTTTAATTAAATCAAATGTAAGGTTTTTTAATTCATTAATTGAAAGTAGATCTTCACTTTGCTGATGTTGACTTTTTGGCCAGCTCGAATTGAAAGGTTGTGGAGCTTGTTCATTAAACTTTGGAAAAGCTACCTGACAGTGCAAAGACGGAGGCCTAATCGAATTAGTTTTAATGGATTTCGGTTTAGTCTTATCTCTTAACTTAATATATTTTTCTCGGGATGGACAATCTTGGGAGGTGGACTTGTGAGTACCGTGGCAGTTAGCACACTTAACTATTGCGTTTTCTTGGCACTCAGCTGTTTTATGGTTTCCAGCGCAGATAGCACAGTAAGGTTTAACCGCGCAGTGAGTAGATCCATGGCCAAACATCTGGCAATTGTAGCACTGAGTGATTCTGTTGCTATTTCGTCGTTGGTATTCCCATTTTACTCTGATATAGTTGATCACCGAGTAGTTTTTCTCAAGCTCGCTGAGAGTGGTGGACTTGTCGACAAAGTACACAACAAAAAAGGATGTACTGGAACCGTCTGGTCGTTTCCTATTGACCGGCTTAACATCGACACATTGGAGCCCCATGCTGATGAGTTGGTTTTTGACTTCCTCTGGCCGGTTGCTGTCAAGTCCCATAAGTAATGCCTTATACGGCTTATCATTTTTGGTTGCATAGGAAAAAAACTCATATCTGTTCTGCATATGACTTATTACTTTTTTGTAGTCGTCCATCTCTGCACAATAAAGTTTATTTCCAATTGTGATTTTTTTTATTGAAAAATTTTCTAGGCTCAATACTTTGCATATAACATGTAATTGCTCAACAGAGCATTTAAGCACTGTTATTGGAGGTACATAAAGTTTTGTTTTTGTGACAATGAGCTCTGTGCCATTGTCTTCGTCTTCGTTATCGTTGATTTTGTCTTCTAACGTTTGAAGTGGAGAGTAATAGTTTTTATTGTTTAGTTGTTGTCCAGAATCTATTTTTTGTAGTTTCTTTTTCACTCCCGGCGACATAACGGCACCGGCTTTGCTCACTGATCGCTTTATGTTTTATTGTGGTTGGGGCTTATGAGAGATTCACTTAAGACTGCAATTATGCGAACGAACGTGCGTACCGTTTGAGCTTACACTCCAGACTACTTCTTTTTATATATATAGAAGATTTATTGCCAATTAATTTTAATTATTTTTTTCTGACTCAACCCAAAAAATTCATGCTAGCACAGCCAAAACGATTTTTTTTTTTTCGTGTACGTGCACATATCACACACGAACACATGACGATAAGTGCGTCAGGGCTCCCGCGTAACGCAAAGGAAATTTGCGTTTTAACAAAAATAGCTAAGTCGTGTTTAATTTTAATAAATATTGTTGCTAAAGTAATATTTTAGTCTAATTTTATTTATAAGACAGAATAACAAAGTACTAGCAATATTTTAATGAAAATAAAATGTAAACAACATATAGTAATAGAAAGGTGCAGAGCTGCGGCAACCATGTCAGCTTTTTTGTATCAAACAAAAATATATATTTCGTTATGTTTACAAAAATGTTTATAGATGGTACCTCCATGATATTCTCAATCAGATTTAGGCCAGAGTTCGTCGTCGGCCACTCCAAAAAGGCAATATTTTGCACCCTAAAGTATGATTTTGGAGCTTCTGCTCCGTGTTTGAAGCCTTAGCAGCCTAAAATATCCCTTTGAAGCAGGCAGATACTTCGGATATAGCACCGAATCACTGCTCATAAAATTTACTTTATTACTGTGCATAAATAAACTCACTTTTTTAAAATAATCCCTTTCAAATGTTGGCCGCAACTGCGCCGTAACTCGTCCAAGCGGAGGTTCCAATTTTCGACGACGCGTTCGAGCATAATCGGCGGTATTTTGCGAATAACACAGGTAATGTTGGCCCCTAATGCTTCACAAACACTTTAGACTTCACGCAGTCCTAAAAGAAAAAGTCTAACGGTGTGATATTATACGATCTTGGTGGCCAATTCACCGGTCCGGAGCGTGAAATTAATTGTTCACCGAATTGGTTCCTCAATATGTATGGCAAGTAGCGCCGTCTTGTTGAAACCAAATGTCGTCGGGATCTCGGGCTTCAATTTCAGGTAGCAAATAATTCGTTATCATGGTGCGATAACGGTCGCCATTGACGGTGACGGTCTGACCAGCGTAATTTTTGAAGAAATATGGACCGATGATTCCACCGGCCTATAAACTACGCGCTGGACGAGGTCTATTCAATAGTGAATATTAGATCTAAAATTTGTTGATGGTATGGCGAATAGTGGTCTCAGTAGGTCGATTATGGCGACCATAAAGTGGCCTAAGCGCGCGAAAAACATTCTTTAAAGAACGCGAATTTTCGTAATATAATTGTACGATTTGTAAACGTTGTTCGGGTGTAAGTTTTTCCATGATGAAATGTCAATGAAAACTGAATAAAAAACACATGGCAACTTGACAGTACTCCCTCGTGGTTTATCAAAAAAACCTTATTGAAAAAAAACCTCAAGATTGATGACCCTTTAGTTTAATAATTAGTTTAAGCATTTATAGAATGTAGTGCATGCGCATTGGCATAACAATAAGGATTGATTCCGGCGTAATCTTGTATCCAAGTGCCTGATGGACCATTTAGATCAATTGCACGCCTGCCGTTGATAATTGAGTAGTTTTCTGGTTTTTTTTTTTTTGTAAAGTTTGCGGTGACAAATTGCAATAATCCCAGCAATCCTTTCTTTGAACTTTTCTTGCGCCGTTATAGACATATTGGGACCTCGGAGAGCAAATAACGCTCTATACCCATATAATTCATTCCTATGAAAAGTAAGTAACCTAACTGTACCTAAATTGACAAAAACAAAGGTTTTTTTGTGAAAAACGGACACAAAAGGTGTCTCAAAAAATCTGCATACTCATACTGTTCATAAGTGAGATATATCAAAAAGAATTTATGCACATATAATTGTCTTAGGTAGGTATATTTTTTATTAAAAAATATGTATATGAAAATGTGTAGTAAAGATGTTAATAAATAAGTGCTTTTGTTCATGAGCTTTATCTACAATATCAAATACGTCATATATGTATGGGTAAAAAACAGTTTCAAATAGAAATAGGAACACATTAAAATAAATAATAATCAGCGGCGAAACTTAAAAGCTACTTAAATTCAATTGAGTAAGCTTAAAACTAATACTAGTTACTAAATTGGTAATTTTATTAACCAAGTGAGGAGGTAACGTCTGATACATAGTGTACATATTTTCATGTTATGGACTATGTATGCACTTTTAGCAGGAGTTGCTCAATTACTCGCTTCATCAGTGTCCACATCTGTTATGCCCTTTAGTTTTTGATTATTGTGATTATTATTGTTGTTGGTGCTGTTGTTGTTCTGGTTTTTGGCCGCTGCATCTATAAAACCCTGCTGCATGGTCTTCGAATCAACAACCAAAATAGGCGTACACCCATCCATAAGATGTTCGCTTTGATTTTGGTACATTTCGCGTGATATGCTTCGGGTAAAGGAGAATCGTAATGATTTGGTGCGCGTTAGCTTCTTCTTGATAGGCGGTTTGCCTGAAACAGTTTGTGGTTCCGAATTGTTGCGCTCTGAATCAGGTGTAGTAGGCGCTGAGCCAATTTCCATTTGGCAATCGCGCAAGATTTCTTCTGCAAACAATTTGATTTGACTCCAGGCATCAACTATGTCGCGCTCTGTGGCATGTTCATAGGTCACACAGAAACGTATGACGTATCTACCATTGACCTTGGCAGGTGTCATGTGCATTTTGCCCGAATGATTGATTTGTGCCAGCAAAAGGTGATTCGGCTCATCGTCCGTGCTGAACAATTAGAAAAATTATTATTTAAAGCTTCGTTATAAAATTAATAAATTTAGCTTACCGCATGCGAAAACAGACTAGACCCAGTTGCACATCATTTCTGACCTCGAAGCGATCATCTTTACGCACCAGCATTTCGAATTTCTTGGCTAGAGCCATGTGATTTCTTATGTACTCCTGCAGGCCTTTTATGCCATACGAGCGAAATACAAACCACAGTTTAAGTGCACGAAAACGTCTGCTAAGTGGAATGCCGTAGTGCCTATAGTCCACACAATTGTTGTGTTCATGCTGCAGATACAAGGGATTCACATTGAGAGCGCTCTTTAGAATCATAATATCGCGCACCCATAGTGCTGAAGCATCAAAGTTGGTAAGCAGTAGCTTATTGGGATTGGTATTAAAGGAATCCGCATACTCCAAACCTTTGGAAAAACTGCGCATCTCGGGCAAAATAAAGGAGTTTCCTGCATAGGCACCGTCTACATGCAGCCAAATACTCTTAACCTCTTGACAAACTTTGCCAATCTCTGTTAAATCATCGAACGCACAACCCGCAGTGGTGCCCACAGTTGCAACCACAAAAAAGGGCGTCAAACCAGCATTTACATCATTTTGTATGGCTTGGCGTAGCAAATCTACGCGCATGCAACCATGTGCATCAGTTTCAATAATACGAAGCTTTACCAGCGCCATCTTTGTAGCCTTTTCTACACAGGAGTGGGCTTCGCGGCTAGCATACGCTATTAAATTAGGCAAAAAGACGCTATCATGCATTGTCGTTTGGCACTTGAGCTCACTAATTGCACGGGCACGCGCCGTAATTAATGATACAAGCACACATTCCGAGGCGGAACCCTGTAAAGCACCGCCACCTGTGCTGCCTGGTGCGTCGGAAACAAAAGCTTTTGGCAGGCCCAGTGCCTTGGCATACCAGTTCATGACTATGGTTTCCAATTCAGCCGCTGCTGGACAGGAAGCCCAAGAGAAACCAATCGAGCCAATGGCGCTGCTTAGCATATCGCCCAATATTGATGGAAACGAATTGCCCGATGGAAAGTAGGCAAAAAATTTGGGATGATTCCAATGCACAATGCCCGGCATGACCTTCTGTTCAAAATCCTCCAGCACATCTTTGAACTGTTCAGGTGCTTGTGGAGCATCGGCTATAAATAAACAAAAGTCAAAAATTAGTTTGGTTAATCAGCTAGTCCATCTATCTACAGTCTACACTTGGCCACGTTATTGTGATTCTTTATTATATCTTTTAGCACCTATAAAGTTTTTGCGCTAAACCAGCGCACATCAATATTTATACTGAATTTGTTATTTTTGGCAGTGGGTGAAAAAACAAAAGCATTAGAATTACTCTAGGATGTATTCGTGTGTAATTAATTGATTTGTTTAGTTTAACATGAACATAAATATTTAAGTTAATAAACTGTGCGCAAGACTGTAAAAAATGTAGTGAAATGTTGATTTCAGAAAAAAGTGTCAGAGGCTTTTACTACAAACGAATCTTGAACTTTGTATTATTTGTATTCACCGCCTACGCCTAGGCAACGAATTATTTCATGTGAATTTATTATTTTTATACACTGTATAGAGTATATCTCTTTTCAAAAGAAGCAGTCGTGCCTAACTCCTAAAAAGTGTTTAATTACTGAGTTGTTTTGTTCGTGTTGCAGTATGTATAGAGGAATTATATCTTATGTTTGTATCTCAATGAGAAAATGTGGACTCCTCCTCCGGTTTATAATAGTGACAAGTAAGTTTTCTAATTTCATTCATTATCTTATACAGTTGTACATATGAAAAATAATTAATACAGAAAGGTAATGCATAACAAAAAATTACGTCAGAAGAAAAAGAAATAATTTGTATTTCTAATTATAGAGATAAGTGTAGTAAATAGAAAAATCTTTGTATAAGTGCAATCAATTTAAAAATAATTTTGGCGACACTTAATTTTATAGAAACGATTTC
This sequence comes from Chymomyza fuscimana, assembly GCA_949987675.1. Lineage (NCBI taxonomy): Eukaryota > Metazoa > Arthropoda > Insecta > Diptera > Drosophilidae > Chymomyza > Chymomyza fuscimana. Next base: position 62,725,953 of record OX465089.1, on the reverse strand, counting down.
CTAGTGTATGGAATCTTCGATGAAACAACAAAAGCTTTTCAAAAGTATGCAGTATCACAATAAATCAGAGCAGACAGTAATTGGTACGAATAATAGTTTTTAAAGACTTTCCAATGAATTTTGTTACTTAGCTTTTGTGCACCAAGAAATAAATTAGGCTACATGAATGTTGTTTTTTTTTATATTGGTATTTTGGCACGTTGGTGTTTTGGAATTTTGAATAATAAATAAATATATGCTCTTTAAATATGTATAAATGTACCTAAATTATAGGCACTACTCAGGCCCGACGAGAGCGGGTGGAAAGGGGGTGATTGCCTCCGGCCCCAGAGTTTTCTCAGGGGCTCGGTGTAATTACTGTCGTACTTACAGAACACAATGATTCAAGCTAAAGGTGTAATAAAGCGGCCGGTACATTTGCCCCCGGGCCCGGATTTTCTCTCTACGGCCCTGGTACTACTATATATTATATATTTGGCATATTTACTGAATGCCGGCCTTAAATTATTTTGTGTGAAGCGAAATATTTGCCAACATTACTAATTTGTTCAGGCGTATTTATCTAATTGTTGTTTACAATTTATCACTTGGTCTATAATTAAACATCTTTCAACGTACTTAGTTAAACAAAAAAAAAAATAAAAATTGTATACAACATATTTTAGAAAAATTGTTAAACACATTTACGCAACATGCTTATTTTTGAATGAAATTCAATACGCAAGCAAAATTCCAAACTAAAGTGAAAAAAATTCATAACTTTCACTTAACGCACACGAAACACGATTTTAAAAGTCATACCAACCTGGCAATAATTTTTTCAAATAACCCGGATCCAATGTAGGCGCCACATCCCGTTTTTCAATATTGGTGGCATATTTGCAAATGTAATCAATCATCTCCTTGCCATGTTTGCGAAATTCGTCCACATTCATATTGCTTATTATTGAATGACTTTTTACACTCTGTTTGCAAAATTTTTATTTCAATATAATTTACACTGTAGCACAATGTTCGTGCTTAAAACACAACGTTTAATATTTTGTAGTTTTTTTTATTATTAATAATTTCTTGCTTGAATACTTTTTGCACTTATTTATCACACTTTACATGCGCCTCTCGAAACTATGCAACACTTTGCGCTCTCTTCAAATTGGCTCGGTTCAACTTCCTTTGCGCGAATGACTTGAAAATTGTTGCTGCATTCGTTTTTATATAAAAAAGAAATAACTCGTCGGGTGCGCAAACGCAGCTCATTCATTTGCTTTTGTGCGCAATTGAGCAGTATATGCGCTCATTTGCTCACTTCCATTTACACCTGCTCAATACTCGCGTGTGTGTTTGTGTTTGTCCGTGTGCTGCTGAGAGTTGTCGTTGATTGGCGCGTGGTTTTGACTTTGAGCGCATTTGGAAAGCACTCAAATATCATATGTATTAGTGTTTGAGCATTGCTGTTGCTGGAAAATACGCTTGACAAGTGTGCGGCATCTTCAAATCTATCACAAAAAAAAAAAAAAAAAATATTAAAAATAAAATAACCCGCAGGTAAATTGTCTTTATTGTTTGTGATAATTACATAGTGAAGATAGTTAAACATATGAATAAACTGAATGAGAGGTTCTGCAGTAAAATGAGTTGCATGTTTTTTTCAAAAGTGTTTATAATTTAATTGTTAGTTGTTTTTCTACAAAAACTTAAATTCAATTGTATAATTTGTAAGCTCTTTCTGAATATCGATTCAATAATATGGATATAATTTTAATCAGCACTATAACTAACTAACTCTAGCTAGTACTGGCTGCTAAAGTCAGTTTTGATGAATCAGTTTTTGTAATCTTAACTTTGTTTGTCCATTTGTTTTATTATTATACAGTTATAATCGTACATACATATATGAGTATTATAATATGTATGCAATAATTACAAATAATTAGCTATTAATAGTCAGTTTTAATGACTTAAAAGCGTGTCTAATTACTTTTTGAAAGTAAAATCTAAGCTCTTTGGGGGGAATTTTTCATATTGCAAAATTTCCAACTATAATGGCACGTGCTTATTAAATTTGTGTGGTGTGTTTTTTTTTCTTTCGATTTTTTGTGCTTTCAAGAGCTTAGATTTATTCAAATCTATACTAATTTCTTTATTTGACTATCATTTAATAGCAACTTGCCGGCTGGCCAAAAGCACGGGGAATCACAATCAAGCCTGGCACAAATTATAGTGCTTCAAAATAAAGTATACGTATGTATATGCATAAATAAATTGTACAAATATTGTCTAAATTACTTGACGCCAGCTTTCTGAGGAGCACGCATTAGCTAATGATACGATACTTCTAAATGAACAAACAATTTGTCAAACGCATGACGAATGCATGCAAATCTTTTTTTTTTATTATAGATATGATCATTTGCTGAAATTATTGTGACGTTGTTGGAGCAGCGCCCACAGATTTGAGGAATCTCCTGCTGAGTGATAGACTTCAAAAGACACAAAAACAAATGTTTATATTAAAAGTTTTGTGTGAATAAATAGCAGTTTGTTGTTAGCCAGCCTCTAAATGGGTTAAGAGGTGTGTCGCCTGTTAATTATGTTTATCGCATGAAGATGCCAAAGATTTGGGTAATATTGTGAAAATCATTTTGATATTAGCAACTAAAAACTAGGCACTCCTTCTTAAGAAACCTTTTATAAATTATATACGAGTATATAAAAAATATACATGTATGAATATTAATTCATTAACAATCACCAAACTTGCCAAGCTCGGCTGAAGTCAGCCCAAAGTCTGGCTGATGCCGTTGCTCTATGGACTTAATTTATGACTCATGAGCTTGGTGCGTGGACGCGCACGCGCATGGCACAAAGTGCGCCCCACACACATACACACACATGGTTACACATGAAAAAAAAAAAATGTATATATGTTATATACATAGGTAGCCAGCATAATATGAAGTCAAGTTTAAAGCATTTACAGCATGACTTGGCATAAATGCAAGCAAGCGGCTACTACTCTTTTATTTAAACAATTTTTTGTTGAACTTATTGCTTCATTGGTCTGCATTTAATGCTCTGGTGTAGGGTATTCTGAATTTGTCTCAAAGTTTGCAACATCCCATGTGATGAAAAACTTATCTTAGGCTCACGGATCACTCATTTGCTCATAGCGGGAACAAATCAAAGGAAGACAACTTTTTAATGGATACAAAAAATAAGCTCTAGAGGCAATTGTCTACTTTAATAAAGGATTTCTTATTTACAATATTTTTATGAAGGTTAACATATGAATATTCCCAAAAATCGCTTATTTAATGCAAAAGTTATTTTTTATCGGTATAAAATTTTAATATTTTGGCGATTGTTTCTTTTTTGCAAATCAAAACCATTTTGCTTTCAAAGAGCAAAATATAGATCTGCAGTTGTAATAGCCTAAGGGTCAGTCACCCCTACTTGGAGCATGGGGATATCTATTAATAACTGTTCGAAAAGAACAGGCACCTACAGTTTATAACCAAATCCGAACGGTGGTGTCTTGAATTAATTGAGATTTTCTTGGGCAATAGCGTCTTAGATTACACAGATTTGTTTTAAAAATTAAATTTCTTGCACTCATTAAAAATAGTATATGAAAGGATATTATATGTATGTTCCCCTAAAAGTACGTAATTTTACCTATACAAAAGACGATTTTCTAAGTTTTGCTTTTAAAATTAAAAAAAAATGTGATGCAGTCGAAGCGGTGCCCGACAGCGTGATACACTGTACCCTTTTTATCGAAAAAAATCTACTCCTGCATACTCCTTTTAAGAACTCTCCAATTTGAAAATGCATTTTTATTGGTGCACTACGATATTTAATCCTTAAGGTTCCTTAAATTTTAACCGATTTTGATGAAAATCTAAAGTTGAGTCAAAGAAGTTGTTTAAAGTATATGGGATGAGTTTCAAATGCAATGGTTGAGGGTTTTTAGGGCCACATTAATACTCTTACCAATATTTTACTGTAGAGTATGTAGAGTCTAATATTGATGCAGTTTATAAGTAATTGGGGTGAAATTAGTACATTTTTGTCTATAACTTTTGTTGTATTTTTCCGATTTTGTTCATTTTTGACACACAGATATATGTACCTATGGCGCATCACTCTTTTTAGTTTCCGATCAATATATTCAAGGGTGTAGCAAAAAACCGCGAAGTTCTACTAGGGGTGAACGGGGGAAGATATTGACATAAATCAACAAACTTATAGAGGGGCCAATGGTTCCGGGCTCTGTGCTTTTAGATTAAAAAATCTCAAAGGTTCGTCCCCGATGTGAAATTTTTGTACCCAAGCTGCCAGAAAATAACTTTAAATGTTGACTTTAAATGTTTCCCATATATTTTGGGTTATGAAATTCAATGGCTTGCAACCGACAGTCTCTCCATGATGAAATGCAAATGCGAACTGAGCATGTTCGACTTTGCCACATATGTAATTGAAATCACGAGTGACACGTCAAATATATATGATTGAAGAGCCAAATAGCTTATATATTATTATTTACCTCTTGGATCTGCAAGAGTATCCTGGCTTCTTAACGTTTTATTTTTTTTTACTGGTTTCGCTTGCGCCTCTTTCTTAATTCTCGTGCAAAAACTCTGAGCTTCAGATGACGTCGTATGGCTAAATATAAACAATTTCATACAAAAATTCAGTTTACGCGGTCACACTTCAAACTGATCAAGGGGCATATAGTCGTATGTGTCTGGCACCAATTTTTTTCGTTTTGTTTTGTTTTGTTTTTCTTCTTAACTCTTTTTTTTATCGATCATGTTTTATGCTCATTAATTACGGGCTTTAGTGTTTTTGGGTTTTCATGAATCTTGTCTTTTGGCAAGATCGCTGGCCAAAACGGAACATTAGAAAAATTTAAATGCTACCTAAAATTTATGTGTCTACAAATTGCCGTGTCTTCGATTTCGTCATTGTCAACTCATTGCTGCTTCTGTCGACGCTTGGTAACAAAAAGCAATTGCCGAACATCTGCCCAAAAAACATGTGACGGAACTTGACTTTTTTTCTATTGCCAAATTTTGTTGTTGTAGATTTTGTATTTATTTTGAACTGTGCCAAATCACACCTTAGGTATTCCATTTATTGTGATGTTGACTTTGCTAGCATGTTAATGTCCATGATTATATTGCTATAGCTTCGCGGCTTTTGGACAAAATTTTAATATTTTATGATGTGTTTTTATGAGCATTTCATTTTGGGGGAACACTTTTGATTCACTTAGATTTTCTTCTATTGGAGAGTAATTTTTATGTAGATGGATTGTTTCCTCCGCTGTGGCTTTGCGACAATTTTAAGTTGCAAAAAGACATTTCTTTTACCATATATCCCTGTATTGGAACAAGGTTTTCTAAAGATATTCTAACCAGGCAGTAGGAGGCAGTTCCATAGCCTCAGATTTCAGAGATTACTAGAGCTAGGAAACAAAATGAGACCAAAAGATGCGAAGATTTTTACCTAACCCCATAATCAAATTTTGTGGCTTAAAACCAAACTTTAACACTTGCTGGTTAAAAATTTTGCAAACCGTTACACACGTTCTTAGAGCGCTATACACGTGTGGAAGAATAGCTGGAAGATAGTGGGGAACATCGCCTAAGATTATACGCCCGCTATATCTTATAGTCATTCGGCCGATGCTAATCTATAGAGCTATCGCATGGGGAGATCGAGTGGAGGCTACCTCCGTCCAGAATGAATTCAAGAAAGTACAGAGGCTAGCCTGTGTATGTATGACAGGAGCCATGAGAACCTGTCCTACCGAAGCACTGGAGTTTCTTATGGATATAACACCGCTCCATATAATCATAAGGCACCAGATGAAAGCCACTTTGCTTAGAATGTCAGCCGAAGAAATTGTCAAAGGGCACATAATTAGTGCTACAGATGCTGATAAACTTGGAAAAACGGTCAGCAAATGGACCACTTTAGTGGAGATACATCCTTTGAAAAAAGTCACCGTCGTATGGTATATGGACGGTTCTTTAACAAAAGGCACCGGCTTGGGAGTCGCGGGACCAAGAACACGACGTCAGAATCTTTCGGAAAGCACACCAGCATATTTCAGGCAGAAGTATGTGCAATAGGTTGGTGTTGGGACAGAAACCTATCTAGGAAGTATAAAGGCGGATAAATCGCTATTCCGGCAGACAGTCAGGCCGCTATAAACGCGGTGACTAGCTCGAAAATAAATTTAAAATTGATTTAGGAAACTAGAGCCAAACTAAACCATAAGGGACAATGGAATAACGTTTCCTTAGATAGATCCCAGGACATAACAGCATTCCTGGGAATGAAGTAGCTGACCATTAATAGGGCTGAACCATTTTGTGCTATTGACAGTCAAACTACTACTAAACACCACTAAACAGCTACTACGAGAAGAGGAGAGACCGAGACGACACTCGCACTGGATTACCAAGACTGGTTTACGGCAGTCCAAGCAGCACCTCGGCTCCTATGATCTGAATAGGTTCAAGAAAATCTCCAACTTCGGCAAGATTTCCCTTAGGATACTTACTGGGTTACTTACGGGACACTGCAAGCTAAGGAAACATCTGATGATGGACATCATAGACTCAAACCCCTGTAGGTTCTTTGAAATTAGGGAGGAGTCCTCCCAACACATACTTACGGAGCGTGACGATCTTGCCAGAAGAAGGACATCCCTCTTCGGCGATCACACACTCCTCATGCACGATGTCACTAGACTAGAACCATCCCAGATAATGTAAGCAAGATTTTTTTGAACGATCGATCCTATGGGTGCTATATGATATAGTCGACCGATTTTGATACAGAGCTTGAGAACTCTAGAAAACTTTCGAATGCCAAATATGGTAACGATATCTTTATAAACAAACGATTTATTCATCTAAAACTTTTGGTATTTAAAACAAATTGACATTTTTCTCTTTTTACATAAATTCCTGTTATTTCCAAATTTTTTCTCCGATTTTGATTAAACAACCACTCATTTTTTTCGTAATCGATTAAATTTTACGAGCCATGAAAAAAACTGTAGGAACATTTTTTTTTAATTTTAAAATTTACGTTCGAAATAGATTTTTTCTCAAAACATTGCTAAAAATTGCGAAAAATTTCATATAAATGCATAAATAGCGTCCAAGCCGTAAATTTGACAAAAATATGTCACACGCATAATCGATGTGTTCCGCCCTATGCTCTTACTAAGAGCGGCGTCTTTACTTTATATATCCCATATATGTATTGTAACTACACCAAGGAACTAATAATAATAATAATAATAATCGATGTGTAAATCAATTATCTACAGTTTAGTAACAAAATTATCAAAATCATTTTAGTACAACCAGTAAAGACACTTTTTTTTAATTTCAAAAAATGGTTTTTTCGTATATAAATTTTCAAATCAGACAGACCTCTTTTTCTAAACTACTATGAATTCATACTTTCTGTAAACATATTGCTTACACATATGTTTGAAGGTTCACTAAATTTTTGTGGAGATATATTAGAGTGCTAATTTTTTTTTTTTTTGCGAAAATGAATGACGGGTAGCTCACAAAATGGATACATTTCGGGACAAAGTATTTTATTGGTTTTGCGTGCTCCCAATTTCACATTTTTTGTTGTCGATATTCTTTGATATTTCCCTTGGTTTAGGTAGCACATGGATAATTCGTTTGCTTATGAAGATATCATAACCAAATTTGGCAATCGGAAGTTTTTTAGAAACGCCCAGCACTGTAACAAATTTTATCAAAATCGGTTGACTATATCATATAGGCCCCATAGGATCGATCGGTCGAAAATTTGTTTTTTGTACAAAATTCGTTGTGTTTCGTTTGTTTGTGAAGATATTGTAACCAAATTTGGCATTAAGAAGTTTTTTAGAGTTCCCAAGCACTATACCAAATTTGATCAAAATCGGTTGACTATATCATATAGCTCCCATAGGACCAATCGGTCAAAAAATCGTGTTTTTTACAAAATTCGTTGTGTTTCGTTTATTTGTGAACATACCGTAACCACATTTGGCATTAAGAAGTTTTTTAGAGTTCCCAAGCACTATACCAAATTTGATCAAAATCAGTTGAATATATTATATAGCTCCCATAGGGCCAATCGGTCAAAAAAACGTTGTTTGCACAAAATTCGTTGTGTTTCGTTTGTTTGTGAAGATATTGTAACCAAATTTGGCATTCAGAAGTTTTTTGGAGATCTTCAACACTGTACCAAATTTTATCAAAATCGGTTGACTATATCTCATAGCTCCCATAGGGCCGATCGGTCGAAAAAAAGTTTTTGATTAAAAATTCGTCTGTTTTTGGTTGTTTATGAAGGTATCATAATCTAATTTGGCAATCAAATGTCTTTTGGTGTTCTTAAGCAATTTACCGGATTTTATCCCAAAGTCGTCCACGCCCGCCTTTAACGTACGCCATCTTTTATGCACGAAATGCACCATGTTTATCTAGGGGAAAGGCTTGTAAGTTGACATACCATAGCTTTTTGGCTATATCTCGACATTTAATACACATAGTCATCAATGTAAATATACCTTTGTAAAGAGAAAAGAATGAGCTACATATAATCCACAATAAGAAAATCAATTGAATTATATAAAAATAAGCATTTTACAGACAATTTTCCAAAGAGCTTGATAACGACCACCAAAAAAAAGGCTTGTAAGTTGTCATACTTGCAGAAATCGCTGAAAATTTGAGAAAACTGAAATAAAAACGCATGATTGCTAAAATTTATGAATACTATTTATTCATTTTAAATTTAACTGAGCATTAAATTGAATTTAAAAAAACAAGTAAAATTTAAAACCGTTTTTTGTGATCGGTTTTTCCTGGTCGCCATACTAAAATTGAATTGTATTGAAAAAACATATCCGAAAATGCACTAAAAACAATTCAAATTAGTTAAATAAAAAAATTCAAATTAACACAATAAAAAAGTCATATAAATAACATAGCAATAGAAAAAAATGAGCAACAACAAAATGTCAACTTACAAGCCAAAAAAGGTGGCATCTAACATTTTTGAAGCCATTTTGGAATGCATTGAACAAAATTATTCTATTCACTGTATGTCCGAAAACCATTTTTGATTATGAAAATTCATTGAATTTCAGTTCCAGCATATATGTATTATTTACCTTGATTTTTCGTTTTGATTTGATCACTTTTTGAGCGCAATCAAAAAAAATGCTTTTTATTTTCCCGATTTCTTTAAAAACAATTTTTATCTTTTGTCACACACACACTGCGTTTTTGAGTCTGTTCGCATGAAAAACACATTAAAATTGTTTACGGCGTATTTGCCATTGAAGACAGGTGGGATTTTGGTGTTTTCATTGCTGGAACATCAAAATCGACCAGGTTAGCCAACTTACAAGCCCTGTCAACTAGATGAACGTAGGCCAAAAATTCGTGTTGAACTGTGAATGCTATTTTTTTGGTTTGAATCAGAAAAACAATTATTAAAAATAGTCATCAATATATATATCCCATAAGAATTTTTTAAGCCTCGGTATACCTAAATCCCGTTCATATATATTGTTCGTTTAAAATATTACTTATTTATTAATTTAAGTATATTATACAATAGTATACTTAAGAAACTAGAGTATGTATATGTCGGGTTTTTTTTTGTTATTCTAAGTTATATTCACATAGCTTTTAAACTCATTTACAATTGTGTAACAAGACTCTTCTTAAAATGAATTTTTGTGCTATATTTTGGTATACTATATTTTTGAATTCTTATAATTATATCTGATTTAAAGCGCTTCTTTTAAAGCTATGTATTATTATGCATTTCTCACTCTTATGCTGAAACTGAGAGAAAACAGCACAATTTAAAAGTTCCCCGAGGCACGTTCGATGATATTCTGAAAAATTTGATCAGAACTTGGGAACTTCCAATAATGTATTTAAAACAGGCAGGCTACTTGCCACAGAATTACAAGGATACGTCTCAAATCAAGCCAAATTTGGATGCCTTAATAAATCGCATAGAGCGGGCTGAAACGCAGGCAAATCGCATACGTCATAGACCTGCCAAAGAATACATTCCGTGTAATTTAAAGATTAACAATATCAAAATGACGATGCGTGGGCGACGGAATGATGACGGAAAGCTTGCACATTTGGAAGAGAAAAGAGAAGATTTTGATGAGCTGTTGCAACGTTTGATACAGAAATCGAAACCGTCTAAAGATAACTTGGCAGAGCATGCCGAGAAACAAGACGTGTCCTTAGAATCAAAAATGCACGCAAGTGCACACACTGTCACAAGTGACAGTAAAGCGTTGCATAAAGATTCCTTCGAACCACTTGGGTATATGGAAAAAACTGTAAATAACACAAATGTACACTCTGCAAATGACAGCGTTGTGGTCAGTCCAAATGCAGTTGCAGTCACTCAAATTAATCCACTAGATTTCATAAACGGGCAACTTGAGAATACGGATAAGAACCGGATACAAAATGCCTTGGAGAGCTCGAACATCGATACGCAGGAGAAAACTTCTTATACGCCGCAGAGTATACGTGATTATAATACGCGTTTGGCTGTTGAGACGCACAAGCGAATTGAGTCACCAAAATATTTAAACTGGGATATGGAGAATAAACGACTTTTGGCATCGCCTGTAGAAAAGGATGCGTATCTGGATCATATAATCAAGGTATTTGCTCAGACACGTGGGCAAGGTAGAATTGATAATTCATCTTAATCATTAAATAATTTTTACTATATTTTAATAAACTCATTACGTTTGAGTGAACTTTCTTTTTGCTGAATTTAGTCTCATGATTCACCTTTTGTCTAAAGACGTCACGGTTATGACTACCAGACGGCGGACGCATTTTCGGGCTATGTTTACCATATGAAAAATCACAGGATTACAGTGTATTTTGCGTAAACATGTGAAGCGAAAAAAAAGCATTGGCGGCATGTGTGTGCTTACGTTATTTGTTGGGGGTTTGTACTAATTTGTAGGATTTATAGATGTTTGGGTAGACGAAAATAGCAATATGAAATTTTTGGAAATAGCACATATCTGGGAGCTTCAAAGAAAACCGATTTATCTGACTCATTGGCGAAGAGAACGGAAGATTAATGAATTATAAATCCGTGTAATTATATGTTCACATATAGTTGTGAGTTCACATTTGGCGTTAAGGTTATATGGAAACCTCAAATACAATATAAACAAATACGTAACAAATCTAAGCACGCGTCCTGCATATGTTAAGGATCATTTTGGTATGCATGGCGCATTAAATGTTTGATGTGGTCTGCACAGGAATGTGCCTGTCTCAAATATCAATCAATAATTATTATATTATTATACTATAATTAAACGGTGCACGGTATAGGTACATGAAGTAGATTATCTCGACGCCTGTTTCTTTCTTATTTATTAATTATTTATAAGGGGCATATATAGCCGGTGCGCGTGCGATTGTGGGTTGCGTTTCTCTCTCGATTTTGCCTGTTCTCACAAAAATATTGTACACTGGATCGCTCGATAGAGAAAGGCATTAAGGATAATATATGTATATATACAATTTATTTTTATTTATTTACAAACAGCAATCTTATAATTAAAAAAAATGTGGTACAGTCGAGGCGGTGCCCGACAGTGGAATACCCTGTACCTTTTGTGTCAAAAAAATTTTTCCTGCATATTCCATCTAAGAACTTTCCAATTGGAATTTATTTTTTTTTTGGTGCAAAACGATATTTATACCTATAAGTTCCGTAAATTTGTACCGATTTTGATGAAAATCGAAAGTTACGTCAAAGAAGCTACTTTAATTATATTGGGTAAGTTTCAAGTTGATATGTTGAGGGGTGTGGGAGAAAACACGGTAAATCGATTGCGGGGGGTGGGGGGACCGCATCGATAAAATTTGGATGTGGATTTGTTCATTAGAGCCACATGAATGAGCTTATCAAAAATTGTGATTCTAGGTCACTTGTAGCCATAATTGCGTAGAGTCAAATATTGACGCAGTTTATTGCCAGGGGAGGTGAAATTTTCACATTTTTGACTATAACTTCTTTGTGTTTGTCCGATTTTGTTCATTTTTTACACATAGATGCATGTATCCATAACGCATCGCTCTGTTAAATTTCAAATGAAAATATTAAACGGTGTGGCTAAAAACCGCGAAAATCTACAGCGGGGGAACGGGGAAAGATATTGACATGATTCAACAAACTTCATCTGCTTAGGAAATATGCGCACCAGCTGGTAAAGTTTTGTGTCTCTAGCTCTTATAGTCTCCGAGATCTAGGCGTTCATACAGACGGACAGACGGACGGACGGACATGGCTCAATCGCTACCCGAGGTTATGATAAGCATTTTGGTATAAAGGACTTGGCGTCTGCCACGCCTCCTTCTGTCCGTTACATACATTGCACAAATCTAGTATACCCTTTGTACCTATAGGTACAGGGTATAATTATAAACTAGCTTAAGGACTAAGAGCGGTGGCTGCGTATTAAATAATATAAGTTAAATCTCGATATTGGAGTTTGAAGTATGTATGGTTTTTATACCCTCTACCGTATGGTACAAAGGGTATATTAGGTTTGTGCAAGCCGAAAATGTATGTAACATACAGAAGAAGACGTCGGAGACTCCCCAAAGTTACCCAAAGTATGATCAGGGTGACTAGACAAGTTCGCCTGTTCGTCTGTCCGTCTGTCCGTCCGCCCGTCTGTCCGTCTGTATGAACGCCTAGATCTCAGAGATGGTAAGAGCTAGAGCAACCAAACTTTCAGATTAGATCCGTTATCATCCTAAGGGAGACAAGTTTATTTTATTTTTTTGATATCGGGGTTGTATTATGTAGTTCCCATAGGGGTGTTTCAGAGGGCTCTGTGAAGTTGGCACCCCCATGTTCGAATTTTTTGTCGAAATAAACCTTGTTCGTTTGTCCAAGGTTAGCCCATGTTTGCCCAGGCATTTTTTTCGTTTGCCCACTTTTTGAAAAAAAGTTATACATAAATCAAAAAATCTGCGTGAAGTTGGCACCCCCATGTTCGAATTTTTTTTCGAAATAAATCTTGTTCGTTTGTCCAAGGTTAGCCCATGTTTGCCCAGGCATTTTTTTCGTTTGCCCACTTTTTGAAAAAAAGTTATGCCTAAATCAAAAAATCTGCGTGAAGTTGGCACCCCCATGTTCGAATTTTTTGTCGAAATAAACCTTGTTCGTTTGTCCAAGGTTAGCCCATGTTTGTCCAGGCATTTTTTTCGTTTGCCCACATTTTGAAAAAAAATTATGCTTAAATCCAAAAAATTATTAGATTTGTTACCAAAAATAGGGATTTCCTGAAATCAGTCATTAGAGTTAACTATTTGTTTGTCCAAGGTTAGTCCTCATTTGTCCAATATCTTTTTTATCGTTTGTCCATCCTTAACAAACTTAAAAACTTAAACTTATTTAAAAAAGAAGTATTATTTTTTAATATTTTATTTATGAGTTTTATTACTATTAATAAACACAAAATTATAAGCAAATAAAAAAAATTAAAACTAAAAAACAATTCCTTCAATTAAAAATAAAAGTAACTAAAACTAACTTAAAATTGCATATAATTGTTTTATTAAACTTTTATGTAGATAAGCGTTTCAACATCTTTCCGCATAGTTTTGAGTTGTTTTGCCTTTACAAATGATCTTCTGCAGCACATGTCGTTGTATTGCCACCAAGTCCCTGAACTTTGACGGCAAAAAGCCACAAAATGCTGTGGTTCACGGCTTATAAATCCTGATAAAATATATTGTTTTTCTCTTAGGAAAATTTTTTTCGGAATGTCTGTTATCAATATGGTTTGCAAATTGCTTATTTCTAATACAACAGTTATGTCTACGAGAATAAATTGCTTATTCTCTTTGAATTTTGAAAAATTTAAGTTACATAGAGGGCACACATTTTTTTCATTAAGCATCTCTGCTAAAAATGTAGTCATATATTGATTGAGTTGGGCGCCATCTTTTAAAAAACCGTCTACTTCTATGACTGTCAAGTCAATCTGCTGGTTGGGACTGCATTTAGTTGATCATTCGAATCAATAAACTGCTTGAAGTTCGAATAATTGAAATATGCGTTAGTAAATATTTCCAAACAAGAATCGAACGAACATGTATTGTACAGCTGAACGCGATCATGCGACATTTTTACTAACTCACATTTGGAGCCATTACGTAAAATATCATCTTTGCATTTTAAATGAGGTTTATTATAAATCAATTCAATATCTGGACAATCTCGCAAATATTTTCCTCTACGAGTTACAATTTCATTCGCAATCGATTTATTATGTGGAATGTCAATGATTTCAATAATGGTTGGTTCGTTGATTTTGTTGGTGGTTTCTGTGAGTGTAGATGATACAATATACCCGAATTCATCCTCCGATTCAATTTCATTTTGCTCTGTCAAAGCATACACTGGAGACGAGATACTTCGTTCGTTGCCATAAATTTTTTCCCTTTGTTCCTCTGTGTGGCCATTATCTTCATCGCTTAGGGTATCCCCATGCTGAAGATTTTTTTTTTTCCTACCACAAGCAGCCGAATTTTGACCATACCAATCTTCCTCGTACCCCAAAAAATCTTCTTCATCTAAAGCTATTTGACTTTTTCGTTTGGTTCTTTTGTTTTTTTCAGACTGCAACTTTAAATAGGCTTCGTCCCTCATACGTTTTTTCTTAGCAGCTTCCAATTTCGAAATACTTTCGATAGATCTCACATGGTTAACAACGAACTTGTCAACTCGAAGCGGCGTATAATTTGGTCCCAAATCCGAGTATTTCAAATCTTTGAAATAGGCCTCGCATCTAGCCGATGAAGATGCTTTTCGAGCTTTAGGGAAATACTGTCTCATAACGTTCGTCCACAAAGGAAAATGTGTTCCTAGTTTCACTAAATGGGAAACGATTTCGGGACAATAAAAAGCATTCAAGTTTTCGACACATTGGTCTTCCTTTTGAAAACTCTCTGATGTTTGTTCTCCATTTCCGTTTTCTTTAGCTTTCTCAAGAATATTTTCTATGTAGATGACCAATTCTTCGTTCTGGATTTCATCTTCTAAATAATTGTATGTACGTTCGTCATAATCTTAATTTTCTTCATATATTGTAAAAGTCTTCAATGCGTCAAGTAATAATGAATGTTTCTGATAGCAAATATCACCTTTCTGGCCACTGTCTTTGCTTGAGTGTTCGCTCAAGGCAACAACAAAAACTGAATGCAGTAACTGTTCGAAGTCGTGTATCTTTTCGCAGGTTGACATGAGACCAACGCACCTCACAAAAAAATCCTTCACTTTGGATAATTTTCCTTCAAAAGCTTTTTTTACACACTATTTTTATCAAGTGTGCAATGTCGACCCGAATAAAGCATTTTAGAGGGTTTTGCAGAATCACGTGGTTTAGCGAATAAAAGCAGTTTAGAATGTATGATTAAGTTTGTTAAGGATGGACAAACGATAAAAAAGATATTGGACAAATGAGGACTAACCTTGGACAAACAAATAGTTAATTCTAATGACTGATTTCGGGAAATCCCTATTTTTGGTAACAAATCTAGTAATTTTTTGGATTTAAGCATAACTTTTTTTCAAAAAGTGGGCAAACGAAAAAAATGCCTGGACAAACATGGGCTAACCTTGGACAAACGAACAAGGCATATTTCGACAAAAAATTCGAACATGGGGGTGCCAACTTCACGCAGAATTTTTTTGATTTAGGCATAACTTTTTTTCAAAAAGTGGGCAAACGAAAAAAATGCCTGGGCAAACATGGGCTAACCTTGGACAAACGAACAAGGTTTATTTCGACAAAAAATTCGAACATGGGGGTGCCAACTTCACGCAGATTTTTTGATTTAGGTATAACTTTTTTTCAAAAAGTGGGCAAACGAAAAAAATGCCTGGGCAAACATGGGCTAACCTTGGACAAACGAACAAGGTTTATTTCGAAAAAAAATTCGAACATGGGGGTGCCAACTTCACAGAGCCGTTTCAGAGGACCTCGAAAAAAAACAAATTTGGCACTCAATAGTTTTTATACCCTGTACCGTATGGTACAAAGGGTATATTGTGTTTGTGCAAGCCGAAAATGTATGTAACGTACAGAAGGAGAAGTTGGAGACCCCCCAAAGTTACCTAAAGTATGATCAGAGTGACTAGAGAAGTCGATATACCCATGTCCGTCTGTCCGTATGAGCGATGATGGTAAGAGCTAGAGCAACCAAACTTTCAGATAAGATCCCTTATTAATCCATAGGAGACAAGTTTATTTTATTTTTTTGATATCGGGACTACATTATATAGCTCCCATAGGGGTGTTTCAGAGGACCTCGAAAAAAAGCAAAAGATTTAGATGGATAATTCGTTTGCTTATGAAGATATCATAACCAAATTTGGCAATCGGAAGTTTTTTAGAAACCCCCAGCACTGTACCAAATTTTATCAAAATCGGTTGAATATATCATATAGGTCCCATAGGATCGATCGGTCGAAAATTTGTTTTTTGCACAAAATTCGTTGTGTTTCGTTTGTTTGTGAAGATATTGTAACCAAATTTGTCATTAAGAAGTTTTTTAGAGTTCCCAAGCACTATACCAAATTTGATCAAAATCGGTTGACTATATCATATAGCTCCCAAAGGACCAATCGGTCAAAAAATCGTGTTTTGTACAAAATTCGTTGTGTTTCGTTTATTTGTGAACATACCGTAACCACATTTGGCATTAAGAAGTTTTTTAGAGTTCCCAAGCACTGTACCAAATTTGATCAAAATCGGTTGACTATATCATATAGCTCCCATAGGATCGATCGGTCGAAAAAAACGCTTTGTGTACAAAATTGGTTGTGTTTCGTTTGTTTGTGAAGATATTGTAACCAAATTTGGCATTCAGAAGTTTTTTAGAGATCTTCAACACTGTACCAAATTTTATCAAAATCGGTTGACTATATCATATAGCCCCCATAGGGCCGATCGGTCGAAAAAAAGTTTTTGATTAAAAATTCGTCTGTTTTTGGTTGTTTATGAAGGTATCATAATCTAATTTGGCAATCAAATGTCTTTTGGTGTTCTTAAGCAATTTACCGGATTTGATTGCAAGCAGTGGTACAGGGTATCCCAAAGTCGTCCGCGCCCGACTTTAACGTACGCCATCTTTTAAAGTTCCCAAACACTGTACCAAATTTGTTCGAAATCGGTTGACTATATCATATAGCTCCCATAGCGCAGTCAAAAAAATGAAAGAAAAAGAAAGAAAGAGACAATTTCATGGATCATTGAATAGAATATTTTTCGAAATTGAAACGGAAAACGGGTTGAACCAGATAGTTTTACCAAAATTTTAAACACTTCTTTATTTACCATCACACTTTCTTTAAAAAAGTCGTTAAAGTCGGCAATACATTGCAATCACATCCGATAAAATGCTTAAGGACTCAAAAAAAATGTTTGCCGCATTTAGATAAGACATTTTTATAAACAAAGTACACTCGAATTTTGCACCAAACACGTTTTATTGGCCGATAGGTCATTAGGGGTCAACCGATTTTAATAAAATGTGGTACAGTGCTGGGGAACTCTAAAAAAAGACTAAACACCAAATTTGGCTACGATATCTTCATTAACAGACGAAATACTACGAAAATTAGTAAAAACATATTAAGTGCCACGAACAAATCGCGAAAAATGAGCAACGCTCAAGCGAATGAGCGTAGATGAGGGTGGGTTCTACTCATATTTTTCTAAACGTGCAACAACAACAACAACCGCAACGGTCTCCGATACCCAAAACGCGATTACAACTGCGTTTGCAGAAACAGCAGCGCAAATACAAAACAAAACGGTAAATGCAAGCTCAAATGCCCACAATAACAATAGCATCAACAATAACAGCGAAGTACCAAAACAAAATAAAAAAGTGGGCTCGACTATGCAGACTGGTATGGATCGCTACATTCATATCAAGCACAAACTCAGCCCACAAAACGCAAAGGCTGGTAATAAATCAAAAATTAACCGTGGTAATGATGGTAGGCAAACACCTGAGGTACCCTCCTGAAAGTGAACCGAAAAAAGTCATGAACAAAGCTCAAGTGAACTAGTGAACAAACTAGTTGCACTAATTGGAGATAAAACGTTTCATATAATTCCTCTAAAAAAAGGGA